>CM061257.1:39492500-40928125 GCA_030848825.1 Tadarida brasiliensis | reverse complement strand
AGCCTAAAGTATGTTATTGTGCCAGAAAGTAAAGTAGTATTAAAAACAAACAAACAAAAAACCTTTGTGGATGCAGATATGTCAAGGGGATGTAGAAACTAAATGAAAGAACTCCCAATGGACAAGTTGGAATGATTTGAGTAACAAAATGAATAAAGTTTATTGGTTTATACCCCAAAGTATAAGAAAGAAATACCCATGAGTCCATATGGATATGAATTATTCAATAATTAAATAAATAAATGGGCAGAGAAAACAAATCTTATGTGCAAAAGAATTCCAAAAATCTCATAACGATATTATGCCCTCAAGTTGTATGTATGAGTTCTCTGTAGAGTTTAGTTCCCTTGGTCAGAATTGGGTTGGGTATTAGAGAAGCAAACTGAAGCCATCAAGTTCCTAAGGGATCCCGCCTAAAGATAAGTTGCAGTACCTGCCTTAACAAAGGAACCTCCAGGGATCACTAAAAGCTCTTAGCTTTTAATACCCCACAGAGAAGAGTCCTACTTTCATAGACCAACTATGAAAGTCAGAGCATTTCAAATTTAAGACAGAGAGCTCATTCCAGTGTTTTGCCGGCAAATACTTTATAAATGTATCCTAAAAGGGAAAAAAAAATACATAAATATATTATAAATGTTACTAATATCAGAATTTTATAAAACAAAATTTTTAAATAATTCTAAAATATACAACACAATTCATTGTAAATTCCATATAGCCAATAGATACACATAAAAGAGTATCATAATTTTTTGAGGAACCTCCATAATGTTTTCCATCGTGGCTGCACCAATTTACATTCCCACCACCAGTGCACAAGGAGTTTATACCCTTTCTCCACATTCTTTCCAAAACTTTAATCTATCCTAATAGATATGAAGTGGTATCTCACTGTGGTTTGATTTTCATTTTCTCTCATAACTAGTGATGTTGAGCATATTTTCATATATCTGGTGGTTATCTGCATATCTTCCTCAGAAAAGTATTTAATCAAGTCTTCTACTCTTTTTTAAAATCAGATTTTTTGTTGTTGTTGTTGTTGAATTGTATGAGTTCTTTATGTATTTTAGATATTAGCCCCTTATCAGAGGTATCATTTTCAGGTATCTTCTCATAGTTGGTTGAAATTTACATAATGCTATTAACCAATGTTAACCCAATCAAATTAATTAAAAAAGAGTATCATAAAAGACTTTTTGTTGATTTTTGCAATATTCTTCTATCCTTTGCCAACCTAAGTTGCATTTGATGAATAAGTGTAGTTCTGATATGAATGTTCATGATATTTTTGTTTACATTAACAAACATGACAAAAGTGAAGCAACAAAGGCATATGTTGGAACTTCCCTCATTTGTTATTGCTGTGAGTACATTGCTTAATTGCATAATGTTTTTTGAATCCTAGAAGTATATTTTTTTAGCCATAAAGTGATAACTGTGGGCAACATACATTTAAGTTTAGTATACATTGACATTTTCCCATCATTTCGTAGTCTGAACAAACAACAACACAATAAAATGAATTTTTAAATTTGTAATGTTTGTTTATTTCTGTGGTTTAAAAACTTCCATTGTGACCAAAGAGACATCCTTCAGTGCAGAACTGGGAAGAGATGAACAGTAACACAGCATCATGTAGCATTTAAATCGTACAGATACAGTAGATGTAAATAATCTTAAGACTATAGATAATAGTAAAATATGGGAATGAGGACTTTTGAGTATTTAGTACTTTATTTTTAATGTAATTGATTTAACTATAAATTTACATAATGAGCTTGTTAATAATGTTTGTGTTATAATTATCACCTTTCAAATTGCCTGAAAAAACAATAACAACTCCTTCTCTCAGGCTGGCCCTAGTACACCACTGGCTCAAACAGGTGTGTGAGGCTATTTGATTTTTAAAAAACTGTAAGAATGTATATCAGTTTTATTATCTATTCATTTTATTTCCAGAATCCAAGTCAGCATATTCTCAGCATTCTGTTTAAAGTTCTCTCTGACCCACTAGAACAATGAGCTTTCTCTTCACGTCTTCCTTTATTTGCTTTTTATGCCTCTATTCTTATCATAAAATTGGTAGAAAGTGTTCAAATTTCCTCAACCCACTCACAATTTGAAATCACCAAACATTAGTCAAGTCATTGGTACTTTCTAGAGTAGACCAATGTGTAGTTTGGCATTGATAACATGCTGCTTTTAGTTATCTTTTCTGAGTAAAATTAACGTAACAAAATCAACCTTTAAAACATTTTAAGTGTATAGAAGTCAGTGTTATTTAGTGCACTCACAGTGTGTGGAGCCTTTATATAGTTCCAAGGTATTTTTATCACCCACAAGGAAACCCAGTACCCATTAAGCAATCACTACCAATTCCTTCCTCTCCCTAGCCACTGACAGCCAGCAGTCAGCTTTCTATCTCTATCAATTTATTTATTCTGGATATTTTACACAAAATGAAACCATATAGCCCAGCTGGTGTGGCTTAGTTGGTTGAGTGTTATCCCATGCACCAAGAGGTTGCCCGTTCAATCCTTGTCAGGGTACATGCCCATGTTGCAGGCTCAATCCCCAGTAGGGGTCATGAAGGAGGCAGTGATTGATGTTTCTCTCTCCTCAGTGTTTCTATCTGTCTCCATCACCTTACTCTCGCTCTAAAAAATCAATAAAAACATATTTAAAAATAAATAAATAAATAAAATGGAACCATATAATATGTCAACTTTTGTGTTTGACTTATATCACTGACTGTCTTGAAGGTTCATTGACATAGGAACATGTATCTCTACTTCATCCCATTTTATGGCTGAATAATATTCCACTGTATGAATATACAAAATGTCGATGGACATTTGGATTGTTTCCACTTTTTGGCTTTTGGAAATAGTGCTACCTTGAACATGTACAAATATTTGTTTGAATACTTGCTTTTAGATATCTGGGATATAAAACTAGGAGTGGAATTGTTGAGTCATATTGTAATTCTGTATTTAGTTTTTCTAAAAAACTGCCAACCCATCTTCCACAATGGTGGAATGTACCAGGGATCCAGGTTCTCCACATCTTCACCAACACTTATTTTCTATGTTTGTTTTGTTTTTAAAATTATAGCCATTCTAGCTAGTGTGAAATGGCATCTCATTGAGGTTCTGATTTGCATTTTCTTAATGACTAACAACGTTGAACATCTTTTATGTGCTTATAGGCCTTGTACATATCTTATATGTGTCTATTCAAGTTCTTTGTCTATTTTTAACTGAGATGTTCATTTTTGTTTTTGTATTTTAAGAGTTCTATATATATTTTGGATATTAGACCTTTATCAGATTTATTATTTGCTAGTATTTTCTCTCATTCTTTGGCTTGTCTTTTTACCTTCTTAATAGTTATATTCAAAACATAGTCCCCCCCCCATTTTTTTTTATGAGGTCCAATATACCTATTTTTTCTTTCATTACTTGCACTTTTTTAGATGTGTATATGTTTTTATGTATTATGTATATAGTATGTGTATATAAGCATATACATTTGGGCATGTGTATATATGCATATTATATATTTTTACTTTAAAAAATTAAATTTACTGGGATGACACTGGTCAAACCCCTGTGCTTTTGGTGTCATATCTAAGAATACTTTAAATCTAAGTTTATACAAATATATTCCTATATTTTCTTCTTAGGGTTTTATAGTTTTAACTCTCACATTTATGTTTTTGATTCATTTTAAAATTAATTTTTATATGTGGTGTGAGGTAGGAATCCAACTTCACTCCTTCACAAATTGATATCCATTTGTTCCAGCATCGTTTCTTGCAGAGGCTGTTCCTTCACCATTGAATGTTTCTGGCACCCTTTTCAAAGTCAATTGCTTAGGGGCAAAGGAGTTTATTTCTTGACTCTCATTTCAATTCCATTGGTTTCCATGTCTGTCATTATGTCAATACCACACTATTTTGATTACAGGAATGTTGCAGTAAGTTTTGAAATCAGAAAAAGTTAATTTTCCAACATGTTCTTCTTTTAAAGAAATTTTCTGGCTATTTAGATTACCTTGCAATTCCAAATAAATTTTAGGATTAGATTTTTCATATTTCTACAGAAAGGCTATTCAAATTTGATAAAGATTTCATTGACTTCATAGGTCACATTGAGGGTTACTGCCATCTCTGTTGGTTTGTTTGTTAATTGTTTGCTTGTTTATTTGTTAATCCTTACCCAAGGATATTTTTTCCATTGATTTTTAGAGAGGGTAGAAAGGAGGGAGGAAGGGGCAGAGAGAGAGAGAGAGAGAGAGAGACATTGATGTGAAAGAGACACATTGATTGGTTGCCTCCCACACATGCCCCAACCAGGCCTGGGGATTGAACCTGCAACCCAGGTATGTGCCCTTTACTGGGAATCAAATCCATGACCCTTTGGTATGCAGGCTTATGTTCTAACCACTGAACCACACCTGCCAGGGCAGTACTGTCATCATAACAATTTTAATTCTTTCAATCCATGAACATGATGCCTTTCCACTTATTGATATTATCTTAATTGTTTTTCAGCAAAGTATTGTACTGCTTAGTGTAAAAATCCTTTTCATCCTTGACTAAATTTATTCCTAAATATTTAATTAATTAATTAATTAATTTTTAAAATTCTCACCTGAGGATATTTTTTCCATTTATCTTCAGATAAAATAGGAGGGAGGGAGAGAGAGAGAGAAACATTGACCTGAGAGAGACACATTGATTGGTTGCCTCCCACATGACCCCGACCAGGGCTGGGGACAAACCGCAACCGAGGTACACGCCCTTGACCAGAATCGAACCCACGCCTCATTGGTTCACAGGCCGATGCTCTAACCACTGAGCCAAACCGGCCAGTGCCTAAATATTTTATTTTTTAATGGTATTTTATATAGTATATTCAAATTAGTATATTGGTATAATATAGTTAAATTAGTATATATTAAATTAGTATATTAAATAATAATTGTTCTCTTAATTTTCTTTTTGATTGTTCATTGCTGATGTATAGAAATACAATGGGCATTTGCATGTCAATCTTGTTTCTTGAAATTTTGTCAAACTGATTTATCATCACTAATGTATTTGTGTGTGCATGAATTCCTCAGTACTTTCTGAATATAGGATTTTGTGATTTGCAAATAGAGATAATTTTACTTCTTCCTTTACAATTTGCCTTTATTTCTCTTACTCGTCTAATTGCTCAGGCTAGAAGTTCCAGTATAATGTCGAATAGAAGTGGTAAAAGTGAACATCCTTGTCTTGGTCCCAAACTTACAGGGAAAGTTTTTAGTCTTTCCCCACTGAGTATGATGTTAGCCCTTTATTATTTGAAATTCTTTGTAATACTAGTTAGTTTAGCATTTTATCATGCAAGGATCTTGGATGTTGTCAAATGCTTTTTCTTCATCAATTGGCGATCATATGTTTTATTTTATTTTTTCTTATTCTATTAATATGCTGTATTACATTGATTTTCCATATGTTTTTCTGTAATAAATCCCACTTGGTCATGATGTATAATTCTTTTAATAGCCTGTGGATTTAGGTTCCTAATATTTTTAAAAGATTTTTGTATCTATTTCATATTGATTTTTGGTTTTCTTGTGATGTCTATATCTAGCTTCAGTATCAGGATAATGCTGGCCTCACAATGAATTAGGATACACTTCTTCTTTATTGATTTGAAGAATTTGAGAAGGATTGGTGTTAATTCTGAAATGTTTGGTAAAATTCACCACAGAAGCCATCTGGTCCTGAGCTTTTAATTTCTTGGGGAGGTTTTTGATTGCTGATTCAATATCTTTATTTTTTAGGTCTGTTCAAATTTTCTATTTGTTCTCTAGTCAACATTGGTAGTTTGTGGGTTTTAGGAATTTTTCTGTTTCCTCTAGATCATTTAATTGATTGGCATAAATTGTTTATAATGTTCTCTTGTAATCCTTTTTGTTTTCATAAGACTTGTAGTAATGTCCCCACTTTCTTTTCTGATTTTAATAATTTGAGTCTCCTCTCAATTTTTTGAGTCTTCTCTTTTATCCTTTCTTTTCTTTTTGTTTTTAACTTTTATATTGAGTTTATTGTGGTGACATTGGTTAATACAATTACATAGATTTCAGGGGTACAATTCTATAATACATCAGCTGTATATTGTATTGTGTGTTTCACACCCAAGTGAAGTCTCCTTCTATCACCATTTGTCTCCTCTGTACCCTCTTCCACTTCCCCCCACCCCTTTTCCCTCTGGTATCTCTTATTTTCTTATTTTAGTTAAATATTTGTCTATTTTGCTGATTTTTTCATAAAACCAACTTTAGTTTTTTGTTTTTGTTTTTTTTCTATTCTTTCATTTCATTTTTCTTTGTGTTAATCTTTATTATTTCTTTTCTTCTGCTAGCTTTGGATTTACCTTGGTTTTCTTTTTCTAGTTCTTTAAGGGTTAAAGTTATGTTATTAATTTTGGACCTTTTTTTAAACATAAGCATTACAGCTCTAAATTTCCAAAGGAGTATAGCTTTCACTGCATCCCCAAAGGTTTGGAGTGTTGTGCTTTTGTTTGTTTTAATGTATTTTCTAATATCTCTTCTGATTTCTTGTCTGATTTCTTAGTGGTTTAAGATTGTGTCCCAAGTGCATCTCAAGCTTGTTCCAAGTGTTATTCCTTGCCTGAGACATCGTAACAGTATCTGTTAGTTTAAATGATTTCAGCAAAAAGCCACTAGGTAACCATCCCAGCCCTGGGAATGCTTCAATTGGGGTGAAACAAAGGGGAGCTTTATGTTGGTTCTTGAGGGAAGTGTCAGATATATGGAGACCCACAACCACATTTCTTTGAGAATAAGATCCATATTACTTTCTGAGGCACTGCCGGTCTGCACAGACGTGCAGCTGCTAATCTGGCGGTGAGGGATGGTTAAAGAGAAGGTTAAATGCCATAGCACGCCCTTACCACAGAGCATCAGCTGCTTCATCGCCAAGCGTCCTCCTGATTGCTCTAAGTTTATTACTGAATTCCAGGGTTCTGATATTCACCTGACAGTTTCCACCAGCTGATTAGTTGCTTTTCCCCTAGCTTTAATGAGATATATTGATATGTAACATTATGTAAGTTTAAGATAGGCAACATGATGATCTGATACACATATGTTACAAAATGATTACCACAGTAAGGTTAGTTAACATCTCTATCATTTCATATAATTACCATTATTTTTGTGGGTAATAACACTTATGATTTACTCTCTTAGAAACTTTCAAATATAAAATATAGTAACTATATATTCACCATGCTGTAGATCCTCAAAACTTGTAACTGAAAACCTAGAGGCTCTGACTATCTCCCCATTTTCCCCACTCTGCAGTCATACCTGGAAATAAACATTCTGCTCTCTGTTTCTTTGAACTGGCTGTTTTTGACTCCACATTTAAATGCTATCGTATAGTATTTGTCTTTGTATGACTTATCTTACTTAGCATAACACTCTCCAGAATCTTTGTTGTTGCAAATATCAGGATTTCTTTTTTATGGCTGAATAACATTGTGTACACACACGTGCACACACACACACACACACACACACAACATTTTCTGTATTCATTTATTTATTGTCGGGCACTTTGGTTTTTTGTATCTTAGCTACTGTGAATAATGCTGTAATAGACACGTGTATGCAGATAACTCTTTGAGATAGTTATTTCCTTTTCTTTGGATCTATCCAGAATTGGGATTGTTGAATTATATGGTAGTTCTGTTTTTAAATTTATAAGGAAACCATACTGTTTTCCATAGTGGCTGAACCAATTTCCATTCCTTTTAACTATGTACAAGAATTCTCTTTTCTCTACATTCTCTGTAACATTTACCTGTTGTTTTTTATATTAGCCATTCTAACAGGTATGAGGTGATATGTCATTTTGGTTTTGATTTACATTTATCTTATGATTAGTGAGGTTGAGCTTATTTTCAGGTAACCATTGGCCACTTATAATATCTTCCTTGGAAATTTTTCTATTCAGATTGCCCATTTTAATTGAGTTATTTATATTTTTGCAGTTGAATCACTTCTGTATTTTAAATGTTAACCCATTATCAGATACATGTTTGCAAATATTCACTCTCCTTATGAAGATTGTCTTGATGTCTCATTTTACTTTTAGGGACAGGCAAGTGAAATTTCCTATGCTACCATTTTCAGTGATGCTATTTCTAAAATATTATTATTATATTAGTACATCATACTGAATCTACTTTTTTTCAATTTGCATTTCTACTCATTTGTCTCCTCTCTCCTTCAGTAAAGGGCCTGGAAAACGAGATAAAACATATTATTCAAGTTTGTGTACAAAGAAACTATTTGAAAGTCAAAATGCAAATTAATTTGGGAAAGAAATCATTGATCCCTACGTCTATATACTGTGAAATGTGATGAAGCCTCAAATAAATGCACAGGATAAGCTGGATGCTAGGATACAACCAGAAAGCAAGAAAGCAAATTGCTTCTGAAAGTATTCAACACCCGGGAATGTAACGTCAGTCTCCTCTCCCTGCAAATGGCAATATGGGATAGTTAATTTTTGAAGCAAACAAATCACCTTAATTGAACACAGTTTTCATTTTAAAACAAGTTGTAGAGCTTAAGGCTGAAGTCCTCCAGAGAAAATAGTCCTATGATTTATATCAGCACTGCTCGAACTCAAAGCAATTCGTGAGGTTTCATATGAATAATGCAGGGTGAGAACAGTGCAGGAGGAAACCATCGAAAGAAAGTAAATGAAGTCCTTTAAAATGGAATATATAGAAAACTATTTAATTTGAATTATTCACCAACACTAGTGATATTACAGGAATAACCATAGATCAGTGAATATTTCAATTTTTAAGATGGGGTCATGCTGTTCTTTTTATATATTAAAAATATATATATATATATCAGACACCAGGAATGGAAAAGAGAACGAGAAGTGCATTACATTCTATGAATATGCACACACGTGCTGGAGTTCATCTGAAAAGAAGGGAAGAGCGGTCTGTTGAACTCTGTGACTAACAGCAATAGCTGTTGACTTAAGATCCACAGAGGCCGTTCCTGCCAGCTTGAGAGGTCAAATAATCAGCAGAAAATGCATATTGTAGACACATTTTAACTACTGCTGACTCTGATCAGCTGTATGTTTTGGAGGAATTCCAAGCACCTGAGTAGTATCATAGTTCCTTTACATATGGAAAAAACAAAACAAAAAAACATGTTGTTTCTTTTTTTTTTTTTTACGTTATCCTAAATGCCAGAGTATCGAGTAGTTTAATATATAATTATTCCAAAAGAGTCAAATGAGAAAGTAAAAGCGTAGATTGTTCAATAATGTGATAATAATGGTGCAATTAAAATACCACATTTAGCATTTGATATTTACTCTATTAAAATAAAATATAAAACCTTAACAATTTTCATATTAATCCTGTTTAATGTTGTATTTTATTTTTAGCCTTTGCAGTCCCTTAGTTATATACCTACTATGTGTATTGACACCGCTTCAGAATGACAGAGTTGAAAAGTCATCTGATCTGTAGAAGTTTGAAATCAATAGTCATTTAAAGTTAATAGTATGAGCCTTCTAAATGATCTGGGAAAGCAGCCAGCTGACCGATATTAAAGTAAATGACTAGACTCGATGTTTGTATGGAATGTATCTAACTAGAACTCAGGTAGCCATGGCTAAAATCTTTTCATTCAAAGAGATGCTAGACCATGTTTTGTAAGGTGAAAAAGAAACAGTCTCAACCCATCCAGTTTATCCAAATGCTTCTGGAAACCAATTACTGCTGAAAGGCCATGATGTCATGCAGTTGGAAAATACAAATGTGAATAATATTATAGAGAATAACATGAATTTGTATAGTGCAAGCTAAAGGATAGGGGGATAGAGAACATTCAATTCATTCAAACTAGATGCATTAATATTCAGGCCAAATATTTGATTTTAAATTCTAGTGAACAATATAGGTCAATAAAAATAAACTAACTTCTTTCACTTTAAATGTACAAGTCTGGTCTGTTAGGATAACTAATTTGATTTGGCTGCTGTTAGCATCAACTTTTATTTCAGGCATGCCTGTGATTGGCTGATGTTTGGTTTGCATTCTGTGTGAGAATTTCTTGCTCATGTTCATGGGCTCACATCTCTATGTATATCATGGTACACCCTGCAGATTCCCTAGAACCTGTATTTTGTTTACCTGGGCTTGGAGATTTGAATGTGGTGAAGGGTAGGGGAGAGGATTTAGGGCAAATTTATAGAGACCAATGAGACTATTATATTTCAGAGCTTTCAGTGGATCTGAGAGGATTCTGGATTATTTTAGACCCAGTTTCAAAGACCTTCTCAAATGCTACCAAGGTTCAAGCACCCAGTTTTTCTGAATATAACTTCGGTGTTCAGATAATTCCCTTTAACATAAATGCATCTCTCTCTGTCCAGTAATAACTCTCGAACAGTCCACCTGTGAGAGATGGAGAAGGTTAGAGAGAAGTAACACTTTTACTCTGTTTCCATCAGTTTGATATTCGCATCAAAGCAAAGGTCTGGTAAATCATTTGGCTTTAGTAGTGCTGTTAACCTTATAATTCCTTGTCAATCCAAATTTCTATTATGTTGAGATGAGGAGCCATGTTTAATGATAAGAATCTGAGAGTATATTTATAAATAGTTTGTCTACTTAGGCATAGGATAAGAGAGAGATTTTAAAAATAGGTAAGATTCTTTATATATGGTAAGATATATAATAAAGGTACTTAGTATATATAGTGTGGAGAAGACATCTTTCTATACAAAATATCACATGTTAGAATGGCAATTAAATCTATAAAATTACCTTCAAATAATATATAATTTGTGGTATTTGGATATGCCATAAAAGTTAAGAACCCGGACATTGGAAGAAGATTGCCTGGGTTTAAATTCCAGCTCCGCAACATATTGGCTCTAAGAGATTGTGAAAATCACTGAACATCTGTAAACTGTGCTAATCATTATACTGTACTTAACCTTAGGGTTGTTGTTTAAATGAAATGAAATAATCAGAGGTTATCATCATGCCTAAAAAACAATAAATTCTCAAGAAATTTTAGATTTCAGCATTATCTTCTGTTATGCATTGAAAATATATGATAATATTTTAAATGAAATGTTCAACACATATAGTGATTTTCTAAATACTATGTTGGAAATAATTGACAAGTCCTACCTACAGTGTAATTAACTTTTATTTCATCGAGTGCAATCATGCTTTCTGTGTCAGTCAACCATGGCCTCCAGAATGCTGTAAGGTGTAACTCTTCCAAATGGCGTGACTTAGAACAGCTGTCATTTGTTCTCTCTCACACATCGGCAGTTTACCTGTGGATCAGCTCATGTAGCCTAAATCCAGCTGGGCAGCCCCGCTCTATGCAGGGGCTCAATGGCTCCTGGCTCTTCACTGTGATTTGGTCTTAGATCCATGCCATGAGACAGAGGGGGCATTTTTTCCCATCACTGAGACAGAGTCACAAGTGCCCCACTCCACAAGCACAGTTCAAACATTTGCTGGTATTATAGTTGTTAATATCCCACTGGCTAACACAGGACACACTGCTGAGTCCAACATCACGGAGTCAGGGAAGCACACTTTTGTGTCTGAAGGGCAGTGAATATCTTGAAACAATGTTCTAACATCCTATAGTCTCGTACTTTGAAAACTAGATGATAGATTCATAAAAATTTGAACATTTAAAAAATAAATGGCAAAAATGGCTAATAATATGATTTGACTACAGTATTTGTGAATCCATAATTCTTTTATAATTATTATCTCATAAATATTCACATCAGTTCTTCCAAGAAAGTAAGATAAAATTGTGTACATTTCCCCCCCAATATTTAATAAATATTAGGACAGAAAACTTAGGATTGGTATGTTTAGACGGCCATAACAAAATACCACAGGCTAGGGGGCTTAATTTCTAATAGTTCTAGAGGCTGGAAGTCCAAGATCAAGGTGTTGCCAAAGTTGATGTCTTCTGGGTGCTCTCTCCTGGGCATGCAGATGGCCGCCTCTGTGCTGTGTCTTCCCATGTCATTCCTCTCTGTGCACATGTTCAGGAGATAGAGGCAGGTTAGGCAGTGAGGGATGGGACCATAGGGAGGGAAGGCCGGGACACCTGGGAAGTTTGAGATGACTTGGGGCTCAGCACACAGGCAGGCAACCCAGTACACAGCATATGTGGAGGTTTATTTGGACTCCACATATCTCAAAATAAAACTAAAATTAACATGGGAGATTGTGTCTTCAAGGCCAGAAACTCCCAGCCCCCATTTATAGAAATGCAAATTAGAAACTCCTGGAAGGAGCACAGGTCAATTACATAAGAAAAAATCCAGAAAGGCTGTTGGGTTTGCAAAGGAATTTTATTTACTGTTAAATAATATGGTTCTGGGGATTCTGACCAATCCCAATTAACATACCTACTGGTTTCTGGGAGCAAGACAACAGGATTGCTGAATGAGTTTTGCTGTGAAACTACTGAATGTGTTCCTATTGCAAAAAGACAGGTCACCTTAAAAAAGATGATAGAAAAACAATACTGGATTTAGGGGAGAAACCAAAAGCAAGCATAAGGTTGCTCCAAAGGTGTTTCCCCTCCTCCTCACTAATAGTCTGGGAGAAGTTGAAATTATCCTAAAAAGGGAGGCCAAGAAGGCCCTATAGATGGCCTAGAGCTGAAGCCAGTCAGGTGGGAAACCAAAGCTTTAAAATGTATGGGTGTTGTTAAGGCAGAATTCCTTGAAAGGACCAATCAGAGGCTAGCAAGACATATGTATCTACCCCAGACAACAGAGCCCCATGGGCAACCCACTTGAGTCCCCTCCCTGCTTCAGGGTATCTGTCTGTCTTTCAAATAAACTTTCCTATTTTACCCCTTGGTCCGTGAACTCATTTTTCAGTTTTGCGAGACAACGAACCCGAACACTGCTTCTTGGTTTCAATGTGACTGGTGTCTGTATCTCCAAATTGCCTCTTCTTATAAAAATAATAGTCATATTGAATTAGAGCCCACTAAAAAAAAAACAACAAACTTTATTTTAACTTAGTCACCTTTTTAAAGACTTAATATCCAAATTCAGTTATATTCTGAGGTACTGGTGTTAGGACTTTAACAGGTGAATTTGGAGGGGAGGAGGAACAATTCGACCCATAAGAGGATTTAATAAAATGGATTTGCAAATTCAGGAAACTTCTTTATTTTTTCAAATAGTAGACAAACTGAAGCTAAGACAAAGGTGTATATCCCAGCCAGAGCAGTAAAGGGTGAGATTAGTGTTGAGATCGGGATTCAGAACTATGGTTCAGTTAAAATTCTATCACTAATTAGCATATTTTTGCTGATTTGTGTAGTGATAATCAGATTTTTTAAAGTATAAATGAATACAATTAAAAGTGTATTAGAAAAATTTGGGATAGGTTCTTTCTTATTTGAGTGTGGATATTTGTATCTATTATCTTTTAGAAGAAGATCTTAATAATTAAGGCAGTTAATTATCTCCTTTGAGACAGGTTGTTTACCACTGATAATGTTCTTCAAACTTTATTAACTGAATTTTTTCTAGTTTCCAAAGATTTCTGGACAATACAATCAGTAGTTTCAATATTTTTAAACAAAAGAAACAAAAACAAAGTAAAAAAAAAATTATGTTGCTTTCAGGTTTTTTTCTTTCTTCCTAGGGTAATAAAAATTTTTCATTTGAACAGTGTTTTACTTATTATTTCTTTTCCAATCTAATATTTTAATCATGTAATTGAATCAGTTTGTACTCGCACAGTAATCTCCAGGGTCAACTTCAAATGTCCCATCACACAATGTATGCCTAACTCTCTGTTATTGTGAGTATCTTGCAAGATTCTGCATGGTCTCAATTTTAACCACTGTTTTATACCTGTGGATGTTTCACTATCACGTTCTTTTTCTGAGTGGGACACTTAGGTTTCCAGACCTTTTCTGTACACAAGAAACAAAAGTAATAGATTTCTCTTCCTCCCTCCATTCTTCTTTCCTTTCTTCCTCCCTCCCTGCTTCTTTCTCTGGCTCTCTCTGTCCCTCTGTTTCTCCCTCTCTTTCTCTTTCTCCTTCTCCTTTTCTTCCTCCTTCTCCCTCTCTCTTTCTTTCTTTCTTTCTTTCTCTCTCTCTTTCTTTCTTTCTTTCTTTCTTTCTTTCTCTCTCTCTCTCTCTCTCTCTCTCTCTCTCTCTCTCTCTCTCTCTCTCCCTCCCTCCCTGCCTCTCCCTCCCTCCCTCCCTCTCTCTCTCCCTCTCTCTCTCTCTCTCTTTCTCTCTCTTTCTTTCTTTCTTTCTTTCTTTCTTTCTTTCTTTCTTTCTTTCTTTCTTTCTTTCTTTTTCTTGTCTGTCTCTGTTCTAATAGATAAATCAAGAAGCCTGTAAAATGTTAGGAGGCAGAGAAGGGAATAAAGAAATTTAAGACCATATATTAGATATTAATATTATTACTTCTTGAGATTATTTACTTAAATTGCTAAATAATTAAATAGATATGGGATAAGTTTCTTCTTTGTCATAAGTCCTATATGAAAAGAAAATTTGAAAGAAACATTACTGTAAAACCAATTTAGTGTAATATTTTAGATATTTAGGAGTCAACATTAAACACTCTAGCTAATGATTTAATATATAATTGGCCCAAAGTATCCCTGGTTTTAAAGACTCTTTAGGGAATTAAAATAATGAACCATATATATATTTCTCTCTCTGTGAGATATATTTTATTACAGTTCAACAAGTTAAAACTTCTGCCACAATATGCCAAGCTTTTTAGAATATTTGATCTTGGAGATAACAAATTAATCATAAATGATCTCCTCATAGTATGGTCTCTCTCACATATATTCCATATTACCTTCTCAATATTCATATATTCACAACAAAGCAAAATTGAAACAGCAGGGAGAGAAAATAAATGTATTTGTATATACATTTATATATCACCACCTGGAGATAAACATCCTAAATGCTAAATTTTTTGCTTGTTTATTTAGTATTTCTACAAAATGTCTAGGATAGCCTGGCTGGTGTGGCTCAGTGGTTCAGCATTGACTCATGCACCAAGAGGTCACCAGTTTGATTCCCGGTCAGGGCACATGCCCAGATTGTGGACCAAATCCCCAGTGGGGGACATGCAGGAGGCGGCCAATTGATGTTCTCTCTCATCGATGTTTCTCTCTCTCCCTCTCCCTTTCTCTCTCTCTAAAATCAATATATATATATATAATGGCTTTACTGTGTCCTTGACTATCCCAATTTAAAACTCAGACTCAGAATTAGAAAGTCTGAAAGGAAAATTCAGAGAAAGATACTATGAATCTATTCTAGGTACTTTATCTTTTTAGCTTAAAACAACAACAAAAAAAAGAGTTCAGCCGGTGTGGCTCAGTGGTTGAGCGTCGACCCATGCACCAAGAGGTCACCAGCTTGATTCCCAGTCAGGGCACATGTCCAGATTGTGGGCCCAATCCCCAGTGGGGGGCACACAGGAGGTGGCCAATCGATGATCTCTATCATCGATATTTCTATCTCTATCTCTCTCTCCCTTCCTCTCTCTCTAAAATCAATAAAGGAAAAAAAAATTAAGAAAAAAAAAAGAAACACATTAAATTAATCTTTAAGGAATTGAAGGTATTTGTTTGCTTCAGAATTAGATTAATTAATGTTAGCATCCATAAAAACTGTTTTTTTCTTAGCTTACATCATAAATATTTATTTATTTATTTATTATTTATTATTTATTTATTTATTTATTTATTTATTTATTTAATTACACAGCCTGACACAAGCGTGTGGATTTCCTGGGTCATTCTCATGTAAGAAAGGACTCTGGAAGCAAGAGGTGTTTCGTTGTGTTGCTGGCTGTCCCACAGGGCCTCCATGGCGTACTCTTGATGATTCACCTCATCATGGTGACTGTAGAGCCAAAAATATCCATTAGACTCTTCAGGATATTTTAGGGGCAGGTCTGAATGTAATATAGTGCTTCCCCTAATATTCTTTGGCAAGATGTCAATCATAGAGAGTAATGATTTGCAAGGGAGGCTGACAGATGGAAAGGAGCACACACTTCAATACAATAATAGTCTCTGCCATAGCTGCCTCAGATTGAGAAAGTAAGAAAGTAAAAAAAAAAAAAATTAATGTGTAATGGAGATTGAGGTTGAAAAGATCAACAATAAGTGTCTACTAATTGCTCTAATATGTCGATAGAGGGAGAAGTAAGTGGTTTTTAGAGTTAGGAAGAATCCTAGCATTCAGCTCGACCAAATTCTTATTATATAAATGAGTAAATTGATGTCCATTCATTCATTTCTTCCTTTATCCATTTAACATTCATTTACGAAGTGCTTCATGTGTGTCAGTCTCACGGGTACTAGGCTCTCTGTTTATATATGGAGAATAAGTTTCCATTTCTGCTTTAAAGAAGTCAAGAGACTTTGAGGAATATCGTAAACTAACAAATGGGCCAATAGAAGTGTGCTCTGGGAGCAGAGAAGAAAGAGCACCATGTTCTAAATGAAGAATGGGATTTGGAGACCTGGGAGCTAAAAGGATTGTGTTTAATGCAGAGTCAGTAGGGAGACTTGACCAAGAGGTTTAGCTTGGGCAAAGAAGGAGGAAATACAAGCAAAGGAAAACCCATGTTAAGGTATAGGCAAACCTGAAAAAATCAGGGCAAGGCAAACATTTTACAAAGGTCACATTGAGTCAGGTAGGGTGATTGGCACTCACTTTGTAACCAGAACTTTGTTGTTAGTCTCCAGTTTCAGTCAATTTCTCCATCTTCCTTGGAGAGAAATATTGTGGGTAGATTAAAAGCTTCAGCTGTGGAACATGTATGAATCTCCATGTTCTAGGTTTAACTCTATAAACAGGTTATTTGTTGAATCCTTATTATCTTATATAAAAAAATGTATGTAATAATAGTGATTTTCTCCATGTATGTTTGCTGTGAGAAGTGAATGAGGTATGGCAAAAAGTCACTTAGATTAGTCCTTGGTTCATAATAAGTGTTCAATAAGTATTTGCCTCATTGATATTACTCTCTGTATAAGTATATAAGATATTGACTATTTATGAGGCCTCAGTGTTAAAATACATAAAATGTATTCTGTGTTCTGTAATTTATTTCTTATTTAAAAAATTATTACCCTCATTATATGTACCACCATAACCACAGCCATATTGCATTGGATTACATTGTTTATTGATTAAAACAGTTTTGGTTGCTCAGCCCCATAGTTGCTTTGACAGTTTGTCCAAATGACCAAAGCATTGTAAAGCTATTAAGTATAAAGTACTACACATGGCATAAATATCATGAAATGAAAATTTTCAAAAAAATCTTGAGATTTTGGAGTAGAGAAGCAGTATATTTTTCTTAGTGATTATAATTTAGAATATGTTGAAATCTGTTATTTGGTTATACTGTTGATTATACCATGATTGCACTGTAGTTTCATAATAGATGATGGCATAGAAGGCTATTAAATAAGTGTCATGAGAGGCATTTCTAGACATGCAAAAAACCAGTGGAACATCTTCATTGATGAATTCTTAAGAAGTAGAAATCTGTAGGAGAAGATGGTCCATACAGCCAGACAAATTTGATTCTAAATTCTGACTGCACCATATATTAGTTTTATGCTCTTGTGATTATTACTTATAGTTCTGTACTAATTTTCTCTATCTTAGAAACAGGGCTAAAAATGCATTTTATGTGGTATTTTATAAAAATCAAATGATTTATACATTCGTTTTTGTTCTGGGTACACATATTTAACATAATGACATTTCCATAATTAGAATCAGTCCTATCATAGATAGCATGCCACAATTTAATTGATAACTTTTCCCCTTAGAGGTGCATGCATTAATGTTGTGTCATACAATTGATGTAATAGAGTATATATAACTTACCCTAGAACTTAATTATAACATCAGTTTTATTTCTCCTTTCTTTTTCTGGTTTCTCTATGTCACAAATCATTTGGTCCTATAGAAGTATGTCTAAGACCTTGTGCAAATAAAGTAAATGGGTAATCAGGAAAATTACCCAGATATCTAGTTCTCAGAATAAAATTTCAGAAATATTAATCTGTGCAGTAGAGATGTTTGAATTTGAGTTTATAAAAGTATTTATGTAAAGGAGATAGTAGCAGATATTGAAACCAAATGGTGGTGTTTGGGTCCGAGTTCATTGTCTCAAAAATTTGAAGGATGAGTTCACAAACAAAGGGGCAAGTGAAAGAAAACTTTTGTTTGAAAGATAGACAGACTCCCCTCAGTGGGGATTGGGTCCAAGTGGGTTGCCCATAAGGCTCCTTTGTCTTGGGATAGATATATGCCTTACTAGCTTGTGATTGACTCTTTCAAAGAATTCTGCCTTAGCAACATCTATACATTTTAAGGCTTGTGTTTCCTGCCTAGCCGGGTTCAGTTCTAAGTCATCTTGTTTTTCATACAGGGCATAATCTCAGCAGGCAAGCTGCATCCTTTCAATGTGTTACAAGATCCTGTTTTTCTTAGACCTCCTCATTCCATCTTTCTCCCCATGGTCCCGTCCCTCAGTGCCTAACCTCTATTTTCTCCATATCACCTCTTTGAGGGATGTAATGGAAATGGTAAAAGAGGGTATTAAAGACTCCTTGAACTTCTCAGGGAAGATTCATACTGTGTCTCCATGAATGGACTTAACTTCTTTCTCAGCTGGGGTGTGTGTATGTGTGCGCGCGCACGTGTGTGTGCGCGCGTGTGTGCATGTGTGTGTGTATAATACCATAAATCTATAGGCCAAGATCTGACTTCCCAACACCCATGGGTATTGTAGTTCACTTGATTTTAAGAGAATTCTTAAAACTCTCCAAGTAACTGTACAATAGCAAAAAAGTCACCATTCATTTGAAGTTAAAAGTAGGCCAGAGTAGAGTTATTTTTCCAGCTCTTAAAATGCTTTAAACAGAGAACCCCTTATTTAAAGAAAGGTTACTCAGAAATCTAAGTTATTTAGCACAGATGAAAGCAGAGCCATTCGCATTAAAGTAGATGGTGTGATCCATCATCATCTCACTGATCTTTCCCTTACCCCCTTTCCCCCAGGGACCCTGAGGGAGTCAGCTCTTTGGAATAGTGAGGGTACAGTTTGCAAACTACTTCCACAAGTTATCAGTGTGTAGAGTGTGAGACTGCGTTATCCTCAAAGCTAGAACTTTGTATTGGAATCTGGAAACATAGTAAAAATGACTCTGATACTTTTTTTTATTTAAAAAAATTATAATTTCATCTTCTAATTTCAATAAAGATTTAAAAGTGTGCATATTCAGAAAAAGGGTAATAGTAAGATGTGAAAATGTTTCACAGTATTGCACCAGTTAAAAGAGTTATCATTGATTGCTCATTCACTATAAATGGAGTTATATTCTGTTTTGATAATTCAGAAGAACATGTTGACCCTGCAGCTTGATAACAAAATAAATAACAAAAGTAAACATTTAATGTCAGATTACACTTTGATTAAGTTGATGATGCTGAAACTCTCACTACTCTTGAATTTAAGGATAGTATTAATTCTTTAAAAGCTTGAAGGCAATAGCCTTTATAGACTGAATAGATAGTGATTCCCTCTCTAAAGTATTAATTACAGCGCCTCAATATCCAGGATTAAAAAAAAAAGTACTGCTTTATTTTAGTGGTGAAATTCCCTTGTAAAACAATAACCAATGCACAGTAAACTCTAACAGAAACAGATATTTTTACTGGATTTTTATTGGTTTATATCATGTTATGGACAATTAGTTTCTTTCTTTTCATCTGCCTGCAATTTGAGATAACAGAATTTCATTTTGTAACTAGCCTGTAGTTATTAACATTAATCAATATGTACCTTTCTCGTGTAAAAGAACATATTTCTACTTAAAAACTTTTTTTAACACTAAACATACAAGTAACATGGGGAAACTTGCAACATTGACTATGTAATAAAAGCTAGACTATTTGCAGCTAGAATAATGAAAGTTTTTATAAAGATTGTTTAATACATACTTTTATAAAAATAAAAAATGTTAATATTTTCAAGTAGTGTTTAATCTAAAGACACACACATATAAACATATATAAATAATTAACAGCTACATTTACTATCTTGAGATATTTCTAATTAGAAAATTATCAATTTTTCTATTACTTTCATGTTTTAAAAGGAAAGCAAATTCTTAAATGATGTTTTTTGACATTTATTCAGCATTTTATATTTTCTTTTAAGAAATGATAAAATAAGTAAAACAATTTCAGGAGCCTTTATTATAATAAAAGTAAATAAATAAACACATACATGTGCAAACACATATAGTGAAAAAAATATTCTTCTATTTCTTAATCTTAGAAGTTCCAGATGATGATAAGTGACTGTAGGTAACAGAGTTAGTAATCAATTTCTGTATTAGTTGAAAATTATTTATAAAAATAAGTTTTTTATAAAAAACTTATGTCAAATAATTTCACATCTTTATACATAGTACTGTTAAATTTACTACTATTGAAAACAATAATTTAAGTATTTACATATATATATATATATATATATATATATATATATAGAAGTAAAGAAGGCAGGGACATAGGGAAAGTCATTAGAAACAATTTAGAAAGACTAAATATGCATTTATATACATATTCAATAAACATTTTTAAAGGGTTTTCAGAGCTTATAAATACAGGAATCATTACTTGGGTTTATTTGCATTAAAAGAGAATATTAGAGAGCTAAAATATATGAGAAAATATTTAAAGAATCCCTAAATTATAGGATATGATTAAATTACTTTGTTCTTTTTGTGTCTGTTTTATATTAAGAAAATGTATTCTTGAATGTTTAGCATAGAAAAGAGTTTTTCCTCACTTATGTCCTCTTAACCACAGCATTTAAATATGAATGGTTTCATATGATATTGTGGTCTTGTATTCTCTGAGATTTTATATTAATTGAGCCCAGGTTTTTTATAACTCTGTTAATCTCTTTTCTCTTTTGAGATGTTTATTCTTTGAAATCTCAGAACTAAAATCTAAGCAATAATTATTTACACTTGAACACTGAAGTTAGACGCAGATTTTTCAGATACCAAAATGGTAATTTCCTTATTTACCGGTAAATATATTGTGCTATTTTTAAAAATCCACATTAATTGGTTCTAAATATTGCATTACTTAATGGTAATAGCTTCAAATACTGTTTTCCTGGAGTGAGGAGCAGGGCAGTTCTTTTCTGCAGTTGAGAAGCTATTATCCTGTATGCTGTAATGAATTTCTGCCAGAAACATCCACATTCTCCTGGAGAAGTTGCCTTGAGTTAAGGCAGAACAGTCTTTGTTATACCTCATTTACTTCATTCATCTAGAAAAGTGTCAGTAGCAACTTTCTGTTCCTAGAATATATTTGTAGAGGTCATTAAAATGAATTTTGTTGAATTACACTGAAGAGGTCCGATAAACGTTAAGAGTTATGTGCTGCCTACTTAAATCTAGATCAAGAATAAATAACCGTTTTATGTGTTCCCCAAGTAGCATTTATTGATACATGAAAAGTGAGGGTTAAAAATATACCTTGTTGGCACCTGATCTTAGATTTCCAACCTTCAGAGCTGTGAGAAAATAAATTTGTCTTTTAAGCCACGTGGTCTATGGTATTTTGTTATTATGAGCTGAGCAGACTAAGACAAAGGCTATATGGAGCAATAATTAAGACAGTCATGTGTTTAATTAAGAACTTACTTGTTATCTCACATGGGAATAATGGCTGATCCAAGTGCTGAGTATTTATTTACAGCAGAGAACTAATGAATTAACTAACACCACATTAAACACACACACACACACACACACACACACACACACACACACAACTTTTTGTTAGTCTAGCCAGGATAGGGCTCAGAGTACAATGTCAGAATTTATATTAAAATATAAAATAGTATCCTTTACTTTGAGTTTATGTGCACTTATGATTAAGGTTCTTTTAGTATTATTATCTTTAATGAAGAAATTAAAAATATAGAATCTCCATGAAAAGCATGTTGAAATCTGGCATCAATGATGTAATATCGTTCAATTGAACCTATGTAAATATAACAAATTGCTACTTAGAAATGATTAGGGGAAATTATTTTTATATTAAAGTAACTAGTCCAACATCAGGCTAAAAATATTTTTCTAAAATAATTCATGAATTGAGTATGTTTAGTTGTGTGGTTTACTTAGTTGAAATATCTTGCAGGAAATATGGCAGGCATAAAATCAAGTCACTAAAAGATAATCTGAAAAAGAAACTTTAGTAGATGAATTGTCCTTCTCAATGACATAAATATAAGGAAAATTAGATTGAAACAAATGTACAAACAATTTTGGAAATTAGAAATTAGATATACCCATCGTGGACTCCATATTTTCAAATTTCCCTCCTTGGAATATTTTTGATAACACAATATAGATATCATCAATGTGAAGTGAAATTACAAGCAAAAGGAGGATATTTTAGAACTCTAACTTCCCATAACTAGGATCCATCTAATAATACATTTTAATTTTGGATTGCCAAAGGGAACAAATATGGTGTTACTTAGTGGTATAGCAACTTCCAAAGGCAGCTTCGGGCTTTTCAATCTTTAGAATGGCCAAGTTACTTATTCTAGGTGTTAGCTTATATACTTGGAAAACTCTAGTCTTAAAATATACAGACTCTGGATGATAGCTCATTGAGTTCTTCAGCTAATGCTTTGCTTATATAGAGTAATATAGAGTAAAAACATGGTGGTTTAAAACCAAAGTTTTGTTCTTTGATTTTGGACTATGTAAGAGAGGATTATCTAATGAAATAAGCATCCAACTAAAATTAACATGCAGTTGTTGAGCTGTACTAAGAGGATCTCTTCTTAAGAAATCACTTCTCCTGGCTATATTTTATCCCCAAATAGTCAGGTGCGTTCAAACATGGCCCTTTAGTTGCTTTATGGTTAAAATACTGTATTTACTTTTTATTTCTGCATAACGTATTGCCCCGAAACTTAACAGGTTAAAACAATGCATGTATTATGTCACAGTTTCTGGGGCCAAATATCTGGACACACTTTTACTAGATTCTCTACTTCAGTGTCTCTCACAAGTAGCAATTAAACTATTGACTGGGCCAAAGTTATCACAATGCTTAACTGGATAGGATATTAGCAGAAATCAGTTCCTGGTGGTTTGTTGGACTGATTCTGCCCTCCCTTACTTGCCAAATAGGTCTCTCCAATATGGCAGCTTATTCATTAAAGCATGAAAGCCAAGAAGGCAATAGAGCAAGTCTGCTAGCAAGAGATAAAAGACACAGTTTGTTTTAACCCAATGGAAGTTATGTCTTATCACCACTGTGGTAGACTATCGATTAGAAGTAACTAAGGAGAGGATATTACACAGGTGGGTGAATATCAAGTGGTGCACCTCACTGAGCACTAACTTGGAAAGCTGCCTACCATAATCCCTATAAAGTTTGTCAGTTTTCTTTCATACTTTGATTGTTTGCATACCTTTTAAAGACATTAAAATACACTTCATCATTCAGATAGTTATTGAAACAGTTATTGAAAATTGAAGTAAATATATTGGGTGAAACTTAAACCCAATATAATTTTAGTCTAGAAGTTTTCAACAAATAATGTATTAGCATGTATTGAAAGCTCTTTAAATTAAGAAAGGGTTTCTAGTAAAGGAAGCCAAATGAAATATTTATCTTTTTTGAAGTTGTGAAAACTTTGGGACTACAGATGTCTAATAGCTCCAAGGGATTATGTTTTATATGAATTTAAAAGAACTGCACTCAAATAAATTACTCTAGAGTAATATGGTGCTGCAGGGGGACTAAGATGGTTAACTGAGCTGGCCAAAGATAAGGAA
Source organism: Tadarida brasiliensis (assembly GCA_030848825.1). Classification (NCBI taxonomy): domain Eukaryota; kingdom Metazoa; phylum Chordata; class Mammalia; order Chiroptera; family Molossidae; genus Tadarida; species Tadarida brasiliensis. The sequence continues at coordinate 40,904,090 of CM061257.1, read as the reverse complement.
AGAAATATGAAGTAACATATATTAGCCCGTGATTGATGAAATAATAGTAATATTCAATGTAAGAGTGGTATTCTATTTTTCACATAATGCTCTAAGTATTTTTTAAACAATGATTAATTTTATTCACAAAATAACCCCATGAAGTAGGCATTATTACTAATTCCATTTTACAGATGGGTAAACTGTGGCAAAAAGAGGCTAACCCACTCACCAAGTAGTGACAAAGCTGGACTTGAACTCAGGAAATATGGGTCTCATCTCCGGAAAAAACATACATACTGCGTGTGTTTAATAACAATTGGCAATAACCTATGTGCTCAGTTATGTTTGTGGTTAATTACATTATCTCTATGATACAAGAACTATTACTATACTGATGAAACTGACACAGTGGGAGGACAAGGAGCAATCCAAAGCCTGGCAGCCAGTAAAATGTAGTGGAAAAATATAGAAAAATCTGAAAACAGAAGACCTATACTGAATTTAAAATGAAACTAATTAATTATAATTGCTCTAAGCAATTAAATGAAAAACAGATGTGATTGAGTAGATTTTTCTGGCTTTAAAAATATAACTGTTTCAGATTGTTAACATAAACATTCAAATAAGAGAAAGATTGATACATTTAACTTGACCTGATTCAAGAATATCAAAATAGATTAGGAATAGTTAACACTAAGAAACCACTGTTAATCTATTTTCATTGTTTCTGTAGACTTTGCTAAAATCGAGTATATTCTGGATATATCAATCTTTAACTTAAGAACTGAAAGTAACTTAAATTATATTCCATGATCCTTACACTGTGCTGTAACTTTTATTTTGTTGTAATTTTAAAATATAGAAACCATTATGAACTACTTGAGAGTTAGTTGGAGATAGTATTTTCCTTTACCACTAAAAACCTCATTGCACATTTCTTAAGAGCAAGCCCATTTTCTTATATAACCACACTAAAATATTAGAATTTCAAATTTCACATTTATAAATCTTGTTATTTAATAGTTATTCAAATATACTATCAATTATCAATTGTGCCAATAAAATATTTTACATATATTTTTGTCCTTGTCCCAAATTCACTCTAGGAAAAATATCACATATAGTGACTATTTGTCTTTATTCTCCTGTAACCTAGAACAGTTTTCTTTCAGGGACTTTGAAGACTATGTGTCAGTAGTCATACAAAGACTGCATACCAGTGGTTTTGTGGAATTTGTCTGATGTTTCCTCCTGGTGATATTTGAACTTTGCATTTTTGACAGGAATATTACAAGATTTGTCTCAGTGCATGATATCAGTATGTACATGTTGGTGACATCCCAATATTGGAGGTATTAAACTATAATTTGTATAAATTAGTATATGCTAGGACTTTCTACTGTATACTTACTACTTTTCTTCTTATAATTAATAGGTAACATGGAAGGATATAGTCTGAGACTCCATTGTCTCAAAATCCTCTTCCTTATCAAAGTTTATTATACTAGTGTTAGCATCCATTGATAATGTGTTACCTTCAACATAATATACATTGGCATTCTATTATTAGAAGGAGATGTCTTCCCATCTTCATATATTCAAATAAACTTATTCTAATTTAATTTTGTGGGTTATTATCTATTACTATAATTATTTATTTTGGTGCCCAAATTTGTCAAACATTAGAGCACATATTCTTTGATTTCAGTTATTTGACATTAGTTGAGACTTATAGTATGAACAAGCAAATGGCCTAACTTGATGAATATTCTATGATCACTTGCAAGAAATGTAAGATTATAGTTTTCTATGTTAATGTAATCATGATATTTGATAATGTTCAGATTTTCAACATCCTTACAAACTACTTTCTGGTTTGTTTATTATTTGATGAGAAAATAGTGCTAAAGTTTCCAAATAAGATTTTTGAATTGTGTACTTCACCCTTTATTTCTGTCAAATGTTGCTTAATATATTTTTAAACTCTGTTATCAGTTACATATATATTTATGGCTGATATGTCTCTCAGATGAATTATCCTTCTATCATTGTGAAATACTAGTTTTTAGCTCTGGTATACGCCTCTTCGAAGATATTTTGCCTGCTCTTAATATAGTCATCCCAGCTCTCTTAATGTTTGCATAGTATTTCTATTTCCATTTTCTTACTTTATATCTATCTATGTTTTTATAATTAAAGTATATTACTAGGAGAGACTTATTAGGATTTATTTGGGGTATTATCCAGGCAGAGAATTGCTGCATTTTACTTCACTTATTCCATTGATATTTAATGTAATTTTTGATATTGTCTGAGTATATCAATCATTTTTCTAAATGTTTTCTCTTTGTTTTGTAGGCTTTTGTTCCATGTTCCTTATTTTCAGCATTTTGGGGGATAAATCCTTTTTCTTACTTTCTTCTTCTTTTTTTTAATGTTTTTTTCTTTATTGATTTTAGAGAGAGGGAAAGGGAGAGGGAGAGAGAGAAACATCGATGAGAGAGAACATAGATTGGCCGCCTCCTGCATGCCCCCCACTGGGGATTTGGCCCACAACCTGGGCATGTGCCCTGACTGGGAATCAAACTGGTGACCTCTTGGTGCATGGGTCCATGCTCAACCACTGAGCCACACTGGCTGGGCTTCTTACTTTCATTTTAATCCTATATTGACTTTTTTGCTAGACCTCCTTACATGACTTTTTTGTAGTTGCTTTTAGAATTACACTACACAACCTTAACTAATATATTCTACTTCTAGTCAATGTTTTATTACCTCACTTACAATATAAGAATCTAAGAATCTAAAACCAACAGTATGGTTTTATTGCCTTGATATTTGTGCTATTATTATTATGTATATATTGAATCTAACTATAATACATGGCTATACATTTTTTTAAAAACTGTCATATATTTAATATATTAAGAGATAAATATAAAATGCATTGGATTTTATATTTACCATATTTGGTATTCTCCTTTTGTGTCTGTAGATCTTATATCCATCTGAAATCACTGTCTCTAAGCTTAAATAAATTCTTCAGTTATAAGCCTGCTGAATACAAATTGTGTCATTTTATTTTAAATTTGAAATACTTTTATGTATATATGAAATACATATACACAATGGAGTACTATGCAGCTGTAAGAAAGAAAGATCTCTTATCCTTTGAGACGACATGGAGAGTATTATCCTAAGCAAAACAAGCCAAGCAGAGAAAGACAAATATCACATGATCTCACTTATTTGTGGAATATAATGAACATAACAGTCTGAGGAACAGGGTAGACCCAGAGATGTGGAAGTAGAGTACAGACTGACAACCCTCAGAAGAGGGGGTGGGGGGGAGGGAAGAGATAAACCACAGAACTTATATGCATGTACGCATAACTGATGGACAGGGACAACAATGCTGGGGATAGGGTGGGGGGATGGGGAGGAGGGTGTCAATGGGGGAAAAAGGAGAAACATCTGTAACAAAAACAAATTAATAAAAAAACAAAAATAAATAAATTTGAAATGCTTTTATTTTACTTTCATTTATCAAATAATGTTAGATTTTTAGGTATCATAGGATAACATTATCTTTATTATGAATTATTATTATTTTATATTTTAGCACTTCAGTGATGTTAATTTATTGCAGTCTGGCCTCCATTGTTTCTGATGAGAAATCAGACATCATATATATATTTCTGTGTGTAACTTTTCATATTGTTCTTTATCTTTGATTTTCTGCAAGTTGACTGTAAGTTGCAAAAGTGTGGTTTTGATTGCGTTTATTTTGTTTGTGATTATCTGATCTTCTATATAAGTTTATGCTTTGTCTTCAAACTCAGAAATTTTTCATTCATTGGTTTCTCAATTTTTTTCTGCTCCTTCTCTCTCTTCTCAGTCTTAAACTCCAATAGTATGCATGTTAGGCCATATTAAATTGTAGCACAAAAATTAACATTCTTTCACTTCCTTTAAAAAGTTTTTTATTTTTTGGTTGGATAAGTAAATTTATATCTTCAATAAATTAACAGTTCTCCTACTATCTACAGACTTATATTAAGCCCTATAATATGTTATTTTTATTTGAAAGTTTCATTTGGTGTTTCTTTGCAGGTATTTTTATCTGTTCATTCATGATGATCAATTGTCCTTAATGTCCTTGAAAACATAATTACTGCTATAATGTTCTTGTTAAATAGAACATCTGGTTTATCTTGGGATCAGTTTCTGCTGCCTCCTTTTTTTTCCTTTTTTTTTTTTTTTTTTGGATTAGGAGCAATTTTTTCACTTTCTTTTATGTTATAAAGATTGATTATACACTAGAAATAAGCATAAGACATATAGGTTATATCTTTTCCCTTTAAATAGTGTTGATTATCTTTTCTGAAAATCAGTTTAATTTATTAACTTTAGCCCTTTAGACATGTTTTTATTAACAGGTCTATTTCAGTTTTAAACTTACACTTAAGGAATACTCTTTTTTCTAGAGCATGATTCTCTAATGTAACATCTAATGTAGTTTCAATTGAATACCTAAGGTACTCAGTGAAGCTCTCACTTTGGTTGGGATTGAATCTAATATATCCCATCACCGTAAGACTTTGTCACTGTTTATCTCTTAGCCTCATAAGCTCTACAGAGGACTCACTGACATCTTGGCCTCTGCATATGCCAAGATAACATAATGAACATCCAGACTTTTAGAGAAGCCCTCTGTGCAGGTCTCACTTCTTAGGTACTTTGGCTCATACATACTAGCCTTTTATGTAGCTTAGAACTCTATCCCCCATTCTCTCTTCAACACAGTAAGAGTCACTCTTTGCTTAGACTCTACCTCCCTGCCTTATAGCAAGATGAATCCCAAGAAGAAAGAGAGGGCAATAATGGGATATTCTGGGGACTTAAAGATCACAGCCCTACACTCTGCTGTTCAGTTCTTGAAGATAATTATCTCTTACATGTTCCCAAGATCTGTAGGTATTTTTGGGGAAAAGATAAGAATTTATGTACTAGGTCAAATAGTTTTTTAGTGGATTCTGTAGGACTTTCTGTATACTAGAATGTCATCTGTGAATAGGTGTAGTTTTACTTCTTTCCAATCTTTATGCATTTTATTTCCTTTTCTTGCCTGACTGTTCTAACTAGAACCTACAGTTTAATGTTGGGTAGAGGTGGTTAGAGGGGACATCGCTATCTTTTTAGGACTACATCATAAATAATAATGGAAGTCTGTCATAATATTTTTGATTTATAAAAATTGATGTTTTACCATTTATTTTACAAATAAGAACTCAATTCAGAATAATAAAAAGGATATGCCATCAGAGAAATAGAAATAATATGCAGATCTGATATTAGTGAATTAAACTTGCTATTTGGCATTTGTGTATGAAACCTCAGCTGGGCACTTCTGCTTTATGCCCCCTCTGTTTATTGGAGTACTGGCTAAGTTGCTGTAGCAAAGAAACTCATTGTACAGTAAATTAAATATTTTCAGTAAATTAAATATTTTCATGCTCACATTAGTAGCCTAAACCTAAGCTACCCATAGCTAATGGGAAATATTAATGTTCTTAAGTCATAGCTTCCAAGATTCTTTCAAATAAACAGCTTTGTCTTTCAAAAGCATACTTTGAATTTGCACATGTCACTTTAACAAACATCTTTGGCTCTAAATTTAGTTATTTTCATGGTAACACCTGGCTACAACAGAGGATGAGAAGTATAGGGACGCTACATGCCTGGGTAGAAGTCAGAGGATTCTGGGAATACAGAGTGAAAATGAACAATGGAGACAAGCAGTAGGCTGTGCCACATCTCCTGTATTTGCATACTTATGTATCAGACCCTCTGGGGTCCTAGAATGGTTGGTTGCATTTAGTTACCTTTGTGCTTTCTTTATGTAGGAAGAAAGGAAGCACTGTAGTGTGGTGGATGGGTAGGAGGAATTTGGATTTAAATATTAAATTTTTATTTCTGTTTATGTGCTCACGAAAACTTACTGAAAATCTACAACCCTCACTCTTCTTATATTAAAAATGGATATCCAAAATATAATCCAAAGGTTTGTTTGAGGATAAAATAGACCTCAGTTGTAATAGAGGATGTAACTAGGGTAGACACTTAGGATCTTTCTCTTTCATTTCCCTTCTTCTCAGGCGACCCACTTCTAGCTTAAGCACTAGGGAATTTCTAATCAAAGATATAAAGTTTGAACCAGCAATTTTATTATCTGTCTCTGTTATCTATAAGATTTTGATGATAATACTACCAATTAATTAACAATATAATATTTCTGTTTTATATCTGTCAATCAATCTTATAAATAGATAATTACCCTGATAGAGTAGTTAAATGTTGGTCATATTATACTCAGTCTTATACTATTTAATGCAATATGAATTAAGTGAATTATATATTCATATTACAAATAACTGTCTTTATCATCTTTAATGAATGGGCATTTGATGGAAGAATATATCTCTCCTGAATTTCTAAGTCTGACTTTCGTAAACACAGACAAGAAACACATACTTTTATTTACTTATTCAATTTTTTAATTGAAATTACTGGGGTGACCTTTGTTTGCTAAACTATACAGGTTTCAAGGGTACAATTCATCAAAACATCATCTGCATACTGTGTCATGTCTCCCCAAGCTAAGTCTCTTTCCATCCCCAATCCCCCCTTTGCCCATCTCCACCTACCCCCCTTTCCCTCTGGCTATCACCATACTTTGTGTCTATGTGTTTTATATGTATCTATATCTATATATCTATATCTATATCTATATCTATATCTATATCTATATCTATATCTATATCTATCTATCTATCTATCTATCTATCTATCTATCTATCTATCTATCTATCATCTATCATCTATATTTTTTGCTCAATTCCTTCACCTTCTTTCATCCAGCCCCCCTACTTTTCTTTAAAATAGCTTCATTTACCATTGCAATAGTTCTAAACTGAGAGTGATTTTACCCTCAGAGAATTTTTGTAATTTCTGGAAACATTTTTCATTGTCACAGCTTGGAGGGAATGGTGGTGGGTAGAGGCTAAAGATACAGCTGAAGCACCCTATAATACATAGGACAGCCATCCACACCAGGAATTATCAAGTCCAACATGTCAATAAAGCCAAAGTTGATAGAAGGTTGGATTTCCTGGCTCTTTAAAATTGCTGCTAAGCCATTTTCTTGACAGTGGTTAATGCAGTTTATTAATACGCAAACTGAAAGTTTCATTTTTTGCATATGATTGAAATTGTTTTTCTTTGACATGATAGTGATTGTCAAATATTTTAGCGGAAGAATCCATTTTATTTGAAATAATAAATTTTCAACTGCACATATATAAAAAGTTGCTATAGTATTCTATACCATTATGAGTTAAAACATAATACAATGATTATTTAACGTCATCCATTGAGAATAATAAGACTGTTTTGTCATACGTAAAACTGATGTCGGGGTTATGGATAAAAATTCCAGTTGCATTCTTTTCTATCTAATTGACTACAATATACCAATACATTGTTTATACAAAAACTATTTGTAAATTATAACAGATTGTTTTAAAATATTTTTCTATGCTATTTCATCTTGTGACAGATTTCATTTCTAAAAAACAACCACAGAAATATTTCTATTCCCAAATGTCTTCACTCCCCAACAAGTAGTAAAATTCATTCCCTCTTTTCCTTGAAGATGAAGACTTTAAGAGTGACTTGATGAACAGAATGTAGTGGAAATGATACTGTGTGACTCTGAAGCTAGGTCAGAAAAGGTGGTGTACACTCTGTTTCCAGAATCTTGCTCCTGAGACCCAGTCACCTTTCTGTAAGGAAGCCTGACCTGGTCCATGCAGAGTCCCACAGGAGAAGCACTAAGATGGCCAGCGCACCCCTAGGATCTATACCAAATATGAGTGAACAAGACTGTAGTTAAAGTGAACCCCCAGTTTTCTATCTGGTCCATATATTATTAACCAGAAAGTCATTCTTGCTGTTGTTCCTTGTCTTAATTTTAATCCACAGAACTACTGAGACAAAAAAAAAAAAAAAAAAAGAAGAGTTGCCTAATACTACTCAGTTTGGGGTGATGTGATGATGTGTTATGCAGTCAGAGAAACTGAAATTGATTTTAGTTCCCAGAGCAGGCAGTCCATAACGAAAAACTAATAACATGTCAGGGGCTTTGAGACCATGGTCCTGAAGATGCCATCAAGAGAGAAGCATGATAACCCTTGAGGACACTGTCAGTGAGGACTTAAATATAAGTGGAGAAAATGCTGACAATTAAAGAAAAGCATTTATTTTATGGGGTGGCTGAAAATTTAACAATAATGTTGACTGTGATAATACGGAAAGTAGGAAGCAAATGAAGCAAATGAGCTTAATGATCTAACCAATAAGAATAGGCAGAGTTGAAAGTGCTGTCTGACTTCTTGTTACATATTGACTAGTATGAGAAGGAGCAAATAAGTTGAAGAAAGATCTATGAAATATAAAGAAGCCACACAATGATAGATTTGAAAATAAAACTGTTTCTCCTTCACCATTAACAGAATGATTAGATTCTTTGTTAGGATCTCAGAAAGGAAGGGTGAGGTTGTGTTTCAGAGCATTATTCACTGAGGAACAGGCCCTCCGAGGAGCTTGAAGGCGTGCCTCTTAATTAAAGAAAAGCCCCTCTAAATATTGAAGTTTGAAATCCCAGAGCATCCATACAGGAGGCCAAAATAAAGAAAGGCTTATCTTGATGAAACTGGTGAGTGTAGGGATTTTTTTCTAATGGTTGTATTTCAATTAATAAGAAATCCAAAATATGTTTTTTTAAGTAACTGTATCAGAGAGACTACAATGGCAATAGGTATCTGAGCCCCCAAACTTCGAAGGGCAAGAAACAAGATGGGGGGGGGCACTAAGTTGCAAAAATGGCCTATCCTGTCACCAGACAGGGCTGACTTCTCTGACCTCCAAGGAAAGTCTCGGGCCCAGAGTTATTATTGAAAACAATAGCAATGTCATTGGCAATTGGGAAAGGCCAGCATCACAGCTGCCTGGGTATTCAATACAAGTTAAGGCAAGTAACAGACCAAGAAAAATCTTACAGGAAGTTCTGGGAACAAGGTGATCATAGGGGCTTTGATAAACGTTCACACGTTAGTCAGGATCTGCAAGTCTTCATATATGCAGAGGCTTGTGTACTATTTAGGAGAGACTGGAGAGAGTTCCAGTTATATACTCATCCTCACTGAATACAAAGTCCTGCACAAGCAGAAGGGAAAGCTGGGTCAGACTTGTGCACTGCCTGAACTATAAATTCATGCTCCAATCAGAAACCTTACTGGTTCAAGGTGTTTAAGTTCAACCTCTGGCTAGCCAATATGCTGTGCTGACCCACTGGCCAGCCAAGGAAGCTAACATAAACAGTCGGACATTAAAAAAAGAACTAAACAAAAATAAGCAAAGGCATTAATGACTGCACTGCAGAGGAGACAGTCTCTATAGAATTGGTTCAGAAAAGTCACTAAAGAAAAATAAAAACAAGTAAGAAAGAACAAATTTTAAGGAAAATCAGCATCCAGTTTCATTACAATATATTATCTTAAATATCAATTTATGAACAACAACAAAATAACAAAGAAATAGGAGAGTGTGGCCATGCACAGGCAAACCATGTCTCAAAAGAACATCTAAGCTGGCCAGAGTGGCTCAGTGGATTGAGCATTGTCCCATGGACTGAGAGGTCCCGGTTCGATTCCTGGCCAGGGCACATGCCCAGGTTGTGAGCTCAATCCCCAGTAGGGGGTGTGCAGGAGGCAGCTGATGGATGTTTCTCTCTCACATCAATGTTTCTCTCTCTAAAAAATAAAAAAAAATATTAAAAAAAAGAACATCTAAGAGGACACAATTAGCAATCATAAGCAAAAACTTCAAAAACAGCTATAATGAATATTTTCAAAGAACAAAGGAAACCATATTTAAAGAATTAGAGGAATGTATGACAATAATACATCATGAAATAGAAAATATCACTAAAGAGATGGAAAGTTGAAAAAGAAAAAAAAGATAAACAAATAGAAATCATGAGGAAGTGGAAAAGTATAATAACTATAATGAAAAATTCACTAGAAGAGGTTCAGTAGGAGATTTGAGGCAAAAGAATCAGCCATTTGAAGCCAGATCATTAGATCTTATTCAATCTGAAAACCAAAAGATAAATGAATGAAGATTAAAAAAAAAAAATGAACAGAGGCTCAGAGACTTATGGGATATTGTCACACTGGGATGCTTGTCATGAGAGTCCCAAGAAGAGAGGAGAGATTAAAGGGGGCATACAATATATTTGAAGAAATAATAGCCAAAGCTCCTCAAATGTGATGAAAAAATGTTCCTTTACACACCTGAAACACTCAGTGAGTTAAACTCAGAGATCTACTTTTATTTCAGACACACTGAAATAAAACTATCAAAAGAAAAAGAGAAAAATCTTGAAATGAGTCATTCATGATTCATCACATACAAATAAACCACAACAAGGTTAATGGCTGACTTCTCATCCAAACAATGGATGCCAGAGGCAGATATTACAGTTGTAAGGGAAGATTGTGGACAAACCTCCAGTCATGCCCCAACATGCAAAAATGAATACTTATTTCCTAGTTGTTTCAGTGAAACTTTCTAGTTCTTTGGCTGAATTGTTTGGTATTATTGTTCGTCCTGTTTTAATATAAATACTATATCTCTCACATCTACTTTACTTTTTATAAGAATTTTTTTATGTGTGACCTCTGAAATGGTGATCTTTTATAAAAATGCACCTGCAAAAGAAGTAATTAGTGTAGATTTATATTAAAGAAAAGTGTGTGTGTGTGTGTGTGTGTGTGTGTGTGTGTGTGTATCTGGCATTATAGTTTGTAGTTTTACTAAACTTTCTTGTCAGCTCAATGTCACAGAAGCATGCTGGGGATGTGAGATTTGCAGTGACTCTGTGCCTGTCAACCTACCTACCTTTCAAAACTCTGCTCTGGCTGATGCGTCTATTTTAACAATTATTAAAACTGGGCTCATCATATCACAATGCAAAAGGCTGAAAGGGAGCTAACAAAGAACATAGACAGTATTCCTGAATGTGTGTCAAAATATATAGAATATTTATGAAAATAGGTATAAAAATAACATCTTCCTTTATTTTTTGCAACCACGAAACAATGAAGTAGCAATCTATATTAGGCCAGGGATCATACTGGGGGAAAAATGCCTTATAGATTGCATACAGGACACATTTGTTTACTTGTGCTATGTTTAACTTTCTAATCATATTTATTTGTTTCATATAGGTTCCCATTGTTTTTCCCGATTCCCCTACTTCAAAATGTTTATGGAACCTTAGTTCAGGTAGACACATTTATCATCCTTGATAAATACTCTAAATAAAATAATAATTTCATATTAAATCAGGTATAACTGACAAATGAGTTTTACTAACAAGTGAGATATTTATATTTTGTTCTCTGGAGCGATTGTGATGGGACTTGTTTGTAAGATCCTTTAATTTTCATCTACTTTTACTATCTACACAACTTAAACTTGCTTTTTAAAAAAGCTTTAGGGTACCATTAAATTTAAATATCTCAAATGCCATATGACATTATAAATATGAAATGAATAGGAAACATATTTTTTGTTAGTTTTAAATAAAAGTTTAACAACTTAACTGTATTTTAAGTTGAATAATGGTTTGTTGTCTAGCCTGTGACCATGTTAAAATAACATCTTAGCAAAAATGCTAAAAATAACATTTAAAGGGAAAGGGACACACACAAAAAATTTCTTTTAAGTTTACTATTAAAATATGGCGTTAAGTTCTGGTATATTTAAGATAACCTGTATTCCTTCCCAATACCTGACTTAACATTTTAAACCATACCTAAGTGTAGTATGTCAAATATTAACATTAAATAGCTAATCAACTTTTCAATTATTTTCAAAACATACTCCCTGTGAGGATAGAGAGGTAATGTCAGCTTCAGATCTTTTCCTTTCTTTTTAAATTCATGCATAGGAGAAGAACTGTATTCAATTTAAATGAACTGAACATTTTCTTTAGCAGAGAGACTAGAAGTATTGTCAGGGGAAAATGTCATTGCAGAAATGCTTCACAGAGATAAAGTGAATTCCACAAAATCCCTTCACCTACCGAGCTATTCTGGGAATTTGCTCACAGATTCTGCAGAATGCAGAATGATCACAAAACAGCACATATCTCAAGTCTGGATGAAGTGAAGGTAGGTTTAGAAATTGTCTTTCCGCATTCAGGCACAGATATGCCCAATATATCCAAGAACCACTTTGCAGATACTTATCTCTCCCAAACTTGGAAATAGAGTTATGGTTATTATATGGTTGGATTAAAAGTTCCCCAAGTACTAGCCAGAGCAGCTTGATAATTGGTGGCTATATTTTTATAGTTTTGTGTCACTGGGGTTTACTCACCATCCCCCGCCCCCCCACTTTAAAAAAATATTTCTGTGCTTTTTGAAAGTTTCCGTGCCCTGTGACAACTCTGATATTAAAGGTGGCATGTGTGATGCATGCATGTAGATTTTGGCTTAAATCTTAACTGTCTTATCACCCAGGTGTCTGGTGGGTTGGTAGCACAGTTTAAGCAGAAGTCCACTGGCAGGGAGGTATGGGGCTCTCCAGAGAGAAAGCAAAAAAGACAGTTAGTTGTCTGAATAATAAAGCCTTGATCGTCAGGGAGAAGAGAGTACATGAATTTAAAGGGACATTTGGACATTTCCCCTCTTAATCTAAGGAAAGAGAGGACTGTCAGCAAACAGGAAAACGGGTTTCAACAAAATGCTCAATTTCAAGACCCGAGCACAAGGATTTAGTAGTTTTTAAACAGAATCCAACACTAAAGAAATAGTAGGACACCCTCCCATTTGTTCTCCCAACGAGCTTCTGTATATTTCTGGTGCATCCATGGTGCCATTTGGGAGGCAGTACATGGAGTGGTGTCCAGGGAAAGAAACAGCATGTCCAGCAGACAGGTGTGGCTGCCTTAGCAGGGCCTTTCTCCAGTGAACTCAACCTCAGTGAGTGACGGCAGTGACGGTACTCAACACAAGTGGCAGTGGCCGTCAGGATGACATTGTCTGGACTTGCTCCACATGTGAGACAATCTGGGAAATCCAAGATATTTAGGTGGAAAGAGCAGGCACCAGAAGGGAGACTGATGTTCTACATTAGCCAGGGAAAAAGGGCAGAGAAATATAAATTGTCCCTTTTAATGGTGCCCACAGGCTGGTGAGGTCTGTGTTAACTCTACTCACAGCAGAGGTGCTATTCTTAATCTGTTTTGACAGAAATGTGAATTACACATGTATACTTCCACCGCCTTTGAGAATTACACATTGTGTATGGATACTTTGTATCCAAACCCGATTTGATTTGGGGGGATCATGCATCTGTATTTTATCAGTTTACACATACTAAGCAGGGTTTATTTTGTGTCCCTGTTTAATCTCCGCCTTCACATTCCCATGTTATGTTTCGGTCAACAGTAAAGTCTGTATTTTTTTTTACCCCCAAAACTATAACCTCTAAATTGCGTGTTGTAACTCTTGTATTCTATTGCAAATTGAAATCACCTTAGGTTAATTTTATCTAAACCAGTATCCTCAAATAGATGCAATAATACCGACACGAATAATAAGCACATTTCTAAATATTTTGTAACACTGACATTGCATATTATCGGTAGTAAGTAAATAGATCCAAGTGTTAGGTTTACTTTACAGTTGAAAGTTTAACAAATGTAGGTGTTCAGAAATTTCTCATAACAATTTTCTTAGCACATGAACAAACTTATCTTAATAAAATTATTTTAAAATATTTATTTTTGACATGCAGTCATTACCATGAAGCTCTCTCTTTGAGTAGTCCACCTAGATTAATCTAACCTGCATATATTTGATGAAAAACAACTGAATACGATATGAACTTTCAGATATTTCTGACAGAGCTATAAAAATGGGCTCCTTTTATTATACATGTAATAACATACATGAGAGTAAGTTATCACAGCTAAGAGCTTTTCTCTGCATAAGAAATTTCAGTCATTATTATTATTATATTTAGCAGATGTGGCAGACAGAATAATAGGCACCCCAAAATGTTAATGTCCTAATTTCTAGAACCTGTGATTATGTTTCTTTACATGGCAAAAGGGACTTTGCATGTGTATTTCTGGGTACAGACCTTATGATGGGGTCATCAGCCTCAATTATCCAGGTGAGACCAATATTATCACAAGTGTCTGTCTTTAGAAGTGGAAATGAGAGATGTGACTACCAAAAAAAATGGCACAGAAAATGCAAAAACTATTGGCTTTGAAGATAAAGGGGACCAATGAATTCAGGAATACCCTAGGAAGCCACAAGGAAACAGATTTTCCCCTAGAACCTCCAGAAGGGAACACAGTCCTGCATTTACATTCATTTAACCAGTGAGATAGTGTCAAACTTCTAACCTACAAAACTTTAAAATAGTAGATTAGTGTTATGTTAAGCCACTAAATATGTGGCAGCAAAATAAAATATAGCAGATGAAATAACTTCCATGGAAACATTTATTTTTTAATAAGGCTTAGCATATGTTACTATGATATAGTACATAGCTAGTTAAAATATGCTTCCACACATTCATGAATTTCACACTGCCTTCTGTGTATAAGGAGGTGAACATTTTGGAAATGATCTTAATTACGAGTGGTCTCAGTTTGACTTTTAATTTTCACAGGTCCACCAGTTGCTGCCGATCTCAAAATAACCTCAATTTGTCTCCACCAAACTTTTAATAGTCTTTTAGGATATTCCTGCATTGTCTCCTAGTCTTATTCTCTTTGCCAAATTTATTCAGTTTCTTGTTTTATTAATATTTTCTCCACCAGAATAATTGTTCTTCTCTGCCAGAACAAAAAGACTCTATGAGATCTGAGATGTATATGTTTTCGTGGAGTAAACATTAGTATAGTAGGCTGTTATAGTATATTTAAAATATATTTTATTTATGCTTATTATAGGTAACTCACATCAGGCGTACAATACGTTATTTTATGTGAACTTTCATTTACTACAAGGTTGAAATCTAAAGCCAACATTTCCCAGACTCCCTTTCAGCTGAGGTCCTGAATGCCAATTTGGTTCAACCATTTGGATGCCATGTAGGTGTAGTAAGATTTGAACGGCCACAGTCAAGTAGAAACCGTCTTCCTGTTTGGCTGTTACTTCTGGGCAACAACTCTAACTCTCAGGAGATGTGAGTGTCTCCAACAGTAGTGTTGCAGGTTCCAAAGTCCAAGCGTCCTGGGTGTTGACAAGCAGAAGGGTGCAGCACCACGATCCCTCCCTGGACTGTAGCAACCGAGCGCACATTTTCTAGCCTCCTCAGTGCTGGGCTGCACTGGCAAAAGCAGAGAGACTTTTGTGTCTGGCGTATTTCCAGGGATAACCTCAGAGGTAGTGCTCCTGGAGGCAGTCACTTCTGTATAGGTCCAGGAGTTTTTCCAGGAGACCCAGCTTAGAGACTGTTCGTTTAGCCCTGGCAATGCTTTGGTAAGCACCTAATTTCCTGTCTGACATGTTTAATATCGCCTGCAGTGGTTTCTGTTTCCTACACTGAACTTGGGTAGAAAAATCCATTCAGGAAATCTAAAGACACATTATCCATAAAAAATTGCAGTGCTGTTTGTGACAAAAAATTGATATCTTCTCTATTATTAAATGGAGTGTTAATTGTATGGCAATTACAGCTCCTTAATTACCAGACATCTGCATCTATAAATTCATGAACATAAGTTTCCTAGGATTTGAATGCTCACATTCATTTCAGGGGCAAGGATTATACATATACCTGTCACCATTCTAAAGACTATATTGAAGGAAAAGTGGCAATTTTTCCACAACACATCAGGTATTATTAGATTATCATTCTGTTTATATAAAGAGAAAAAAAATCACAAAAATCAATACATATGCAAGTATGTTGGGATATATACATAATATATATAATATGTAGTAATATAAATATGTATATATCTCTATTTAGATCTCTGTTTATATCTAGAGATAAGATATATATTAAATGAGAAATGACAGCTGGATCTGCATTTCATCTTCTTTTTCTGAGTTAGTGGTCAAATAATGTAATAGGTATACCTCTCAGTATCAAGAGAAAAAGTGCTAAAAAGGATATGTATGGATATTATGATTCAATCCATATATAATTAGTTCTGCCAGCACTATCCAACTTTAATGTCACTTTCTTCCAGAAGTTAGGCATTTATTTGAGTGGAGATTTATGAAACCTTTACATGCAGTCATTAAAACTGTGACCACCTCTCACTGCAGCCCTGTCATTTAGTTTTCTTGCATTATTAACTGGGCAAGGCACTGTATATGGTAATTATGTCCTCAATAATGGAACCTACTCAGCACACCTTAAGCTTCCATTCAGTCACTCTTTTTGAATTTTAACATCGAGTTTGCAAATAGGTGTACACAGCAATTTGAATCTTCAAAATGAAACTTTTATTACATTGGTATTTTTAAATCTGAAAAGCATTATAAATTTAAGTAATATAATTTTTTATACATCTTCTTCAGTAATATGTATTTTATACTTTAGCTTTCAAATCAGCGGCGAAATATTTCCAATGAGGGATAGTTTTATTCTCTGAGTTCACTACCTACCATTAAGGTATTCAATATACTTCTCTCCGTATTGAACTTGAATAATTTATTTTTCTACTAAATACTAGAAAAATTTCAACAAAAAGTATTCTTGCAATATTGAGAGGTTCTAATAAATAGGCAAAATTTCTCTTTGATATAGTGAGGTCCCAGAAAGGTGATTTTCATTTTTGTGTGTATTATGTTTAAAAAAAAAGCAGTGAGCAAATGTTGTAAGTTTAAAGCAAAATGTATTGATTCATTCACTTATTTCCTTGAACATATTTTAAAGTATAATAATCCTAAAAATGATTAGAGTTTAGTCTACTGTTTTCAAATGTTATTTTATTATTTTCAAATTATTCATTGAGATTAATTTTACTATTTCTGTTTTTTTTTTTTGCTGTTGTTGGTTCTTGCTGTTTTGAATGGCCTAAACTCAACATTATTCAGTCATACTGATAACACATTGTTGAAATGAAGACCTGTTGCTATGACTCAGTGGCTTAATATCCCCTAAATATCAGTATTAATTAAACAAAGACAATCTTGTTTGCTGATATTTGAATTTAAGCAGGGCAGCTAAAAGAGCGTAAAATTTACTACTTTGGTTACTATTAGTTATTAATCGATTACATTGTTTCTCCTGAATACTGTCAAGTCCTTTAAAGGTATATGACATCTATTGTAGCATATCCAAATAATCAGCCTTTAGATGGTCCCAATCACCAGATGTGTTAGCTGCCAAAGTAAATTAGCAATCCGTGTGAGTAGGGTTGGAAACCAGAGAAAAGCAGATCAGAATGAAGAGTCAGAACACAAACCCAATAAAATCAAGTTCTGGATGAGATAGATGAGCTATTCAATAACAGTAAATAAAGCCAGTGTGTTTAAGAAGATCTGGATGAAGGACAATAAAGAAAGAAAGAGAAAGAAAACTTTTGAGCATTAAAATTTAAAACAATGAGTAGATGAATTAAAAAGGATGATCAAAGTCAGGAAGATATTGACATCCTGGATGTTTAAGTACAAGAAATATTTCCAAGAACTAAACACAATTATAAGTAGGCTACAATCATAAATAAAACAAGCATGGAAGTAGATACTATATTTAGAAGATTTTACTTGGGAAAAGTATGTATTCTCCAACAACAATAAAGTATAGATGGTAGAGAGACGAAAATTAAAATATAGTAGAAAAAAAGTTATTGATACTGATTTCCAAGTTGATTATTGAGAATTTCCTTAACTATAAAGATACAGGAGAAGGAAAAAAAATCTTTCTATTTTCTATGCAAGGGTAACACATAAACAGTTTGTGTTACTGGATTTTCCATTAACAGCTTTGGAAGCTGGACGACATTGAAGTGACACTTACAGACTATAAATTAAAAACAACTTGATGTCCACTAAGATAAAATTACAGGGCAAAATAAAGATAATGAAGCATTGCTAGAATCCAAAGATTGTGAAATCTGTATATTCTCTGTGATGAAGCTATTTGAGAAAAGATGAACTAAGATTATTAACTAAAAAGCAAATGTATGAACACGGGATCATTGACAGGAGAAAATAATTCACTTAAAAGTGACAGTGGTAAGCAACAGTCTTGGAACAGATATAGAATATCACATGCTTAATGGTACTTCTACCTTGTATAACAAACAACCCTCAGAACTGCAC
This sequence comes from Tadarida brasiliensis, assembly GCA_030848825.1. Taxonomy (NCBI): domain Eukaryota; kingdom Metazoa; phylum Chordata; class Mammalia; order Chiroptera; family Molossidae; genus Tadarida; species Tadarida brasiliensis. The sequence goes on along the minus strand of CM061257.1, from coordinate 40,885,677 downwards.
TGGCTTAGTACAATAAAAGTTTACTACTCTTTCATGTAATTGGCCACCACAAGTGTTAGACAGATGGCCTTCTTCATAGTTATTCAGATTCTTTACATTCCATGTGCATTCATTCCAGTTAATGACTGGTGAAAAATTATGTGGAGAAGACATGTACACTTCTTAAATGTTTTATACTAGGAATGACACATCATTCATGCTGATTTTTCTTTACAAAGAATGAGTCACATGGCCTCATGTAGATGTAGAAGTTTTTGAAAAATACAGTCCCTGGTGTAGCACATATATCCAAACAACACCACTACACTTTCCCAATCCTTGTTTCAACTGAGTGTGTATCCAGGTGACTGAGTCCATCCAATGGCATGTGAGTAGAAGGAAGTTGCCTCATCTCCCTGCATGGGCCACAAAATTCTCTCATATTTGAATCTCAGTACTCTTTTCTTCTACACCTTGATGCCTGCGAGCTGGAAGAACTCAGAAGTCATGATTTGAAGAATCTGTAACCACAAGATTGAAGGAGCCTTATTCCCATGTAATCACTTATATCAGTGGTTCTTTACTGGGGGTGATTTTGCCCCCTACGGGAACATATGGCAAGCTCTGGATGTATTTTTTAGTTCTCATAACTAGGAAGGTGCTATTGGAATTTAGCCATAGGTGTTATTATTACATCTTACAAGGAGTCTACAACAACAACAAATACTTATCTAGGTCAAAAATGTTACTATTGTCAGGATTGAGAAACTCGAATGTCAGTGAAGCTTCTTTTCAATCAGGAATGTATGTTTTAACTATTTATGAGTGAGAAATAAACTTCTAATGTAACAAGCAACTGAGATTTTAGAAAATTGTATGTTATTGCAGCCATACAATTGCTGCATATTGATTTATACATATTCCTACTTAGAATGACCTGAAACAATCAGTACAAGAGTCACTAAGACAAATATAATTGAATTTTAAATTTAATAAACTTTTAATTTACATATTTAACAAACATTTATTAAATGTTATTATTTATTATCATTTAAAACTTGACATTATTTAGTTGTTGGTAAGAAGGTATTATTTAAACATGTTCTCAGCCCTGAAAGAACGATAATCTATAAATAGAAAACAGCCAATTCAGAAAACCATACTGAGCATAGATAGGCATTTATGAAAAGCTGAATTTTTAGCTGAGTTCTGAACATTGTATAGGAATTATACAAATTAGTCTTAAACTTACTCAAGAGTGAGGAAACAACACACTTCAAGTTCTGAGATAAAGTTTATCACATATTTTACAGAGGGTTATGGCAGTTCAGTGTGTATGTAGAATAACTGAGTATATGGAGGTTATGGTAAGGGTAGAGAAAAATTGGAGCAATGATTTTTAGAAAAATTTTGTCATAATTCAAACCTGAGTATAGCAAGAAGGAGTTCTAACATCACTTATTTTATGTTTTTCTAAATAAGTTTATATCATATGTAACCCATACCCTCTTAAGTAAGAGAAAGAGAGAGAAAGAATATCTTCTAAATTATAATAACATGGCTTTATATTATAGATTACTGAAAATTGTAATACTCAAAACTTTAATTGAAAACATGATTTCCTTTTCAACTGTTGGAAAAGTCATGTATCAGTTAGCCATTGCTGTGTAATAAATGAACCCAAACACTCAGCAGATTAAAGTAGTGAACTTATATTGCTGTTCCTAAGAGTACGGGTTAGTTATGTGGTTTTGCTCTTGGCCTGGTTTAATTGGGCTTTCTCATGCATCTGTGATCATCCCTAAAATTATTTTATATTTTTTCTTATTGGATGAGATTTCTATTCATTTATTTGTTCATTCATTCATCCAACAAATATTTATTGATCTCTCATTTTGTGCTGAACATTGGGATGCAACTGAGTAAGGCATATCCAGTTCTACCCACAAGGGGCTATAGGCTAAGGAGACATACATACACATTAAAAAAAAATAGTTAATGAATATAAGTTCTATGAAGAAATACAAAATTGTATGGGACTAAATAACAGAGGCCTTATTTGGTTTAGGAATCATTGAGAGTTAATAATTATCTGAAACATTGGGCTGTTATATCATATAAAGTATATTTGTATTTATTATACAAGAATGTATATAGGCTCATAGCATAACCTGGTATGCATTAGAGAATAGTAATAATATAATACATCCATTTAAAATTTTATTTATGTATCCACTAATTAATTAGAATGATATTCTTAACCAATCAACTAATTTTATACAGCTTATTGTAACACATTTTGGAAAACTGAGAATGATGAACACATATTTAAATCTATAATTATGCTACCAATCTCCTTGATATTTGAATTTTCCGGAGCTCCCTTAGGTATTCTTTGACTGGTGGGATTAATATATCTAAGCTCCCTTTAAGCTCCCTTTTTTTGTGTGACTGAGTTTGACTTCTTTAATTCTGAGTCAACACTGTATAGGTGTTGCCTGTTTTAGAGTAATGAGTATCAAAAGTTAATGATGGAAAGTAACTCATGAAAAATATTCTACTTGAAGTTGCCATCTAATTATGAATGTGCCAGTGGACAATGAATTTATTTATTCTTCTATAAAATGCAGTCATCTAAATGTCTACAGAAAAAAAAAAGATCTGCACTATAATACATTTATATTCTCATGGCTATAAATCAACAAATCATGCTCACTCGGTGGGAGGAGACCCTTTCATTTTTTTTTTTATCCTCCCCCGAGGACATTTTTTCATTTTTTGTTCAGATAGAGTGGAAGGGAGAGAGAGGAAGAAAGAGAGAGAAACATCGATGTGAAAGTGACACATCGAGTGGCTGCCACCCGCACAACCAACCAGGGCTGGGGACAAACTGCAACCAAAGTGCATGCCCTTAGCGGACACCGAACCCGGGTCTCTCTGGACCACAGGCCGAGGTTCTAACTGCTGAGCCAAACCAGCCAGGGCATACCCTTTCATTTTTTAAGATGCTCTATATTGTTTTTTCTTGTAGTGACAGTTCTCTAGTCTGTATTGATAAAATATGTATATGAGATTTTTTAGGAGAAGTATATTTTTCAATCCTTATTTAAAATGAATTCTTATATTACTGAATGTCCACTTACAATTGTGTCTTGGTAAATGCTATTAATTTTTCACAAAAAAAAAACCTCTACTGATTGAAACTAAAAATTCCACGTGAGAGGACAGCAACAAAAAGTCCCTTTAACTTCCGTCATCTAGAACAGCAGGAGGAGACAACAAGAAAGTGGAAAGAGAGGGCCCTCTTACAGGGATATATTTCCAAGCGTTAGCAAACTCAATTACTGTCAGTCAAATGAGGCAAATGGGTGCAGTAATTGTAGACTCTGTTGACACTGATGACTACATCATAGGAGCCACAACTAAATGATAGTTTGTACCTTAAATACTGAAAAACATTTACTCTGTCAAGAGTAAATGAGAATTTATTTTATTTTTTTCTCTGAGTTTCAAGCCTTGTTTGATGGCTGCATTTGCCTGGTTCCTAAAATGCACAGGCATTAGAAAGAAGCAGCATGATGTGACAAGCAGGACAATAGGAACAGCAAAGCTGTTTGGCTCAAGTCTTAGATTTGCCACTCACTAGTTATGTGGCACTAAGACAAATAATCTCTTTTGTATTTTAGTTTCTTCAGGTGTAAGGAGTGAATTTAAATATTTTAGAAGCTTTTTCTAGAGATCAAATTATATGAAAATAAAATAACATTGTAATGATAATAAAATTTGTAATAAATAAAATACACATTTTATATGTGCATTCAAATATACTTATATTTTTAAAACTCAGCTTTATTATTATATAATTTTAGATGGTAAAACACATTTTAATTGATTTTCATAATTAAATGCCCACTCTCTCAGCTACATGAAAGGATTTGATTAATTCAGTAATTATATTTTTTATTTATAAAATATCTTCTGATCACCTACTGTGTTCCAGATACTGTTTTAGACAGTGTAATATATTAGTAGTTACCAATATCAAGAATGAAGCCAGAGGATATATTTTTGTATCTTACAGATATTGAAGAGAGAAAAGAAAGTATGAACAACTATATGCCAATAAATTCATGACATAAATGAGTAAATTCCTTGAAAAACAAGTTATCATAAAGAAATACAAAATATAACTAGTTCTAGGTTTATTAAAATATTAAATTTGTAATAAAAAACTTTCATACAACAAAATACTCCAGTTATATGTGGTGTTATTGTAAGTTACATCAATCATTTAAGGAAGAAATAAAATCAATTTTACACAAATTCTTTCAAAATTGAGACTAAGAAGAAATACTTTGTCTATCAGACTTGGATTGAACGGAATGATAGAACCAATAATAGTGCTATTAAATAGTGAATTTGGTGTCAGGATTATACCATTACAATTTTGAGATCTGATGAAGAAACCTACATAAGACTATTATCTCTGATTCTGGTGTTCTACCTGAAGTTTCTGTGAATCAACAGAACCAGCTGGACATTAACTGAAACATCTCAGGGCAACCTGCATCCCAGGAAGAAAAACTGAACCGACATCTTTCACCAAATACAACACTGATGAATTAGGTGATTTGTAATAGAAGTTAAACACTTCACCATAGAGCTATGCCTATCCTGAAAATCTGAAGACCTAAAAAAGGAATAATTCAGGAGCTAAAAGTACTCCAGACTTAGCCATCACATTACAACAAGATCAGCCAGCAGATTAGAAGTACCATGCACCAGTTCCAGCAGCATCTGGTACCTATATCAATCTCCAGAACCCAGTGGCCTGCTCCACTCAGCCATCTTCAATAGAATCATGTACATAAGGGAATTCAGGAAAATGTACTTCAAGTTTACCACTGTTGATGCAAAACAAAGCCAATACTGTCAATCCCTTGGCAACATAACATTCATAACTATCTTTTCTAACCGTACTTACACATAAAGACAATACCAAAGACATGCCTCTCGTAGTGCAATACAACTCAAGCAAATAGCTTTCCCAAAATAAATACACTCTCTTTACTCGTGTTTAGGCAATGATCAGTGCTCTTCTACTGAGTTATATTCTCCTTTGGTACACTGCATCCTAAATACTTAGACATAAGTTTGACTAATATTAATACCTTATGTTAGCAGGTAAAGAGGAGGTAAAATAGTGGAGAATAATTATTTAATATACCAACAAATATATTGAGGTCCCTTATACTGAAAAATCAAAACATTGCTGAGGAAAGACAAAAGAATCCTAATTCAGCTACTTCAGGTTTTTTTACTTCTGAGTTCTCACTCCCATGTGATTGGAAGGCTTTTGACATGACAGTTGATTTGACTGAGTTGAGTTATCAAATTTCAGGATGCAGAAAATGTCATTCTTTAAATATAAAATTTCTAATTATAGGTTTAAATATCCTGCCCTCACCTTTACACTTTCTCATTAAACGATGCTTTTATGTATCCTGTGTTGCAATTGCATCTGTTTCTAAACTTTCCTGAATGAGATGCCTCAAACTTACATGTAATTTTCATGGAGTTAGGAACAATATTTCTTTGCTTAGTCGCTACAGATCTATAGACATACTCAATGACTGAAACATATTAGGTGTGCCTATTTGCTGAGTGAGTGAATCCAAATTCTTCTTCCTGGCCTGTCTTATTTTATTTTATTTTTTAATGGATTGTAGTCTTAGAATCTATCCACTTGACCAGGCCATACGTCTTCCATGACCTCTCCTTCGTACCTTTTGACATTAAGAAGTCTTCAAGACTCATTGATTTATCATGTATATTCTTTAATGTATTTTATTTTTCATCTTCTCTCTGCCATTGTCTCAGTTCAGACGGCACTACTAAGCTCCTGTTATGCTACGTATGCTTGCTACGACTCTTACCTACTCTGTTATAATAATTCTTTAGTCAGAGGGTTTGTTTTTCTTAAATTGGTGTTTCCACTTTGAAAAGTATATGATTGTCTAATCACTATGCTGTACACCTGAAATTAATACAAAATAATATTGACTGTAAACCATAATAGGAAAAAAATATTAAAATATAAAAAAAAATTGGTGTTTCTAACCATATTTTTCTTAAGTCCCTTCAGTGTTTTATTTATTTTTTAATTGATTTTTTTAGAGAGAGAGAAAGAAAGACAGAGATAGAAACATCGCTGTGAGAGAGAAACATTGATCCACTGCCTCCTGCACGCCCCCTACTGGGCCTAGAGCCCGCAACCTGGGCATGTGCCCTGACCGGGAATCGAACCCGGACCTCTCAGTCCATGGGATTATGCTCAATCTACTAAACCACCCAGGCCGGGCAATGCTTTTTCATTCTTGTGCTACTTTCACATCTTATAACCTGTCTCTGCGTATATGATTTGCACTTTTCCTTTTTGTTCTTTAATGTGTTTCTATTTTGCAAACACTCTTACTTCAACCTTATATGTTATGGCTATATCTGGTAAGGTAGTCCTCTGATGGGCTCTAACAACACTAAAAAATTACCTATTTTATGCCTTATTGCAATCATCTGTTTACTTACTTGAATCTCCACTAGATATGAGAAACTTGAAATTAATAATTCTGACTTCAATCAATACAGTTGCATAACTTGGCAGTTTCATCAGCCCATATGACTAGCCATGTCACTGATGGGTCCATCAAGTAGGTTCAGAGGAATCCTGGAATGTAGAATGGGAAAAAAGAATGTAGAGATAAACAGCATCCAGAAATGGGTCCAATTTAGAAAAAGGGGTCAATTTTTAGATTGCAGACCATATTGATAAGTACTAAATTCTGGAAAGAAATTAAGCAAGAGATCAATCTGTCTTGTCCAGTCCTAGGCTTACCCTTATTGTTGAAAATGCTCTTTCCAGCTTTAGATACCCTGAGTTGTTAAGAAATATAACATATATGCAATAAGCATAATTACATTTTGGGAATTGTATTATTAAACAGAATTTCTAATTTTCCAGTTATTATTTCCTATCTATAATTAAATAGGAAATGAATTGAAACCTTTAAGCATGTGTACCTCATGCCTGCTCATTAAATTCTACAGTTCAAACCGAGGCTCCGTAGCTCAGGGGTTAGAGCACTGGTCTCGTAAATTCTACAGTTCATCATCAAATCTTCCACATTTATTTTTCTGCTTGTTCATGTAACATGCCATCTTGCAAATGTTGCATTTGATATTGAGGATCTATGTCACCATGAATAAACCAATCTGAATTTGGTTAAAAAAATACTGCCAGCATTTTTAATATAATTTTTTCTTACAGAAAATGTAAATTCTCATATAAGCCACATGAATTAATTTAACATTTCTAAAATTTATAATGAGCAGTAATATATCAAGTAATATGCAGACACAGTTTATATACTTCTGTTTTAGTATACTTGATTTTGAAAATGTGTATTACCAATAATTATATTTTGAATTTATTTAGAGTGTGCTATTTTTGATGAGTTTATGTCATTACATATTTCTCATTTTTTATTTAGCTAGCAAGCAAATATAGTATTATTACCTATAGATTAGTACTGGCAGTATTTGTTATCACCAGTTGTCTCTAATGTTTAAATACTTTTACTGAATACACATTGTGAGCACAGTGTTTCAGCCCTGAGAGCGCACCTTTGAGAAAGACATGGCTCCTTACCTCAAGATGCAAGTTGAAAAAGAACAAAACTAAACAAAAAAAGATTTAGTGCATTAAACAGTGTAAAAATGATAATCCATATGAACATACCTATGTTAAGTGTACATGAAAGAAGAAATGATCTTGCCAAAGATGCTGATGGTCTAAGTGATATCACTGATGGGTTTTCCTGCTTTATTAGGAAGGAGATATTCGGGGAGGAAAAAATAGAGAAGAATTTACTTCAGACTACAAGAATGGTATGATAAAAACCACAAAGGCAACTGCAAAGTGCTCCCAGTATACCCTGAGAAAGTATAAATAGCAATTTTGTAAAAAAAATTTTGGTAATATAGAGGGAGATAAGATTGGAAAGCTAAATAAGGAACATATGAACATATTTTAAAAATATTAGAGAAAAGATTTTAGTGAGATATTGAAAGTCAGTGATTGACATGAGTAAAGCAATGTTTTAGAGAAAACACTTAAAAATATGTTACGTGCTGAAATTATTCTAAACTTTTAAGTAGCTTATTTTAAAAAGGATGTTAGGGAGTGGGGAGGAGGGGTGAATGGAGGTAAAAGGGGAGGGCATTTGTAATACTTTCAACAATAATGATAAAAATAAATAAAAAATGATATTAGATTAATTGGATAGGGGAAAGTTGGAGGTAGGACTAAGCCATTTGAGTAGGCTTATAGATGATGACAGAAGTCTATGGCTATGAGGAAGACAAAATAATCCATAGGTATATGAAATGAAAGAAGGATGCTTTATTGTATACTGGGGTGAATGAAGTAACAAAAATAAATCTTTCATTTTGAGGCTGAGTAATTTGCAATGGGGATTTCAGCATAGAATCTGGATTGTGGGAAAAGATGATAAATTGCATGTTAGGTGATCCTATAGCATCCAGGTAAAACATAGGGCTGGTGAATGGCATATGTTATCTCCATAGAGTTAAGATTATACGTCCTATAAATAGATGAGCTCCATGAGTAGTACATATTGATACAAGGAAAAGCAAGGGTATCTGGTACCAGACTGAGTTCCACATTTCTAGTCAGTGACTAAGTTGAGCGATTTTTGTGGGTCATTGGCAGACATGAATACTCACTCCATTCCTTACGTCGTAATTTCCCTTCATTCTAACCCACAAAATTTTCTAGGTCATTTCAGTAAGTTCTCTGACGGCTAATTATATATTTTTTCAACATTAGATAAATTAAGGCTTTAATTTTACTGATTTTAATTATTTTCTTAGCTACCCAAAGACGACCATAGTAGGAATCACTGCAAAATGTCCCAGTACTTCAAATATCAATCCTATTAAGGATTAATAAGATCAAGCAAGAATAATGCTGGAAACCAAAAATAGACAAGAACTATTACTACAGTGTTCAACTGAACTTTGTAGACATGTTTTAATTATTACATTTCTCTTCATGTGTTCTGACTCTCTTTTTGCTTAATTGTAAGCAGTAGTTTCTTAAGGGTTTCTATCAAGTATTATTATATGTTAGTTAATATTCAGTTATTAACACATTGCTCAAAAAAGAATCATCAATTATGGTGTTTTGTTTGATATTTTTTGAAGTTAAACAATAGATGACAGGCTGGTCATTGCACAAATTACAGTAATATTCTGGGGTCTTGACATAAGCAATTAAGAATGAGAAACACACTGATCTGGCTCCTGGTCATTCTGCTTTAAGTTCTTCAGCTTAATTTTTCTTAAATCCCCCCTCCCCTATGCTAAATGCTATTTCCCTGGACTTGGAATATTGTTAACTTTTAATTTGCCTAACAGTCTTTTGTACTAGCAAGAGAAACCCATGTTCCAGAGTCTTGTGTGCTTATGAACTAATGCTAAAAATTGCAAAATGCCAAGAAAGTTGACAAGGATAAAATAGGAGAGTCTCTCCTAGGATGAAAGACACCTGGAAGGTAGTTTTATCCAGACTCTCCTGATAATATTTCTCTCATTCTGCTACCCCATTGAGTGCAATGGATGTTATGTCAGAAGTGGGCTGAACTTGAAAGAAGCTTGTTTGATATTCTGTCAGTAGAGAGGTCTTGAGAACTATCTAAGTGTTGGGCAAAAATCTATGCACACTTAAGACAAGTGTAGGGCCCTGGGTTGCCTATTCTGTGAAGGTGTATTGCTGCATAAGGACAGTAAAATCATCTAACTTAACACTTGTCAGATTAAGTTTAATTCTAAGGTACATCTAGATTTCTAATGCTCATAATTAAAAAAACAAAACAGTAGTGATCTATTTATTACCAATAATCATAAATACTGGCAAAATATGTATATATATGTATGTACCAGGTATATGCAGAGGGTAGTGTTATCTTGCAATTAAATAATCTGTGTAATATCTCAAATTCACAATGTATTGCTTCAGAATCAAAGCATGAAGAGAAAAAAATAATTCTTTTTGGGCTGACTTTATGATTCTACATACATTTAACCTAAAACATTTAAAGCACACAAACTGGTAAAAAGAGAAACTGAATAAAGTCATACCTATAAATTTCTACCAAATACTGTTATTAGACATTTGATAACATGGCCACATGTAACAAGTAACTTAAAAACATATATATTACATAATTTTTTATGATTGCCAATGTAGCATCTACATTTCTATCAAAATTATTTGACCAAAAATAAATGTATCATTTATTACATTTCATTTAAATAATCCAGTCAATGATATGCCATTTTAGTTTCTCTTTTAATTATACTATTATTTGGTAATTTACAAAATAGTAATACTGAGGCTTCAAAATCCTGAACTAAATTTTAATTAAAAAAAATTTTCAGATACTTTCTGAAGCAATTTAACTACTTTATACAATTTATGTTGAGGCAAGAGCAGTTTGTAGAAAAGAGACTTTAGAAAATAACTAATATAAATATATAGTAACATATTTTTTTAAATTAGAGAAATATTTTTACCTAAAATATTACTTAAGTTAAATATTTAGAAACAGATTTGTGAATTGCAATTAGAAAGATCAAAAGTTAATAAATATAGGTAGCTGGACTAGTTGTTTGTCTTTAAATTCATACATCAAGATGCTAATAACTTTATGCTCTAATTCATCAAAATCATGTATCTCCTAACAAACAGAAAATAAAAACAGGACTAGACACTATGTTCAAAAGCAAGTGAGGAGTTATTCTCTATTTGAACATTCAATGAGAAATTGTTTAAATAATGCTTTTCTCACAGACAGCTCAAAGCCGAGTTTACTAATACCATCATCACATACTTGAGCTTTTCCATTAATTAGGTAGAATGTGCACTTATTTCAGGGAGCTACCTTCATAAGACAGGCCACTGCATTGGCTATAATACCACCACAACTGGTCCATTCTTCTTGTATATAAATTGTTCTGTGTGACACAAACTTATTTTGTCCCTTTGCCGTGTGATTATTCTCATGTTATCATATGACTCCCTCAACTTACTAGGGCTATGTTTATTTTTTGAGATTAAATACCATGTCTTCCTGCTGAAGACTGTAATCACTAAAAGAGTTCATTCAAGCCATAAGTTGCTTATTTGTAAGCAAATGGAGCAAATTCATGATTTCAGTTACTGCTTTAGAATACAAACTAAATTGAACTCATAAACTATTCTGCTTCCTGTAAGATAGAGCAGTATAAAGTTACTGAGCTGTAAAAAAAAAAAAAAATACTATCAAGGAAACTTGGTCCTAAACGTATTACATATGCATATGTGCATCTGCCTCAGAGTAAAATGGAGTTAGAGAACAGGGAGACTGGGTAGTGCCATATATTTCCAAAAAGAATACTGAAGCTCAAGACAGAACTGATCTGGGACTAGATGGAAAAGGCAGAATGAGGTAATTAGTCAGTGGAATGGACTCAGTGGAAGATAGCAGGGGAATAAATGAAAACAATGAGGAGAATGGACAAGAATGAACTAAGGGTTGATAAACTGTGATTAATGTGGGAAACAGTCAACGCCTTTCCATTTACCAGTCGTACTTGCTGGCAGGACACAATGAAAAGTGGTGGCAGTATTATAGCCACTGTCTGTTCGATTTGAAACATGACTCTATGTTTTGCCACCTTCTGATTTTTTTTTTGGAGTTGGGTCTCAACTTACTTGCTTAGGGGTTTTTTTTTGCTCCTATTTTCAGTTGCCACACAATTCCCTCACTTGGCAGAGAAAAATATGTTGGAAATATTGTATGGCTCTCTATATGTGTTTTTCGCCTTGATGCAGGAATCTGATAAAAATATATTTGTTTACTTGTTATATTCATTCAGTATGTCCAAAAAATGTCTCTTCCCTGTTCCCACCATCTCTTTCCATATGCAGAAAGTTGAATAAGTATGGTCTCTCCTCACCCTGTCGTTCACTCTCAGGGGCGGTGAGAAACTGTGCAAGAATGACAACTATGGAGAATCATTTGGTCACCTTCAGCCCACCTTCTTCCTTTTCTCTCTGTGGAGCCAGTCTGCCTGCAGAGAGCAAAAGTTTTCTACTCCTTCCAGGACAGCTCTTACCCATCTCATGTATCTACACATACACCCAGCAGGAGACTTCATTAGTCTAGCAGTCCCTGTGATTCTGAGTGAATCTATGTCACTGTAGTAGCTGGTGTGAGGTAGCTATGTCCTCATAGAATAAGTCCCTTCACCATCCTCAGCAGTATTGTTAATATTTTGACCCAGCTTTGATCTCTTGTGTTATTTTTCATACTGTTATTTACTGGACCTCCTCAAATAACATTTATTCAAAATGTGTTGTTGGGATCTCACAATGTATTAGTTATTGTGCTAAACATCCCAAAATATATAAAAATTATTACAAAAGATCATTCAGCATGTATCTGATGAAATTTTAATAGTCAGGCACTGTGCTGGGTGTAGGTAAATAGACACATGGTTAGACAGTTGGATAAATCAATGAAATCCCTAATCATATTTTAGGTGGGGGTGGCCAAGTCCCTGATGTGCCAGACACTGTGTCATGCCAGAGATAGAATGCAGTGGAGGTATTGCCTGAAATGTCATTATGGAATAGTGGGAACACAGATATGAGAGTAAGCATTACAAAATAACATGTGCCATGAAATACAAAGTGATTATGGAAACATATCTGAGAGGCAACTAGCACAGGTCGGCTGGTCTGGGGAGGGGTAGTGGAGACTAGTGAAGGCTTTCTGGAGGAGGTGACTTCTGATTTGCTTTCCCCAAATTTGTAGGGTATTAGAGGAGATGTTATCTGGAGAGATAGTAAAATGTCGTGGGCAAGTTATCTTAAAAATGAGGCTCACAACAATTTTCACATACATCATACATTTGGCAGTTTCATTTTTCAGAAATTGGGATTAAAATAAATTAATATTTAATGAGATTAGTGAGGTAGTCATTAATTACAAATTATATTTGATGTTCATCTTTGAAGAAAAAAGGGGAAAAAACTGCTAATGTAGATGTATAATGACAACGTAGAGATATATGAGCAACCAAGTAAGTGCCGTGGTACCCCAATAGAAAAGGTAAGAGACAACTCATTGCCATCTGGAGGTTTAATATCTAGTAGGCCAAATAACACACCCACTCAAAATGTATCGGTGTGGCATGATTAAAATAAATGTCATCCTGCCATCCTTGATTAATTTACAAATGAATGGAAAAGATAAAAAAAGTGTTTGAGGAATTCAGAAGACTAAGAAATTACAGCTAACCAGACATGCGATAGAGTTTACTGGAGAAACAGAATCTCAGTGGGATCCTGAGCTAAACCCTGAAGAGTTATTTGTCTATGAATGCTTTTGTTTGTGCAAATTACCAACAGATTATGACTGATTTGAGGTTAAATGGATCTGTCTTAAAATAAACTTTGTAATATACAATCATTAACATTAACCTCATCATAATTCATTTATTTTTTATTTTTATTATTTTTTTAAATTTATCTTTATTGTTGCAAGTATTACAGATGTCCCTCCTTTTTTCCCCATTGACACCCTCTTCCCTGCTCCTGCTACCCCCCTCTCCCTGGCCTTCACCACACTGTTGTCTATGTTCATTGGTTATGCTTATATGCATATCAGTTCTTTGGTTTATCCTTCCCTCCCCCACAGCCCTCTTCCCTGTAAAGTTTGTCAGTCTGTTCCCTACTTCCACGTCTCTGGATCTGTTTTGTTCATCAGCTTATTTTGTTCATTATATTCCACAAATAAGTGAAATCATGTGATACTTATCTTTCTCTGATTGGCTTATTTCACTTTGCTTAATACTTTCTAGGTCCTTCCATGTCGTTATAAATCATTTATTTTTATTTGATTATTTCAGTCAAGCTCTTAACATGTCTTGTCTCAATTTTTTTTCCATTTGTAATAAATTTTTATATTGCACATGAATGTTCATGTTTTTCTAAAGATTGTGATGTTTCTGTAGATGTAGACAAGAAGACTGGCTCATTCTTTCTTATGCTGTGGGAGAGAGGCATGAATGCAAGAGGGCATGGTGTTACCAAAATTCTTTTCAACTATAAATGTTTTTGAAAGATGAATTTTCTAAAAAGTTGAAATCCACTTTTATGGTCAAGAGGAGGGGAAAGGTAATACATTTTTTTCTATTCACATTCTATTGCATTGTCCTTTTTAACATTATTTACTTCAAAATATTTCTATTCTCTTAGCTCTAATTCCACTATTAAGAAAGCATACCTTAGATATGTTTCAATCTACTCATTTAGAAAATTATATTATATTCTTATTTAAATGTAAGAGAAAATATCATGCTGACAATAGAAATTTTTCAATGCCTTGGGAAAGTTGATAGACTTTATGGACATACTACTTTGTCTGATATTCCTGAGTGCTTTATTTTCGGTACTACCTTGGCTGAAAACCATCTTGTTCCAATTATTTACAACACTGAAGTTGGACAAGTTATTTGATAACATGTTCTTCAGAGACACCTGGTAAATCTGAATAATTATGTGCAATAAAAAGAGTCCTTGGAATTAATAATTTACCATCAGCCATGGTAATAAAGATTAACGTCAGGAACTCATTTAATCTTAAGGCAAAATGTCATTTAATTTAATTGACTTCTTGTATTAAATAATAAAACTAGGGGTTAGAGTCTTTGCATTATTTTTTTTAATAATATTTGAATTGTAATTTTAATACCATTTATGTAATTTTTTCCTCAGAAAAATAAGTAAACCATATTAAAATAATCTTATTTGTGAACAAAAATAATATGAAAGGAGGAAAATTTGACACTAACTTTTCCTGGCAAATGAAAAAAAGGGTTTGCTCCTTTCTGTGATGGCCGTCACACCTGGTTGATGGCTATATTGTACATTATACATTCTCTCCTTCCAGTGAATACATATGATTTTCCATAAAACATTATGTTAATTCTAAGACAGAAAAGAGAATGTATTATTTTATTGACAGACTATTTTAAGCAAAATGCTCGAGCTCAAGTATATAGGATTACATAGTTGAAACACACACACACACATACACAGAACCTGATTTTCAAATTTTTGTTCTGAAATATCATTCAACTGTTTCCTGCATGCCTCCTACTGGGGATAGAGCCTACAACCTGGGCATGTGCCCTGACTGGGAATCAAACCAAGACCTCTCAGTCCATGGGACGATTCTCAATCCACTGAGCTACACTGACCAGGCTGTATTTTAAAATATTCTTTGAAACTTTTTCTAATTTATCTACAACAGCACAGTTAGTATCTAAAAGCACAGATTCCAGAAACAGTCCAGAACTGAATTCGAACTCCACAATTGAAGGAAATGGCTCAAATTACTTAGCTTCTCAATGCCTCAGTTTACTGTTCTCCATATTAGTGATAACAATAGCGACTATTCCATAAGGTAGTTGTGAAGACTTCAGAAGTTAAAAAATTAAAAATCTGAGAACAGTGTCAAGTATACATTAAACATATTAAACTCTCTCCCTCTCTCTCTAAAAAAATCAATAGAAACATTTTTTTATGCATTTATTCACCCTAGTTATTACCACTATTTAACTGAGAACATATATATCTGGTCCTATTTCTATATATGTAAATATCTGAATTTGTAGATATAGATATTTACATATATTTAATGTATATAGATAAATATCATAGATATATAAATGCAGATATAGGTATATGCATATGCACAAATAAATATAGATATATAGGTACACATCTATACATATTATTGTATATGTACATATTTTAAAAATAAAGATGAATTTGTATTCTACATTTAACCAGGGCTTTATGTAAGCATGTCTTGGAGAACATTATAAAATATTTACTCAGGGAAATTTTTTCCCCCTGCTCTTAGCTGAAGTATCAGGGAGTATCCATGATTATCTGGTGATTCTAAAGGGAGAAAAAAAGTCTTATACCCATTTTAAGCTGAAAACATTATCTCAATTTATTAATTTAAAATGTGCAGTCCTATGTAGTGATTTTAAAAGTTTGACACGATTTGATATTAAAGCTTCTTACCTCCTAGCTAAGGACTTCTGTGGCCACATAATCTTAAGTAGATTCCATAACCACTTATTGCAGTTATTATTAAGTAACCGATTAATGCTCTTGGAGTAAGCCCATTTTAACCTTTGTGCAGGTAAATACCATCATTTTCGATAGGGGGGCATGAGATGGGATGAGAGAAAGCTTTTAGCATTCACTATTCTATTCTTTCAGACTGAAAATATTAAATGACCAAGACTTTTGGTTATCCAAGATTATAGCTGTCATACCCAAGAGAGGAGATCTGTCAAATACAAAGAAACACAATCATAATGCAAAAAGTGTGGTTCAAAAATTTGGGCTCATATTAATCAATCTGGGTGAAACTACACAGGTTGCTTACTGGGAATTGAGTAGGAAAAGACTAGCTGAACAATCCAAATCTATCCTTGTCCTGGTTATATTTTGACAACACCTGGTGGTAGTTACCCAGTCTGGTTTGAATATGAGTGGGGACAGTTTTGATCATGTGAATAGTTAGAATTTCTAGATAGAAACAAATTCTAAGGGTTCTATAGTTGGCACTAATTTTATTAGCCTATCCAAGGAGAATGGACTGGGTGAATGCTGAGGAAGTAGGGATCCATACTTGATTTTTTTGTATCCCAATAAGAGGTTTTCTACAATTTCCCCAACCAGAACTGCCTTCCAATCTACATTCTACCACTCCGATTCTTTGTCCTCCCAGTTTCAATGGTTGTAAGAACTTTAGGCTGTCATCATTTGGAACATAAACATGGGCAGAAGCTTTGGGCCAATCATCATGAATTATGTGACCTCCAAATATATTCTTGACTGTTCTTTCATTGGACTTTACAGAATGAAAATGCTGTTGATTTCTTTACAAAATTGCTTTTCCAAATATGACACTTCTCATACATATTTACTGACCAATGAAATGGACTATATCTCTGAAGCTGACTCCTTAATGTCACTGCCCACAAAACTAAAAGTGATTAAGATTTTTATTCATTACTTTTGCCTTAAAGAGACATTTTACTCTAAAATGAGCAGGAATTCCTCCCAATTATATTTATCATTTTGGTTTATGCTGAGCCATGTTTTCCTATCATGCTCAGAGACAATGAGTTTGCTAATAGATGATGTTGACAGAGATACAGAACAAATATTGAATTATTTTAGACATAAATGATTAGATATTAAAATTTAACATTATAATGATGTTGACAAGAACCTATTTTATTATCCCTATATTTTACTTATAGATGGATGTATCAGTTAGGATTTATCAGAGAATCAGAGCTATTATGAGTCACATAGAATATAAAATGTGTAATAGGAATTATACATTAAAATTGTGGGAGTTAGCTTTATATAAGACCATTGCTTTTGTGTCTGATATGGAACCTGAAGTCAGCAAGCTAGCAGTTGAAAAGAAAAGGTGGACATAAAATGTGGGAGATTGGGGGAAAAAACTGGAAAAACTAAAATCCCTGAGGGCATGTTGGAACTCAGGAGCTGAAAATCACATCTATCTCTGACTGACTCAAATTTCCAGAATATTAGTGACCTTCAGGAAAAGCTTCACCATGGAGTTACACACACATCTGGCTCAGGATTGTGAAAATTGAATGATATGATTCAGTGGGAACTAGAGGAAATGCAGGTATGGCTGCTGCCCCATGGCAACAAGGTGAGCCAGCAGATCAGAAGCAGTATGTGTGAACTGCAACAGCACTTGATTTTGCACAAATCTTCAGAGCAGAGCCTGCAGCTCCTCTAGCTTCTGCTTAAGACAATAGACATCCATGGGCTCTTAAGAATTCTGAAATTTCTCTCATAGATGTATTTCTTATAATCTTGATGAAGGGAACATCCTCTGTATCCTCTCAGTAAATGTAGTTAGTTAGGATTGGGCTTTGTAAATAAGTCTTATATGATTAATCCATTTCTAGATTTTCAAACATCCTAAGCATTTAGATAACTTTCTCTATAGTATACCAAGGAAGTTCTAGCATTTCAATTCCATTCATCTCTTATCTTTGGGTCTATGTTTCAGTTACCAAAACACAGTGCTAGACCCATCTCAGTCCTTCATGGTAAGATGTTGAATCCAGAATCTATGCTTAGTGTACTCATGTGAAAGAATTCCAACATTATATTCATTCCACTCTGTTCCAATACTGCTAGGTTTCATTCTCATATGAGTTCTAAAGACTTTTGCTGATACAAATTAGCAATAATCTTGCACATTTTTAATACTTATTGTACCTCCTAATGTGTCACACTTTTGTGTTTACCCCTTTTGGCCTTCCAGGACTTGAATCTGATTATAAGTTCAGAAGCAATGAGAGGTGTTGGGATGGTTGTTAAGGAGTATTAGCAGTTCTGTGATACAAGTCAGATACTTCAGGAAGGCTACTGCAGATTATTCAACCAAAGAAACACTAACCTCTTTATAAGGGAGGAAAATTTTACTTTCAATGGTAAAACCACTTCACAATAACGTATGGGTTCAGAGTCCCCAGCTTCAACAGAATATGCTCATAAGGATTAATTTGCATTATAATTTACTCACTTGTGGATTAAGAGTTAAGTTTCGTTTTCAGAAATCTGAGTTCTAGTGAAAAAGGAGGAAAAGATTTCATTTCAGGAGTGTTCTGATCCCTTACCTGGACCCAGAATTGAGCTAACACTTTAAAGTACTAAGCTCATCTGTTTATTTTCTCAAGCTTCTAGCATATTTAGAAATAACCAACCAACCCAACTACATTCCATGTTTTTACTACTGTTTTTCTATGGCAGCCACTACATGGCCATCCATAGATTAACCTTTTATAGTAATTGATTGTAGACACCTCCAGATGATAATTTAAAAAATTGTTTTGTCAATATATGCCATGGGCTACCATGAACTCATTATTACCAGAAACAGTCTTCAAAATTAATAAGACCAGAGAAACAGTTCTGTATAACCCAGAGTCAATTCAAATAACTGATTCTGAAGGTCATAATCTCCTAGAAACACTCATGGTTCTGTATGATATAGAGTTTGATTAGAGAATAATAAGCACAATGAGTGATATAGAGTAAGGGACTTCTTATGGGAGTTAGCCCTTACCGAATTATCAGAGCAAGTAAGCACGTTATTTAAGGCTGTTGCCTCTTCATCTGTTGTTGGACTTGAGATCAGGTTCAGGATATGGGAAGAAAATTGAATGTGAATTTGGGACAAATAAGGACAAAATAGAATTTATGAGGATAAATGGGAATTTATGAGATAAACAAGAACTCATTCAGACAAAGTAGATCCCATAAGAACAAAGTAGAACCCACATCTGTTGCTAATTGCCCCCAATATTGATGATGTAATTTATGCCGTAATCTGGGCACCCTTCAACAAAGAGATGCACATGTGCCTTGGCCATAATGTGCAGAAGCTGAAGCACAAGGTCTATCAAGAAGCTCACAAACCAATGGCCAGCTGTTGCCCACACCCAGATGTCAATGCTGTGAGTTGTAAAGGTCTTGGCTCTACTTTGACCTTCAGAGTGTTAAAAAAAAAAAAAAAAAAAAAAGTCAACTACTCACTTCAACTTTCTTGATCTAACACAACTTTTTCTTATGGCTGATTTTACCCAGAATCATAAGAGAAAGAGAAATCTAAGAAATGTATTAATAGTTTAGCAAAATTGACACAATACAAATTCCTATGAGTAGGTTAGGAAGACTAGAAACCAAGCAATTACAACAATTAGTTCTTTCCAATACCAGTACTGGAAGAACACTGGTCTTTTTTTTTTATGTTTATTTATGTATTTTTGTTACAGATGTTTCTCCTTTTCCCCCCATTGACACTCTCCTCCCAATCTACCCCCCAGCATTATTGTCTACTATGTCCTTGTTTACACATATATGCATATAAGTTCTGTGGTTTATCTCTTCCCTCTTCCACCTCTTCTGAGGTTTGTCAGTCTGCACCCCACTTCCATGTCTCTGGGTCTATTTTTTTTTCTCAGCTTGTTTTGTTCATTATATTCCACAAATAAGTGAGGTCATATGATATTTGTCTTTCTCTGATTGGCTTATTTTGCTTAGGATAACACTCTCCTGGTCCCTCCATGTCACCTCAAAGGATAAAAGATCTTTCTTTCTTAAAGCTGCATAGTTTTCCATTGTGTGTATGTACCACAGCTTTTTCATCTACTCATCTATTGATGGACACTTGGGCTATTTCCAGATCTTAGCTATTGTAAATAGTGCTGCTATGAACATAGAGGTACATATACTCTTTCTGATTGGTGTTTCAGGCTTCTTAGGGTATATTCCTAGAAGTGGTATCACTGGGTCAAATTGCAATTCAATTTTTAATTTTTTGAGGAAACACCATATTGTTTTCCACAGTGGCTGCATCAGTCTGCATTCCCACCAGCAGTATACTAGAGTCCCCTTTTCTCCACATCCTCGCCAGCACTTGTTGTTTGATGATTTGTTGATGGCAGCCATTTTGGCAGGTGTGAGGTGATAACCTCATAGTGATTAGAGAAGTTGAACATTTTTCATGTCTCTTGACTATTTGTATATCCTTTTTGGAGAGGTGTCTATTTAGGTCCTCCACCCATTTTTTAACTGGGTTCATTGTCTTTATTTTTATCCTCACCCAAGGACATTTTTGCATTTATCTTCAGATAGAGCTGGAGGGAGAGAGGGGAGAAGAGAGAGAGACAAACATCGATGTGAGAGAGACACATTGACTGGTTGCCACCCACACAACCCCAACCAGGGCAGGGACAAACTGCAATCAAGGTACGTGCCCCTAGAGGGAACCCAACCTAGGACTCTCCGGTCTACAGGCTGACGCTCTAAGAGCTGAGCCAAACCAGCCAGGAGCATTGTCTTCCTTTTGTTGAGTTATATGAGTACTCTATATATTTTGGAGATTAACCCCTTATCTGATGTATCATTGGCAATTATGCTCTCCCATACAGTGGGTTCCCTTTCCCTTTTGATGGTTTCTTCTTTTGCTGTGCAGAAGCTTTTTAGTTTGATGTAGTCCCATGTGTTCATTTTTTCCTGTTTCTCTTGCCTTAGACGTTGTATCAGTGAAAATTCTGCTGCGTATGATGTCTGAAATGTTGTTGCCTACATTTTCTTCTAGGATTTTTATGGATTCACGAGTCACATTTAAGTCTTTTATCCATTTTGAGTTTATTCTTGTGCATGGTGTAAGTTGGTGGTCAAGCTTCATTTTTTTGCATGTAACTGTCCAATTTTCCCAACACCATTTATTGAACAGGCTATCTTTACTCCACTGAATGCTCTTGCCACCTTTGTCAAATATTAATTGAGCATAATGACTTGGGTCAATTTCTGGGTTCTCTGTACTGTTCCATTGATCTATATGCCTGTTCTTGTGCCAGTAGCAGGCTGTTTTGATTTCTATGGCTTTGTAGTATAACCTGGTATCCAGTATTGTGATCCCTCCTATTTTGTTCTTCTTTTTCAGGATTTCTGTAGCTATTTGGGGTCTTTTTTAGTTCCATGTAAACTTTTGGAGTGTTTGTTCTAGTTCTGTGAAATATGTTGTTGGTATTTTAATGGGGATTGTATTGAATCTATAGATTGCTTTGGGTAGTATGGACATTTTAGTGATGTTAATTCTTCCAATCCAGGAACAGAGTATGTGTTTCCACTTTTTTATATCTTCCTCTATTTCTTTTTTCAATGACCTGCAAATAGATCCTTTACTTCTTTGGTTAAGTTTATTCCCAGGTATCTTAATTTTTTTTGCTGCAATGGTAAATGGTATTGCTTTCTCAGTTTCTCTTTCTGTGAGTTAGTTGTAGGTGTATAAGATTGCTGTTGATTTCTTGATGTTAATTTTGTATCTGCTACTTTGCCAAATTCATTTATTAACTCTGGTAGATTTTTGATGAAGTCTTTAGGGTTTTCTATGCATAGTATCATGTCATCTGCAAATAATGACAGTTTCACTTCATCCTTTCATGTTTTATTCATGTCTAATTGCTATGGCTAAGACTTCCAATACTATATTAAATAAGAGTGGTGAGAATGGGTATCCCTGTCTGGTTCCTGTTCTTAAGGGAAATGCTTGTAATTTTTGCCCATTGAGTATGATGTTGGCTGTTGGCTTTTCATATATGGCCTTTATTATGTCAAGTTATGATCCTTCTATCCCACCTTGCTGAGTGTTTTTATCAGAAATGGATGCTGGGTTTTATCTAATTCTTTTTTAGCATCTATTGATAAGAGCATATGGTTTTTATCTTTCAGTTTGTTTATGTGGTGTATCACATTTACTGATTTGTGAATATTATACCATCCTTGCATCCCTGGGATGAATCCCACTTGGTCATGGTGAATAATTTTTCTTTTTTTTTTTTTTTTTTGATGTATTGCTGAATCCAATTTGCTAATATTTTGTTAAGGATTTTGCCATCTGTGTTCATCAGAGATATTGGCCTGTTGTTTTCTTTCTTTATAGTGTCTTTATCTGGTTTTGGAATTAGAATTATGTTGGCCTCATAAAATGAGTTTGGAAGTCTTCCATCTTCTTGGAGTTTTTGGAATAGTTTGAGGAGAATGGGTATTAGATCTTCTTTGAATGTTCGGTAAAACTCCCCTGTGAAGCCGTCTGGGCCTGGGCTTTTGTTTGCTGGGAGTTTCCTGATTACATCTTCAATTTCCCTAGTTGTTATTGATTTGTTCAAGTTTTCTATCTCTTCCCAGTTCAGTTTTGAGAGACTGTGTGTTTCTAGAAATTTGTCCATTTTGCCTAGATTGTCCAATTTGTTGTCATATAATTGTTCGTAGTATGTTTTAATGATCCTTTGTATTTCTGTGGTGTCAGTTGTTACTTCTCTTTCATTTCTGATTTTGTTTATTTGGAACCTCTCTTTTTGTTTCTTGGTGAGTCTGGCTAAGGATCTATCAATCTTGTTTATCTTTTCAAAAAACCAGCTCTTTGTTTTATTGATCTTTTGAAATTTATTTTTTAGTTTGTATGTCGTTTATTTCTGCTCTGACCTTTACTATTTCTTTCCTTCCACTTGCTCTGGGTTTTCTTTTTGTTTACTTTCTAGTTCTTTAAGTTGTAGGGTTAGAAAGTCAATTAGGAATTTTTCTTGTTTCTTGAGGTAGGCCTGTAGTGCTATGAACTTCCCTCTCAGGACTGCTTTTGCTGCGTCCCATAGTTTTTGTGTTGTTGTGTGTTCATTTTCATTGGTTTCCAGGAAGTTTTTAATTTCTTCCTTGATCTCCTTGGTAACCCATTCATTGTTTAATAACATGCTATTTAGCCTCCATGTGTTTGAATGTTTTTGCATGTTTTTGTTGCAATTGATTTCTAGTTTCATGCCATTGTGATCTGAGAAGATGCTTAGTATGATTTTAATCTTCTTGAATTTGTGGAGACTTACTTTGTGTCCTAACATGTGGTCTATCTTTGAGAATATCCCATGTCCACTTGAGAAAAATGTATATTCTGTGGCTTTGGGGTGAAATGTTCTGTAAATATCAATTAAGTCCAACTGATCTAGTTCATCATTTAGAGACTCTGGGTCCTTGTTAATTTTTTGTCTAGATGATCTATCCTGTGGTGTCAGTGGGGTGTTAAAGTCACCCACTATGATTGTATTGCAATTGATCTCTCCCTTGGAGTCCTCCAGAAGTTTTTTGATATAATTTGGTGCTCCTATATTTGGTGCATATATGTTTACCAGGGATATATCCTCTTGTTGGATTGATCCCTTTAATATTATGTTGTGACCTTCTTTGTCTCTTATTATGGCCCTCGTTTTGAAGTTTATCTTATCAGATATGAGTATTGCTACACCAGCTTTTTTTAATTTTTTTTATTTTCCTGGAAAATTGTTTTCCATCCTTTCACTTTCATCCTGTGTGATTCTTTTGTTGTGAGGTGGGTCTCTTGTAGACAGCATATATATGGGCCATGTTTTCTTATATAGTCAGCTACCCTGTGTCTTTTGATTGAAGCATTTAAGCCATTTACATTTAAGGTTATTATTGAGAGATACTTATTCGTTGCCATTTTTATTTTATGCCTGAGTTCCTCTCTCTCTCTCTTTCTCTTTCTCTCTGTTTCTTCTTCTTCTTAGAACAGTCCCTTCAGCATTTCTTGCAGTGCTGGTTTGGTGGTGGTAAATTCCTTTAGCTTATTTTTTTGTCTGTGAAGCTCTTTATTTCACCTTCAATTTTGAATGATAGCCTTGCTGCATAGAGTAGTCCTAGATTCAGACACTTGCCTTTCATTGCTTTGATATTTCATGCCACTCCCTCTGGCCTGCAGTGTTTCTATTGAGAAATCAGCTGACAGTCTAATGGAGGCTCCCTTGTAGGTAAATTTGTCTCTCTCTTGCTTCCTTTAATATTATTTCTTTGTCTTTAATGTTTGCCATTTTAATTATGATGTGTCTAGCTGTGGGTCTTTTTGGGTTCATCTTGCTAGGACTCTTTGTGTTTCTTGGACTTGTGTGACTTTTTCCTTCACCAAATTGGGGAAGTTTTCTGTCATTATTTCTTTAAACAGGTGCTCTATCCCTTTCTCTGATTATTCTCCTTCTGGTACCCCTATGATGTGAATGTTGTTACATTTTGTATTATCCCAAAGTTCCCTTAAACTCTCCTCCTGCTTTTTTAATTTTTTTTTTATTTGCTACTCTATTTGGCCATTTTTTTTTTCTACCTTGTCTTCTAACTTGCTGATTTGGTCTTCAGCTTCTTCTAATCTTCTATTGAATCCTTCTAAGGTATTTTTCATATCAGCTATATCATTCTTTATTTCCTCTTGATTTTTATTCATAGCTTCTACCTGTGTTTTTTAAGCTGTTGTAGTTCCCACTGAGCTCTTTATAATTCTCATTAAGTTGCTTGTAGTTCTCATTAAATTGTTTGAGCACCCTTAAAATCATTACTTTGAATTCTTTTTCTGACAGCTTGCTTTCTTCCATTTCATGTAGTTTTTTTTTTTTTTTTTTCTGATGATTCCTCCTTTTCTTTCATTTGGGTGTTGTTTCTTTGTCTTCCCATTTTAACAGTCTGGTAGTTCTAGGCCTGGTGTGGGATGTTGGGATGTGTAGGCAGGTCGATGTGTATCAGATAAGGCTGCTGTGCCTCCCAAGAGGTGTGTGGCACCTCTTGCCTGCTGTGGGTCCTGGAGGATTGAAAACTGGTGACTGATATTGATCTGTCCTGTTAGGCGCTGCTGGGGTGCGTTGGTCCCGGCTGCCAGGGCTCTGCTGGGGCGCACTGCTGCCTGGTGGGATTCAGCTCCTGATCAGCTGCTATTGATGCTGCTGGGGGCGAGTATCAGCTCCTGGTTTGTGCTGCAACTGCTACTGCTGTTGCCAAGGTGTGCTCTCAGTATCCAATCCTCTGCTGCTGTTGGGGGCTGAGGATGCTGAATTCCCGAGCCTCAACTGTTATGGGGGATGTGGCTCCACTCCCACCCAGTCACTGCTGCTGTGGGGGAATATGCTGGGCTCCCAAGCTGGAGCTACTGCTGCTGGGGTGTGACTTGACTCCAGAATTTCAGCTGCTGTTGGAGGTGGGGCTCCATTCCCACCCAGTCACTATTGCTGTGGGGGATGGTGCTCCGCTCTCTGCCAGTTGGGGCATCTGCAGCAGGCACCTTGACAGTGCTGCTACTCTGTGCTGGTCCATGTTGACACAGAGGGGTCCACTGGTCCAATGGTGCAAGGTGCTCTGGTGGACTCAGGTCACTGGGCCCTAGCTGCTTCTGCTGCCTCCTCCCAGAGAAGACCAGGGATCTTCCAAAATGGTGAGGCCTCCCGGCACACAGAGAGAAGCGCCCCAACAAGTCGCTTACCGTGGTAGCTGGCTACTCCCCATCCATAGCTCAGGAACCCTCTGCCCCACATTTTTGTACAACTCTAGGTTGCTCATCTATACTCATGTCCACTCACTCTCTCTCACACTCGCTCACACTCTCGCACACTCACCCCTGCTCTGGTCCTGACTGCCACCATCTTTTTTTTTGCATAGAACACTGGTCTTTGCTGTCTCTCAGTTACAGCTGTTATTCTTGTGTTCTAGTATTTCCCATCATGATTACTTGATGGAGTTATATGAAAAAAATAGAAAAAAATGTTAGTTATTATTACTCCTAACCAGTTTCTACCTATTTACATACAATGACATTTAATATGAGTCTGTTGTTTTTCCTTCCATTTGTTTATATTATCTAGGTACTTAAATATGGGAAAATACTCAAGTGATACAAGATAAAATGTCTGCTAAATTCTCTAAAACTAGGACTAAAACACAAAATCTTATTTATTTAACATGTATATGCAATATTAGTGTGAATTATTGGATTGGACTAGTTAATACTTTGTTGGATATCACAGTGGTGTACATTTAAAACTGAGCTGTGAGGAGCCATGAAAAATGTTGTAAATCGAACAATATCAACTTAACAAAGATAGAAGAAAGTTACAAAGAGAGAGCTAACATATGGCTTCTAAATTTAGAATTCTGAAAAGGTTTTCATCTTCATAAATATTTATTATCCACGAGTCTAGATTTACTTTGTGGCGGAAGACAATCATCGAATATATGTAATTTATAAATGTTGAACAATCTATTCTTGAATTCGTTTATCTTGCACAGCTTAAAAAATTGGTTAAAAACAGGGTCTGTGCTCCAAGAAAAAACCATATTTGCCATCTTTCAGTGAAGAAATGCCATATGTCATTCACTAACTGAATATTTAATTCAATATGTCAGGCAAACAAATTCTAAATCAACAAGCAACAGATCTTTTCTTAAATTATTCAAAACACATAATAGTTCTACTCATGGGTGGAAATAGGAACAACCCAAGGAAAACAACTACATTCTATAAAAAGACATTGTCTGTTGTTTTCAGTCCAGTTGGTTTGCTTTAAAAAAAAAAAAAAAATCACCTTACTCTGATTCTGCAGATTATCTTTTTAAGATTGAATATAGCTTAAAATTTTAGCTAATATACTTGAGCACAATCATCAAGAGACAGAGTTACTTACCACTGTAATAAAAACAAATTGCAGGTCAATATAGTTCTGAAATATTTTAAAAACAAATTTGTTTCAATTTAAGGAAAGTAGCGAAGGAAATAAGTGAAAGCAGATTTCTTCTTCAGGCTATAATGAAGTAGCTTGTAATAGGCATTGCTTCTGCCAGGAATAACTTGAAAAACCATTAAAATTAATTTAGAGAAAGGTTTGGTTCAAAGGCATCATAAATATGACAAAGCAGACAATGCTTTAGGAACGGGAAAAGGGAATCTGTGAAGAGAATGCTAAGGATCTGAGGAGAAAATAAATTCAAAACAGAGAGACCTTTAGGGAGCGTTATTATTTGATCAGGAGATCGAGGAAGAGGGCCACAGTAAAAACCTGAGGGTTTCTGAAGAGAATGAAACAAAATAAAGGTACACTGATACAAAAACTAAAACCTTACCTTGAATCAGGTAGTCACTGATGGGATAGGAGTGATCCTCTCTACACTAGGGCCTGACAGAGGATAGGAAATCTCATCTAGGGATGAAAATATCTTAAAGAGTTTTTACAATTTTTCCTAAAATCAGTCAAAAATCACCATCTATATCAAGAAAGAGTACCATGTTGGAAAAAAATAGAAAATAGAAATATAGCCATAGATAACATCACGATTGGAAATATACAGACACATTGAAATTGCTATGATTAAAATATTCAAGAAAATAATGAAAAATGCCATATTTCATTAGGGTAGTGGAAGACATTTAAACATTTAAAAAAATGTACTGTGACTGAGAAACAAAATTAATGAAATTAACAACTTAATGTGCTTAATATGTGAGTTTATCAAATAGGTTAAACACTGCTAGAGATGACAGTTTGAACTTTAAGCCTGATGTTCTCAGAAAGAGGGAGAATTGAGAAATTTCACGGAGCTTTTGTGTTCTGAAAAAAAGGCTACTGAAAAAAACAAAACAAAACAACAACAACAAAACAGTGTTTTTACATATCCTAGGATCCAACTTCACCTTTTCTCGGGACTCAGGTGAGGCCAACTCTATTCTTTCTCATGACTCCTATAAGACTCACCGATGAAGCCTATATTTCTTTGCCTCTAAAAATCCATAGTTCCCCTTTTTTCATTGAGACAATCCTTATTAATAAATGTTCTCCTTATCTCATAGCCTGAATAAAATCACTTCCTTAATTGTCCGTATATTTTGACTTTTACAAAGAAAAGCAATGCATTGAGAAATAGATCAAGAAAAAAAAAATCCAGATTCTATCACAGAAAGCAAAAAGCATAGAAAAATATCAAAAAGAATATAAAGGATATATGGAAATTTGAGGAACAAATATTTATGAATGTTTATGTCTTTCAAGTTACCAGCGAGAAGACCTGGGTTCTTCTTTAAGGAAACATTTCAATCAAGAGACAAAGTGTAGAAAAGCAAGCAAGAATTAATTAGCTGCATCAGAAATACACTTAGGACAGTGAAATAAGGAAGGGCATAGCAAAAGCAACAGGACAGCCTAGGCTTTGGCTCACTGAGAGGTCAGAGGAAAGGGGTCCTTGTGGACAGGTTCAGGGGGTTAGCCCAGGATGAATGGCAGCTGCCCATTGCTCCCCTGGTTGCAAATCTCATGGGTTCCCTTAGGCAGCAGTTCTCAACCTGTGGGTTGTGACCCCTTTGGGGGTCGAACGACCCTTTCATAGGGGTCGCCTAAGACATAACAGTAGCACAATTACAGTTATGAAGTAGCAATGAAAATAATTTTATGGTTGGGGGTCACCACAACATGAGGAACTGTATTAAAGGGTCATGGCATTAGGAAGGTAGAGAACCACTGCCTTAGAGGGAAGAAGGGGAATGGGAATGGGGGAGAGTGTGTACTTGGTCCTTTGTGTTGAGGGTATTTATCTTTCACTGGCAGGTGGGAATCTTAGCGGAGGTCTCATAGGAGGATCTTAATAGAATATTCATCATCTTTCCAAGTGTGCTCTTTCAGGGTTGTGGTCTCCATTGATTGGCCTGTGCCAGGTCAGGGGGTCATTAGTCAATGCTGCTGGACCCGAGGCAGCCACAGTGTCATTTGTCTGGTTTTGCTACTTTTCTGAGCCTGATACTTAAATACAAATGAGGCCTAGATGTTATCTTCAGGGAGGAAAAGGTCAGGGGTTCCAAACCGCCTGACCATTGATATGCTAGGGAGGAAAGTTTACCCTGGGGGCCACGTTCTTGTTTTCCCTGTTTTGCCCCTTGCTGGCATCTGGGGCTTTCTGCCCTGGTGAGTTTCTGTACCTGGCTCATCATCCCTGTTCTGCAATAGAGAAATGGGGCAGTAACAATATTGGAATATATGACGACTAAAAATATTTCAAAATAGACAAAAATATCAATCTACAGATTCAAAAAAGAACTATAAATCCAAACAATAAAATTACAACAAAAACAATATTGAGGCATATAGTGAAACAATGAAGATGAAAAACAAAGAAAAACATTAAAATGAAGCCAGAAATTGAAACACATTACAATTAAATAAGCAGTCATCACAATAACAGCTGGTTTCTGAACAGAGGGGGAAAAAAAAAAAACTGTAATCAAAATGATGATGGATAAATCAATATGTTTCAAATTCTGTAGGAAAATAAGATCCACCTAGATTTCTATGCTCTGAAAACGTTCCTCAAATGTGAAGCAGAAATGAAGTCATTTTGGGCTGACCAAAACTGAAAGCACTCATTGCTCATAGTCCTGAAGTAAAAGGAAACCAAGTCAGTTATGCATATTTTAAAGTCTAGAATAATCACTAAAATAAAAGTAAAAGAATAAAAATGAATATGCTAATAAAACTGAGAGGAGCAAAAATACTTGATTAATCTGAAGAGTCTGAAATTAGCCCAACTCAAGGTTAAGGCAACAGTACTCCAGGCTACTGACATCAGTTTCAAGTTTGAAGGAACAGAAACCACCCTCAGGTTTGATAATTGACTAGAATGACTCCCAGAACAGAGGAAGGAGCTATGCTTATAATTATAGTTTTATTATAGCAAAAGCATACAAATTAGAAACAGCCAAAAGATATATAGGGCAGAATCTAGGAGGCTTACAGACATGAAGTTTGATTTATCCCTTCAGCTTCAGTAAGTATTAGATAGGTCTCATCTTTTTTTTTTTTATCCTCACCTGAGGACATTTTTTCATTTTTTGTTCAGATAGAGTGGGAGGGAGAGAGAGGAAGAGAGAGAGAGAGAGAAACATCGACGTGAAAGGGACACATTGAGTGGCTGCCACCCGCACGACCAACCAGGGCCGGGGACAAACTGCAACCGAGGTACATGCCCTTAGCGGGAACCGAACCCGGGTCTCTCTGTACCGCAGGTCGATGCTCTAACCGCTGATCCAAACCGGCCAGGGCAAATAGGTCTCATCTTGACTATAGGTCTGGCCTCCCTTTTCAGAGAGCATTGACTTCAGAAAATTTGTAATTGTCAACTTTTCTATTTGCTTTGAGATGCCAACTTTCTCCCGGCCTCTTGCTAGTTTATAGCCCAGGAATCTTTCCCCCAACTATATAGGATCCATCCCTATGGAATGGAACATCAAGAAGGATAATACTTCTATCTTCGTGCCTCTGTAGAAAGCCTATATCCAGTAAAAATGTGGCCAACAATATGTCCTAATTAATTTACCAGACTCTCGCTAATGTTTTCCAGTGCCTTTCCTCTAACTCACCCAGTGTTTAATAACTCTTCTGCATTTTGTTTCAGTGGAGTTGACTTCAATATCTTTCCCCTATTGCAATAGCCTTGAAGAGTCTTCTGTGCCTTTTTAACTGCATTTGGTGTAATTTTTCTTTGACAATAGCAAGATACAGTACATACATTACAAGAAAGGAAAGTTATAGACTGATCTCTTTTAAACATAGATACAAAAATCCTAAAGAAAGTATCGGCAAACCCAGTATGTGACCTATTAAGTAAATAATACCTGATGGCCTGCTTGTATTTATTCTAGAAATGCAATTTTACCTGGTAATTTGAAAATAATCAAGGTAATTTACCACATTTACAGAATAAAGGAGAAAAGCATTTATTTAAATTTAACATCTATTCATTAAACAAATCTTTCACATGTAAGATTAGAAAGGAGATTCCTTAATCTGATAAAAGGTAGGGGGAAAATCACACTCCCCTAGTTTCAGTGCCTCAGAGCAAAAGCAGAGACAAGGGTCTAAGACTACATACTTTGCTTGGGTGATGTAGGGAACACCAGTAGAAGTAAGGGAAATGGATATAAAGAAGGAACTCCATCCAGGGTAGGTTTTTGAGCTGGCTACTACAGTGGGTGATGGAAGTTTAATTTAATGGGAAATTTTTCAAAATACATTTCTCAAGGGAGAAGATTATACACTACTGTGGTTCAGTGACAAGTTAAGGGCTATGGCCTTGAGTTGTAATTTCCTGACATTTCCATGCCTGTCAAATGTTTGGGTTTGGCAGCTTTCAGTAGAGAAAACCCTCCCTATTAATGATGCAGATATGGGATATTGTGATTCTTATGGACCATGATACTAATGTAAGGATTGTGGAATAAGGGCAGAGGATTTGCAGTGTTGGTTACAGTGTTTAATGGCAAAAATCAATAAGACCTTTTTTCAAGATCAGGAGTATGAGGGCAGAAAAATAATTTTATTCAGCTTGTCTAAGTTCTTCTGGCTGGACTAATAAATTAACATGAAACAGATTAATGGAAGAAAATGACCACATTTATTATGTACGTACATGCAGGGCTTCCATAAGAATATGAGACCTGAGGGCACATGGGCAGTTGGAGTTTATATGCCATTCCGGATAAAGGAGAAGGAGGCAGGGGGTTAGGATTTCAAAGGGAAAATAAGAAATTCCTAGGAAGATGAAGAAAAGCAAGCTTGTGGTAAACACATTCTCATGGGGCCACCCAGAAATAATGGGACACAGAAGGGAATATAAGAAAGAGGCTTTGCTAGATTTCTCCCTTTCTGCCACACTTAATTCATATATACTAAGATGAATATCTTAAGGTTACTGTTCTTAAGCAGATTTTCTATGTGAATTCATTTGGACACCTAAAGGGTGAGGAACAAAAGTTCTTTCTGAGTCTTAAATACCCCAAAAGGCATATTTTGGGGTGACAAACTCTCATCCCCTTTAGGAGCAAGGAAAACATCTCCACTGTTGACATTTTTATATAACACAGACCTGGATGTCCATTTCATTGAAAAAAAGCAAAAAAAAAAAAAAAGTGAAATATAAAACATTCTGAAAAAAAAATGAGTAAAAGCATCATTACTTGAAGATGACATGGTTATTTAATGAGAAAATATTTTAAAATTACACATTTTTTAGAATTAATATGACCACATTAACCAGATTATAGAATACAATCTCAGTATTAAAAAATATTAATTGTATTTCTATAGATAAGAAATAAATAATCAATATTTTGGTGACAGTATTTGAAACAATATATAAGCATTAAATACCTGAAATTCAACTTTTTAAAAAGATATAAAAGACACCTGTAAAGACATCTATAAAATATTACCGAGGGAATTTTAAAACCTAAGTAAATAAAATGAATCCAAATGTATGGATTGGAGAAATCAAATACTGTAAAATAATTATTCCTAAATTTTTCATTAGATTAACTGCAATACCAAAAACCAACTAACCAACCAATGAACAAAACAGTTTGCCTGTGAGTGGCTGTAGAGAGTAGCAAGCTTATGTGGTAGTTTTTGTGGAAATTTATTAGGCTAAGAATAGCCAGAAAATCTTTCAAAAAAGGAAAAACACATTTGGAGACTTTCTATTACCAGAATTACTAAATATAAGTCACATAGTACACAGAATATGGTTTTATCATAAGAATAGTCAATAATTCAGTGAAACAGAATTGAGAAGCTAGGAACAAACCTATACATATATTGGCAACTGTTTTATGGCAAATATTCTTTGTAAATCAATTTGGGAGGAAGAGTAGTTTTAATAAATGGTATTAGGTAAATTAAATATTTATGAGGCCAAAAAAAGTGACTGTAGACCAATACAGTCCAAAATTTCTATAAGATGGAAATTTTCTACAACTCCTTGATATGGTAGCTATTAGCCACATATGTTGTTGAGCATTTGATATGTGCATGTGAAAGAGAAATTACATTTTTAACTTTACCTAATTTTAATTTAAGTAAACATATTGCCTGTGGATATCATATTATATACTGTTGTTCTACCTTGTACCATAAATATATATACATTAAATAAATAGTATGCATAAACTGTGAAGGGAAAGCTGCTAATATAACATAGGAGAATACCTTTATGTCCTTCAGTGGGCAAAGATTTCTTAAACAGGACAAAATAGTATGGACTATAAAGGAAAAGACTGATAAATTGAAATATATTTAACATAAGAAATTATATTTATCACAAGACACTATTAAGCCTAAAAATGTAAGTCAAGGAGTCACAGAAATCATTTTCAAAACATATCTGACAAGTGCTTTAAATAAAGAAAATATAAGAAATTCCTATAGAAATGGGTAAAAGGTTGAACAAGCACTTCATATTTCAAAAGATAATATTCAAAGGGCCAATAATCACATGACATTTTGTTCAAACTTATTTGTTGCCATGGAAATGCAAATTAAAACCACATTGTGCCCAGCCGGTGTGGCTCAGTGGTTGAGCATTGACCCATGCACCAAGAGGTTGCCAGTTTGATTCCCGGTCAGGGCACATGCCCAGGTTGTGGGCCAAATCCCCAGTGGGGGGCATATAGGAGGTACCCAGTTGATGTTCTCTCTCATCGATGTTTCCACCTCTCTCCACCTCTTTCTTTCTCTCTCTCTAAAATCAATAAAGAAAAACAAAACAAAACACATTGTGTTACAATCTTAAAATGAGCTATTACAATTTAAAAATGAAGCTCTTTTAAACCATTGTTGGCAAAGGTAAAATAAATGGATCATTCATATAATTCAGGTATAAGTTAAAATTGATATAAACCACTTTGGAAAACTGTAATCTTTTTCTATTAAATTTGATCTATGCATTCCCTATGGCCCAGTAATTCTTTCTTAAGTAAAAAAACTAAAATACATATATGTGTGTACCAAAACACAAGCTGTAGAATGCTTTTCATTGGATTATTTGTATTAACTAAATCTAAATATAACTGAGATAGTCATTCAAGGTGAGATTAATAAATGAGTTGTGTTATTGTCAACCAGTGAACACTATACAGAAATGAGAAAAAAAATTCTTGCTTCCTTCAATGATCTGTATAACTCTTACAAAGTAATGTTAAGCAACTGAAATCAGACATAAAACATGACATAATGTAAGATTCCATATACTTATATATACTTCTGTATTCCACACATGGTCAAAATATGCAGGCTAATCCATGGTGACAAAAATAATTATTACTAGTACAAAAGTCCATGTGCCTGTGTTACCAGGCTAAAGGGGTCTATTCACCTGTGTGCATCAAAGCCCAATCCAAAGTGAACAGATGTTTGCAGCAAAGAACATAGAGGTTTTTTAATTGAGGAAACGGTGCCAAGCCTGGAGACATAAGTAAGTTGATGCCAGAACACCTGGCTCTCTGATATCTTCCAGAGGATGGGTTATATGTGGGGGAAAGAATCAATCATGCTGGCTAAAGGAGCTGGGGTCATGGGCTCTACTGATTGGTTGGGGCCAGGGTCGGGAGTAGTGGATCATTGTATCAGTTTCTGATGTCAGCCAGGGCATAGTTCTGTCTGGTTTTGTGAGTGTGGTGTGTAGTAGGGTCATTCTGCTTTCTTGGGTTGGGGCTGAAACACAACTGAAGTCACAATGTTACCTCGAGCTTGACTGAAACTGTTTCTGTGGTCAATAGACCTGAGGCTTTGTTTTCAAGACCAGTTGAGACTGACTAGAATCTGTTGTTCTAAGGGATTAATGATTAAGAAAGGGAGATGGGAGGTGGAGGTGGAAGAGGGTATAAGGGGGATGAATAGTGATGGGGGAAAAAAGGAAGAAAAAGGGTGGACAAACATAAAGGAGCAAGGTCATGGTAATGAAGTGGAGCCACTGCAGTTATACCTGACATTTGAAAAGGACCAAAACTGAAAATGTCAGTTTGGCGTAAGGAGAAGGCCCCAAATCAAGACGATGGAGTGCTAGCAGGTTCTCAAATTCATCTTAAGTAAGCATAAGGTTCAGGAATCTTTTAAATCAAGGGAAGGGAAAATGGGAGAAGTTGTTTTTATAAAAACTCAAGCCCCGAGCAGAATTCCTATAATGATAAGCATGCCTAACGCAAGAGCTATAAGTCTGAAAGCCTTGGGAACACTGCAGGCCCAAACCAGATGGAGCCAGAGAGACCCAGCATTTCACTCTGTTACAGAAGAAGCTTGTTTACTGGAGTGTGGAGCAGTAACTCTGAAAGGCACACGGGGGACTTCTTGAGGGCTGCCAACATTCAAATATTTATCAGAGAGGGGGTTTAATTGGTGTGTTTATTTTTTTAAAAAAAAAAATAACTGATATTTACACTTATAACTAGACTAAAGTAAATATCATTAAATTTTAATTAGAAACAAAAAGAAACCCTTGCAAAAATGTTAGTGGAAGTGTATGAAAAATCAACAACCTGACACTAAAAGATAAATGTAATAATACAGCCAATAAGTAATATCTCTGAAGATGCATAATTACTTTTTTTCCGTTGGCCATATCCTCTGAAAACAGTGACTTGCTATGTCTCAGCATTTGCTACTTCTTTTTTCAATGATTTCTGTTCAACCTATGGCTGTTAGAATGGAAAGATTTTTTTTTTTGTAAGATAAGAGAAGGAGTAGTACAGATGATATAATTTTCTTGGAATTTAAGATATATTTCAGCTTAAGGTGCACAAGACAGAATGAAGAACAGTACAAGTAGCTCAAAGATTCAACAAGCGTTGTCCAAAAGTGTATTGAGTGAGGTGATTGTAGAGGTGGAGGGGGATGGGTAGGGTGGTAGAGGTATAGAGGGAATAAAAGGTGATGGAAAAAAAGTGTATTGAGAACCCAATATTTATGAGACATTTATATTAACAAAGACAGTTTAGAAGAATACAGTGAAATGTAACCATTTCCTTTCTAATTCTCATGCCCCTAAGGGGAGTCAAAATTTCTGGAACTCAAATCTCTTCTCAGAATCTCACATAAGGTTGGATAATATTCAAATTGCCTCCAGAATTGAGTGGGAAATGGTTTTAAATAACTGAACCACAGATATGGATGACATACTGCATGCTGCGACAAATGGTGCATCCCAAAATCTATTTTTCTTTTTGATTGGAGATCTAGTTAAACTTTAACAATTGGATTTAATAGTTCCCTTTAAATAATTATAGCTACACTATGAATTCCAATGTTTAGCAAGTACCTATAATGCTTCTTTTATATGTGCTGTCCTGTATACTGAGCATAGAGAAATAAATAAATTACCACTGTAATCTAGAAACTCACATTCTCTTGAGAAGTCACATTACTGATATAATGGAAAATGAGCATTTTAACCATCTGGGGGAAAGGAAAATGTGGTATAGGAGGATTTCTTGTTGAAAGATGAAGATTGGATCTTGGAAATGACTGAGTGAATTTAAGCAGGGGATTAACATGATCAGATTTGCATTTTTTTATATCTTACTCTGCTAAATGTAAAGAAGGAAATTTGAATGGAATAAGAAGGGGATTGAGAGAGCAGCTGGAATGCAATTACAGTAGAAGTAAGAAAGGAGAGTCTGAACCTGAGAGGTGGTAGGGATTGTACCCAAGGAGGAAGCTCACTCAATATTTCTCCTAGTGGTTATTACGGTCAGATGAATTTCAAATAACACTTGCCTTCCAGCAGACTTTCCACTTTGTCAAAATAGCTATAGTTGGAGAAGATGTGCAACTTTCTCTAAAGAGTGTGGTGTTGCAATGATTGTGTTATACTAATTGTGATTTCTTTCCTGAGGCTGGGGATAATCTTACCTTCTCTGAATTTACTCATGCCTGAAGGTTGAGCAACACCGAGTTTCTGCAAGTTTAGAAATGAGGGCTCAGGCAGGATGGCTGTTGAATGAGTCACAAATAGTGTTTGCTATATCATTATTGAGTTCTTAAAACGTCTTCCTAAACTATAAATAAACTGAACTGCATCTAAAAGATTGGGCAGAATTTAACCATTTCTTATGTAGTTTCAAAGTGTTCATATATTAATTACTTAGGGTGAATGGACATGGAATTAATATTATGCATATAGTATAAATATATTTTTATGCTCTTATTAGTCTTTAATGTTTCTTAGTATATAAATGTGGTTACATTTTAAAAAGTTTCCAGTACCTAACTCACTTTGATTAATAGCTTTTTCTGTATGTCAGAGGACTACACAAGCGCTTTATAGTTAGATAAAATATTGTTTTAAATTTTTTTTCTTGATTGATATATTAGAGAGACAGAGGGAGGGAGAGGGAGAGAGAGATGGAAACATTGATGAGAGAGAACATCGATTGGCCACCTCCTGCATGCTCCCCACTGGGGATCAGGCCCACAACCTGGGCATGTGCCCTGACCAGGAATTGAACCGGGGACCTCTTAGTGCATGGGTCGATGCTCAACCACTGAGCCACACCGACTGGGCAAAATATTGTTTTTAAATCTCAAATCACGTACCAACCTAGAATTCCTAATGGGGGAAAAAAAAAGAATTTTTATATCTGATTACAAATTTCTGGCAGTATAGAATTTCTGAGATATCAGAAAAAATAAATGAGCATTAAAATGTTTTAATGCTCATTTATTTATTATTGTTTTAATGAAGGCAGAAGACCAACTTACAGATCTATACTCACTCATTCATATGTATATTCTTTTATTATTATTATTATTATTGTTAATCCTCACCCAAGGATAGAGTGGGAGGGAGGGGGAAAAAGTGAGAGAGAGAGAGAGAAACAGAGACAGAAACATTGATTGGTTGTCTCCTACACTCGCCCCAACCAGGACTGAGAATCAAACCTGCAACCCAGGTATGTGCCATTGACCAGGAATCAAACCCTAGACCCTTCAATGTGTGGGCCAATGCTCTAACCACCGAATCACTCTGACCAGAGCTCATGTTTATTCTCTTGGTTTGGGTCAAATTGCCTCATACACACTGCAGCTGGGAAAAAAAATCTGCCACTCCACTGAACCACAGAATTGACAATGGACTCAAGTGTGTACTTTGCAAGCCAAAACTGTGTTTTAAAGAAATTGTGTCCGGTGAATATGAAATAAACTAATAATAGAAATTCAGTTAATATATGGCATACCTCATGGTTCATTCAGAAATGCCTGCTAATCCACTATGCAGCTGTAAGAAAGAGAGATCTCTTATCCTTTGAGACGACATGGAGGGACCTGAAGAGTATTATGCTAAGTGAAATAAGCCAATCAGAGAAAGACAAATACACAACACATGATCTCACTTATTTGTGGAATATAATGAACAAAACAAGCTGATGAACAAAATAGACCCAGAGTCATAGAAAGGAGTAAGGTTCAGACTGACAAATCTCAGAAGAGGGGGTGGGGAGGATAGATGAGATAAACCAAAGAACTTATATGCGTGTATGCACAACCAATGGATATAGACAACAATGCCGGAGTGGAGGGGGGGGGAGGTGGATTGGGAGGAGGATGTCTTTGATGGGGGGGAAAGGGGAGAAATTTCTGTAACAAAAATAAATTAATAAAAATTGCAAAAAAATAAAATAAAACTGATACATGGTAAAAAGAAAAAAA
Source organism: Tadarida brasiliensis (assembly GCA_030848825.1). NCBI lineage: Eukaryota > Metazoa > Chordata > Mammalia > Chiroptera > Molossidae > Tadarida > Tadarida brasiliensis. The sequence goes on along the minus strand of CM061257.1, from coordinate 40,846,590 downwards.
ACATGCCCACTAACCCATTTAAAATGTACCCAGTCACATTCAGGACACTCATGTGTAGTAGCATGGAGAGCTTTGAAGAACTTAAACAGCTGTGTGAATAGCTTCCATTTAAACGTTTACTTTCCTTCCTCGAAGGTTTCTTCTCACATCATACTAATTAAAACAATGATCTCTCAACCTCACTTTCTTTAATTTACTTTGAAGGTGGTTTGTCAATACAGATTAGTGCATGATCAGCTGTTTTTAAATCTATAAAATGCTACATAGACATTCAATTGGTCGTGGTATTATTTACTGAGTGACAGAAATTACGTATGTGCCTGGCTGGTGTGGCTCAGTGGTTGAGAGTTCATCCATGCACCAGGAGGTGGCCAGTTCAATTCCTGGTCAGGGCACATGCCCAGGTTGTGGGCTGGATCCCCAGTGAGAGGCATGTGGGAGGCGGCCAATCGATGTTCTCTCATCAATGTCTCTATCTCTCTCCCTATCCCTTCCTCTCTCTCTAAAATCAATAAAGAAAACATTTTTCCAAAAGGAAGGGGGGATTTGCACAGCAAAGTTAAATGTAGATACACAGGTAAAGACAAAATTAAGGATTTAAAATAAGTGAAATTTTTTGCCACAGTCTATGTCTAATACCATTATTTATAGTTTTGCTAACACTGCTTGTCTGGCCCCCTCTGTGCACATTCTCTAATGTTCTGGCAGGGCCTGCGCAGCTGGAAGGGGGGGTCTTCCTGTGGAAGTCTCTGGTTTTAATTGATGTCATACTATGAACCACTGATTTATAGTATTCTTCCAAAAAGATATGTGATGTGCTGATGACTGAAATCTGATACTGCTTGCTTCATCTAAATAGTTATATTCTTGCCATTTTCACTCTTCTCCTTATATCATATTTCATATCTTTAATACTTATCAGGTCTTGACAAGCATAGGTCAATTCATTGTATTAGAGGCTATAAATAACTGTTAAAAAATTCTGAAGTTTATCCACAATCTATTAACTTATTTTAATCTGTATACAAGACTCCAGGACATTATTACTTACTTACTTACTTACTTACTTACTTACTTAATTAATTAATTAATTAGAGATATTCTTAGGTACAACTATGGGGAAAAATTAATTTTCTTTTGAAAACAACACAGATAATGACTATATTTATTCTAATAAATTCCAGTTTACTGAAGGGTGGGATATGAAAATTTACTACATATGCTCATAATTAAATAGTATATGAGTATATTAGAGACCTGGAAAGAAATGTATTTTAACCTATTTGCAGATGTTAGCATTTTCAAAAACTGAATTCTACTCTTTTTCCTTTTCCTTGTCCTCATCCCTAGAACTCACAAAATATAAAGCTTTAGGGACAATTAAATTCCTTTATTCCCACATTATTTATAACCAAATTCTTCTTCACTTGCTAGCCCATGTTGACTAACATATGTATTCTATTCCTATGCTCAGGATGCTTAATTAGTCAAATATTTATTTCACATATATATTTTGATGTTTGGATAAAGGGCTGTTACTTGTATTTATTAATTATAGTAAATTGTTGAATTATAAATTGTGAATATATGAACAGCTGCCTGTCATGTTTTCTTACAATTATTTTGGGTACAAATTCAATTTCATTTATTCACAGCAGATCATCAATGTTCATAATTAGTCAAATGTTTATCAATTTATCTGAGGAACATGGCATTCTCCAGATTTATCCTTTCTATAGGATTAATAAGTTTCCATGATGAGGAGTTCCTGCTACATAGATATTTTAACAATATAACAGAAATTTTACAAGTCTTCCTATACATATTCATTTGTAAAAGAAAAACATTTCTACCTAGTCACTATATTTAAATTCTCAGAACTTCTTGAAGAAACCATTTTTATTATCTATATATGCTTTCAATGTATCCTTACTGTGCATTAAAAAGCTTGGCCAGGTGAATGTAATAGTTTATCAGTAAATGCTACCTTTAAGTCTGGATTTATGTCTAATTGGAAATCAGTTTTTTTCCTTCATTGCATCACTGAAATCCCATTGCATTTAATTTACACTGTGTTTTGATAAATTTCAGAATATGCAAATAGTTGAAGCAGGAGCTTGTTCCAGTGCTAATTAACAGTGAAGTCTTGTTTGCTCATGGTTTGCACAAACAATGACATTAAAAAACACTGGAATAAAAGCAAACAAACATGATATTTCCATATTTCTAACATTGGCAAATAACCGACAATGCATGTTTTTGATAATTTATGGAAATACATAAGCAACCAGAGTTGGAAAAGAAATATTATAACCAAACAAAAAGCAATCAAGTCCTCCCAGGTCAAAGTAGATTTAAACAGTCAATTAGCATGCCTTTATAAACTCATTTGAAAAAAATAATTTAAAGCATTTTGAGTCATCTCTAAGGAAGCTTTTACTGGGCTCTTAAGCAATATTCCCACTGATGAAAGTACTGGAGACATCATGTTTAAGATAAAGACTAAAGGATGAACAAAAGTTAAACTAGTCAAGTTATTCATATAAAGTTTGGCAGCAGGGAGGGCTTGGTGATGAGATGTGGATGTGCATGGAGAGAATTCCAGGCTCAGGGATCAACACGGAAAAGGACCGAAGACACAGGTCATGCTGAAACAGGTACATCTACTGGAATGCAAAAAGTGAGACGTGTACCTTTTAAATTTAGTTTTAAATCCCATAGAGAGTAAAAGTTTGGAAATATCATACTGAATAGGCATTAGACACATACATTACTGATGTTAAAGAAGTGATAGTTACAGTAGAAACTCCATTCTTAGGTGCTAACATAACCACAAATTGGACTAACCATCTCTATATTTGATTTCCCAGTATATATTACATTGCTTTTATGGCTAAATTCCTTAATTATATTTGGATTACTTATGTGTTTCACACAAATAAAGGCACTATCACAGCAAATGTTTAAAATAAGATTATTATTATGTGTAGAAAAATTTTTTTTTAATTTCTCTACAAAATATCCAGCTGCTCATTTTTCTGTCTTATCCCAGAAGACTCATACCGGACTATGGATATCTTGTTTATGCTTCCTCTGAGACCACGGCTTAACTGGACAGACTCTGTGGTAGGCAGCCCCAAAGATGGCCTCCAATGATCCCCACCTCCTGTTTTTACACTGAGATATAATACTTTCCACTGAGTGTGGGCTTGGCTTATTGACTTATTTCTATGACTGTTAAATGGTGGAAGGGATTGACAATAACTTCTGAAATTAATTTATAAAAACCTGTGACTCTACCATGAATACTCTCATTTTCTCTTGACATCAGCACCCTAGGAGAATTCTAGTCTCATGCTGTGAGTCAGCCTTGTGGAACACCCATGTGGTAAGTGACCAAGGCCAGCAAACACCTATATAAGTTAGTTGAAAAGCACACTCCCTCAGTCAACCCTTCAGTTCCAGGAATTGTGAATACTCCCTCCTCGTGATAGGCCTTGAACCAAAGGTACCTAGTGAAGCTGTGCTCAAATTTCTAACCTTAATAAACTGTGAAATGATGTTTGTTGTGTTATGAATCTACATTTTGTAGCAATTTTACATGCCGCAATAGATAACTGATACAAAGTTTGGTACCAAGAGCAGGGTGCTTCATAATTAAACCTGAAATGTGGGCATATCTTTGAAATTAGGCAGTGGATGTGGGGATAGCATAAGTTAAAATCTAAAGTGCTTAAAAATATTAATAGAAGCTTCATAGTCTTTGATAAAGTGGCCAGTGAGGATTTTCAGAAAAGTAAAGATTTTCTTCCTATAAACTGGAGGAAAGGGATAATTGTTAATAGTGGCAGGAAGTTTGGCAGTACTCTGGCCTGCAGGGATGAGTAAAATAGAAACTATGTCCAATGAACAGAGTGATCGAACTAAAGAGTTTTCCAAGCAAAAGGTTGAAGGTGCTGACTGGATTCTTCTTGCTACTTCTAGAAAAATGTTAGATGAGAGAAATAAATTGAGAGAGAGAGATTGTTAAGTAAAAAGGAGCCAGGACCTGATGGTTTTGAAAATTTTCAGCCTCTACAGATGGCAAATGATGCTGAAAATAACAAATTGTTTCCAAGCAAAGATTAAATCCAGGGCACACTTCGAAAAGCATGGTCTAAAGATGAGGTGAGGATGTGACTGTAAAATCCTTTGTTAAAATCTCAGAATGATCAAAGATGGTGTCTCAGAACATAGAGACAGAGAACACCCTTTAAGGAGTTTAAGGGTTTGCCTTATGGGTCTTGGGTCTCTCAATTAAACAACAGAGCTTCTAAGATGTTAAGGATGCTGTCTCTCAGCTGTCTCAGAAGCCAAAAGCAGATTTGTAGATGTGGGTTTGTCAGATGGAGTGAACACCAGGAAGATTCCCAGGATACCTACTAAGTTTTAAAAAAATAATTATATAAGCAGAGATACTGCAAGCTTAGACTGAAAGGCACAGATAGCCTACAAAGGAAAAGGGGCTGTTGCATGCCCTAAATTCTAATAGGTAAGAAAACTACTCAGCTGCTTACATGTGCTATTTTTGATGGGGGAAAAAAAGAAGAAGAAGCATGCCTCAGAGAGCTAAACTAAGACATGGAGAGCAACTCTCGGGCAGAAAGGAGCATTGAGTCCTAATGAATGTCCAACATTTACATAGCTGGATTTCAAATTTGCTATGGATGAGTGATTCCCTTATACCCCTGTTTCTCCTCTTTTTTTAAATTTATTTTTTTAAATTGATTTTAGAGAGGGATGAAGGTAGAGGGAGAGAGAGATAGAAACATCGATGAAAGAGAACATCGATTGGCCACCTGCTGCATGCCCCCCACTGGGGATTTGGCCCACAACCTGGGCATGTTTCCTGACTGGGAATCGAACCGCGACCTCTTGGTGCATGGGTCAATGCTCAACCACTGAGCCACACCAGCCGGGCTTTCCTCTTTTTGAATAGGAATGTTTCTGGTTAGTTTTCTAGGCTTATTTTACTGTGTGTGTGTGTGTGTGTGAGTGTGTGGAGAGAGAGAGAGAGAGAGAGAGAGAGAGAGAAAGAGAGAGAGAGAGGTGTTGTCTCTTTAGTTCATAAGTCTACAGACTGAGAGGAACTGTACTTGAAAGACTATATCTAAGAATCACACCTGCACCTAGGTCTGACTTAGATAACGAGATTCCAGTTATTGATCTTAAATGGGCTGGTCTCTTGTGGGACTTGGAAGGGTTGACTGAGAAGGATCATTGGGAGGCAGAGAGTGAATTGTGGTATCAGCCTCCATTACTGCTTGCAATAATTCACCCCACTGCTTAAATATTTATTTATTTATTTATTTATTTATTTATTTATTTATTTATTTATTTATTTATTGGTACTTGCTCCTAGTGGGAACTGAACCCAGGACTCTCTGGTCCGCAGGCTGACACTCCAACCGCTGAGCCAAACCGGCCAGGGCATCACTGCTTATATATTTATACCCTTACATATCCCTCTAGCATGTTGTCTTGTGGTTTTTCTGTGTGACTTATAGAATATGACAGATATAATGTTATGGCACTTCTGAAATTAGGTCATAAAATTCATTTCTGCTTCTGTCTTGGTGGCTTGCTCTTTTACTTTCTTGGCTTACATTTGGGGGGTGGGATGAGGATTTCATTTGTCATATTATGAGTAGCTCTATGGTAACTCTATATGGTAAGGAATTGAGACCTTTGGTCAATGGCCACTTGAGTGAGTTTGAAGGCATTTTCTTCAGCCCCATTCATGATTTTAGATGACTGCAGTCTCACTCAACAACCTCAAGAGGGATCTTGGGCCAGGAACACCCAGCTAATTTGACTACAGATGTTTGACCTTCAGAAACAATTTAGATAATAAATGTTTGTTGCCTACAGCTGATACGTCTTGAAGTAATTTGTTACACAGCAATAGATAACTGTATTTAGACAGTGTTGTCCAAAGAAGCAGAACAAATAGGATATATAGACATATGTTAAAAGGAGATTAAGGGAGCTGTCTCATGCAATTATGGAGAATGAAATATGCCATGACATACCACCTATAAGCTAGAGAATCAGAAAAGCTGGTGGCAATTCAGTCCACATCCAAAGGTCTAAGAATGAGGGTGGCTGCTGGTGTAAATTCTGGGAATGCTGAAGTTCACAGGCCTGAGAATCTCTACCTCTGGTGTCTCAGGGCTGGAGAAGATGGATGTCCCATCTCAAAAAGAGAGAGCGCGAATTCACCATTCCTTCACCTTTTTGTTCTACTCAGGCTCTGAATGGGTTGGATAATGGCTACCCGCATTGTGAGGGAGGGTCTTGTTTACTCAGTCTACCAATTCAGAAGCAAATCTCTTCCTGAAGCACCCTCACAAATGCACCCAGAAATAATGTTTTACAAGCTATTTGGACATCCCTTAGTCCAGTTAAGTTGACAATTTATCATCTCAATAACTATTATAGATACAATGTGGCCAGTTACAGAAGGGCTAGAGTAGTAGAATTGTCTTGATCTATTAGCAAAAGTTATGCATGCATTCACCTTCCTAATTTTTTTCTTCTTTCTTTCCTTCTTTTCCTTCCCCTTCCACTTTGCTTTCCTCCCTCCTTTCCTCCTTCCTTCTCCTCTTCCTTCCTTTTTTTTCTACACTTTTTTTCTTTCTGAAGTATTTTTCTTTAACTTCTTCCATGAGTCAGATGCAGGGAATTCAGCAATAAACAAGGCAGAGATGTTTTATGCTTCTTAGATTCTGATAGGAGGGATACAAACATGGCAATTTTACTCTAGTGAAGAAAATGAAAAATACATATGTATATATAGTAATAAATAATTTGAATTTAAGCAGTAATCTGTTATGAAAGTCAATATAGCATGGAATGTTTTCTGTGATGGGATACCCGGAGAATAAATTTGAGATAGGTATTCAGAAATACCTATTTTAAAGGCAATAGATTAATCCATTGCTGAATAATGCAGAAGGGGGAACTGTGACAGCCTCGGGAAACAGTGCTCAGGCAGAGGGATCTGCATGTGCAAATCTAGGATTATAACTTTACCCCTTTTGTGTTTCTGTGGTCATCAACGACCTCCAGGCTTTCCTTCTGGTGAATGTCATTGATCCAGGAGTAAAAACATGATTTATCCCAAATTAACTGGGATCTTTCTTCTCTTAACGCATAAACAAGAAAGCACATTGCATTTTTCAAAACATGAGGGAAGTCAGGTTGGGAAAGAACAAAGCCAGCATGGTGGGAAGGCAAAGGCCATATAATGCAGAAAAAAAGAGAAGAAATCTTGATAGTATTACCTGAAACCTACATATGTCTAAACTTCTATTTTGTGAGATAATTAATTGTATTATTTTCTAGGACATGTCAGCATATTTGCAGCATGTTTCCATAATTTGGTCAAAAATATTTATATCAGAATCATTTTTTGTCCATTTATTTTATATGGACAAAAATATTTGGTCAAAAATATTTATATCAGAATCATTTTTTGTCCATTTATTTTACTTCTATAACTTTATCACATGAGATAAAGTTATTTGTTGAAGTACGTGATTATAAAAGATATGCATGGAATACTAAGAAAAAATTTAAAAGTCTATGTAGATTAAATAAATAGAATTATGAGAACAGTTTAAATATGTTCAAAGTAAAAATGAATACAATTTGGTTATAATTCTATTTATATTTTTATTATTATTATCATTAGTATTACCTTTATGACTTTTTTAAAGAGCAGTTTTTGTTTCACAGTAACATTGAGGGAAAGGTAGAGAGATTTCCCTCATACACCTTTCCTGCACACATGCATAGGCTCTGCCATTATCAACAAGAGTGGTACATTTGTTACAATTGATGAACATAAATTGACACATTATAATCACCCAAAGTCCATTTACATTAGGGTTCACTCTTGGTGTCATACATTCCAGAGATTTGGACAAATAGATAACAAACATGTATCCATCATTACAGTATCATACAGTGTATTTTCACTGAACTTATATAATTATATTTTCAAATGACATTTAAAGACATGAGAGAATGTTCATGATTTAACACTTTAAAAAAGGATGAAAAGCCCTGGTCAGTATGGCTCAGTTGATTGAGCATCGTCCCCTTCACCTAGAGGTCACTGTTTTGATTCCAGTCAGGGCACATGCCTGGGTTGCTGCTTGACCCCCAGTAGGGGGTGTGCAGGAGGCAGCCGATGTATGCTTCTCTCTCTCTCTCTCTTTCTTTCTCCCCTTCTCTTTCTCTTCCTCTCCCTTTCTTTCTCTCTAAAATTTTTTAAAAAGGATTAAAAGTGCCATATATATATATATATGGAGAGAGAGACATACACACACTGTCACAAAGAAAATATATTGGAAAGAAATACACAGAAATATTTATTAAGATAATCATGGTTTCTAATTAATTTTTATACTTGGTATATTTTCCATACATTCCAAATCCCCAATTAGCTCATATTACTTTATAATAAGAAATATTCAATATTATACATAAATCGAAAATACTCCATTCACTAAACCCAGACTAATGTTAACTTACTAATTATCCGATTGCATTGCAATTATAATGGGTGTTGCAATTATAATAGCCTACTTGCTAATGGTAACAAGTAGGCTATTTTCTGATATTCTTGTAGTAAAAGTATAATTAACTTTATTAATTCCAACACTTGCAAATGAATACTATTAATGTGATAATCCATCTTTTATTTCAATGATTATTTAATCACTTTGTATTTTATCTTGAATAAGTAAACACAGTAAAACTTTTACATAGCTATATTGAATATAGAAATAAGAAGAAAATGGGAAGAGATAGATATGGAAAATTATTTTTAAGATTTTACTTAATGTAGAATTATAAACCATAAAAAAATCTTAAGCTAATGGAAAATGAATCAGCACATTTCTGAATATTATGCATATGTTTAGACTTCTCATCCTTTGATTAATATTAAATTATGATTCTTTAATGCTTTGTCAGAAAATTCCTTCTGGGAAAGTTTTGTCCCCGTTTTTTAATATGATTTGGAATATAAACTTATAATTGCATATAATTTTGCATATTTCATGGTTATAAAAGTAAACTATATTAGAACCTTGAAGTTGAAAAGATGAACAAAGTAATGTTGAAGGATTAAAATATTAATTAATGTATAAGAAAAGCACAAGTATTTCTTTTTTTTAGAAATTATGTAACATTTATATTTCTTTAGAATAATTATTGACCCCAAAAGAGAGTGATTGGGGAACATAGTGAATTAAAAGTAGTTGCCTTCCTAAAACGTCTCTATATTGTCCCCTTTATTCTATTTGTCATTTAATGTTAAATTCCATGTCATCTCTCTTTCTCACACACACACATATTCTAAAGTACAATTTATAAAGAAAAATAAAAGATAATTATAAAGTTGTGTACACCAAATAACACAACAACTATACATTTAAAAACAAAATTATTCAGAAATAAAAAATGACTGGCATTAAATGCAAATACTTTGGAATCCATCTTTCTATGACTGGTACAGACCTACTAGACAAAATTTAATATTAAAATATTTTAACATGTCAATCAATGCATTTGATTTTATAAATTCAGACATACACATAAAATTAAGATGATCTATTGGACCATCTTTTCTTACCTGTTAGCTTTCATATCATTAGGTGTGAAATGTCATACCTGTCAGAGTTGTTTGCACTGAAGCCTGGACTTGTTGCAAAAACCTTTCCCTTTCCAGGCCAAACTCAAAGCTGGTAGCCACTCAGTTCATCCAGGTCATCATGCATAGGTCAGAAAAGTACTCTCAAGTTTGAAATATGCTCCAGAACCCAATATGGCCCTTTGAATACTAAGCTTCCTTCTTAGAAGGAGGAGGTAAAAGATGCATTAGCTTTTTCTATACTCTAGAGGGGATGCCACACATGCCCCAAACCACCAGACCCCTAAAAGTTCACTAATGTGATGTATTTCTGAATTCAAAATGTTTATCTCCTACCTTCTCAAATATATGTGCCTTACCAAAGCTAGTGTACTTGCCAATTTTATACTCTGGTCTAATTCACGGATCAATATCATGCTCCATAAATTGTCCATTATAATCCAGGTCTCTGGATATTTTATAACATTTTCCTAGACCAAGACTGTAAATTCATTCTACTGACCATTATGTGTAAATGCAAATCGCTTCTAGTCCTCCTTCCTGATAGAAATGAAAAAGATTGCATTTGCCAGATCAATTTCAACATACTGTGTGTCAAGGGCTTTGATAAACTACTCTTTAAAAATATACCATTTCTCATAAAACAACTACAATCAGGACCACTGCCTGGTTAAGTTTGAAGTAGAACATGGTTTGAACAACCAGATATTCATAGGCTTATGTGTGACATATGAGTCTGATAGGAGATCCAAATGGCACTATGAGTCCTAGGTAACAATGTCAAATTAATATCTGAACTAATATCTGCAATAATTCCTGAAAGATCTGTACTTTCTGTTCCTCAGTGCATGGTTACCTGAATAAACTTCCATAGATCCCTCTGAGGAAAGACAAAGGTAATGACTTCTCAGTGCACTTGCCATGGTACTGCAGGTCTTTTCCTCAGAAGAACCTGATTTCTTCTCAGTCTCAATGGTCCCAGGTCAGAGCAATAACTCAAATCTAAAACTTAGCAAGAGACAGTGACTGAGGCCCTCAGCTTTATCCTTGATTTCTTTTCATTATATGAAGTAAACAATACCCTTGTTGACTGTCCATCTTGCTTCAGGATTACCATGTTCTTTTATATATTTCCATGGGTTTCCACACAATAGTCCTTGATGGCTAGTCTCTGATTTTGCTGCCTTTTGTAATATTTGTACCCACTTTGCTTCTGATAGACAATTGCCACCACCTGGCTTCTGTACTTTGGGGTAGCACAGGATAGTAGCATAGGGTCTTACCATCCAATGCTATCAGAGAATCCAGTTTCATACCAGCATCTCCTTTTGTCATTGCCTACAGAAACGAGTGGCACTGGCATACCCCTTATTCTTTTTGGTGAATTGATGCTCCCCTGGTCTCTATTACTGAACTTTGACAGTTGTGGTTTTCTTAGCCTCTCAGAGTGTTTCTGCTGTGCCATGATCACCTCTCTAATATTTTTGATTCCTTCCTTTCCCATCTACCACGGCATTTCTCATATTTTTACATTACTTATATAGTCGTATTTTTTCCCAAGTTTCTAAGATCCATTTTGTCAGCTTGCAAACACTATTTTCCAGGTCCTTGCCAAAACATTAAATCTTGTTTCATGGGATGGTGTTCTCATGATGATAAACTCTTCCTATCTAACAACATACATCATACACAAGAATAAACACAAAATTCATAAAAGACTTAAATGTAAGTCATGAAACCATAAAAATCCTATAAGAAACCATAGGCAGCAAAATCTCAGACATCTCATGTAGCAGAATTTTCACTGACACATCACATAGGGCACGAGAAACAAAGAAAAAAATAAACAAATGGGAATTTGTTTATTCTAAAAAACTACATCAGACTAAAAATCTTCTGCACAGCAAAAGAAACCAGCATCAAAATGAAAAGGGAACCCACTACATGGGAGAACATATTTGCCAATGATATATAAGATAAGGGGATAATTTAGAAAATAGATAAAGTACTCATACAACTCAACAAAAGGAAGGCAAACAATCCAATTATGAAATGAGCAGAGGACCTGATTAGACACTTCACCAAAGAGGACATACAAATGGCCAAGAGACATATGAAAAAATACTCAGCATCATTAATCATCAGAGAGATGGAAATTAAAAAGGCAATGAGGTATCACCTCACACCTGCCAGAATGGCTACCATAAACGAATCAACAAATGACAAGTGCCGGCAAGGATGTAAAGAAAAGGGAATCCCAGTATACTGCTAGTAGGAATGCAGACTGGTGCAGCCTCTATGGAAAAAAGTATGAAGTTTCCTCAAAAAATTAAAAATGGAACTGCCTTTTGGTCCAGTGATCCCACATCTAGGAATATATTCTAAGAATCCTGAAACACAATCAGAAAAAATATATACATCCTTATGTTCATAAGAGTGCTATTTACAATGGCTATGATCTGGAAACAGCCCAAGTGTCCATTAGTAGATGAGTGGATAAAAATGCTGTGGTACATTTACACAGTGGAATACTATGCAGCTATTTTTTTTTTTTTTAAAAGGATCTCTTACCCTTTGTGACAGCATGGAGAGACCTGGAGAGTATTATGCAAAGTGAAATAAACAGTCAGAGAAAGACAAGTATCACGTGATCTCACTTATATGTGGAATCTAATAAACAAAATAAACTGATGAACAAAATAAATCCAGAGACATGGAAGCATGGAACAAACTGATGAACCTCAGAGGAAAGGGGGGATGGAGGAGGTGCGGGAGGAGATAAACCAAAGAACTTACATGCATATATGCATAACCAATGGGTACAGACAATAGTGAGGTGGAGGGGGTGGTGGGGTGAGTGAGGAAGATGGTGTCAATGGGAGGATAAAGGGGGACATCTGTAATACTTTCAACAATAAAGATAAATTACAAAAAAGCAAATATAAAAAAGTTGAACAATGAATATATTGTTTATTTCTTCAAGTATATTATATAGATTTTGTCCTGGTTATTAAATAGTCAACTTTCAGCACTTTACAGTATCATTCAATAGAGAATATTTTTAAGGATTCAAGATATTTATAAAAGTGAGTATATAGCAATACATAAAGTAATTGCAGCATATTATATATTCTTTAGATCAGTAACTGATATTGACATTAGGATTTCAAAACAATATCTTTTTTTAGGCATAGAGGATAGATACAATTAACTAAAAGCTGTATTTTACCTCCTTGGAACTACAGCATGCCATAGGGTTATCATACATCCCAAATATTTAGATGGCATTCAAGTTCTCCTGGGACTCTTTACTGTTTGTTTCTGCTTTCCTAGTACTTGATATAAACATATAAAGCTAAAATTTCTAATTGCAGCAATAGAACAGTTTTGCAGATCAATATCTATTTATGTATTTTACATAATTATGTCCATGTAGAAAAATACTTTTGCACATGGAATGTTTAAACGTTTAATCATGTATGGCACACATGTAAAGCACAGAAATAAGTATACAGATCTAGACATTTCTTCAAATTGAACCTATCAGTGTAACCAGTACCTAGATAAATAACAAGACAAAGCAGGTAAATATAAAAATAATAGGGAATAGTACTAGCATCACAGGTGATCCCCCATGATACTTTCTAGTCACGACCTTACCCCAAAGTAATCACCCTCTGGACATAATATAAAAGAATAATAGTTGCTTGTTCCTGATAATTATACAAATTGGACCCACAATTTTCTCCTTGGCTTCTTTCATTCTCATTTTGATTCATGTAGATTATTACATATAGCTGTGGTTTTTCATTCTCAGTGGTGTATGGTGAGGGGAAGCCGACTTTGTCACCTCAAACTATGCCTTTTGGGAAACTGACTATTGTCTGCTGATTATTTTCAAAAAACAAAATACTTAGGAAAAATCTTTTACCTTTCTCCATACTGCCTAAAATAATTTAGATAGAAGACCTGCTGCAGAAAAGAAGATACATTGTAAATATCTATAGTTTAATCTGAACTAATGTGTGATACAGACAGGGAAACACTTAGCAAAGCCCTTTTGATCAAAGTTCTCTCTGTGTCCCATTGTTTCAGGATGACCCAATGCACATTTGTTTGCTAACATTAACTTTTCCTCTCCTTATGAATCACTTTACTTCCCTTTGAAGTCCTAGACCCCTAATTCCCCATCCTTAGTCCAGAATGACATATATACCTCATTTTGCTGTTTAGATTTGTCATGCTTATGTGAATTCTTAGTGCACAGGTATTAAAACTTGATTTTCTCCTGTTAACCATTCTTTCATTAATTTGACTTTTAATCCAGGTAGAATAATTTAGAAATGAAGGAGAAGAAAATACTTTTTTCAGATCCACCATGGCATTCAACTGTGTGATTATACTGCAATTTTTTGTATAATTTTCCACTTTAAAACAATTGGGTGGTCTCAGGTTGGGACTATTATGAATACGGAATTTTTGAACATTTCTTGTGCCTGTATTTTGGTGACATTTTTTTGTAAGGCATATAGCTAGGCATAGAATGTCTGGGATATAGGGTTTGCATATAGTCAGGCTTTCAAAAGTACTATCAACATTCAATGGTTGACCATTTTATATTCCCTCTAACAGTATTTGTGAGAGATATTTGCTTCATGTCATCTGAACTTGGTAGTTTGAACCATAGGCTTTTAGTAGAAAATCCACAATAAGTAATGAAATTTAGTCATTCCATCCAACCCACCTTGGGATATCCTGCTTTGTGGAATACAAATTCAAGTATTTTGTCTAATTTTCTATTGGATTGCCCATTTTGTTTTTAGCTGAATTTGTAGTACTTCTTTATATATTCAGGATAGAATCCTTTATCAGTGCAAAGATTGCAAATATCTCCATGTTTCTTGTTTGACTTTTCTTTTTCTTAATGGTGTCTTTTCACAGTTCAATTTTTAAATTGATACTTTGTGGATAATATTTATAGTATCCTGTAAAATATTTTTGCCTGCTTTATAATTATGGAGATATTCTTCTGTATCTACTTTTTAAAGCCTTATTATTTTACTTTTATATTGAGATCTGCAATCCATTTTAAATTATTTTGTATCTATATTGTGAGATAAGAATGAAAATTTATTATTATTATTATTATTATTATTATTTTCATGAACATCTATTTGGCTTATAACACTTACCAAAAAGTCAATCCATTACACATTCCAAAGCATGGTCACCTTTGTCATTAATCCCATAATCACATTTTAACACAATTTATACTGAATATCTGAAATGACCAATTCACCATTTTAGATGTTTGAGGGGAAAGTTATAAAGAAGAAATAAAAATCTTAATGGGGAGAAAGTCATATTAAATTTAATATAAGACATTGATAAATGCTATAATAGAATCATTACATAAGTGCTAAAGGACAGAAGTTATTTCTAGTAGATTAAGAAACTCTTTTGTAGTCATTGACATATGAGAATGGAGCAAAGCAAGGAACTGTTCGTTCACTGCACCTTGATGAGGGTGCATGTCGAGGGAGGTGAGAGAGCCACTGGAATGGAAGATTCGAAATCATTGATAGCAGAGTATCAATATGATGCCAAATCTTTTAGGCTGACTTTTAGCAGTAAAAATAATGAGAATTATATTTTAGAGGTAATTATAGTAAGCAGTCAATTTCTAGGGGAAGATGTAGAAACAGAGTGATCAGAGCAGAGGTTTTCCAACTGTATAGAAAGAGCAGAGGGGACTATTTGAACACTTTTGACAACCCCCTATGGAGTCACTGTCAGCCATGACAGTTATGTCAAGTGCTATGTCAAGACTGAGGTAATGAGGTATAATGGGAACACTCTTGAAATGGGCCCAGAATGCCCAAAACCACAAGTCTGGATACTGGATAAGGACTCCATCTAGATACTTATTTAAGTGGGACCACTGGGTTCCCCGTAGGCTATAAGAGCTCAAGCTCTACCCACTGAATGCTCAAGCTTGACTGTACCTTGTATCATGCTTGGAGCCTCGCTGGACTTCCACCCCACCTGCTGCCACTGCAGCCACCTGGCTTGAGACCCACCCCTGCCTCTCCACATGCAGATGCCACCAGTGACTGGGACTCCTGCCAGATGCTCGCTCTGCTCACTCTATTGCATAAACTCCTCCTTTCTGTGTATAACTGCATGTGACTCTATTGGCTTGTTGGGGAGGTCTCCCCTATTAAACCTGACATTGTAGAAAGACACAAAACATGTGTGAGTGACTCATTTCAGGGGTGCTCACAATGCCAACTCACAAGAAAATGCCAATTTACCAGGCCATAAAAGTAGAATGTAAAGAAATGGGCAGGTTTTTAGAAACATTGTAAGTTATTGATGACTTGCAGACTGATCAGTTGTGAGAACCAGAGTGGTAGAATTTCTAGCTTGGACTAACCTTTTTTTTTTTTTTTTTATCCTCACCTGAGGACATTTTTGCATTTATCTTCAGACAGAGTGGGAGGGAGAGAGGGAGGAAAAGGGAGAGAAACATCGATGTGAGAGAGACACATCGAGTGGTTGCCACCCACACGACCCCAACCGGGGCCGGGAACAAACTGCAACTGAGGTGCGTGCCCTTCAGCGGTTCTCAACCTGTGGGTCACGACCCCTTTGGGGGTCGAACGACCCTTTCACAGGGGTTGCCTAAGACATAACAGTAGCAAAATTACAGTTATGAAGTAGCAACGAAAATAATTTTATGGTTGGGGGTCACCACAACATGAGGAATTGTATTAAAAGGTCACGGCATTAGGAAGGTTGAGAACCACTGCTTGGTGGGAACCGAACCAGGGACTCTCTGGTCCGCAGGCCGAAGCTCTAACTGCTGAGCCAAACCAGCCAGGGCTAACCTTTGATTTAATAGTATTAACAAAAGACCACAAGATTGAGGGAAGTGCAAAATCACAGAAGAATGTGCATGAAAGACAATGACAATCTCAGTTGTGACATTGTAATATTAATTGCATATATTGAAGAGAGACTAAAATTTTGAAATCATCTTCAGAATTAATCCTGAAAATTAAAATGAGAGCACACAGCATAGGAGTGTCCATTTAAATTCAAAGAGATGTAAGAGTTTAATCTGTAGGAAGCCATGATATTTTTTGCTGTCAAGTTTTTGAGTGATTTGATATTTTTTCCAGCAAGGTATAAACAGAACAGTTTGTTTGTAAGGAAAGTATATCAGTGTGTGCTTATAGAATAAGTGGAAGGAAGAAGGGAAAGGAGGGGGGGGAGAGAGAGAGAGAGAGAGAGAGAGAGAGAGAGAGAGAGAGAGAGAGAGAGAGAGAGAGAGAGTTAATGAATACTGGAAGGAAGGAAAATATAAGAAATTTAACAATCAAAGTCATCAGTGGAGAATCGAGAGGGGACAGGGATAGTTGTGACCTCACAAGTAGAATTCTTAGAGATGCTATCCCACTTATTTTCCTGAATGTTTATTGGATATCTGCACAAGAATATGTCAAACTTGTGGATAGGTCTCAACATGCTGCATTAGAATCCACTGTCATTTCTGTCTAATGGGAATTTCTCATGCTGATTCATAGCAGTAATGGGGCAGGTGTTGCTGCTCTCTGCACATTAATGGATAAAAGCCTTCTCCAATTTAGTTATGACTTTTTCATTTCCATTAAAGGATGGCACTCAATGGGCCTACATTTTTTCTGCAAGTGGACAAAATGCAAGCTTAATTTTAAAATGTAGCATTTGATCCAGTAGCTCTTGAAAGAGATATTTAAAATGTTCAGAATAATTGTTTTATTCTGCTTTTCACTAATTATTTCATCCTACTTATCACTGCTCTTTGCTCTTAAATCAGAGTAGTTCATAGCAGTGTCACATGAGTAAATACTGTGAAGTGAACATTGAACTTAGGTCTTTCTTAAGAAAATTGAAGTACGGGTTTGAAGATATGTAAAAGGAAAACTGGTATCTATCCAAGAGAACCTTACTTAAATCTGAATCATCTCTGGAATCATAATTTGTAAGGCATTATTCTGATAAATACATCTTTCTGATACAAATTGTTGAACATCAGAGTAATGCATTTGAATCTATATATAGCTCACAGAAAACAAAGTTGTTTATTTTTCATTTTATACCCATGAGTAATTTTAAAATAGGGTTTAAGTTGTCTTATAAGTTTAAATAAAAAATCAACAACATAAATTAGAAATGAGTGTTTATCTTTTCTTCTTTATCTTCATCTCCCCTCCCCTCCCCTCCCCTCCCCTTCCCTCCCCTTCCCTTCCCTTCCCTCCCCTTCCCTTCCCTCCCCTCCCCTCCCCTTCCCTTCCCTTCCCTTCCCTTCCCTTCCCTTCCCTCCCCTCCCCTCCCCTCCCCTCCCCTCCCCTCCCCTCCCCTCCCCTCCCCTCCCCTCCCCTTCCCTTCCCTTCCCTTCCCTTCCCTTCCCATCGAAACCATCTAACCCAAGAACACTGGCAGAGTTAGGTAAATCAAGGACTAGTGCATGAGGGTATGGGGAGCAGTAGCAGTCCTAAGCTGGGTGTCAGAGGTCAGGCAGGAGGGGAAAGTGTTTACATGGGGGGAAGGGGTGTGGAGTGTGGAGCACAGCTTGGCATGGGGTGTCAGAGCATAAGTTGAATGAGCAACGCTTCCACATAGAAGGCAACCCAGTGAGCAGTATCAGACCTGTACTTCATGAAAGGACATTCACATAAGATGACTGCCAGGATGTGCAGTCAGATCCTGAGTGGGATGAGAAAAGCGTCCATGGTTGGGTTGGGGGTGGAGGGCTGGCACAGGTTTTAGGAGCCTGAGAGGGATAATGAGGATGACAATACAAGGAAGTAGACTATGTAGGGTATTGGAACTTAAATGTGTGAAGGGTGGCATTGCACGAGAAGGCAGCTGGCTTGGCTTGTTGGAGACAGAAAGGGCATCTGAGTAGTGAGCTGCCCCAGAGTGGGATGTCAGAAGTCAAGTGAGGTGGGAGGGGGTGTCCATATAGTGAAGAGTTGGGCTTATAAGGGCTTGTGGAGTCCAAGCAGAGTGAGGAGGGCTTTCACATAGGGGACAGTCTGGTGTGGTGTCAGAATTTGTTAAAGAAATTAAAGGATGTCAGGGGCAGTTGGCTTGAGCGTAGGAAGTAGCCCAGGATGGGGTAAAAAGGAAAATGGCCTAATAGCGGTCCGTTTTCAGGTATCAGAGACTGAGAGGTGTCATAAGGGCATTCGCACAGTGGTGCAGCCCAGTGCAGAGACTCAGAACCCAAAAGAGGTGAGCAGAACCCTTTCAAACTTGGTCAGACCACAAGTGCTGTGAGCAGAGTATCTGGGTAGGACCATGGACAGCGGCAGGCGTGGGTGCACTGCGAACCAGAGGGAAGAGCAGGACAGAAACCGAATTAAGTGATCTGAGGGGACATCTTTTGTAATGGGAAAAGTGAAGCAGTGGAGTTTCCTAGGATGAACTAAGATGCACCCTTCTGCCAAAGATGTCTACCTACATCTAAACATGGGGGGACACCAGACAAACCCAGATTGAGGGACAGCCTACAAAATAACTGGCTATTAAAGTCAGGAAAGTAAAAAAAACAAAAACAAAAAACAAAAACAAAACAAAAAAACAGAAAACAAAACAAAACAACAAAAAGTTTTCCAGATGGATGGAGCTTGAATGCAGCTAAATATAACACATGAGTCTGAACCGGATTTTTGCTGTCGAGGACATTGTTGGCACCTTTGGAGAGACTTTAATGGGGTCTTGGGATTAGATGGTAGTAATGTATCAGTGAGAATATTCTGATTTTGAGGGATGAATTGAGGTTATGTGGAAGAATATAGTTGTTTTAGGAAATGTACATTATTGAAACCAGGGATGATGCAGCATTCTGTCAACTTTTCTCAAATAGTCAGAAATAAAAGTATTTTTAAATTGCATTCAACTTTGTGGTAACTTTCAGATTGTTCTACAATAAAAGAAATAAAAAGTAAGTGAGGAGCAGAGAAAACAAATATAAAAATGAACTATTGTTCTGAGTAAAAATATTTTTAAAATCTGTCACGTAATATAGGTACCTCTCAAATGTGTTTTCATTATGGCCAGAACAGAAAAGAATGTGATGTTTTAAAGTATATTCTAAGGTTTTACCAGTTCTCCTCAATTTGTCATTGTGTTTCACTAAAGTGCTGTAGATTTGTGGGTGCAAATAACATCTAGTTAATTTTTTAAGTAATTTCTAAACAATGTACATTTTAATGTATAGAGATGTAATTTGTTCAGACTCTTAATCACATTAAAGTGATATTAGGGGATTTTGAAATAACCTTCATGTTTATAAATAAGTAATTAATTCCTCAAATATATTATTTTATGTGTGTGATCATCTCTATTCTCTACATGTTCATGGATAGTTCTTCAATTTAAGAATAAGAATTGTTTTAGAAATTTTGCTTTCTCTTCATTAAAATATTGTGATGTGTATATAAGAAACAGATAGACAGCCTCTACATAGTAGAGAAAAATACAAGATAATTATGAATGCAGATGGATAAAGCTTAAATCTGAAGTCTGTTTTTTTTTTTTTTTTAAATTGTGCCTTTTGCCCGGCCGGTGTGGCTCAGTGGTTGAGTGTCGACTCATGCTCCCAGAGGTCGCCAGTTCGATTCCTGGTCAGGGCACATGCCCAGGTTGTGGGCCCGATCCCCAGTGGGGGGCATGCAGGAGGCGGCCAATCAATGTTCTCTCTCATCGATGTTTCTATCTCTCTCTCCCTCTCCCTTCCACTCTCTCTAAAATCAATAAAGAAAAGAAAATTTTTTGAAAAACAAAGTGGTGCCTTTTGATCAAATATCTTATTGTTACTTTGCTTTCATTTCTTCCATCATAAAATGGGAATAAACATAACCAACATGCAGAATATTAATAATAATTATCTATGGAGATCCATATATGGATCTATAATATGGAGAACCTGTGATATAATGCGCTAGAGGATAGATAGCTAGCTAGCTAGATAGATAGACAGATAGATATCTCACTATCTATCTAGTTATTTATCTACCCATCCCCTTGCACATCACATCACAAGCTTCCAGATCTCCATAGCTTCCATAGTTCCTATTTAAGTTTTGCTATTTTTTAAACTTTGAATTCCTAAAAAGTACTGAAAGAAACTACATGCAGGGTGGCAGACAATTCTGATGCACTATTATAGAAATAAAGCAGTTGTTAAAACATCTCCCTGAAGTCTGTGCACAGGAAGTCTGTGCACAGGAAGTTATGACTGGAATGACTGATAATTCCATCAAGCTGCCCATCATGCTTTCCTGGGAATAAATGGAATACATTGATCAGCTTGTCTGAAATCGATATTTGAAATGACTCTCGCAACTTCTATGATGCTAACCAGATAGACATCCTCTAAAAATCATTTTTGATTTGTACCTAAATAAATAGTCAGAGTTGTGGAATCTATGGATAATAATAACATTGACATTTATTGAGTCTATGCTTATCGCTGAAGATTTATGACATGCCTCACTTTTTTTGTTGTTTTTGTTTTTTAAATTGATGTTAGAGAGAGAGGAAGGGAGAGGGAGAGAGAGATAGAAACACCAATGAGAGAGAACATTGATTGGCCGTTTTCTTCATGTCCCCCACGGGGGATTGGGCCCACAACCTGGGCATGTGCCCTGACCCAGAATCAAACCAGTGACCTCTTGGTGTATGGGTCAACGCTCAACCAGTGAGCCACACCGGACAGGCATTGTGCCTCCTTTTAAGGGGAATGTTTGTGCTAACAGGGAGCCCATTAGTCAACATTTAAACAATTAACTTATATTTTAAATTCTAACAAGGGAGTTTGTTTTAAAATTTGTTCTTTGTTCAAAGTCAATAATACTATCTTGCAGTACCTAGGCATAACACAAATCCAGATGTTGGTATATTAAGTTTATATAAAGTGATGAAAGCCAGGATCTGTTTTATGCGATAAAAAACATTTATTTGGGGAAGATTAGGTAGAATTAGATACAAATAGATTATAATTCTTTTTACTATCAATGCATAACACAATTATGGATTTGAAAATAAACAATCATTCATTCTTATTTTATTCATTTCTTATTCATGTATAATATTTGATAATATTTAATTATATGCAGGCCTTAGAGACTTAGGGTACAATGAAACCTCAAAAAGATTCTTTTGTTTTGGAGAGACAGTCCAGTAAACAGACACATAGAATTAATATATGTGCCATAAGAGAGATATGGGACATGCCTAAGGTGCAAGGAGAATCTATCAGAGAGGTCACCTCTGACCAGGGGAATGAATAGAAGCTTAGGGAGATACAGCAGGAAAGCGTCTTATTAAATAGCTGATAAAAATCACGTAAAAGGGAAAGAGCTGTGCAGGGCGATCCATTGAGGGAGTACTGAGCAGGGTGAATCATCCATGAGTCAAAGCGCAAAACTGAGAGTGCATCTCACGTCAGGCAATAACAAGAAGTCCAGTATAGCTGGATTACTGAAAGGCAACGGGTCATGGTAGAAGGTGAGTCTGAAGTATTTAGCCAGCAAGGCCAGCTCTCCCTGGGTCTTTAAGTACAAAAACAATGATGGCTGGCCCTGGCCAGGTAGGTGAATTAATTAGAGCATCGTCCTGATATGCTCATGGTTGCAGGTTTAGTCCCAGGTCAGAACCCATATAAGAATCAACAGATGAATGCATAAATAAGTAGAACAACAAATCTCTCTCTCTCTCTTTCTCGCTAAAAAAAACTAATAAATTTAAAAAAATAATGATGGCCACGTAATTTTTCATTCACGCAATGATACATCTTAAGAGAAAACAGGGGCACAATTAATAATAATGCTGGCATAATAAGCTTAAATTAAGACAGTTTTTAGCAAACTAGACAAATTATCACATGCCTTATGAAGTTTAAGCTTGATTCTAATGTGAAATCTTCTAAAGATTTTATTGAGGAATCAGATTTTTAAAGAGTGTCTTGTCTACTCCTGAGCAATACTTATGCTGGTTAATATGTGCATAGATCTTAGACCTTTTACAAAGTTGCAGTACACGCAGAAACATCTGGAGCAATTTTACAAAGTAAATTCTCTAGTAGCTAAAATGCTGATTGGATTTGTGCCTTCGAATTGAAGAGAGTGAGATACAACGGAAAGCTACATTGCCTTTCCAGGCCACCAGGGTACCACTGGGGAAATTACTCCACTGAAAGAGTTAATGCAGCTTTTGAACCTGCTTAAAAGGAATGTTTTAGGTAGATAGACACTGGGAAAATCTGGCTTATAATCACTGTATCTGAAAAACACTCAGACCATAGAAATCAAAATCATATGAGTGAAATTGTAGAGCCCCTTCGTATATACTAGAGATATCCTATTAGCTCTTTATATTTTATTCTGTTTTGCCTGGTTAGCATTGAAAATTCACAAAAGGAAAATCACAAAGTCAGTTCTTCCTGTTTATGCTAAGATTATCTGCAAAGGCTTTAGGGTTTTATAGTAAACCCTCGATTTTGTGGACCTTGATTTAATGGGCTTCGGATTTAAAGGATAAAATTTCCAGTCCATGTGTCATATGTGAAAATAAACACCCTGTTAATTTTAAAATGCTTTTAACCAAGATTTGCTTATAATTAACAGGTCATTTTTTTTTTAAGTCACTGTTATTTCTAACAAATTTTAGCGAATAAGCCATATGTTGGAAAAAACACTGTAGTGATTTCTCTGACATAAATATATGTTACATATCTACAACAACAGTCTACATATTTAAATCCAAGAGTCACAGCTTGTAAATGATGCTCAGTGCAAGATTAGCACACGATCACCCTGCATTGAGGGCAGTTGTCACTTGGCATGACTTTCTGCAGCAGTTTGAACACCTGCCCTCTGATGTTCCCAGGGCGCTAAGCCACGCCCCAGCCGTGAGCATTTGTTTACTCACAGTGACTGGTGAATGCACGCATTTACTAGACCTATTCAGTATAAATTTAAAATTACTGTGATACATATAGAAAACTTTTCTGTGAAATTAAACTTTTTATTATGTAATTTTAATTACACAAACATGTCTACATGAGTAAAAACAGGTAAACTCAATAATTTGTCAATTTTTTAACATATGCATTGGGAAAACCTCCTTTATTATATAACGGATAGTCAGCTTTAACAGACACCCCCTTGCCCGAATTAGTCCATTATATTAAGGGTTTTACTGTATCTTTGAAGGAAAGAGAGAATTTGACAGTTTTCCGCTGGTGGCTTCACAGTGTTCCACATACCCTGCTTGGACACACACTGGTGAATCTTGATTTTAACTTTGTGCAGTTAAACAGAATGTGGATCTTTCAGTGGCATTAAATGATAAGTTAGGGAATTTGATATCGTTTTCTCACTTATTCTATAGGCATACAAATTCTAGTTTTCAGATTCAGTTGGTAAGTTGGCTTGCCTTCTAGCTGGACACTCCCTTCAGAAAGAAGCTTGATGGAGTTACCGAATGCGTGATCAGTAGGCAGTTTATAGATAGGCCATATTCAATTTCACATATCAGGAGTTGTCAGAAAGGTAAGTTTCCGCAGGCTCTATGAGAAGAGAAACAGCTGGTGACCCAGAGATCTGTTTCTCTTAAACGCAGCACAGAGCGACTTGGAAAAGCTCCTTCGGATGTGCTGTGCGTTCATGAAGAGCCACGCCGCAGATAGCTGCCACTAGAGGCTGTGGCGGAGACCCTGTGGAGACTCTGGAGGAGCTGCTGAAGAACTGCCCGTAAGAGCTGGAGAGATCCGTGACCCCGGGGAGTGATGCCCCTGACAGCTAGCTGCTGGGAACTGTCACAGGTAACAGAAAGAAGTAGTGAGAGACATTGGAAATCGTCACAGAGAACAACTGATATATTTGCTGGAAGTGAATAAAGGAGCTGATGAAAACCACCGTCACTGAAAGAAGAAACTTAGGAAGTCAAGTGCTTAAGGGACAATTCTGGTCAAGCACTTCATAGCCTCTGATGGGGTATGAGGCTGGAAATTCTTGTTGGGAACATAAACAAAAAGAAGTCACCTGATTCCTTATAAAACATGAGACCCAGGTAAGACAGTGAGTTACATAAAAACATTACTTTATCAAAAGTATTGCCCGAGCCCTGGCCAGTTTGGCTCAGTGGTTAGAGCGTAGGCCTGAGGTCCAGAGAGATCCGGGTTCGGTTCCCGCTAAGGACATGTACTTTGGTTGCAGTGTGTCCCCGGCCCTGGTTGGTTGTGCGGGTGGCAGCCACTCGATGTGTCCCTTTCACGTCGATGTTTCTCTCTCTCTCTCTTCCTCTCTCTCCCTCCTACTCTGTCTGAACAAAAAATGAAAAAATGTCCTCGGGTGAGGATTAAAAATAGTAATAATAGTAATAATAAAAAAAAAAGTATTGCCCGATTTAGAAAAATTCTCCCATTTTGACCTTGTTTAATCTAATTATGTCTGAGAAAGCATTGCTAATCAGATAGCCAAGTATACTAATGAGATTTACATACAAAGAAAATGAACTATTATTTAAATAGAGTTGTAATTTATTTTTTATTTTCTCAATAAACAGCTCTGATTATTTTAAACATATTAACTGATGATACAATCATGGGAGAGTATCTTAATCAAAGACAGAAAAGGGCAAGGCAGTCTGAGTGGCAAAGGAAAGAGAATTCAAAATATGAGAAAGTCACCTGGCTGGAGTGGCTCAGTTGGTTGAGTGTCGTCCTGTGCACCAAAAGGTTGCTGGTTTGATTCCTGGTCAGGGCACATACCTGGGCTGCAGGGTTGATATCCACATGGAAGGCAACCAATCTATGCAATCTATGTCCCCCCCCAATCCCCGTCCTCCCGTCTTCTCTCTGAGCTTGTCCTCAGGTGAGGCTTAGAAAAAGAGAGAAAGTCAAAGGTCAGGGAAAAAAATTAATTTTGTGAGAGAAGGTGTTTGATATTATATTTTTCTCACAAAGCTTTGGCACCATTTGACATTCTACAGGAGATGAAAATATTTTATAGATGTGTAATATTAATAGTAACATTAAAATACTTAAGGGAAGCTGTTAGTGTGAAACCAGATTCAACTATACCACTAAGCTAGCTGAAAGTCATGAAAAACATAATTATCGTTCACGTCTTTAAACTCAAAGACAATAGTGTGAGTGTGTATTTGCCTGCTACCTGTAAATAAAATACTTTATTTAATAGCAAAACAACTAAGTTTTCTCATTACTCAAAAATCAGCATGTTGACTCCTTTTTTTGGAAATCACAAAAGAAAGGGAAATTGACTAAGTGTCTTTATGTTGTGCATCATTATCAACCCTATGAGTAAGTTTTGTTTGGCAACAAAGCACAAGTTTGAGAGTGAAACTGAATGTGAACTCCTTCCGTTATGTATTGATTGCTGATTTCCTAGATCCTTCAAGTTAGAATTTGCAGTCAGATTTTTAAAAAATGTAGCCTGCAGATTTATATCTGCTTGAACATATAGTTTCAAATTTTCATACAGTTTGGGGAATTATTTCTATTTACTGTTAGCCAGTAGAAATGGTTGGCGTCTGCAAATGGTCTGGTATAGAATTGCCCACAGTGAGATTTCACACAATCCTTCCACAACCATGTATTTGAAATTTATTTAAAAGACGTAAAATAGCCCTGGCCGGTTTGGCTCAGCGGTTAGAGCGTCGGCCTGCGGTCCAAAGAGACCTGGGTTCAGTTCCCGCTAAGGGCATGTACCTCGGTTGCAGTTTGTCCCCGGCCCTGGTTGGTCGTGCGGGAGGCAGCCACTTGATGTGTCCCTTTCACGTCGATGTTTCTCTCTCTTTCTCTTCCTCTCTCTCCCTCCCACTCTATCTGAACAAAAAATGGAAAAATGTCCTCGGGTGAGGATAAAAAAATAAATTAAAAAAAATAAAATAAAAGACATAAAATATACGTTGAAAAATGTTCTTTAAAAGCACTCAGGTTTTAGAATAGAGAAGAAGAAGGGCTGGAGCCCAGTGGAGGATTCAGTTGTATGCAAAATAGCTTCACATCTTAGAAATAGCAACCTTTATGGAAGCCACACGTCTTCAGTGTTTTCATTGTGTTGAAGCATTTTAATGTGACGTGTAATTATAAAGATGTAGCCTTTTAATAAGGTAATTTATTTCTAGCTCTTCTCAGTGGCTACATTAAGAAATTAATGATGCAAACAACATGAAAGTGAGAAAAAGCTGAGTACACATTATTTAAAAACAAAAACAAAAACAAAAAAAACATTCCTCTATCCTTTGGCTATTATTTTGAAACAAACTTGCTGTCTGAGAGGATCTCTACTACACAGTTTTCCCCATTATGTTCTTGTTTCAATCACCAATATAGTACATGTTAGTGAGATAGTGAGAGAAACCAGGTGAGGGGCCAAAAGAGGCTTGGAAATACACCCAGCAGTTCCTTATAGTTATCATATTGAAAGGGCTGCCATGAAACCATGTACTTCCACCATCACAGAGAACACAGTTATTTAGCAAAGAATGGCTGTATACAATTTCTGTTGGCAAGTGCATAATAAAAATTCACAGTTCTTATAGTGACAACATCTTCACATAACAATTCACTTGAAATGGCTTAATGTAAACATAGAACATACATTTACTTAAAAGTAGGCTTGTGGTATAGTATAGGGGAGACTATGTTGATACAGTTCTGTTTCATGATTGTGGTGGCAGTCACACAAAACTGCACATGTGATAATATATCATACACACACACATATACACACACATGAATACATAAAATATGTTCACGGAAACGTTATAACCTCTGTGGATTATGCCATTGTCAGTTTCCTTGTTTTGACATTGTACTAAGATTTTACAAGAGCCAAGGTCTGGATAAGCTTAGTGAGGTGTACGTGAGTCCCACCTGTATACTTTTTGCAACTTCTCATGAGTCTATAATTATTTTAAAATGAAATTTTAAAAAAGAGGGAGAGAAATTTAATACAATATCCATCAGAAGCAAAACTTCGACCTTATTTTGAGCCTGACTAAAATTAACTGAAAAAAGGAAAAGAAATAAAATTATATGAGTGATTGAAAAAACTAACATTGACTAACTTGCTAGTAAGGCAATGTGCTAATTCTTTAAAGTATAAGTGATTTTGGTTATTTGAATGTGCTATTATAAAGAAAGTCATAAATAAGAAATTTCCCCCTGGAATTAAAACCTAAATTAAATTCTAAAAATCAAACAAATAGAAGAAACAACAAGAACAACAACAACAAAAACCCCGAAATCTTTCATATATTTGAAGATGCACCAAGTTTACCTCTGGAGCTGTTTCACAACCTTGCTGTTCCACAGCCCTGCTGCGTCATAATTGAGCTGTGGCACTATTCAGCTGACTCAGAGCCCTGATGTCTCACAGCCAGGTTGTATCACAATTGAGCTGTTTGCACTGAGTAAAGTCTCTCCCTTTCACTGCACCCCAAATTGAGGACTCCTGTTGGTGCTGAAATGGCAGTGAAGACCTTTGGTTGAAGAAAACATATGTCGTTTGTGTGTTTGGGGCAATTTATCAACAATTGAAGGATCTCTCTCTCTCTCTCTCTCTCTCTCTCTCTCTCTCTATCTCTATCTCTCTATCTCTATCTCTAATCTATCTATATCTATATCTATATCTATATCTATATCTATATCTATCTATATCTATCTATCTCTCTTCAAGTTATTGGCAAGTTTTTTTCTACATTTTGTTTGTAGACTTGGAATTTGTTTTCAAAATGGTTTAAATTTTTACCTCACTTATTTACTATTACCTTCCAATTTTTTAAATGGAAACATTGGCAACTCATTCTCATCTAAATGTAATTCTTTGGTTGTAACTACTTTTTAAAGAGGAAATTATGGGTTAGCAACTTCAAAACCTTTACCAACAGAACATGTTGCAACCTTTCCTAAGACATCTTGTTTTCTGTGTGTGAGAAGCTTGGCTGGTCAGTCTATCCTCTCTTGTGGGTATGAGTCAGTATGAATTTAATGACAAAATTCTTCTCAGAGCCATAATCAACTCTTTTATCCATAACAACACATAAACTCATTTTGTGTATAATAAATTGAGAATAGATTCTGAAATTAGACCCAAACTTAATCTTGGACACTTAATAATGATGTAATCTTGGGCAAGTTAATATTTGTGGCTTTAAGTACAGGGTTTTTCTTCTGTAGATTATGAGAAAGACTACATACCTTATATATTTGCTATAATCTGTGAGGACTAAAGAAAAAATTCATATAAATTGCCTGGCCCAAGAACTGCAATATAGTGTATATGTGTGTGTATGTGTATGTGTGTGTGTGTGTGTGTGTGTGTGTGTGTGTGTGTATGTGTGTGTGTGTGTTTCTAAGGGCAATTAAGTTTCAGTATACTGTACTGAACTGGTTCTCATCAATCTTGGGAAGTTAAAATTAATACATTTATAAACACGGAACAGAAAAATATAGTGACTGAAAATAGACAATCATTTCTATTGGTAGATGTGATAGTTAATTTTGTACATGAACTTGACTGAGGTAAGGGATATCCACGTAGCTGGCAAAATATTATTTCTGGGTGTGTCTATGAGGGTGTTTCTGGCAGAGATTAACATTTGGATCAGTAGGCCAAATAAAGATGATCAGTGAGAGTAGGTATCAATCTAGTCTGTGAAGGGTCTGAATAGAATAAAAAGGTAGAGGAGAGAAGAATATGCTCTCTTTGTTTGATCTGTGACATCCATCATCTCTTGCCCCACACCAGCTCCCCTGGTTCTCAGGCCTTTGGACTCAGACTGAACTGCACCACTGGCTTTTCCAAGCTTCTAGCATGCACATAGCAGATCATGGGAATTCTTAGTCTCCATAATTGCATGAGACAATTCTTATCATCATTCTCTCTCTCTCTTTCTCTCTCTCTCTCTCTCTCTCTCTCTCTCTCTCTCTCTCTCTCTCTCTATATATATATATATATATATATATATATATATATAAAATATACATATATATGTATATATATATGTATATTATATATATTACACATACACACACCTCTCTATCTCTATATCATTTATATCATCTATATCTCCTATTAGTTTTATTTCTGTGGAAAACCCTGGCCAATACAGCAGAGAATAGTAATGATGAACTAAACTATTTATATTACTCTGTCTTTACTTGAAATACAAAAACAAATAAACAACAACCAAATATTATTGCTGTGCTTGGAAGCTCTCCACACAACACTCAATAAGGGTAATTGATATAACTAAAATCTTACCGAAAAAAAAGTAAATTCTGGCCTTTCTCTTATAAAAATGATATATGCAGAAAATAAATAGCTATGGCAAAGCACTGTACCAGGACATATATTCTGGTACTTCATAAAATTAAACAAACATATATCTCCATTCAGTTGAGATTTTTAGGAAGACTCACATAGGAAAATGAATTTAAAGGTATCTGTGGGAAAAATTACTTTATTCTTCACTCTCTTTTGATAAAAATCCAATGTATACTTTGGTTGTTATTTTTTTCCTCTGTTATTATACTCTGTTTGCTTCAGGGAAGATGAAAATAACATTTTTCTATATGAACTTCAATAAAGAACAAGACATTCTTGCTTTACTAGTGTAAAATGAAGGACAAAAATAATCAAAATAAGAAAAGCTAAAATAGCCTTAGTAAACTAATTATAGGCATTGCTTTCAGCAGAGAATATTTCACATTTACAATGGATTAATCTACTTATCAATATAGTTGTAGATTTTGGATGACCTATGCTGTTTTAATGTGAAGAGTTTTAATTCTTTTATATGTGTATTTAGCACATTTCCTGCAATGTGATTATTTTTTAATTGATTTTTAAATAGGAAATAAATGAGCGTAGTGCTTGGCAGTACTTGCTGTGATAGATTTTTCTCTGCGTATCACAACTGGATTTGTATTGGCATGTAGAATATTCTGTATGCTTAGATAATTCTTGAGAATCTTTCCACCGCAATTTCTATAGATTTACCATTTTTTTTTAATCCTCACCCGAGAATATTTTTTTTCCTATTTATCTTCAGATAGAGTGGGAGGGAAAGGGAGAGAGGCGGGAGGTGGAGGGAGAGAGAGAGAGAGAAACATTGATGTGAGAGAGATACATCCACTGGTTGCCTGCCCTTGACCAGAATCGAACCCACAACTTGGTCTGTGGGCTGGCCCTGTAACCACTGAACCAAACCAGCCAGGGCTCTATAAACTTACTTTTTATGTGGGACATAAAAACCTTCTTTTATACATAAATGGACAACAATAATACATTGCTTTTAACTTCTAAATGATTATAATGATTAAGAAAATATATCAACTACCTTTTTCAGTGCCATGTTGTACCTGTTGGGCCAAATATGAGTGATACAGAGAATCATACCTCTGTCATGTTCTTTAAAGAGCTTCGGCTTTAAGGAGAGAGACAGGATTAATGTACTTGGATCTCTATTTTCAAAGGACACCGACCTAACTCTGTCTTCCTATCTCATTTAACAAATAAAACTTATTTGTGACTAATAAAAGAATAAATGCATTGGGCATAAAACTCTTTAGTTGCCAGGCACTGACCACTAATCTTCAATGTATATCTACAAGTCACTCTCACATTTTCCTCATCTCAGAAGAAGAGATATATGCCTTACTTTCTTACCTTCACATTGACCTCTGATGCCTTTCTCTCTTCTTGAATCCAGATAGCTCTAGCCTATCTATCTGTCCTAAGTGAGGGCTGGCTGGGGCATAAGCTAACAGACTGTTGTCAAGGTCATAGCCTAATAACGCAGACCTACTAAAAATCTAAGATTTAATCTTAAGGCTTCCTTTAGAACACTTTAGAATTATAGTACACTACTTTCCCCCCAACTTTACCACTACACTAATAATGATCTAGTATAATAACAATGGCTAACTTACTCCTATACGGAGGGACATTTAAAGAACTGCAAATTCAACAGAGAAAACAGAAACTAAGTCACTGGAGGAGCTTGAAGCCTCTTGTACCTACAACTACAATAAACATTAGACAAAGCAAAATCAACCCCAGTTAGAATAACATAGAACCTCATATCAAAGACCTGTTTACTTATGTTCTTAATACTTGTACATTGTGATCAGCTTCAAAAAATATATATAAAACATAATGAAAGGCAAAGAAAAAATAGAGTCTGTAGAGAAAAAGCAACATCAAAAAACAACAGACTCAAATATGACACCAATGTTAGAATTATTTAATAGGAAAGATAAAATAACTATGATTAATATTTTAAGAGCTCTAAAGGAAAAAGTAGACAACATGCAAGAACAGATGAACAATTTAAGAAGAGAGATAGAAACTCGAAGAAAAGATCCAAAAGAAATATTAGAAGTCAAAAACACTGTAATAAAAATGAAAAAAAACAAAGCATTTGATAGACTTATTACTAGATGAGACATGTCCCAAGAAAGAAACAGTGAGCTTGAAGATATTTCATTACAAATTTTAGGAATTGAAATGTTAAGAAACAAGAATGGGGGAGGGTGGGGTAAAACAGAATATTAAAAAATGTGAGACAGTTGCAAAAAGTGTAACATAAGTATAATAGTGATACTAGATGGAGAACAAAGAGAAAAAGAAAAAGAAGTAATATAGGAAGTATAAATTGACTAATAGACAACAAACCACCTATCCAGGAAGTTCAGAGAACTCCAAGGAAAATGAATACACACACGCCTAAGCATATCACATTCAAACTGTGTAATATGAGAGACAAAGATAAGACTTTGAAGGGGATGAAAAAATGTATGTACTGAGGAATAAGAAAAAGAATTACAGAAGTCTTCTTAATAGAAACCATATAAACAACAATTGAGTGTAGTGAAATATTTAAAGTGGTGGAAAAGGAAAAAAAAAACTAGACTATTATACTGAGTTAAATTATCTTTCCAATATGAATGAGAAATAAAGACTTTCTCAGAAAATCAAACACTAAAGGGATTAAGCACCAACAGATCTTCTCTGCAAAAAAAAAAAAAAGGAAAAAGGAAAAGGACATAGGCTAAAAACTTTGATCTACACAAAGAAAGGAAGAGCATCAGAGAAGGAATAAATAAAGGTAAAATGAAATATTTTATTTCCTTTATTGTCAATTGAGCTAAAAGATAATGGTTTGTTTAAAGAAATAATAGCAGCACTGTGTTGGGTGATTTTAGCCTATGGGTAAATGAAACAAATGGCAGCAATGGCATAAGAAATGAAATAAAGGTCAGGGATACTCTGTTGTAAGTTACTTACACTCCTCTTGAAGTCCCATAGTGTTATTTGAAGGTTGTTTTAGATTAGTTAAAATTGCATACTGAAAACTATAGGACAACCACTAAAATATATATTCAAAAGTATAATTGATATGCCAAGAGAGAAGAGAAAATGAATTATAGAAAAGTTTAGTTAAAACTAGAGAAGGTAGAAAAGGGGGTGAAGAAAAGAAAAAGAATAAGTACAACAAATAGAAAACAAAAACATGGTAGATATTAGTCTAACTACAGCAATAATAAATCTATATGTGAAGAGTCTAAAAATAAATGATAGAAACTAAGTATGTGAAAATACAAGACCCAGCTATCTGTGATCGATAAATATTCAGAAGCTAGAAGTAAAGAAACAGGGAAGATATACTATGCTAATATTAATCAAAGGAAAGCTGGAGTAGCCATATTAGTTTAAGACAATACAGATTTCAAGCAATGAAAATTATTAGAAATAAAAAGGGATATTTCAAAATG
Source organism: Tadarida brasiliensis (assembly GCA_030848825.1). Lineage (NCBI taxonomy): Eukaryota > Metazoa > Chordata > Mammalia > Chiroptera > Molossidae > Tadarida > Tadarida brasiliensis. The sequence continues at coordinate 40,813,024 of CM061257.1, read as the reverse complement.
ATAAAGAGGACCTGGCAGATGTGGCTCAGTTCGTTGGGCATCATCCCATGTACCAAAAAGTTGCTGGTTCTATTCCAGGTCAAGGGGACATACCGGGCTGCAGGCTCCATCCCTGTTAGGGGCCTTGCAGGAGGAAGCCAATCAATGTTGAGCTCTGACAATTATGTTTTTCTCTCTCCCTCTCCCTTCCTCTATCTCTCTCTAAAAATACATAAATAAATAAATAAATAAATAAATAAATAAATTAATTAATTAATTAATTAATTAATTAAAAAACACACAAAATAATAAAGAGGTCAGTTCTCCAAGAGGATATAACAATCCTTAATGTGTATGTACCTAACAACAGAGCATCAAAATGCATAAAGCAAAAACCTATAGAACTGCAAGTAGAAATGACAAATCCGCGATTACAGTTTGAAACGTTACTACTCTTACTAATTGATAAATAACACAGGCAGAAAATCAGTAAGGAAATGACTGATCTAAACAGCACTATTGATCAATACTATCCAACTGACACTATAAAATACACAATCTGTTCAAGTTCACATGGAACATGCACAAAGATAGACCAAATTCTAAGACATAAATCACACCTTAACAAATTTAAAGAAATAGAAACCACACAAAGCATATTCTTAGACCACATGAAATTGCACTAGAAAACAATAACAGAAAGATAGCTTAAAAACACCCAAGTATTTGGAAGTTAAACCACATACATTCAAATAATACATTTGTCAAATAAGTAATCACAAAAAAATAAAATATACATTGAAGTAAATAAAAATGACAATATAATTTATCAGAAGCAATGAAAGCGCTGCTTAGATGGAACTTGATAGCACTCAATGCAAATTTTAGAAAAACAAAGATATTAAAGAATCATCTAAGCAATAATCCTAACTCCTACCTTAGGTCATTAGGAAAAAAAACATGTAAATTTAAGTGAGAGCAAAGAGAAAAAACATAATAATAATTAAATTAGAAAACAAAGAATTTGAAAACAGAAAGACTATAAAGAAAATCAATAAAACCAAAAAACCAGTTTGAAAAAAGAATTATAAAACTAATAAACCTCTAGCTGGGATAACAAACTAGAAAGACACAAATTATCACTATCAGAAATGCTATAGGTCTCTTTACTACTCAAAAAGGATAATAAAAATATACTATGAATAACTCTTTGACAAATTAGAGGAAATGGATTAACTCTTCAAAGATACAAATTACAAAAATGTACCCAAGAAGCTATAGACTATCTAAATAGGCTTATAGCTTTTAAAGAAATTAAATAAATAATAATCTCCCACAAAAGAAAGTATTAGGCCACAGAATAATTCATTATCAAACATTTAGGGAAGAAATGATACAGTTCTCAACTATGTCTTCCAGAAAATGAAGTGAGAGGAACACTTTCTAACTATGAAATTTGCATTACCCTGATACAAAACACAGATAAAGGCATTACAGGAAAGAAACACTAAACCCCAATATTTCTTGTGAAAATAGATGCAAAAATCCTCAAGAAAATATATTTTTTAAATAGTTCTAAAAATGTGTTAAAAATTATATACCACCAGCAAGTGGGATTTATTCTGGGTATGCTAGTTTGGTTCAATATATGAAGATCAATCAGTGTAATCTACCCCATTAATAAACTAAAGAAAAATCACATGAACAATCAATGCAGAAAAAGCATTTGACAAAGTTCAATACCTGATAATCATAAAAACTCTCTGAAACCTAGGAATTGGGGTAATTTTTCCCAACTTGGTAAAGAACATCTCTTTAATATCTATAGCTAATATCACACTTAATGGTGAAAAACTGGATGCTTTCCTCTAAGACTGAGAACTAGTAAGGATATTCTCTCTGACCACTCCTATTCAACATTGTACTGGAAGTCCTAGTCAGTGCAGTTAGATGAGAAAAGGAAATAAAAAGTATACATATTGGAAAAGAAGAATATAATATCTTTATTTAGAGATGACTTGATGGTCTATGTAAAAAAATCCCAAATAACTTAAAGAAAAACAAACAAAAACATTTTGGAACTAATAAGTGAATATGGCAAGTTCACAGGATACACGGTTCATATACAAAATTCAGTTCTATGCTGGCAAAGAAAATTTGGAATTTGAAAAAATTTTAGAACACCATTTATGATAGCCCCAAAAGAGAAATATTTAGGAATAAGTTTATCAAAATATGTACATGATGTATGTATGGGGAACTACAAAACTCTGATGAAAGAAATTAAAGAAGATCTCAACTAGTGGAGAGATATTCTACATTTCTGAATCAGAGGACTCAATATTATTAAGATCTGAAGTATTGCTAATTTAATGTATAGATTCAACACAATCCCTATCAAAATCTCAGGATGGTATTTCATAGATATGAACAAACTGATTATAATGTTAGTATGGAAAAACAGAAGCTCAAGAATAGCCAACAAAATACTGAAGAAGGTGAAAAAAGTGGAGGAATTACACTATCCAACTTCCAGATTTACCCCAAAGCACAGTGGAAAAGGCAGTACAGTATAGGTGAACAAGTAGACATAGAGATTAATAAAACAGAATAGAGAGCCAATAAATAGACCCACACAAAACTGTTCTTTGACAAAGGAAAAAAGATAATCCAAAGAAGAAAGGATAGTCTTTTCATCAAACCCTAGAACAAGTGGAAGGCCATATACAAAATTTAAGTCAAAATGGATATAGGCACAGATGTGAAAAACAATATTATAAAATTTGAGATAGAAATATCTATGTGACTTTGGGTGTGACAATGACTTTTAGATACAACCAAAACATAATCCATGAGAGAAAAAATGGATAATTTCCACTGCATTAAAATTAAAAATGACCGCTCTGTGAAAAATGCTGTTAAGAGAACACAAGCAAGCCACAGCCTGGGAGAAAATATTTTCAAAAACATATGTGTTAAAGGAATTTTATCCAAAATACATCATAAACTTTAAATGATCAATAATAGGAAAACAGTGCTATTAAAAATGGTCAGAAGTTGTGACTAGACACTTCATCAAAGAAAATATACAGATGGCAAAAACTATGAAGATATTGATGTCTCCTGTGAATGCTCTTCCAGAAAATGAAGTGAGAGGAACAAAGGACGACCTCAGCAGAGGAAAGTTTTAATAATCAAAAGAATAAGTGACCTGTTCTGTGAATAGCAGTCAGCCTCGTTTCCCAGCCACCCCTGTGATTGCCTAATGGGCTCATGAACAAAGTGGCAATAGTGGCAGGGATAAGTTATGCATGGGAACAGCAACATAGACTTCCACTCACCTGGCTAGGGCTACTGCTGAGTGCCCAATTGACCAGCAGCAGAGACCAACACTAAACTACGTCCCTGTTATGGCACCATTCCCTGGGGTGAATAGCTAGCTACCTGGTGGCAGGTTGATTACATTGGATGGATTCCATCGTGGAAAGGGCAGCATTTTGTTCTGAAGGAGTAAACAGTTCTCTGAATGCAGATTCGCCTTCCTAGCATACGGTGTTTCAGTCAAACCTATCATCCATGGACTTACAGAATGCCTCATCTACCATCATGGTATTCCACACAGCATTGCTTGAGATCAAGGGACTCACTTCACAGCAAAAGAAGCGTGGCAGTGGGATCATACTCATGTAATTCACTGATCTTACCATATTGCCTACCATCTAGAAGCAGCTGTTTTGATAGAATAGTGCAATGGTCTTTTTGAAAGATTCAATTAAACTGCCGGTTAGGTAGCAATACTTTGCAGGGCTGGGCAAAGTTCTCTCGAAGGCTGTATGTGTTTTGAATCAGCATCCCAGTATACGGTACTGTTTCTCCCATAGCTAAGATCCATGGGTCCAGGAGTCAAAGGGTAGAAATGGAAGTTGCAGGCCTCATTATTACCCCTTATGACTCACAAGCAACATTTTTTGCTTACTAGTGCCATGGCCTTATGCTCTGCTGACCTTGAAGTCTTAGTTACAAAGGGAGGAATATTTCCACCAAGAGACACTATAATTATTCCACTAAACTGGAAGTTAAGATGCCATCTTGACACTTTGGGCTCCACAAAACTTTGAATCAATAGGCAAAAAAGGGAGTTATTGTGCTGGTCAGAATGATTGATTTTTACTACAAAGGAGGAATTGGGCTATTACTCCACAATGCAAAGTATGTCCAGAATACAGGAGATCCCTTAGGATGTCTCTTAGTATTATCATGCCTATGGAAAACTGTAACAGCCCAATACGCAGGACGATTAATTGCTGAAAACATTCAGGAATGAAGGGTTGGGCACTCCAACAGGAAAAAAATTTAGATGCTTGCTGAAGGCAAAGGGGATCCAGAGTGGTTTGTGGAAGAAGGAGAAAATACCAGATACAACTACATGACCAGTTAGGGTAACAAGAACTGTAATTATGAGTATCCTCCTTATTTTATTAATACGTTTGTATCTGTATATATATGTGTGTGTTTTTTTCCTCTTATTATCTTATTATTTAACATAAGATGCATTGACTTCACAGCATAGTATTTATGTCTTATTAATTTTACATCATAGTATATAATTATAGAATATCAAGATACATTTACTTCCTCCTCTGGGGAAGGGGTTAGTTTTTGGATGTAGGCAGGTTAGATGTATCATATTAGGTGGACTTATGACCTTGTTATTGTCTCTATTTTGAGTTAGGTATGTTAAAGAAGAAGTAGATGAGTGCCAAGTTGACAGGGGTGGACTTTTTATGGTTAATTTTGTGTGTCAACTTGACTGAAACATGAGGTGCCCATTATTTCTGGGTGTGTCAGAGGGTGTTTGTGGAAGAAATCAGCATTTTAATTGGTGAACTGTGTAAAGCAGATTGCCCTCCTGAATACTGGTGAGCATCAACCAATTTATTGAGGACCTAAATAGAGCAAAAAGAGAGAGGAGGGGGAAGTTCACTCTCTCTTCCTGAAGACATCAGCCTTCTGCCCTCTACTGAGATTTCTACTATTGTACTGACCCTTCAGTTCTTAAAACTACACCACCAGTTTTCCTAGGTCTCCAGTTTACAGTGGGTATATTGTGGGACTTCTTAGTCTCCATAATTCCGCAGACCACTTCCTTATAATAAATCTCTTCTATTATAGAAATTGCATATTTAGTTCTATTTATCTGTAAAACCCTGATTAATACAACAACCTTTTTCTTAAGAAATTACTGAAATATTATGGTGCAAAGAGGCATACTACTATTCACTCTACTCTCCAATGGTCTAGATAAAAAAGTACATGACTATATAAAAATCTATGGATATGCATGTATACACACATATAACACATGTATAATACATAAATATTGATAATTTGTATATATTTAGAATGATACGTATTTATAATTATACGCATGTGTTAAGATGGATGAATTACTGAATCTGGGAATAGTTGAATATAATTATGTAATTATATTATTATATATATTTAGTTATATATAGTTATATATATTTCATATAACTATGACATACAATATTTATATATGGTTATAATTTTATAATTATTAAATATATGATTATAATATAATTATAACAGATAATATTATTAATTATACTTATAATTTCTGTAAGTTTAACATTATTTCAAAATATATTTTAAAATTTCGTTAAATTATTTGAAATTATTTACATCTGGTAAATTAAGAGCCAAGAATCAGTTATTTTGTTGTTGTTGTTGTTGTTGTTGTTCTTTTTTTTTATTGATTTTTTAGAGAGAGAAGGAGAGAGAGATAGGAACATCGATGAGAGAGAACTTCGATTGGCCGCCTCCTGCATGCCACCCACTGGGGATTTGATCCACAACCTGGGCATGTGCCCTGACCAGGGATCGAACCAGTGACCTCTTGGTGCATGGGTTGACACTCAACCCACTGAGCCACACCGGCCAGGCTCTGGTTTGGTTTTAATACTCTTTTTGCTATGCAAGAATATCTTTGTTGAATTTTCTACTATGTATAGGATAGATAGTCTAAGCAATAATAGGTAAAATGTTCTTAAATATATTGATTTAACACAAATCTCAAGCTATCAAAATAATATTTGAATAGAAGTGGTAAGAAATCTCCATTAGATGGAATAGGACAAAATAAAATCAGATATATTGATATCAACACATAGGCAATCCTTTAAGTAAGAAGAAATACTTAGTTAAGTAGTAATACCCACAGTACTGTTGAATTTGACTTGACACATGGTTAACAGCTGGGACTGAGTGATTTGCTGCCTTAAGAAAATATATCTCATACAGAAGTAGTCATGGAAATGAATACTGATTTGCTCAAATAGTTTTAAGAGCATAATTTCTTTTAAAAAAATCTTTGCAGCTGATATTATACTTCTAGATGCCACCTTGTTATTTGCTTAATGTTTAATGCACTAGATTAACAAGATGCCTAGAGTCAAAACATGCATGATCCTTGATCTCTTTGAGCTAGGAAAGCATATTGTTCACTTGTGTTACTCAAATGTAGTACACTATAGGGAAAGAGCAACAGATGGGACATCGGGGACCGAAATTCTATTCCCAGCACAACTACTTCTACCTGTGAGACCCATAATGACTCAGTTCTTTGAGATATTTCTCTGATTTAAAATAAGATAATAAGACTAAAAATCATCTTAAGTGTCTGTTATTTATTTTCTTTTCCTCTTTTTTTAAAAAAATAAGAAAATATGTTCTTATATTATGCAAATCAAATGGAGATCAGATTTCAGTGTGTGATCTACTAGAATAGAATAAAACATCTAGGTTCTCTGGGGTGATACCTACTTAACCCAGGCCTCTAAGGGAGATGATGTTATTGGTATCTTGCTATGCTTTCTGTTATGGACTAAATGTTTGAATTCCCTTAAAATCCATATGTTGAGATCCAAACTCCCCTCCCGATATGATTGTATTAGGAGGTGAGGTATTGGAAGGTAATTAGGTTATAGTGTGAAACCCTCATGAATGGAATTAGTACTCACATAAGAAGAGACTTGAGAGCTTGCTTCCTTTTCTTCTCTTTCTCTACCATATGAGGAAACCTGGGAGGGGGTTCTCACTATAACCCATCCCTGCTAGCACCCTGATCTCAGACTTCTCAGCCTCCAGAACAGAAATAAATAAATGTTTGTTGTTTAAGTCACTCCATTTATGGTAATTAGTTATAGCAGCCCAGACTGACTGAGACACTTTCCTTGTCCATTATGGGATTGTTTTCATTGATATAAGTCAGTTGATTTTCATAGCATTCATATAAGTTAAACAAATATATTGTTATATCAATTTACATTTTGGGAAGCTGAAATAACAAGAAAGACATTCACACATCTCTAACAATCTGTACAGCCGATTCAATCTTGACTTTTAACTAAGTCAAGATGTCACAAAATCACATAAAGTGTGTGTACACATGTGCACCCATGTATGAAACCAGCTATATGATAGGAATAAACTCTCTTTCGGGTTTACAGTATAACAATAATATACACAATAGGAACATTATAAGTGCCATGAAGAAAAAGATGTGGAACGTTATGAAGTTACTGGGGTTTAACTTTACATTGGGTGGAAGTGAAACATTTTTGTGAAGATGTGACTTTTAACTTGAGACACAATAATAAAAGGGATCAGTCGTATAATATAAAGATCTGGGTGGTGGGGTGGGAAAGGGGAGCATAATGTTCTATGAAGATGGAACATGTTCTATGAAAAGGGACCATTCTATACAATGTAGGCCTTAAAACTACAGTGAGTAAGTAAGAAGGGTAGGAGTGGTACAAGATAAGGCTGAAGAGGTGGGCATGGATCATACAATGTACCCCCTCGAGGATTGTGGCAATTAAATTGCATTTCAGCCTAGGTATGACAGAAACTTTTCAAGAGTTTAAACACTAGACTAATGTTTATTTAACAAATATTATTGAGCGTTTACTATATAGTATATGCTAAAACTTGCTCTAGAATCAAGGATATAGTAATGCCAACACCAGGCAAGCAAGCATACGATCTAACTTATGTTTTGAAAAGACTCCTCTGAGTATGGAAAGTGGTTTTTAGGATGCCAAGAATGGAAAAATGAAGCAGTTAGAAGGCTTTTTAAAAATATGCTAAGAAACAAAACAGTGGTCTTCAGATAAACAGGGTTAATAAATTTGGAATATCTATTTTATATAAAACAGGACTCCCCTTGAAACCCTGGGGGAACACAGCAATGACTTAGTAGAGACTGAGCAGAAGACTAATTGCCAGGATCTGGGCCCCTAGTTTTCTCCTTGGATAGATAGTTGTTTTTTAACCCTTTATACATCAGGGGTTCCTTTTCAGGTTTATATATTAAAAAGTGTTTTGCACCTTTAAAAAAAAGTATGTAGACTGCTACATTAATATATGTAAATTACCTACCTATTACTGTGCCTGCATCCATATTTTGTGCTCAGAATAACTGTTGGCTATCTTTATTGCATTTTATATTTAAACATTCCTTTTCTTCTTAAATCAGGGATATGGGAGTTTCTTGAATCTTTAAATCTTTACATTTATTATTAAACATTTTTGTGAGTTACCTTCATTTCTCAATAGAATTAGCTGTTAATTTCTACGTTCTATGGGTTACAAATAGATTTCAGTCCATCCAGTGTTTTCCTAATTGAGCCTACTCCCCTCAACCCACCCACACATGTCCTGCAGCAAATCCTTCATAATCTTTACTAGCTTATAACAAATTCATCTCCAGTTTAGGCATAAGTGGGCATTGTATTTGTGAATATTAACTTTTATTATAGATCATTGTAGTTTACTAAACCCAGATTCCCTGTCAGGACTGAAGGAATATTCCCCCAGCTGCTGGGATGGTTTGTCCCTAACCCTTCAGCAGTCCTCTCCGGAAATTTCCTTTGACAGCACCGAGTTACTGCAGGTCATTCTACCTTCCTGGGGCTGACTGCTTAAAATGATGGGGCTGCGTAGGGGCGTCCAGGCTCTGCCCCTCACCAGCTCCAGGTAACTGTGAAGAGCTAGCCCAGCGCACAGATTCCAGTGGGGCCGCCGGACGCACTGTAACTGCACGGCAGCCCAGCTTTTCCGTCTACCTCATTTTGTTTTCTTTTCTTACCCTTCAAGTGTTATTTCCGAGAACATTTTAGATGAATTCCGCGTACTGAGGAACCCAAATCACTACAGCATTAATGAAGATTATACAGTAGTCTCTCTAAATGCGTTTTTTGTCTGTTTATAGTATCTCTATATAAGACCTGGATGAAGACAGAAGGTCTGTGAGCTAAAAGAGTTCCTACCATATAAACTGAGATAGTGCCTCCCCCAAATTAGCTGCAATTCTGGGTAAGAACCATCTGTCAAGGCAGAAGGTCCAGAATATTTAGGTTTTAATAAAAGGAAGCCAATAACCTAGAGGTCTGTGCAGTCACTCCTGTTCTGTTCTTTCTAGTCGTCTGTCTCCCATGGTCCCTGAGGCTTGCCCATTGTGCAGCAGTGGTCTGCATGTTGTTTTCTGTTCTCCCAAAAGGATACAAATATTGGGAAAGTAAATCCTATGCTTGCCTGAAACCACAACCATCATGTTGTCATGTGATCCCGAGAAATGGATAAACTTCAGGGAGAAGGCAGAGAGTGAGTGGGTTTTATTTATTTATTAATTATTTTTTTATATATCCTTTCTTTAACAAAAAGCAAGATTTCTTACCTTATTTTCAGTGCCTCAGTTTCTTGGCTAATTTTTGAACAAAAGCCACAAAAAATAAAATATTTATTTTTTAACATTAAACGCAAAACCTAAAATACTCCACAAGATATTTTAACATTGCCTTACCAGATGGTTATATTTTGCAGTGTTTAAGGTGAAGTCATTGCATAAAAATTCTCATGAGAAAATGTTTAACTGGAAGAATCACTAAAATGTATTAGCATATATGACAAAATGCCTGTTTCTAGAGGTTTGCTGTTATGTTGGAAAAGATGCCAAAATCAGGACTAGGGGGAAAATATCTATACATTTAAGGTTTGGACACATACAGGGATAAATATAATTTGACTTTTGGAATGTTGGCAAAAATATAAACCTCAGGTGGATTTCTGTCTTCACAATCTATACGAATCAATCTTCACGGACAATATCATTTTTGCCTAAATACCCCTTCAGAGCAAAAACAACCAAAAACTGCTAAATACTTAAACTAGCTGGATGGAAAGAGAACCAGTGGTACCTACAATATTCAGTGAGCTGTTTTATATTCCATGGCAATTATAGTTTAGCGATAACCAGATTTGTAAGAAATCTGTGAAATGTTTCCTTGCAAATTTCAATTAAACAAATACCTAATTTTTTGTACAATTATAATCTGTTAAATAATCTCAACTATCATGAATAATACAGTGTATTTCATTCATATATACAAACATGAACTGATCTTCCCTGACTTCTCTCAGTAATCTGATTTTTGATCTTCTAAGAAAAGTTTCCAAAAATCGATTCATATTTTAATTTAGAAATAAGAACAATTCTGAGAACATTTATATTATGAGGAGAAAACTTTATTCATTATATAAGTTTTTAGATGTTGAGATTAGGGGTTCTTTCCATTTTCTTGTTACATTCACCAATTTTATGTTCTAAAATTGAGTAGTACTCTGATCATTTCTATGTGGCTGATCACCTCAATCACTTACAAGTTGAAATCTGAGCACTGGATAAGTTTATGAAATGGGCAATTTGAGTCACAGGGGTAATCAAAATAACTGGACTGTAAATGATTGGTCTGGTTATTAGATTATCCTAGCAACCAGAATGGATAACCCAATCAGCAATCAAATTTCTCTGCTCAACCACCCAAGCAATTGGGCAAAGCTAATCAAGTATCTCAATGACCATTTCCATGTACTTTATAGACACCCACTCTGTCTCTAATCATATTTAGCAATATCACTTGTATTTTTCTCTTCTTGTTCTTTGTTTTTCATGTAGTTTATTTTTCTACCCTATTTATTTTATTGTATTTTGATTATTTTACTTCATTATATAAGTAGATGTTTTGAAATGAATACCATTGGTTTATTGTTTTAATGTCTTCATATACAAGCTATTTATTTTACAACATTCTAGGGACTATTTCACATTCAGAATAATAAAGATGACACTTCGTTTCTAGTTGGAATTTACCCGTTTAAATAAGAAGCACAACAAGGCTGATAGAACAAATACTCTGCAGCTCAAGTGCACTGATGGCAGTGCGCACGCTGGGGATTTTAGGCAACTGATCTTTTTACTTCATTCCCAGAAGCAAACACACTGACAACCTGAACTGATAAACTGTTACCATCTCCACACCAGGGATTGTTAATGTGATTTATCCTGAAAAGGTTTTGCTCACTGCAACTTCTGGCATTAGCAACGAAAATGGAAATGCATCTTATGTTTAAACTATTTCCAGTCTGCTGAAAATATTTTCCTGTCTTGACTCTGTGCCATTTTATTTGCACAAAATACAAGGAAAAATAAGTATCAAAGAGAAAACAAAAATCAATAGGTACACCAAGATTTATTTAATTGTTCTCCAAAAGAGCCATCCAGTTGCCATCTAAAACCATTACCCAGCTGTTTGGGTTAACATAAGAAAATAGTTAAATTTACCAAGACAATGATGAGTAGTATCATCTTATAATCATTAGATACTCAGTGCTTACTTCCTTGAGTCATATATGTATTTTTATACATGAATCTTACTCTCTCAATAGAAAACTTTTATTGTAAGTAGTGAACTTATTTATCTCATTTTACATTCTCAGTCAATTCTGTGTGGTGTTGATCAAATATGATGAAGAATCACAAAAAAATCACATCAAATCATAAATGGTTCAAGAAAATTGTGAATAATTGAATAACATTCCATTAAAAATTGTTTAGTGGTCATTCATTAGTAATGAAATGTTAAAAATTAAACATCATAATGGTTGACCTAATTGACTCTCAAATCACTATTGCAGTGGCTGAGTCTAAAGAATATATCTATCAAGAAAACAAGAGTGAATTATATTTCTATTTTTATTGAAATCTCTAAAATATACATTCAAAATATAACAATAATATGCAATAATGATTTTTAAAAGGAATACAATGAGCTAAAATGATGCAAAATCTTGTTATGACTAGCTGGAACAGGCTCTCATTTTCAGACCTTTTGTTTTCAAATATTTATTTGTTTACCTTTTGTCTGGAACATATACCTACTCACTGTTATTTACAATTAGTAAAAAAGGAGAACCCCTGTCCATTGTGGCTTAGTTGGTTGAGCGTCATCCTGTGCACAGATGGGTCGCCAGTTCAATTCCTGGTCAGGATACATATCCAGGTTGCAAGTTCAGTTCAATGCCAGGTTGGGATGCATACGAAAGTCAGCTGATTGATGTTGCTTTCTCACATCGATGTTTCTCTCTCTCTCTGTCTCTCTCCCCACTCCCTTCCTCCTTCCTCTATCTCTCTTTATAATCAATATAAACATATTTTTTTTAAAAAATAGAGAAAATGTCCTAAGAATTAGAGTATGTTCCACTTAAAGATTTTTTTAATGCAAAATATTTCTTCTAGGACTATTGCAAAACTATTTATTGAAGCTTGCTTCAGAGATGACTATCTCTAAAGAATTCTGATTCTGTCTATAGATGGGAAAGGATACCACCTTTTTTTTGCATGTAAGGTCAGAACTGTTAAGAAATGATTACCAAAATAATTAAAATAACTCTCTAACACATTTCACAGATTTTTCTAGAAAACAGACATAATTACTTGGACTGTCTTGGGAAAACAGACAAACAAACACAAAAACACACTGCAATAGCTGATCTATATTGATATATCTAAGGAAACGCCTAAATTGAACATCAATCTGTCATCATTTCCACTCCTCTCCCACTTCCTATCTCATTCCCTCTGTCAAAATAGACACGCATACATATCCTACATGACTAAATGGTCATTAATTTTTAAATAATAATATGAAAGTGGAGGATTAAAATGATCAGAATGCCAGAAATTCACATTTTGCATATTTTCATTTGCTCTCTGTATTTTGTTCTCTTATTCATATTTTCATTATTATTTAATGATATTTTATCATCATATAACACTTAAGATCTTTAAATCCCATTTAATTATGATGAGTTTCTTTTATAAAACAAAGCCACAATAAAGTTATTTTAATATAATTTTGATTGCTATAGACACTTTGGTAGACTACATTAAAAATAATCATATTAATAGAGTGTCCAACATAATTAGAAAATCCATGTTATAGTGTCTTAAATTATTATAAGCCCTGGAAAGGAGTATTGGCTACAGAAGGTGATAATTTGGCATTTGTGGCTATTTCAGGAATTTATTTATTTATTTCTGTTCTCCATAGCAGAATTTTGGAAATATCTTTTTGTCCCTTCAAAACGATGAAATGCTTGAATGGTTAAGGGACTGACTATTCATTCTATTATTTGTTACAAGACATAAAAAAGCATATTTCAAAAGATGTAAGTATACATATTCAAGACAAATTTAAATTTATCCAAAAAAAATCAGAAGACTTTGCTGAATCACTTATTTTTCCCCAGAAAGGCATCACTGTATCTGCTAGAAATTAAGTGAGGAAATAAAATATAAAAGGGTGGGTAATAAACATGAATGATTTCTCATTAAAATCCTTTCTTTTCTTAAAATATTGTAATGTTCTTTTACATTTTCTTGTATGTAAGTATTATAAGTAAATATTTATGAAAATATAGATTATACTCATCATTTACTCTTGAAGATTTTTAAATTAGATATCCAAATAATATTAAGGACATTTGGATACTGAAGAACAACAACAGCCCAGGCCAGGTGGCTCAATTAGTTGGAGCATCAGCCCGTGCAACAAAGGGTTATAGTTCTATTCCCGGTCAGGGCACAATCTAGGTTACAGGTTCGATCCCTGGTCAGGTGTGTATGGGAAGCAACCAATTAATGTTTTTCTCTCTCTCTCTCTCTCTGCCCCTCCTCCTCTCCCTCTCCTTCTTCTCCCTCTAAAAATCAATAAAAACATATCCTCAGGTGAGGATTAAAAAAAACTAATATGCTATATTACGTAACTTCTTTGCTCAATTTTTTTTTTGTTAAATTCATTTCTGTTCATCTGTAACAAATAATTATAATTAAAGTTAGTTGTGAATGGAAAAATTGTTTTCATGAAAATATATAACACATTCTTTTTGGTTTTGCATTCTGACTCTCAATCAAAAGAACAAATTTGTTAATGAGGATGAATTTATTTTTGCATTTAAAAGGAAAATTTAGCTAGGGGTGTGGGGGTTGGGATAGGGAGGAGGATGTCTAGGGGGGGAAAAGGAGAAACATCTGTAACAAAAATAAATTAATAAAAATTGGAAAAATAAATAAATAAAAGGAAAATTTAAAACATGTGCCAAAGGAAAAAAATAGTAAAATAAAACCCATGTACCTCTTACAAAACTTCAAAAATTATAAACTCTTAAACAATATACTTTCCCCTCTACCACCAGCCACAAGCCCCTCTATATTATTGTGAAGCAAATTTCAGAAAGTGTATCCTTTTTTTTATGAATTGGCTTCCATGTGTTTACAAATGATAAGGACTCCAATTTGAAAAATAACTCCAATGCTATTGCTCATATTCCAAAATCTGCAATAAAACAATTAGACCTCAATATTATCATAGTCGCATTACTCATATTTTTCTATAAATGTTTTACTTTTGGTCAATATATTAGGATTATTGTGTCTCAAAGTCTGTCTTAATGCTGTACATCACCTATCTTTTTTCCTCCCTTGCAATTGTTGAAAAAGAGAGGTAGTTTTTCTTTAGTTTCCTGTTATTTGGATTTGCTTCCTGTCTTCTGACTTACAATACTTTTCTCTTTTTATTTTTATTTTTATTGATTTTAGAGAGAGAGGAAGGGAGGGCAGAGAGAGAGAGAAACATTGATGGGAGAGAACATCAATTGGCCACCTCCTGCATGCCCCCCACCAGGGATCAGGTCCATAACCTGGGCATGTGCCCTGACCGGAATCGAACCGGTGACCTCTTGGTTCATGGGTCAGTGCTCAACCAGTGAGCCACACAGGCCGAGCAACATACTTTTCTCTTGATGAATTTCCCCACAATTGGCATTTAAATACAGAGAAATGAGTATTGAATTCTAAATGTTAGCAAAACTGGTTTATAGGAGGTATTATATATTTTCATCAGAAGGCATAAAATGTCTAATTTCTTTTTGTGTTCTTAGCAGCCTTTGATGATCACTGTCTAGGTTTATTAATTCATTATGTGGGTCAAAATTATTTTCTTCAGTTGTGAGCTGGAATATTACTATAGAGAGAAATTTCCTCTCTTCAACTACTTAGATAAATAAAGGTCATAAAGAAGAGGCAAGATAAA
The DNA here is from genome assembly GCA_030848825.1 of Tadarida brasiliensis. NCBI lineage: Eukaryota > Metazoa > Chordata > Mammalia > Chiroptera > Molossidae > Tadarida > Tadarida brasiliensis. The sequence goes on along the minus strand of CM061257.1, from coordinate 40,797,536 downwards.
TGGGTCATTCTTTCCTATTACTTATCCTTTTCTAAATAATGAATTGGTTTCCTAGTACATTATAAAAATTATCAAGAAGTAAGAATTTTTAGTGTCATTATGAATTTAACATGTTTGATGCCCTACAATTCATTGCATTTACAAACCTAGTTGGATATCAAAATGCTTCTTTCTAAGTCAATAAGAACTGATTCTGTACAGGTCCTCTTACAGTGCTTCAGAAAAGATTGAAAACACAAGTTTGGGAGAGTGAAACTTTGAAAGTAAATCATTGTCATCAAGACATTGCTTTAAAAAACATTGTTAGAATTTTAAGATAATGACTTAAGAATATTATGCTAAGTGAAATAAGTCAGTCAGAAAAAGCTAGGAACCACATGACTTCACTCATATCTGTTATACAAAGTTGAAACTTATGGACACAGAGAACAGTGTAGTGGTTACAAGAGGGAAGGAGGTGGTGAATGATGGGGGTTGGAAGGGGCCTAATATATGATGACAGAAAATGGTTTGACTTTGGGTGGTGGGCACACAGTGTAATTGTATTATAGAAATGTACACTTGAAACATACATGATCCTACTAACCAATGTCACCCCAATACATGTAATGAAATAAATAAATAAAGATAATGGAAAAATACCTTGGACCATTGTGAAGAAGAAGCCATGATATAATGAAGAGAATTTAGGCTAACCCTAGATTTTTTTCATACCAATAGTCAATGCTGTAACCACAAAGTGCTTAAGGAAAGAAAGTGACCCCAAAACTATACACTTTCAAACTATTATTCACTTAAGAGGCAATAAATATACATTGTTTGATGTGCAGTAGTTGAGGAAGTAGTTTTCTCATGAATCTTGAAGATATATCTAAAGTTCAAACTCTAAGGTACACATTCTTTAAGAAGAGCACTATGGCAAAAATATGGGAGGTTACCCTAAATTAATTTAAATATAGAGTATTAAATACGAATTTAACTAAAACTAAAATATTACTAATAATGTTATAACATCCAAATAAGAGGATAAACTACTACCAAAAGCATTCAGAGGAGAAGGGGAAGCAAAAGTACGATATAGAAATATAGGTCAATTCAGTATAGTGCACATGAACTAGGTTGAACAAAATTAAAGAGAAGGGAGCTACTATAATTAACTAAATTTTTATTTTTGTAGTGGAAAGAAATAGAAAGATATTGGAAAAGAAAACATACTAATTGTACCCATGCTTATGTAGGAGGTTGGTGGATACTGTACAAAGAAACAGAGGATTAAGATATAACATGTAAAATTAGGTTTATGAAGTTAACTACTAGAACAACAAAGTAAAAATTCAACAATCAGAATAAATGTAAACATATATATATATAAACACAAGAAAATAAATTTCTGTGAAATTTTAAAGCTTTCAAAAGATACATTTTACTAAATTTATGACACAATAAGAAAATGTCTGTCAAAGAAGGTATGTGTTCTGAACTCATCTATAAAAAGTTAGTTGTTCATATTGTATCTCAAAGCAAAATGTCAATCTTTCTCTGGTTCTAAGACCTTCTTAAGGTACTTCAGAAAATATTGAAAACATAAGAATTGGGACAAGTATAGCAGGCAAATGTAAAAAGAAAACCAGAAAGCAAAACAACAACAATAAAACAAAACATACTTATTAATTATGTTAAAATTAGACAAAAATATTAAGTACATTTAATAAGTCACTTTATAAAAATATTAAAGGAAGAATTTGCAATGAGGTGAAACAGTCAAAGATGATTTGTAACACATTATAGAGCATTAGATTTCATGAAAAAAATACAAGAAATATAAAAAAAATAGAAACATATTATTAATATATTTAAAACCTATCATGATAGATTAAACAGGTTAAACTGAATAAAATCTAAAGGATATACATGACATAATAGTGTTGACCTAATTAAAATACACTGATATATGAATCTTGAGAAAAGAAAATATACTATTATATTTTATCATAAACATTGAAAAAGCCCTCAATAAATAACACAAATCAGAAATTATGCAGACAGCTTTCTTTGATGACAGTGTTGGAAAAATTTATATTTATAAATATCAGTTGTAGAAATAGGTTGCATATCTCTTTGTATAGATTCAGTGTCCTGGGTTTAGAAGGTTTTCTTAGCTCTTCTTTGGGGGAAAAACAGAAAGCTTTTAATTTGTACCCTTTTTCCAGATGTCATGGATTTGTGCCCTGTTCCTTGGGGGCAGAATACCCTTTTTTTTTTTTTTTTTTTTTTTTATTGTCTTTGGGATGGGTATGACATTCTTAAGATTTCTGTATCCTAATCAGAAACAAATCTAGAAGCAACTATGTTTGGCTTTGTTTTGCAGAAATAAGTGACAGGAATAGTGTTGAAAATGGAGAATGAATAGTGCTATAACAAATTATATTGGTTAGTAAATTTTTCTTAGTATATTTCTTTATTTATTATTTAATCATTATGTAGTGATCCTATGGAGTCAAAATGGACCCGACCACACAAAACTTGGTTTGAGCATCAAGACTGATGCTACCACACATGTACAAAGAGAATATTAAAAAGTTTATTTTTTTATAATGGCTTGAGAAAGAAGAGGTGGGGAGATTGGCTTGGGTTTTATTTTGATTAGGTGGTGGGGTTCCCCATGGTTTGCTGACACCAAGAAGGGGTAAATGAGCTTTCTCATCAGCTTGCCCTGATGAGGAGCAAGGGGTTTGAATAAGTGGTCTAGTCTTCTGTGTATTAGCTTTTATTTTAACTTTTCTTAATTTAAAACAAAGGACATTAGATAAATAACACCACAAAGACTCAAAGGTCTTTATAAATACCTCCAGAAATGCCTGCAAGAGTTGGTAGCACTCCATTATAATATCTACCTGTCCGTAAGATCGCTTGAACATTCTTCACAAGCATCTTAGAGACAGCAGAACTATTGCAAATACAGCTGTAAAATTTTATTTATATACTCCACTGGGGGGGGGGTGTATCTAAATGATTCCAGAACACTATGAGTATGCCTGAAGTTTATAAAACCGTCTATGTACTCAACCACTTAGATGACTACCATAAGTTCCCATGGGGATTCTAAATCCTGGTATAATTCTGCCTCCTAGAGGTTTCTGACTTAAGATAACTCCTGCTATTCTGATATGATACCGTTTTATTGTTAGTTTTTTAGATGTTTAAATTTAGGGTGTAGGGACCCAAACTTTTTTTCTCTTATTCCATTCTAGATTCTGTGTCTGATCTAAAAATTAAATTGACGTAAAACAGATTAAAAGAGAAAAACAAATTTAATTTCATATGTATGGGAACCTATAAAGATATGAGACTCAAAGTGACTAAATCAGGCAGCTTTTATACCTTTTAGACAAGGAAACAATAAATTTGTAAAGAATTGACAAAACAAAGGGGTTTGCACTTAGGGTAGCAAATTAGTAAAAAAGTAATAAGATTTGTTTAGGTAGCCTTCTCGGCCCTGAATCCCCTATCTCTGGTGATCCGTGTGCCTTCTACCCTCCGAGTGAAGGGACGGTACTTTCACATGGGAGATTTGTTTCCTGCTTTCAGGTGTACTTCGTGCACTAGCTATTTCTTAAGTGACTTTAATTCATATTTCTGGGTGGCATATTCTTCTCTCTTTTAAAAGATATTACAGCCCAGATGGTGTGTCTCAGTGGTTGAGTGTCGACCCATGTGCCAAGAAGTTGCCAGTTGGATTGCTGGTCAGGGCACATGCTGGGATTGTGGGCTCAGTCCCCAGTGGGGAGCGTACAGGAGGCAGCCGATCAATGTTTTTCTCTCATCTTTATTTCAATCTCTCTCTCCCTCTCCCTTCCTCTCTCTCTAAAAATCAATAAAAACAAATTAAAAATAAATAAAAGATATTACGGAGACAGCAGAAAGTAGTATACTAGTCCATCATCTGACTTAAACATGTCTCCCACTTTTTCCAAAGTTTAGGTTTTACTGTTGTTTTATCACCATTAAAAACATCTGAACAAAAAGCATGAATGAATGAATGAATGAATGAATGAATGAATTCACCAGTTGTCATACACAATTATGATTTAAGCTTGTTTTTTAAATATTTGTCATAAATAAATATCACTTATTTATAATTCCTGTATTAGTAGCACAGAAGAGTTGAATGGGTATTTATTTAACTATAACTTTAGAACAACTTATGTATGCTCACATAAGTGGATCAACTGTAGCAATTACTTAAATATTAAATTTATCTGTTTCCTGGGCAGGAAGTTATATTAAGAAGCTCGAACAATCAGATGGATCCAATAAATTATATTGATTTAATATGCTGTAGAGATACATATGAATACAGTCATGATTCATTATACTATTGCCCTCACGTTTAGAAATGTAAAGTATTTTTTCTTCACTCTATTTTTTCTTGATCATAAATATTATTACAACTTTGGATTTTTCTCAATTTCAGTATTGTTTAGTGTTGATTATGTAAGTATACTCAACTTATTACTATTTGGAATTATAATGCATTAATTCAAAAGGTCATGTAACAAATTAATTTGAAAAAACTTATATAGAATATTATGTAAAAACATGCAGGATTGCATAAAAACTATGTAAAATTTCTGAGGGGTAGTGTTGTAGACTACCTAGTAAATAATAGTTTCCTCAGTGTGTTCTTAATCTACAACAAAAATGTGCATTTTCCTATTTGTTATCTGTGGCCCTATAGATGACGTTTCAGAGTGTGTTACCATGTGCTTAGTATAAGTTTAATAGGTTTTTAAATGTCTTTCTGTTGTAACTATTTTATTATTACCCAAATATGAATAGATCTCATCATTCATTTTGCTTCTTATATTTTAATTATTGCTGAGTATTGCTGGAGAATATCATGAAACTTTATCCCCTCCACCCCCCCCCCCAAAAAATTGATACATCAGCCACTTCCCTGTTTTTCTAAGAACTGCTAGGCAGTTTTTTCTCATTTTTTAATCTTTATTTAACTCCCCATCACATTTCCTGTAGCACAGATGTCTTCCTTTTTATTTTTTTCCTTCTCAGTCCCTAGGTTTGGTGGGGGTCCATGTAGAAAGAACTCATGGTTAGGACTTGGAGTCTCTTTGAGGCTCAGAGATTTCAATAAAACACTTGAAATTTCAGGCCTTATACTACATTGCATATGTATCTTCAATGACCCATTCTTTTAATTTATGCACAGATAAATAGGTGTTGCTTTAAAAAAAAAATCCAAGACTTTTAATGTTCCTCCCTTTTCATCCCTTACGAAACATCCTGGAACTGCTTTTCATCAATCATCTCAGTTCTCCTGAATCATTAGTCTCTCCCAGATCACACATATAGCCACGTGTCTCCTCTTCACTCTATTACCCACTTCAAGAAGAGAGAAAAAAATATGGGATTTAAATTCAGAAGATGGGTTTTCATGAAACAACTCCAACTAACTACTAGGTACATGACCTCCCCTTTTATTATTTCCTTCAAACTTGACTATTTCTAGGTGTATTAACTAAGGGTAAACTAAGCTACCGCAACAATAGCATCAAAAAGCTTGACTTAAAAACTAAAGGATTACTTAGCCTTGAAAACACAATCAGATGTGATTTGTTGAGACGTCTTGCCCATTCGGTGATTTGCACTGCCTAGACACTCTCCGTTTGGTAATGCCCAATCTTAACACATGACCCTTACCTTGTAGAAGCAGTAAATGAGAAGCACGGGGAAAAGTCATTTTGTAAACTGTCTCTGCCAGATAGTGACACACGCAACTAATACTCTGTCTGTTCGTCCCAAACAGAAACCTGATCCCATCCTAACTAGAATGCAGATTATTACATGAAGGAACACTTGGAACATTCGCTGAGCAGCAACATTGCATTTATTATTTTCTACTGCAAATGCTTTTCAGAAAAAAAAACAAAAAAAAAACCATCCATGAATGATTATCATGATGATGGTTGATTGTTTTTTCTGACCTACAATTCCCATGCTGGCTCATTTTCTTGCGTATGGTTAATTTGAATGGATATTGTGGAGAAATCTAGAATAATTATTCTTCACACACATTTCTTGATTGTCTGGAAATTCCAAGGAAAACCTTTTATCACATAACGTAACTGCTTTCATGAAGCTAAAGATCACCACATTTCTTGTTTCTTGCTGAGAAAGCTTTGTTCCTCAAACTGACTTCAGAGTTATTCATTCATCAATTTTCTTTCATTTATCACTGAGTTGAACACTATGGGCTTAAAATACAGATATTTGAAACTTTTCCCTTTTCATTACAGTCAGGGCAAAGATAGAGCCTCAGGGGGCACATAAAAATTCACCCAAATCTTAAATACAACTGTCCTCATACAACATCTACAAACATTGTGCTAAAATAACCTAAAATAAATAAAGGCCTCCTGTCAGTCGCTCAATTGCACATGCTGTTTGTAAGTGGATCAAGGCAATTAAGTATCTCAGTGCATCAGGGTTTTGACGCACCATTGAATGAATAAAGCATAATTCTTAGTGGAGAGATTCTTTTGATGAAACTGAAAAATTTTCTAAATATAAATCATGTTCCTGGGTCAATTATTGCATATTCATTATTTCACTCAATTGTCATGTTCACCGTTTTTCAGATTAATTGCTTTATTCATTCTAAATTTGTAACAACAAGGTGAATTATATTTTCTGAAACTTCTTACAATAATATATACATCATTTTGTAGAAAAACATTTGCATTTTTCTTGCCTTGAAATGGACAGTTTATGATGTGTGCCACTGAGCTCATCTAAGTGATATTGAATGTTCACTCTTATTCACAAAACAGACAGTTTTTTAGTTGTCTTCTCTTCTTGAAAATTCACTCAGTTATTCGGGCCATGATGTGATTTAAAAACATCTGGTAGAATCAATAACAATGGTTTCAACACTTCAGTTCAGCTTTTTTCATAACATATTTATCTGATCAGATCATTCACCTGTACTGAGTTACTGTGTTGGTTTTATTGTATTCTCCATGTGCTATTGGTCAAAATTAAATAGAGACTTGTTAAATATGTGATGCTCTCAATTTACTTAACAAATATTTTAAGCACATCCAATTTCCAAGATACTTTGTTAAGAATTGAAAATTTGAGATATATATGACATATGTTCAGTATCCTCAAAATTTCACCATTTAGTGTAAGACATATTTGTAAGCAAACAATTACAATAGAGTGTCACAAGTCTTACAATTATATTCAGGACAAGATTCTATGAGAGTTACAAAGAGGGAATGTGGAATCTGATCGTGAAGAGGTGGTACTTGAATTTCATTTTAAAGGCTACAGAGGAGGAGTTGACCATGCTGACAAAGTGGAGAGGTGTACTGCCCAGGAAGAAGAATATTACATATGAAGATCATACAAGAATACCACAGCAGGAAGTGTAGGGATCAATATTTATTGAGAGCCTCCTGTTTTGTCCTTATTAGGTCATATCATTGTCTCAGAAACTCCATGAATTTTTGTCCACAATTTCAAAACAGGTAACTGAATTTCAAAGATGTTAAGTAACCGTCCCATGATTGCATGTGTTGGTTGAATACCTACAGCCCCCACTGTCTGATTATAGCACTTTCCACCCATGCTTCCTCCTGGGGATGACGCATATCTGTTCTAATACAGAAAGCCTTTATGTATTTGTTTTCTCATTCAATGTTCTTAGCTCCTTTTAACAAGGCAATCATTCATGTTTCCTCTCCCTCCGGAGGCTGCTTCTCTGCTTCTGAGGAAGGACTGCCAAATGCTCGCAGGCCAATGACTGTTATATTCAAGGGGCGCCTTTAACTTGATCTGAAATTTTTTCTATTCATAACACACATTTTCAGATTAGCACCACACCACTCCTGGCTTCTTTGGCTACAACTTAAAATGGAAGGTCTCTGTTCAGCATCCTGTTATAAACCCGGTATTTGCTCTTGCCTAAACTCTCCTTGCCCTATTTCTCTAACTCTCATTTAGTTGCACTGTGCCATCTGGAACCTTCAGTTTATTGTGAATTTGTGAAATTAGTTCTCTTAATAAACCCCATTCGTCCGCCTTCACAGTACCATTTCTCTACCGCTGTACTACATGTAACTCCCCTCCAGAGTATAGCTTTTCCTACACCTCTGGAAAAGCTAATTATTTTCCTTGAAGTCCCATAAGAATGGGCCAGGAGGTAATTACATTTTATTTTATTTTAGCTCGCCTTGCTACTACAAAGCTTTCTACAAAGCAGAGCATCTTACATTCCTTCCTAGTTGATATTATCTATATATTTTATTTCTCTGAACATATTGAGTAGTTTGATACATTGTTTTTGTGATTTTTTTTCCACTGGATGATTTTCCACATTTCATTCTCAAAAATATTTCATAAACTATATTATGATACTATCCATGATGTAGTTTAAAGAGGACTAAGGAGGAAAAAAGGAAATGTTTGCATTTGCCATTGTATATGTACTGAGAAGTCCAGGAATACACCATCTGTTTTAGGTAAATTTGTGCAAAATTTTAGTTTTTATTCTCTCAGACTAGCTGGGGAAAAAACAATATAAAGATGACAAATCTTAAGTTTTTCAGCTCTACTTTACCATACAGTTCCTTTGTAATTGTTGATATACAGTTTTATGATGCCTCTCCTTTTTATCTACACCAGCAATATGTAACCTCTTTCATCTCATGGCACACATAAACTACCAAAATTCTGCTGTACGGACAAAAAAATAGGAGTAATTTTGATTCATTTACACTGTATGGCTGTCATCATTTTTTTATTTGAAAATCCAAAGAAAAGAGGTTAGTGTCCCTGACTAAATAATCAGGTATTGAATGATTTTTTTTTTAATTGACTTTTTTAGAGAGAGAGGGAGAGAGAGAAACATCTATGGGTTGCCTCCTGCACACCCTCTCCTGGGAATGAAGCCCTGATATGTGCCTGATACAGGAATTGAACTGTTGACCTCTTAGTGCATGGGACTACACCCAACCAACTGAGCCACACATGTTTTAAAGATTCTTGAGGCACACTGGCTAAAATTCTACACCAATTTAACTCCCATATTACTATGTTCATATTGTTTCTGATAAGTCTTTTAGAGAAAGTATAATTTCTTACAAGACTTTATAAGTAAATTCTTAATAAATACATGCAATATTTTAATTAAAATATGCTGAAACTCAATTATTTTTTCAGTAATCTCCAAGCTGATAATTCTCTCTTAAAAAAAGTAAACTATCCCACTTCTCTGAAAAAAATTAATAGCCTTGTGTTACTTTGAAATCTTATATTCTGTCATTAATTTTATACACAATATTACAGGACATTAATTGGAGTAGTATGAAGTATTATCATAAATAATTAAAATTAATAAAATTAAATGAGCAAAATCTATTTTTTTAATGGTGTTTTCTTCCTTCATTTTATTGCTTTTATCTTATTAATTCTAAGAATTCAGTATTTTTCCATTAGGACTCCTGGATATTAAAAAAATTATTCAGATTCATTGAATACTTTATTGTCTGATTTTAGCGCCTCTTTCTTCCCACCTAAGCTCTGAATTTGTCAGCTGTTCATTAAGGGAGCTTAATGGGCCACATATGATAATTTCCCAAATTCTCTCACTGCTTATGGGAGTTGGGGAAACTTTAAAAATGAGCAAATATACATTAAAAATGTGCTTATAACACAGTCTGCTAAGTAGTGAGTTCCCAACAAATATTTGTTATTATCAATTATCACTTTTTCATAGAAAATAGTGACTAAGAAAGGAAAATCGGCTTATTTAAGGATGAAGCTGGAAGGGATAAAATTCAAACTCAGTTCTGATTCTTTCAAGTCTAGGTACTTTTAACTAATTCACAAATATCCACAATCAATGGTAAATATAAACGAATTCTAAACCTAGCTCAACCTGGATTTATGCTTTTATCTATTAACTATGATCAATCTATATACAAATTATGTAAATATGGATCTAGCAATCACTGATTGATCCATATCACTCAAGATCCTATATTTATCATTTTTTCCATAAATAGTGCAATTGACCCCACTGTTCTACTTTGTATAATTTATGTTAACATTTTGGGGTTCTCTTATTTTTAGCTGTTACAACTCTTGTGGGCAAATAATGTGAACACATTTAAAATAATCAGTTTAATGTGCTTGTTCAAAATAATGAAAATGATTGTGTAAGTTGATATAGTGGTGTGTTAAAACACTCCTTCCAAACATTTTTTTATTTTATTCAAATAAAGAGAATTCTGTCTACGGCCATATCACCCTGAACGTGCCTGATCTCGTCAAACAAAGAGAATTCTGCCCAGTGTACTCTACCAGCCACTCCATCTCAGAGCTGCACAGATTTGTTACATATGCAATAGTTACATAATCTAGACCCCTACTCTAGAAATCTGAGTCAATTTTCATTTATTTAAAGTAAAGTACATTTATATCAGATGTGAATCAGTTGCCAAATATCCAATTTTAATGTAAATATAATAAAAATATGAAAAATTGCCCCAAACATATTTGAAATAAATTATTTAAGTGTTCTAAAGCATGCAGTGTTACATTTCTTTGCACATGGAAACCTTATGAATGGAGATTTAGACTAGTTTCTGGCACAGCACTCACATCAGTTTTAACTCGATTTCTTTCGTCTGACGCAGCTCCACTCCTACTTCTCAGGAGCACTCATTTCGTAGCCACCACGAAATTATCTTTGCTACTAACATTACCTAATATTTATGGAACTTGTGTTCCTCAGTCCCTTTAGGATACCCAAATACTACTTCAGCTTTCTTCTATCATAAACGTTTATAGTTCCATAAACTAGAGTATTACTTTTGAAACTGATTTCAAGTTCACCTATAGTTGGATAATTAGCAGCTGATTTCCTGGATGCAATTGCATATCTGTCTACAAGACTGGAATCCAAATGATGCAGTCCCTTGGCTTACTTTGGCAACACTGGATGATGATTTAGTTTATGGCCGATCAAAATAATGTGTGGACATTAATTTGCAAGTGATCCAATTTTGTGGTTTTTGTTTTTAGCACTTTAGATGCATTTGTTTCTGTACAATCACTTTTAACCCAGTAAAAATGAATAATTTAGGATCCTTTATACCCAAACTGATATTTAACGTAACAATAAACATTTATCAAGCACTTACTGTGTGCCTGACTGCAGCTTGAAGTTGTCTTTTTATAGTATGATTGTCTAGTTGTCTTACTTTACAATAACTCCATGAAATAGGCAATGCAGTTCTTTCCAAGTTATAGATTAAATATCTGAGAATTAAGAAGGCTAAGTAGCTTCACCAATGTCAAACAGCTAGAAATGTTTGGAACTTGGAATGCTGTGCAAGCAGACAAACTTGAAATTTCTCTCTCTTAACCATGTTGTGATATAGCTGCAAGTCATCAAGTAGGTCCTAGACACATCCCAAGCTATGAGAGTCATGATGCAAGAGGTTTAATAATAAGGCTTTGTTTTCTCTTTATGGGAGTTTAGTTTCATCACACAAAGTAGTCTACAGTGTATATTTATCATATACGATGAACTATATGGGCATATAATAACAAAGATTTCATGAAAATACATTTAGAGTAGTCCCCGCTTACCTGCTATTTTGTTTTCTGTGGTTTTAGTTATTAACCTCCATCAACCACCATCTGAAAAATATTAAATGAGAAATTCCAAAAATAAGCAATTAATTATTTTTGAATTTTGAGTAGTGTGATGAAAGTTCATGCCTACCACTCCATTCAACCTGGGACATGAATCATCTCTTTGTCCGGCACATCTGCACTGTACATACTACCTGCCCGTTAATCACTCAGTAGCTGTCTTAGTTGTCAGATTGACTGTTGTGGTATATCAGTGCTTATGTTCAAGTAACCCTTATTTTGCTTAATAATGGTCTTAAAGAGCAAGAATAGTGATGCTGGCAATTTGAATATGCCAAGAAAAGTCACAAAGTGCTTCCTTCAAGTGAAAAGACAAGTATGGTAAAATAAGGTATTTTGAGAGAGAGAGACCACATTCACATAACTTTTGTTACAGTATATTGTTATAATTATTTTTTTGTCTGTGGTTATTGTAGATTGTTGTTTATCTCTAACTGTGCTGAGTTTATAAATTAAACTTTATCGTAGGTATGTATAGGGAAAAAATGATATGCACAAGGTTTGGTACTATCCGTGGTTTTAGATATCCACTGGGGCTCTTGGAATGCATCCCCTGTGGGTAAAGGGGAGCTACTGAATAAAAATAAATTTTCATAAAAGAGACTGGTATTGAATAAAATGCTGGCTTTTCAATGGAATCATGTCTTCTTTTTAATACACAGTTATTTATAGAAACATCAATGGCAACTTTATAGAGATATGTTGGAGAAATATTTTAGAAATGTTAAATTTCAAAGTTATTTTACTCCCATTAGATTTGAGCTTATTGATGAGAAGGCAAATAAAGTTTACTTAGAGTTTGTAAATAGAAAAAAAGAAGTGCTGCATAAAATATTGAATAATGAAAGCTTACATTTTGTGTTTATTTAAATGATTGTCTAGATTGAGCAAAGAATATTAGTCTGAAAGGGAGCTGCCATCATCAAAACTATCTTGAATCCTTTTTAATGACCTCTGACATACAACCCTGGGCATTGAGCAGAAGCCAAGGAGAATGCTGGTCCTTTCTTTTTTTTCTTCTTCTCAACATTCTATCCTATTATTTAGGCTGTATTAGAATAGTAGAAATGCAATACATAGTACAACATTCCCCTCTCTATGTTTTTAACCAAGTGTTAAATAAGACATGGGAGAAAGAAAAACAGTGATAAACTATCAATCATTATCAATGGGGAATAAAACTTTACGTGTGGCCAAAAAGGCTGGGTACCACGAGTGATTCTCATGTCTTACCTCAATCTAGATCTAGGGAGAGTTCACTCAAACAAAAGCTCACATCAACAGGGCAGAAATATGTAGCTAGGATCATGTCCTCATGGCAATCCAAAATAGAGGGAAGAAAAAAATAGTGAACTTTAGTAATTTAACTCAACCTAATTGGCTGTCACCTAAAAATCACATACTTCTACACGGAAAAAAAAAATAGAGCAAGGAAAAAGGCATTTCCTCTTTAAAAAATACAGGGCTTACATTCAACAAATAGAATAGAAAGAAGTTGGTGCAATATTATCTCATATGTGTTTGAGTTTGTTATGTTAATTGAGATGGAATCAAATTTTATTGAAATAGTTCTATGGATAGGGACAAATGGGTAGATATTAGGCTGAACTTTTTAAAATATACAAAGGTTAATAAAACTTAATTATCCCTCATTTTTATTAATTAATCACATTAGAGAAATGATAGGTATTTAACATAAAACAAATAAGTGACTATACAACTGTAAATTTTGATAATCTTACTAAGTTTGAAATATTTATTTGAATCTTTACCCATATTTTAAAACAGCTCTTATGTTGAAAACATGGAAATTGGCAGTAATAATATAATTTATTATTATTATAATGGTACAGAATAAATATTTTTGTGATTAAATTATATCCTTTATTTTAAAATATCTCCCAGTCATCTGGTTATACTGCATTTTAAAAGATTTGCATAGGAGTTTGGTGCATTGGCCAAAGTAGGTCATCCTTTTTACTAAGCAGTTTTCTATCTGTGAATGTATTTCAGTATTATGCTTTAACTGGAAGATTCATTTATTATAAAGGTGAAAGAGTTATAATAATATGTAAAGATAGTCTGAAAAATACATTTTTAAAAAGTGCAAAAATATTTTGAATTTGGAAAATGCTTTGTAAACCATTTTAAAGTTAGAATACTATAGAGAAATGGTACATAATACACTGATATTAAGAGTTTTAGTCATACAATTCAATTTGGTTGACATTTGTAAGCACTGCTAGGTGTCAGACACTGGAAATTGGAAGAAGAAAGTGCTCTGTAAGAAAGGTAAGTGTCTAGGGGGAGAAAGACTAGCTGGAAAGAGGAACAATAGAAGTGAAGACTCCAGGTTTGTAGTCTGAAAATTGAATGGATAGTGGCCTCACTATAGACATAACAAACATAGAAGAATATACATGTTTGGAAGGGGAAATAAAATGGATCACATTTGGAAATGGTGATCTGACTCTGCTGGAATAGGCACATTTAAAATTCAAGACAGAGAACCTGAGCCCACCAGTGCACCTGGCACCATTGGACCAGTGGATACCCTGTGTCAACACAGACCAGTGCACAGTAGTGGAGCTGCCAAGGTGCCAGTTGCAGAAGCCACAAATGGCCGGGAGCCCAGCACCATCCCCCACAGTAGCAGCCCAATCAGAGTTGAGATATACCCCCAGCAACAGAGGCTGGGGAGCAGACATCCATCCCCAGGCAACAGAAGCACAGACCAGCAGCTGAGACCCATCCCCCAAAACTACAGCAAAGGCTGAGCAGGAGCTGAGCCCCACGGGGCAGCAGTATTCCCCAGCCGCCAGTGGCGGGACCTGGGGCTCCACAGAGACCTGTGTGACCCAGTGGCCCACAGAGCTGTGGGAAGCTGGGGCAGCCAGGGCTCCAGTGAGACCTGTGCAACACAGCTGCCCAAGACACTGGCAGGGAGCGCGGCTCCAATAGTGCCTGAGCTATACAACTACAGGTGGCACCAGTGACCAGCTGGGAACACAGCTCCAGAGGGGCCCACATGATCCAGCAGCAGCACCTACCAGGACACACCAATACCAGCCCCCAGTAGTCAATCCTCCAGGATCCACAGCAGGCAAGAGGCAACACGTAACAAAACAGTCTGGGAGGCACAGTAGCATTATGATATACAGTGAGCTGCCCACACATCCAAATATTCCTCACCACATCTAGAACTACCAGATAGCTAAAATGGGGAGACAAAGAAACAACATCCCCCAAAAAAGAAAAAGAGGAATCACCAGAAAAGGAACTCCAGGAAATGGAAGAAAGCAACTTGTCAGATAAAGAATTCAAGGCAATGATTTTAAGGGTGCTCAAACAATTTGGTGAGAACTACAAGCAACTTAATAAGAATTATGAAGAGCTCACTGGGAACTACTTCACCTTAAAAAAAGAGGTAGAAGCTATGCATAAAGAGGTAGAAGCTATGCATAAAAATCAAGAGGAAATAAAGAATGACATAACTGTTATGAAAAATACCTTAGAAGGGTTCAATACTAGATTAGAAGCTGAAGACCGAATCAGTGACTTAGAAGACAAGGTAGAGAAAAATACCCAAATAGAGCAGCAAATGGAAAAAAAATTTTAAAAGCAGGAGGAAAGTTTAAGGGTGCTGTGGGACAATATGAAACGTAACAACATTTGCATTATAGGGATACCGGAAGGAGAAGAATCAGAGAAAAAAATAGAGAACATGTTTGAAGAAATAATGACAGAAAACTTCCCTAAACTGGTGAAGGAAAAAGTCACACAAGTCCAGGAAACACAGAGAGTCCCAAGCAAGATGAACCCCAGAAGACTCACAGCTAGACACATCATAATAAAAATGGCAAACATTAAAGACAAAGAAAGAATCTTAAAGGAAGCAAGAGAGAGATAGAAAGTTACCTACAAGGGAGCTCCCATTAGACTATCAGCTGATTTCTCAATAGAAACCCTGCAGGCCAGAAGGGAGTGGCATGAAGTGTATAAAGTAATGCAAGTCAAGGGTCTGAATCCAAGACTACTCTATCCAGCAAGGCTATCATTCAAAATTGAAGGAGAAATAAAGAGTTTCACGAATAAAAAAAAGCTAAAGGAATTTACCACCACCAAACCAGCACTGCAAGAAATGCTGAAGAGACTGTTGTAAGAAGAAGAAGAAACAGAGAGAGAGAGAGAGAGAGAGAGAGAGAGAGAGAGAGAGAGAGAGAGAGAGGAACACAGGCATAAAATTAAAATGGCAACTAATAACTATCTACCAATAATTACCTTAAATGTAAATGGCTTAAATGCTCCAATCAAAAGACATAGGGTAGCTGATTGGATAAGCAACCACGACCCATATATATGCTGTCTATAAGAGACCCACCTCAGAACAAAAGACTCATATATGATGAAAGTGAAGGGATGGAAAAAAAAATTTCCAAGCAAATGGAAATGAAAAAAAAAAAAGCTGGTGTAGCAATACTCATATCTGACAAGATAGACTTCAAAACAAGGGCCATAATAAGAGACAGAGAAGGTCACTACATAATATTAAAAGGATCAATCCAACAAGAGGATATAACCCTGGTAAACATATATGCACCAAACACGGGAGCACCAAAATATATTAAAAAACTTCTGGAGGCCCTGGCCGGTTTGGCTCAGCGGTTAGAGCGTCAGCCTGCAGTCCAGAGAGACCCGGGTTCGGTTCCCGCTAAGGGCACGTACCTCGGTTGCAGTTTGTCCCTGGCCCTGGTTGGGTTGTGCGGGAGGCAGCCACTCGATGTGTCCCTTTCACGTCGATGTTTCTCTCTCTCTCTCTCCCTTTCTCTCCCTCCCACTCTCTCTGAACAAAAAATGGAAAAATGTCCTCGAGTGAGGATTAAAAAAAAAAAAAGAAAACTTCTGGAGGACTTCAAGGGAGAGATCAACAGCAACACGATCATAGTGTTAACACGCCACTGACACCACTGGATAGATCTTCTAGACAAAAAGTTAACAAGGACATAGAGTCCTTACAAGACAAACTAGATCAGTTGGACTTCATTGATATTGACAGAACATTTCACCCCAAAGCTGCAGAATATACATTCTTCTCAAGTGCACATGGGTCATTCTCAAAGATAGAGCACATGTTAGGACACAAAGCAAGTCTCTACAAATTCAAGAAAATTGAAATCATATCAAGCATCTTCTCAGATCACAGTGCCATAAAACTAGAACTCAATTACAGTAAAAACACAAAAACATTCAAACACTTGGAGGCTAAATAGCATGCTATTAAACAAGGAATGGGTGACTAATGAGATCAAGGGAGAAATTAAAAATTTCCTGAAACCAATGAAAATGAACACACAACAACACAAAATCTATGGGACACAGCAAAAGCAGTCCTGAGAGGGAAGTTCATAGCACTACAGGCCTACCTCAAGAAACAAGAAAAATTCCTAATTGACTTTCTAACCCTACAACTTAAAGAACTAGAAAGTAAACAAAAAGAAAAATCCAGAGCTAGTAGGAGGAAGGAAATAATAAAGGTCAGAGCAGAAATAAACTACATAGAGACTAAAAAAAAAACAATTCAAAAGATCGATGAAACAAAAAGCTGGTTCTTTGAAAAGATAAACAAGATCAATGGACCTTTAGCCAGACTCACCAAGAAACAAAAAGAGAGAAACCAAATAAACAAAATCAGAAATGAAAGAGGAGAAGTAACAACTGACACCACAGAAATACAAAGGATCATTAGCAAATACTCTGAACATTTATATGGCAACAAATTCGACAATCTAAGCGAAATGGACACATTTCTAGAAACACATAGTCTCCCAAAACTGGACTGGGAAGAGATAGAAAACTTGAACAGACCAATAGCAACAAAGGAAATTGAAGATGTAGTCAAGAAACTCGCAGCAAACAAAAGCCCAGGCCCAGATGGCTTCACGGGGGAGTTTTACTGAACATTTAAAGATCTAATACTCACTCTTCTCAAACTATTCCAAAAAATCCAGGAAGACGGAACACTTCCAAACTCAATTTATGAGGCCAGCATAACCCTAATTCCAAAACCAGATAAAGACACTACAAAGAAAGAAAACTACAGGCCAATATCCCTGATGAACACAGATGGGAAAATCCTTAACAAAATATTAGCAACTTGGATCCAGCATTACATCAAAAAAATTATTCATCATGACCAAATGGGTTTCATCCCAGGCATGCAAGAATGGTACAATATTTGCAAATCAATAAATGTGACACACCACATAAACAAAATGAAAGATAAAAAACATATCATCATATCAATAGATGCTGAAAAAGCATTTGACAAAATCCAGCACCCATTTCTGATAAAAACGCTCAGCAATGTGGGAATAGAGGGTCCATATCTCAACATAATAAAGGCTATATATGAAAAACCTACAGCCAGCATCATTCTCAATGGGGAAAAACTAAAAGCATTCCCCTTACGAACAGGAACAAGACAGGGATGCTCACTTTCGCCACTCTTATTTAACATAGTACTGGAAGTCTTAGCCACAGCAGTTAGGGGTGAAGAAAAAATAAAAGGGATCCAAGTTGGAAAGGAGGAAGTGAAACTGTCATTATTTGCAGATGACATGATATTGTACATAGAAAACCCTAAAGACTCCATCAAAAATCTACTAGACTTAATAAATGAATTTGGAAATGTAGCAAGATACAAAATTAACGTCAAGAAATCGACGGCATTCTTATACACCAATGATGAAATCACAGAAAGAAAACTAAAAAAAAATCCCATTTACCATCACAGCAAAAAATTACGATACCTAGGGATAAACTGAACCAAAGAAGTAAAGGACCTCTTCACAGAAAACTACACGTCATTGAAAAAAGAAATAGAGGAAGATATAAAAAAGTGGAAACATATACCTTGTTCATGGATTGGAAGAATTAACATCATTAAAATGTCCTTACTACCCAAAGCAATCTATAGATTCAATGCAATCCCCATCAAAATACCAAAGACATATTTCAGAGAACTAGAACAAACACTCCAAAAGTTTATATGGAACCAAAAAAGACCCCAAATAGCTACAGCAATCTTCAAAAAGAAGAATAAAGTAGGAGGAATCACATTACCAGATTTCAGGTTATACTACAAAGCCACTGTAATCAAAACAGCATGGTACTGGCACAGGAACAGGCAGATAGATCAATGGAACTGAATAGAGAACACAGAAATTGACCCAAGACACTATGCTCAATTAATATTTGACAAAGGTGGCAAGAGCATACAGTGGAGTCAAGACAGTCTCTTCAATAAATGGTGTTGGGAAAATTGGACAGCTACTTGCAAAAAAATGAAGCTGGACCACCAACTTACACCAGACATGAGAATAAATTCAAAATGAATAAAAGACTTAAATGTGATTCATGAATCCATAAAAATTCTAGAGGAAAATACAGGCAACAAAATTTCAGACATCATCCACAGCAGAATTTTCACTGATACAACACCTAAAGCAAGAGAAACCAAGGAAAAAATGAACACATGGGACTACATCAAACTAAAAAGCTTCTGCACAGCAAAAGAAACAACCATCAAAACGGAAAGGAAAACCACTATATGGGAGACCATAGTCGCCAATGATGCATCAGATAAGGGGTTAATTTCCAAAGTATATAGAGTGCTCATACAAGTCAACAAAAGGAAGACAAAGAACCCAGTTAAAAAATGGGCAGAGAAGCTAAACAGCTGTCCAAACAGGACATACAAATGGCTAAGAGACATATGACAAAATGCTCAATGTCACTAATCATCAGAGAGATACAAATTAAAACCACTATGAGGTATCACCTCACACCTGTCAGAATGGCCACCATCAACACATCATCAAACAACAAGTGCTGGCGAGGGTGTGGAGAAAAGGGGACTCTAGTACACTGCTGTTGGGAATGCAGACTGGTGCAGCCACTGTGGAAAACACTATGGTGTTACCTCAAAAAGTTAAAAATTGAACTGCCATTTGACCCAGTGATCCCACTTCTAAGAATATAACCTAGGAAACCTGAAATAACAACCAGAAAGAATATATGTACCCCTATGTTCATAGCAGCACTATTTACAATAACTAAGATCTGGAAACAGCCCAAGTGTCCCCATCAGTAGACGAATGGATAAAAAAGCTGTGATACATATACACAATGGAGTACTATGCAGCTGTAAGAAAGAAAGATCTCTTATCCTTTGAGACGACATGGAGGGACCTGGAGAGTATTATCCTAAGCAAAACAAGCCAAGCAGAGAAAGACAAATATCACATGATCTCACTTATTTGTGGAATATAATGAACATAACAGTCTGAGGAACAGGGTAGACCCAGAGACGTGGATGTAGGATACAGACTGACAACCCTCATAAGAGGGGGTGGGGGGGAGGGAAGAGATAAACCACAGAACTTATATGCATGTACACATAACTGATGGACATGGACAACAATGCTGGGGATGGGGCTGGGGGGATGGGGAGGAGGGTGTCAATGGGGGAAAAAGGAAAACATCTGTAACAAAAACAAATTAATTTAAAAAATTAAAATAAAATAAAATTCAAGACAGAGATCAAATCATTAATATTGTGTATATGTACCACAGCTTTTTTACCCACTCATCTATTGATGGACACTTGGGCTGTTTCCAGATCTTAGTAGTAGTAAATAGTACTTCTATGAATATAAGGGTACATATATTCTTTCTGATTGGTGTTTCAGGCTTCTTAGAATATATTCCTAGAAGTGGGATCACTGGGTCAAATGGCAGTTCCATTTTTAATTTTTTGAGGAAACACTATATTGTTTTTCATAGTGGCTGCACCAGTCTGCATTCTCACCAGCAATGTACTAGAGTCCCCTTTTCTCCACACCCTCGCCAGCACTTGTTTGATGATTTGTTGATGGCAGCAATTCTGGCAGGTGTGGAGGTGATACTTTATAGTCATTTTAATTTCAGGTTATACTACAAAGCCATTGTAATAAAAACAGTCTGATACTGGCACAAGAACAGGCAGATAGATCAATGGAATAGAACAGAGAACCCAGAAATTGACCCAAGATATTATGCTCAATTAATGTTTGACAAAGGTGGCAAGAGCATACAATGGAGTAAAGACAGGCTCTTTAATAAATGGTATTGGGAAAATTGGACAGCTACATGCAAAAAAATGAAGCTAGACCACCAACTTACAGCATATACAAGAATAAACTCAAAATGGATAAAAGACTTAAATGTGACTCATGAATCCATTAAAACCTAGAAGAAAATGTAGGCCACAAAATTTCAGACATCATGCGCAGCTGAATTTTTACTGATACAATGCCTAAGGCAAGAGAAACAAAGGAAAAAATCAATACATGGGACTATATCAAGCTAAAAATCTTCTGGACAGCAAAAGAAACAACTATCAAAATGGAAAGGGAACCCACTATGTAGGAGAGCATAATTGCCAATGATACATCAGATAAGGGGGTTAAATTCCAAAATATATAGAATACTCATGCAACTCAACAAAAGGAAGACAAGGAATCAAATTAAAAAATGGGCAGAGGATCTAAATAGACACCTCTCCAAAAAGGACATACAAATGGCCAAGGAACATATGAAAAAATACTCAATGTCACTAATCATCAGAGAGATGCAAATTAAAATCATTAATATTGGTTCTTGAGTTATTAATATGATGAATTAGTGGGAGAGAATGTGAATGTCTAGGAATGTGAGAGGAAATATAGAATCTGTGAACACTAACTTTTAGGAGAAAGCATTGAAAATAAAATTTTCACATATATGAAGGAGAATGGTGTCATGAAAGTCCAAAGAAATGGTTTCAGATAGTAAAGATCAAGGATTTCAAGTTGAGATTGAGGTCAAATAAGAAAAGAATAGAAAAATATATATATCTGCATTTATTGATTAGTTAGTTATTGGCATTGGCATTTCTAATGTGGAATTATGAAAAGTCTCTCTGTGCTTTGGTTACTGTCCAATATAAGATGTTAATCACTACTGTGGTTTTCTGTGGGAGTAAGCCCAGTTTGTTTCTGTGTCAAAAATGGAGAACAGAATGTTCTATATTGGAAATAAAACAGAAAAAAACTTTTCAATCATTTTGTAAAACTGGTGGATTGGCATTTAGAGTAATGTGAAGATTTCCTGATGATGACTTCAATGTGATCTTTGGAGTAATTCAATTTCTTCCATCTGTCCTCATTCTTCTTACCTATCAACTAGTCATGATAACTTCTCTCTGTTTCCCAAGTGTAATAAGAGGATTTTTATAAATCACAGTGCAACTAGAGGATGGCTTGTAAAGGACAATTAAAATAATTTGCAATCTCAGTGGGTAAAATCAGAAGTGAATATTTATGGAGAGAGTAAAAGGACCCATCAACTCTCTCTGACAGGTAAAGACAGACAACTGACATTAGAAAAATGTCTGAAAACAGAAAAACACACAGAATACAAAGTACTCATTTACACAGAAGACATGCAAGTCTGAAATTTTTTAGCTTAAGAGGTATTTTGGGCAGATAATGAATGGGAACCATGCCCATTTTACATACTGTCCACTTATTCCTTGGAGTTTTGCATAATATCTGATACCTGGCTGATGGTTAATTTGTATTTGTTGAATGAAAAAGATGATATACTAACTCTCCAAAGACAATATAGCAAAATCAATCCACTCTATGGCCATCTGGATTAATCTCATTATGCTCTTTACCCCTATTTATAGCAGTTCTCACAAGAAGCCTAGGACTCCCATGTCATTCCTAATTCCCTTATTCTCAGCCCCATAGAACTGAGAAAGCCCCATAGAACTTATTTGTTTAGTCAATTCACACTTCCCCTAAATTTAAGAAACTACTCCACCATGCTATCTTTAAACCAGATCCATGTCCTATGTATACTCAACCTCTTGCATAAAGGTTGCCTTCACCTTATTACTCCAACTGAAACATGGCTCTCCTTGGAGAACGTGACTTCCCATGTAGCCCTCTCTAGAAATGGATATTTTCTTTCTCAGACATTTTATTCCACTGGACCTTATTGCCATTTGTAGATGCTAGGAATCTAGAACATTCTCTTTGCCTTCCCTACATCATCCCAGATTTGAATCACATGTCATCAGACCATGCTACCCATTACCCATTAGTATAAAGACTAATTATCCCTTCTCACCTTGGCCATTCTCCCTATCTCTAGCTCGCTCTCACTCTTTCTAACACTGTGCTATTCCTTCACTCTTCCACGACCTGTCACTCTTATGGTCATTCCCTAGACCAGCAATTGCCCAATATATTAGAGCAATATGTAGGTATTTACATTTAAGTTAATTAAAATAAGGTCTGTAGTTAGATTAGCTACATATCAAGGGTTCAATACCCATATTTGCTGGTGGTTATTGTGGCTATATGAACATTCTCATCATTGTATACATTTTTATTGGACATCATTTCCCTGAACCTTCTTATTTCCATTAAATATATCACCTCCATACCCTGAAATTCAGACATCCAACTCTCCAGTTACTAGCTTGTTTGTCTTGTTTCCTCTAGTGACATGATTTCTATGACATATAAGTCATTGACCAAGTCCAATATTTCATTATAACATACATCACATTCTTATTTCCTTGATGACCCATGATTCATTATTATAATCACACCCTTGCAAGCACCATCAAATCCCTTATTTTTCTCTGGTATGGTCAAACTCAGCTGGCAAAACTTCAAAGATAAATGCAGACTTCTAGCAGGACTTATGCAGTGGAACATGGTTGGCTGGCAAATAAATCAATGCTGAATGTCTTCACGTTCTAATCATGACTATTAACCTCAAGTGGAGCCTTGAGATTGTGCCTGGGAAGCTATTATATTTTCCAAATTCTTTCAGTGTGGCCCTTCCTTAGATCACTACATCATAACTTTTCTCTCCCTTGTCTTCCCTCCTCTCCTGTTAATGCAAATGACTATTTATATTTCCAGACGATGCCACCTCTCTATTTATGCACAATTTCCTTTCACTTAATCAAGGACATTGCTCCAGTACTCCTTTATTTTTGGCATTTTAAAAAATTATTGAATTTATTGGGGTGATGTTGGTTAATAAAATTATATAGGTTTAAAGGGTACCATTATAATCTGTATATTGTGTATTCATCACCCCAAGTCAAGTCTCCTCCTGTTACCATTTATCCCTCCTTTAACCTCCTCTACCTTCCCCACCCCCCTTTTCCCTCTAATAATCACCATATTGTTATCTGTGTCTATAAATTTTTATTTTGCTTATTCCCTTTACCTTTTCCACCCAGCCCCCCAACCCTTCTCCCCCTGACAGTTGCCATTTTGTTCTCTGTATCTATGAGTCTGTTTCTGTTTTGTTTGTTGGTTTATTTTGTTCATTAGAGCTCTAGGACTTTTTATCACTCTTCAAAATAACAGATATTTCCATCAGTATACAAAACAGAAAAAATATATAGGTATATATCTGCCATTTTAAAAGAAACAGGTAAGAAATGCAACCAATAAAGCCTTTTCTAGCTTAATTTCTCTGCTCTCTTATTATTTTATCAAAATTTTTTTTTCTTTATTGATTTTAGAGAGAGAGGGAGAGAGAGAGAGAGATAGAAACATCGATGAGAAAAAACATCGATTGGCTGCCTACTGCATGTCCCCCAAATGGGGATTTGGCCCATAACCTGGGCATGTGCCCTGACTGGGAATTGGAACAGTGACCTCATGGTGCATGGGTCGACGCTCAGCCACTGAGCCACACCAGCTGGGCTCTCTGCTCTCTTTTTAAACTTTGCATTCTTTGAAAATGTTAGCAACTCCTATCTTCCAGCTCCTACCCTTTTATTTTTTTCATAAATGCCATAAATTCTGGCTACTAGGTCACTATTTCTAGAACTGTTCTTCTCAAACCTGCTCACTACATGGCTAAATACAGTGGTCATTTTGCAATTCTAATGTTTCTTAGCCTATTGACAGTTTTTGAAACTTCATCAAGTGGAAGACTTGAATTATTTGGATTCTGAATCAAAGTATTCTCCTATTTCGCTCACTTTTCTTTCTCTCCATTCCCAGTTTTCAAGACTTTGTATTGTTCTAGCAGTCAGTCCTTGAAATACTTCTCTTCTTTATATTCATTAATTCATTTTCTGTTAACATATTGGCTAATGGTTTTACATATCTCCTCTTGAATGAGTAATAGGCAACTCAAACTTAGCATGATGAAAAAGAATCACCTCATCTTCCTCTCTAATCCTATTCCTCACATAGACACCCTCCTTTTAGCAAAAATTAACTCTAGTTAATTGGACAGCATGTCCTTAAACCTCCTTATTTCCTATAACCACATTACTTCCAACTCTTCTGTTACAAACTTGTCTCTATCCTTTTTCTTTGAGTGACATCATGTTTATGATATAGTATTCATTGTCCAAACCAAACATTTTATTGTGGCCCACATTGTGTCCTCATTTACTTGTGAATGGCAACTTGCAGTTGCTCTGGCCAAGTGGCTTGGTATCATCTTGACTTCTGCTTATATTATTTCTCTCACTTCTCACATCCAAACAGTTAGTTGTGTTGGCTCTATTTCAAAATATTCAGAATCAGAACAACTCCTGTTACCTCCACTGCTACTTTCATGAATAAAACTACAAAAATATTTCACCTGCATTATTTGCAATAGCCTCTTAAGTAGTCTCTGGTCTTATATTCTTGCTTCCCACCCTTGCCCCTCAATCTATAAACAGCACAGAAGTCAGACAATCCTACTGGACGTAAGTTATGCCATTCTGATCTTCACCCTGGAGATGGTTCCTTTGAATACATGTGAAAGGAGTTATCCAACCTTTCATTATTGATGTTAGCTCTTTATCTCTGTCTTCTACTATTCTTTCCCTTCATACACTTTGCTCCAGCAATGCTGACCTACTTGCTGTTACTTGAACATACCAGGAATATCTATGCTCTAGAGTTTTTGAACCTACTGTGTCTCTTCCTGGAATACTATTCCCTCAGATATCCACATGGATTCCTGCCTCATCTCCCCCCACTTTGCTCAAATGTCATCTTATCAAGAGGTCTGCCCTAATCACCTTATTTAAAACGTCAGCTCTATGTATATTTCCTCCTTATCCTCACATTCTATACTTTATTTTTCTCCATTTTACTTTTATCATCTGATGTATTAAATGTTACAATTTTTAATTTGTTTTTGTATATCTCCCCTAATCTCAGAATATAAACTTTATGGGAGCAAAAATTTGTTTGTTGTTTCTTTTTTTCCTTTCATCTAGAATCATACCTGGTAAATAATAAGTACTCAATAAATATTTCTTTTAAAAATAAACAAATTTATAAATAACATAAGCATAAATATTTGGTAAGAGAAACAGAAAGTTATGTATCATTTCAAATTAACATCTTGGGGGAAACCCATGTCCCTCAGCATTATCATTTGATTCCTTTCCCTTCAAAAAAGAATTAGCTTCTGGCCCAGCCAGTGTGGCTCAGTAGTTGAGCATTGACCCATGTGCCAAGAAGTCACTGGTTCGATTCCCAGTCAGGGCACATGCCCAGGTTGTGGGCCCAATCCCCAGTGGGAAACATGCAGGAAGCGGCCAATCGATGTTCTCTCTCATCGATGTTTCTCTCTCTCTCTCCCTCTCCCTTTCTCTCTCTCTAAAATCAATAAAGGAAAAAAAAAAAAAAAAAAAAGAAGTAGCTTCTGTATGCTCGCTCCATAGTCCTAACCTGTGCTCATAGGAGAAAACAACCCCCCGCCCTCCACAAACATGATGGATAAAAAGTGTATTTTTATATAATACATTATAATCTATTATTCTTTTCACCTTCAAGTCCTTATCTGGTTAGCTTTAGGTTTAATTAAAAAATATAAGTTTGTTATTAACAAGTACAATGAGGTACAGTTGTTTGCTGAAAAGTTTTTATTTCCTTACTTTTTAAACTTCTATTTTCATGTAAATCCATAATAAATGTAGCAGTCACCTAATCAAGGATTTATTAGGCACAGTTTTAAAAGATGCTTTGACAGACAAAGATGATATACATTACATGTTATGTGATACCTAGTTTATTTAGTACATTGATATCTTAATAAATTCAAACAGAAAGAATATATAATTGCTGTTATATATTAACATATATTTAATTTCTAAGTAAAATTTTGGTTACTTTAGACTATATAGGTTAAAATATTTTTATATTCTTCTCTATTTTTATCCATAGAAATTATTCATTGTATTTTATTCTTTCTCTTTCCAGGTTTGCTAAAAGATATTTTTTATTAATAAGTAGGAAAATAAATGTCTACAAATCTGGCAACATGATAGTTGTAATTATAGTCAGTTATTTCGGTGAAATAATGGATATTAAGATAGCTGAGATAAAGTGAAATGACCCTGTCATAATTTGTTTGTGTCATCTCTATGGAAATGCATTGTGACTATTACTCCAATGGAATATGTGTCATTGTAGATGGAGTTATATATAAATATATGGATATGGATACATATGTGTGTAATAAATTTTTTCATTTCATTTAGTTTATTCTTTCCAGCTGCTAGGGCAATCCCTTCCTTCTGTTTACTTGTACTAATGACAGAAATATTTATTGATGCATCAAAAATGGAGCATCACTGAAATACCAGTTACATGGTATTATTATTCTGAAACTGTGCCCTAAACCATCAGCAAGAGCAACATATGAGATCATTTTAGAAGTGAATGCTAGCTTCAGTTCCTTAGATGTATTGAATGGAGTTAGGATCCAAAAATCTGTGAAAATCTGTATTTTAAAAACCCTTCCATGTGGGCAATGCCAATTTATGCTAAAGTTTGACAACTAATACTGTATGGAACAAAATATATCATCCCATCTGACTTGTTATAATTGCTTTCTGGAGTATATTCAATCCTGATTTTTCATGTAACATATTTTTTCACAATTATCACCACTCCCAAAGATTCATTTTGTCTTCTTTTTAATTTATACCCTCTATCTGAGAGATTTCATCCACTCCCTTGGATTCAATATTTATCCACTTCTGTTTCCTGAGATACTTCTCCCTATCTCTTTTCTCCCTTCCCTCATCCCTGTAAATGGCACCAACATTTTCTAGCTGATGAAGCCAAAATTTAGGTAGTGATTTTTTTTTTTAGGAGGGGGAAGTGTTAATCCTCACCTAAGTATATTTTATTCTTCCCTTGATAAAGTGGGAGGGAAGGAAGGAGGAAGAGAGAGAAACATCATGTGAGAGAGATACATCAATTGGTTGCCTCCTGCATGACCTGTTGGGGATAGAACCTGCAACCCAGATGCATGCCCTTGACCGGGAATCAAACCTGTGACTCTTTGGTCTGCAGGCGGACACTCTAACTGCTG
This sequence comes from Tadarida brasiliensis, assembly GCA_030848825.1. Taxonomy (NCBI): domain Eukaryota; kingdom Metazoa; phylum Chordata; class Mammalia; order Chiroptera; family Molossidae; genus Tadarida; species Tadarida brasiliensis. The sequence goes on along the minus strand of CM061257.1, from coordinate 40,769,339 downwards.
AGCCAAATTCTTAACTCCTTCCCATCTTCTCCCACTTCTCTGTTGCCTGTATCTGATACGGAAACCATTTTTAATAATTTTCTATCTTTTAACCTTAATATATTTCCTCATTCGCTCAGTCCTAGAAAACACAAAAGGTATTATAAAATGTCTAATCTCCACCATTATTAAAATAGCAAATAAGATATAAGTGAAAGGTAAAATTATAAATGTAAAATGCAACTAAGTTCAACAAAACACTGTCTTCTCAAGTATAACACATTTTCATCATGCCTCTAAACTTGTCTTTTACCCTTCTCAGTCAGCCTAGAGGTCACTGCTGTTTAGATATTTAATTTTCACACTAAATTAGTGTTATCCCTTTTAGAACTCCATATAACTAGAATCATCCATTACATACCCTTTGTTTTTGAGATTCATACCTGCTTTTGCAAGTATTAATGATTTGTTCTTTTTATCTCTAAGAAGTATTATATGAGTGTAACACACCCTCTACCTATACACAACCGCTAAAAACAACTCCTGACCTTCACTTTGGTTTAGTTTTTCCTCCTATATATATCTATTGTGTTCTGTAATTGCTCCACCTGGATACTTTGATGCCCTATAACACATGGTGAAAGCAAATATGACATAATGTTTAAGTGCATTCATCATGAAAAAGAATATCTAAATTGGAATGCTGGTTCTCCTACTGGAAGTGCCTCTGTGATCTTAGACAAGTAGTATAAGCTCTCTGTGTCTCAAATTTCCTAACTTTAAAATGAATGTAAAAGTGAGTACATCATTGATTAATTAATCACAAAGCTTACATAATTAAAAACATAGATAGTAATTAGATAGCATAACACTTATATGGACTAAAAATGTTAGCTATATTATTTTATCATATTTACTGTCCATGCACCTGTCCATAAAACTATTCTCTAAGCATCCTGTGGGCGGGGACTGCTGTTGTTCCGGAACTAGAATATGGCAGGCACCAATGCACATTTGTTTAAAGAATGAATAGCTCGTATTGTTATAGAGCACGCTACAGTAGAAATTATGGAAATGCAGCATGTACTGATCATGTTCCACTTTTGAAACAGAATTTATATTAATTTGTGATAGATATTGCAATGGTCCCTCCAGACCCATTCTCCCATTCTGTGTTGTGGGTACAGAACTCCCTCCCTGAAGTTTTTTACATCCTACACTTACCCATCTGACACTGTGTTTCCCAACTTACCTTTCAGCAGTTGAGGATTTATGACTAGGTAATTACCAGTGAACTGGACAGAACTGGGAATTAACCCTTCTGTGTGTATCTCTGTACAAGGAGATTGTCTGATCTCCATTTCTGCTTTCCCAGGCTTACGGGCTGGAATGACGTTCCTGTGAACCATGTTAACCATGTGGGTGAGGTCAGCACCTAAGGGGAGGACAGAGCAACAGGAAAGGAGTAAACAGTTCAATGGGTGATGACTTGGAGCAGATGTTCCTGGACAATTTGTACTGTTTACTTACCTCTGGACTATTGTTAGGCCTGCGAGTGTGAGAGAGAAAGGTCCATCATGGTTGAGCCACTGGAATTTTTTGTTTCATTTTGAAATCAGTTTAGGCTGTACCTGAAATAATGCACTAGTTCAAGAAAAAAGAAATGTAAATGGCCAGAAGAATTTCAAAGAACTCTGAGTAAGTAAATTATAGTTTTAGTTCTCAGGACTGACTTTGAAGCTGCAGAATTGGGCCACCAGAGCATTACTGCCTTCGCTGCAATCAGAAGATAACCTGTGGTACTGAAAAGTCGTTACTACAACTGCTACTTTCAGATCTTTGAACAGGTGCTATAATCAGGAAACATTTCTAATGGTATAATCAGGAAACATTCATGATCAGGAAGCTATTACTATCAAGAAATTGACAGTGAGAAATCAGATGTCTTCATATTGGACTTACCAGCTGAACATGATTAATTAGTAGAGTGCGGCCTCTGTCTGGTTCTGCAGTCTAAATCCTACTGGAATGTTCCTGGTGGTGAACCCTTAATCAGCCATAACTCCTTCTGCAGAGGTGTCTGTGGGATTTTGTACTTGTCTTTCCAGCCACTACAATATAAGAACTGAAAGGTGTTTGGAGTAAAATGTTGAGCAGCAATACACTCAGTTCCCTGCATAACATGTGTCTTGGTTTTACAACAGTTTTAAACTGTGTTACAATGGAGAGGTCATGAACTCTCTGAAACTAGAAGATGACTGTTTTGCTTCAAGTAATAATAGTACTAATGCAGTGGGTAATTATTGCATATGAGTAAGCTGAATAAATGACAGAAATATCATGATGGACAGGGATTGTGAATACTCTGTTAGAAGGTACCTGCACTAAACATGAAATAGTACGTATTATTTGAAGGTGGATTTAGATTGTTTAAGATGTATATTGGAATACCTTAACATCTAAAAAAATTTGATACCCAAATAACCACTTCCATTAACATGAGAGGACATATTCTGTTTGTTTTCAATTCTTCTAAATTTATTGAGGCTTGTTTTATCACTCAGCTTATAAATTTATCTTGCTGACCACTCCTGTTATGTTAGAAAAGAGCTGTATTCTACAATTGTTGTTTGTAGTGTTCTATAAATATTGATCAGTTTGAGTTAGTTGTTGACCTTCTTTAAATGTTCCAAATCTTTACTATTTAATTTTCTATTTTTTCTCTGAAATATTAGATACATCTTAATTATATATCTTTCTCATTGTACTTCCAGTTCTGTTAGTTTATATTTTATGTATTTTTTTTTAAGTTTTGATGTTAGGTTAACACATATTTAGGTCCATAAGATATTTGTTGTTGTTGACTTTATGATTTTACTATAATGATTATGATGAAATACTTTTCTTTATCTCTGGTAGTACTGCATACTGTGAAGGATACTTTGTCTGATAGTAATATAATTGTCCATTTTTCCTACGATTTTCATGATAATATTTTTTCAATATTTTTACTTTTAATTTATGTATCTTTATCTTACTTTAATGTATACCTCCTCTTAATTGCACTTACTTTAATTTTGCTTTTAAGTGTTTAATCCATCTATATTAATATCATTTTTATATGATTGGAATTAAGTATGCCATCTGACTATATGTTTTCCATTTGTTACATTAGTTTTGTTTTTCTTTTATACCCCTGTGATAGACAATTTTATGTATCACCTTGACTGGGCCATGGTCAAATATTATTTTGTGAGGAAGTTTTTGATAAAATTAAAATGTAAATGGATAAATCAGATTGCTCTTTCTAATGTGGATAGGTCTCATCCTATCACTTGAAGCCCCGAATAGAACAAAAGACCCACCCTCCCCAAAGTAAGAGGGAATTACTCCTGCCTAACCACTTTTGTGCCTTCAAGAGACCATTTTTTTTTTTTTACTGCCTTCAGTTTTGTAGTAAATCATAGGCGCTTCCTGAGTCTCCAGCCTGCCCATCAATCTGGAACTCCAACATCGGCCCTCCTGCATCTTGAGTTTACCAACTCAGCAGATCTTGGGACTTGTCAATATTTATCATCACATGAGTCAATTCCTTATAATAAATTCATCTATCTATCTGTCTGTCTATAATCTATCTATCTATCTATCTATCTATCTATCTATCTATCTATCTATCTATTCTTTTTCTTTGGAGAACCCTAACATCCCTCTATCCTGTCTTCATATGGACTAATTGAGAAATGTTTTTAATTCAAGTTTACCTCATTTATAACTTCCTTAGATATACTATCTACTCACCTTTCTCTCTATCTATGGATGTATATATTTATTTTAGTGATTGCTATAGGATTCACAATATGTATTTGGTACGTTCTATACACGTTACTAAAACTTTTAGATTCTTTCTCAATTTCTTCTCTCTCTTGAGCCAGTTTTAATCCATCCTTCCTAATAACCAAATTTCATTCTTTTTAAATTTCTGGATCACAGGGACTGTGAAATGGTCTGGCCTTATGTCCCTTAAGGAGCAAGGCCTTTGTCATTCCAAGTACCACACAAGTATAGTGTCATTACACCTAACTGAATAAATATCTCTTCCATCTACCAGAAATGTCCTCAATATAAGTAAATCATTTGAAATTTTGGTGATTCTACCTCCATTATGGTCATATCCTCTGATACTTATTTAGAATTCCATTACCAGTGTCCTTGTTTAAACTCTAATTTTGACCTAGACTTTGGTACTATTACAACTTTCTTTTTTAAAAAAATATTTTTTATTTATTTATTTTAGAGAGAGAGAAAGGGAGAGAGAGAGCTAGAGATAGAAACATTGATGAGAGAGAACATCAATTGGCCTCCTCCTGCATGCCACCACTGGGGATTGGGCCCACAATCTGGGCATGTGCCCTGACTGGGAATCGAACCAGCGACCTCTTGGTGCATTGGTCATCACTCAACCACTGAGCCACACCAGCCAGGCAGTACTATTATAACTTTCTAAGTGTGCTTGCCATCATATTAAGAGTGTTGCAATGTCAATTAAAAAATGAATTGTAATGGATTCTTTCAAAACTGTTTTTGTTTTTAAACAGTTTTCATGTCAAAGGCAAAAGTTCAACAGAGATTTCTGACAGGGAAATGTTTCAAAAGACATTTTCAACTACATTACATGGACTGTGACCGAACTGACTTTTATTACATTATTATCTCAATTTAATGTGAAAAATCTTTGATGCCTTTTGTTTCTGTTTATTAGTAACTGAACACAGAAACTCTAAGTAAACTCTATTTTATGCTTTTACATATTAGTTTTCACTGACATCAATGCTATCATGATCTTGACAATGTTTTATAAGTCACATTAAGTAAAAAGGAATGGCAGGACTGGGTAGTTGGGAAAGTGTTGAATTAAGTAGAAGGCTTTCTCCTCCAATTGTATTTTATCTCCTCTGGGTTCAGCTCCTGGACAAGAGTGCTCATTCCTTTGTATCAACCACATGACCCTGCAATTTTTTCTCTAGAATTTCATCTTCTGAAACTATCCAATACTGTGTCGTCAGCACAATCTTCCAAAGTTTCAGAGCTAATCATGTCACTCTCCTACTCTGTCTAAAATAGTCTATGACACATTTTTGCCTGCAGAATAAAATTCTGACTTTTGGCTCTGACATTGAAGAATGTACATGATCTTGCCACTGACTTCTCTGCAGCATGTTTTCCATTATGATAACCCCTTTTCCCTCTGCTGTGTTCTAGGTAAACCCCACATTAAACATTTCTCCTTGGATCATTTCCTTTGTTTACTTTTTCCCTCTGGCTGGACTATCACTCAGTTTCTCTGCATGTTGAAAGCTCATCCTACCTCTGTTCTGATGAAGTATTAGCTAGGTCTGCAATCTTGATTATTTAAAAAAAAAGTTTGTTTTAATAATTTTTTTTTTAAATTGAAAATGCAGAGCGGAAGATCAAACAATGAAAGGAAACAAGCAACTGAAAATATACAAGTTTTTTATTAGTAATATCTGCCTGCAGATATTCAAACAAAATTAGCATGTCAGACTTCTTTGTTCAATATCTTTCTTCTTTTTTCTGTAGTGCTTTAACCCTCAGAGGGATCTGTTCATGTAATGAATCTAAAAGTTGTAGGTCAATGGTGTCATCAGTGAGAAGGTGATAGTTTTCTCAAAAGCTAGAATTGGGTCTTGTTGTTTTAACTTCAGTCAAAATAGACACTAGGCAAAAGCCAGATTCCATTACAATGGAATTTTGTGATTTTTATATCACTCAGGAAAATAATTCTTTATATCCCTTAGGATTGTACTCACCAAGGTAATGTATCCCATTCTACTACTATTATAGTATATAATACACCATCATGTTTTCTTTAAAAATTTTTTTTTTCTTTATTGATTTTAGAGAACAAGGGAGAGGGAGAGAGATAGATACATCAATGAGAGAGAACATCGATTGGCCACTTCCTACATGCCCCCCACTAGGGATTTGGCCCACAACCTGGGCATGTGCCCTGACCAGGAATCGAACTGGTGACCTCTTGGTTCATGGGTCAATACTCAACCACTGAGCCACAACCGGCCAGGCCCATCATGTTTTCTTTTAGGATCAAAATTCCTTTTGGACTTATGACTTAAAAAAATTTTTTTCATAGCATATTATGTATTTTATTCAAGCACTGATTACATATTAACTTCTTGCATAGTATTTAATTAATTTAAAGTTCTCTAATACTTTTGTTTTTAACAGTGAAAAATCTTAAGTAACAATTATTTTGTAAATATATTCAAATTACTATTGTAAAAATGGAGCATGGTAGCATGTTGAACTTTAGATATTTTGTGCTAAGAAGCCTAAGGGACTCTTCTTTTCCAGCAGAAAGTAGTTAGCTCCAAGTTTTAAGGAAGTGCCAGCAATAATTGTATGTTGAATGAATGAGGGAAGAATCATTAACCTTACCATGGATAGAATGTGTGTCATATGGGATTTTATTACATATTAGAGTGATATAGAAGAGTAATAACTTGTGAAAATGTGAGGCATTTAGCAAACATTATGCTAAATCATTAGGTGGTGTAAGACATAGTGAAAAAAGGATAATGGCTGACCTGTTTTCAGGGAAGAGTGTAAGAGTGTAGAGGTAAGTGGTAGAGGATCTATCTAGGGCATTCTTGGTTTGCCTTGGAGTAATTGTGAACAGCGCTCCCATTACTCGTAAAAACGTTCTGGATTTCAATGACAATTTATGGTCAACCTATCTGAGCAGCATTCCAGAATCCACATATGACAATCACACTCTTTACACTAGAAGGATCCAACTGTTTAAAAGACGAGATGATATTTGACCTTTATGTACTTACTAGAGCTAGTTCTCTAGTTCATGTATGAGAATCCTGAGAATCTTTGTAAAATTAAAAATTTTTACTTACTTTTAGTACTTTTTGATGGGAGATTTAATTGCTGTTATTTAACATTGGGATCTTTAAAACTAATTTTTTAATATTTGCTGATATAAATGCATTTCAAAAAAAGAGAATTGCTTCTTTACATTTTATACCTTTCTCTCTCTCTCTCTCTCTCTCTCTCTCTCTCCACACACACATACACACACACACACACACACACAAATACATACATATACATATATATAAATATTTAAATTTATAAAACTTCCTTCTTTAATTTTCATGTGAAATACTGGGTCTATATACTGCCTACTTAAGTGAGAATACTAAAATTGCATCTTAAATTTTATTTGAAAGTTTTAAAGAAATGGATGAAAGACATTATCTGTGTGATGCTCTGGTCTAAAATTGTAATCTGAAAATGATTGTTGTTGATATCTAAAAAGGTTTGTAAATGACCATTTTAGCTGCCCTTTCAAGGGAACTGTGAACAGAAGGAGAAAGCCCCAGGACATTGACAGAGCACTCTGCAATTTGCTCTTATCTAATCAGATGGCCACCTGAAGTGAAAGAACCCGTCTTCTATTTTTAAAGTATTAGAGGAAAAGCAGAGTGTTTGTCATAATGTTTACTCAAAGTTACCATCATAAGAAAGTAAAATATATATGTGAAATAGTCTTGACTGAAAGATGCATCTCTCAGTGGAAACTGTTTTCAAATTCTTAGTGGAGGCATACAAATCATTCAAGTCTAAGAATGAAATTATTTTATAGTCAACATATTTGATTTGATGAGGATTTTATTGATTATGTTAATTATTATTAAGAAAAATTGTAACCTATCAAAATCTATTATATAAAAGCATAATCAAGTGATTCTTACTCCCAAGATTTTTAGCGTTCTTAATGAACTACCATGGTGAAAAAGTTGGACTGCACTTGATGCACCTGCCTTTGAACTGGGCTGACCTTCCTGCATGTAGTTTTATTTAAACCTCAATTAGTCAGATTTTGAGAAAGAATTAATATTAGATTATATTCAGATAAATCCAAAGAATATCCCTAAATTTGGAAGAACAGATTTTCTGGAAGGAAAAATGCCCTTCTGTTCTTAATTGGTCTAAAAGTCACCAATAATGGGCCAAGAAAATGGAGGCTTTAAACTGAAAATGGGAACTATTTCCCTCACTTGGACTTTGAAGGCAGTTTGGCCTACCCGAGAAGGTAGGGGGCACTGAAGCATATCTGTGACTGTGGATGAGATTCCCTGACCATTAGGGAAGTATCAAGCCTGAGAGACAATTGTAAGAGTGGTTGGTGCCCATGAGGTAATTTGAAGTTATTCCCCAGGTGACTTCATTATTCCTGAAGTTTCAGGAAAACTCATTATTAGTAACCTGGCATCTCTGCTGAACTGTGAGAGATTGAAGAGAAGGGCCTGTCTGACACCAGGATTAAAGACAGAAGTTCCTTTTCACCTACCCCAAACGCTGCTCTGAGCAACTCCTAAGGGTAGGACTGTCTGATAAGAGCAGTGATCTACAGGTCAAATCTGCAGGTGGCAAGGAGGCAACAGCCATAGCAGCAGAGGAGCCCGTCCTGACTTCTGTGGATGTCCCCATGTGATTAGATCAGAAGGGACTGAGTGTTATTCACAAAAGAAAAATAAAATGGGAACTTGTATTTGAAGTAAAAAAGTTTAAGCTTCTTTCTAATCATAAACAATGAAACAGAGAAGGTAATTAACTTAGGTTTCGACAGTAAGGTTGGTGTGCATATTTATATTGGAGCTTCAATCCTTTCCTGAACTGTCTGAAAAGATGCTCTCTAATGTAGTAACCCATAGCATTAAATAAGTGAGTGAAAATGTGGATGCATAATAGAGATGAAGCTCTTTCATCTCATTCAGAAGATCAGGGTGTATATGGTGCTCGCCCATCAGAAGGATAGAAGATGAGCTGCTCCTGCCGAGATGCAAGCCTTCGGCTCTGAATAACTGAAAGAAACCCTCCACCACCACTGGGCTATTAGGAGTAATTCTCCATAGGAAGCTTTAGAAGGGCACTCTTCAGCCCTGGCTTCTCAGCAGCTTTATGCATTGTTAAAGAAACACAGGTATTAAAGATTAAGCTAGTGTTGAGAAAAGCAAATTAAATGTCTGCCATGGAAATTTTAAGATTCAGGGATTCTGATTCCTTTATGTGTAATATTTTCAGACATTTTCCCTTACCTGTTGCACTGAGAATTTTATTTTATTTTAAAAATATTTTTATTGACTTCTTTTTAGAGAAAGAGGAAGGGAGAGAGATAGAAACATTGATGTGAGAGAGATACATCGACTGGCTCCTGCACACCCCCTACTGGGTACTGAGCCCAAAACTCAGGCATGTGCCCTGACCAGGAATTGAACCGGGACCTCTCAGTTCATGGGTTGATGCGCAATCCACTGAGCCACACTGGCTGGGCTACTGGGCATTTTATACCTAGGTCTTATTTGGCTATGCTTGGACATAAAATGCTAAAATTTTTTTCCTTAATAATGTTTGGTGTGGAATGTTCTAGCAGTCTGTGCTATGAGCACCTAGAGGAGACCCCTGGTGATGGAATAAGACAATAAAGGACCAAGACACTGTGAAGCAATGCTATCTGAAAGGTTAAAATTGCAATAGGGTAATTTTTATGTTTGTGAGAGGTATTTCTCTCTTAAAAAACTGACAAGCCCTGGTCAGTTTGGCTCAGCGGTGAGACTGTCAGCCCGAGGACAAATATTGACCGGGTTCGATTCCAGTAAAAGGCATGTACTTTGGTTGCTGTTCTGTCCCTGGCCCTGGTTGGGGTCTTACAGGAGGCAACCGATTGATGTGTCTCTCTCACATCAATGTTTCTCTCTCTCTTTCCCTCCCTCCCACTCTGTCTGAAAATAAATGGGAAAATATCTTGGGTGAGGATTAAAAATAAATAAATAAACAAACTAACAAACAAATAAACTGACAAAAATGCTACAAGCAGAGCCAGGTCTGGAGTATGAGCCTGCACCCCAGAGGACTTAGTGTCTTGCTTCTTGAATCTTTGGAATGTTTGAACTGGGAAACATAACATTTGGACTGGGCCAAACCCACCTTGTCTCACAAACAACTGTTTTTAAAGCTAACAGGAAAGCAGACCTCCTGACCACAGGACTGATGATTTTGGACACTCTGTAGAACCACTAACCAGCCATGTATAAATAAAGAGTAATGTAGCTTCTTAATACCAATAGAAATATTTCTTTAGCTTATTAACACCAATATAAATTTCTTCCTTCTAATCGCATAATTATTTCCTTTCCCTTTCTCATAAAAACCCCTTACCTTCACCCAATAATCAGAACATTACTTGGGTTTCTGCCTGAATCAGTGATTCTCAGAATTGCAATTCTTTTTTAACTCAAAAAAATAAAAACTGTTTGCCATTCACTTTGACTTTTTATTTTTAGGTTAACAAAACCTGTTAAGTTCTTTACTGATCTGAGTAAAGTTAATGAATATGACATATGGTGAGGGTGAATTTATTCTACATTGTGACAAACATTCTAAATAATTTTGTTATTGGAGACTTCCCTCTCCAGTCTTGACTTTCATTATTCCATTCCAGTGATCCATAACATTGCCCCAGTGCCCTTCTTTAAGATCCTTGAATAAATTATGTTTTTTGTTTTTTTAATCTTTGAGCCTTCTCAATTGTTTCCTTGGCCTTTCCTTCAGCTGGCTACATTTGAAATCGTAATTTAGGTCTTTGGACATTCTGTCCACAAAACCTATTCTTCCCCATCTGAGTCCTAGATAAAGTGTTGTACATACATTGTAAAATATACATTGTACTTCCTTTACCATCACGTTCATTTTGATTTTTAGTCATTCTACAAATAATTATGTGCTGTTTGTGTCAAGTCCGGATTATTGAAAAATACAAAATCTCTATTCTTAATGAGATTACATTTTGTGGGTAAAATATTTATTTTAAATAAAATAAACAAATAAATAAGACTATGTTGAAAGCACTAATTATAATTATTAAGTAAGGAAATTACTATGACTTATGAAAGCACTAATTATAGTTAGTGGTTATTACTATTGGAGAAAAAAGAATGAGTAATGAAAACAATAGTGATTGGTGTAATTTAGTTTTGCTGGTGGGGGAATAATATCTTTAAATAGATGAAAAAATGAGTGGTGAAAAAGACCCAACCATGGGAGAACATGAAAGACAGCATTAAGCCATGCAAAGAATAGCAAATGACAACATATAAAAGCCCTAAGTTAAAAACAAGCTTGGCATAAAATTAGAAGTCAATAGAAAGAAAATTTGGATTGGTGTAATTAGCAAAGAGAGATAGGAGATGAGATGAGGTCAGAGATGAAGAGTCAGAAAACATAAAGCCTTCTAAGTCATGATTATAAGTTTTTATTTTACTACAATGAAAAACTATCTGAAGATTTGAGACATAGAAGTATGGTAGAGACAACCAATTATCTCCTATAGGCTGTTCTAAGTGAAGACAAGGTCGTTTAACCATGCAGATAAGAAAAACACCATGGAAAAGAATGGAATAACAAATGGGAGTAATTTGGATCTTTGAATGACTTTGAATTGTAGAGTCTCTGCCAGCACTATGCAATGATCTTTAACCTCTATTTTATATAGATTTTACAGGGATTTCTTTTCTTCTTTTCCTTTTGTATTTTTTGCCTTATTTTGTTTTTGTTACAGCACTCAATGTAATTTGTTTTTTGTTTCTTTTTTAAATATGTTTTTTATTGAATTTTAGAGAGACAGGAGGGGAGAGGGACAGAGAGAGAGAAATATTGATGTGAAAGAGAAACATGAATTGGTGGCCTCTGGTATACTCCCCACCGGGGATCAAACCCAAAACCTGGATATGTGCCCTGACTGGGAATTGAACCGATGACATTTTGGTGCATGGGATGACTCTCAACAAATTGAGCTGCACTGGCCAAGACTGTGTTTTGTTTCTTTTAAAAATAGCTTTATTGAGCTATAATTCACATACCATACAATATATTCATTTAAAATATATAATTCAGTGTTTTTTAGCATACTCACAGATATGTGCAACCATCACCACAGTCAATTTTAGATCATTTCCAACACCTTAAACAGAAGCCCTGGGCCCTTTAGCAACTACCTTCCTATCTTACTATTTCTCCTCCTACCTCTAAACAACCACTAATGTACTTCCTATCTCTATAGATTTTCTTGTTGTGTATATTTCATATAAAAGGAATTGTATCATATGACACGTTTGTGACTGACTTCTTTCATTTAGTATAATATTTTTAGGATTCATTCATATATCAGTATCATTACTGTTTTATTTTCTTAATGGTTGAATAACAATTGTATGGACAGATCAAATTTTGTTTATCCATTCACTGATTCATAGACATTTAGATTGTTTCCACTTTTTAGCCATTATGAATAATGCTACCATGGGCAAACATGTATAAGATTTGTATTGATATGTATTTTTATTTCTCTTGGGTATAAACCTAGGAATGGAATTGCTGGGTCATATGGCAACTCTATTTTTAATTGCTTGAGAAACTGCCACTGTTTTTCAAATTGGCTGCATCAGTTTACATTCCCACCAGGAGTGTATGAAGGTGTCAATTTCTCCACATCCTCACCGAAACTTATTGCTATCTTTTTTACTGACATCATCCTAAGGGGCATGAAGTAGTATCACATAAGGTTATGATTGGTATTTCTCTGATGACTAAGGATGTTCATGTTGTCATGTGCATATCGGCCATTTGTATATCTTCCTTGAAGAAATGTTTACTCAGACACTTTTTAATTGGGCTATTTGTCAATTTACTATTGAGTTGTAAGAGGTTTACAAAAATATTTTCTTAATATAAATTGGTTATGAAGTACATGTTTCACAGATAATTTCTTCTATTCTTTGGATTGCCTTCTACCTATTTAATGATGTTCTTTGAAACGTGCTTTTCAAACTGGTGAAGTACAATTTATTTTTCTGTTTTGGTAACTTTGTAGTTTTAATATCATATCTAAGAATCCTTTATTAAGTCCATGATCATGATGATTTACCCTTATGTTGTCTTCAAAGATTTTTATAGTGTCCTTTCTCTTTTATTCAAAGCCTGGATAGAGACATTGATTTTATTGATCTTTTCAGAAAACCAGCATTTGGTTTCATTGATTTTTTTTTTCTCTGTTGATTTCCTGTTTTTAATTTCATTGATTTCTGCTCTGATTCTTATTATTTATTTTCTTCTGCTTACGTTGGGTCTAATTTTCTCTTCTTTTTCTAGTTTCCTACAGTTTTTAAACACTCATCATTTTAATAAACATGTTATCACTTGTAAAAAGCCACTGTTTTTACTGTATTATGGAATGCCTTTACTATATTAGAAAATACAAAAAAAAAAAAAGGACAAAAAAATCAATTTATTAATCATTTACATTTGACTTTCATCATACCAAATCTTTACAAGAATTTAGTATTACCTAAGTGCAAGATTACGTGTTTTGATGAAGAATTGGAAGATCAGAGATAATCTATGTGGCTTAAGATCAAGGACATAAGCCTAATGCTCTTTCTACCATATTATACTGCCTCTCACTGGTAACAAGGGAAATGCCCCCTCAGATATACCTTTGGAGAGAATAAGTGACATGTTTAGAGAAGAGAACTTTCAATATAGATGACTTTGACTTTTCAAATTATCTAGTTTAGGAATATTTGATTTTTCAACTATAAGTTAAAGAAAACATCAAAACAAAGTTAAAATACATATTTTTATTATTCTATGTTTTTTGTTTTCTTTACTAAAACTACTCATGTTTTCAGGGTCAGTTTCCCTTAATCACAATTTTTAGGAAGTTTTTTTACTTTATTTTATTGTTGACAGTATTACAGATGTCCCCCAATTTCCCCCTCTCTTTTACCCCCTCCCCCCAGCCCCTGCCCTACTCCAGGCATTCACCACACTATTGTCTGTGTCCATTGGTTATGCATATATGTATGTAAGTGCTTTGGTTAAACTCTTCCCGTCTCCACCCACACCCTCCAACATATGTCAGTCTGTTCCATGCCTCCATATCTCTGGACCTATTTGGTTCATAGGTTTATTATGTTCATTAGGTTCCACTTATAAATGAGATCATGTGATATTTGTCTTTGTCTTCCTGGCTTATTTCACTCAGCATAATACTCTCCAGGTCCATCCATGCTATCGCAATGGATAAGAAATCATTTTTTACAGTTGCATAGTTTCCCATTGTGTAAATATACCACAGGTTGTTATCCATTCATCTGCTGATGGGCACTTGGGCTGTTTCCATATCTTAACTATTATAAACAATGCATAGGGGTGCATATATTCTTTCTTATTGGTGTTTTGGATTTTTTAAAATGTATTCCTAGAAGAGGGATCACTGGGTCAAATGGTAGTTCCATTTTTAATTTTTTGAGGAAGCTCCACTCTGTTTTCTATAGTGGTTGCTTCAATCTACATTTCCACCAGCAGTGTACTAGGGTTCCCTTTTCTCCACCCTTCGCCAGCACCTGTTGTTTCTTGATTTATTGATGGTAGCCATTCTGGCAGGTGTGAGGTGATATCTCATTGTAGTTTTAATTTGCATCTCTCTGATGATTAGTGACATTCAGTATTTTTTTCATATGTCTATTGACCATCTGTATGGCCTCTTTGGAGAAGTGCCTGTTCTGGTCCTGTGCCCTTTTTTAAATGCGTTATTTGTCTTCCATTTGTTGAACTATATTAGTTCTTTACATATTTTGGAAATTAGCCCCTTGCTGGAATTCCCTTTTGTGGACTCACTTTCGATATCCAATCTTTAGCAAATAATAAATTATTGTGTCCTTTTTGTTTATGTTCTAAACCCCCAAATCTACAATGGAGGCAATAAAGCATAAAAAGAGGCATTGACAAAATTGCTAAAGATTCATGGAAGACTTTGGAGTCTTAGTATAACAATCTCAATTTAAATATTTCTCTCTGAGTCGGACCTGGAACTACTTTAAAGTTTTGGGTTTTTTTTGATCAGCATCATTGGAAACTTTGTTTAGTATATAGAAAAGAATCAAGATGAATTAATTATACCTCAGTTAGGTTACTGAGGACTTTTCTAACAATAGTAAAAACTATATATATATATATATATATATATATATATATATATATATATATAACATTAAGGAAATGATTAAGAATTTGCTAGGTAACACAACAAAACCTAGTATCCAAATTCTTGGCTTAAAAAGGCATATAAAACCCTCACAATTTCTTGATAGCATGCCTATTATCTGATAAGCTGAACTGAAACTCTTTCATTAAGAGAATTTTTCCAATGTTTAAAGTGCTGTTACTTAGAAAGCTTAACTCTTTGTTATATAAAAGAATAAATGGAAAAAAATAAAAACCTTCTGTCTTAAAATGGTGCTTTGCCCTGGCTGGCCTTCTCATCACATCAGAACGGCCCCTCGCTGATCCTCTTAGCTGTTGCTGTTCGTGATCTTGGGGACATCAGCAGAGTGGAAGTTTCCTGTTCACACATTTTCGAAGTCACTTACGCTTCATCTCTCTCACTAACAGTCTCAAGTCTTTCACCCTAAAGGTGTGACTTACTGTTCTGTTTCCCACTGGCATCCTGTAAGACCTTCTCCCTTCCTGGCTGGCTATAACATCTTGTCTTTGCCAGAGGGTCCTCAGTTTCCCTGTCTGAATAGAAACCACTAAGGACCTGATTGATTCATTCCAGTTGCTTCCAGGGAGTTGCAGCCACTACTGAAAATGTATTTCTTTTGTCACTGATTCTGAAACATCTTGCTGGAACTTTAGTAAAGGGGACACCTCCATTTGCTTACTGTGGGATATTTGTGTTCCTAGCAGGAGCAACAGCCATCTTTGGAGGACTGCCTGCCTCCTCCATGCTGAGACTTGAAGCCACCAGAATTGTTCCTGCTAATCCTAAGTGAGAATTCAACTTAATCGTGAAGAATATCAGTAAGTGCCATGTTGTTTCTTTTAAATACATAAAATCATAACATGTTAGAGCAGTAAGTGAGTGAAGACAGAAGGTCTCATGCTCCATATTGATTCATACAGAAACTAAGCAAGTTTTATCTTGTCCATCCTGTTGAAAAATTCTTTCTACCACTGTATATTGCCTCCTCTCTGTTAGGGGACTTTTAAGGATTTCACTACATATCTTTAAAAATAAATGGAGCCCTGGCCCATTTGGCTCAGTGATTATAGCATTGGCTTGCAGACTGAAGGGTTGAGGGTTCGATTCCCAGTCAAGGGCATATGCCTGGGTTACAGGTTCAATCCCTGGCCCTGGTTGGGGTCGTGTGGAGGCAACCAATCAGTGTGTCTTTATCACATGGATGTTTCTCTCTGTCTCTCTCTCTCTCTCCATCTCTCTCTCTCTCTCCCCCTCTCTCTCCCCTCCTCCCTCCCTCCCACTCTATCTAAAATGGAAAAATATCCTCGAGTGAGGATTAACCAAAAAAAAATTTTTAAATAAAAAGAAATGGAATATTGAATATATTTAATGATGAGAATTAAAATAAGCCTCATTGCAATCTGTAAACATTATTGAAAAATTAGCATGTGATTACTTCATGGTAGAAATAGGGTGGGCCTGGAAGGAAGAAAAAGGATTATACAGTTTTGTAAGCTTATAATGTGTAGGAAGAAGCAAGTTAAATAATATTTAGTTTGTTCACTTTGATAAGAACTCACAGAAAGATTCCAATTGGTTAATAGCTTCAACAGAGTTTTATTTAGCAGATTCTATCTGGCTCTCAGAATTAAAAATCATAGTAGCTCCCAAGGATCATAGATACTACAGGGAAACACACACACACACACACACACACACACACACACACACACACAGGCGTGCACATGCACACATCCTTTGAAAAGTAAGCAAACAATAATCCTAGAATATTATATGGGTCTTTTCCATTTGTAAGAGATTTAACCATTCAAGATTCATTCTTTATTTTGTTATTATTATTATTATTATTATTTTGCATTTTATCTTCAGATAGAGCAGGAGGAAGAGAGAGAGAGAGAGAAACATCGGTGTAAGAGAGACACGTTGAGTGGCTGCCACCCACATGACCCCAACTGGGGCTGGGGACAAGCCGCAACTGAGGTACGTGCCCTTAGCGGGAACCGAACCCAGGTCTCTCTGGTCTGCAGGCTGATGCTCTAACCGCTGAGCCAAACTGGCCAGGGCACATTCTTTATTTTTTTAAAGTGTCTATAGTCTATATAGGAAGACACTAAAAGCGTTTTGCATAATCAGCGTAAGTCTAAAATGATTAGAAAGCCGCTACAGTATATTTGATTTACTTTACATTTTCGGTGTATTTTGGAATTAAAAAAAAAAAAAACACAAAACTTTTTATTGAAGTTAGTCTTATAGTATTCAATATGTTATAATTCATAATTATATTTTCTTGGGCTTGAATAAAGACAGATTGTCAATAAATGTGATCTATAAGAAATATTGATATACTAAAATAAAATTATATAAAATGTATGTATGGACAAATGTATGAATGAGTAGAAAACAAGCAGACATTAATAAAAATATATCTGAGTATACAATGAATAATAAATGAGATCCTGTCAGAGGTTGATAAATTCTTTAATAAAATAAAATGAGAGGAGGTCCAGCTGATGTGGCGCAGTGGTTTAGCATCGACCCATGCACCAAGAGGTCGCCAGTTCGATTCCCGGTCAGGAAGCATGCCCAGGTTGTGGGCCAAATCCCCATTGGGGGGCATGCAGGAGGTGGCCAGTCAAGGTTCTCTCTCATCAATGTTTCTATCTCTCTCTCCTTCTCACTTCCTCTCTCTCTTAAATCAATAAAGGAAAAAAAATATTAAAATAAATAAATAAAATAAAATAAAATGAGAGGGTGCGATAGAATGACATTGGGTTGGGTAAAATGGAGTGGGGCTAGTAGGGATTTGTGCAGGGCATTTAGACTTGGTGACCATGGTATCTCTGAGTTGGAAATGTAATTTGAGACCAGAATTCTGGAAATTATTCAGCAGAGTATAAACCTGGGTATCAGCATTTCAGGTAAAATATAAATTTCAGAGATTCTAATATAGGAAAAAACTTGCCTTGTTTGAGAAAGAAAAAAATGAGCTAGTGTGGATATAGCATTGAGGGCCATGGGAAAGTGGTTAGAGATGAGATCGGAGAGTTTGTCGCAGAGCACATAATGGTAAGATGTTGGGCTAAGTGCCGTGGAAAGCACAGAAGGTTCAATCAGCGGAGTAATATCATCTGCTACATGCTTTAAAATATCACTCTGGCTACAGTGTGAACAACAGGTTTTTACTTTTCTTTCATATGGTTTATATAACCTGGCAAATGCATCCTTTGAATGCAATAGGTTTTACCTTTTTCTCAATCTCTTTCTCATTGTGTGTGCATGCATGTGTGTTTGGTTTTTCTAAGCACTTTTTGGAAACTCCAATGGAATAGTTAGAAGTATCTTGTAAACCTACAAGAGGTTTTAGGCTATGGACTTAAGTTCCTTTGTTTTTTAGCTTTATTCTTACTGTTGACACTATTACAGATGTCCCTGTTTTCCCTCTCCTTTGCCCACCTGCATGCAGCACCCCCCCACACACACTTTCCTTCTGTCTATCACCACACTGTTGTCTGTGTCCATGGGCTATACATATATGTTCTTTGGCTAATCTCTTCACCTTCTTTCATCGTGTTCCCCCCCCCCCATTCCCATTCCCTCTGACCCCTGACAGTCTGTTCCATGTATCCATGCCTCTTTTTATTTTGTTCGTCAGTTTATTTTGTTCATTAGATTCCACATATAAGTGAAATCATATGGTATTTGTCTTTCTCTGACTGGCTTATTTCACTTAACATAATAATCTCCAGGTCTTAAATTCCTTTTGATGGCAAAGATAGGCAATAAAATAGTAGAACATTCTAGAAAATTCAGGTCAGCGTGTTTTACCACAAAGATGCCAGTAAAATTCAGTGAGGGAAAATGATATTTGCAATAAATAATGCAGCTGCAATTTGATTTTCCTTTGGAAAAACATGAACATTAACTATTTTCCTGCAATGCACTTTATGATTCTTTAGCTGGAGGTTACATTAGTGTGTGTGTGTGTGTGTGTGTGTGTGTGTGTGTGTCAAAATTTATTAAACTTATGCATTTATGAGTAGCACACTTCTTTACATGTGTCTGACACTTCAATAAAAAGCAAACTCACAAATTGGTTTGAATTTTCACTTTCTCAAATTGTCAGTTGACAGATATTTTGAACAACCCTAACTGGATTCCAAGTCCATGTAGCAGAATGAACTGATGGCTGAAAAACTAAGTGGAGGAATACCAGTTTAAAATCAAGAATATTCCAGTTTATAATCATGTAAAAAAACAAACAAAAAAACCCAAATAATAGCAACAACAATAACCAATGTCATTATCAGACCTGATTAACCGGTTTTCAGTTCAATGAGTGAGAATATATTTCAGGATCCAGGTTGTTTACTACTGGCTTATTCGGCAACGTGTGGTTGGAAGAACAGCCATGATTAGGAAGAAAGATGGCAGAAAAGCTTGGTTATAAAAGAAATCCAGAAACAATAAAGAAAATAGTACAGAAATATTCAAGATTACCCAGCATCACTGGTTAATACAGGCTGAGCATACATAATTCTTTATTTGGGCCCTGGCTGGTTTGGCTCAATGGTTAGAGCGTCGGCCCACGAACCAAAGAGTTGAGGGTTCGATTCCGGTCAAGGGTACGTAAGTCGGTTGTGGTTGAATCCCCGGCACTGGTTGGGGTTATGAAGGAGGTAACCAATGATGTATCTCTCTCACTTTGATGTTTCTTTCTCCCTCCCTTTCTCCCACTCTATCTGAAGATCAATGGAAAAATATCCTTGGGTTAGGATTAAAAAAAAAATTCTTTATTTGGCCTTCTTCTAAAATTTTGTCTTTATTTTCTAGGCACCAAATTAGTAATCTTCCAATCTTTAATCATTTTTTTTAATATGTTTTTATTAATTTTTTTTTTTTTTTTTGAGACAGAGAGGAAAGAAGAAAGGGATAGAAACATCTATGTGAGAGAGAAACATTGATTGGCTGCCTCCTGCACGCCCTCTACTGGAGATTGAACCCACAACCCTGTTTTGTGCCCTGACTGGAAATTGAACTGGGACCTCTCAGTTCATGGGATGATGCTCAATCCACTGAACCACACCAGCCGGCCTAATCTTCCAATATTTAAAAGCAGATGCTGCCGTTAAGACTGTACTTCACTCTTTCCCCCCCCTGTATCTATGCTAGTTTACTTAGTTCCTTAAGAAATCTTGAATATATACCATATGGTCCTGGTGATTTATTGGACTTTAATTATTCTACTTGCTTTATAACTTTCTCATTTTAGACGTCAATCTTTGTCAAGGGCACCATCTGATGCTCTATGAAAATTGCCTTAGGAATAGGAATTTTCCCAAAGTTCTCTCAAGTATTCAAACATGAAAAGCATTTCCTTTCTTCTCTATTCTATTAGCAATCTTTAAAATTACCCGTAAGGACTTTAAGCTCTCATTATGTGTTTTCTTCTTAACGTACACACTTCCTAACTTTTCTTGGACATTTTGTGTCTCTTACTACAATTTACCAGATTTGTATAACCTTCTGCTGAATGTTTACTATTGTTTGATTTAAGTAAAGTCTGTAGAATCTTATATCTAATCCTTAGGAAATTTGAAATATAATACAAATAATAAATCAATTAAGCAATAATAATTAGAATAACAGTTCACATTCTCTAAGTTGAATTGATTTTATCTAAAGACAATTTTCTAAGATCCTTAATATTTTCAAGTTATGTCTTCAAAGCTAGAACAAATTACTAGTTGCTATATATAAGCCACCTGAATAAAATAGGACCCATGCTATCTATGTGAAGGTTATCTATGTATTTGATTTCAATAAGTATTTTAACACACTGTCCTAAAATTTGTACATAACTATTATTTTTAAAAATCTCTTCATTTTTAATAAAGAAGAAAAGACATTTTTGATTTTTTCATCATCCATGTACATAAAGTATATTTTCATTTATACATTCACACTTATTGTATCAGCCATGATTACCTCTATTTCTTTTTTCTTTTTTTTTCCTATATTGATTTAAGAGAGAGAAAGGGAGAGAGACAGAGGGGTAGAAATATTGATGAGAGAGAACATCGATTGGCCGCCTCCTGCATGCCCCCCACTAGGGATTTGGCCCACAACCTGGGCATGTACCTGACTGGGAATAATCGAACCAGCAACCTCTTGGTGCATGGGTCGATGCTCAACCACTGAGCCACACTGGCCGGTGATTACCTTTATTTCATCTTCTCAAGTGACTTACATATATTTCTTATACTTTTTTTAAGTTAAAAAAAATCATATATATATAATGTTTGCCCATGTAAATTTGGGGTGTAGACATTGAGGATTTTAATTATGATTTGGCTCTCCTTACTTCCTGATGACCTATTAAATTACCTCCTGTCATCTCTTTTCTCTTTGCTTATTTTTTAAAATTTGGCCGTATATATCTTAGTTTAGACCTGCCTATAGTGTTTAGAAAAAGCTTACATTGAATTACACTGTGTTAGGTGACCATTTTCAGGAACCTATGAACAAATTCAAGAGTGAATTTTATTCTTCTTGAAGCCAAAGGAAACCATTTATTTATTTATTTTTTATTGAATGTATTGTGGTGACATTGGTTAATAAAATTACATAGGTTTCAGGTATACAATTCTATAGTACATCATTTGTATATTGTATTGTGTGGTTACCACCCTGAATCAAGTTTCTTTCTCTCACAATATAGCCCCTCTTTATCCTCTTCTACCTACTCCCACACCTCCCCTCCCCCTGGCAATCACCATACTGTTGTTTGTGCCCATGAGTCTTTTTTTCTTTGCTTAATCCCTTCATCCTTCTAACCCAGCCCCAGCCCCCTCCCCTCTGATGGCTGTCAGTCTGTTGTTTGTATCCATGAGTCTGTCTCCACTTTGTTTATTTTGTTCATTAGATTCCACATATGAGTGAAATCACGTGGTACTTGTCTTTCTTTGGCTTATTTCACTTCGCATAATACTCTCCAGGTCCATCCATGCTTTTACAAAAGAAAACTGGTTTTTCAG
Organism: Tadarida brasiliensis; assembly: GCA_030848825.1. Classification (NCBI taxonomy): domain Eukaryota; kingdom Metazoa; phylum Chordata; class Mammalia; order Chiroptera; family Molossidae; genus Tadarida; species Tadarida brasiliensis. Next base: position 40,747,172 of record CM061257.1, on the reverse strand, counting down.
TTATCCTAAACTTGTAAATGATTTTTTTCCTTCTTTTAATTGCCAGAAGTAAAGCACTACTAACTTTTGTGCTAGAGGTTTTCTAAATTACCACACCTTCTTCCAAATGTTATGGGGAAATGCCTTTGGAAAGTGTATGGGTGCTAAATAAGTCTTTCCCCGAGAAGCCGGAGCACCTTGATCACTGTGGAAGAGAGCTTACTTGAGACCCATCTTCTAATGGCCACTATGAGCCGTTCATGGAGAGACAAAAACTGTAGAATCCCACGTGTATGAGATATATAAAACAGTCAGACTCATAAAAGCAGAGATTATAATGGTGGTTCTTCATGATAACACCAGGAAGAGTTTTTTTCTTTATATGAAGAGGAATGGAAAGGCATTAACATTTTTAAGGTAAGACACTAGTATAGATAGATTTGCTTTTGAAAATATTACTTTGGCTACTGTGAGGGTGAAGTATTAGAAGAGGACCAAAGTGGATACACAGAAGAATGTTTTAAAATGTAGATGAATTCTAAAATGGTTGTGAGGGTTGTAGTAAGAATGGAGATGTAAGGAAATGAATATTGGTAGATGTTAAAAAGCAAAACCATTACACTTTGTGATAGACCAGGCATTTTAGTAAAAGAGGGTGAGGTGGTAATGCTGACCCCTTAGTTTCTCACTACCATCATTGTATGCATGAGAGAGCCATTTCCTAAGACAGGTACTAGAGGAGGAAGGACATATTTGAGGATGTAGTAGAAGAGAGATCAGAGGTTCAGGCTTGGATGATCTGAGTATCTTGTAGATATTTAAAGAGGTATAATAGGCTATGGGACATGTGATTTTACTCATTTCTAGCAAATAGAGGCCTGACATGCTTCCCTGTTAAATTATACCCTGTCCTATTAAGTCTCTCTTTATCCCTTATTTGTTTTCGTAACTACATATTATATTTACTCTTAAATTACTTCTCTGCATATGTGTTTTTATCATTCTCTTTTTTCTCAACTGGAATGAATTGGTAAAAATAATTAAATTACTTTCTAAGATCCAACATTTTTCTTCCCTCTTTCATCCCTTCAAATATTTCTTGAGCTGTCACTGTGTTCCAAAAATGATACCAAGGTCTGGAAGATAGCAGGTGTACTAGATGGTAGTTCTGGCAACCACAGAACTTCGAAGGACCAGTGCCAGGACTAGAAACCAGGTATTTTGACTATTCATCAGCACTCTTCCAAGCACCATACCAACTCTTAATACTGATGCAGACCTGCCTCCTAGCAAAACTGAAAACTAGGAAAATAAATGATCTCAGCAAAAGTATTGGTGGAAATAATAAAAGCAATGTGTGGAAGCAAAGAGAAAAGGTAAGAAATTGATGAAATGAGATCTGAGACTATTTCAAAGCTTACACAATTGATAGAGAGGAAATAGAAAATTTATTTTTCATCCTTTTTGGAAAAGAGTGTAGAGTTTTGGAACTCTAAATTCTCTGATACAGTAGGAGCCAAGTAAGTTAGTTTCAGACTCCAATGCTGAAACTAAATTTGAAACAGTTTTAATCTATATCGTTTTTTCTACTACAAAATATTCAATTGTTTTTTATATTCTGTGAATGCCGGGCATATTTAGTTATTGTTTTTTAGAAGGGAGTGCCTCAGGCAGAAGTAAAAGAAAGTAGTTTGATTTTTTAATTACATTTAAGGAAAATGAATCAAGAACAACATGTAATATATAGTTTCAAGTGCATGCTAATTCTGTTCCATTACTTAATTAGTTTCTATACTCTAAATTTTATCATGAGTTATAGCCTGAGTTGAGATATCTTTGTCTTATTTTATTTTGTTGGGTTTATTTGGTTCTGCACGGGTTTTGGCTCATGTGCCAACACATTCTCTGAATGGGAGGAATTTCTGTGGGATACATCTTATTTTTAATATTTAAAAAAAAAAACGTATGAGGTGACTTAGAATCACAAAGAAACACCCAGCAATATTTGAAACATGTTGTTTACCAAAGGAATGAAACAGACGTCACAACATGCTGTATCTGTACTCTTCATCTGTAGCCCACCACCCGGGTCTATAGCTTGAGTTAACTGACATTTGATCGTGACCCTAAAAATCCCCATCTGTCAAGTTTCTCCCATTCATATTAACTTTATAATTCCTGTTGGATCCCTGATTTTATTATATTATTCAAATAAGCTAGGATATCTAGACTGTTTCTTTGATTTGCTGTAGCTATTTAAAGTAATAATGAATATGCATCTAATGGAAATATTGCATCATGAAAGGCCTTGGTGTTCATCTTAGGGGAAGAAGAAAATAATTTATTCTCTATTTTTAGAGAACAGAGTAGGCAAGAGCTGAATCTAATGTGGAAGAGAGCTTCACCTAGATGCAAACTGGTTGATTCATCAAACTGAAGTTTTGGATGAGAGCAATAAATAAATCTATTTACCCCTGATCTTTGGAGAATACCTGCGGTGAACTGGGAAATGACTTCAATAATTGTATCCAGACTTTCTTGCTTCAACTAGCACATTGAATATTAGTCCCTGTGGAACTTCTGCAATTACTAACTGTCATGTGAAAATTTTTCATCATTTTTCATGGGAAGAATAGAATATATATATATATATATATATATATATATATATATCTGACTCGTTTAAACTGACAATTGACAGGCAGGTGAAAGTGAAGAGCAGGAGTTGGGCTCAGATTATGGAATCATTTTTAGGGGGGCATTAACATCAGGGGGATGCATAGACTTTATAAATATTACCCTAGCACCTCTTTTTTTTTATAACCACATATATCATTTTGGAATAGGAATAACCACAAAGTGCAATGCATTTTCAGTCGTGTTTACTATAGTATTTAGGCTAAAAGCAATAGTTGCTAAAAATAAAACCCTTAAATGAGTATACTTTTTTTTTCCAGAGGGGAAAAATTCCATAAAGACAGCTGTTTGGGGGGTGGGGTTGGGAAGGGGGTAAGACTGTAACTGCATTAGGAAACCAAAATTACATTGTTTAATTAGAACTTCAATGAAGTAAAGGAACTCTCATCTCTTGTCAAATAGGTAAAAGAAACAACATATCCTGGTAACAGTTTCAGTTTAACTGACATATAAGCATGACTTGAACCAGCTTCTCCTGAGGAACTTGTCAGGTATTCCCAGAAAACTAATCTACTCCCACAGTTGCCAAATGCATAAAGTAATTTTGATGTCTGTTTTCATCTGTCAACTTTCCCATCCCTCATAAAAAATGTGCTAAATAAACTTAAATTATTGTAAAAGTTTCCTGATTGGTATAAAACCATTCTGAGAAAGAGATGTTGGGCGGGAGGTAGCATGTGTAAGGTGTATGCTCCTGTTGATCATGTTTAGGTACACGTTCATGCAATAATGGGGGATTGCAATTGTTTATTCTTTGCACCAAATAAGTCACTTACTTACTCGATGAACTTTGACAAGCATATTGATTTCTCTAGGTCTCAGTGTCTTGCTTGCAAAATGTAGGACAACATAGTGTAATGGCCAAGAGCACAGAGCTTGGAATCAAATTGATTTTTGTACAGATTGGACCCATCCGGAACTTGTTGTACCTCCACGAAATTTCTTACTCTCCCTCTACTTTGCACTCTACATACATAAAATGAAAATAGTAATAGTAATTTCGTTAAGGAAATGAGCTTTGTCTTTTTTAGAGTGAAATATGTCAAAAATCTAGGAAGTTTGATATGCCTGATTATGTTCAAGTATAAAATCAGACATATTCTTAATAGTGTCTTTAAAAATCTTGGGAAGCTACATATAGAAAATGAGTTTATCACAACCAGCTTTGCCATAGGCAAGAACTTTAGAAATAGGAGAAAAATGTTTCAAATATTTCTAGAATTAAAGCTAGATCTAAAATATTGTCAATTACAGAATTATTAATTCAAGTTGAACATGACGTTTAACTACTTATATGTTTTAATAATTATAAGCATCGCCCTGGCCGGTTTGGCTCAGAGGTTAGAGCATCGGCCTGCGGACCATAGAGTCTCAGGTTCAATTCCAGTCAAGGGCATGTACCTCAGTTGCGTTTTGGTCCCCAGCCCCGGTTGGGGTTGTGCGGGAGGCAGCCAATCGATGTATCCCTCTTTCATTGGTGTTTCTCTCTCTCCCTTCCCCCCACCACCACTCTATCTGAAAATAAGTAGAAAAATATCCTAGGGTGAGGATTATTAAAAAATTAAATAAATAAATAAAATTTAAAAGAAAAAATAATTACAAGCATCATTAAAATAAATCATTCAGCTTATTATTTATCATGAAATAATAGTTATTATTTAATTCATTACATATTATTCACTTTAGCTAATGGCCTCACACAAAAATATGAGAAAGAAGACGGGAAATCTATTTTCTCAAAATTCTAATATTTGTGTGTTTTTTTTTTTATCCTCACCCGAGGACACTTTTGCATTCATCTTCAGATAGAGCAAGAGGGAGAGAGGGAAGAAGAGAGAGAGAAACAGAGACACATCAATACGACCCCACCCATACGACCCCAACCAGGGCCGGGGACATACTGCAACCGAGGTACATGCCCTCAGCAGGAACCAAACCCAGGTCTCTCTGGACCGCGGGCTGACGCTCTAACCGCTAAGCCAAACCGGCCAGGGCAATGTTTGTGTTTTATTAAGCCTCTGTCTCCATCTCTTTATCTTTCTGTCTCTTTTTATCTTTTTCTGTTTCTTCCTTTCAGTTTGGGGGAATTTTCATTTAACACAGAGTTTCAAGCTATTTCTTAGTAATTTATAAAAAATTCAGTCAAATAAATTTTTTTAGGAGTTACAGCAGATAAAAGCCATAATGATTTCTACCAAGAACATGTTTTCATTTGATTGGAAACAGCAATACAGGGAGAAAAATCTAACAATTCATTTCTTACAGCGCATCACTCAGTGACCATAAATGAAAGCATTGACCTCATAAGGAAGAGCTCATTATCTGTTTTTATCACCGAAGCTTCCTTAGTATTGCCTATTGAGAGGCAGGTGAACTTACTGAAAACCACAGAATTTGCTTTGATCATCTAAAGAAGAGTGCCATCGGGTTGAATTATAATAAGCAAACCACATCTTAAAGATCAGGGACCACATTCTGTGCTCCTGTTCTCGCCTTGTGTTTAATAGGCCGAGGATTGCACCAGTGCCACTTTGAAAGGCCCATCAGCATCCACTCTGCTGGTGTCTGGGCTGGTACTAATGGGAGCAATAAAAGTGACACAAAAGCAAATTCTGCCCCTACTGTCATTTGGTTGCTAATATAACTTTAAAGTTTTAATTATCATTTTGCTAAAAAAAATTATCTTAACTTTAAAAATCCTCATTGATAGGCCTCCACTTACGAAACTCTAGTAAATTTGGAAGTGTTAAGTATGTATAACTTTTGAAGTATTATAATAACATGTGCATTACCAAGTTGTTATTTTAATTACATAAAATGAGTTCTAGCCCCACCAGTGTGGCTCACTGGTTGAGCGTCAACCCATACACCAAGAAGTTGCTGGTTCAATTCCCACTCAGGACACATGCCCAGGTTGTGGGCCAGATCCCCAGTGAGGGGCATGCAGGAGGCAGCCAATCAATGTTCTCTCTCATCAATGTTTCTATCCTCTCTTCTCTTCCTCTCTAAAATCAATAAAGAAAAAAATATTAAAAAAAAACAACACAAGTTTTAGACTAGAGACACATTTTAAGACTAATTAAAGCAGTATTATTTTATTTTTTTAAATTCTCACCCGACGATATTTTTCTATTTATCTTCAGAAAGAGTAGGAGAGAGGACGAGAGAGGAAGGGAGAGAGAAACATTGATGTGAGAGGGACACATCCACTGGTTGCCTCCTGCATGACCCCGACCAGGGCTGGGGATAAACCACAACCGAGGTACATGCCCTTGACCAGAATCCAACCTGCAACTCGCTGGTCCACAGGCCAATACTCTCACCGCTGAGCCAAACCGGCCAGGGCAAAGGAGTATTATTTTAAACCATTTGTAATAACAATGACATAAATAATGTTATATTTAAATTCTACAGAATATTTCCTAGGACCACACTGAGCTAAAAGGCAAAAGAGACTTCACATGTATTATCAAGCAATTTTCAAGTTCAAGTGAAATTGATATTCCTTGAAGATTTTATTTTACTTTTTTCTCTCATAGTTTTTCACACAATTTCCACTGTTTGAAATCACCCCCTTTTCCAAGAGTATATATTAGGAGCACAGGCAAAACTACATCAATTTTAAAGACAAACATAAGCCAATAATTTAAAAAAATTTTTTAATTTTTTCCCTTTATTGATTTTAGAGAGAGAAGAAGGGAGAGGAAGAGAGAGATAGAAACATCGATGAGAGAGAGAACATCAGTTGGCCGCCTCCTGCATGCTCCCCCACTGGGGACCTGGCCCACAACCTGGGCATGTGTCCTGACTGGGAATTGAACCAGCAACCTCTTGGTGCATGGGTCGATGCTCAACCACTGAGCCACACCGGCCAGACCATAAGCCAATAATTTTGTTCTTACTTGTTACCATAAAAGTATTTAAGCTTTCTCCACATTTGTTTCATTTTCTATTTCTTAAAATCTTTCAGTATGACAAAAAAGCTATTGTAATAACAATAAATATATACAGTTTTTTAAAGAATCAGTGACAGAAATATATATATATAATGGCTAAATGTGGCAGTTGAAAATCATAAAATAAGAGGAACTAAAGTATTTTTAAAAGCTAAAATATATAAAGTTTTCAGTTTCACACTACTGTATCCTATATGCATTGTAAGATGTTAACCTTTAATTCAGCTTGTCTTTATCCTAATTGCATTAGAGTTATAGTTAATTAAATTAAATTTTTATAAAATATATGTGGTTCTAAACCAACCATTATATAAAAAGGAAAAAGCAGCCCACAGCTCATCACAGTTCCTGACATATTAGATACTCAGCATGAGTTTACTATAAAATTATAATTATTTTTTTGATTAACTGAAAACTATATCTTATGACAGAATGTATTTATGTATTTTGTTTTTTTCCAAAGATCTTTTTTATTTATACACAACAATTATGGGTTGAAAATCAAAGTTCATATATGATATATGGTACTTCTTACTTAAAAGACATTATGGATGCATTAACCTTGTTATGCCAGAATTTAGTTAAAGCTCTTTTTTCCCAATATTATGTGATTGAGAACTAATAGTGAAACAATAACGTAATGTCAAGAAACTCAAACTTTGCTTAATTTCACTGATGTTCTTCTATTTAGTGATTTTATAGGTTTAACTCTCCAAATTTGGCTTTTATCACAGCAAAAACTCCATAGAAGTTTTGTAAATATTATTGGGAAAATGTATGTAAATATTTATTATGTAGAGCATATAAAAAGTATTAAATAACTAATAGATAGGTACTGTTGTAATATAATTCTCACATTATTCAGTCTTTCCATCCATGAAAATATCTCTCCTTGTTTTAAAGAATGTTTCTTCTATAACTCAGTAGTTTTATTGTTTATTTTCATTAGTACTAATGTATTTCTTTTTATCTTATTTCTCATCAGCATATACAGGGTTTGGCAAAAGTAGATTTACAGCTGCATTATGACATTTTGAGGTTATAAAACTATTGTAATAATCATAACCTGTATGTCTTTTTTTCATGCGAACAACTATAAACCTGCTTTTGCCCTCCCCTGTACTATGCTTGACATTGTCAGTATAGGTATTTATTATGTGTTTTAGTTGATTAATGTTAAAATAAGGAAAATACTGGATTTTCATATACTTATATTGTAGCCATTGTCTTTTCTAAACTCACAACATAAGTCTGGTCTTTTTTAGGTTTTGAATTTCCAATTTTTTTTATCTATTCTTTTTATTTTAGTTTCATGTCTTCTTTTTCAGTGTTAAGAATTTTGAGGACAAAATCCAGTGAAATATGTGGTGAAACATCTTAATTTTCCTTAATATAATAATCATATAATGATATTTCATAGTAAATTAGATATTTGCTGCTGATTTGGATGTATTTATGTACATGCTATAGAAACTTTCTATTCCTAATTAGTCTTTTTTTTTTTTAATCCTTAACTGAGGATATGCTTTTATTGCTTTTAGAGAGAGAGGGAGAGAGACAAAGAGAGAGAGACAGAGAGAGAGAGAAACATAATTTGATTTCCTCCCCTTCATGCCCCGACTAGGAGTCAAATCTGAAACCTGGGTATGTGCCCTGACCAGGAATTGAACCTGCAACATTTTGGTGTACAGGAGGCCACTCCAACCAACTTAGCCATCTGACCAGGGAAGCCTAATTACTAATTTTTAAAAAATCAGTAATATATACAATTTGAAGGTATGAAGTTTTAATACTTACACAGTAGAAAAAAATCGCTCTCTCCTATTCCCTCATAATGTGCTTCATAACACAATTAAAAAAAAAAAAAAGGTCAATATCACTGACCAATTTCATGATCAGTATTAAAATAGTACATATTTGATTTATGTGTAGAAATTTTGTTTCTTTAATCAATAGTCCAAAATCATTAACTAGACTGACTTTTTGCTATACTATGATCTACATTATTGACCATAAAATGTGGTGCCATTCTGAAATAAAGTCTATCACTATGATATTTTTCCACATTCTAAGTAATAAGATCTTAACCTCAGTCAGTTTGGACTGCTAAAACAAAACACCCTAGACTGGATAGCTTAAACAACACACATTTATTTCTTACAATTCTGGAAACCGAGAAGTCTAAGATCAAGGTGTCGGTGGAATTTGATGTCTGGTGAGCACCCTATTCCTGGTTTGCAGATGGCTACCTTCTTGCTGTATCTTCCCCTGAGGGAGAAAGAGAGGGTTCTGGTCTTTCCCTCTTCTTTTAAGGGCGCTAATCTTATTATGGAGGCTCCACCTTCATGACCTCATCTAAAGCTAGTTACCTCCCAAAGACCCCACCTCCAGATACCATCACATTGAAGATCAGGGCTGCAATATTTAAATTCAAAAAATTCAAATTAAGAATTTGAAAGGGACAGAAACATTCAGTTCATAGCAGACCTGCAGACAGATTTCTTTATAAAATTGGAAAATCCCTAATTGCTTACTAAATTTATAGCCACAATCTCTAGATTATGTCCGAACTATTATGTTGATTTAAAAAGTTATATGATGGTCCGGCTGGTGTGGCTCACTGGTTGAGCATCGACTCATGCTCCCAGAGGTCGCTGGTTCGATTCTCGGTCAGGGCACATGCCCAGGTTGTGGGCCCGATCCCTGGTGCAGGGCATGCAGGAGGCAGCCAATTGATGTTCTCTCTCATTGATGTTTCTATCTCTCTCCCTCTCCATTCCTCTCTCTAAAATCAATAAAGAAAAGAAATATTTAAAAAAATTATATGATGGACTTTATTACAGACAAGTGGTTCTCAAGAGAGGATATTTTGGCCCAGGTGACATTTGATAATATCTGAAGCCAGTCTTGATTATTACCAGTGGATGGGAGAGTATGCTATTAGCATGTATGAGTCATTAAGGCCAGGGATGCTGGTAAGCATCTACAATGCACAATACATCTGCCAACAACAAAGAAATATTCAATCCAAAATGTCAATGTTACCACTTTGTAAAACTTCAATATAAAGAAGAATAAATTATAATTTGAATTGGTATTTTAATTATCTTACTTGAAGGTTATATAAAAATTTGAGATTGATTCTGACCAAATGGCACTTTTTTTTCTTTCATTTGTTTTGTAAGTATGAGGAAGAATCAAATAAGGATGATTTCTATAATTTTGTAAATATTGTGACTACTTAAATTAAACTTTCCCAACAATGGGGTCCAGCCACGCTCAGCTTACCACCATGGACTTTGTGCACTCTATCTCTGAAGGAGGTGTTACACACATAAAGTATGGACAGTTATTGATTTTACCTTTATTTATTATATTCTGTTACCATTTTCCAGAAAATTTTTATAGAGTTTCACATAATACATTGCATCTGTGTTTTGCTCAAGTAGAATTTTATGCTTGGAAAGCATTGTACTGCAAATATTGATTCTTATTTCAAAGGAAGTCAGAGAAGCATGTGAGGATTGAGGAAGCGACTTCAAGTATAATAAGTAGGTTCACAGAGAGAGGTGACTGTTTGAATTATACTTATAGAGTGTTAAATGCTCAAATGATGGAACCCCAGATTCTGCATTGTGCCTCAGTAGAGATGCTAACTATGTCTATTTAAATAAAATAATTGCATAATTTGGTAGGGAATACATTTTTTTCTGGCCTTAATTAATTTATTTATTTTTGATTTCTCCTCCCCCCCCCGGCAGACACCCTCCTCCTTACTCCCACCCCCTCCAAGCATTGCTATCTATGTCCATTGGTTGCACATACATGCATGTAAGTTCTTTGGTTTATCTCAGCACTCCCCCCCCAACCCCTACTCTGAGGTTTACCAGTCTGAACCATACTCCTTTCTCTGTCTCTGGGTCTGTTTTGTTCATCAGCAATTTTTGTTCATTATATTCCACAAATAAGTGAGATCATGTGATATTTGTCTTTCTCTGATTGGCTTATTTTGCTTAGCATAATACTCTCCAGGTCCCTCCATGTCCTCTCCAAGGATAGGAGATCTTCCTTTCTTACAACTGCATAGTGTTCCATTGTGTATATTTACCACAGCTTTTTTATCCACTCATCTATTGATGGACACTTGGGCTGTTTCCAGATCTTAGCAATTGTAGATAGTGCTGCTATGAACATAGGGGTACATATAGTCTTTCTGATTGGTGTTTCAGGCTTCTTAGGATATATTCCTAGAAGTGGGATCACTGGGTCAAACGGCAGATCAATTTTTAATTTTTTGAGGAAACACCATTTGTTTTCCATAGTGGCTGCACCAGTCTGCATGCCCACCAGCAGTGTACTAGAGTCCCCTATTCTCCACACCCTCGCCAGCACTTGGTGTTTGATGATTTGTTGATGGCAGTCATTCTGGCAGGTGTGAGTTGATACCCCATAGTCATCTTAATTTGCATCCCTGATGATTAGTGACATTGAGCATTTTTTCATATGTCTCTTGGTCATTTGTATGTCCAGTTTGGATAGGTGTCTATTTAGGTCCTCTGCCCATTTTTTAATTGGGTTGTCTTCCTTTTGTTGAGTTGTATGAGCACTCTATTTTTTGGGGAAATTAACCCCTTATCTGATGCATCATTGGCAATTATGGTCTCCCATGTAGTGGGTTCCCTTTCCATTTTGATGGTTGTTTCTTTTGCTGTGCAGAAGCTTTTTAGTTTGATGTAGTCCTATGTGTTCATTTTTTCCTTCGTTTCTGTTGCCTTAGGCGTTGTATCAGTGAAAATTCTGCTGCATGTGATGTCTGAAATTTTGTTGCCTACATTTTCTTCTAGGAACTTTATAGAATCATGAGTCCCATCTATCATGAGTCTTCTATCCACCTTGAGTTTATTCTTGTATATGGTGTAAGTTGATGGTCTAGTTTCACTTTTTTGCATGTAGCTGTCCAATTTTCCCAACACCATTTATTAAAGAGGCTGTCTTTACTCCATTGTATGCTCTTGCCACCTTTGTCAAATATTAATTGAGCATGATGTCTTGGGCCAGTTTCTGGGTTCTCTGTTTTGTTCCATTGATCTATCTGCCTGTTCTTGTGCCAGTGCCAGGCTGTTTTGATTACATTGGCTTTGTAGTATAACCTGATATCCAGTATTGTGATCCCACCTACTTTGTCCTTCTTTTTCAAGATTGCTGTGGGTCTTGTTTGGTTCCATATGAAATTTTGAAGTATTTGTTCTAGTTCTGTGAAATATGACATTGGCATTTTAATGGGGGTTGCATTCAATCTATAGATTGCCTTGGGTAGTATGGACATTTTAATGATGTTAATTCTTCCAATCCATGAACAAGGTATATGCTTCCACTTTTTTAAATTAATTAATTATTTTAATTAATTTGGTTTTGTTACAAATGTTTCTCCTTTTTCCCCCATTGACACCCTTCTCCCTATTCCCCCCACCCCATCCCCAGCTTTGTTGTCTATGTCCATTGGTCATGCATACATGCATATAAGTTCTGTGGTTTATCTCTTCCCTCCAAAACCCCCCTCCTCTGAGGCTTGTCTGTACCCTACTTCTATGTTTCTGGGTTAATTTTGTTCATCAGTTTGTTTAGTTCATTATATCCCACAAATAAGTGAGATCATGTGATAATTGTCTTTCTCTGCTTGGATTGTTTCACTTAGCATAATACTCTCCAGGTCCCTCCATGTTATCTCAAAGGATAAGAGATCTTTCTTTCTTAACAGCTGCATAGTATTCCATTGTGTACATGTACCATAGCTTTTTTATCCACTCATCTACTGATGGACACTCGGGTTGTTTCCAGATCTTAGCTATTGTAAATAGTGCTGCTATGAACATAGGGGTACATATATTCTTTCTGATTGGTGTTTCAGGCTTCTTAGGGTATATTCCTAGAAGTGGGATCACTGGGTCAAATGGCAGTTCAATTTTTAACTTTTTGAGGCAACACCATAATGTTTTCCACAGTGGCTGCACCAGTCTGCATTCCCACCAGCAATGTAGTAGAGTCCCCTTTTCTCCACACCCTCGCCAACACTTGTTTGATGATTTGTTGATGACAGCCATTCTGACAGGTGTGAGGTGATACCTCATAGTTGTTTTAATTTGCATCTCTTTGATGATTAGTGACATTGAGCATTTTTTCATATGTCTCTTGGCCATTTGTATGTCCTGTTTGGAGAGGTGTCTATTTAGCTCCTCTGCCCATTTTTTTATTGGGTTCTTTGTCTTCCTTTTGTTGAGTTGTATGAGTGCTCTATTTTGGGGGGAAATTAACCCCTTATCTGATGCATCATTGGCAATTATGGTCTCCCATATAAAGGGGTCCCTTTCCATTTTGATGGTTGTTTCTTTTGCTGTGCAGAAGCTTTTTAGTTTGATGTAGTCCCATGTGTTCATTTTGTTTGTTTGTTTCTGTTGCCTTAGGCGTTGTATCAGTGAAAATTCTGCTGTGTATGATGTCTGAAATTTTGTTGCCTGAATTTTCTTCTAGAACTTTTATGGATTCATGAGTCACATTTAAGTCTTTTACCCATTTTGACTTTATTCTCATGTATGGTGTAAGTTGGTGGTCTAGCCTCATTTTTTTTTCCAAGTAGCTGTCCAATTTTCCCAACACCATTTATTGAAGAGACTGTCTTGGCTCCACTGTATGCTCTTGCCACCTTTGTCAAATACTTTTTTATATCTCCCTCTATTTCTTTTCTCAACGTCCTATAGTTTTCTGCAAATAGGTCCTTACTTCTTTGGTAAAGTTTATTCATAAGTATCTTAATTTTTTTGCTGCAATGGTAAATGGGATTGTTTTTCTAGTTTCTCTTTCTGTGTGGTCATTAGTGGTGTATAAGAATGCTGTTTCCTCTATTTCTTGATGTTAATTTTGTATCCTGCTACTTTGCCTAATTTGTTTATTAAATCTAGTAGATTTTTGATGAAGTGTTTAGGGTTTTCTATGTACAATATCATGCCATCTGCAAATAATGACAGTTTCACTTCCTTCTTTCCAATTTGGATCCCTTTTATTTTTTATTCTTGTCTAATTGCTGTGGCTAAGATATCCAGTACTATGTTAAATAAGAGTGGTAAAAGTGGGCATCCCTGTCTTGTTCCTGTTCTTAAGGGAAATGCTTTTTGCCATTGAGTATGATGTTGGCTGTAGGTTTTTTATATATGGACTTTATTATGTTGAGATATGATTCCTCTATTCCCACAATGCTAATTGTTTTTACCAAAAATGGGTGCTGGATTTTGTCAAATGATTTTTCAACGTCTATTGATATGATGATATGTCTTTTATCTTTCATTGTGTTTATGTGGTGTATCACATTTATTGATTTGCAAATATGTACCATCCTTGGGATAAATCCCACTTGGTTATGGAAAATAATTTTTTTGATGTATTGCTGGATCCAATTTGCTAATATTTTGTTAAGGGTGTTGGCATCTATATTCACCAGGGATATTGGCCTGTAGTTTTCTTTCTTTGTAGTGTCTTTATCTGGTTTTGGAATTAGAATTATGCTGGCTTCATAAAATGAGTTTGGAAGTCTTCCTTCTTCTTGAATTTTTTGGAATAGTTTGAGGAAAATGGGTGTCAGTTCTACTTTGAATGTTTGGCAAAACTTCCCGTGAAGCCTTCCAGGCCTGGACTTTTGTTTACTGAAATAGTCATGATTACATCTTCAATTTCCTTAGTTGTTATTGGTCTGTTCAAGTTTTCTATCTCTTCCAGGTTCAGTTTTGGGAGACTATGTGTTTTTGGAAATTTGTCCATTTCGCCTGGGTTGTCCAATTTGTTGGTGTATAATTGTTTATAGTATTTGTTAATGGTCCTTTGTATTTCTGTGGTGTCAGTTGTTTCTCCTCTTTTGTTTCTGATTTTGTTTATTTCGGTCCTCTCTCTTTGATTTTTGGTGAGGGTAGCTAAGGGTCCATCAATCTGGTTTATCTTTTCAAAGAACCACCTCTTTGTTTCATTGATCTTTTGAATTGTGTTTTTTTGTTTTGTTTTGTTTTTTGTTTTTTAGTCTTTATGTCATTTATTTCTGTCTAGTCTTTACTATTTTTTTCCTTCTACTTGCTCTGGGGTTTTCTTTTTGTTTGCTTTCTAGTTCTTTAAGTTGTGAGGTTAGTCAATTTGAAATTTTTCTTGTTTCCTAAGGTAGGCCTGTAGTGCTATGAAATCTCCTCAGGACTGCTTTCACTTTATCCCATAAATTTTGTGTTGTTGTGTTTTCATTTTCATTGGTTTCCAGGAAGTTTTTAATTTCTTCTTTGATCTCCTTGGTAACTCATTCATTGTTTAATAACATGCTATTTAGCCTCCATGTGTTTAAATGTTTTTGTGTATTTTTGTTGTAATTGATTGCTAGTCCCATGCCATTGTGATCTGAGAAGATGTTTGATATTATTTCAATCTTCTTGAACTTGTATACACTTAGTTTGTGTCCTAACATGTGGTCTATTTTTGAGAATTTCCCATGTGCACTTGAGAAGAATGTGATTTCTGCAGTTTGGGGGTGTAATTCTCTGTAGATATCTATTAAGTTCATTTGCTCTAGTGCATCATTTAGAGTCTCTGCATCCTTATTAATTTTTTGTCTAGAGGATCTATTCAATGATGTCAGTGAGGTGTTAATCTTCCCTGCTATGATTGTATTGCTGTGAATTTCTCCTTTGAAGTCCTCCAGAAGTTTTTTAATAGATTTTGGTGCTCCTTTGTTGGGTGCATATATGTTTACGAAGGTTATATCTTCCTGTTGGATAGATCCTTCCAATATTATGTAGTGGCCTTCTTTGTCTCTAGTTATGGCCTTCATTTTGAAGTCTATTTTATCAGATATGAGTATTGCCACCCCAGCTCTTTTTTCCTTCCCGTTTGCTTGGAACATTTTTTTTATTTTTTCACTTTCAACCTTTGTGACTTTTTTGTTGTGAGGTGGGTCTCTTGAAAACAACTTATATATGAGTCATGCTTTCTTATCCAATCAGCTACTCTGTCTTTTGATCAGAGTGTTTAATCCTTTACATTTAAGGTTATTATTGATATGTACTTATTTTTTGCCATTTTTATTTAGTGTGGTTCTACTTTTCTTCCTATTTCTTCTACTAATTACATCAGTTCTTTTAACATTTCTTGCAGTGATGGTTTGGTGCTAATATATTCCCTTTGCCTTTTTTTTTTTTTTTTTTTTTTTTTTTTTTTTTTTTTTGTCTGGGAAGCTCTTTATTTGACCTTCTATTTTGAATGAAAACCTTGCTAGAAGGTCTTGGATTCAGATCCTTGTTTTTCATTACCTGGATTAGTTTGTGCCATTCCCTTCTGGTCTATAGTGTTTCTGTTGAGAAGTCAGATGATAGCCTTGTGGGGGTTCCTTTGTAGGTATCCTGTTGCTTATCTCTTGCTGCCTTTAGGATTCTCTCTTTGTCTTTAATTTTTGTCATTTTAATTATTTGTGTCTTGGTGTGGGCCTGTTTGGGTTCTTCTTACTCGGGGCTCTCTGTGCTTCTTGTACTTGAATGCCTTTTGTTTTTTTTCACCAAATTAGGGAAGTTTTCTGTCACTATTTCTTCAAATTTATTATCTAACCCTTGCTCCTTTTCTTCTTCTGGAACTACTATGATGTGGATGTTGTTATGTTTCATATTGTTCCACAGTTCTTTTAGCTCCTGTCTTCCTGTTTTTAATTGTTTTTTTTTTTTTTTTTTTTTCTTTTTGGTTCTCTGTTTGGGCAATTTTTTCTACCTTGTCTTCTAATTCACTGATCCAATCCTCTGCCTCCTCTACTCTGCTGGTTATTCCTTCCAATGTGTTCTTATTTTTGCTGTCATTCCTCAAACCCAATTGGTTGGTTTTTAATGCTTTTATAGCTTTACTCATGCTGTTGAGCTTCCTCATGATTATTACTCTGAACTTTCCCTCTGATATCTTGCTTAGTTCCCTTTCATTTATTTCATCTTCTGTCAAATTATCTTGTTCTTTCATTTGGGACTTGTTTCTTTGTTTCACCATTTTTTAGCTATCTTAATGGGTTTTGGAGCCTGCCAAATTTTCCCTGTACATGTTAGTGTTCCTTCCATTGGTTGTGGCTCCCTCTTCTGGGTTTGGATGAGTGTGGGAGGACCCATGTTAATCACCACTGCCAAGTCTTACTTTCCTGGGTAGATTTGTAAGCCCAGGAAAGGTTCAGTTGTCCTCTAGCTTTTTGCCTGGAGGCTATTAGTCTCAGTTACTTGATAAGCCTTGGGTTGTAGCCCTCAGCTGAATGAAAAAGTCCCTCAGGTGTTCAGGATAAGAAGATTTGCAGAGAGTGGGGCAGATGCTTGTTGGCTGTTAATTATCCTCCATTTGCATTTCGCTGGCCTGGCTTGGTGGTGGTAAATTTTTGAGGGAGGGGCTGCTGCTCTCCCCTGGGCTCTGGGAAGGGGCTCTTTGGGTAATATGGCTACTGTCCTAAGAGGGAGTTATTCAACGCAAATTCCCATTACCATCTCAGCTCTCCAAGCTCCCGAGTCCCTCCACACTGTTCCAGTCGTCCTCACTCCCTCTGCCAGAGCCCAAGGTACGTGTCTGTAGCTAATTTACTGCTCTGTTCCGGCCCTCTGTGCTGTGGAGCCAGCTTGGGATTTTCACCCCCAAGGGAGCTGCTCACAGCTAAAACATCTGCTGTCTGTGGGCTCCCAGCCCACCCTCTAACACCTCTGCAGTTCTACCAGGCTCAATTTAGTGTCCTCTTTCTGTCCATGGTTATACAGGTCCTCTCCAGCAGCTTTTCTGTTGGTTTTTCCCAACGATTTGTCTTTATTTTAGTTGTAATTCTAGTTTGGTCCTGGGAGATGGTCTGTGTAGCTTCCATTCACTCCACTGCCATTTTTTAATCTCAGGAATACATTTTTAAAAAGTGGAAGCTTATAAGTTAGTCGTGTGTAAAATGAAGACCATCATGCAGATGCTTATAAGTTTCTCCTATCAGATTTTTGTTAGTCAAAATAAATTCAAGCATGAATTACAAGAGGGGCATCTGCATGAGAGATAACTATTCTTTGACAACTAAACTATGTTAAATTCGTAAGCTGAGAAATATAACTATTAATATTATGTTCACCCTTTTCAGAAAATAATACATTTACAAGAAAAAAAGCTTAACTATTTGCTAAATGCACCTGCCATATATCTTTGGTATTCCCAAGAAGTAAATATTTATATATTTTATTAACATAGCCAACTAATTTTTAGGCCACATAGTATGTGTATCTGTAATATATGAACAAGTATACTATGAATCATTTCTAAACATTTATTATTTTGTCCATATGTTTATTCTTATTTTTAGAAATTTTCTATCTGAAACCTATCTTTAGAAAATCTAGTTTCTGTAAATTTTGATGAATAAAAAACCTAATGGCTAGTTATTTAAAGCAAATAGCCTGTCTCCTTTTTCAGTGGGAACAAGAAACTAAATAAGTCAGGGCAAAAGTATTTTCTTACCCTTTAATGTTAATGTGGTGTATTTGTGTGTATGTTGTACGTGTGTATGGAGGTGAGAGGGACACAGAGAAGAGAGGATCAGTTTAGAAACTTTGCCCTTCATTTATCTTGACATTCATTAGTGCTTTTCAATAAGTTTTAATAAATTTCTCCATTAAAAGGCTAGTTCTTTTTGTCAAGTTCTTCCCCAGTATGTTTTTGTTGTTTCCATTTGTACATGATCTTACATGGAATGTTGCTTGTATATAGATACACATTCGTTTATTACATAATGACTTGCATCCAATAATCTTTCTAATTTCACTTACAAATGCTAAATAACAAATGAATGGTTTACTTGTGGTTTCCTATAGGTTTAACTATAAAAGCTTTAATGGTATTTACTCATTTTGGATGCCCCCTCAAATGTCAAATTTATATGGCCTACCCTAACATATACAACATCATATTATTTAATTTTCTGACACTAAAATATATGATTCTTGATCTCTCTTTTCATATTCTGTGTTTTACCATTCATTCAGAATAAAATATTTGAAGCTTTAATAATTAATTCTTCTTGTGTGTATAACATAGTGACTAACATATTCACTTAGTTTCTATGCTCTATATTTTCCACTTCCTAATTTTGGGATTGTTAAATTGTCTTGATGATTTTTATTTGGTCCTATTTTTTCTTTATTTCAAGCTTCCTTTTTATATCATGAAGTATAGGATTTCATTTTTATTTTCTGTAAAAGATAAGGAAGGCCAATATTTCAAGCATTCATTTATCTGGTTCTTCTGGCTCTCATTTGTGGTATATTGTTTCTATGTATTATTATTCTTATTATCAATATTATTAATGTTAAAATGTACATTGTATCTATGTTACCTAGATTTTTATTTAAGGGTTAAAGTCGAAGTTTTTCGGAGACAAATTGTGATTTTATCTGCCTGTTGCCTGAGAGCCCTTCCAATACAGGCCCATAATAATTCAATTATTTTCACAATGATTTTTAGAATACATGGTAGCATGACTTCAACGGCTAACTTAAATAGTTATAAGCTTTAAATTATTAATTTTCAAGGGGGATATTTTCCATGTCTTTCATACCAATATTGAGACATACAAGTTTCCTTTTTTGTAGAAGGCTTGTATCTAGGAGAATAATTTGATTATATTTTGTAATTTGGGAAAGATCTCTGACTTGATAACTTATATATAAGATAGTATTTAGTTTTACTTCTTTGCTCCCAAACCTCAGATAATTCTAAATAAAAGAACCATAGCATCATCAGGGTTTGGCAGATACTGAAGGGAAAAGGTGACTATTGAAGTCTGCTTTCTATACACATTCCAAATTTTATTTATTTTGTCTGTTAACTATTTTGCCAATTGAAAATTATTTTCAAAACATCATTTTGACTTTTACCTGTTTTCTTTAACTGTTTGATTGTGTAAGTCAATTAAGATTGGTCTTACATTATGTGCTAGTAGGAGAAACTCTCCATCTCTTAATGTTCTCTCCTCTGTAGGTCCCTAGTTAAACTTACGCCATCCCGAGGAATGATAGTGTCCTTTATACTTCTAAATCTTAGTCTAAAGAAACCTATATGATCCTATTAACCAGTGTCACCCCAATGAATTTATTAAAAAAATAAATCTTAGTCTAATTTTGATCTATCCTTACCTTAAGGTAATTTATTGAATGTCTAATAATCATCTCAATATTAGCATGGCAATGTTTTGCTTCTGTTGAAATGATCATTAATACAATGCCTGGCTCACAGTATAAAGTAAATTGGGGAAGAGAAAGTCAATAATTCCATTTCGTCTATGTTGTTTTTGAAATAATTATTAGATATCCATGAATAATTTAAAAATAGCATTTTAATGTAGAAGTTTGGTGTTAAAAGTAGACATTTAAAAATATATTTGAAGAATATCAAACAAGAATTTTGTTTTGAAGTCATGGGGTTAGATAAAATATTGGGAATGGAGACTATGAATAGAGAAAAGGAGATGCAGGAGTAGACCCTGAAGGACTCCCATATTTAGAACTTGAATGAAGAGGAGCTTCAAGAGCTCTACTAGTAGAACTGAGAGCAATCAAGTTGATTTTGATTAAAGTAGTGTGAACCATGTCATGATTCCAAATCAGTGTCCAGATAAATGCAGTGGTACCTAAACTTTAGAGATTTTATGAAACTTAGGAAGATTAGCCTTGCTATGTTTATATGTATGCAAATTTTAAATAGAAATGCTATTAATGATATCTAACAATGAGATTAACTAGGTTGTGATTATTCTGTCAGAAATAATGATATTAATAGAGGTAACAAAACTATTGTTTTATGCTTTCATGAAAACTTATTTAAGAATGCTTCTCTTATCCTTTGAGACGACATGGAGGGACCTGGAGAGTATTATGCTAAGTGAAATAAGCCAGTCAGAGTAAGACAAGTACTGCATGATCTCACTTATTTGTGGAATATAATGAACAAAATAAGCTGATGAACAAAATATACCCAGAGACATGGAAGTAGGGGGCAGAATGACAAACATCAGGGCAGGGGTGGGGGAGTGGGGGTGGAGAGATAAACCAAAGAACTTATATGCATATATGCATAACCAATGGATATAGACAACAATACTGTGAAGGGAGGGCAGGAGCAGGGAGGAGGGTGTCACTGGGGGAAAAAAGAGAAACATCTGTAACAAAAATTAATTAAAAATAATTTTTTTAAAAAAAAGAATGCTTCTCTACTGTCAGTTGACTAGAGCAAAGGACACCAAGGGACTGAGTTTCAAACTTCATCCATAACACAGCGGGTAAAATGCCTTAACCTCTGCATACCACTTAACCTTTCTGTGCCTCATTTGACCTATATGTCTAATAAACATAAAATGATGATAACCTCAGAAAGGTGCTGAAAAAACTGAGTAATTCACTATTTCATAAAACAAACAAACAAACAAAAAACAGCAGAGTAAAACATCTGGACAGTGATATTAAAATAAGAACTTTTGGTTTAGATATATATTTTTTTAATTCCAAGTTGATCTACACTCTTAACAAAAACTTTATAATTTAACATAAGGACTTCTAACAGTAGTCAAATAATGTGAGTAAAAGTCAGGAGGAAGGCTGCTTTTAATACTGGCTGTTACTGTAAACTACCTCATTATAAGGAATTGTTTATTTATATGATTTTTGAATAGTGATTTTATTTTATGAGAGTTGATATTGTTATTTCTAGCTTCCTCCATTTGTTGTTTCTTAAGGTTGACTTAACAGATCTCTGGTATTTCAGCAATATTATTCCAAAGAACTTGTATTTTGAACAAGTCACTGCTTGTTCAATGTAGTGTATCTTTTCACTCTGATTTAGTCTTTACAAGGTAAATCTTCCTGATACATTACATATGAATTGCTAGGATTTATTCATCCAATGAAACTGGAAATGTAATATTCTTAGCAATGAAAAAAAAAAATCTTGGCATTTTTAAAATCCTCTTTAATCCTTATCTGTGTGTGTGTGTGTGTGTGTGTGTGTGCGCGCACGCGTTAGAGACAATGATACTCTACAGCTATATGTCACGTAAGGAGGCGATTCTCCCTGAGGAATTAAAATTCTTTAGTATTGCCCTGGCTGGGTTGGCTCAGAGGTTAGAGCATCAGCTGGCAGACAAAAGAGTCGCAGGTTCGATTCTGGTCAAGGGCACGTACCTCGGTTGCAGTTCATCCCCGGCCCTGGTTGGGGTCCTGTGGGAGGCAGCCACTCGATGTGTCTCTCTTATGTCGATGTCTCTCTCTCTCCCCAACTCTATCTGAAGATAAATGAAATGAATGAATGAATGAATGAATAAATAAATAAATAAATAAATAAATAAATAAAATCCTTTAGTATTAGTTCAAAGCAATAGGGGTGTGTGTGTGTGTGTGTGTGTGTGTGTGTATTGTTTTGTTTTTACCTCTTGTACTTGGGGAGTTTTTCATGTGCCAAAGTAAAGTAAAACTATTCCATGGACTAGCAAAGTTAATTCATGGATGTCAATTATAACACAAGATAAAATAGAATTGTGCCAGTTTGGTTACATTTTATTAGCTAATATAAAAAATATGAAAATTTTGGGAGTATTTGAAGATGAAAAAGAACAGTCACTTTTTTTCTTTAATTTCCTATTCAGTTTTTCCTATTTTCATATTCTGATGTACATGCATATTTCTTTTATCATAGGAATATAAGATGATCAGTAGTCTTTCTATTTACATTATGCATTCTAAAAGATTACAGTATTTTGTGGATTTCATGCACTATAGTTTCATTATTCCTTTGTTGTTGGCTGTTTGCACTATTTCCATTTTCCAATATTTCACATGACACTATAACAAACGTGTATTTTAAACCACATTTTGTTTATCCATTTATTTGATGGACACTTGGATTGTTTCCTCTTTTGACTATTGTGAATAATATTATAATAAACATTGATATAATAATATCTGTTTAAATCTTTATTGTTATGGGCTGAGTTGTGTTCCCTCAAAATCTATATGTTGAAGTTCAAAACCCCAGTACCTTGGAATGTGACTGTTTGGAGACAGGATGGTCTTTCTTTCTTTCTTTCTTTCTTTCTTTCTTTCTTTCTTTCTTTCTTTCTTTTTCTTTCTTTTTACTGCTGAACTGCTAAAGGAATTGGAAATGCCAAGTAGCTGGTGAATTGATGCAAATTGCTCCTTAGTGCTTATTAGGAGATGAATAGAAAAGCAGTCTAACATTTCAGATCTTTAAGTAAGAGTTTGTAAGTCCCTGATATATCACTTTACATTGTATGTCAATTCAGGAATATATATGTGTGTATGAATTAATAAAGCTATCAATAACTAGTTGGGGGAGTACCTGATTCTCTTTTTTTAATTGTAGGATTCCATTTATGTGAAACTTCCAGAATAGGCAAATCCATATAGACAGAAGGTAAACTAGTGGGTGCCAGGGGCTGGAGGCACGGGGTCTCCTTTTGGGATATTGGAACTATTCTGGAACTAGATAGAGGTGATGGTTGCACAACATTGTCGCTGTACTTAATACCCTTGAATTGTACACTTGCAAATGGTCAAAATGGTGAACTTTGTCATGTGAATTTTATCTCAAAAATATTTTAAAAAATAAAACACAGTGCTCTGACTCTAACATGTACATTTCTTTATCATAAAGAAAAAAGCAGTAAATGACTGTCAGGGGCAGGGGATGATCAGTCAGGGCACAGGAGGGGGGACTGGGGATACTAGAAGGAACTAAGGGAGCGAGCCTGCTACACCTCTGCATTCCCCTGATCCTGCTTGTCCCACTTCTTCTCCGTGTCTTGTGTTCCCAGCAGCTGGCGGGGAAGATGTGCTTATTCTTCTTGTACCCCCAGCTTCTTAGCACCACCTTGCTGACTCGTCCTTCACAGTGGTGTCACTGACAAGTTGCACATCATTATGAACGCAGAAATGAAAGAGGGGCCGACGGCCCACTCTTCCCTCGTGCCTTGGTGACGATGAAATCGTACAAGCTGTGGCGGTGGAAGCAGATCCTCCTTGATGTACAGGAGCCGCTCCACCCCTGCTGACCTGAGCTCGCCGAAGTCTTTGCGCAGGACCTCCAGCGCCTTCTGCCGGTGGTGCTGCACGGTGGTGCCTTCTTTCCTCTTGACTGTCCGCCTGTGCGCGGAGCCGTCCCAGTCACTGAAGGTGATTTCAATGTCCTCGCTCTTGATCTTCTCCTGCTTGGCTTCCCACTTTTGTCAGCAGCTCTTCCCGGAGCAGATTCCCCTCCTTCTCAGGGTCGCAGTCAGGTAAAAAGCTTGTGTCCACATCTGGATTCTTCCCCAATTTCCTCATCTTCGTGGTGATCTCTCCTTTTTCCGATTTCTCTTTATACTTGGCCACCTCCTCCCTCTCCTCTTCATCCAGAGTGAAGGACAGGCTGGAGATCTGCTTGGCCTCCGTCTTGCCTCCTTCTCTTGCATCTTCTCCAGTTCAGCTGCAGCTCCTTGGACAGCTCCGTCTTGGCCAACTGCGTCTCCTGGTCCTTCACCAGTGCATCCTGCTTGGCCTTCCTGCCATTTAGGGTTACAAGTCCCACGGGGCTGGGGCTGGGCTTGGGCTCCGCCTCCAAGGCATTGTAGTGTGCAGAGAACTTCTTGTCAGTGCTGGATTTCGTTATGTTCTCCTCGGTGATCCGCGGCTTCACCTGCTCCACCTGCTGACGCTGCCTCTCCCGAGTCTTCAGTAAGTGCAAGGCGTGGCCTTGCTCGTGGTGCAGTTGTACTGAGCCACGGGGGCAGCGACAACAGCGACAGCAGGCTGATAGCCTCTGCGGCTGCAGTGACCATCTGCACCTAAGTGCAGTCAGCATCCCCAGGTTTCCTACCTTGGCTACTAGGAGATTTGCAGGCATAGGCGCCTGCCTTCTGGAGTTAGGGTCTTTAAAGAAGCAATTAGTTTAATAAGGTCATATGGGTGGGACACTCATCCATTAAGACTGGTGTCCTTATAAAACAAGATTAGGACACATACACAGATACAGAGGAAAGACCTTATATAAGCCAAGGAGAGAGGCCTCAAAAGAAATCAACCAGCTGACATCTTGGTCGTTACCTCTAGCCTCCAGAACAGTGAGAAACTAGACTTCTGTTGTTTAGGCCATACTGTCTGTGATATTTTGTTATGGCACCCTGAGAAAATGAACACACTTTCACCTTTTGAGGGTATAACCTAGGAGTGGAATTTCTGAGTTATGTTTGATTATATTTTTTATTTTACTATGGTTATTTATTCTGGGTCATTTGTTAATTCTATGTTTCGATTTTTGAGGAATGATTTATTCTTTTTATAAACATTTGAGCACTTACCCCATGCCAAAATCTTGAACTATATATTTAGAAAGTAAGACAAATACAACTTATTTCCTTTTCTTCGGTGAGTTCACTATCTAAAGATTAGAGAATTATAAACCAAGAAGCCAAATGCAATGGTAGAGATGTTTGAAAGATATTGAAATTTAACTCACCATACTTTTGATAACACTGAATGATTTTACGTCTTTATCTTCAAAACTAATTGATGAAAATGGCAGTATGTCCTTATAATAGTGTATTTGTGCAGTATATTATAATGGGGAAAAATCACAAAGCCTCCTTTCCACTAGCCATACTCCTGTGGTGTGAAGGTACATGGCTTCCCACCCAGAAGTGGAGTCTATTTCCCTGCCTTGTGAATCTGTCTTGGTTATGTGACTTGCTTTGACCAGTGCAACATTAGGCAAAATGATGGTCTTGAAAACTGGTTGCATGTTGAGGCTTACTCTTTTGGTGCACTTAAATCCCTATACCACCATATGAAGGAACCTAAGTTACCTGCTGGAGAATTAGAGGCCATATATAAAACTAAGGCGGCACAGTGGACACCTAGCCAACTGCCAAATATGGGTGTGAGGCTATTCAGAATGTTCTAGCCACCAGCTCAGTCTGTTAGCTGACCACCACAGAAGAATGAAAGAGCCCTCACAGATCACTGAACCAACCCAGATCAGAAGAGCTGTTCAACTGATCCACAGAATTACAAGCTAACTAAAATTGTTATTTTTCTTTTTTAGGGTGTTAGGCAATAGAAGCAAACATTTTGGATACCAGCTACTTTAACAATACTCCATATAATTTTATTTCTTTAGTTGTTTACTGTTCCTTGTCCCTTTGTCTATTATACTAACCTATTCTAATCAATACATATGTTATATTTGTACAAATCCTTAGAAAGTGAGCCATTTTATTTAGTATTCTACCTCCAGCATTTAGTGCCTATTGTCCAGAAATTAGAATGCTCTAACTAAATGTTGTTGAATGAATAGAAGAGCTCTTTACAGTCAATATATATGTTATTCTTTGCTATCTCTAATAAGATTTCAAATAATTAGCCAATAATTTAACTCATTTTGAGATTTTTCTTTTAAAGCAAAATTAATGTATCTGCAATGTACTATAGCTATTTGCTTGCCTTTGTGAATATAATTCTGTTATTTTAACCTTAGAAAAAATATGCTGTTGACCAGAAAAGGCAATAAGATGGGTCAATCCCAGGGCTTTTATCTTTTGCAACCCTCTTTCAGGGATCACTGTTCTACACTTCCTGGTGTTCAGTGTCTGTAAACCACTGATAGATATATTTTATATAATACCCTCTAGTTCCATCCATGGTGTTATAAATGGCAAGATTTCATTCTTTTTCATTGCTGAGTAACATTTATATATATGCTCTTTCTCCATGCATCTATCAATGGACACTATGTTACTTCCTTAACTTGGCTAAAATAATGCTGTAATGAACATAGGAATGCATACATATTTTTAAATTACAGTTTTTAGTTTCTTTGGATAAATAGAAAGTGGAATTGGTGAGTTGTATAGTAGTTCTACTTTTAATTTTTTGAGGAGCCTCATATTGTTGTCCATAGTGATTGCACCAATTAACAATCTGACAAACAGTGCCTAAGATTTCAATTTCCCCACATCCTTGCCAACACGTGTTATTTGTTGACTTTTTTTTTTTTTAATCCTCACCCAAGGATATTTGTCCATTTATTATTATTTTTTTAGACAGAGTGGTAGGTAGGGAGGGAGAGAGATGTGAGGGACACATTGATTGGTTTCCTCCCGCACGACACTGACCGGGGCTGGAGATAGAACCAGCAACCCAGATATATGCCCTTGACCTGGAATTGAACCTGTGACTTTTGGTCTGATTCTTTGGGCTGACACTCTAACCACTGAGCCAAACTGGTCAGAGCTATTTGTTGACTTTTTGATAAAAGCCATTCTAACAGGTATGAGGTGATTTCTCATTGAGGTTTTGATTTGCATTTTCCTAATGATTAATGATGTTGATCATCTTTTCATATGTCTGTTAGACATTTGTATGTCTTCTCTGAAGAAATGTATGATCAAAATTTTTTTATCTTTATTGTTTGTTTTTCTTTATTGGATATAATATGAAATTTTATTTTCCTGAGATAATCACTTGATTTTCATTTCTGCTTTTTTTTTTTTTTTTACTAGATTTCTGCATTCATATTTTTAAGTGATATTAATCTGGCATGTGTGTGGTGTGTGTCTGTGTGTGTGTGTGTGCCATTATATGTGTGCATAAGCATACTCTGACACATATATTTTTAATGTTTATGCTTCTTTATAAAATAATTTCTATTTTTTTTGTTTATATTTGCTTTTACCAATTATTATTTTTATTCTCACCTAAGGATAAAATATTTTTCCCTTAAGTTTTCCATATTCTGTTATATCATTGCACTTTTAATATAGTTAAATATTTAAAAAATATTTTAATAACAGCCCTGGCTGGTGTGGCTCAGTTGGTTGAGCATCCTCCCATGCACCAAGAGGTTGCCGGTTTGATTCCCTATCAGGGCACATGCCAGGCTTACAGGCTCCATCCTCAGTAGGGGGGCTTGCAGGAGGCAGCCAATTGATGTTTTGCTCTCAGCAATGTTTCTATCTCTCTTTCCCTCTCCCTTCCTCTCTCTCTAAAATCAATAAAAACATATTTTTAAAAAAGAAAAATATTTTAATAACATAGAGGACAGATAACTAAATATATTTATGTAATTCATATCATTAACTCAGTTTAAAGATCAAATAAGAAAATGCAAGGGCTATTAATTTATCATCAAATAATTTCTCCACACCAAGATACCAAGTGAGTAATGTGAAGTGTAAACCAACCATCTGCCGCGTTTCATGTTTCTGAAATACACTTCTTTCCTTCATCATAATGCTAGAAAAAATGCTGTACAGTCATTAGATGATTTTCTGGGCATGATGTTGCTTCCAGATGCAATTTTATAATCATCATTTTTTGGTTTCCTTTGTAATTTACTCAGTAGGAATTTAGTGAGTATCTTCTATGTACATTACTCTGTACTAGAATTGGTGATTTCAAATAAATGTGTAAAAATGGCCCTTACTTTCTGAAAGCATTTATTGTGCATGGACATCAAAGAAAGAAATGCACACAGGAAGAAACTGTAACAACTTAAATTTGCATACAATGTGAAGTATACAAATATATGATATAGAAAATAAGTTCCATAAATAACAGAAAAGACTTACAGGGACTTGATTAGAAAGATAATGAGACTCTGAACTTGAACTGGTCATTAAATAATAAGTTAATTTTGGAAGTAAAAAAAACAGAAAGACAATCAGAAAATTAAGTATTGAAATAAATATTTCTTAGAAAATTTCTCTGCTATTTTTATTTCAATAGCATTTTAGTAGTTTGGGCCCAATAGAAACCAAACAGATTACCATGAAATAGTAAATATGTATTTACAGATCTTAATTGTTTTAAAAATGCAGAAGCTATATTGTTAAAGTCTCTATTCAGGAAAAAAAATTGCATTATTTTTATCTTTCTCTGAATAACCATTTATTCTTCTTTACAGAAATTTATATTGAATATCAACTTTATATCAGGCACATATATAGACAATTGAACAGAGTTATGAACAAGAAAATTGCTCTGACTCTCAGAATTGGCATTCTAGCAACAAGGACGGTGATTTAATATAGAAATCAAATAATGTGTATTTTATGACAGACAATATGCCAGCTCAAGTGTTCATAGAAGGTCACCTGGGTATGAACTTGAATGCCAATATATGTATTATCAAAATATCATAGGACCTTCAGTGTGAAACATAATTGGAAAGAATAATCCTGCACACAGAAAAATATATAAAAAGCTTTTCTTTAAAAATTCAAAACAGGAGATGATGGCCATTTGAGATAAGTTAGAGGTAAGTTTGGAAAGATAAAAAAATTAGGAAAACATTAGGTAGAGACACACCTTTTGGCCCTTATTGACTTATTGTTGACAGGAACCAGAGCAAAGATGTAAATAATGATTTTCCTGATTTCTGGTTTAAAATGCTGTTATTCCACTGCATTATATAGGGGGGATTACTTAAAGCTGCTTTGCTTGCCAGCTAAAGAAACTTGACTGTGTCAGGGTGAGGCAGGAGTAGACAGACTAGGGTCCATGAGCCAAATTTACCCTGCCACCTGTACTTGAAAATTAAGAATTGCAACACAGTCATATCCATCATCAGAGTTGAATAGTTAGTTGCACATGAAACCATACGATCTACAAAGCCTAAAATATTTTAAATCTAGCCTTTCACAGAAAAAGTTTGCTGACTCGGGGTAAAACAAAACAATGCCGTTCATTGAAGTTCACTTGGCTTTGGATGTTGAAGACAGTGTTATCAGGACTCTACCTCTGCATCTCTCAGCTTTGCTTTTATGTTGGCTTCTTTATGAGGCTCAGCAGCTTGCTACACTAAGAGACAGCAAGCTCGCCATACCAATTTAGAAGCAGAATCCAAATAGAGCAAATCCTTCCCCAAA
This sequence comes from Tadarida brasiliensis, assembly GCA_030848825.1. Lineage (NCBI taxonomy): Eukaryota > Metazoa > Chordata > Mammalia > Chiroptera > Molossidae > Tadarida > Tadarida brasiliensis. Next base: position 40,717,568 of record CM061257.1, on the reverse strand, counting down.
ATTTTAGTAACATTATGGAAGTCATTTTCTCCAGTCAGTCCTGGATCTTGTACTTTTTACAGTGGCATGGATAGAATATGACACACAATTTACTTGGGCTGTAAAAGAAGATTTGGAGTCTCCAAAGGAAAATCATGATCTTATTAACACCCATATGAGTGAATAAAGTTAACAGAAGTCTAGCACACTGGGGACAGAGGAGGAGGATCAGATACTGACAAAAAAAGAAATTTTGAGAAATAATTTTTAAGAGAAAAAAATCAACATTAGCTTTAAGGAGATGAAGAAAGAAAAGATGCAATAAAAATACCTAACACTTATGTAGTGGATACCATGTGCTAGTCATTGTTTTGACAGTAGGGGGACTTTGCCTACCTATATTGACTCAATGCTGCTGTGAGATGGATATTATTAACCCCTTTTATAGGTGGGAAAATTGAGGCACACTGAAGATGCTAATAATAACAGCCAACTGATACTACTTATTTACTATTTGCTAAACTCCTTTTAAGCACTGTAAGATAAATAAAATATTGTTTCTTAATAATTCTCTTTTCAGACAATACATGTTTTACCAAAAAAAATGTTCCTATTCTCTTGGAAATTATGATCTACTATGATATAATGGAAAAAGGCTAGGAAATGATAGCTTTCAATATCCATATGGCATCAACAGAGCATGATGAGATACTTTCTTAAATAAATGCTGCTCTTTCAGTTCCTCTCTTTTATGTAGAGAATTGACCTATGAATTAATATCACACTGCTTGTCTTCTTTTTTTATGAGTGTCATCATAAGTTTTGAGGAAAGAGAAGAGAAACATACATCTTTATCTGCTGTAAGCTGTTCCATCTGTATATATAAAGAAAATTGGAACTTGATTTTGTTGTTTCAAAAAAGAAAGATGCACATTTTTTTTTTTTATCCTCACCTGAGGACACTTTTGCATTTATCTTCAGAGAGAGCAAGAGGGAGAGAGGGAGGAAGAGAGAGAGAAACATCGATGCGAGAAAGACACATCGAGTGGTTGCCACCCACAAGACCCCAACCAAGCCGGGGACAAACTGCAACCGAGGTACATGCCCTTAGCAGGAACCGAACCCGGGCCTCTCTGGACCGCGGGCCGACACTCTAACTGCTGAACCAAACCGACCAGGGCAAGATATACATTTGATATAACAAATGTGAAGGATGATCTATAACTGGAAGTAGGGGAGATAGAGATTGTGATTGCAGTTAATTTTGAATCCTTGAAAAATACCAAATACTCTTCAGCAAACCATCTTTATACAAACTCACATTACTATTACTGTAACCTGTTTTACCAGCATAGAAATTCACATGGTCACCTGGCTGCCAATACACCACAGGCGGTACAGACAGGAAATAGAGTGTCATGGTCCACTTCAAGGCCCCATGCCGCCTCCACAGAAGCCATTGCTTACATAGGTCCTGATTTTTTCTCTCTGCTTTGAGAAGATCCAAGGCTTTGCAGCTGACTTGGAAAAGGAGAAATGAAAGCATAACACCTTTCCTGGGTGGGAGAGTGTCTACAAACATCCTATGCAATTATAAGAGGTTTTTTAAATTGTATTTATTAGGGTGACATTGGTTAATAAAATTATATAGCTTTCAGGTATATAATTATACAACACATCATCTGTGTATTGTATTGTGTGTTTATCATGCTAAGTCATCTTGTTCCATCACAATTTATCTCCCGTTTACCCTCTTCTACCTGCCCACACTGCCCTTTCCTCTGGCAATCACCATACTGTCTGTGGGCATGAGTCTTTTCTTTCTTTTCTTTCTTTCTTTCTTTCTTTCTTTCTTTCTTTCTTTCTTTCTTTCTTTCTTTCTTTCTTTCTTTCTTTCTTTCTTTCTCTTTCTTCCTTCCTTCCTTCCTTCCTTCCTTCCTTCCTTCCTTCCTTCCTTCCTTCCTTCCTTCCTTCCTTCCTTCCCTCCTTCCTTCCTTCCCTCCTTCCTTCCCTCCTTCCCTTCCCTTTTCCTTCCTTCCTTCCCTTTTCCTTCCTTCCTTCCTCCCTTTCTTCCTTCCTTCTTTTCTTTTTCTTTCTTTTAATACGTTTTTTATTAAATTTTTAGAGAGAGAGAAAGGGAGAGAGAGATAGAAACATTAATGTGAGAGAGAAACATCGACTGGCTGTCTCCTGCCTGCCCCCTACTGGGGACTGAGCCGGCAACCGAGACCTCTCAGTCCACGGAACAATGCTCAATCCACTGAGCCACACCTGCCGGGCTCCACAAGTCTTTCTTTTTTTCTTTGCTTAATTCTTTCACCCTTCTCACTCAGCCCCCAACCCCCTCCTCTGACAGCTGTCAGTATGTTATATGTATCCATGAATCTGTCTCCACTTTCTTTGTTAGCTTATTTTTTTCATTAGATTCCATGTATAAATGAAATAATATGGTACTTGTTTTTCTCTGACTGGCTTATTTCACTTAGCATAATACTCTCCAAAAGGTAATATTTCCTTCTTTTTTTTTTTTTTACAGCTGAGTAGTATTCCATTGTATAAATGTACCACAGGTTTTTATCCACTCATCTACTGATGGGCACTTTGGTTGCTTCCAAATCTTGACTATTGTAAATAATGCTGCAGTTAACACAGGGTTTCATATATTCTTTCAGGTTAGTGTTCTAGGTGTCTTTGGCTATATTCCCAGAAGTGAAATTTCTGGGTCATAAGACAGTTTCATTTTTAATTTTTTGAGGTAACTTCATAGTACTTTCCACAGTGTCTGCACCAGTCTGCATTTCCACCAATAGTGTATAGTGTTCTCATTTCTCCATATCCTCAGCAACACTTGTTTGTTGATTTATTGATGATAGCATTTCTGACAGGTGTAAGATGATATCTCATTGTAGTTTTAATTTGCATTTCCCTGAGGATTATTGATGATGAGCATCCTTTCATTTATCTATTGGCCATCTGTATGTCCTCATTGGAGAAATGTCCGTTCAAGTCTTTGCCCATTTATTAATTGGATTGTTTGTTTTTTTTAATCCTCACCCAAAGACATGTTTTTTTTTTTGTTTGTTTGTTTTGCACTTATCTTCAGGTAGAGTGGGAGGGAGAAAGGGATTAAGAGAGAGAGAGAGAAACATTGACATGAGAGAGACACATCGAGTGGTTACCACCCACACAACCCCAACCGGGGCTGGGGACAAACTGCAACTGAGGTACAGGCCCTTAGCAGGAACCGAACCCAGGACTCTCTGGACCGCAGGCCAACGCTCTAACCACTGAGCAAAACTGGCCAGGGCAAGATTATTTTGTGTGTGTGTATGTGTGTTGAGTTTTATAAGTTCCTTATAAATTTTGGATATTAAGCCCTTATCAGATGTATTGATGAGTATGTTTTCCTATTCAGTGGGTTGTCTTTTCATTTTGTTGATGGTTTCCTTTGCTTTGCAAAAATTCTTTAGTTTGATGTTGTCCCATTTGTTTATTTTTTTTTGTCTTTCTTGCCTGAGGCAATGTATTAGAAAAAATATTGCTATGAGAAATGTCTGAGATTTTATTGCCTATGTTTTTAATAGAAATTTTATGGTTTCAAGTCTTAACATATGTCTTTAATCCATTTTGAGTTTATTCTTGTGTATGATGTAACACATTAAAAAAGTCATACACCATGATCAAAAGGGATTTATTCCAGGGATGCAAGGTTGGTGTAATATCTGAAAATCAATAAATGTGATACATCACATAAACAAAATGAAGAATAGAAATCACATGATCATGTCAATAGATGCAGAAAAAGCACTTGATAACATCCAGCACCCTTTTATGATTGAGATTCTTTAGCAAAGTGAGAATGGAGGGGACATACCTCAATGTAATAAAGGCCATATATGACAAACCCACAGCCAAAATCATACTCCATAGGCAAAAACTAAAAGCTTTTTCTTTAAGGTAGGGAACAAGTCAAGGATATCCAGTTTTACCACTCTTTTTCAGTATAGTACTGGAAGTCCTTGCCACAGCAATCAGACAAGAAGAAGAAATAAGAGGCATTCAAATTGGAAAGGAAAAAGTACAACTGTCATTATTTGCAGATGACATGATACTGTATTTGGAGAACCCAAAAAACTACTAGAACTGATAAATGAATTCAGTAAAGTAGCAGGATACAAAATAAGTATCTGGAATCAGTTGTGTTTTATACACCAATAGTGAACTATCAGAAAGGAAAACTAAGAAACAATCCCATTCACCAGTGCTTCAAAAAAATAATAAATAAAATACCTAGGAATAAATTTAACCAAGGATGTAAAAACCCGTACTAAGAAAATTATAAGACACCAAAGAAAGAAAGTGAAGACGGTACAAATAAGTGGAAGGATATACCGTTCTCATGGATAGGAATAATTAACATCATTAAAATGTCTATAATACTCAAAACAATCTATAGACTCAATGCAATTTCTATCAAGATACCAATGGTGTATTTCACAGAACTAGAACAAATATTTTAAAAATGTATATGGAATCACAAAAGACCTTGAATAGCCAGAACAATCTTTTTATTTATTTTTTAATTTGTATTTTTATTGTTGACAGTTTTACAGATGTCCCCCATTCCCCTCCCTTTGCTCATCTACACCCAGCCCCTGCTATCCCTCCCCTGGCTTTTACCACTCTGTTGTCTGTGTCCATGGGAGATATATATATATATATATACTTTTCACCTTCTTTTATCCAGCCTCCGCCCCTCAATAGTCACAGCAATCTTGAGAATGAAGAACAAAGTTGGGGAGGAATCACACTACCTAATATCAAATTATACTACAAGGCCATGGTAATCTAAACAGCATGATATTGGCATAAAAACAGACATGTAGATCAATGGAACAGAATAAAAAGCCCAGAAATAAAGTCAAGCCTTTATAGTTAATTAATATTTGACAAAGGGGTCAAAAACATACAATGGACTAAATATAGTCTATTCAATAAATGGTGTTGGGAAAATTGGACAGATACTTACAAAAAAATATAAGAGATTTTTTAACTCACTTTTTTGACTCCCATAGTACAGAATGTGAATTTAGGGAGAGACTAGTTTTGTCCTCTAACTAGATAAACAGGCTGTAGATTACAGCAGGGGATCCAGGGTGGATTTTCCTACCTTGAACACCTGGGCATACAGTAACTGAGGTCCTTTTCTATACTAAGCAGATTAAGGAGCAAAACTGATAAAAAAGAAAGCCCATTAGGAAAGTCATAGTTATGGAGAATAGGACTCATCTGCAAAAGAAATTAAAGGTCAACTTTTTTAATGTCTATGTTTGTGAGCAAAATACTGTCCTCACAGTTATTATAGTTTTAAAAATCACAGGAACAGAAGAAAAACTTATTTTATATTATTTATTTTGTATGATATTTACATCATTTTTTAAATGACAAGAATGTTTTAAATGTTGCAATGAAATAAAACATAGGAAGAAGTAATGGCAATACTTTTCAATAGTAAAGATAACACACAAATAGTAAAAATTATATGTTGTGATAGATGGGAACATAATGCTTTTGTTTCAGAGTATTTAAAACTTGTTCATTAAAAAAATAAAACTTGTTCATTACTCTAAATTAATAAACCATATATTTTCTTTAGCTATAAGTAAAACTTTTTTATAATTGTATTAAAAATAATAATTTTTGCAGCTTTTAAAATTTTAAGCTATTTCCTCAGACCTTAGCTTAGTGTTATCTAGAATTTACACATGTAAAATTTATCAGAATTCTAAGATACATGTATACTCTTAAAAAATATTAAATAAAGAGGAAATTAAATAGCAACAATAATCATTGCAGACTTTGATCATATTATACTTGAAACACCCAAGATTGAGATAATGTTTTCTTTTAGATTGGATGAGGTCAATAATGGCTTCCATCTTCTATTTCATTTTCCTAAACTACTTTCTTAAGATCTTTCTGATAGGTGGCTGTTAGGGGTGTACTGAGTGGATAAAACAATAGCCTGGGAAGCTGCTAACTAAACCCATTTTTATAATATAATTCAGGAAATCTTATGTAGTCATATGTTCTCAGTTAAATCTAACATAGTTATGTTTTCTACCTCAAAAAAAAAAATACCAGCATTTTAATTCTACTTGAGATATTGTTTTAACTATCACTGTCTTAAAAGCTTACTAATATTTAGATACTGATATAGTTAGTGTTATGGATTTAGGCAAAGATATAGATATATCCTCTTCAGAGTGGTTTCAGTCCAATGTACCATAAACACAAGATGATTGTGTGTGTGTTATGCATGTTAATAACACAGAGAAATAACTAGTTATTTGAAGCAAATTTAGGGAAGGATGGCATTGTACTATGCTAAAGGTCACTAATTAACTCTCCTGGAGAATGCATTTGTTTCATAAATAATTAAAATGTTATTCAATAGGTAAGTTCCATCCAGTACTTTTTTTTTTTTTTTTGCTTTTTACTAACCTCCAACCACATTTTCTATTGTTTTTCTTGGGATTTGACTTCTCAATTTGGGGAACTGTCATTTTGACAGGGGTTAACTCCAAAGATCATCTTCTTGAAGGGTCATTTTGCTAGAGAATTGGAAGACAGCTGTGGTGGGATTTACTTTATATTAAACTTAGTTTGCAGGAGAGTATAAACCCCCAGGTAGTATACTATTAAAGAAGGGCATTTCAAAGTAATGCCTGGCCAGTGGCCACTTTGAACTACTATATGCTGATATTGCTGAAATGTTTCTTTCCATCTACCATTAAAAATATTAATTGTAAGTGTTTGAGAAGCAATTTTTACACAAAAGAATCTTCTATTATTTTTTTTTAGTTTCCAAAATACAGAGAAATAACTATGTTTTCTTTTTATATAAGTGTTTTTAAATTATTGTTTTTCATGCTGTTCCAAATTAATACAACAAAGTCACCTCCATTAAGATCCTCTGTTTATTTCAGACATCAAATACATACATCAGTAGTGAATTAACATGAAAGTTTTAGAGTTTCCTTATAATTTTTACCAATCTAGAATTATAACTCTGAAGGAGAATGTGTATATACAAAGTCTTTCTAAATTGAAAAGGTTAAAAAATCTGTGTGGCTTAAGTAGACCAAACTCTCAGCACTCAGATATGGATGAATTAATCATCAATGACTTATATATATTTTGTATAGTTTAAATTTTATTAATTTACATAATGAAGGGAACTTCAGCCTGTTGCAATCCATGGGGAATCAATCATCTCATGTACAGTGCTCACTTCCCAGCTTTGGAAATCGAGTGCCTGGAAATGATAAAGTAGTTCCCAGAATTTCAGTGTTAATTACAGTGTAGTACATCATTGGGGCCCTCGTTTGGTTAAAAAAAAAAATCTTTCTGAGATTTGTATTATGTTGCTGAGTATTTCAAATATAGTTGTAATTGTATAAGAAACACATTTTTTTTTTTCTAATTTTGATTTTAGGTATTTTTCTGCTAAGGGTATCAAAGACATTTATTGTATACTTTTGCAAACATATTTTGGGAGGAAAAATGACTAAATACAATAAATATTGTAAATTGTTTTGGAGTCAGGGTATTGTAGTAGGTATTGTGAAACTGTCCAGATTCTCTGAGGTCTCAGCTAATGGCAAAAGGAGCGCTGAGACCTTGTACAGCTTCATCTCTCAACTGGAAATTGCCCTCAGCCACAGGGAGTTGACTGCATTGTTCTAGATGATGACTTTACTAGAATGTACACTGAGGCCAAATGTTATGGAATGGAGGGGAGGGGTACAAAAGTCTAACTCCCATTGCTCAATTTGGGACAATGATGAAGGCCCATCCCAATCCCAGAACTCCTCATAGAATCAGTTGAGTCCTCTATTGTCACCATATGGTCGGTCAGCTTTTTCCAGCTGCATATTCAGGAATTTCTTACATTCCTACTAATGTATACTCCAAGAGCCTTGCAAAACAAAACTTCTGACTACAACCCCCATTCCATGGTCTGTCCCGGGAAACCGTGCAACACAGTTATGCCTGGAGTGGTCTGGGGAGGCTGACTCTAAAGTGTAGATTTACAGTAGGATCTCTTGCCATTGTGTTGGATATTCATAAGAGCATATGATAACTTTGTTTACCATAAATATGTCCTTTCAAGAAACTCTCAATATCGCCTTGTAGAACATCATTTTAAAATTAAGGTTTATGAATATTTCATGTTTGTTATTCAGTCTTCTAAATAGCAGAATCCAAATGAATCTTTCATTCTGCTTATGTATAAATTCTATTGTTTATTGTCAGATTTAATAATTTATATTTCCATTCATTCTAAAATAAGAAATAACCAATGTAAAAATAAATCCCCTGAAAGAAGTTACCTTGTGACATTTTAAAGCTTAGTCACATGTAGAAAATATTGTTATTAACAAAAACAATACATGTAACAGAAGCTATCATTTATCCACTGTTTGGTGCTTATTGGGAATTTTAGATAGCTTCTCTTATTTAATTTTCAACTCAAGTTTGCAAGAAAAGTTTTGTTGTAGACAAATAGTGTTTATTTACCTAATCAGCAGATTTCAGATGAAATTTTTAACACATTAAGAAAATCTGACTTGTTGAAAGGTTTAGGAAAGGACAAATGATACAAATATAATAAATGATATAAGACTATATCAAACCTAGATTAGAGTAATTCCAAAACGCAAGATCTTCCCATGTGCTGCATAGATTCTTAGAAGGTAAAGAAACTAATAGTTTGAGACAAATTTATAGACTCAATTGCTTCAGAAAAAAGTCACATAGCCAAATTAAATTTAGAAGAAGGGGAAGAAGAGGAAGACGAAGTGGAGGAGCAGCAGAAGGAAGAGGAAGAAGAAGAGGAAAAGAAGACATTATAGCTCAGCACACTTATTCTACTCTATAGGGCGAGCTCAGTGGTATCCCTTTCTGACCTAAGCCTAAGAGGAACATAAATGTTCATGAACACTCTCAAGGGTCCAAGGAAATCCTCAGGGATACAAAATAAGTTGAGACCCAAGCCATGGAGTTTTTTTTGTGGTAGACACAAATAGATGAAGAATTCTTCTTTTGAGACACAATCTTTTGCATAGACTCTCTTTCCTTTCTCTTTTATTCTCCCCTTCCTTTCTCTCTGGAATAGAATGGGAATAAAACAAAATAAAAATAAGCATGACACCTTTCTCTACCTTGTTAGTTTTTTGTACCTATTATTTATAGCTGCATTATAAACTGCCCTGTTAAAATGTTTTGAAATAAAAAAAATTTATCTTATTCTTGAAAATATAATTTGGCCAGTGGGAAAGCGTGTCTGTATGTCAAGCAGATCAACTGGGGAAGCTCAAGTAGGGTGGAGGTCTGACTTCCAAGGTAGCTCACACACACAGTTGGTGGAGGTTGTTAACTGGTATCTCAACCAAGACTGTCATTGAGGAATCTCAGTTCCTCTCCAAATGGGAGCCTCTACAGAACTTCTTGTGCTCTACTACTGTCCCACCTCAACCAGGAATAGTGGTGGAGTCCCTAAAGCAAAGGTCCAAGAGACAGAAGATGAAAGATGCCAGTCTTAAGACCTGGAACCAGAAACTGGCATGACATAACTTATCCAGTGGTTCTCAACCTTCCTAATGCCGTGACCCTTTAATACAGTTCCTCATGTTGTGGTGACCCCCAACCATAAAATTATTTTCATTGCTACTTCATAACTGTAATTTTGCTACTATTATGTCAAAGGTGACCCCTGTGAAAGGGTCATTTGACCCCCAAAGGGGTCATGACCCACAGGTTGAGAACTGCTGACTTGTACCCTATTCCATTGGTCAAAGAAATTGCAGAGACTGTCAATATTTAAGAGGACATCAAATTTATTGATGTGAGGAGGGTCAAAAATTATGCCTATCATGAATCCACTACAACCTTGGGGAGTAAAAGAGTAAAATCTTTAGCTGGAGACATGTATGTAGAAAGGTCTAATGCTAACTTTTAGAGACAAATGCTTTCTCTATGTGTTTTTCTCCTATGTCTTAGGCTCATTTTCTTCTCTCTCTCTCTCTCTCTCTCTCTCTCTCTCTCTCCTTCCTTTCTTCCCTCCCTCCTTCCCACCCTCCCTCCCTCCCTCCCTCCCTCCCAGTATTATAGGTCTAGGACAAAGAGGTTGAGTAGACTATTTTTACAATGCCTAAAAACTAAAATCCAAAAGTAAGGCTTAAGCTTCCTCTCAATTCAGAAAATTCTCAAGTTTAGTGTTCCCCATAAAGAAAGAGTTGTGATTGAAAGCTCTTCGGGAAAAAATAAATATGATAAATGAAATGTATTTGAATGATACAAGATTTTAAAAATTTTCTTTAATATCTTCGTAAACCATGCATTTGCTGGTTGCCATAGACCTTCTACTACCAAGTATTACATGGTCCCTTCATCATTTTCCTGATTCCTGAATGCATCAAAGTTTGACTTCGCTGTTGTTGTGTTATAATGGACAAATTCTAATAATTCACATAAGGAACCTGATATGTCCTCTACACACACATACCTTGGAAACTTTTGGCCAGACTAGTTTTCATGGATTAAGAGATCCCATTCCTGGCAAACCACTTCTCTGAACATAGTCAGTGATTGTCATATACAAAGTTGAGTCAGGTTTCTGATCCGTTAAGAAACTTCTATGGCTGAGTGTGTAACCCAAATAGTAAATAGATGTAACAAATATGAAAATGGTTTCAAGCCAGTATTCATCACTTTTGCTCTCAATTGTGTAGGGATTTTATAAATGAACCCAGGCACCCACTAGTAATTATCCAAATAAAATAAGAGATTTTTCAAAATAAATGTGGGCTTCAAATCAAGTTTTTTTTGTTTTATAGGTGATGAATTGGAGGTTTAGGGAAATTAAGTGACTCGTCTAATACCATAATTTATAATAAAGGCAGGACTGAAAGTAAGGTATCTTATTAACATTATGGCTCATTAGAATATAACTTAATATTTCAATATAGCAGCATTGAAGAAACAAAAACAGTTTACATCAATGTACTTCAAGTTTTTATTACATAGTTTGGGTGATCAATTTCTCTTTATATAGAGTCATATTTTAGGACTAGTGTTAATTTAATTGATATAATATTTAGTATCCATTTTTATAGCTTACTATTCCAAAAACAGAGTATAAATTTGTTTGGGAAAATTAGCATTTTCCAGAACTGAAGTACATCTAAAAGGTGAATGTGTGTGTGTATTCTCTATATGTTAGTATTCTCACATTTTCATGAAATCTGTAAAGGAGCTTTATAGAATGAATCTATTTTCCAATAATTTCAATTGAGAACAGTGATAAGAAAATTGTAGCTCTTTCTTATGAGTTACAATAAGATGTCATGTATAGACTTTAAAATTACAGATATATGGATTAAAACCCCAGTGACTTTGGCTACTTTATTTCTCTGCTTCTTGGGTTTCTCACTTAGCATGGGGTTGTTTGGGGATTAGCGGTAATATAGCCAATCCATCTGAAACATCAAAGGCCCTTAAATGTATATTTGCTCTTTCTCATGGGTTCTTAGAAAATTTAACTTTGCCTAAGTAGATTGTGCAAACATTTTAAGGTGTTAAATACAGAAACATTAAGCCACATTAATAAACAGAAATGCAGGCAATTGGAAGAGCCAGCCCTGCATGCTGGGACAATGTTTACTGACATGATATCCTGTGAGGAACAAATAATGGTAGTTCTTAAATTGTAATGGCTTCAGAAATCACTAGAATTTGTATCACTTTATGAGGAGGTTTTTCCAAAGATTCAAATTCCAGCTGATTATTAATCTGTGAGCTAATACATCAGTAGCACAAAGCTGATTAGCCCTTTAGTGTTTTTAGACCTATAACACTGAGGTCTAACAATTACCACTGTCACTTGAAAGTATTATGAAAAAATCAAGTTTTTAATGATGATTCTGAAGTCAGTTTTGCATATTTAAAAAAAATATTTTCCATTATTGATTTCAGAGAGAGAGGAAGGGAGAGGAAGAGAGAGATAGAAACATTGATGAGAGAGAACATCGATTGGCCGCCTCCTGCATGCCCCCCACTGGGATCAGGCCCACAACCTGGGCATGCGTCCTGACCAGGAATTGAACTGGCGACCTCTTGATGCATGGATCAATTCTCAACCACTAAGTCACACTGGCCAGACTGAAGTCAATTTTGTATTTTACTTATTTTTAATAAGAACAAATTGTAACATTAGATATGCATCTACTTTTAAGGGAATCCTTAACTCTTTATAGTTGATTGGAGCAAGATCCATGAGGTTATAGTTGACTGAGTTTTTGTGTTATTTTTTGTAATTGCAATGCCATATCTTTAAATTAAGAATTTTTAAGTAAAAATAACACTCTAATAATTGAAATCTCCTAATACAGGCGCAATAGCCTCAGGTGACCAACAATGGTCCTTGGAGATACTAAACATTATTTTAATGAAATGGGGAAGATATTTACCTCTTTAGTAAATAGGTTAAGATATAAACTCATTTTTTAAATGACAAGATGGAGAATAAGTATATAAGCAACAGATTTTAAAAATATTAGTTTAATGTCATGGCCAAGTGACTAAATTGGTTGGAGCATTGTCCCATATACCGAAAGGCTGCAGGTTCAATTCCCAGTCAGGGCACATACCTAGGCTGCAGGTTCTTCCCCAAGGCAGGTATAGGAGGCAACCGATCCATGTTTTTCTTTCACATCAATGCTTCTCTCTCTCTCCCCCTTTCTCTCTCTAAAATCAATAAACATATCCTTGAGTGAGAATAACGAATATATTAATTTAAAACTCACTTTTATCTTCATCTTTCTTTTTAAATAAAAGTAATAATCCAATGTTTTCAACTCTCAAAGAACTTACATCAACAGTCCCTTGTACATAGAAATTTCCCACTAAACCAAAGAATTTTGGAACAGAATTAAAGATATTTGGTACCTATGACTGTACTTTGAAATGTTAAAAGAACACATGTTGGCAAAGATATTTTTCTAACTCTAAATTCTACCATGGTACTCAAAGATCCTTCTAGACTTTGGATATAAATTTTAAGACTGATGAGATGAACCAAAGAACTTATATGCATGTATGCATAACCAATGGACATAGACAACATTGCTGGGGGCGGGGGGAGATGGAATGGGGAGAAGGGAGTCTAGGGGGGAAAAAGGATAAACATCTGTAAGAGAAATAAATTAATAAACATTGGAAAAATGAGAAAAAAAGACTGATTTTTCTTATCTAACCCTTTTTTCCCCCAAATGTTCTCTATAATTATTGTTTTTACTAGAATTTGAGATCCTTAAAAAGAAGAGCTGTGACTTTATTTCAATTTTCCATGCCAAGTACATAGTAGATGTGTTCTCATCTGTTCAGTTCCTAATTTCCTGTTAAATACCAGTCTCCTAAAGGCGAAGATAATCAAGGCACTGAAGCCAAACTCTCTTGGCTTGTACCCCATACCTATTGCATATATGTCTTAGTTTACTTATGTTCAATGGTAGTAATAATATTGCCTATTCCTTAGGGTTCTGTGAAGATTTAAACTGTTAATACATGTAAAAATATTGGGAACCATGTGAAACACCTAAAAGCTATTAAGTGAAAGTTGGGCTGCAGAGCATAGAACTTAGGAGAATAAACTTAGAAACCCAGTGCCTGAGTCTAAATCCTCGCTATACTATGTACTTACTACCTGTGTAATTTTGTGTAATTAATCTCCATGTAACTCAGTAGTGAACATTTATCAAATGGAAATAATAATAATAATAGAAAAATATGTGACAACTACTATTTTCTGAATTAGCTATATATCTCAAGGGTTATTCCAGGCAAATGTTCTTATTACAAAAGAGGTCTTTTTATTTTCAGATTGCTATGTAATTTGCTACCCCAGTTGTCTGGGCTAGAGTTTATGTGAGTTTTGAAGACCTACTCTACCTAAATAAGAGAGGCTTCTTTCTCCTTTGGGTCCTGTTCCTGCAAGGCTTTGAAAGCAGGGGTATTTCTTCCACAGCAGGGACAGGATCCACTACATATCACTTCAAAAATGAAGAGTCTGAAAGATCATGTGTCTTAAAGGAAGGATGAATTTGAATTATGAGTCAACAGAAGGAGAGGAAGAGAGAGAAAGAGGTAAAATAAAAAAAAAATGTTTAGAAACTTTAATATTTGTAGGGATTTTCTTTCTCCAAGTAAACATTTCGTCCATAATGCCTACAATCACTTTAAGAGTTTACAAATGTATTTTGGTTTCTAGGCCCTTATTTCATATATACTGTGGAAAAAGACCTCTAATATTATACAAACATACTGTCCCTAACCTGCCATGGGTGACATGCCAGTCTCCAATCCAGGACAAACTTTAGGATGGACAGAATAAATAGGTCTGTGAAAGAGGCATGCCCTGGGAAGGAAGTGGCACAGGACTCTATTCTATTCTCATGTAGTTTGACATCTGGATACCTGGGCCAAGGGCTTTTCTTTTCTTTCTGCTCTGTCTTTACTACTATGTCAGTTTAAAATTTTTTTCTCCAAATATTGATTCTTGATTTGACGCCATTAATATACTCACTGACTTGGCTTTCTAGTAATTTTTGTTTCCCTTTTCTGACCATGCATTTGACAGAACTATACTGTATGGTTGACTTTGACGAGTTGGCGTCGTGCCTTCCCTGTACGTTTTTATGAATCTTCAGTGGGGGATATGTCAGTGGGTTTAAATGACAACTTTGTTCTAGGAGAACACAAATATAAGCAAGCTGGTCTAACAGTTAGTGAACGCATTATTTTTAAAAGCAGAATGAGCACACTGAGGAAACATACACACTTGTCAGTTGTATAGTCATTCCACAGTATACAAAGTTATAAATAGAAAGCAATCTGGGATGCCTATGTTAAAAGAGCAATGTCATAAATTAAAAAAATAAAAAGTTTTATTGAATAGCCAAGCACACACTAGGCATTGCTGACCCAACTACAACCTGGAACCTCACCTGAAACTTGCATTTCCATTTTCTTAGTCTCTACATGTTCCTGATTCCTGCCCCATCCTCATGTCTCATTTAATTCTAAGGCAGTGCTAGTCCCTGGTACTAAAGGCTTTAATGATTGATTTCCTTTGTAGGTTGCATTAAGATGTCCAGGAACAAAATTGTTGGTGTCACAATGGCCACATCAGACTGCTAGATGGCTATTCAAAATCACTTACCCAAGGCTGCAGTGAGACCATATTCCTGTTGTCACTGTCCAGATAATGGACTCCTTTCAGGAATAGACAGAGACATGCCCAATATTCTTTTCACTTCATTTTTCTAACAAAGGTTTATATTCTCATTTCCAGTCATTGTGATCACTGATTTTAAAAAATGCAGATTTAATGCAGTTTATATCATTGAAAATTAAATTAAAAGGTTAAGTGAATGTTTTTAATCTTTTTGACAAAAACTTCTGTCTAATTACATGGATAATCGAGTAAACTTTATTCTCAGACAGAATTACCTGTGACCAAACCCCTGAAACTCTTCAGCACTGGGTTAAAACCATGCAGTTATTTTAGATATTGAAAAACAACAACAACAACAACTCATGGTTAGGGAATATCCTGTTTGTTTTTTTGCAGGTGACACAGGAACTAAGGATCTTTTCTAAAGTGAACCATTTCCATATAACGTTGCTCTCTGCCAACCAAGCTGCAGCTGCTTTCTCGGTCCTGATTCTTACGCTTACAATTTCTTTTTGTTTCTGATCTCCTCAAGTATTAGAACTAAAAGTAACTGTTTCTCTTATTCTTATGCCTTTTCTTGACATTTCTCTTTTCTTCTGGAGCCTTCCAAGTCCAAAGAGTAGCGTATGAAATACGGTGTTGAATATTGGCAACACTTTTCATTTATCACCTATGAAATAGATAGTAGAAGAAATGTCTAACTGACAGCTGACAAAGCTTTTCTTATCTGCAGTCCCATGGCACAATTCTCACAGTTGCAGTTTTCCCAGATGTATATGGATGCTGACTGTGCTCGCTGACATGCTGTTCTTAGCAAAATGCAATGTGTTCAATCAAGCTGGTAGAGCCAGAGTCCATAAATTTATCATGCAAATGTTAGTGGAGAGAAAGCCTTCTCGAAAGATGCTGATGCACAGGGAGTGGGGTTTGTCTTCTGCCTCCAACCCGACAGTTCATTCACTGGTATTGTTGACCTCAACAGCACCACGGCCAAGTTCTTCACAGCCATTCAAAACGCCGGTAACATTTATTTAAAAAGCATCATTATACTGAAAGACTCTCCAGTTATAAAATGAGCACACACCAACAAAGATTTTTGTAGACACATTTACATGCTGCAACATTGTTAGAAAATGCACTAGGACAATACTTAGTGCATTTCATTGTAACAGAATGAAACATGAACTATATGTAAGGATGTGAGAACCCCACTAAAAGATAGTAGGAAAAAACTTGAATTTAGTAATAAAGTTTACTAATAAAATGACTGCACTGTTTTCCAAAAACAAGCAAAAAATATTTAATGTTAGATTGATTGTTTGCCAAAATTTACCTTGGTAAATATCAAATTTATAGAATACAGAGTCTCTAATGTTTTGTATCTAAACTGCCCTAGAGGACCAAAGAATGATAGCCACCAGAATTCTCCATTTGTCTGAAAGGAAATATAATTTAAAAAATGCATAGTGAATACTGAATGTATCAGTAAGGTTTTAAAAATTGCTTTAGAGATACTTTGATTTTTTTACACTGATGAGAATTGAGGAAATACTTAATTTTAATAGCCTTTGTTAACACTGATACCTTGCATTTGTTATATGTCTGTAGAAACTAATATTTTATGAAATATTTTCATGTATCAGGTGTTATGACATCTCAATTTTTTTTATTTCATTCTTCACTAGAAAAATCTGATTTAAGATATTTTATTTCTATTTTTTCTCATTTGTTTTTCTAAATATTTCTCTGTCATTTCCATTTTGCTCTTGGGATTATTCAGTAATGTTTTTCTCTGAACCATATGACGTAATACCACTCCTGTTATTTGTCCTAAAGAAATGAAACTGTATGTTCATCCGAAAACCTGTCCTTAAATCTTTATAGCAACTCTATCCATAATCACTCAAACCCAGACACTCAAAGGCCCTTCCACAGATGATAGATAAACAGTGTCTTGCTTGTACATATAATGGAATACTATTCAGCAAAAAAAGAATAAACTATGAATAAAAGCAACTACTTGAATTTATCTTCAAAGCATTATACTGAATCTTGTAAGATATTTTAGGACATTCTCTAAATGACACAGCTATCAGTTTTTGCCTGGATTTTTGGATTGGGGAATGGGATTTTAAAAACATAACAAAAGAAAGGTTTTGGAGGGATGATGGAAAAGTTTTGTATTTTTATTGTGCTAATTTTGGTATTATACAGTATTTTTGATAGTGAGCCCATTCTTTTCATCTTGCTTAGTAATCTAATTTTGTTAACTTAAAAACCAACCACCCTAGACCAACTCCTACAATCAAATTCCACTAATTATAGATAGTTAAAAGGTCCCATAGAAATGTAGGGCATTTAGGGAGGTCACAAAGTAGAGACAGAGAAGAGGCTGGATTCATTTTCTTCCCTCTGGTGTTAAGTCTCTTTCTGTCTGAGTTTGTCTAGTGAGTGAGAGCTGCCAAGATCTTCAATTAGGAAGTTGGAGCTACTTCATGCTTGAGCACATGGCTCAACCACATTAACATTTTAAACTTGGAATAAGCCTCAGTCTCAAGGAAAAACAGCTGCTTTGCTAACTATTAGGGAGAAAATGATCATTAAAAAGTTTAAAATCAGTGGAAAATAAAATTCTGCCGAACCATTAGAAAGTTTTGTGAAATGTTAGCAGTTCATGAAATTCCTCCTCTCATCTCATTAGATAATACAGTAAATGCTATATGTGAATGAGGGGTGAGGAAATATTCCCTTGAGCACTGTATTAAAACAAAACTTTATGCATGGGGACAAACTGTAGTCTAGTTTCATTATTTCGCATGTGGCTTTTCAATTTTCCCAGCACCATCTATTGAAGAGGCTTTCTTTTCTCTGTTGTGTATTTTTGTTTTTTAATTTTGTTTTCTTTATTGATTTTAGAGAGAGAAGAAGGGAGAAGGAGAGAGAGATAGAACTATTGATGAGAGAAAACAATGATTTGGCCACCTCCTGCATGCCCCCCACTGGGGATCGAACCCACAACCTGGGCATGTGCCCTGACGGGGAATCGAACCTGTGACCTCTTGGTGCACGGGTTGACGCTCAACCACCGAGCCACACTGACTGGGCTGTTATATATTTTAATTGTCTTTGTCAAAAATTATTTTCCCATATACATGTGGTTTTATTTTTGGTCTCTCAATTCTGTGTCAGTGGTCTGTGTGTCTGTTTTTCTGCCAGTATCATGCTGTTTTGATTATCTTTGCTCTTTAATATAATTTGAAGTTAGGAAGTGTGATACCTTCGGCTTTGTTCTTTTTTTTCCTCAGGATTGCTTTGGCTATTCAGGGTCTTTGGTGGCTCTATACAAATCTGATGATTTTTTTGTTCTATTTCTTTAAAAAATGACATTGGGATTTTGATGCGGATTGCATTAAATCTATATACTGCTTTGGGTAATATGGGCATTTTAACTATGTTGATTTTTTCCAATCCATGAACACAGAATATCTATTTCATTGTGTATTTTTAAATCTTTTATAATAATGCTTTGTAGTTTTCAGTATATAGGTCCTTCACAACCTTTGGTAAGTTTATTCCTAGGTATTTTATTCTTTTTGTTGCAATTGTAAAATAGTATGTTTTTATTTCTTTTTCTGAAGTTTCATTATTAGTATAGGAATGCCGTAGATCTTTACACATTGGTTTTGTATTCTGAAACTGTACTGTAATTATTTATTGTTACTAATATTTTTTTGGTGGAATCTTTAGGGTTTTCTCATGTCACCTGCAAAAAAAAAGTGATGCTTTACTTCTTCCCTCCCTATTTTGATGCCTTTATTTCTCTCTCTTCCTGATTGCTCTGGCCAGGACTTCCAGAGCTACGTTGAATGAGAGTTGTGAGAGCAGGCATCCTTGTCCTGTTCCTGAAGTTAGAGGGAAAGCTTTCATTTTTTCACCACTGAGTATGTTATTATCTGGCCTATGTTATGTTGAGGTACTTGCATTCTATACCCATTTTAGTGAGTGTTTTAATCATTAATTTAAAATGGATTAAATACCTAAATATAAGATCTGAAACAATAATTTACTAGAAGAAAACAGAAGTACTAACTGATAGACCTTGTTCTTAGAGAAGATTTTACAAATTTGACCCCAAAGGCAAGGGAAATAAGACCAAAAATAATAAATGGGACTATGTCAAACTAAAAGGCTTCTGCACAGCAAAAGAAACCACCAGCAAAACAAAAAGGCAATCAACCCAATGAGAGATGGTATTTGGAAGCAACAGCTCTGACAAGGGGTTAATATCCAAAATATAAGGAACTCATACACTCAACACCAAACAAACAATCCAGTTAAAAAATGGACAGAGGACCTGAACTAACACTTCTTCCAAGAAGACATACAAATGACCAACCAATATGTGAAAAGATCCTCAACTTCACTAGCTATTAGGGAAATGCAAATCAAAACTACAGTGGGATACCTCCTCATACCTATTAGAATGGCTATTGTCAATAAGACAATTAATTAGTGTTGGAGAGGCTGTGGAGAAAAAGGAACCCTCTTTCACTGCTGGTGGGAATGTAACATGGTACAGCCACTATGGCAAAAAGTATGGAGGTTACTGTATGATACAGCAATCCCTCTCCTGGGTATCTACTCAAATAGCTTGGAAACAATTATTCACAAAGATGTATGCACCCCCATGTTCCTCGCAGCACTAATCACAAGGGCCGAGATATGGAGACACTGAAGTGTCCTTCGAGGACCGAATAAAGAAGAGGGTGCAAAGAGAGAGAAAGTGGGAGGCACTTGTAATGCTGTTAACAATAAAATTAAATAAAGAAAAAGATGTGGTACATACATACTGTGGACTAGTTCTCAGCCATAAGGAAAGATGAAAAAATGCCATTTGTGAAACATGGATGGACCTTGAGAATATTACGGTAAGTGCAATGCATCAGTCAGAAAAAGCTAAGAACCATATGATTTCACTCATGTGTGGAATATAAAACTGAAACTCATAGACACAGAAAACAGTGTGGTGGTTACCAGAAGGAAGGAGGGTGAGAGGGTCGTAAAGGGTAAAGGGAGCCAAATATATGGTGATGGAAAACAATTTGACTTTGGGTGGTGGTCACACAAGGCAATAAATATACAGATGATGTATCATAGAAATGTACATTTCAAACCAACATAATCCCATTAACCAATATTACACCAATACATTTAATTTTTTTAAACTGATTATATTATGGTAGCAAGTCTCAGATTTCCCCTCAAAATATAAACAATTAATTCTCTTCTTAAGAATAAAATATGTATAATGTAAGCAAAATAATTATTTGGAATTATTAAGGATTTGTTTCTGAACCTCGATTTGAAAATGGCAATTCACTCTTATAGGGTACTTAAAAGGAGGATATTTATTTATTTATTTTTAGAGAGAGAGGAAGGGAGAGAGAGAAACATTGATGTGAGAGAGAAACATTGATCAGCTGCCCCATACTGGGATCAAGTCCGCAACCCGGACATGTGCCCTGACCGGGAATCAAACCAGGACCTCTCAGTCCATGGGATGATCGATGCTCATTCCACTGAGCCACACCAGCCGGGCAAAAGGAGGATATTTGATGCAGTCTTCCCATAAACTGCCCTGGTATTATCAGAGTTCACAATTGACATCTTAATATATTTGCTTTAAAGCATTTATCCAAAAAATGATATTTTCTCATGTAGCAATCAAGAAAGAAAAAAGAATTATTATTCAGTAAAATGAGAATATTAAACACAGAGAAGAAGAAATGTTGCTTTTCTGTTCTTCTCTCTCTCTTTCCCTCTCCCCTAATGCTCACCCCCTCCCTCTTTTCTTCCCTCCTTCCCTTTATTTTCTTCTTCTTTTATAGAATGGTATAGAACTATAATCATACAAACAGAAAATATGAGGAAGAAATAAAAGGTTAAAATTTTCAAAAGCACCTCAAAGGCAAGAAATAACAATGAAGGTGCAACGCGATGAGCTCAAGTTGTTCTCAATAATACTTACTAGTTGAACATAGTTTCCTATATGTAATATACATATATATTTTCTATAAGTTATATATATATATGAATTTCTGTGTAATTTGCTTTCTTAAATTTTACCTACTATAAACCTTATGTTAAATGAAAATAAATACAGATTTCATCACGGAGTCAGTTCCTTTTCTTCTTTGGCTGTAAGTATCTTACTCCATAGCCAGCTTTGTTTAATTTACATTCTTTTGAAAATTTCAAGCATTATTCCTATTCTATACTTAAAACTCAGAGAAAAGAATGAAAGTTTCTTTCCAGAACTCAGTGTAAGTACACCCCTGCTCAGGAAGTCTATGTGGCCTATAAATGCCTATCCAAAGTGCAATCTCCAGCTAATTTTTTCTAAATAGACTTTTTGCTGTAGAATAGAGTAACCTCTGACGATATTTGTGTGTGGAATACTTGTTCAAAATATACATTACTGTATTTAGACTCTTTCTTCTTACTTTTTTATTTTAGTACATTTTGGAAAATTATGAAAAAATAGTATTTATATAACAGATGAATAGCTTATATCCTCCAATTTTATGCAGCAATTCATTTTGAACATTTGTCACACTCATAGATAATCATACTTTTAAGGAAAATAAATTCCGTATTTATGTTCACATCAAACAAGAGCATTTATATTCATATATATACATAATATCTTGGCCCATTATAAACATCACACTATAAAGATTCCAACTGAAATGATAATCCTAACTTTTTATTTCTTATATGAAGATTGTTTCACAATAAAATAATTTTGATAATGTACTATTATGATTGTTTTATTTTTTCTTTAGGATAAAAGTTTTATATATATATATATATATATATATATATATATATATATATATATATATATAAGAGAGAGAGAGAGAGAGCACGCTACGTTATGTTTAGAAAAATGAATCAACTGAAAAGTCACTCTTCTTTTTATTCTCCTTTGTATGGACTAGCAGCAGTGACTCAGTAATACTGTCCTAGAGAAATGTTAGAATCTCATCCTTTGTCTTCACAGAGCTATATCCTTTCAGAATTATACACTAAGAAAAACAACATATAGAAAACTTCCAAAAGGAGGCAAGTTGTCAGAACTTTGATTGAAAGAAAGTTACTCTTCTCTATTTTCAGTGTGTATAGGAAAGTCTAACACATCACACTGAATGCCTTTTTTTATCTAATATTTTACACAGAGAATGTCTCTCACTTCCTAATGGTCACCTAATCCTCTCTTTACCACCCCCTACTAGTGAAAACATTAACCCACTAAGCTTTGCTTTATGCATTGAGATACAAATAGAATATTAGTGTCAGTTTTTTTAACAGAATTTTGAGTTTGTGATGTACATCTGTATTGCTATCATGTTCTAATGAAGGGAATTATTTCATAATTTATTATTTGCTTAAGCTTGTAAGAATGAGGCTTCAGGTTTTTGTTGTGTTTGTTTAATTTTACACAATGGATAAAAATAATCATGATCTATATGGATTACAGGTCATACCTCTATGGATTCTGCCATTTTATGCTATAGCTGTTCATAATTAATGAGTAGATAGAGGTTGGTCAAATTCCCCAAGTAACATAATAGGATGGTATCAGACTGAGCACGATTTATTCAGTCATCAGTTTGCAGAGGGATTTGCAGCTAAATCAGCTAGGGTCTAATGAGAACGGCACTCAGAAATACCCAGTTATCTCAAAATGATCTTAATGAGAACATAGGAACCACTCAATCAGGTAGAACTTTGGACATTCAGATGTTTTAAAAAATAATTATAATAATTATTATAATTACTATTATACACACATAGACCATCTAGCTCTATATAATAGATATTACATATATGGTGTATATACATGGATAAGTAATAGATATAATATATAAATGTATACATAAAGAGAGATCTCTATATAAGGGGTTTGCAAAAGTAGGTTTACAGTGGTTCAAATGGAAAATAATACATGAATTAATAAATAATAATACAAGAAAAAACTGTGTTTTGTATACTCACAACTGTAAGCCTACTTTTGCCAACACCCAAATTTGATAGATAGGTAATAAATCTGGTATATATCTCTCCATATATGCTTAAGTGACTCCTCAGGCCATTTCCTTAAAGTATTTCATACCTCCTCTATGAGATAAGAATTTTAAATTCTGTTTTACAGGACAAACTGAACTGGCTTTAATTTGTCAAAACATAAATGTGTGCTTCAATAGTTGATGGTGTTTCCAACATGTCAAGATTATCTTTGCAGTTATTGAATTTGCACTAGTATAGATGCTATGACACAAAATTCTGACCTTGGACTTTGATATTAAATATAAGAAAGTATACATGATTATGCATTATATTAAGCCTAGATGTGTTCATTACAATTTATAACATTAAAAGTTTTGCATTCTGGTAAGCATTGTTTTATGTTGTATGCTGTGGTATATTATGAATAAAATTCATGTGACTTACTGAATTTATTTCATGAACTATTCTATAATCTTGGCTAGCATCTAATACAACGTAATTCAATGTAATCTGCATGTTTCATTATCTTTCTCTTTTTTTTAAATTAATTTTTTTAATTGATTTTTTAGAGAGAGAGGGAGGGAGAGAGAGATAGAAACATCAATGTGAAATAGAAACATTTATCAGCTGCCTCCTGCACACCCTCTACTGGGGATCGAGCCCAAAACCCAGGCATGTGCCCTGACCAGGACTCGAACCAGGACCTCTCAGTCCATGGGACGATGCTCAATCCCCTGGACCATACTGGCCAGGCATCTTTCTCCTTATATAATTCCACAGTAGACATTGGGGATACCTAACCCAAACTTTTTGCCCAGGTGAACCCCCAAAATATTTTAACATACAGTCGTCCCTCGCCACTTTGCGCTTCGACTTTCGCGGCTTCACTCTATCGCGGTTTTTTCAAATATATTCATTAAAAAGTTGATCAAGAAAGGGACAATGATACAGTGCGTGCTCGGTTGTCTGAGTCAATTATACACCCCTGTATTACAATTAAAATTAAAATTACTGTACGCATGGACTGTAGGCCTATGTATTTGAGCACTCCAAGAATCCTTTAATGCCAGGTGCAACCGCTCGACCACTCCTTGTGTGTGGGCAATAACTTTTTTCCAAAAAATCGGGTGTGGTGAAACCAAGCCAATCAGAGCATGCTGTTCACTGATTGGCTATCCTATCCTCTTCCTATCCTGGCCACTGATTGGCTCAGCCTCATGCAAGTTCTCTCATACACACTTCTACATCGCTCGCTACACATCGGAAGCATCTTTGCTCTTGTGTTTGCGATTTCTGAGAACTTTCATCTAAGCCCCACGATGGCTCCTAAACGTGCTGCTTCTTCTACGCCTTCTGAGGATGAAACTAAGTGCCAGAGAAAGATGCTTACCATCCAGGAGAAGGTGAAACTCTTGGATATGATCAAAGATGGCAAGAAAATTGTGGAGGTTGCCCGCTATTACGACTCGAATGAGTCTACTGTTCGCTCCATCCGTAAAGATGAAAAGAACATCCGTGCGACGGCTACTGTCTCTGTCAACAAAGAAGCAAAGCGCATCGTGACAAGTCATAATAAGTTCATAATGAAAACGGAGTCTGCCCAGCCATTTGGATCAGTGAGAGCCACAAGAAAAACATTCCTTTGTATTCGCTGGTCATCCGGGAGAAGGCAAGGCAACTCTATCAGTGCTTTATGGAGGACAAACCTCAACCAGGACCATCTTCTGCAACGTTCATGGATTTCCAGCGAGCAAGGGTTGGTTTGAGAAGTTCCAGAAGAGGTATCATCTGAAGAGTATCATTCTCCACGGAGAAGCTGCCTTTGCTGACCAGCCTGCAGAAGAGGACTATGTGAACAACACGTTCCAGAAGATCCTTGAGGAGGGCGAGTATCATCCAAAACATGTGGATGAGCTGCTGGAGACACATTCGGATCCCTTAACTGACGAGGATCTGGTGGAAATGACTAAGTCTGTGTGTGAGGAGGAAGAAGAGCAGCCAGAGGTTCCTGGGGGTCAGGAAGAGGAAGTTGGCCTTACACTTGAGCGTCTCTCGCAAGTCGTGAGAACTATTAATATTAAGGTAGTACAGGACATGACTGGCGAATGGGACCCACAAATGATGCGTGCATTGCAGTTCCAGAATGCACTTGATGGAGTGATAGAACCCTACAAAAGCCTCCTCATGCATATGAAAAGACAGAACCAGCAACTGCCTATCACGATGTTCTTTGCACCCAGACACCCACTGCCTACTCCTAGTACTCCAGACTCTCCTACTGAGGTCGTGCCTTCAGAGGAGCAGTAAACTTGCTCTTCTTTGCTGTGCAGTACATCTCTTCATCTTCATTGCTTCATCATCGAACAAGTTGCACTATTTTCATAGGTTAGTGGTTGTGTGTAAGAACTGTGTGTGTGTAATTAAATGTACAATAATAATAATATGATATTTGTAACATCTAATATGTCTTATTTTCTCTTATTCTGTCTAATATATTGGGTAATACAAGTGTTATGGTGACTAAAAGGTGTTATTTCATGTCTAGAGGGCTCTAATAATGTTAAAAAACATATTTAGAAGGTCATAAACAGGTTTTCTATGCTCTAACTGCGAAAATATTCGATTTATAAATAAAGAATCCTACTTCATGGAAATTCATTTATCGTGGTAAAGTCTAGAACTGATTAACTGCAATAAACGAGGGCCGACTATATAGTTAATATGTAAAAAAATTATTTTAATAACAATTTGTATGTATGTATTATGTGACTCTTTACCCACAATTTCTGAAAAATCCTAAGATTATTACAATCATTGCTATAAAATTGGCAAGAACAAATACTATCAAAAACTTTACTATGATTTCAGATGTAATATTTGATCCTACATGTAAAATAAATTACTTTTATTCTATGAAACAATTAAGTTCTCTTCACAGATACTTATGTGTGAAATTAAATATCTCATACATTCATTAATTTTATAATTTTAGAAACCAACCACTCTGAGGTACACTAATCAACTTTTTCAGTTTGTGAAAACTAATTCTTTAAAGGGCAGTAGTAACTTTTTCTGTCTAATGAGTCATCTTGCATGCCCTGTATACTAAGTACTTAAAATAGTCTTTTATTTTTCATCATCATCATCAACATTATTGGACTATGTCTTTTAGTATGAGAATTCTGATCCTTTGAATTAAATATTTAAATCTTTCTTTTTATTTTAACTGCATTGTTAAAAGTTAACACAATTTTGCCCTTTTAGAAACTAGTCATCTCCTCATTAATTCATCCTTTTTTGAAAGTGCCCTGTTTGTTATTTATTAGTTCTCATTAAAAGCCTGCTAAAGTCATATAAATAGAAATGGGACCAATTTCTAGAGATGGAAATGCATATTTTTCATACTCTTATTATTTTATAACAAATGTGAAATATGAAACAAGTTTATTCTTAATGAAACAAAGAGATCATTCTCTATGAAAATACTATTTGTAAGGGTCCAAATGAAATATATAGCAAAATATAACTAAATGAGCATATAGTATAAAATAATATATTTCTTTCAATTCAATAAGTTTTTATGCACATATTAAGAGATCCAAATGTATTATATAGTCATTGAACTTTTGATATGAATATTTGACCCTCAGTTGACTCTAATTGCATTGATATGATTATTTTTCTTTCAGGTGAAATATTAGGTTATATGAAAAGGGGAAGCAAATCATTTCTTTTCAAGAATAGTCAAGTCCTTAAAAGAAGAAAAGTAGAAATGGTATTTCCAGGACATGTGACAGTTGAATGAACATTTTGGGTTGAGACCCATGGGGAGTTAAAAGGGAGATGGCTGGTACTTAAGAACAGTATTTCCTTTGTTTTTCTTGCCTTAGGCATTGTATCAGTGAAAATTCTGCTGCGTATGATGTCTGAAATTTCGTTGCCTACATTTTCTTCTAGGATTTTTATGGATTCACAAGTCATATTTAAGTCTTTTATCCATTTTGAGTTTATTCTTGTGTATGGTGTAAGTTGGTGGTCCAGCTTCATTTTTTTTTGCATGTAGCTGTCCAATTTTCCCAACACCATTTATTGAAGAGGCTGTCTTGACTCCACTGTATGCTCTTGCCACCTTTGTCAAATATTAATTGAACATATTGTCTTGGGTCAATTTCTGAGTTCTCTCTTCTGTTCCATTGATCTATCTGCCTGTTCTTGTGCCAATACCAGGCTGTTTTTATTACAGTGGATTTGTAGTATAACCTGATATCTGGTATTGTGATCCCTCCTACTTTGTTCTTCTTTTTCAAGATTGCTGTGGCTATTCAGAGTCTTTTTTGGTTCCATATAAACTTTTGGAATGTTTGTTCTAGTTCTGTAAAATATGTTGTTGGTATTTTGATGGGGAGTGCATTGAATCTATAGATTGCTTTGGGTAGTATGGACATTTTAATGATGTTAATTCTTCCAATCCATGAACATGGTATATGCTTCCACTTTTTTTGTATCCTCCTCTATTTTTTTTGTTTTTTGATGACCTATAGTTTTCTGTGAAGAGGTCCTTTACTTCTTTGGTTAAGTTTATTCCTAGGTATCTTTTTTTTTTTTTTTTTTTTGCTGTGATAGTAAATGTCATTTTTTTTTAGTTTATCTTTCTGTGAATTCATCATTGGTGTATAAGAATGCCATCGATTTCTTGATGTTAATTTTATATCCTGCTACTTTGCCAAATTCATTTATTAAGTCCAGTAGATTTTTGATGGAGTCTTTGGACTACATCAAACTAAAAAGCTTCTGCACAGCAAAAGAAACAACCACCAAAATGGAAAGGGAACCCACTATATGGGAGACCATAAATGCCAATGATACATCAGATAAGGGGTTAATTTCCAAAATATATCAAGTGCTCATACAACTCAACAAAAGGAAGACAAAGAACCCAATTTAAAAATGGGCAGAGGACCTAACTAGACACCTCTCCAAAAAGGACATACAAATGGCCAGGAGACATATGAAGAAATACTCAATGTCACTAATCATCAGAGAGATGCAAATTAAAGCAATTATGAGGTATCACCTCACACCTGTCAGAATGGCTGCCATAAACAAATGATCAAACAACAAGTACTGGTGAGAGTGTGGAGAAAAGGGGACTCTAATACACTGCTGGTGGGAATGCAGACTGGTGCAGCCACTATGGAAAACACTATGGTGTTACCTCAAAAAATTTAAGAATTGAACTGCCATTTGACCCAGTGATCCCACTTCTAGGAATATACCCTAAGAAGCCTGAAACACCAATCAGAGAGAATATATGTACCCCTATGTTCATAACAGCACTATTTACAATAGCTAAGATCTGGAAACAGCCCAAGTGTCCATCAGTAGATGACTGGATAAAAAAGCTGTGGTACATATACACAATGAAATACTGTGCAGCTGTAAGAAAGAAAGATCTCTTATCCTTTGGGACGACATGGAGGGACCTAGAGAGTATTATGCTAAGCAAAACAAGCCAGGCAGAGAAAGACAAATATCACATGATCTCACTCATTTGTGGAATATAATGAACTAAACAAAATGATGAACAAAATAGACCCAGAGACATAGAAGTGGGGTACCGACTAAAAAACCTCAGAGGAGGGGGCAGTGGGGGAGAAGAGATGAACCACAGAACTTATATGCATGTATGCATAACCAATGGACATGGACAACAAAGCTGGAGATGGGGCAGGGGGGGGAGTGGGGAGGAGGGTATCAATGGGGGAAAAAGGAGAAACATCTGTAGCAAAAATAAATTAATAAAATAAAATAAAGCAATATATATCTTGTAAAAAAAAAAAAAAAAAGAACAGTATTTCCCCTGAGCTGTATCAACTAGCCATTTACAGCCTAGTGTTGTCTCCTTGTGGTGTAATTGTCAAATGACTTCAATTTTCTACTACCTTAGTTTTTGATCTTGGATCAATGCATAAATTTTTATGCTGTGATCAATCATTATGAATGATAATAATCTGCTGCTTCATGACAAACACTGTGTTTAAAGTAACCATAATTTAAAATAAAAAACAAACAAACAAAAACGATCAACTAGGAAAAAACCTATCTCATAGTAGCTAATACGATAAAACTATATCATACAGACTCAGTGCCTTGTGATAATGAATTCTGCTCCTCATAAGTATAAAAAGTTTAATATCTAACAAAATATTTTGAAACTAGTTCATTCTCTAATACTGAAAGATAAATAATTTCTCTGTGACCATAAGAATATTTAATTTTTTAAAAAAGAACACGGTCTTTTTTTTTTTTTTTTTTTGCATTTCAATAACTCTTTTGGGTTCAGGAAATATTTAGTTCACCATCAGTTATCCTCATCATATATGTCTACATTATTCTGCAAATAGCAATGTGATTAGAATATAGGATTATTAACTGACTTTTCCACAAAAATATTTTACTCATTTTCCCCAACTCCTCCATAAGCACCTACTGTATTCTTTCTCAGTATGCTGTTAGAGTTTCCAAAATCCATAACCATTACTAGATTAATGATGATGGAGACCTCTTCCAAAAAAAACTTTATGATTTTAAGTCCCCAAATACAAGTGTCCCATCAACAAACTTAATGTTTAGGCATGTGTTGTATATACAAAAGCTAATGGTTTAATTTCTGTAGTGCTTTGTACATATTAATTATTTGAAAGAGATTTCTCCCCATATAGCTGCTGTCTCCCACGTTAACATTCTCAACTTTACCTCCATTAGTATTTCTCTTTTCAGCATATATGAAAACTTCCCACCTAAGCACTTATCACAATTTTGATGTGCTTCAACACATAATTGGCCTTTTGAAAATAGCTTTAAAAATATTAGAATATATTTGTAACTAAATGATGAACAAGAAAAAAGTTACTTCTATCTAAAACATCTGAAAAGTGATACAAAAAACATCAGAAACTTGTCCTTAAAATTGCCTATTTCAGAGAAGAATAATTTGGCAACATATAAATTAATTTAACTTTCTAGTTCTCCTCTGACAAAATGTTTGTTTATATTACATTAAATAATTCTCCTCTTAATAGGCATACAGAGAAACACACAATTTTAACAAATCCCACAAGATATGTATTCTTATTCCCCAATTCTACAGGGTAAAAAAACTATGGACAGCAAGCCAACTACTTATCTTTGCAAATAAAGTTTTATTGAAACAAGTCATGCCCATTCATTTACATATTATCTGTGGCTGCTTTCCTAGTACAAGAGTAGCTACAACAGACATCTTATGGTCCAAAACCTAAAATATGTACTACCCATCCCTTTAAGAAAAAGTTGGCTAGTGCCAACATAATAAACATCTTTCTTAATGGCAGTTTCTGAAATAATCTATGCTACCATATATGTTGATTTTTCCACTCTGCATTCTGGAATAGTTGCAGCAGAAGCTCTTGACGTTTCTATTGGCCCCTTCTTCAAAAACTCTCCATAATACATTCGCTGATCATTCCTCTTCTAAAAATCTTCCTCCACACGTCCTGCTACATGTGCAATGTAATACTAACTCTACATAGCCAATTGGATAGAAACATTTCCTCAAGTAGATCAACAGGATTTTCTTTCTCAAATAATATAAAATCAATTAGTTATCCATGACTACTTGATTTGCAAAGTGATATACACTATAAGGTTGAGGCTGTCATGTCAAGGATGCAGTTTTGAACTATATTTGATATTGAACAAATGCAGAGGAACAACTGCAGGAAAAAGTAGAAGTAAAAAGATATCCAAAAGAATCAGAGAAAACATATGTAGAGAAAAAGAAAAATTATTAGTTCAAGTTTCTGGAGTTCAATCTATTATATTCATAGAGATTTGAAGGTACTACATCCATAAATTTCAAAAAGACTTAAAACAAAAAAATTGGGTATTATAAAAGTTTTAATAAATTATAAATATAATTGTTAAATAAAAAAATAATCCATAAGAAAATTGGGGAAATAAAGTCAAGAAAATATAACAGGAAACAAATGAGAGAAAGAAAGAGAAAATAGTAGAGGAGAGAAGAGGAGAAGAGACATTATAAAAGAAAGAAGAGACACAGAGAATCACTTATGAGGTCCAATATTCAAATTATAGGAGTTCCAGAAAGAGATCACTGTTAAATACATACTAAAAGCCGATTTTGACTTGCTATTCTTGAAAATTCCTGGAGCAAATGCATTACCTTGGCTCCATGTCTTCTTTGGGTTATTAATTTGAAACTCATATTTTTGGTATGTCCTTCTCTTAGTCAACAGATCTAATCACATTAGCTCCTGCAACCTCATGTTCTCATATCTATGCCAACTTCCTTCATAGTACTTGACCTTCAAAAATGTACATATATGTGATTGTGTGTGGTGCTTTTAAAATCAGTATCTGTTGTCCTCACATCAACTCCACCCTCCATGAGGATAAGGGTTATACATTCATTTTCATTGATCTCTATATTTCACACATCTCATCAAGCCTAACACATAGTATGCCATCAATAAGCATTTGGGGTTTTTTTTGTTTGTTTGTTTGTTTCATTTTTTCACTCACAGAAAAATGCTGAGATAAAGAATCTGGACTTACTGAATGAAATTTTAGGAATTGCAAATAACTCAACTATTTAATGTGTTTTAAAATACATATAAAGACTGTAGCTGACTCTCCTATTTTAGAAACATTATTATTTATAGTTTTCTCATTTATTCTTGAAGTATCAGAATTCCTTATTACGTTATGTTTCTGTTTACACTTTTCCTTATTAGAAGAGATAATCTGTAAATATTAATATGGTAATGATCTTTCAGATGGAAGAAAATACAAAAGGAATTTCACGGCCACATTGGTCAACCTACTTAATGGGAAAATCAATTTAGTAACATGTATTTGTTATAAATACAGTTACGTATTTCTAAACATTAATTGTCTTATATCAAATGCATGTAATTACAAACAACTGAATTAATATTGAAAACAAAAGAGCAACCATGAGATGTATGTGCAATAATATACGGTTATTATTGCAACTGTTTTAGTGATAGAAAAAAATATATAAGAAAGAGGAAATAAAAATGGATTTGGGGATTTCGTTATATGTAAAAGGAAGTTGTTTAGTGAGATAAAGGAGAAATTCATTTTATGGGTTTCATCATTATTGCTGTGTTTAAATACAAAGTAAAATATGGCAGTACCACTAATAGGAAAAACTGACATTAAGTAAAATATTACTTGATGTGATCAAGGATACTTTAGAGAAAAATGCAAAACTTTATTAGTAAGCAGAAAGGGGAATGCCTCCCTATTGGGGAATTTAGGAATATTTCACAGAGGACCTTGCATTTGAACTGGGTCTTAAATAATGGCAAGGAGCTTTCCAGAGGAAAAAATAAAAATAGTCAGAATTCTAAAGAGGAATGAAAGCCTGTGTGTAGGAATAAAGAAATGCAGTGTTGATAACTTTTATGTATATGTTTGAAGAAACTAAAGGAGTTGGTGAAAATGTACTGTAAGTTATAAGAAGTAGGAATGATGCAGAATGAAGCTGAATGGCTTGGCTATGAAAACCTAAAACAAGGAGTTGCACACCCATTTTATAGGAAACCTGGTGCTAATATAAGTACCACGATGGGAAAAAATTATTTTTTTTTAAAGAATAATGCCTCTGGAAACCTTAGAGTGGGGAAAGGTCAGTAGAAAAGAGGAAATGGAGCAGGGACATTAGTTAGGAAGGTGTATCAAGAGTCAAGAAGAAAGTGATTGTAACCTGACAAGACAGTGGCGCATTTAATATTTAGGAGATGCATTTAGGAGGTAAGCCTGGCAATACACAGTTGACAATTTCAGTGTCAAAGTAAATGTTAGCATATCAAAACTGGGTTCTCATAGCATTCTTCTATTGCCTTATAATTAAAAACAATGACAACTGCAAAAAACATATCTTCCATGTGATATAGAAACAATCTCCAAGTGCATTAATCCATTACCTAACATAACTACAAATTACAACTATGAGTATTTTTTTTCAAATATTTCTATTGTTAAAAAAGGTATTAATAAACATCTTTCAGATGAATCAATAGATAAATAAATAAACTTGACAGAGAATTTTATACAATTACTTGAAGAAAATAAATGGCCATTATATGACTATAACAGACTATATAATATATGTTATTTATAGGTAGGATATGTATTGTTCTATATTACATATTTTTCATATTTTTATTTACTGATATAATTATTGATGCAATTTCCATTGTAATTATTATTATTTTAGTGGTATTTTTCTCTTCTAACTGTGATATAAATATAAACACTTCCAAATAAAATGAAATAAATTTTGCATTTCCCTATGGCTAACCAACCTCCACAGGTTCCAGTTTTAAACACTCAAGTACTTTCTCAAAATAACAAAAACAAATGCTTTTCTTTATCATTAACTTTTCAAAGCCTGCTGACTTTTGTGAAATCACTGCGGCTAGGCTCAAATGGTGTATGAAATGAAAATTTCCTGCCTAGCCACTGCACTAGGCAACATCATGACAATGTCTTGCAATCAATGTTCTGCTCAGTTATTTTTTTGTAATACTGAGGTCACAGAGTAAAACTTACTGAGGAAGCAAGAAAGGGCAACTGAAACTTTTCTTCAAGTGTCCTTTTGATTTACCCATTTTCTGTATATACATAATTGGTGATATTAGATCAACTTGAAATAAATTGAGCAGCCATGGATGCTCCAATCCCAAATATCGTATATACACTAGAAGTTTGTATATAAAAGTATTTCTAATTGGTGAGCACCAGCCACAGTGGTTATGTCAGAATTAATACGTATATGACCCTGGAGAATGTTTTGCCCTTGTCTTCTGTATACTCATAAAAGCAGCTTTGGAAAGTAGACATCCTTCGTGACATATGTCTATTGCATTTTATGTTAAATGACATGCTGGTAAAATGTAGATATGAATTGACTTGGTTTATTAAAAGATATGACAACAGCTATAGACACAAATGCAGAACATAAACTCCCACATAAATGTGTTTCTATTTCCTCCTGTAGTACTCATTTTATTTTCCTATATAACTAGAACCCACTGATATATAGCAGAAAAGATATCATGTTCCATTTTTAAATGTGCCTTTCCAAAAAAAAGGTCATAGACACGCCATCTATTCATTCTTGTGCTTGCTCTTTTTATTTTGAATTGCATTTGCTCTATTTTCAAAGCATTTAGAGAAAGTTCATTTTTGCCTTTTCTAAGCCAGACAGGTGCAGGGGTGACAGGATAGGGCATTCATTCATTCAACAGAAATTCATTGAGAACTTAACTATTGTTGGTCATAATATTATGCATGAACAGAGGCTAGAACAGGTGGTATTATGCACTACATCAATATTGTTCCTTTTCTCTTTTTACATTTGACAATAAATAGGAAGGAAAAATTAACATTACCCTGTTCACCTATGAGTTGATTTTGTTTTTATTATTTACTTATTTTTTTTTTGTTCTGCAGACTTAGAATCAATGACCAAGACATGGGTAATCCAGAATTGCCAAACTTCTTTTATTGAAAAGCCTGAAAACATTATCTATATAAATTGTGGTTACATTTTTAGACAAGTCCACAAGTCCTTTTTTTGTGATACAGTTTTATGTTAATAGTTCAAAAAACAAAACAAAACTGGGCTCAGAATCTCGACAAGACTTGACTTTCTGGTCTCGCACTTGCTGTGTAATTCTGCATGACCCAGTTGCTCTTCGTCAGTAGCACTATTTTCATATCTGTGATAATCAAATATGAAAACATTCTATATACAGAAAGCGCCTGATAAATTGTATTAGTGTTTCAGGGCTGCTGAAAAAGAAAAATTACCCTAAATTGGGTAGATTGGAACAACAGAAATGTATTGTCTCAGTTCTAGAGGCTACAAGTCCAGAATCAAGTTGTCAGCAGAGCCTTGCTCCCTGTGAAAATGTGGGATGTGCATCTTTGTAGGGCATTCTCCCTGTCTCTCTGACTTCTCTCCTGCCAACTTCTTACGAGGACAGGAATCATACTGGAGTAGGGCCCACCCTACTCCAATTTGACCTCATCTTGACTAATTACAATGGCTGCCACCCGATTTTCAAATAAGGTCACAATCTGAGGTTAAAAACATCAACCTAACTTTTTCGAATGAACACTATTCAATTTATAACAAATATTGAAATACTATGCTGATATTAGTAGCTAAATTGTGATAATTCATGGATACAATTTACTCTTTTCTCCTATAAGGGAAAAAGGCACCCATGGATACCCAAGAATATACTCAGTAAAATAAAATAGTGTGCCAAAATAAACAATTCATCTTTGTTCTGTGCCTACCATCACCATTAGTTATCTGATGAATCTATTGTTGTCAACCTCTGCATTTATTGATTTTTTTTGAGAGAGAGAGAGGGACGGAGAGAGAGAGATAGAAACATCGATGTGAAAGAAAAACATCAATTTTCTGCCTCCTGCACACCCCCTCCTGGAGATCGAGCCAACAATCCCTGACTGGGAATCGGACTGGGATCTCTCGGACTGGGATCTCTCAGCCCATGGGAGGACACTCAACCCACTGAACCACACCAGCGGAACTCAACCACTGCTTTTAACAAGTAAGATTTGTCAGGAAGTTCACCTTTTGCAACATACTCTTCTCCTTCTTTACCTCATTTGATTCCTACAATAATCATGTGAAGAAGAATCCATAGAAACATTTTCACATAAAGTGACCGAAGCTCAGACAGATAATGAGTAATGTATTCAACATTGTAAAACACAAATGGTAAAATGCAAACAAGAACCTTTCAACTCCAAGGTCATAATCTCTTCATTAGGACTGTGTTTTTGTTTTTGTTTTTAATTCATTTATTTTTGTTACAGATGTTTCTCCTTTCCCCCTCATTGATACCCTCCTCCTGACCGCCCCTTCACAGGACTGTGTCTTTTTTTTCTTCTCATTCTAAATGTGTTCTCCAGTAGCCATCTTTCATGTGCCCATTGACTTAACTACCACCTTCACACTATAGGTAATTTGTAAAAATGTTCTGGCCCTAACTGAGTGGTTCAGTTGGTTAGAATGTCATCCCATACACCAAAAGGTTCTGGGTTTGATTCCCCATCAGGGCACATACCTAGGTTGTGGGTTTGATCCCTGGCCATGGCCTGGCAGGAGGAAACAGATTGATGTTTCTCTCTCACATCAATGTTTATCTCTCTCTCTCTCTCTCTCTCTCTCTCTCTCTCTCTCTCTCTCTCTCCCTTCCTCTCTCTAAAATCAATAAAAATATATCCTTGGTGAGGATAAAACAATAATTTAAAATAATGTTCTGGATCCAAACTTGTATTTTCAAAGGCTCATGAGAAATTATTCTAATGCCCTGGTGACACTGAAATGAAACATTTAAAAATGATTTAACGATTTCTCTTCCTGCTTCAATCTCTCAGTGTTAACAGCATCACTAAGCACCCATTCATCATAATAGAAATGTAGGCATCATCCCTGAGTCACACTCGCCACCCCAGTGCCCCTCTGCCTTTCCCTTATTGAAACAGTAACTAAGTTCTAAAAGCTTTTCTCATGGATCTTCTCTTGATCTACAGATTTTCTACGTTTCCAAGTTTCCTGTGAACAGTTACCTAAACCATTAAAATGATTAACTGATCTCACTGTTGGCAAAGTTTTTTTCTTATCTTAAATATGTGCTAAAACACAGTACAACCTAAGTTATTTCAAACATCATATCACTTCACATTTAAAAAATATATGTATATAAATTATGTTTTATTCAATATGGTATTGGAATGGCTTCCTAAAGAATGAAACATACTTTACAATCTGAGTTAAATTCCTCTTTTCCATATCCCTTACTACTTCTTTACTCCCTACCCTCCTCTGCTATCTGCCTAAACCTAAACTCTGTCTGGTACAAATGTTTGCTATTTTCCAAATGGATATGTTATGATTTCATAATAATAATATGTTGGCATTCATTATATTCAGGCACTATTCTAAGCACTTTAAATGTTTAACAAATTTGCATAATCACAGCAAGTTCTTGAGGTAGTGACTATTAGTTTTTAATGTTGTACCAGTTGATAACTTGCCCATGGACACACAGCAAGAAAGTCTTAGACTGACCATTTGCACCTTGGCTGTTTCCAGGATCCATACCCATAAACTTTACTATATTGACATTGTTGAAGCTGTATTTTTTGCATCAATAATTTTTTTGTTACCTCCTTTTCCCATTCCTATAAGCATTCTTTATCTCTCTGGCAAACTCCTTGCTATGCCTCAAAACCTATTCAAATTACATTCCATTTTCTAGCTTAGCTTGTTCACACAGCAAATAAATATAAGTTCTTTGTTATAGTGGGTATATGAACAGTTATTATAGCTTATACAACTATATATCCTGGATTTTCAGGACAGCAGTATTACTAATATTCCATTCTATTGTCTGAACACATGCCCAATTTTTTTTGAGAACATACAACCATCATAAATACAGCATTAAGCCATAGCCTAACTATTAAGGTACACAGTTTTCTTCTTTTGTATTAATGAGATTCTTGAGCATAAAGTTGCCATTTTATTTAACATACTCTCCTTATGACCTAACACAAGGTAAGATCTCAAAATTTCACAACTGATTTGAAATGAAATGAGTACAGTATTCATGGTAGACAAGGAACTATTTAATCTTTACAATTCCAGGATTCAGGTGGAAATGAAGAACAGCAGGTCCTCAAAAAATATTTTGTTCAACGTTATTTTGTTATAATATTGATGAAATGATGGCAGAACTTACATCATCTTGTTTGTAGTAATTAGCCTATGGTAAATCATTTTTGTTATACTCTGTTATGCTCACAATTGCAGAACCTATTGATGACATTAAGTGAGGACTTACTGTATGTTATCAACTGTGAAGTGGCATGAGAGAAGACTATAAGACCGAGTAAATACAATGTTGATAAAGTGGTACATATATTTGCAAATATCTGAGAAAATTTACTTCTATTCTTAGGTCACAAAATTCTTTGTTCTTAGCACATATAACTTCTCTTAATCAAAGAATATTGAAAAGCGACACAAAACACCTGGCTCATTGTTAAGGACATTAACAGTGTTGTCATTCCATAAGCAATATCAACATCAAGTCAGTCAATGTCTATGAAATAAGTTATAGTTCACATTTCAAAATATTTTTATTTTTGAGGTTTATATACTCCCTTTTGACAGAATACAAAAACTTATATAACTAGTTCCACTGAAACATGGTCAGTATTGTTATGTTTTTGAATGATTCCTGTATCACTGATGAGCTACATTTTGAAGTGCTGTAATAGGGTTATAAACGTGGGCTTTAGGATCAGACCTATAAGAATGAATGCTGATAAGAGTGGTGACTTTGGACAAGTCATTGAAACCTTCTATAATTTGAAAAATACAGAGTATAATAAGAATTATTAAATTAATAAGTACATTCCAAGCATTTAGAAAAACACCTGTCAGAAAATGTGGCAAATTAATGTACTCATTTTTCTCCATAATTTTAAAAATAAGTGTACTTATTTTTCTACATAATGCCTAAAATTATATTGTGGTATCTAAAGTCTTTTTACAAGATCTATATGGTATATATATTAGCTTATACAAATATATATACACACACACATATACATATATGTCACTTTAAATCTACATTCTAAGCATAACAAATGTTATATATTACTCTACTACCTACTATTACACACTGCTACTATTACTACTATTAATAGTGTTATTATTTTTACAGTCAAAATCACTGATGCTCCCAAAAAAATATTATGGAGTTAATAAAAGGCATAACTGTGAGTTGAATCATGTCTTCTGACTGCAAATTACATACCCTATCATACTACACTCAGTGATTTACAAAATTAATTGGTTTTGAAAAGTATAATTTTTAGCCCTGGCTAGTTTGGCTCAGCAGTTAGAATGTCAACCCGTGGACCAGAGAGTCCCAGGTTCAGTTCCCGCTAAGAGCACGTACCTCAGTTGCAGTTTGTCCCCAGCCCTGGTTGGGGTCGTGTGGGTGGCGACCACTCGATGTGTCTCTCACATCGATGTTTCTCTGTCTCTCTTCCTCCCTCTCTCCCTCTGGCTCTATCTGAAGATAAATGCAAAAATGTCCTCGGGTGAGGATAAAAAAAAAAGTATAATTTTTTAGTGACATTATAAAACCCATGTAATACTATGAAAAATAATTGTAGAAAATACTAAGGCTAGAAACTCATGAGGTTCTCTATAAACAGCCTAGTAATAAGTGCTACTTGAATCACAAATATTTTATGGATCAAATGTTTTCACTTCCCAGTCCTATATAAAGTTGTGGGGGGGGAAATCTTACCAATATCAATTACAAAGCTCTATAACTGACAGTCTTGAACACTTCTGTGTAACATAAAATCTTAGAGACATTATGAATATTATAAACTAAAATAATGCAGGTTGCTTTTAGACCAAGAACATGTGTTTGCTAAGCAACGGGCTTGGGCCAGCACTTTTGTTTGTTTTTACAGGATATGAATGCAGCATTTTTCTTCGGAAAAGTATGTTGATATTTGAAAAACTCAGCCAGGATAAAGAATTTTCATATGAAATTCAAAGAGAGACAACGACTCTTCCAAGGTTAGCATAATAGGAATTTCAAAGGTAAATTGCATATCAAGGGCTTCAAATACTACATCTCAGATTCTATGACACAACCTATGCTAAATGAGATCAGTATACTCCACTTCTTAGAACAATTTCCCTGACTAAAAGTTATTCTGTGAGTGGTTATTCATTCTGTATTACCTGTCTTCATGATACCATGTATAGGGAGGAGGTGATAAGGGAAACATAATAAGATAGTTTGAGCAATTTTATTCTTTACAAACAATATCACCTCATCAACAACATTTATTTTCTTCCATGTACAAATTACTCTCCTAAGTTATGGATATGGTGTTCATGGAAAAATCCATACTCTTTGATATACACTATTTGACTTAGTGACTCAAGGCACAAACATTTGGCACATTAAATTCAAATCATGATGGTAGTAATACAAGATAGTAGGTGGTATGCACTACTTAGGGTGAAAGAGTGTAAGAGAACATAGATTAAAGAAGAGGATGAAAGTGCATGCAGTTTAAAGTAGTTTGCTTCCAGTTTATTTGTGTATATGTGCGAGATATGACATACTATATGTTACACATGAGGATACATATGTGTGTGCATTCTGGGTCAGTTTGTTTAAATTTAACTCAGCATTTCTTAACTACCAAATGTATATTAGATGCTTGTTAAGTGAAATGTGTAGTAAGGTGAGGAAGGGTGAGAATGATTAATGACACAAAACAGCTCACCTAATTGTTAGGTAGATAGATGGATGAATGGATGAATATAGATGATAGATAGATTAGATAGATAGATGACAGATAGATGATGATAGATAGATAGATAGATAGATAGATAGATAGATAGATAGATAGATAGATGATAGATAGATAGATAGATAGATAGATAGATAGATAGATAGACAGACAGACAGACAGACAGACAGACAGACAGACAGACAGACAGATAGATAGATAGATAGATAGATAGATAGATAGATAGATAGATAGATAGATAGATGTGAAGATGGATGGAAGGATGGATTAATGAAGGGATGAAAGGAAGGAAGAAAGAGAGGAAGAAAAGGAGGGAGAAGTAAACCTAAGAAGGGAAGACAGATTCTCCATTAATTTCTCTCACTTGTTAAAATAGAATTTGAACTCTTGAACAAAAAACCGTCTATGTTTCTCCATGTTGTCATCTTATTAGCTACCCTTTTCAAATGTGTAAATACTTCTCAGGAAGGAAAAACAATAGCGAAGTGTATCTCAAGCAGAGGTTGACGTACTTTAGAATTTTTTTTTTTTACTTTAACTGTTTCTTTTTGTGTCTTCTAGTGAGGTGTCTGAGCTATAATTTGTCCTTGAAATGACATAAGAACCTTTCTAACATTTAGTTTTTCATAATGAGCATAACTGACTTTGTCATTAAAAAAAAAAAAAATGTTGTTTAAACTAGAAAGCTTCTCTTAGCTCCATGGCTTGGATTTCATGTAAAAATGATAAAACTATATCTGTTCATCATTAATTTTATATTTTGAATGACCGTTCCTTGTCTGATATAAACAAATAGAAGCAGTCAAAAACATTTAGACTTAGATCTTCAATTGAAAGCAAGTATGGCTTTGGGCAACTAACTTATCTTTCCTTTTTATTTGTAACCATATCTATAAAATAAAAGTGAAAAACCTTATCTACTTTATTAGTCAATTGGTTGAATTAATGTCTGTAAATAAGTGTTAAGTATTGTTCATATTTTATTCAGTATTTTCAAGTTCATGTCAAGACCATATTATGTATGCGAGGTATAAACTATGAGTCATATTATCTTTGACTTCCTCTTTGCTTTCAACAACGTGTGTGATATTTTTTCAAGGTGCTACTTGACAATGTGAGGACAGAGTATTTTAGCCAAATACCTGTGGAGAAGGTGATTATGTCTTGTGTCTTCAAGATGGTGCCGACAAGCTCATCATCCATCTTCATTTCTCAGGACATGTTTATCTACTTAATTCACTGTGGCATGAAGGAGAGATGGGGATTGTAGGCTTTAGATGAGCTTGTCAACATGCAGTATCCTTTGCACCTTATTAGACCTGTGTATTTTCTTTTTAAAAGGAGAGAGAGAAAGAAAAAGAAAAAAATATATGTTATTTGAATAGCCATTTGAGAGTTTTCTTTACAAATCAAGACAGCAAGCTAAGATTTCAAGAAGAGGCTTATGCAGCAAGAGTCAGAGGTCAGGAATAATCTGCTACATGAATATTCTCTGGCCCTTTTATAACAAAATTTTTATATAACTTTGTTAAAATTATTGTCACAACCCCTTTTTAAATTCTGTGACAACCAGTACCTTCTTTGGATAATTAAAGCACAATCACTGCTAAAATATTGAGAAGTAGATGTATGAACATATTTTGAGTCATTCTATTACATTAAACACTAAATCATATTTATCTTTTATTAGAGAACAGAATATATGCCATTTTTAGATGTCATGTTCTTAAAGCACCCAGAAATAGGGCAATATCTACATTGATTAGTTTTAACAATAACACAAGTAACTATCATCACCAAAATATAATATTATAAAACGTATAGATTTATTTTAATAAAATAAATTGGAAGTGCCTGCACGCTTTATCTAAAATCAAATTCCTAATAATTTGGGTTTTGTAGAATGGTGAATTATATTTAATGCAATATATTTAGGCTCTTCCTCTGTTCCAGATGATCACATAACATTACTGTGCTACAATTTATGTGTAGTAAGTTATTGGATGGATGTCCCAACCCTCATTCCAAGGCACAGGGCTCCTTTCTCCATATCAGCACCACTCAAAAGAGCAGCACTGCCCCCAGAAATAGATACTCTGCTCTCTCAAGGACAGTGTTGTCCAAGGTTTGTCCTAGACACACATGAAATAGGAACTTCATGATACCTTGTGGTTGAATGGTACTATTTAACCAAAATAAAGAATTTTAACTTCTATCTGGCTTTTAACCGCTGGCTTTCACATCTTACTTAATTTATTGCTTTATATATTCAAATGTGTTTTATGAAATGTGCAATAGAATCATTTCCCATATTTAAAACTAAATCTAATGGTAAGGAAATTGAATTTTTGAGCAGGAGGGTGTAGGGATGAAGTTGCTGGTAGAATAGACAGTTTGTACTCTCAGCATAGTGTGTGAAAGCTCTGGCCTTGGGATCTGAAAGATCAAGATTATAACTGTTTCCCCTACTTGTAGCTGTGTGACCCTACAGGACGTACTTACTCTCAGTTATACTCAACTTCCTCATCTGTAGCCCGAGGATGATAATATTATCTATTTCAAAGGGTTCTTGCGAAAATAAGT
Organism: Tadarida brasiliensis; assembly: GCA_030848825.1. Lineage (NCBI taxonomy): Eukaryota > Metazoa > Chordata > Mammalia > Chiroptera > Molossidae > Tadarida > Tadarida brasiliensis. The sequence continues at coordinate 40,674,148 of CM061257.1, read as the reverse complement.
GAGGTATTTGTAAAAATTGCTTTTCTCTGCGCTCAGCATCAAGTGTGTGTGAATAAATTGCACCTATTGTTATCAATTATGTCCCTGTTGTTTTTCAAAGATTATGTTTCCAAGGGCTCTTTTAACATTTTTTTCCTGTTTTTAAACTAATTTTGTAGCGACAAAAATGAAAATTCTTTTATTATTGTTTTAGAATCTGGGAGATATACAGAGAAGTAATAATATGTCTTTCTGTTTTTTGTTGTTGTTGTTGCTGACACTATTAGAGAGGTCCCCCATTAATATTTCTTTTCTTGATATAATGTACTATAAAATATCCTTTCCTCATACCTATGTCAATCATATATATTCAACCGATATATTAATATAATGTAAATAGAAAAAAATAATATTTTTAAGACAGCCCAATTTTCATGAGATATTTACTATGCAATTCCACACCTATTTAAATCATTGAACATATATTTAGCACTTTTTATTAATCTTATTAAGTGGATTGATGATATTATCATATTTGACAGCAGTTAGAGAAGAATTGTTTATGTACATCTGGCCTCTATTTTGGGCCCAGATTATTGAAATTAGCATTGTCATAGCATTCTAGTATAACATGGATAGATTAGTTGTCTCTCCCTGTTGCCTAATTTGCGTCACTGATTTTGTATATAAACAAAATTAGTTTAAATTGCTAGCAGCAAAGCAGCATAGTAGACAAATTAGCTTCTCCATTTTCAAGGGTCAGATTTATAATATATGAGTTTCTATCACAACTTTTGTAAAATAAATGGGACTCACAAACCACTGCTGTCAAAGTCTTAGGACCATTTTATTATTGGAATAAGACTCTGCAGTAGAAAATTGTCTAAAAGATATTCTCCCTTTCTTGGGTGACAAATTATGCATTTTGAGTGTAGACTCTTACTTTTTCTCCCTCTCTCTGAAGAAATATATTGCTTTTCTAGATTATTTTATAATCAAATGTGTCTTCTATTGCCACATTCCTGAATGTGTATTTAGACATAATTTTCTTTGATAGTGAAAAAAGAAATGTAAAAAGAGATTGAGAAATATGTTTAACTCTGCAATCCATAGATATGTATACTATTGATTCTGAAATATAACATCATCTTATGAAACAAGTAAATATGTTCTGAGTTTTTCATATTTAATATTAGCCATATTATGAGGACTCTTTTTCACATGAAGAAACACATCAATTAAAATATAATTCCAAAGATGTTACAGCTAGTGTCTAATTACACCTTGTAAAAATTTGGGTTGAAATAGAAAATAGATTGTTGAAAATAAACTGTAGACTGCTTTATGGAAGACAAGATCAACTTGAAGGATGAACTGACATTGTTTTCAGTAACCTAGCTTCATTATTCTGAACATATAATTCATTTATAATATACTATTAAACAATTTAATTAAATGCTAATTTATTTCTCTTGTTGCATGTTCATGTCATGGACAGCAGTAATTTCAAAAATTTTAAGGGAGGTATTTATAAGACACTGAACTGCTGGGGGAATGAGTCACACTTCATGTTGGTAATATTGTGTCTTACACCCCCACTGATAATATCAAAATAATTTACCATGACTAATGTTAGTATTATGAGCTAACAGAGGACATAGTGATTTATCAGTTATTATTTAATATTATCATTTAGAAATATTATAATCCAGTACTATTACTTTTCTCATAGCTTGAAAGAATTAAAATATAATTTAAAAATAATAAGTATAAATTAAATGGTATGCATTTTCTATGAAATGGTTATGATTTTTCCCACTTGTGGAAAATTTAATACTAATTGTAGCTTTCAGTCTGATAGCTCAGACATGGGATGACCTGTGTGTATTCTTAGAAGAGTCATTGAATAGTCATCTTCTTAAATAATACCTTACAGATGTGTTTGAATCTAGAAATTCATCAAGCTGTCTACTTATACCACCTTATTCTCTATTCTTTTTTTCTGACGTTCTAGTATATAATATCTTATTAGAAATTCTTGTTAGCAGATGTGTTTAAGAATTTATAATCTCCCTAAATATATACATGTAATACAATTCATAAAAGAATATTTGTTTTCTGGAGGATATTCAATAGTAATTCTGAAACTATGTTATTTGTACATGAGGATGAACAAATATGTGAATGTGTTGCAGATAATGTGAACTGTGTTTGCCATTGTTGGAGAAAGAAATAATAAATATTATAAGTATTACTTATAATAATTTTCATTATTTAAAATAAGTAATAAAAAGAGGAAGTCTAGATAATTATAATCAGGAGTATTAACATGACATTAACACACACATATATACACACATATATATACACAAACACAATATATCTATATACATAGATTAGTATGGATATGTCTGTATGCAGTTTTGTGTATGCACACACACACACACACACACACACACACACACACACACACACAAAATACACACAATATATCTATGCTTAATCCACTGAAAGGGCCGAGAACCAATCATACCCCAGAAGCAATGAGCACAACTAGTGTGCAGATTGTGGTTTCTAAATACTATTATCCAATAAAAAGAATTAGGGCTACTTAGAGAAGTATGTGATTCCAGAGCTATTGTAGTAAAAATATGAGGTAAGGTAACAGTATCTTTTGTACCAGAAACGCAGAAGTGTTTTAAAAAAATGAGATCATATCAGAAGGGCAAATGAGTCAATCTGAAGAAATTCCTAAAGGCCAAACTGAAACAATTAAAACCATTTTTCATTGATTTTTAGAAAGAGTGGAAGGGAGAGGAAGAGCGAGAGAAAAACATTGATGTGAGAGAGAAATATCGATCAGCTGTTTCCTGCATGCCCCCCCCCCACCAGGGATTGTGCCCACAACCTGGGCCTATGCCCTGACCTGGAATCAAACCAGCGACCTTTCAGTGCATGGGAGGACACCCAACCAACTGAGCCACACCAGCCAGGACCAAGCTAAAACAATTTAAGCTACAAAATAAATAATGGTAGGTGAACAATAACCAATAGAATAAAATAAGTATCTATGAGTTCATACTTATAGAAAATAATAATTGAAAATAAATGTGGGAGAGAAGGAACAGCTCTTCATTATAAAATAATTCAAATTTAAAAGTGTACAAGGAATGAGGTAAACATCAAATCACTATTAAGCAAACATCATTACAGGGAAGCTCTACCCACAGATGATAAAATCAGTGAGCAGTTTAAAAATAGGATATCTGCAGAGTCATAATGTACCTTCCCAAATTAGTCTTAATTATAAAAGAAATAATAGCAGTTTTATAGTGGAGAAACCTGGCAGACAACAACTTCATAACATTATCAAAGAGGTTAACATCACCTGTAACAGACATATCAAGATCATGAACCATCTGATATGATGTACCAAAAAAGACATAACATCACTTCTATTGTATTGTTGTCAAAAATACAGAACTTCAATTTAACCAGAAAACAACAGACACATTCAAACGGAAAGACATTCCACAAATAGTTTATCAGTATGTTTCAAAAAATTAAGGATCACAAGAGGTAATGAATGACTGGGAACAATCATGGATTGGAAAAAACGAATGAGACATAGTTTTACTCCATAAAAGAAATTATTCACAACTCTAAGAATTACTTAATAAATCCACTTAAATGTTCAACAATGGTGTTGAGTTTTTCTAAAGAAACCCACTTAATATTGGTTGCATTTTGTTCAAAAACATTTGGAAATCTTTAATCAAATTATTCATCAAATGTAGCTCAAGGACAATTCAAGTTCCAAAGCTTTTAAGGAAATGTAATTATTGAAAATCTTGCAAACAGTCAGACACTGTAATGTATCTCTGTAAAAAGCAAGGGAGCAAAATACATGCACTAGAGAGATCAAAAGGTATATAGGATTGAATGTGAAATCATAAAATTGAATTTTGGAATGTCTCAACTTCCGGTAAAAATATTTTGATGAAATTCATATTTCTAAATGCATAAATTTATATTCTTCGGTGGAACTGAATGAAACTGAGAAGGCTCCATCTAAACTGGGCAAAATATAGTCTTAGAGAAAATGGATTTATGACATTTGTTTTATAAGAACCCTTGTTGAAGAAAGGTATACTAAATGGAGACCACAAATGTATATGAAAATAAATAATTGGACTGAAATATTTACACATTTAAATATAAAACAAGTAGAATTTATATTATTATAAATATAAATTATTATAAACATTATAAAAATATTAGAATAATCTTTATTTTCACAGGATACATTCTAAGCTTACTAAGTACCTCAACATCTGTAGAGTATTTATGAGTTAAAACTATTATTGTTAGTAGATAAAATTCAATTATTGGTGTCTATAATAATAAATTTAGTAACCATAAAATTCAGCTTTAAGCAAGATTGCAGGCAATTACATAAAAATATGAATGTATTGAAAAAAAGAATGTACCCTTCAGAGCAACAATATGGTATTTGTGAAATGGTATTAGGAATAGATACAATGAAGAAATTTATTGACTATGCATCAAAATTATTATACTTCTTATATTATTTATAATGTTTGGTTAGTAAATATATTTTAGTTTAATAATATTAGATGTCACCAGATGTGAGATTAGCATAAAACAAATAACCACCTATATAAGTAGAGACTCAATACATATTTGTTGAATTGAAAAATAGTCTCTAAATTTCCATGTGCATTTGTTTTGCATCAAGTTTTATTTGTAAAGCTATTTCAACAATGTACTCAAATGTTCTACAAGTGAGTCCCCCTTACCAAATAGTTAGTAGGTGTCTGAATCATTTGGGAGAAGGAAGGCGGTGACTGGTTGCATATCACTTATGCCCAAGGAACATCTCCTCTTTTAGAAATATCCTATAGATCTATTCCTTTTTTTTACAGTACACAGCCTGATTGAACGGCCATATTTATTTCAAACATTTCTGCCTATTTTAGAGACTGAAATGTTAGCCACAGCTTTCTTTACGATCCTTTTGGCCTTTCCCTGAGGCAAACTAGAGTCAAATTCATTTATCACCTGACTACTATGTGGCTTGTTCTGATCAATGCATTGCAATGGCATTCTGAGGCCCAGAGGTATCAGCTCATATATCTAAATAACCACAGGTCTCTGAGCGAAGACTGGAAGATTGTGCATTTGTACTATAAAACGAAGGTATTTCCTGAAAACTACACACTATTGCATTATTTGCCTCCTTAAGTATAGGAACTGCTAATTTAGAATGATAAACTGAGAGAGATTTGGGGAAATGGGTTAAGAGTCACAACACTCTCGTGTTAAAAGAAAAAAAAAGAGCCTCAGTTTCCTAGATCTAGAGAAGTTATGCTATAATGTAAGATAAGATATTAGGGGATTGCTCAAAGATATAATTGGAAGAAACATGGAAGAATATTCTTGGGAAATGAAAAAGTTGTATATCTTACTAGGGGTCATAATTGCTTGGGTGTATACATTTACAAAAACTCATCAGTTGCATGTATAAGATCTGTATATTTCATCCTGTGAAATTTTTTTCTCAATAACAAAATACAATATAGCTTCCTTGGAAATTCCAGAAATTAAACTACCTTCAAAAACTTGAAAGATGTGGTGATAATGATTCCTATGGCATTTCTATTTAATTCTTCAATAGGGTTAAGTACTGGAGAATAATTATTAGAAATAACAATTGTATCAGAATTACTATTTTTGCTAACTAAATTATTTCAGTCCCTGGCACTTAATAATCAGTTATGCCAAAGCAAAATAGCCTAGTTCCTAGCACCTGAAATGCATCTATTCTTCTAGAAATAGACCCCCCCCCCCCCGCCTCTGGTAACAATCAACAGCAGAAGGAATTTGCTTTCACCTGAAATATGTGAAATATGTTTGCATTGTCCAATATTTATTCACAGTGACCTAGACCATATAACTATTACAAAAAAGATTACACTGTACCACAATTTTCAAAATAATAAGCCAATAAGGACTAAAGCATAGAAATGAACATGTGTGAAGAGGGCTAAAGATAAATTACTTGAAATTACAAAGATCTGCTACACTAGTAAATTCTTATGTTACCTAGTATTCTGGGGATATTTTTGCATATTCTGTCAAAATTAAAGGAAAAAGTATATATCGTCTATAGATACCACATCTGGTATCTTCTCATTCACTTGCCAGTTTTGAATGAACCATGAGGCAAGGGAATTCTGTTGTTACTGGTGGAGAGAGGTCCTTGTCCCCACTTGTTGCTCATAAGAGTAGAATTTTTGCAATATCTGGAGAAAAGAATGTTCTGAGACTTGAATGGGAGAACGAAAGATTTTTATTTCTGTGGAATTACATCCCTGAGTTTCCAAGGTCCCATTCTCCCTTATTTTGCCAAGAGAGAAGTGTAGTTATAGCTTCAATAGGGCTAGAATCAGAGTCAGGGTCCAGCAGAGTCTGTTCCCAGGTGTGACTGACAGGCACCCTTCCTTGTCACACCAACTTCACCACACACATCTATCTCCTCTTTGATGTACCCCTTCCCCCAGTGACCTGTGGGGAATGGGCAGGTAGTTCCCTGGGGAGTGTGAAACTGCAGCTCCCTGGTGAAGCTGCCCAAATGACATGCCTATAATATCTGGCCTTCCTTTTGCTCCTTTCCTATTATTAATAACTAGCTAATTACAGCAGTATCACTGTCACATGCTGTAGTGCATGTAACCCTTTCTATTGGCTCTCAAGGCTTTGAGGAGTCAATTGTCCTTGAGAATTCAGTAGCAGACAGAGCTGCAATACCGACTCTACAAAAAAAAAAAAAAAAAGTGAAAAATAAAGTTATAGCATTGGTCCCTTACTTTTGGAGGTAAAGCTATGCTCCCTTTTTGCACAAGTAACTCTTCTGTTGAGAACATTTCTCCTCTCAGCAATGATAAACAAACAAATAATAAAAGTTATATCTCCAGTAGTTCCAGAGAGTTGCAACTCATTGGAACAAACTAGGTCATGGTTACATCTCTGAATCAATCACTATGGTCTGGGAAGTGGAGTGTTTTGATTAGCTATTCCTGAATCACAAATGCTCCTGGAGCTTGGAGTCAAGCATAGAACCACCTAACTCAAATGAAAGCCAAATTAAACATGGAAACAGTTTAATAAAATCAGCAAAAAATAATATACAATAAAACTAAAAGGAAGTTCACTTCATGTTTACTAAATTTACCTATCATTGCACTTTTACTGATTGATGAGATTTAAAACCATGTCTGTAGATCCACCATTGTGTCTGAAGAGTGTATCTAACTTCCACCCATTTTCATACTTTTTATAACTCTAGGCCATGCTATTTTTTTCCAGTTAAATGAGGAACTTTTCCACATCTGCTCTTTTTTTATCATTTCCCCAGTGATGTTACACGCCAATGAGAATGAGTTTTGTCCTCACCCTAGCAAATATTTCAGAATAATTTAACTGGCATCCGAACACCTTTTGTGATTCCAAGCAGCTAACAATTCCTATGCAGTCATGGAAGAGTCATGGGATGTTATTGATGATATCTTTTATATTTTATTTTTATGACTTCTTGTTATACATCTTTTTTTTTTTTTTTTTTTTTATCCTCACCAGAGGACATTTTTTCATTTTTTGTTCAGATAGACTGGGAGGGAGAGAGAGGAAGAGAGAGAGAGAGCGAAACATCAACGTGAAAGGGACACATCGAGTGGCCGCCACCCGCACAACCAACCAGGGCCGGGGACAAACTGCAACCGAGGTACATGCTCTCAGCGGGAACCGAACCCGGGTCTCTCTGGACCGCAGTCCGACGCTCTAACCGCTGAGCCAAACCAGCCAGGGCTTGTTATATATCTTTAATTCAAGTGACTTCTTAACTTGTGGATTACATTGAATAAGTCATAGTAATATAGATGGCAGAAGTACAAAAAACTGAATATATTTAATCAAGGCATAAAAATTTTAAAATTCCATCACTTCATTGAAATTTATATTGAACAAACGTGGCAATTATTTTGATTATAATTATAATTGTGTTAATTATAATAATCTGTACAGATTTTTAGAAAATTCAAAATCAAACCAACAAATACCTTGTGCCTGAAAAGACAACTTTGTTTTAACTGTTTCAAAGACATTTTCTGATACCTTTTTAAAGTATAATATTTTTTTGTACAAAAAATAAAATCCCACAGTCTTCACGAACACTATAGCATTATTGCTGTACATGATCAATTTAACAGAATAACCCAAAATGGTTTTCTGAGGGTATGATTCTTTTTCCAAGGGTTTATGAGTACAGAATATGAATAGAATAAACAAGATCTCCCTACTTTCATGTATTTTTACCTAGAAAATAGACTACATTTTATAGGAAATCAGGCATGTCTACAAACTGGGGTGGAAACCAGTCGGCGATATGAGGGTAAGAAAAAGTTAATTAAAAATAATAGGAACCTTTGGTGGTACTGTGTAACATTTCTTTTAAAGATGGAGAAACACCCTAGATTGATTTTAATAGCTGGAGAAATGCATGAAGAGAGGTGACCGGAGATTAGCAGGAAGGAAATGGTTGTTTATGAAGTTGTTTCATTGTGTTAGGCTTAATCTTCCTTATTCACCGAATTTTGTCAGCAACATTTTGAGGTTGCCATTATTCAATATTTATTTCATAAAAGCTAAAGCTATGTTAAGTAACTTCCCAAAAGGTTTCAGAGTTAGAGTGGTCAGAACCCAGAAACAATTGGTGAGTACATTATTGTTTAAACAGCTAACACCAAAGTTCCTCTTAAAGGAGAATTATTGTGTTAAGGAAAATGTTTTTATGGGCCAATTAAGGTAGAAGCCACTGCCTTTGGAAATACGTGGAGACAGAAGCTCAAACTACAAAAGGAAGGTAAATTTTAGAAGAACAATACTTACTATTTAAAAAAAAAAAATGAGAGCGCATTACTTTGGTGTGCTCATGAAAGGGAAGTCAAAAGGGAGAAAAACAACAGCAACAAAAAAGACTAAGCAAAGATTGAAACCAGAGTTTTTATACAAGTGGACTTAATATGAGCTGCAAATCCGAAGAAATGAAACTGGATAGATAAAGAAACTTTGAGAAACAAGAATTTGAGGGTTCTTTTAATTGTTCTTGTTGTTGTGAGGGTTTGGTGAGATTTGAACATGGGCCTGGATTTCAGACTTGGACGATTGTGAGGAGTAGGAACATAAATGTGAAAGAAAAAAGGCTTGAGTTTCAAACCTCTCTGTTCATAGAATTTGTTGTTCTTGTCAGTTTACCTAGATCTTGAGAGTCAGAAAAGGTCATCTAACACCTCTCTTTTATTGGGCTTGTTTTCTTAGCATAATGCTAGAGAAATAGCTTATAGAAACATATGGTCTAGGTAAATTTGGTCTGAAATATTACTAAAATACTTCTGGAAATTCAGACTGATTTAGTGAAAATCTAGATAAACATATTTTAAGAAAAATGTATGCAGTTCTATTTGTTTAAAATATGTGTTTCTAAGTAGAGACAATGAATAGATAGAATAAATTTGTAATTAGGAGTGCCTGTTTGGTTGTAAGCACACATCTCTTACAGCCCATAAACTGAGATTATTCTCTTAAGAAACATATCCCCTATGATACTACTTAAAATCTGAGTCTCTTTAGAAAAATAACTTTTCTAGGTATTTATTGAGGTCCTGCATTACATAATGTTTAAGAACATGGGATATATATTCAGGAGAATATGGTTCAAATCTTGGCTCAGTCATTTTATATCTGTGTGAACTTGGGCAAGTTTCTTACCTCTTTTGAGAGTTTGTTTTCTCTTCAAAACACTGGTGTTTTCAGCTGTCTAGCTCTGCATAATGAACCACACCAAGCTTAGAGGTTAAAGCACTGTGTTCTTATGCTCACAACTGGATGTGAGAGAAATTTGGATTTGGCACAAGAGGATTGTGGTCTCTCATTCGCAATATCTGGGGCCTCGGCTCTGTCTTTTGATAGGATTCTGATGGTTTCTTCATGACCATGCTGTCCACCAAAATCCTCTTGGCTTATCTTTGTTCATGGAGTATCTCATCCTTCGGCATCTTTCTGTTGCTTGAACTTTTGCACTACTGTTGTGTCAGAGATGTCATAGCATCTGACATGGTAACTGGTTTCCGAGAGACAGGAAATAGAAGCTGCCAGGACAGATAAGGGCTACAACAAGAAATGGCATGGGGCTACTCCCACTGTGTTTTTTAGTAAAGAAGTTACTGGTCCCCACAAGAGTCAAAAACGTGGAGACTAGACTGGACACGTTGATGAGACGTGACAAAGGCATATTGCAAAAAAACATCTCCCATAAGATAATGGTCTGGCTATTTTAAAGGAATACAATATGTCACATGGGATAATGATGCCTATTGAATGAGGGCTTTGTGAAGTTTAAAAGATGTATCAGGGTCTGGCACACACTAAACACTCAATAAATGATGGCAGTTTTATTAGATTGAACAGCTCAGTTTGGATTATCATAAATTCTCAAATATAGTAAAATGGAATTTAAGACCATTTAAAAGTAGTGCGATTTGACTAGTGCTAAATCAAAATGAGAAAATGTAAATGATAGAATTCTAATATAAATGATCTAAATTCATAGTACGATTTTTAAAATTATTCTTGAAAATGCCATTCATCCACACTGTCAACTCTTGTTTGTTGTTCTTCCAATCTCCCCAAGAAAGGAGGACGGAGGACAGTATTGAGGCTGACATGGCCAGCTGTTGAAGGGTCAGAAAGTACGGTCTGGTTGCAAAAGATCAGAAATCTACTGGAGAAAACCAAGAACGTTGAGAACCAAGGAATCAGAAAATCCAAAGTCTTTTGGGAAATGCCAGTCTTTAGTTTTTGTTATAGAAAAATTCCAAATGCCAGTGACAAGAGACAGAAACTGGCGATGGAAGAGCTACTGTTATGAATGACATCGGGCCTTCAAACTGACCATTATTGTTGAAGATAAATTTCTCTGTCTTTTTTTGTAAAACCAACAACCAAGTCTAATGCAAGATTTGGAATGACAACCAGAGCTGAAATAAGTATTTGGAAAAATGATAGCCTCAGGTTTTAGCCTATCCTATTTATTAGTATCAGACAAATGGTACTTTTCAGTTTTGATTTATTTTTGTAACCTCTTAATGATAGTTTGTCAAAAAGACACTAAACTGAAAGAACAAAAATAACCTCAGTAATGTGAACTAACTGTTCTAACTCATCAAAGATCAAAATGGGGAGGAGTAGGTTTCTCTCTCTAACTTTGTCTGATAAATCTGGGTAAAGAAAGGATATTTCAGGAGCGTGAGTCACACTGGTATTTATATCGGCATCTACATTTGTACTTGCATTGGGTTGCCACAGACTTGAGGAAGTAAAACATTATTTGTTTCCCGTTTAGTGCTAATGTACATGACTAATGCACTAATAAATATTGCAAGAAAATCAATTGTACTTCCCAATAGTAAGGTGAGCAGCAATAGCATTTTATGCAAGATTATAGGAGATTGAGCACTAAACCTGCAAAGAGATGATTCTAACCCTGACATTTCATTATTTCTTGGGACTTGTGCATCATCCTTAATGTATGGTTAATGTAATTTGAGGATATGAATCTTTTTTATAGTCTTCCTTTATATCCTTAAAGTAACAAATCTCAAGTTGTGACTATAGCAGAAAACATTCATAGGATTCTGACTAGAAAACTAAACATTCGGAAATGTTTATTCTCCCTGAGGAAAATATATAAATCCTATTTATTTTCTATTTGGATATATACTTTGGGTGAATAATGTCTTACATATATTTGTTATTAGTAAAACTCTCAGAATCGGTCCCATTATTGTTTCTGCAAGAGAAGCATGGGGTTGAAATAACATGAAAAGTAAACAATGAAATATACATTTTAGCAGTAAATGCAATATGATAGATTATCTCAGGACTCTGTGCTGACTGAGTTGTATTCCCACATCATTTTAAAATGGCTCAGCACCTTACATGACCAATGCTACCAGGCAGCCAAAAGAGAACAGAGTCTCTTCAGAGGTTTTGAAACCTATGAAAAGGAGCGTTTTTCATTCATTTTAACTGAATGGTACTAAAATGTTCTTCCTCAGAAAAATTAACTGTTTTCTTTTCTACGTAAAAATACAATTTTTTTTTCCCCTGTGGCGTACAGATGTATTGACATTACAACATATCTGTCTATATGTATGTGTGTGTATGTGTTTAACTGTTACATAAAAGTGTTCCTGTGAGTACTATATCATTACTGTTGAAATTCACCAACCAAAGATCAAAAGAGACATTCTTGCACTCAGGCAAAGTTAGTTTGTTTAGCTGTCTGCAGCAAGTGGGGACACACACCAGGGAAATTGGGGGCACCTCAATAAGGAGGAGTTGAGGAGACCTCTAGGGTTTGGGACACTATTCAGTAATTTTATGAAGACATTAGAGAAGTAGGAACCAGTTCTGGGTTGAATATTGTGAAAAATTAGGGAAATGTGTTGATTTGATGTTTTAATAATTTTTATCCAGTATGAAGGAGGATTAGGGGTGGCATTGGTAAAAAAACAAAAAACAAAAAAAACAAAAACAATTATTGCTCCAAGAAGATGAGTCATGTTTGCAGCTATGTTGTGGTGATGACTTTATCCTGTGAGACCCAATGCTTATGTACTAATGATCTGATTCTGAGCAGGACCAATTTTCATTTCCTCATTATTCTGGAAAAATGCAGAATTTTAGCTCACCATATCCTTTTTAGAGGTATGCATTTGTCAAGATTTCAAAATTCTTCAGAAAAATCAAAATTAGAAATATATTTCTAGTTTATATAGATATTATATATGAATAATAGAGATTGATTATATATAGCATAACAAATCATCTACGTAAATTTAAGAGTCAATTTATAAGCAAGCTATTTGTAGTTGCAATGAGATTTATTGTTATAATAGTGCAGAGAATCTTAGGACAATAATTTGCTGTACAATTCAACTTCTGTGTTTATAGGGATTTGTTTTAGAATTATGACACTTATAAAATACTGTGAATCCTAAACCTAGAAATAAGGAATTTCAATGTTGAGCCTTAGTTACCGCATAAAATAATGTGTGTCGGGGGTGTGGTGCTGGGGTTTGCAGGGGGGGGTTGCTGGGGCTTTGAGCAAAAATGAAAATAAAAAGATAGAGAACTCATGGGCATGGACAACAGTGTGGTGATGGCAGGGGGTGGAGGTGAAAGATGGCATAGAGGGGGTAAATAGTGATGGAAAATAAATAAATAAATAAATAAAATAACCCAAGGGACAGTTTGAAACTTCCTACATTGAAAAAGGCAAAAAAGAGATAAACAAGACTCCAATTCATCTGCTTTGAGCAATCCTCACAGAGATACATATAATAACACCTGAGACCTTCCATGTGGACTAAAACACCACCTTCCTCTTCCTGCCTTGTCTTTTTCTGCTCTTCCATTTTTCAAATTTCTTTCATCCTTAGTGTTCAGATACTGCTACTTTTACAATTTGACAGAGAGCAGTATGCCTGAGGCTCTGACAGTCAGCATATTGAATGTATGTTTTAAAGGAGAGAGGGAAAGAGAGAGAGCAATAGCAAAACGTCATCATGATGTATGATCATTTCAGACTGAGTTCCATGGTTTCAGAATAATATCTGCTTTTGCCCACTCTTAGAACCTCAGCATCTATCCCAGTGCCTGGTATGGTGTAGTATTCAAAATATCTGTAATATGAGTAAATCAATCCATGAGGAAGAGTCTGGGTTAATGTATCATAATAGTGTACCACATGTTGCAGTGATAGCAGACCCCCGAAGCTCAATGATTTACAACAAGAAAAGTTTATTTCTCATGTAGTCTACACAACTATCACGAGTTGGCTGTGGATCTGTTTCACTGACTGCTTTCAGAAATTCGGGCAATGGAAGAACTTCTGTCCTGAAAAATTGCCAACTGATAAAGTAGAGGAAAAGGGTGCTGATACTTAAAATTTTCTACCACATTTCATTGGCCAAATGAAGTCATAAGATCAACATTAACAATTCGATGCGAAGGATAATAGCACCTTAGAAAAGGAAGAGAACAGTTGTGAACCACTGTAATGTTGTATATTTGGCCTAGCTAATATTAAAAATGTTTGAAAAAGAAAATCAGAAAGAGACTCATAAACTCTTGCTTTCTACAAGATGATGACCAGAGAGTCACTTTAGAATTGATCTCAGTACTTTCCACTGCCCTGTAATGAGAGAAGCTAAAGGATCATATGTAGGCATTCATACACTAAAACAGGGTTCTTTGAAAACTGTGTATAATCACTTGCATGCTAAGTAAGTCGGGGATTTAAACCTTCTTTCATATTTATGGAAATAAATCATATGATCCTTTTCTACATTCTAAGAATGACAGAGCTCCAAACCTTCAAGTTTTGAAGTAATTTGGGGTATTAAACACAGCTAATTTGAGAGATTGAAAACACAGATATCTCACAGATAACCTATTCAGTGTGCTGCAGTTCAAAGAAGCGGCATCTTATTGCTAAAGAAAGTACCTCCCAGTGTTCAAAGCATGGCAGCCTTTCAGGGCCTCGGTAAAATTACTGGGAAGCTGACACATTCAATAAAATTCCTTCAGTCTTTCATAACCACAAGTGGTTGAGAATAAAGTTTGAACCAATTTGAATTTTTTAGTCTTGCTGTCAACAACAGTCATTTTCCTATAAAGCAATCTCATTGGTGACACCAGTGTTAAGGAATGAGAATGTCAATGAAGGGTGTGTGAGGTGAGCTTAATTAGCAAGGTATTTAACAATTATTACAGTTTGCCAATTCGAAGAGAATACATTTATGATGCTTCTCTTATGGTTCACCATAAAAAGGTTATATAGCTGCCTCTCTCCAAATGATATTCATCCTTAAAGACCTTAAGAAGCCTCACCTTTTGTATAATGTCCTTTCCATTCATTCGAAATCCCACTGATCTCTTTGTTCTGCACAGCACTTTAATGTGTGAACTACTGATGCCGTTATTGAATGATGTACACCATCTGGGCTTACTCCCCGGGTAACCTAGTTTCTACAAAAATTGTTTTTACTCTCTCCACTTTTAATCATGCAGAAAGGGCAGCCATTGCAACCTTGCCGCCTACTACTAGGAATTGACGATGCTAGACTTCTGGTATTCATTAATTAGTAATACATCCTATTGAGACTTACCGTTCCAAGCATAGCTTTATTCTCTTGGAATATGGAGGTGAACAACATAGGCAGAGCCCTTATACTAATTATTAATATTTAATTGGGCCAACGGCTTTACAAGATTGGTATTGTCTCTCTTAGTAGATGAGAGAAGTAAGTTGGGTGAGAAGAGCAGGAATGAGTGACTTTCTCAGGTCAAGCTCAAGCTGCTCACAGGTGGCAGAGTGTATTAGATTGTGCAGGCAGCCATAACACTGCCTTCCTACTGTGTGTTCATGCTGGCTGACTGTGGGCTCCCTTTTCAACTTTTCCACTTCCATCATGGTCTCCTTCAGATTGGCTGGTGAATCTCTTCCTCAAGAAGGCTGTTTCCTCCTTCATGTTTTTTAAAACAGCTTTATTGAGATATAATTGATATATCAAAATACTGGACATAGTTAATATGTACAAATGTGAGTTTGGAGATATGCTTGCACTGGTGAAACTGTCACCACAATCAAGATAATAAACATGTCCATCACCTCCAAGAGTTTTCTCTTTTGTCTGTTTGAGAGATATATATCTTTCAAACACACACACACACACTCACACACACATACAGAAAGAGAAATTAATTTTAAGAATCTGACAGATACAGACGTTGACAAGTCCACAGTTCGAAGCCAGCAGCCTGGGGACACAGAGCTGTGGATGCTGCAGGTCGAGTCTGAAGGTAATCTGTAAGCAGAGTTCGCTATTCCTCAGATAACTTTAGTCTCTTTTCTATTAATGCATTCAACTAATTGGATGAGGCCCATCCATGTTATAAAGAGTAATCTGCATTACTCAAAGTTACTAATTTAAATGTTAATCTCTCTAAAAGATATTTTCATAACAACATTTAGACTGGTGTTTGACCAAAGAGTTGGGTGCTGGGGCCTAATCAAATTGACAATCAAATGAATGGTCACACAGAACACATTCAGAGCCGGGTCTGTCTCTCGGGAAAGTTTCATTTCTCCATTCTAGTTTTCTGACAGGCACAATGTTCTGCATATAGAGGAAGAACATATGAAATAACAGATATTCTTCTTTCTTCTCATTTCACATGGTGTTGTTTATAATTCTAAGCTAAATTAGATCCTCCATGTGATATAAGCTTTGTGCTTTGTCTCCTGATACTTAATGAGAGTTATTTGCTATTTGCTATCAAGACTACCCATGTCAAAGTGATTATAATCAGTTACAAAGTTATATTTTGATTGCAATAAATAGATCAAATTTTCATTAATATTGAAGGCAGAGTGATAAATCTACTGTTTGTTCCTCATTTACTTTTATTAGCATTTAAATTTTTTAGATAAGGCTTAATTTATTTAAACTACATTCAGAGAGACTGGTTTTATTAGAATCAAAAACAAAAAACCATGAAATATGTACTTTGAGGTGGGGAGAAACGTGTCTTGAGAGAGGAAGGCAGTGGCCAACTGGGGAAATAACACTCACCCTATCTCCCATTCATTCACTCTTAAACCTTTTTGTTTGCTTGGTGATTTTTCATCAGCCTTATTTCCATTCTGATAAGAGTTTGTGAAGAATAGCTTAGGACCTCTCTGTGGTTGTTCCTACCCATTCAGTGGCCTGAGCAGTGGAGGCTGCAGACCAGGCTTCAGTGGAAGGCTGAGTGTGCCAGTCTACATTGGAAACTGCTGAAGGGTCAGGAGGCCACCTGCTCACCTTCAGGACTGTCTGCGAGCTCAGGTCGAGCAGCAGTGAACTAAGGAGCTGGAGCAGTTCATTCACCCCAAAATGCCTCCTTGGTCACAGCCTTTTCAGATGTGGCCTGCTCTTCCTTTTCAATCTCTTCAGGATCTCTGCAGAGGTAGAGATCAGGCATGGATCAGGCATGACCTCCCATGAGTGCTCACGGAAGATGGTGCCATGCATGTGCAGAATTCCCCACCAGAGTGTTAGATGGGCTCATGCCTGCCCAGTCAAAGCTACATTTGCAAACCTCCTCTGAGCTTTCTGTGACCATGTGATTAGTTTTGCCATCAGTATGTGAAGAGAAAAAAGTATGGCGTGCTACTTCTGAGTCTTGCCTTTAAGATGATTGGGTGTTTGTTTCCGCCTTCTCTTACCCTCTTCTAATGGGCTGTATGTAGAAAAGGCCCAACTAAGCCTCTCTTGAGTCAATGAATGAGAGAAACACCCTGGAGACTGCAAAACAAGGTAGAAGTAACTTGAGTCATGGGATAGCCTCACAGAACAGAGCTGACTCTCAGCCTTGAATAGTTCCCTCTGAATTTTGATATGAGTGGGAAAACAAAAAATGAAAAGTCTACTTTTTCCTTTTTTAAGCTCTATATTTTAGCATCTCTTTATCAGAGCTGCTTAGTTTAGTTCCTAACTACTAAACCACCCATTCAAATCTATTTATGTGAATTCATATGAGTTTTAAGCTGTGCAGAAATAAAACTCAGAATTTATAAATTGATATTCAATCTCAGCAGAAAAAATATAGACCTATAAATGTGAGGAACGTTCTGGTAATCTCTTGTTTGGATTTATGCTGCTTTATATATAAGCTTCTCTCTCTTTCTCTCTCTCTCTCTCTCTCTCTCTCTCTCTCTCTCTCTCTCTCTCTCTCTCTCTCTCTCTCTCCAGCTAGAAAACAGAAAGATTTAACAAAGAACAGCACTGTCCCAGCTAGCAAGGTTAAACATATTTCCTAAGCTGAAATCATGAATGGAGAAGAGGGTTTTTCCTGAGGAGTAAAAGGAACAGGTAGTCATGGAACATAGACCGCATGACTGTTTGGGTCTGTTAAGTGTTTTGTAAGCATTGATCGAACCAAAATCATTTTTGCTATAAGCCACCACATTATTCCTTCAAGATATAGCAGTGACTTCAAGGTTATGATGATAATAAAGCAATATTGCAGCTAGGTAAGATAATGTGATTTCTCAAAGAAAATCCACCATAAAGAAAACCTCCTAGAAGAGCACCTTTCCACTGTCCCTTCCCTTTGACTGAAGCCAGCTAACTCCTTACTTCATTCTTCTTAATGGCTTTCATTGCACCATTCATAGCATACATTAGTCTTATTTTATCTGGATCCTGCATAACTTGTTTACCTCATATTTTCCCACATACACTTTGACCGTTAGTACCCAAAATATTGACCTCTTTTTATAAGTTAAAAAATATATAAATGAGGGAAGTGAGTGGTAAGCTCTTTTCTACCTAGGATTTTTGTATCTTCTGCTCTCTGTTTATGAAATGCTCAACACCTTATATCTGACTTGTCCATCAGACTCCTACAATATCTGCTCAAATATCACTTTCACAAAGAGACGTTGCCTCAGTAATCCAACAAATTGTCATTATTTTCTCATAATCTGCTCATTTCCTCAACAGCACTTAACACATTTTATGATGGTTATGTGCCTGTTTACTTGCTTAGCTGTGTTCCCCACTGACCTGTAAGCATTGTGAACACATGTACCTGCCTCTGCTCACCGCTGAATATACAAAGTCTGATCTCATGTCTCACCAGCTGTAGGCACTCACCAAACTACAAGGTTACAAAAAAAAAAAACAAAACAAAACAAAAAACAAAAAACCTGAAAGAACCAGAAACATAGAAGCATTCAAACAAAATAAAAGGAAACTTAAATTTTGGTAAGCAGTTATAATGACTGGTGATGAAAAAAATAATAATAAATGCTGAAAATGTTTTAGGTGAAAGACATTTCTTTGGATATAGTAAATGTCACGACAGACACTGCTGATGATGTTACTACTGAAGAGATGCCCAAGATTATCTATAGGAACAAATTGAAATAAACCTTCTCTAACATTGATTGATAGCCGCACATTTATCACCTTGAGGATATGAGAATATTTTGTAGTCAACAGAGATAGAAGCCAGATATAAAGAAGATAAACTAGGCCTGGTCTAAGAATCTGTATCAAGTAAAGGAGTTTATAAAAAGGAGACAAAAAGAACGAGAGAGAGAAGAGGAGAGATGATTTTCCCCATTTCCCTCCTACTATGTGCACAGTAGACTTGATGGGTGTGGCATTGAAACCTTCATCCAATGGCAGTGCCCAGATGTGACTTCAGGCACCTGTCTCTAGATAATTGCTCTTAACCATGCTCCATCATTGTGCCATTTGATCTATGACTAATACCTGAGTCCCATCTTTAGGTTTAATTGAAGGAAGTTGTGTATGGCCAGGAGTGGGTGATATTATTTCACATATACTGACAAAATACGAGCTCTCAACTATTACAGGGTTTAGTGGCAGTCATTTATGAAAAAACAATTTACAAACTAAGCATTGCATGATGGAAAATTGTAAGTTTTATGGCTTTTCTTCTACATATCATAATATCATGCCTTCTTGATGCTTCGTCCAAGAATCATAGGAAATAACATATGGCAGATATTACTGTAACCTGACTTCCAGGACACTATTAAGGTTTAATTTGCACAGACTGTTGGCTATCTTAGTTATAATTTGAATAGTGTATCCATCTATATCTAGTCCAGATGATGATGCCTTCCATATCTCTTTTTTCCCTTTTTAAAAAATTAAATAGACTGTTATAGAAAACAGCCAAACACAAACAAATCTCATCAAACTATACACCAAGTTCTCATCTGACTGAACAGATTTGCTTCCTAGATTTTAAATGTTTAAACTATAGAACTGCTCCTAGTTTTAATTTTCAAAACTGCCTGAATAGGCAAGGCTCCTGGTGGTATATTTGATTTAGTGATAGAAACTAGTGAATGTAAATTCTCTTGGAGAACTGGTTTAATGATATTTATAGAGACATGTGAATATATTTCTAAAAACCTTCTGATTGATTCCTCTACATAAAAAAATAGAAAACCATTCAAGATTATGAAAGAATATTTTTGTAAACCCTCTGTGTTTTGTCACTGCTGGGATATTTGCATGAAACTAGTTTCTCTGTTGCTAAGAGTTCATCTGTTCCCGCTGCTTATTTCTCACCTGAAGTCACAATTCTCTGAATGTACATCATAATCATCTCTACGTAAGTTAATTTCAGTGTCACAAACAAAGGAGTAGGCCTTCAACTGAGAAATAAACAGCAGGACCAGATGAAATCTCAAAACCAAATACCCCAGTTTATGGAAATGTCCCAATTAATAAAAATTCAGCTGAAGAGAAATACTTTAAGTTATATATCAGCAAAATTCTCTCAACAGAAGTTTTCATGATGTTTCAATGTGCTTTGTACTGAGGCTAGATAAACCTGGGTTATTCACTGTCGATTATGCCAGATGTCTTTTTTATCCTTCTGTTTATGTTTAGCAGTCTGTCCTGATTCTATCATTTTTAATCATCTAAAGCCTTTGTGCTAAGATTCATATAGAAGTAGTAACTCCTCCTTGGTGTCCATTGATAGCTATGGAATGAAGTGGGAAGACAACAGATGGCCGTGAGCGGCACTGTGGACTCACATGGAGACTTGAATGAACCTTAAATATGTGTCTATTAAAAATCATGTTCCATATTTAATTGTTAATCTACTTGCCATTTTAGCTGCTCTGTCATGATGTCGTAAATTACAACACTCAGAGATTATCTCCTAACATTGAATATATTTCAGTCTAATTTTTTGTACAGTTAAAATACTGAATAAAACAAAAATCAGTTGATTTAGTGCCTACTCTATCATTATTTCCAGGCCCCAAAACTGAGCAAAATTTATCAGTTTATGACATGATTTTTTCTTTCCTATTAATCAGGTCAATTAACATTTACTCAGTACCGAAAGTTTGACACTGTAGAAAGCAATAGAGACACCATAAGAATGAGACATTGTCTTTTTAGGACAGATAAATGAGCTAGTGGCACAATAAACCTTAGTAGTTTTATGAGAACTTTATGCAGTAGGTAAAAATGTCTGAAAAGATAGAAATACCCAATTCTACCTAGGAGAGAGTAGAAACACTTCCTCATACTTATACAGCAGGATTTGCATCTTCAAAGTTGAGGAATTTTAATCAAGAGAAGTTTGGGGGAGAATAGGGAGGAAATAAGTAGGATGGAACATTGTAGGCAGAGAGAGCAAAGGTACACTAAATAAACCACCCAGGTTAAGTAGCATGGCATATGAAATTAAAATAATTATAGATAAATTTAATAATTCTCAAACTGCCAGGTGCATAAGAATCACCCATAGGGTTTGTTAAATGTAGGTGCCAAGGCCACCCCCCCATTCTGATTCAGTAGGTCTAGCCTTCAAACTGAAAGTTTGCATTTCTATCAGGTTCCTGGATATGCTGATGCTACCAGCCCATGAACCACCCTTTGAGACACAAAAGAAACATGGCTAAAGCTTAGTATGTCAGGTGGAACATGGTTATGACTGTAAGACATTTCATGGAAGCCTGGAGAAAAGCATATGATAGATACACAAAAGATCCGGGGAAAAATATCACAGTAAATCACTACAAAAATAAGAAAGTAACAAAAGAAGACAGCAAGAGAAGAGGAGAGGGACAAAACAACTCAAAAGATAAAACAATTTACAAAATGACAACAGTAAGTCCTTACCTATGGATAATTACTTTAAATGCAAATTGATTAATTTCTCTAGTGAAAAAGCATCAAGTGGGTAAGTGGATTTAACAACACCTGGGGATAGGCTGTGTATAAGAGACTCACTCTAGACTGAATGGCACACACAGTCTGAAAGTGAAGAGGTGATGAAAGCTATTCCTTGCAAACGATAACCAAAAGCACACGGGGTGGGGTGGGGCACACTTACATACATATATTAAAAAACAAAACAAAAGACTTTACATTAAAAACTGTCACAAGACAAAAATTTTCCATACATAATGATAAAAGGGTCAATTAAAATGGAAGAAATTATAATTATAAATACATACACACCCAAATATATAAAGCACCTAAATATATAAAGCAATTATAGACAGACCAAAAGGGAAAAATCAACAGCAATACAGTAATATTAGGGGACTTCAATATCCCACTTTAAACAATGGATAAAACATCTAAATGGAAAGTCAATAAAGAAACAGCCAACTTGAACAACATGGATTAAATGAATATAAAAATATATACAGAAATTTCCAATCAATAGTGGATGGTATACACATTCTTCTTAAGTACTCAGGGAACATCCCACAGGATAGATCACATGTTAGGTCACATGATCAAACTAAAAAGCATCTGCACAGCAAAGGAAACAATCCACAGGCTGTAAAGGCAACATACAGGTGAGAGAAAACTGTGCAACAATATTTCTGATCAGGAATTAATATCCAAAATACATAAACAACTCATCTAACTCAAAAGAAAAACAATAATCAGAATTAAAATATATATATTTTTTCACTGATTTTTAGAGAGAGAGGAAGAGAGAGAGAGAGAGAGAAACATCGATCAACTGCCTCCTGAATGCCCCCTACTGGGGATCAAGCCTGAAACCTGGGCATGTGTCCTGACTGGGAATCAAACCAGTGACCAGTAACGCTGGGTGAATGGGTTGACACTCAACCACTGAACCACACCAGCCGGGCTAATGTGATTTTTTTTTAATGGCAAAGGACCTGCCTGAATGGACAATTTTGAAAATGAATAAATTCAAATGGACAATATCAATCATTAATCATCATTAATCAAAATGTAAATCAAAACCATAGTGAGATATCATCTAACATCTGTAAGAGTGTCTGTTATACAAAAGACAGAAGATAATAAGTATTGGTGTAGATATGGGGAAAACAGAACCCATATATACTGTTGGAAAGAATTTTAATTGTCACAGCCATATGGAAAAATATGGACATACTTCAAAAAATTAAAAATAGAACTAGCTTGTAATCCATCAATCTCACTACTGGGTATATAAAGATATCTTTACTCCCATGTTCATTGCAGTATAATTCACAATAGCAAGATATGGAAACCACCTAAATGTCCATCAATGAATGAATGGATAAAGAAAATATGTTATATAATCAATAGATTATTATTTACCTTATAAAAAGAAGGAAATCTTGTCATTTGTGACAACATGAATAAACCTTGAGGACAATATGCTAAATGAAATAAGCCAGACATGGAAAGATGTCTGATTTTATTTATATGTGAAATCTAAATAGTCAAAGTCATAGAAATAGAGAGTAGAATGGCGGGGAGAGGGAAATTGGGAAATGTTGGGAAAGGAGTACAGAGCCGTAGTAATGAAAGATGAGTAAGTTTTTGAGATCTAATATACAGTGCTGTGACTATAGTTAACAATATACTGTATTGTATACTTGAAGTTTGCAATGGGGGAGATAAGTGTTCTCATCACACACACACACACACACACACACACACACACACACACAACAAAGTGAGAAAAAGAAGCAAGAAAATGATAACTATGTGAAGTAATGGATATATTTGTGGCGATTATTTCACAATGTATACATATATCAAAACATCAAGGTGTACATCTTGAATATATAATTTTTCCAATTATATATCAATAAAATAAAATTTAAAAATTCCAGCTTCTTTCAGGGAAATTATACAGTAACAAGAAGATAATTAGTCCCTCTTCAACCTTGGAAATTTGGGTTCTAAAATTGTTCATAGTAAGAAAATTTGCATTTGAAAAAGTGAGAGTGAAAAGAGAGCAGGGAGAGGTGGCTGTTATCACTGACTACAGGAAAACTTTTATAATTAAAGTATGTGTACTTAGTCAGGCCAGTGTGGCTCAGTGGTTGAGCATCGGCCCATGCATCAAGAGGTCGCTGGTTTAATTCTCAGTCAGGGCACATGCCCAGGTTGTGGGCCCAATCCCCAATGGGGGGCAAGCAGCAGGCAGCCAATCAATATTCTCTCTCATCGATGTGTCTATCTCTGTTTCCCTCTCCCTTCCTCTCTCTCTAAAATCAATAAAGAAAAAAATTTTAAACTATGTGTACTCAAATAAATAAAAACAGTAACAAATTTTTTTAAGTATTTGTTATTACTGAAGGGAAATTCTCATAGCATAGAATCATAAATATAAATATAAAATAAGACATCAACTTTACAGAAAATGTGTAATATATCAAGAGAAAAAAGAAAAAAGAAACATTAACAATAATAAGTATATGAGTAAATGTATCCACACCATGGTCCAACAGGGAAACACCCAAAAATGTATATATATAAAATAATAATTCTGAACACTAATCTATACATTTACAGCAATTCCATTAAAATTAAAGTCAATTTCTTATTCTAGGACTTATGTGAAATATTAAATGTATCAACATTTTTGTATAACTATGGCAGAGTGGTGTCAGCACCTAAAAGTAGCATTAAGTTTACGGAATAGAGTGGGATGCAGAAACAAATACTTAATTGAGTACACTAACTATAATGACTGAGCATACATCATTTAGAATCAAATCAATTGCTACATACAATTTTCACCTCAGTGACACCAAAAAATAAAAAATAAAAATAAAATCTTTAGTTACTTCTTCTCTTAAAAAATAGGATGAAGTACTAGTATCTAACTCATAGGGATGTTGCAAGATACATTAGACAATTTTTATGAAAGACGAGTGTGTAGAAAACACCATGCATTTTCACATTTTCCTTTAATAATAGAGGTGAGAGATGTTTCCATAGCAATACATACACAATTATCCTATATTTTAGGTGTATATTTGGTGTTTTCATTGTATTTTATCAAGTACCTAGTGATTAGTATCTAATATGTTTCTAATTTTTAGACAATATAAATAATGTTGCAAGGAGAATTTTTCACAAGCTACCTTGTACACATATGTAAATTATCCTTTAGGGCAGATAATAAAGATTGGAAAACTAGGTCAAGTGATCCCTACTTTAAACCATTGCTAATCATTGACAAAAATCTGCAAATTTATATTATACTACCATCAGAACTATAAAAGAGGATTTAATTTGCCCACATTTCCCACACCCTAAACAACATTTGGTATCGGTAACATTTTCATATATTTTAAACTATATTGCTGAAAAAATATTTCTTGTATGTATTTGCATTTCTGTAGTTAGGCATAGAATTGACCATCTGTTCATACGTTTACCAGATAATCTTTTTTTGTTGTTGTAAATTACCTCTTCATGCATTGTGATTATTCCACTGTTGAGTATGTTGTGTTCGTTTTGTTCTTTGACTTTTTCCTGTTTAAATGATTTATACTCTTTTTAAAATATACGAACATTGGCAATTTATTGTGTTTATTTGAATGGTATTTTTCCTAGTTTTTATTTGTCTTGATTTGTTTATGATTTTATTTACCATTTAGAACGTTTTACTGATGAAAACTCTCTGTAAACCAAACCTCTTAGTGGTTAATGCAACAGACCAGCTAGGAGACATAGGCAATGCCAGAGATCAGTCTAATAAAGAATCCAAAATATATTTCATGTATTTATAGTGGTGGAGATTAAAAATCACTTCATAAATTATACTCCTAAACTACTGTTGGGAACTGGCCTTGCCAAAGTTGTAGGGAGCAAAAGTTGTATGTTAATCTGACTTTCTGACTTGTTTATAGATCTAAGTTAAGTGTAAGACTGAATTTGTCAAGGAGGCAATGTCTTAGTACAATATATCACCTGGATAATTTTGAGCATCTATTTGGCAATACCACAAGAACCTCGTGGCCTGTATCCTTCTTTTTTTAAGCCTAGGATGACCTACAGTATTCATGCTTTAATAGCCTTAAATTAAACATTTTAAAAGTTTAAGCAACTTAGGTGAAGTAGCAAGAGTAAATGGATATAAAGGAAGAGATCAATTTAGCAAAATACATATCCACAAATTTTGCTAGTTACTTTTTTAACTTAAAATTTTTAAACACTATTGGCTAGTGCTTTAAGAAGAGGAAGACTTACAGTTATTTAGAGCATATGATAGTCCTGAGACTCACACATGTTATCACATTTACTTCCCATCTCTACAAAACTGATGGCCCCAATGTCATCCCTTACTTCTCTTCATTTAACAAATATTTTTTGAGCACCTACAGATTTAAAAGGCTTGTTTCCGCATCTAAGATATATACTGCCCAAACTAGGAAATTAAAGAAACTCCTATCTTCTTGAAAACTACAAGGGGGTAAGAAAGCGTTTAAGACAATGAATGATATAGTTGAACAGAAAGTTAAAATTTTTCTGAAATAGAAAAAAATTGTAGAGGTTAATAAGTATAAAAGCTGCAGAATAAACCTGGGTTGCTCCCACTCAAATGATGGAGCCCTTTTCTACTCTGTTACATAAGGGAGATGTTAAAAGTGGATTTCTCCATATGAGAGAAGTTCCTAAAGCTTTAAGCCCTGCCTTAAATTTACAGAGTACTCATGAAAGAGAGAGCACTGAATAACCAGTGTCCTTTGTAGTTTCTGGTTATGGAATGGGGAGAAAAGAAATGTCTTTTCTGAGCAGTATTTCTAAATACTTGTATCATCTAGTACAGTCCCTGAGAGTGAAAGGGAGACTATTAATTATGCCTGGACAACAGGAAAGAACTCCCCAAGGTTCTCCACGCCATCTGACTAACAGTCACTATCGATCACTAAGGTCAGGATTTTTCTGACCTTTAATCAAAGCCAGGCTCTACAAACCTGGAGCAAACTGTTTTCAATATTGTAGCTTCAAGGAACTCATATTTTTTGCCCCATTTTCATCCACCTGAAAGCCTCAAGCTCTTAGGAGAACAGTGATGGAAAAAGGCTCCTTGGCAAGTGTCAGCAAGATTCACTGTCTTATGCTGTCCTATGGGAAGAATAAACAAGTGAATAATCTTAGAAGCGTATACATAACTTTGCACCAGACCTGTCTGATAGAGGTCACGGTGGGACAAGGTGGACCCCAGTTCACAATGCTTGAGTGGGAAATTCCATCCTAAAATGTGTGATATTAATAACCCCAGGATAGTGTCATTACATGGATGACTTCTTTTAAATTTCATGGAACTTTGACTACCATAAGGTCTCGGTGTATCAAGAATGACATGTAATCTTGAAATCTTGATTTGTGGGAGATGCCATCAGGCATTGCAAGCATGACAGCCTGACCAGCATCATCCTTTACTATCACCTGTCTAGTTTCATTCCAGGGTTGCCACTATACATAGACACAAGGATTACAGAAACTTGAGAAATACATTTTTTTAAGGTATAGGAATTTTGATAATCAGGAATATAATTCAGGAAACACTTTTAAAAAAAATGTTTTATTGATTTTTTTTAGAGAGAAAGGAAGGGAGAGATAGAAACATCGATGAGAGAGAAACATCCATCAGCTGCCTCCTGCATGCCCCCTCCTGGGGATTGAGCCTTCACCGGGAATCGAACCAGGACCTCTCAGTCCATGGGATGATGCTCAATCCACTGAACCACACCGGCTGGACAGGAAACACTTATATAAATATAAAATATTGCCATTGTATAGGTTCATATACAGATATATGACACCTTAATTGGTGTCAATTAAGGTGTGATATATCACATACATTCTCGGAATTCTATTGGAAAGTAAGAAATAGATTATATGGTAATTCTTGCTATCAGCCAACATCTTATGAGTTGTTGATGATTCTGTAATTGAACAAGAATTAATTTTAATAATTTTTATTTCTATGTGATAGTCATCAAAGTTCCACATGCAAAATAATAGATCAACTGTCCTATGTTGCATTGGTAACATAACTGGCTCTTGCTTCTGACCTACAAAAAGTACTCATGTAAATTCATCAATTATAGTTGCTACTTTGATTTTTTATTTGTACTAAGGCATATTCTATAAGCAAACATAGCTAAACAATTGTGCTAAGCAAAATAAGTGAGACAGAGTTTCTACATTCTATATGTAGAAACTATAAAAACAAACAAACAAAAAAAACCCATAAAAAGTGGTTAGAATGGTGGTTACCAGGAGCTGCAGGATGGAAGAAACGGGGAGATATTTGTCAAAGGGTACAAACTTACTGTTATAAGGTGGATAAGTTTTGGAGATCTAATATTTAGCATGGTGACTACAATGAACAATATTCTATGGTATATTTCAAAGTTGCTGAGAGAGTAAATCTTAAATGTTCTCACCATAAAAAAAAAAAAAAGTAATTAGGTGGGATGATAAAAAAAAAAAGTAATTAGGTGGGATGATGGATGTGTTAACTAACCATATGGTGGTAAGCATTTTATAATAAATACATCTATCAAATCATCACATTGTACACCTTAAAGTTAAACAATGTGATATGTAAATTATATTCCAACAACACTTAAAGAAATAGTACATAAAATAAAATAGCCAAACATTGAAACATAATTTAAGGAGCAAATATGAAATGTTTTCATATGCTTTTTAATAATTAAGTATACAGAATTACTTTGGGGCATATAAATTGCTAATTGAGCCCCTTATCTGATTCAAAATAATCTGGATTAGGCAAATGCAAATATAAAAATCAATGAAATCAGAGATTTCTAGCAGATGGGAGCTAGACCAGCTGTGATAAGATAGAGAGCCTGTGCTGTTGGTAACCTTCATAGCGCCATCCCTGCCACTGTTTTCTCTGTGAGTTCATGCCCACTCTCGGGTCAGCTGAAGAGAGAAGCTGGGGATACCGCAGCTTGAGTAATCCTGTCCGTTTGGTTTTTGAGAGCCTCATCTGTGTTAAATGACTTCTAATTAACATTATATGAGAAATACAAAGATCCACATGTCTAGTTTTGTAGATTCATTCAATTCTTGTCCATACCCCAGGCCTCACATCAACCCGCTGAGTTATCCTCCATCTCCTAGACATCACAGTGTATCTATATCTTAGTTTTCTACTCCTTTCATGTTATGTGAACACCAAATGTTCTACTAGCAGCTCTGGTGATTGGAAGTAGTTCCCTTCAGCTCTGTCCTTATGACCAACGTATACAGGGACAGTCAAGTAGCAGATATTTTTGTCCAGCCTACTCTTGCATTTCCCACCAACCTCTCTAGGGAGACTCACATCTTATCTTTTTACATCAGTTGATTGTCGAGATCTTCCCATGAGGCTATACGTGTAGCATTGTTGCAAAACAGGTCAATGAGATGAGAGTATAGGACAACTGTTTATGATTATGAGACAACTGCTTCTTCGTGTCTTCTCCACCTGATCAGGCCAGTTTCTGTCTGTACCACTGTCGTCATGCAACAGACTGCTGCTCTGTCTGCCTAAGCTATGCATTGGGGAATTGGATAATAGATACCTCATAATGGCTAACCATGGTTGCCTAGTCAATTATCTGGAGATCTCTTTCTACATGGATACCAATAACTCTTTGTAGAAGAGAAATAGATATTTTCTAAGGAGGATATCACCTTGTTTTAGACCCCCAGGGATCTTACTCTGTGACATTCCTGACTCCACCCACCATCATTATTCATTATGAATACCTTTACCAAGATTGAATCTATTGAATCTTAATAACATTTTTTTTTAATCCCCACCCGAGGATATATTTTTTTTCCTATTTATCATCAGATAGAGTGGGAGGGAGGAAGAGAAGGAAAGAGCGAGAGAGCGAGAGAAACATCAATGTGAGAGAGAAACATCTATCAGCTGCCTCCTGCACGCCTCCAACTGGGGATTGAGCCTGCAATCCCGGCATGTGTCCTGACCAGGAACTGAACTGGGACCTCTCAGTCCATGGGATGATGCTCAGTCCACTGAGCCACACGGGCTGGGGGAATCTATTGAATCTTAAGTCCTAAGTGGATAGCAGCTTTCCCCACAGCCTGCACATTCTGAAGAGCAGCCTTGTTCTGGGCCTTGCTTGAAACTGACAACTGTTGAAATCAGCCAATACATGAGGTGGAAAAGTGAAATAAAATCCTCAGTGCTGTGCCTCTTTCTTAGTGGTGAGAGATGCAAAGTGAAACCACTTGATTTGTACCTTAGAGGGAACAGTGGAGTATAACACAGACCAATGGCCACCTAAAAAGTACACAGCCCTTGTTTTTCTTTTTCTGGGATTTTTTTCTCTTGTACCTTCTGTCATGCCTGTGCCTTTCTATGATATCTATGGAATTCACCGCTTCCTGCTCAAGTCCATTTAGTATTATTCATTAATATAGTAGGCCAGTATAATGTTCTGTCGAATGACAAGGAGTTCAGGACTATGTAGTTAAAGACAGCAGGAGAGTTAACATGGACTTTTGTTAAACTGCTTTTCTTGTAACTGTAAACTCTCTTCAATCACCTCTAATAAGGAGAGTTGAGAAGACAGTTTTCCACGTATAAATAGCTACATGCCAAGTGCCAAGAATATAGAGATCAGTTCTAATAACTATCAGTTCTAATATCTAATGTTTTTAAATATTCTATTTAGCAAAATGGCCACAGTTGGGACCACCACAGAAATAAGTTTTCAGACAATTAACTATGATTCATTTATGTGATTTTTCTTTCATTGTTTTCCCCTTGAAGACACCACACGAGGAAATTGAATGATGATACTGTGTTGACCACCATCCATGCATGTACAAGGTTTTGTTAATGTTGATTATCATTTTATGTTTCCAGGGTGTCCATACCATTTTGGTTTTACTGTGAAGGGAGACATTCTACATATCATCACACTCATGCCAGGCAAGTGTAAAAGCCTCAAGATCTTCCAAGACTTTGCCTTTCAACTTCATCTCATCACAGGTAAATATAGGTGAAAACTTTCATAAGCGTCATGCCATGCACGTCAGGGATGTTTACCTCCACAGTCAGCACAAGCTGTACAGCAACATTTAGCTGGATGCTCAGCTGTAAACATCTCCCCATTCACAGCAGAACGTCAAGGACCCATTACTGAAGAGTGTATGCTGATTTACTTGGCCTTAGCAGAGAACCTTCTTCCACAAGGGAAGGAGATTGGAATTGAAAGAGTAAGAATGTATAACGACTTTTACAACTCTAAATTTAAAAGCACATTTGAAGCAGGAAGTTTTTATACTGTTTCCCACAGAAACGCGAGAACCCCAGCCAAGCCCTCTGAGGCTGTGGGGGCGTGGTGCCAGCAGGAGGAGTAAGCAGGGCTCTCAGATGTCCAACCACATTTTGAAACAGAGCAGCTTCAGTGTATCAGCTTTGAACATCAGACATTCTTTTCAGATCTATCTCAAAGAAAGTGTGTTCTTTTGCTGTTAATGTTTTTAAAAGCTTATCTGATCCAACTTTTTAATGTTCACTTTGGGCAATAATACATGTGTTCTTATCTAACTTTCTAAGCTTATACACCATAAGCAATCCTGTATTATTACAAATTAAATATTTCTTTAAAAAAAAAAAAAAACTATAATGGCCTGGCCAGCGTGGCTCAGTGGTTGAGCATCAACCCATGCACCAAGAGGTCGCCAGTTTGATTCCTGGTCAGGGCACATGCCCAGGTTATGGGCCAGAATCCCAGTGAGGGGCATGTAGGAGGTGGCCAATTGATGTTCTCTCTCATCGATGTTTCTATCTCTCTCTCCCTCTCCCTTCCTCTCTCTCTAAAATCAATAAGGAAAAAAAAAAAAAAAAAAAACTATAATGTTTCCCACTACTTCTTTATCTATATCTTTTAAAAAAAAACCTAACCAGTTAAACCAATAATCCTGACATCCTGGTATGTTGCTGTTATTTCTTGTGTTTCAGGAAATATCATATTGGTGAAATAAAATGTCTGGTATATGATTTCTATATTTTAGTATATCTCATCACATGTTTCTTCCTCTGATCATTTGAAAATCTATGGACTCTAATTTTACAGTATCTAAACTCCTATTCTGCTTCCCTATTAAATTAATTATGATAGTTTATTCTTCTGGGAAATGTTTTCAAAGTAATAAGTTATAAATGACAAAAATTCAGGTGTATTTTTCATTGTAATCCATCTGATGACATAGAAACTTGTTCTGGATAGAAAGACTGGACTTAAGTCTCAGGAGAAAGCCATGGAAATAATTAATATGTTTATATGCTTGTCCATATACAGCACATATTTCCGCAACTCAGTGAGATATTCTCCTGTCAAAAACATGTACGAGGGTCTCTATAAAACTCAGCAAAATGTGAATAACATTGAATGCAAATACAGAGGACTGACAAATCAGTTTAGAATGATATGTCACTGAATTAACAGTGGGACAAGAGAGAAAGTATCTAAATTAGAGAGACAGTGAAGCAAGTAACCCATTCCAAAGCTAAGATAAGAAATAAGTAGAATTGAAAGTTTTGCAGGAATAAATTTACAATGGGCAGAAGAACAAATGGAATCTGACAGTATGACTTTCTATGGCCTAGATGTCTGTGACTGGATATATCAAAAGATATATGCAAGGTCTGAGTGAAATATTAAGTGGCTCAGCTTAGAATTGCTGAAAAGCAAATAATTTTGAAACAAATCAGTTACCATGGCTGAGTGTCAGGATGATTTGCCATCGTCTTTCAGATCTGCTCCTGGTAGAAATGTTGAGAGGACAAGTAACTGAGATAAAAGTCAAATGTCATTTAAAGTTTCAGTTTTAACTTTGTGACAAATAGCCCAGCTATATAACCTTGGGTAAGACACTTAACTTCTCTGATCTTAGAGTTCTTTGTATAAAATAAAAGTATTAGGCACTATAGTGAAGGTCTATTCTGTTTTTACTTATCATCTTTAAAAATTTTAAATATTTTAAGGAATTCAGGAACAAGCTGCTAGGTTTGAGTCCAACTTCTCCATTGAGTATTCTTAATCTCCCTCTGCCTCAGCACCCTTATGCATCACCGGTGGTTAATAAAAGTATCTTTCTCACGTGGTCATTGTAAAAAATAAAATAACCCATGAAGAGCATGTTTCGTAAAGCCAATTGAACATTCAATATGTGTCAGCAAAGGTTGATTTACCAAGAAGGTAATCTAACGTTAGCTTCAGGATCTCTATTTGCTTAGATTCCTTCTAATATTCTGTACCTGATTTTGAATTAAAATGTTGTATTATTTTTAAAGTGCACCAAACCTCACTGCATAAGGCCCCGAACCTCATAAAATGGAAAAGTAGCAATTGTTACTTTTTATTACATATTTTTAAATTAATATCTACAACATGTTTATTCAATTAGTTATGTACAAAATAATAGTGATCTTAAGAAGCTTGTAGTTCCCTGGTGCAGCCACTGTGGAAAACACTATGGTGTTACCTCAAAAAATTAAAAATTGAATTGCCATTTGACCCAGTGATCCCACTTCTAGGAATATACCCTAAGAAACCTGAAACACCGATCAGAAAGAATATATGTACTCCCATGTTCATAGCAGCACTATTCACAATAGCTAAGATCTGGAAACAGCCCAAGTGCCCATCAGTAGACGAATGGATAAAAAAGCTGTGGTACATATACACAATGGAGTACTATGCAGCTGTAAGAAAGAAAGATCTCTTATCCTTTGAGACGACATGGAGGGACCTCGAGAGTATTATCCTAAGCGAAACAAACCAAGCAGAGAAAGAAAAATATCACATGATCTCACTCATTTGTGGAATATAATAAACATAACAGTATGGGGAACAGGATAGACCCAGAGATGTGAAAGTAGGGTACAGACTGACAACCCCCAGAAGAGGGGGTGGGGGGGGAGGGAAGAGATAAACCACAGAACTTATACGCATGTATGCATAACTGATGGACATGGACAACAAAGCTGGGGAAGGGGTAGAGGGATGGGGAGGAGGGTGTCAATGGGGAAAAAAGGAGAAACATCTGTAACAAAAATAAATTAATAAAAAAAAAAAAATCCATTCCCTGGAAGCCATCAGGGAGCCAGGTCTTTAAGCATTAGCTCACCTGTGACTCAGGGTGTGGCACCATCTCCTCAACTAATAAACTGTTACTTTCTTGGCTGAAAAAAAAAAAAAAAGAAGCTTGTAGTAGTTAACAAATAATCAAATTTATTATCTAGAATAGACTGAACATAAAGAGAGTATATGGTGTGTAAAACTGTTACTTCACTATAAAACCAACCCTGATTTCAAGGCTGTATCTGCCTATTTTAAATGAAATGGAGGGGTTGAATAAGACAGCTGGTGAGCATGGCTACAAGAGCACTTTGTCTTTTTACACATGAGATTGTGGGTTACCATTGGGAAAATACAAGATTATGAAGGAAGGAATCCTCACCTGTACTGGGTAATCAAAAGTCTACTAATTCTAATGACCAACATTTCTGAAGAGAAAAAGTTGTATTCATCCTTGAGTTTAAGGCTGACAATCCTGTCCACCTCTTACTCCCAAATTACATGGACTTTGGTGTAATTAAAGATAAAAGTAAGTTTCTTATGCTCTTAAATTCCTGCTCTTCTTCTACCTGAAACCTTCTTAGAGAAGAATTAGAAATCTTAGTTCTCCAGGGGAAATTAAACATGATATTGCTCAGATAAGGAAAATCAATGGAGTCTATGGTACAAAAGGCAAATCCAGCAGGACTGCCCGAGTGCAGATGGTGATGATGGGAAAAGCTCTCATTCCACTTGCCCTACTTGCTGGAGCTATGACCATGAAAAAGATTTAACATGCCTGAGCCTCACAGTTTTGTTTTTGTTTTTGTTTTTCATTTGTTTGTTTGGTCAAAATAGGAAGTTCCTACTCTTGCCTATCTCAGACAATTTCCTGTCAATGTCACATGAGAGTGTGAGCTACACCATTTTAACAGAGAATCTCTGAACTCATAAAAGGTTAAATAATTACTATAGAACAGTCTAAAACTTACCTCTTGATGGGTCTTATTGACAGGTTTATTTTCTCAAAACATCATTACAAAAAACATTTTCTCTTTTAAATAATCATTATAATATGATTTGAAGCCTATATATTTTGAATAATTTCATTAAATAAGTTCATTGTACATTTATTGCCCAAGTTATTTAACTGGTACTGATTCTGCTCTTAGCTGTGTGATTTTGGAGAAGTTTTTAAAAATGCCGGTCCTTTCATTTCTTTATCTATAAAACTGGCTTAATTATGGTAGTAGAAGTGCAGAATAGATTTCTAGATTTTAGAAAGTGCCTGTCATTTGGTAAATAAAATATAAGATTTTAAGCTATTATTATGCTATATTAAAATAAAAAGTTGCATTTAATGCACAAATTTTTACCGATAATGAAAATAAAAAAGAATATAAACATTCACAATTGTAATAATCCAATTAAATGTTTTTACTTTTTCATGTTTCTTCCAGTTCTTATTTATATTGTTGAGAATTTTAATAGTATTGCAATATAAAGTTTTGTACTATTTTTTGTATATTTCCTCCTAATATCTATACCTAGGTTTAACAGTTATAAAATTTCACCCACTCTATGATAAAACATTTCATCATTAAATCATATTTGAGATTTAGTTTTTATGTAATGAGATTATGAAATGTGATTGCCATAGTGTGGGAGACAAAACACTCAATAATTGTTAGCCATTAATTTTATTATCACTTTATCAAACTTGTGCTTATTGAAATAATAATTAATATAGGTTATTTTTCTCCCTTCATATTATTGTCTTAATACTAATTTATAAGACTGTGATTGTTATGTCAAATAAGACAATTTTTAAGGAACTTAAAATATATTGCCACATTGTTCTCTCTCTTTTTTTTTTTTTTTTGCTCTTATCTTTAATTTTCAAATAATTTCTACTCACAAAAATTTGCAAATGTAGGATTTAAAAAATCTGTATACATTTTTCCCAGCATCTTCTAATGTTAGCATCTTAGATAATATAGTACAACTATCAAAGCCATAAAATTAACATTGATATAATGTTAATTACAGACTTTCTTCAAATTTCCCCATCTCTCACTAGCCATATTGTTCTTTAGAAAAGTATTATCCATTAAATGTTGAAAGAAATATAGGTGTATATATTTTATAAAACTCCCAAGGTTGGGTTTATCATTAGTTTTAACTTTTGATGATTTAATAAATAAAAATGAAATGATGATACATTTGTTAATCTGATGAACCAATATCAATGCATTATTAACTAAGGCCATAGTTTGCATTACTGTCCAGTCTTCATGTTGCACAGTTCTGTGTGGTTTGAAAGTGCCATGTGCAATGCAACTTTTATTTTAACTATCTTACTTTAGAATGTAATAGTGTAAAATATAGATAGTACAAAAATGTTAAAAATAGAATTCAAACCACCTATTTCAATAGCTAGATACCTACATTGTGAATAGTTTAGCTATATTCTTTCTTAATATTAAGCATTTTTATATAATTAAGATAGTGGTATATAGTGTATATGTATATATATACACACATATATAATTATGTATATATGTATATATAGACACATAATTTATTAACATGTTACTATGGAGCTCTTGTTTTAGTTATTTTTTTGCCTTATGGTCTTTCATATGTAGTTTTTTCAATAAAATTGAGTTCGTTTTTTAAAACAACTTTATTGATATATAAATATATACCATAAAATTCACCCATTTTAAGTGTAAAATTAAATGATTTTCAGTAAATTTACCATATTGAGAAGTCATCACCATCAATTCAAGTACCTGTTTATAATTTATCCTTCCTTGCCACGTCTGCACAAGGCAACCATTAATTTGTTGTTGTTCTTGTTAATCCTCACCTGAGGATATTTTCCCATTGATTTTTAGGTAGAGTGGAAGGGAGGGAAGGAGAGAGAGAGAGAGAGAGAGAGACATCGGGGTGAAAGAGACACATCGATTGTTGCCTCCCTCCCGCAGGACCCTGACCAAGGCCAGGGATCAATCCCTCAACCCAGGTACATGCCCTTGACCTGGACTAAAACCCAGGACTCTTTGATCAGCAGGCTGATGCTCTAACCACTGAGCAAAATGGGCCAAGGCTCAATATGAGTTTTTATTGTTGAATAGTATACCCTTGTATAGGTATATTGTGCTTGTATGCTCATTATTTGGATTGTTTCCTTTTTTTTTTTACCCCTTTGGCTGTTATAATAAATGCTACTACAATCATTTAATTGTCTTTATACAAAGTTTTGTAGAGTGAGGTTTAAATTGGACTTTGGTAATTAAATAATGTAAAGACTGCAATGTTAAGATAATTAATTTAAAAAATGTTAATTGTATGTTGTAAATTACGGTTAAATTACTTATTTATTAATTGGCTGGATGTTCTATTATGTGACTAAAAGCCAACTCAAACACATTTTATTGGTCATGCAAATTTATTAAAAAATATATTTCAAGAATCAAGAAAATGATTAGAATAGTTTCCTTTCCTTAGGAGTTGTTGATTGAAATTTACAAACTATAAGAAGTAACATTTTCAAACTTTCCATGTTCAACCTGTGAGAATATCCACTTATCAGTTGCTGGAAGGCATCACTCCATATAGTAGCTAATCCATCAAAACAAGTTGGAAGAGATAAGAGATATAGAGAAATACATTTTCTTGTTTCTGTTCTCTGAATACAGTGGAAGTTGAGCAGGCTAATTAAGGTGCTGAGGTTGTTTTTTTGTTTTGTTTTCTTTGTTTTCTCTATTGATTTTAGAGAGAGAGAAAGAGAGAGGGAGAGATACAAACATTGATGAGAGAGAATATTGATTGGCCACCCCCTGCATGCCCTCCACCGGGGACCTGGCCCACAACCTGGCATGTATGTACCCCAACCAGGAATCAAACCAGTGACCTCTTGGTGCATGGGTTGACGCTCAACCACTGAGCCACACCAGTCAGGCGGTGCTGAGGTTTTTATTAATGCTTATATTGTGGAACACTATATAAGTGAAAATATATATTTTAGTTGTATTATAAACTTTTACTTTGTTTCTTTTATAACATTTAGTCTTTTATGTGGAAAGCATCAACATTAAAAATATACTTTAAAAAATGAAATAGCATAAACACAGCATAGTACCTTTTTCATCTGGAAAATGTTATTACATATGTTTATTTATTGAAAAATAAAAACAAACAAACAAAAATACCTTTCATGCTCCTTAAATGTCCCAGTACCAGAAACAAGGTATTAATAACATATTTTTGTTTTCTATTTCAGAGACTATCTTGGTTCTGGGCAATTAAAAATTCTTATATTAAGTACTTTTCAGGTAATTTTCATAATAATCACTCTCATAAAGAATGAAAAACAATTATGTAGTACATTTTTAATAAATCTTTTTTAGTGAACACAACTCATGACTTTGTGATAATTAAACATTAGATCTCACTCACATATGTAATTAAACAATGTGGCATCTAAGACCTAAATAGCTATGGAGATTGTGTGCTCAGTTGCTGCTCCATGTATATGTTTCTTTGCCCTCTATTTCAGCTAGCTAAGAATTTAAAGATACATCTTCAAAAAGATACTTTCTCCTACACATAACTTGTATACTTTTCCAGGAATACCCCTAAACATTGTTTAAGAGTCAGGGTAGAGTATATTTTAATGTGTGGAAGAATAACCTCCTGTTGTCAGTGGCTTCAAATAACAAGCATTTTCTTCCTGCTTTTGCTACAAGGCTCAGAATTCTGCACTACACAGTCATGGATTCTGGCAAAAATGCTCTGACATCTCAATATGTATTTTCAGTGTTCATGAAGAAGGGGATTGAGAACTAGAAAGTTGAGTATACCTCACTTCCAGTCACATTTCATGGCCATAACTTGCTAGATGGCCACATTCAAATTCAAAAGATTGGGGAAGTTGAATTCTTTACGTACATGGGAGCAGAGGGAAATTGAATAATGGCGAACAGCATGAATTTGATTCCTCTTAATTGACAAATTATACCTTTCTTGTTTTCTGCAATTGAATGGGAAAAAGGAGAGAAAAATAAGAAATTGATGGTTTCATACTTTTTCAAAGTCACCCCACGTGATAAATTTCAGGTTTGACACAATTTAAAACTGCTGCCATTTGTAGCTACCTCCATTTGCTGAGTTCTCAGTCTCTTGACTTATGCTTTAGTAGTTACTACATAGTGGCTGAAATTTATTAGCAAGTAGGACAAGTAAAGCACAAAATATGTCAGCCATATCTAATCATCTTTGGTAATTAGAATAGATTTTGAAACAAATACTACTTATGTTCTAAAACCCAAGTGTTAAGACTCATGGTTTATTCATTTAGTCTTTTCTTCAGTCCTTTCACAATATATTAATGTGTCTTTTGGGGCAGTTATTGCATGAGATGCTGGCAAAACAAAAACATACAGAAATCAGGCCTTATTTCTGTTTCATATGGACTACATGAGTGGAGGAAAGGGTTGGAATTAATCAAATGACCACATAATATTTAATGTGCCTAAATGAAGGCAAGAGACTCTCCTTGAAGAAATAATATTTGATGAGATCTAATGTATAAAGAGAAACTAACTAGAGATAGAAGGTGGGGGAGAGATTTTCTCTGACCCTTTTACAGAAGTAAATATGATGCATTTCATAAGAATGGAGGAAGCTATTGTGGATGGAAGGGATTTTGGAACTTGGGCCAAGCTTAAAATGGTTGCAAAAGAAAAGTGATTAGGTTCCAAAGAATTTGATAATAATTGAATTGGGGGCTGAAAGTCAAAAATCACTCCTAGGTGTAGTCAAAAGTGAACTGGCCTTAGATTCAAATAGACTTTGCTCCACAGTTTTATAGCTCTTTTATCCTGAACAAATGTGCTGAATTCTGAAGCCTCCATTTTTTCATTGACATGATGGTGATGATGACATTTACTTATACAGCTACTGTTAATGTGACAGATTGTCTAAGGTGTCCAGCTTATTCCAGACTTTGTCATTTAAGAGCTCCAAACAACAGATGCCAAAATGAGATATGAGTTGCAAGGAATTTGTGGGAAAACTTTGGTGAAGGATAAAGGGGAGTGAGATAAAAAAGACAGAGGGAGACTGCAGACTGTTATTATGTCTAACGTGTATAAAGGGAAGGGAAGGAAAAATAATTGAGTAGAAAAAAATCTCATTTTGCAGTGCAGTTCCAAGAAAGTTTTTTCCAGGGTGATGGTAGTCCTGGAGCCAAATTTCTGAAGTAGAGGAGTCCATGCCTTGCAGGAACAGGCTTGCATCAGTGCCTCCACAGTACTTAGTCAGGATGTGAGAAAAGCCTATGACAAATGTGGTATTGACATGAACATGATAGTAAATCCAGCAAGCTAGTAGTTTGGACATCAGTCAAGCATGCTACACACAACAGAGAGATTTGAATTGCATATTTTCATGGTTGCCACCGTCTACTGCTTGCTTCTCTATGGTTTTCATTCGTTTCTCTTTCTAAGAAGAAACCTAGAAGGATAAGGCTTGTAGGACAAACTACTCCCCTCTTTGCTAAAGTTAGTTTCAGGATCCCAACTGGTACTCATTTATCTCTACTCTGTTGACCATTCTAAATCCTTGTCACCCTAATCCTCAGCCATTTCCTTGGTAGGTTGTGGTGGCTTTTATGGCCTGTGATCCAAATCTTCATTTTGAAGTGTCTGAGCCCTTGGACACCATGTCTTTCTTGGACCAAGGTTGCTGCACATGTCCTTTCATGGTTACAATGGGGTAAGGGAATACTAGGTGGTGGCCAAGAGGATTTCATTGCTTCCATACTTATTCTTTCCTATCTTCATTGTATAAAAGCATTCACTCCTCTACTTTGTAATCAAGGTCTATTACCCTTGTCATGATGGTAACCTTCTTATCAGCTGCCTCCTGGACACAAGGACTCTAAATTTCTTTGACAACAGCCATAGATTGTGGTCCATCTGAGCACTTGTTGTATCCCATGACAAGAATACATACTTCTAGGGAACAGGACTTTTAATCATGTAAGTGGTGAGTGCATGAAGCACAAACCCTTCATTGGGTCATTATGAACAATGGTAAATGGAGCCAATTCCACTCATTATTTGGTGGACCCTGTATACATGGTATGTATTTGTGGACACATCACCATATGAAGGTTTCTAATTTAATGCATTATACTGCATCCTGAAGGATGACATCCATTCTTTCAGAGGGCTGCCTCTGAGTTGCACTTCAGCTATGCCATTCCAGTTCTCTTAAGGTTAACTAGTACTTCTAGACAGTACAATAGTTTATTCTACCAGTGGATCCCATGATCCCATGGTCATGGCTGCACTCATACAACTCCTTCAGTGTGAAGTAGATTCTCTGACCAGATGCTAGTTTATGTGTATTACATCCCTGTGGAGCAGACATTCCATAAAATCTTAAATAGTGCTTCTGGTTCATAATCTGTGGATAAGAAAGGCATTCAATTCACAGAATACTTATTGTTCCTTCTGTGTATGACCTTTTGGTCCTTCTGTACAGAATGTGGACTATAATTCCATCATTTTCTAGCATGTGATGACTTTGTTTACATGCCTATTGTGCCAGTCCAGAGTAGACAATGGTGATGGCTCACTAGAATTTATTGGCCAAGTAATTTTGTTGATTTTGTTAAAGCTTCTTTATTTTCTGGGTGATTTCTGGTGGCCACTAATGTATGATACAATTTTTTTTACTCCTTGTGTCAATCTCAATGTCCATATACATGCTCCAATCCCAAATATTCTTGTTATCAGTATTCCAGACATTTTTCTTTCATTTCTTAATGACAAACCATCTATCATTATTCATGTATATACCTATGTCTGTGTCTGTGTCTGTGTCTGTGTCTGTGTCTGTGTCTACGTCTACGTCTACATCTATATATCTATATCTATATCTATATCTATATCTATCTATATCTATATCTATATCTATATCATCTATATCTATATCATCTATCTACATGTCCTCTCCTTGGACAACTTCCCTTTCTTTCTTTTTTTTTAATATTTTTCTTTATTGATTTCAGAGAGAGAGGAAAGCAGAGGGAGAGAGAGATAGAAACATTGATGAGAGCGAACATTGATCAGCTGCCTCTTGAATGCCCCCTATTGGGGATCACTGGCAATCTGGCCATGTGCCCTGACCAGGAATCAAACTGGTAACCTCTTGGTGCATGGATCAACGCTCAAACACTAAGTCACACTGGCCAGGCCCACTTCCCTTTCTATATAAAGTAAATGAATAGTGCTTGCACCTACACCTATTGGGAAGGTTGTCATTCTATAGTGCCTTTTAAGGGCACTACCATTTTTCAGTTTGCACCACATAGAAAGAAGAACCTTCTATAAATAATTTTTGCTCATTATCTTCTTCATCTGTTTATAATGGGATACTACTAATTGTGGTAGTCCACATTTATTCTCCAGATTCTTCCACCTTTTATAGAGTCCATATGGCAAAATAAATATAGATTTGATAGGGATCAGTATCTGTGCATCATTGACATCTTTTATCATGATGCTAAACTCCACCATCTTCCCTTTCTCCTTTCAGGATACTTCATTGTGTTGGATCTATTATCTTGGCCAATGTGTGAGGCGGTACATTTTCAGAAATTTCTACTTGGACTTCCCTGATGCAATAGTTTTTACTCCACAAGCAAAGAAACAAAGTGGAGGCTACTCCAAGTGTAAGTATATCCATTCCAATTATACATTAAAGACTGGATAAATAACCACTGGGTGGGTCCATGAATTTAGTAGCTCCATGGATGCTTTTTATATCATACTATGGTTCCTGCCAATTGTGCATTTAATAATGTTGGTAATGTAATAAATACATTTAAGAACTTTTATTAAATGAGGTCACTGGAACCTAACAAATCTTAAGCTCTCAAAAATTATTGGCTTTTCCTGTGAGCAGAAATTTAGCTAGCAGGATTTTCTAACAGGATATATATTTGATGCTTTGGGCCTTCAAGTATCATTGAAATCATAATCCCTGGTCCTTAGTGTTTGTAATGCTTGTTCTCCTTTTCCTACCATAGAGTCACCTGGTCAAATGGCTATAGGTCCCTTTTAGGAAAGTAGAGGAATTATTATAATTATGCTTTCAGTTGTATTGCAGGGCTTTTCCTCCTAGGGACCCAGATACTTTTTCAATAAGAATTCATGACATAGAAATTGGGTCTGGTCTAGGTACTGAGCAAGGGATCATGACTTTTCATTGAGAGAACTGCTTTTGTCTTCTGTTCTTACATTTGTCTGGTTGTAGTTGTAAAGCACCACCCTTGCTGGCTGCCCTTTTATTGTGCCCTTACTGACACCATGCTCTATTTATCATTTCCACTCACTGTGTATCAAGACCCCTGAATGTCCCTCCACCATGCTGTTGGTTAAGGAACAAACAGACTTTTGGATTTTGACAATGTACTACTTTCAATTCAGCCACTCAGCTTCTATTACTTTGGGGTTATTTTATCCCTATTAATATAATTGGGGTTCTCTGGCTACTCTCTTAACCTCAGAATTAGCCTGCAGAGTTTCCACTAAACTTCTCAGTGATGCTGGTACTCCACTGATCAATGCATTCTCATACTCTTGATGAATAAACTGTCCTCTGGGCTCTTCTGTGGAACATTATCTTTGGTGAATCTTCTGGCTTCACATTACACAGGGAGGAGCAAAAGTAGGTTTATAGTTATGAGTATGTGAAACACAACCTATTTTTTTCCTACCCTATATATCCGTCCCAGAATTTCTACTATTCTCAGTTTTTTATATATTATCCTACCACCTACCATGATAACTCAGTGTTTATACTTCATTCTGTGCTGGTCTTCACTTCCTCCACATTTCTATGAGCCACTCCAGCAGTGAGTTTGCCCTAATCCCTGGGGTCCTTGTCTGGGTATGAAATCTGATATCCCAAGAAAATCTCTTCAAATCAATGACTTCTTGTTTATCAAGACTTACATTCTAGCCCAGGTGATCAAGAATACTCTAAATTAGTCTCAGGGATACTCTTCTGGCTCCTGTGAAAAGTTCATGCTAATCATTGCAACTCTTTTGATATATAATATCTTCCTGTCCTTATATGGCCCTGCAAGTTCACAGCTGAGTTGCTCTGGGATTTAGCCCTAGTCATCCTGGAAGCCAAGAGAGGAGATGAAAAGAAGTTCCTGAATGGAGCATCTGTTGTCTTGTAGGGAGAGATCCCTGTAGCTTTATCCAGCATGAGGGTAATGCTGGATTTCACTGAGGATGGGCCAGCCACTTCTGAAAGCTCTGAGGGTTAAAAGGTCTCTTTGGAGACATTTTCTGGGAGATTCATCTAGATAGTCTCATCCTATATTACTGGGTTCCAGGTTTTAATAATAAGGGAATGATTTTAGCATAGTGACCTACTTTGTTGGGAAATTTAAATGTCACTGAGCTCTGTGATTCTATCGGGGCCTCAGTCTACTGCTCAGCTGTGTCTACTCATCTACT
Organism: Tadarida brasiliensis; assembly: GCA_030848825.1. Lineage (NCBI taxonomy): Eukaryota > Metazoa > Chordata > Mammalia > Chiroptera > Molossidae > Tadarida > Tadarida brasiliensis. Next base: position 40,629,529 of record CM061257.1, on the reverse strand, counting down.
CTATAAGTGCTTCTTTCTAAGTTACTAAAGACACCCCTCTCCCCTGACTTTCATCTATAGCCTTTATTTGCTTCTCAATGACCTTCAATTTCTCATTATTCATCTGCAGTGTATCAACTCAGCTGTGACCCTTTGACTTTACTATCCCTGTAGGCATTGGTCTCCTTGAGATATTGCAACTTATAATAAGAAATATATATTTGATCTTTGTCCTGTTTCTGGCACAGTGTGATTAAAACCATTGGCATTTCCTGGGTGATGAGGGGAATCAGTGTCAATCACATGATTAGAGATGTGGAACTCTCAGGGCTATCCTCTGACTTCCGGGGAGGGGGAACGGCTGGTATTGAGCTCTATCACCAGTGGCCAATGATTAAATCAATAATGTTTTTCTAATAAGCCTCCATAAAAACCCAAAAGGATAGGATTCAGAGAGCTTCTGAGTTGGTGAATTCACAGAGATTTGGGGATAGTGGTACACATGAAGAGGGCCTTGAAGCTCTGTGTCCCTTCCCCATACCCTGCCCTGTGCATCTCCTTCATCTGGCTGTTATCTAGTAAATAAAATGTTTCTCTGAGTTATGTGAGCTGCTCTAGCAAATTATTTGAACCTAAGAAGAGGATTGTAAGAACTTCCGATTTATAGCTGATTGATCATAACCACAGGTAATAACCTGGACTTGCAGTTGGCATTTGAAGTGGGGACAGTCTTGTGGGACTGAGCCTTTAATCTGTAGAGATAGTGTCAGAATTGAGTTGAATTGTAGGACACCCAGCTAGTGTTGGAGAATTGCTTGGTGGTGGGGGATGCAATCCCCCACACACATATTGGAAGTTGAGATCAGAACCCATTTAGCAACCCATCTCTAAAATTTGGAATCATTGTACCTACATGAGAATTTCCCTACACTGGGACATCTTTGCAGGTCACCAACAGTGAAATCTTCAGTGATGGAATATCACCAGCTGGGGCTTTGCTAATTCCTTATTAATGTGTCTGCTTTTTAGCCCACTACTGGCAATGCTCCTGTTTTTAGGGTTCCTCTGAGAAACATGTGCCAAGACAGAATTAAATGCAGGAGTGAATTATTGCAGGAAATGTGGGTTAGAGGGAAAAAATGAGGAAAATGAAAAACGTGAGGAGAGCTGTTAGCCACAATGATACTGAAAAAGAGCAGGGAAAAGTAGGAGGTTTGAACACAAACAGTCTCAGGTTGCAGTGCAATTTAAAGAAAGGTTTGGCAGTGCCAACTGAGAGTCCTAGAGCCAGTCACTCATCAGGGAAGTCCCAAATCTCAAAGACATGGCCTTTATTTGTACACTCAGAGTGCTCAGTCATTGGCTGGAAGCAGTGCATAACAGGCATTGGCTGAGAGTGAAGTGGTGGGAACCTAGCTAGAGTGGCAGCAGATGGATGACTCGGTCAATTTTGTAGGCATCTAGCTCTGAAGTCCCTAAAATTAAACAGAGTCAGGCTTTGCAACATACCAGGTCCTTCGGAAGCAAGATTAGCATGTTGACCCATGGGTATATAAATTAAATAAACCTCACTGGCAAAGTGGAGTTTGGCTTTTGACATATGTTTAATCAGTACAACTGTTTCAAATGTTTTGATAAAAAAAACTATTTATGATGATATACTAAACATTTATTGTTATATATTGTTACAACTGAGTAGAAAATCATATAGGTTCTTTTGCAAAACAATTGAATCAGCAACTGTGAACATACCTGACTGAAATCAAATATCAAAGAGTGCTTAGTGATACTTACTTAAATGCACAAGCACTATTCGATGAAGCAAATTAATGTGACAATCCATTTTTCCCCTTAGAGATCTCTCATACTCTGTAATTAAAATGTGCATTACCATTAAACATATATAAACTGCTGAAAATAATGGGTCATAAATATCTTTTGATTTATTATTCATAGCAAATAGTGAACAGCCATAACTGCTATAGCCCAGCTTTGAAGAGTATTGAGTGATAGAGACCAATGGATAGCTTCTTCAGTGACTTGTATGCCCATTTTGGTTGATTCACAAATAATTATAGATGAAAATCACCCTACTGATAACTCATAAACTGTCCCTTCCTGGTTCTAGTAAAGTATAATCAGAACCATGATCATCAAAAAACACATATTAAACACCATTCTATATGGATTATATTCTACAATAGCTTTCAACCTTATTACCCTATTTTCACTCTGATCCATTTTCCACAATTCTCCATACTACAGCCATATTTCTTAAATTAAAATTTGATTATGCTCCACGGATTCTTAAAATATTTGAGTAGATTTCTAGTCTCATATGATGAAGACTAAAGTTCTTGACATTATCTTCATGTCTGTGCTGTGTGCCTGCCAGTTTTCCCTGAGCTCATCCCACTTCATTTTGCCTCCCTTCCCTCTACATCATTCACACTGGCCTTCTTTCTGTTCCTACAAATGCACCATGTAGTATTCTGTTGTCCAACACCATCTACCCTCTCTGGTAGCACCATTTGGATCAGGAAGCATTTTGTTTTTGGAGTTTTGTTTTTCTTTAATCAATTTGTCTCTGGTCATTATTGTACTATAGTTTAGTTTCTCCAGCTCAGCCTTTTCATGAATAACACATTAAGGCTATAATGAATCAAAAAGACTGAATCTTTTATTTCAATTATTGGAAGGCAATTATAATACTAGAAAGAAAACTGAGCATGGCAGGGGAAAGAGCATTTTTAACCTCTGCCTCTCTCGTTTTCTAACTGTGCAAACTAATCCTTTCTTTCTTCAGCTACACATTTGCTAAAAATAAAAGTTTACAGTGTTGTGAGGATGAAATGACAGGCTTTATTTTAACATAATTTGTAAATTATTAATAGAGTTCAAGAAATTCTTGACATCCTGTTAGTCAGGATAGGACAGGCATTCAGTAAGTGCATATTGAAATTATCTAAGTATTCAATTCAAATGAAGTCATGTAGAAGTGATGTACGTGATTTAAATAACAAAAATTTCACTGTATGTTACACATGGGCATTTGATTTAGCCTGCAAATCAAGTACCTATGTGCATTACTGATTCATTGCACACATATTTAAAAGGCAGGAGTTCTTTAAATAATTATACCCTAATCTAAAATGTAAACATATTATTTGTTATGAAATGTAGAAAGTATAAGGATAATGAAGAGAATCTCTCTTAATTTTATTGTCCTGAGACAGGCATTCTGTATTTTGCTGTATTTCCTTTTCATTATTTTCTTTTAATTCATATGAGCATGTACAGTATTTATACACTATTTTGGAATTATTCTGTTGCATCAATCCATTGCTTTTAAAAAAGGAATCCTTTTTTTGTGGACCATATTGTGCCACCACATTCTGAAGAGAGTCAGACACATTTCCCCTGTGTTCTCTGCTATTTGGAGAATGAGATTATAGTATTTAAAATAATATCACCTAAGTATCGGGTATTTGCCAGAGTATCATCTTAGCTAACTGCGATTGTTGCCTAGAACTTTTGTTTTATCCTGTTTGGTAAAATGGTCTGTTCAGAAGAAGATTAAAACATCAGTATCCCAATGTAATTTTCTTATACTCTTACCTCCCCAACGATGATGGCATACTGGGATTCCCAGAAAGAAATCCACTGTTCTACATGACACAGAATGGTCATTTTGAACTTGCTTTGAAAAAAATACAGCTCTCATGTTCCATTCAAAAATTCTTTGATTTAGTTATTTGTTCAAGAGCAGTTTCTGCTAAGAGAATTATAATTTTTCTTCCTTTCTTTTTATCTGCTTTATTTATTTATTTTTTTATCCTCACTCAAGGACATTTTTTTTTTTTTGCATTTATCTTCAGATAGAGCAGGAGGGAGAGAGAGAGAGAGAGAGAGAGAGAGAGAGAAACATCGACGTGAGAGAGACACATTGAGTGGTTGCCACCCACACGACCCCAACCAGGGCCAGGGACAAACTGCATCCGAGGTACGTGCCCCTAGTGGGAACTGAACCAGGAACTCTCTGGTCCATGGACCGACACTCTAACTGCTGAGCCAAACCGGCCAGGGCGAATTTTTATTTCTTTATGGATGATTAACGTTCCACCCTGAGACTCAGGTGTCCTGTTCTTTGTCTGAGGACCACCTAGCAAATTGATTCTGATATAGTTTTGCAAGTAACTGACTTTTGTCACCAAATCAAGTTAAATTCATTTGAGTGAACCTAATTCCACATATCCTAAAGGAAAGGTCCATCAGTATTAAGTGATTGTGAATCACAGGTTGTAAAAATTGGTGCCCCGTACTTCTTTTTGTGGTTGTTGTTGAACAAAATACAAGAACATTTTAAGACAAAGCTAAAACATGCCAATATCTAGAATGAGTTGGGCAGCCTTCTGCTTTCATTTATGTGCATCTTGACTTCATCAAGAATAATAGACACATAAATAAAGCAGAATTTGGCCGGTTGATTGTAAAGCCTCTGATCTCCCTTGAATAAGCGGAGTTAATTCACTTTCCCTCCCATCAACACACATGCATCATTTTTAAAAATGATTGCATTCCTCAACAATGTCCAGTGGGGGCACCAGTTTATATACTGTTGGCTCTCTCTCGACTCTGACAGTCACTGACCTCATCTAGGTTTTAGGTTAAGTGCAGTGGATAGCTTTATTTGCTGGTATCATGGATGATTGCTCTCGGAAGAAATAAAACACGGAAATGAAGCTAGGGTTCTGTGAGTGCTGACTACAATTTACAGCAGATAGTCAACCTACTGATATGAACATTGCATTTCCCCACATTTACCAACATTTTATAGTGAACAAATGGGAAAGTAGAGATTTTCTTTTTCATCTGTATAAGAGACCTATATTTACAGCATTGCTATTTGATGCAGCCAAACCTTTGGCTAAAGGTGATGCCATCAAACAAATACAAGCTACGTGGAAAAATTAAACTTTAGAAAACAATGTGGTCCTCCTGCCTTTCCTGACTTAGACTTTTGAGAATCAAAATAACTTCTTAAGTTGTTAGTCAGAGCAAAGTGATAGCAATTTTCAAATTCTGATTCCCAAAACAATATTTGTTAGGTAGTCTAATAGAACTTCTAAACATTATCTGGCTCTTGAAACAAATTACGGTGTGTAGTGATAATAAAGTAGTTCCTAGCACCAAAATGACTGTATAAAATATCAGTTAAAGTATGCCAGCAAGGAAACAGTTTAGGCTTTAATCTGTTGTGGGTTTTCTGCATAGAAATAGTCATTATTTAATTTTGCTCCTTGTAACAACATTTAAAACACAGCTGTGAAATACAAAGTCCATACCTTAGAAAACTTTTTTTTTTTTGCTTTCTCTCTCTCTCTGTGCATATGAAATCCAAATTAGATCCACTTCATTGATTAAAAATATTGCTTCTAGTGATTTGCCAAAAACTGTGTTCTGAAATTTAAATTAGGTTAAGTATTTTGTAGCAGGCTGCCATAATAATTTTCCAAAGCAATAAAATCAGTTATCAGAATTAATGATGCATAAAATACATTTTATGATTTTACTTACATTACCTTGCATCTCTCTTTTGTCTATTTTCAAATGAACTCCTGTAACTCCATAATGTGTCTGCACTACCTAATGTCCCTGGCTGAGGCAGAGAGAACAACTGAATTCAATGTACTTCTTTATATATTTTTGTTTGTGTTCACAAGTTGTGTGGAACATATATCAGAGGTAGAATAAACTCGGTAGCCTGCTATCTCTGTGAATATGAAATCCCCCCAAAGTGGCAGTTGCCCCTGCAGTGAACTTCCCTGGGGCTATCAGTGATGGAGTAGTTGGCATTACCTGCTGAGTGAATGAAGCAGCTGCCACTTGAAAAATCAAGGAATGGACCCCTGTAGCTTAATGACCCTCTCCATACAACTGTGAGGACACAGGTCTCCCTTTCTCTCCTTGTTAGACTATGATGACAAATGAAATCTTTTTTACTTAAACTATTTAGTCCATCATTCATCCTGTCATTTAGCCAATTGGTTCTTCCCTAATTAAGCAGGTATAGAGCGCCTGCTGTGTATAGGCTCCGTGCCATGGACTGAAAATCAGGGAGCTGGCCTGTTTCTGTGAAACCTGTCCTGTGAGAAGACAGACATGTAATCCTCAAGGCAGCAATTAAGTTCTACCACAGCACAAATGAGGGAGTTAACCATTCTTCCTAAGATGTTCACTCAGGACATTCTTCTAAGTTTCGTGGAACGATCGCTTTTAGATGCTGGAGCTTTATCTTTCACTCTGTGGTGAACCTATAACAGAAGAAATATCCAGTCGATAATTATTCAAAACTACTTTAAAGCATTCAGCTTGCTTGATAAAGATGCCATCTAGGTCAAATGACTTGCAGCTCTTGAATGTGTAATTTTATTTTGCCTGAGTTTCGAGGAGCATATCACGAAGATGTTAGAATGCTCCCAGGATCACTGGGTGTTCTCAAGGAGAACAAGAGGAGGAACTATCACAACAGTGTCTGCTCTACCATTTCATTCATCCCGGCCACTGCTGCACTGACCACTCAAGAATATCTTCTTTTAACCTTCCATTCCTTTCAGCACCTTATCTCTCATTTCAACCTTATCTCATTCTCTTTTAATCCCCACAAAATTCTATAAAGCAGTGCTTCTTAATTGTATTATACCATTAATATGAATACCTAAAGGTCTTTTGAAGTGCATATTCAGGGAAGTCTTTGAAATTCTCCATTTTAAGCAAATTCCCAGGTAATACAGATTCTCTGGCTGCTATAGCTCAAATGGTAAATAATACATATCCAGTTTATACTCTTCTTACCCATTATATATTTTAAAATCACTTACTTATTTTTACTTTTATTTGAAGGTAATTGCAATTGTGATTACAATACATTTTTCAGGCTTCTGGTGAAAAATGTGTGTGTGTGTGTGAACATGCATTTTTATTTCTCTGGAATAAATGCTCAAGAGTGCAATCACTGGGCTATATAACTTAATGTTTAGCTTTATAAAAAACTGCCAACATTTTTGCCAGAGACGCTGTACTGTTTTACATTCCCACCAGCACAGCGTGAGGGATCCTGTTTCTCTGCATTCTTGCCAGCATCTGGTCTTGTAACAATTTTTAAAAAATGTTTTACACATTCTGATAGGTGTGTGGTAATGCCACATGTGGTTTCAGTTTTCATTTTCATAATAGTTCATGAAGCTGAGCATCTTTTAATGTGCTTCTTTGCCACCTGTATGTTCTTTTCAGTGATATATATGTTTGTGTCTTTTGCCTGTTTCTTTTTTCTTTTCTATTTTGTTTGTCAATCTATTTTGTTTATTAGATTCCACATATAAGTGAGATCATATGGTATTTGTCTTTCTCTATCTGGCTTATTTTGCTTAGCATGATAATCTCCAGGTCCCTCCATGCTGTGCAAAAGTTCCTTCATTTTTACAGCTACATGATATTCCAGTGTGTAAATGTACCACAGCATTGTATCTACTTCTTTACAGATGGACACTTGGGCTGTTTCCAGATCTTAGCTATTGTAAACAGTGCTGCTATGAACCTAGGGGTACATATATTTTTTCTGATTGTTGTTTTGGGATTCTTAGGACATATTCTCAGAAGTAGGATCACTGGGTCCAAAGGCAGTTCCAGTTTTAATTTTTTGAGGAAATGCCATACTGTTTTCCACAGTGGCTGCACCAGTCTGCATTAGAAAAATATTTTAAATGTACAGTGGGCATGATATGAAGTGGCATGCCTTTGCAATCTTAAAAAAAAAAAAGGCAGATATTGAATTTCTTGTTCAAACGATGCTATTGATACCATTATCCATGACAAAATAATAGTTTGACCACCCATATTTATCCTCCTCTCAGGTTCAGCTCAGCTGCATTCCCCCAAGACTGATCCTTAGCATCTAGCGAGTGCTTTACAAAGCATCAACACTCGGTGATAATTCTATCCATAAATTTAAAAAGCAAACAAAAAAGAAACAGATAACTGCCCTACTAACCATGCCCCCTCCCCGAGTAGGTCATTGATTTCTTCACTATGAGTAAGACTCTGATATAACAGATATGTGATGGACAGGGTTTTGATAATAGAAACCTAGTTTGGGAAAAGCCCCAGAATATGTTAGAAAATATGATGTGCTTCTAGGGATGACCAGATTGACACTTCTGCATATAGATAGATGAATCATTCATCTGGTGGTCGTGAAAATAGTGGTTCTCTTTGGGAGCAGAAAGGTGGTTGGGTAGCATATCCAGACATGAACCTTTTCAACATTAAAATAGACGGTTTCTGAGGACATACTTGAATAGTTTATCATTTTGCTAAAATGCTTGGATTATCATTGTGCACACTTCACAATAGCAATCAGAATTGTGCAATTCACACATGCAAAGAACACATCCTATGATAATATGAGTATGCATATTGTATTATTTATATTGCCTGATTCTATACTGTTAATCTTAGATTGTATAGATTGTGCTATACCTGATTTTTTTTTTTTGACAGAATGATATAGCTTTTTTCAAATCCTAGAGGGCAGAAACCATATCTGACATATTTATGTATTCTTAACACTTAACACTTGTTAATGAAGTATAGGAAGTCATAGTATATATTGTTCACAAAAGAATTATTGAATGAGCTATTTCCATAACATTGCAGGTTAGAACTTGTGACATAATGAGGCCCCTACATAAAACTAAAGAATGGGTGTTGCTTTTAAAATACAGACTCGAAAAAGAAAATGTTTCTTTTTGTTCAGGTTCTAGCTGGGCAAGTAGAGATATTTCTAAACAAAATATGTTAGTTATTCTCTTACTCATTAAATGTCTTAATTAGAAACATTAAAATTACAGTTGGAACAAGTACAAATTTACCATATTTTACTAATTTTCTCCTGAAAAATTCTGCAATTATGAATCCTTGAATATTACATTCACATATTTTGCTAGACTGTGGAAATACTGCTAGAATAACATGATAAAAAAATATTTTATCATTTTTTCTGTATTAAAAATATAAAAATAAACTACACAATACTTTTAAAGAACTGGAAATCTATCCAAAGTCATAATTACTTTTGACAGAAATGTTATTCAATTAAGTATTTTATGTATGCCAATTCTGGAATACATAATAAAAATTTTGCTGTGCATTTTTTTCTTCCAAGACATTTGATTCTAATATTTAAATCTAGAGAATAATCTAATAAGTGAATAAAGTTATACTTTCCAATGATTTGCTAGATTTTAATATCCCCCAAATTTAGTTGTTTACCAAGGGAGAATTAGATAAATAAAAATACTCCCATTCAATGGTCTTCTTTGCATTTATAAAAAAAAAAAAAAAGAAAGAAATTGTTCTTTATATGTTGCCATAGAAATCTTTCTAATAGTCCAAGGTATACTGTTAAATGATATAAAAATGTATAAGAACCCTATTGCATCACTTAATGTCTGTAAAAAAAACCAAAAAACAATCACTTACAATTTCCCACTTAAAAAATAAAAGGACAGATTTATCTTTTACACAAAAAAGAATATTTTCCTTTTAGAATACATATTCTTACAGCAATATCAAGGAAAAAAGGAGAAACATCTGTAACAAAAAAAAACAACAAACTATAGGTATATTTAGAAGCTTTGTTACATCAACTGTGTCAAGATGACTTTTGATAACTGAATACTTTATTTTTTCCCAAATTTGGTTTTATTTCTCAAGAAGAAGTAGTACTCTGAAGTATAAATTCACAAACAGAAATGTATATATTGTTTGTTCTAGGTATCATGGATTAAATTTTTAAAAATAAATCTAATCCATGAAGATGAATTCGTCCCTGCATGTACAGTAATTCATGTGCCACACTCTGACTTCGGTGTTTCCTTCCAGGTGAAGGGAGTTCCAAAAGCATAACCCAACTAGCCTCCTCTTCACCCCTCCTCCCAACTCGTTCCTTTTCCAAAGGTGACTGACTTCTTTGGCTACTGAGTTTAAGGATCGAACCTGGTATGCATATGTGCTTGTTATTTCTTCCTCTCTTTTCTCACGACATCCAGTCTGCCCACAGAAAAATCCATTCTTTTCTAACTCTCCATGTTACAAGTTTTACATTTTAGAGGTAATCAAACACTACTTATGACTGGGGAGGGAGTATGTACAATTTGGGGGATTCAGTATTCAGAAATCAACTAACCTGCAGATTTAGCTTTAATAGTAACAAGATGTATTTTGACCTCACATCTTTGATACTATTTTTGTCATATTTCTCATTTAGTTCAAACTTTAGGTGGGAGAGATAAATATTATTCATTGTTTCCCCAAGTCCCCAACCACTGTCTGATAGGCTGCTGAATATTGACATCAGAGCTCAAAATATTTTCCCAAAAGTCATGTTGTTAGGTTGTTTAATTTTTCTTGGTTTCATCTAATTACAAAATTAAATAGATATTACTGAAAATTTAATAAGAATAAAATAACAGACATGTTAATTAACATAAAATATAAAAGATACAATAGAATAAATACAGTAGATTATTCCAACACTTAGGAGTAACTATAGCTAGCATGAAGTCATAGTACATTGAGTCCTTAATGATATTTTAAACATTTGTGGTTATACTAAGAACATAATTTGTATATTGGTGTAGTCAATTAACAACAATTATAAACATTTTCCTTGCTCATAAGATACCTAACAAACTTAATTTAAGTCATCCCATTGTTTTTTCCATATTGAAATATATCTTTTTCTTTTAAGTCACCCTTGAATTGGGGATTTAATTTGTTTCCAATTTCTCACTATTGTATCTAGTATTGTCATGAATATCCTTGTGCCTAAATCATTGTTTGCATTTCCCTTCATATAGACCTCATATAAGGAAATTGCTGAACGCAAATTTACACAGCAAACTCAATTTCCAAGAAAAATAACAGGAATTAAATTCTTGCAAGAGTAAAAAACTTACATGTTTTCATGAAGTTTTTTTTTTATTATTAAAAAAGTAATAAATGCTCCTTATAGAAAAAAAAAGGAAAATATAAAAGAATTTGCACTTTCAGAAAATGTATATTAACTTAAAAATGTTTTGTATACTTTTTAGTTTTAATATAAACCTGGGCTCCCTGTCCATCTTTTCTATAGATACAATGCAATGCCTTAGGTGAGGTAACTACAGTTTCCTAATTAATATTTGTTCAAGATTAACTCTGGTACATGTACACATGTTTCCCATTGAATCCCTTAAAGCATCCAATTACCTAATAACACACAACTGTATCTGAAGTTGTATTATCTTAAAATGAAAAAAAGGGGGGGGTTACAAAATAGCAGTTTCAAAAACAAAAGTTCTCTGACTTTACAATCACTCTTTCTGCGGAATGTATTATTTTTCCATTCTCTACTCAAATATCTCAGATAACTCACAGAGTCTGCGGCACTGACCAGTGTCCCCAGATTCCTAGGCTACCCAGGGAGCCTGATGCTTTCCTCCTCCTCTGCCCTCACACTCAGCATTAGCTTATTCACAAAGTCTAACATATGCTCAGCCATCACTGCTGCTTCACATCTAATATGTATTTCCAGCTTTACCATTTTCATCCTTGATTTCTCTATTTTTTCACTCTTGGCGTCTAATCCACACCATATATCATATCAAATTTTATGCAGAATATAGTCCACATAGTTTTACTTCTCTCCAGTTTCACTATGTCCCTGTTCTAAGCCCCAATCATATCTCACTTAGATTCCTATAATTTACCCATCTTGCCTTCCTGTATCTACTACCCCAGAAATGTCTCTTTCACACTGCAGCCCAGGGGACCTTTCCAAAATCGAAATTGTGTCAACTAACTGCCTGCTTAAAAAATGTCAGTGGCTTTCCATTGCAAAGAGATTAAAATGTTTACATCTTATGCTAGCTGGCAAGTCCTCACCTGATGGAGCCACGCCTGAATCTCTGACCTCATTTCGCAGTGCTCATGAACCAAGCCTTTGCTCTCAGACCCTCCAGTGGCCTCCTGCCATTCAGATCTCATCTCAAATGACAATTTAAGTGATAAAACATCCTGTTAAACTATTTGCACCATAATATCCTTCCTACTTTATGATGCCTTATAACATATTAATTTCATAATTTACTTGAGTAAAATAGCAAATAATAGGGTTTTTATAAGTAAAGGGTAAATTTTCTGAGCAGTTGCTTCTCTCTGAATAACTTTAAATTACATTAAAAATTTAAAAATAAATTGACCATATTAAAAATTCTGGGGAATTACTTTCCTCTACAGTATACGTATATATTCCATAAGTTCTAGCATATTAGTATTTCAGAAAAATATAAGTAATTTGTTTTCCTTTGTTAAAAAAACAAAAACTTATATTTTAGTTTTTTAATATGAAAGCATAAGGTAATTCTTAAATATTAAGTTTCTAAAATGTTATAGGTCATGCCCTGGCCAGTTTGGCTCAGTGGTTAGAGCGTCGGCCTGAGGACCAGAGAGTCCTGGGTTCGGTTCCCACTAAGAGCACGTACCTTAGTTGCAGTTTGTCCCCGGCCCAGGTTGGGGTCGTGTGGGTGGCAACCACTCACTGTGTCTCTCTCACATCAATGTTTCTCTCTCTCTTACTCCCTCTCTCCCTCCTGCTCTGTCTGAAGATAAATGCAAAAATGTCCTTAGGTGAGGATAAAAAAAAATAAAATGAAAAAATAAAATGTTATAGGTCATGTATAGATTTTCATAGACTTTTGATAATGTTCAGCCCTTTCAAATAACACAATCTAATGATTGATAACATCAGAAAGACTTCTTAATATATTTATTTTTAAAATTTTTTAAATTCAGTAGATGAAGGAACAATGGTGTTCCTATAAAGTTATGATCCTTCATGTCTATTAACTTCTCCGTCATCATTTTAGTCTTTGGTCTTTTATTGTTTCTTTATTTTTTCCTATGTCCCACTGGCCAAATTGAGATTTACATGTTGTCAGTTTGGCTGTAATATTTTTTAGTGTATTTATAGTTTTCCATATGTAAACTACCTCAATTTTCCATACATATATTTTGACATACATGTACACATATACACACACGATATTGGTGTACACACATACCTATGATGTGTTTCTTTTCTCTTCATTTCTAAATTTTTTGGTGGGGGGCGTAGAGGTAAATAATTGCACTTATGTAGTTGTCTGACAAATCAGCAGTTAGGTTGCTTATTTCTAAAACTGTATTGTGTTGAATACTAAGATCACATTAGTTTCTAATAGATATTTCATAAAAAATAGTTTTATGGTCAAATAAATCTTCAAATATCTTTTATATTCCCTTTTAAGGGAGTCCATGTATACAAATCTCTTTAAAAGGCCACAGTAAAGAAACATATTAGCTCTGTCTAATCCATTATTTCTCAAACATATATCTCAACATTCTACTTTGATAGTTGACTTGTATTATAAAGTCAGTCACAGATATGTCAGATAGAGTAGCTTGTCTTTCTCAACACTGACTCAAACGTGTTTCTAGTATGTAGAAGAAAGACAGCAAAAAAAAAATAATACTTTTCAGACTTCATTGACACTAAGGTTCAGGATAGGATTTAGATTTTACAAATCAAATGGAGAAATCTTTAGCCACATGAAGTAAGACAGGTTCTCAATTAAGAATTTTATTTTTGGAATAAGTTATTTGTGGCAAGAGAGGCAGGGAGCATGTGTGTTTACTGATGAGAATCCTTGCAGAGGTACCGTGGTCCTGGAAACACCAGCCTTGGTAGTAACGTCCTTTCCATTCCAGTCAATTAACAGGGGCAGAAGTAGCATGTAACTTGGTCTTCAGGTCTATGGTGTTGTCTAGGGAATAATTCCTGGAAATTCAGGTTTGAAAGTTTCAATTTAGTACTATAAAAGATGCTTCGAGCTCTCTATCTATTAATAAACCTAGTTATACTTAAAGTAGGTGGAGATACTTCTGTTATTTGTAACTTCTTATATTTATGTTTAGCAATCATTACCAAAAAGGCACGCAGACAGCAAAACAGACTCCAAAGAAAATGTGAATGCTTCTGCATGGCAAAAGAAACCAGCATCAAAATGAAAAGGGAACCCACTCTCTGGGAGAACATATTTGCCAATGATAAATCGGATAAGGGGTTAATACCCAAAATATATAGAGTACTCGTACAATTCAACAAAAGGAAGACAAACAATCCAATCAAAATGGGTAGAGGACCTGAATAGACACTTCTTCAAACAGGACATACAAATGGCCAAGAGACATATGAAAAAATGTTCAACATCTCTAATCATCAGAGAGATGCAAATTAAAACAACAATGAGATATCACCTCACACCTACCAGAATGGCTGCCATCAACAAATCCTCAAACAACTAGTGCTGGTGAGGATGTGGAGAAAAGGGTACCCTAGAACACTGCTGGTGGGACTACAGACTGGTGCAGCCACTGAGGAAAACAATATGGTGTTACCTCAAAAAATTAAAAATGGAACTGCCATTTGACCCAGTGATCCCACTTCTAGGAATATATCCTAAGAAGCTTGAAACACCAATCAGAAAGAATATATGCACCCCTATGTTCATAGCAATGCTATTAACAAGAGCTAAGACCTGGAAACAACCCAAGTGTCCATCAGTAGATGAGTGGATAAAAAAGTGGTGGTACATTCACACAATGGAATACTATGCAGCTGTAAGAAAGAAAGATCTTTTACCCTTTGAGATGACATGGAGGGACATGGAGATTATTATGCTGAGTGAAATAAGCCAATCAGAAAAAGACAAGTAACACATGATATCACTTATTTATGGAATATCATGAACAAAATAAGCTGTCGACCAAAATAAATCCAGAGTCATGGAAGTAGGGAACAGACTAACGAACCTCAGAAGGATGAGGAGTGGGAAGAGATAAACCAAAGAATTTATATGCACAACCAATGGACATAGACATTAGGTTGGAAAAAACAGGAGAGGGGTAAAAGTGGGGAGGAGGGGGTCAATGGGGAAAAAAGGGGAGATTTGTAATACTTTCAAGAATACAAAAGAAGAACATGAGAATTAGGAATAGTTTTCTGACATTATTGAGAATGTAGACAGTAAAAAACTGCCATCCTGAAAGTATGAAAAACTGGTAGAATGAATATTAATGTCAAATACTCACCTATGTGATATAAGCACACCATTGTTGGGTCAAGGTACCACTGCTATGGCCCACCAGTCTATAGAAGTGGGTTTAGAGCCCACTGGAAGGGTTTAGAGCCAGCAGCCCGGTCAGGTATCTTTTATGAATGTCAAGCTATTGCTTGGTAAACAGAGAGACCCCAATATTGTAATTGAGACATTTTGGTGGATTCAAATAAATCTGTATATCCCAAGTACCTAACCTCCATGTGCTGTTTCCGACAGCGGAGGCTGCCTCCTTGCAAGTCCAGCGAAGTAGTCGATGCCCTGAGAAACTTGTGCTGACATCACCTGCACTTTTTATATTGCCATGCTCCTGATGCCCCAATTCTCTCTTCCTTTCCTAATTACCTCTAGATTTATAACTACATCAGGTCCTTGTCTCCCAGGAGATTGTATAAAATTTCGAATAAAAAAGAAAAGCCTTCCCTGGTTAGTTATCTCAGTTGGTTGAGGTGTCGTCTTGATAAGCCTAGGCTGGAGGTTTGATCCCCGGTCAGGATACATACAAGAATCAACCAGTGAATGCATAAATAAGTGAAACAACAAATCTCTCTCTCTCCCTCTCTCTTTCTAAAACAAATGTTTAAAAAATGGAAAACTTTACACACCCAAAATATTTCCAGATTTTATTAATTTATATTAGTGTAAATCTTGGGATTAGGTTGAAAATAATTCACATGAAAGAAGAATCTTACATTAAAATTAAGCTGATTTTATTAATAGAGGTGTATCAACAATTCTGTGTCAAAGGTGACAACTCTTGGTAGTTTGACTAACATCTGGATGCAATATTGGTCAATGCTAAATGCAGTTGAGTTGCTAGAAATTGTTTGGTATAACATTAGAGGAAGGAATCCAGGAAGTCACACATGGATTTTTGGTTATATATCTGATTAGTCAAGAGTAAGAAACAGGTCAAACTGTATTGCAGTCACTCTAATACCTTTGCAAACTGACTAGCAGCATTTACTAACTAAAGAGTCTTTATCTTGAAATACTTTTAGTAGGATATGCCTGACATATTTAGGATTGTTTATGGTAAACATACCTGGAGTCTATGACTATATGAAATCTTTGAAGAATGGATCCATAGAAAATGTCACTTAAACTATATTATAATTGGAGTATAAATGAAGATATTTCATGACCAATATAGCTTCTTTTTATTTATTTTCTTCTTTATTAATTTTAGAGGGAGAAGAAGGGAGAGGGAGAGAGAGAGAGAGAAACATCGATGAGAGAGAACATCACATTGATTGGCCACCCCCTACATGCCCCCCACTGCGGATTTGGCCCACAACCTGGGCATGTGTCCTGACTGGTAATTGAACTGGTTACATCTTGGTGCATGGGTCGACACTCAACACTGGGCCACACTCGCCGGAAGAAATAAGCTTCTTTTTCATTTAATTATTTTTTTTAAATATTATTTTCTTTATTGATTTTGGAGAGAGAGGAAGGGAGAGGGAGAGAGAGATAGAAGCATCAATGAGAGAGAACATCAATTGGTTGCCTCCTGCATGCCCCCACTGGGGATTTGGCCCACAACCTGGGCATGTGCCCTGACCGGGAATCAAACTGGTGACCTCTTGGTGCATGGGTCGAGCTCAACCAGTGAGCCAAACCGGCTGGGCGAAAATAGCTTCTTTTTTAATAACACACATCACTCAGGGACCTCCTATGTTAAAAGTAGGCCAAGGGTCATCCTAAAATGAAGAACCAAGACATCGAGATTGACTTTGTTAGTTCAGATATGTCCAGATTTCACCATTACTTGCATCCTTGAAAGTATTTCACAACTTAATATGGGCAAAGACCACTGATATAGATTTGGTCGACTGATACTTCATATTATCTCACTAGCTTGCCCAGAACTTGGACTTATGGGTCACAGCTATCCTAAAGGGAATCTGAACTCTGAATGGTCAGATATTGCACAAAAAATAGAGGATTTACTTATAAAGGAAGAAGGGAAGCCTGGCTGTTAAGGCAGTCAGCTGTTTCTAACCAAGAAGGTAGAAGAAACCAGAGCCCTTTTGAGGGACTCCTGAAGGGTCATCATGCTGCTGGGACGGACTTGTCAGACTGACCAAAACGGAATCCTAAGTAGTGGACTCCTGGCCTGAGTTTGAGTGTCTTGGCTGTGAGCTCCCTTCCTCGTCTGCTCCCATCATCAGGGCAACGTTTCCGTAAATCACACTTTGTTCAGCCACCAAGATAGACAGAATGATGTGGCCTCGTCTGCTTTAGACCATTGAATTGCTGTTTTCAGTCAGATACCTGAAAATTGAAAGGTAGATTTGATTGTAGCAGTTTCTCTTTGTGCCAGAATTGCTTTTGATTTTGTTGATATAGAATTTTGTATAAGTTAACTCTTATATAATTAAATATTTACTTTTAATACCAGTTAGTTTTCAAAAAAAAAAGTTTATTCGATTGTATTCTTTATTCTCAGCATATCTTTCAGTGTGCCTCAAAGTACCTCAGTTAGACATAAGGCTCCGTTTACAAATCTGATTATATGAAAGAACATGCGTGAAGCAACTCTGAAGTGTTGATACAAATTTCTGTGCAAGAACATATGGTAAGCATGCTTGAACATATTCACTTATTCATTTATTAAAAATTATTTATTAAGGGCTTTTATGGTATATTCTATCAAGCCAAGACCAAAAACACTTTATAAAATTGTTTTTCTTACCACATTAGATTTGTAGTAAAACCTCCATATCAGCAGGGAAATATATGAAGATATAAGGAAATAATAATACGTCTATAGCCAAATTGAAAATAGAGGCCCAACGTAAAGGCATTAAAAATATACTAATAAATATTGCTCATGAGCTACTAGTTTATAATGTCTATTGTGTATATAAAGACTGGATGAGCCCTGGCCGGTTTGGCTCAGTGGTTAGAGCATCAACCTGCAGACCAGAGAGTCCTGGGTTCAGTTTCCACTAAGGGCACGTACCTCGGTTGCAATTTGTCCCCGGCCCGGTTGGGGTCCTGTGGGTGGCAGCCAGTCGATGTGTCTCTCTCACATCGATGTTTCTCTCTCTCTCTCTTCTCTCCTCCCTCTCTCCCGCTCTATCTGAAGATAAATGCAAAAATGTCCTCGGGTGAGGATGAAAAAAAAAAAAAAAAAAAAGACTTGATGAAAAGAAAATGGGCCACTGTGTTTGCACCAGGCAAACGGTAGAGCGGACTATGCAGAAGAAGTGCAAGTAGATGAGTTGTTTGGCTGAGCCCCCGCGGGCCAGTGAGAGCGCTGCAGCATCGTCCTCAGAGCCAGCAGCCGCAGCAAGGATGGAGGCAGTGCCCAGAGCCAGCAGGTCCTCAGAGTGCACACCCGTGTTCACAGCATCAGCCCTGGCATCTGTCCTGGCAAAGATGCCACTGGGTATTGTTAGGCCACAGTGGGTGGCAGTACATTTAGTGGCACCTGTGGCCAAACAACTCCATTAATTGTCTGTAATACCAGAAGTTATTTCAAAAGATGTTATAGAAAATACTATGATGTTTTCTATGTGCCACACATGTTCTGAGGGCTTACATATATTGACTCACTGAATCCTGTGACCTTAGCTTCTTGGCCAAGGTCATATGTAATATGTGGTGACTCAAGATTTATAATCAAAATCTGTGCTGCTAAATGCTAAGCTATGCTGAGCGTCAGTTTATAATTAAAGGAACATGTTAGAGATTTCCTGGGAATTCCAAAATGAATTGAAAACTTTAGTGACTGGCCAGAGTGTGGGTGTCACTGACAGGAAGTGGCAGAACCAGAGAGAGTGTTTGGGGTCTTTGATGTGACCTTAATTTCTTTTATGGTAGTTATTGGGAAACATCAGTTATACATGAAATAGATTCTTAGATAAAATAAATTATTAGATAAAATAGATTCTTATAAGTAATTCAAAGGTAAAATATATACCTATAAACATAATCTTGACCAAATTTCTATTATGAAATTGAAATAGTTCACTATGTTTTTGCAATTATATCCATGGGGAAGATGGCCAGGGAACCCGGATTAACATAGATTTATATTCCAACAATTTATAGTTAAAGATTCTCATAAGTAATGTATATTTTCTAGAAATCAAAACAATATTTATGTAAATAACATTGCACCAGTGGTCACAAGTACAAATTTCTTTTCACAATGTAACAGATAACAATACATTTTATCAGATATTAATTGCATGGGAATAATGTAACAAATGTAAAGAATCCAAGTTTTAGGATTGTGTAATTTTAATATATTTTATTTTAAAACATGAAATTTATAGACTGTATGCTAGATTCATGTTGCTGTTCTTACTACTTAATTAAAACTAGATTGCCCTGGCCAGTTTGGCTCAGCGGTTAGAGCGTCGGCCTGCGGTACAGAGAGACCTGGGTTCGGTTCCTGCTGAGAGCATGTACTTTGGTTGCAGTTTGTCCCCGGCCCTGGTTGGTTGTGCGTGTGGCAGCCACTCGATGTGGCCCTTTCACGTCGATGTTTCTCTCTCTCTCTCTTCCTCTCTCTCCCTCCTACTCTATCTGAACAAAAAATGAAAAAGTGTCCTCAGGTGAGGATAAAAAATAAATAAATAAATAAAACTAGATTAAACAGAGTTCCCATTTTTGTTAAACTTAAAAAAAAAAAACTACAAACCTCTTTTACTAAATAATTATTAACCACTCCTCCAAAATATAAATGTTACATGAATTGTGTATATGGGTGGCTATTCTCATATGCATTTTATAAACATAATCAGAATATAAGTCTTTAAAAGAAAATAAAGATACAATAAAATTTTATAAATATCGTATCATTCCTATCACAAGAACTTCAGATAATTCTTAACTCAGAAATTAAACTGTAAGATATAGCACAATTCATTTTTTTAAATATGTTTTTATTAATATTTAGAGAAAGAGAGAGGATGGGAGAGGGAGAGAGAGAAACATCAAAGAGAGAGAAACATCCACTGGCTGCCTCCTGCATTCTCCCTACTGGGGATGAGCCTGAAACCAGGCATGTGCCCTGACCAGGAACCAAACCTATGACCTCTCTGTACATGGGACAATGTTCAACTCACTGAGCCACATTGGCCATGGCAGCACTATTCATTTTTAAATATAGTGATATAAATACCTATTTCTGATAATCTGATTTTCCCCTTCTATTGCCAATCTCTTATCAGATATGATTAAAATTCATCATTGTTTTGTTTCATGAACAGCAGATGAAGAGCTTTAACTAGGATGTGTTAAATGTCACATCTGCTTTATTTCTCATTGTTTGTATTTGAATCATTTAAGGTATTTTTAATAACCTATTTTCTTACAGGAATATTTTAATGTCAACCTCAATTTTTGAGATTCATTTAGTTTCGAGAAGCTATTATAACCTATAAATCATGTTAACCTGGCATATGTATACTGTACTTTGTGAAAATACATTGGAAAAAAAAAGCTATTGAAAGTGCCAGTTTCACCTGCTGCCTCATAGACCCTCCCTGTGTCTCAAGAACATATCCTATTCTGTACGTACTCACGACCTTCTGATAGCTGTGCCTCAGAAAATGTGCCAGGGCCAATCTAAGTAGTAAATATTAATAAAGCATAATTCCTTTTATATTTTTAAATTCAAAATTTGTATTAAATGCATGCTTCTTATTTCTGAGAAATCCTATTCAGATAATGAATATGTAATTATTTTAATGGTATCATTTATAGTGGGGAGAGGTATTAGAAATAAACACACATATATTTTAATTACATCTTTTAAATTATTTTGAAATAATGTGTATTCTTTAAACTATGTGTTCAATCACACTGATGTCTTTCAGGTCCTTTTTCTGAATAAAAATAAATAATTGACAGTATATATTCTGCTTTTAAATTTTTCTGAGGTCAGACATTAAGCATCATCAGGCATAAAAAGATTTATGAAAGTTTTATTTTCTAATCATATTTTTAAAATTAGAATAAAACAATATCTAACAATATAAACAGTCATCCATGATAGTAGTCAAGAAGTCTGTTTTCAAAATACAAATGTGTGCTCAGGAAGTTGACTTCTGTGATTGCAGTATATTTAGTAATTCACTGCTAAGTATATTTTATATTTTGAAAATAAGATACTATATATTGCCTTCTGTTGTTAATATTTATCTCTGTAACTATAAAACCTTTTACCCACCCACCCTCTAATTAGGTATGTGTTGTCCTCAACACCTTGTGATTAATTGCTTCTATCTCTTAAATCAGAAATAATCAGATCTCAACCAAAGAGAGATTCTCAATATCTATTATTCAAACTCATATTTTACATCTGTTGAGACACAGCTGTCCCTATCCTTTCCTACCTCCCTCCTTCCCTCCTTCCCTCCCTTCCCTCCTTCCCTCCTTCCCTCCTTCCCTCCTTCCCTCCTTCCCTCCTTCCTTCCTTCCTTCCTTCCTTCCTTCCTTCCTTCCTTCCTTCCTTCCTTCCTTCCATACTTCCTTTTTCTTAACTACTGCAAGGTGATAAAAATTAAATATTATTTTTGATTCCTAATAATAAAATTTATTTAAAATATAGAATGTATAGCAAATTAAAAATCAGACCCCCTTCTCCCCATTGCTAGTGATTGGCTTATTCTATATAGTAAACATTCTAAGGAACTCATTAGTAACTGATAGATAAGATTGTTATCTGGAGAGCTGAATTTATATCAGAATACCACATATTTTCTCAAATGGCATAGATTTTAATCAAAGTTCTGCTATATCTGACAGTATTCTTTTAATCTAAAAGCTATATATGACTGATGTCACTTTCTAAGATTTTATAATTTAAATATCTTAGTAATGCAAATTTGCAAAGAAACTTTTCTGTAGCAACTTCAACCATTGAAAACACATGATTATCTTACGGCTTATAAGAGACAAATGAACTATAATGAACTTAACTTTGAAAGATAAAATATGTTTATATAACAAAGATGTATTTCACTGATTTAATCAATTTGTAAATCTTCCTTACCATCCAGAATGTAGAAAATAATTTGGCATGATAAAATACAGTCTTACTTGGAATAAGAGAAGGGTACATAGTAAATTAAAATTTATTGAATTATCTAATACATAATGTAATTTAGAAATGAGGTTTCTCTGTGTTGACCCTTGATCTGATGAAGTGCAGTTGATTTTTCTTTTTCCTAAGTGTGAGGTATTCCAGTGATGAATCAGACATTCTCTCCATTCCCTCTTCCCACATCTGAATTATATTTCTTGAATTTACCTGTATCTTTTTGTTACACAGTGTGTGCTACTTAACAGTAAGGCTTCTTGCTTCCTAGTCGGTAATATGCTTTTAATTTTCATAGCATGATGTCAAAGTAGTTTTTATTTCAAAGTTATGAATGGAGTAATTAAGGCTCAGGGATTTTAAGATCTCATTGATAAATTCCTGAAACTTTCAACTGAGCCACCTTTTCCACCAGAAATTAAATATAAATTTAAATAGCAATTACTCAGTGCAACTTTCTGGGTTTGTTAGTTTATAATAAACATCCTATGAAGCTAGAGATATCATATTCCTAATAAATTTACATATTTAACTGCCAATGTGTTCATTTTCAAGCACTCTGTGTCAGTGATGTTGGTGTTTCCTATGTCTTATACTGAGTGAGCTGCCCCTTTAGCAAGGGACTAAGTTCTCTTGCTGGGGAATTTGTCATGGAAGGATCATTATGCTGAATGAAATAAGCCAGTTAGAGGAAGACACATATCACATGATCTCATTTATATGTGAAATCTATTGAACAACATAAACTGATGAATAAAAACTGATGAACAAAATAGGTCTCAGAGACATGGATAGATGGAACAGATTGCTAGATCTGTTCTTAGAGAGGAGAGGGGTGGAATGGACTAGAAGAGATTAATCAAGGAACATAAATGCATATATGCATAACCCATGGACACAGACAATAGTGTGGGAAGGCTTGGGGTGGGGTGGGGAATGGGTGGAAGGGGGTAAAGGGAGTGGGGAATGAGGGACATCTGTAATACTGTCAACAATAAAACAAAAGGGAAAAAAAAAAGGTGGTTTTTATTAATGCTTGAAGCCCAATAGAAAGAGTTCCTTAAAAGGGAGGAAGTTGTCCTTCAACATAAATGTTAGAATAGTTCACCCCTTCTGGGGAGAAATAATAAGCTTTTAAAATACTATAGGCCTCAATACAGTGATTCTGGTGCTGTTTTTCTAGTGCACTGGTGTAGGAAGCCATAGGGAAGAAATTCCTCAATGGGCAATAAAAGGTTACAATGATAGATAGTGTTAGCTGTGTGAAAAGACCAAGGTACCTGTATAGCCAAATTGAAATGGGCAATGTCCTGGAAAATCTTTACCTGAGGCCTCCGATTTTAATACGTTGCTTCTGAAAGGCAGGGAGGAGAGTCTTTAACATTAGGAAATGTCTGCCCACGTGTGGTTATAGGTAGATGAAGATCTATTACTCATGGTCATCAGCCTTCCAAGTCACTTGGAATCCAATTAATTGTAAGAAATAGATACCAAAATTAAACTGTAAGAAATAAATTTCTATTGTTTAAGCCATCCAGTCTATGGTTATTTTGATATAACAGCTAGAGCTAGAACATAAATATACAAAAACATTGAAAAACTTGCATAATCTAGATAAATTTGGAGAACCTAATGATTCAATCTTAGGGCAGAGTCATAGACAAGAAGCACATCCTAGAAGTTAGTTAGCATCAACAGAGATCTTAAGGACAGAAGAATGAAGGGATCTAATGCCTGTTATGAACAGGAAAGCAAACTGCTATGTGGCTATCTAAGCACTGTATCCTGGTAAAGAACTCTGAGATCACCGTACTAAAAGAACAGTATTCCAGAAAAAGAGTCAGAGGCCATGCAGACTTACTGGAGATGGTAGCAAAGAAGAATAAGGGGGTGACTTACACATCTCCTGGCAATGTCATGGTGTGTCAGCTATGGGAAGAAAGTCATGCTAAGAGGTCTGCAAGGGAATCCTTGGCCTCAGGGGACAGCCAAGTTTTAGAGCAATCAAGTGAAGGGTAGGTTCACAGAGCGGGGGAAATTTGCTAGGGAGCCCGAATAGGGAGAGTATGGCCTTCTTTTGGAGAATTCTCTTAGGTAGTTAGGATCTTGGTCAGGATGGTTTCAGTGGAAGCTGTTAGAGTCTACAACCTCCTCAATTCCAGATAACCCTGGTGTCTGTGTAGTGGCAGGAAAGAGGTTGTGGTGCACAGAGCAAGTTGAAGCTATGACAGACTTTCTCTACTCATACATTTGGTATTTCTAATCTACTAAATGGGAATAAAATGTATTTATGATTACTAAAATATATTTAAACAAGTTTACCTCTTTTGTACATTTTCTTGGAAAGATTTAGAATAAATAAATGCCACCAAAGCCTCCTCTATCACAGAACACCAGGATGAATTTGAAGCACTTACCACAGGTGATACGAACATGTGTACCTTCTTAAATGCAGAGTGAGTGGTGTATGAACTATCAAGTAAACTGAGTCACATTACTTTTTTTCAAAGGTAATCTGTGCATACATCAATTTACATCCAATCTGGCTGCATCAGCAAAAGGTGTTTTGTGAGTGTGACAGCGACAGGAGCTAGGGGAAAGGTTTATACAGAGAAGAAACAAAAGCAAAGCAAAGAATTGATTTGATTGGCTATAGCTTAAGTAGTTGCCTTATTTGGGAAAGACTGGTTGGTTGGTTGTGACTGGTTGCCCTTAAGTTTAATTTTCTCAGATTTGAACGCATTGACTTGGGCTTGGGTTTTGCTTTGCTTAAGTACATGACGAAGGCCACCTCGGTCTAATGGCCTCCTTGTTTAAATACCTTAACAATACTAATGCTTGAATGGCACACAGAAAAATGTTTCCATTGTAATTTGTTGATGATTTTATTATTTAATTCATTTTATGTAAAAGATAAATACTATATATCTTTCAAGGGCTTTATAATATATGTATTGCCTGCCTACAATGTGTTCCAAATATTTTTATTTATAAATTACAGATTCAGATCAAAACCAAAGTAGTTTTATTCAGATGTGGATTATATTTTTATATAAGTGGCTTATTTTTTTTAAGTTCTGTTTATTTTATTTTTTTTCTTTATTAATTTTAGAGAGAGAGAAAGTTAGAGGGAGAGAGAGAACATTGATTGGCCACATCCTGCACACCCCCCACTGGGGATCAGGCCCATAACCTGGGCATGTGCTATGACTGGGAATTGAACCAGCCACCTCTTGGTGCAAGGGTCAACACTCAACCAGTGAGTGGGCATAAATGGCTTATTTTTATTGATAGCTATACACTTGTTAATTTTCCTCAAACAACTATGTTTGGTGTTTACTTTGCTATTACTTCTTTATTTCGTCTTTTTTTACTTTACTCACTGACTCATTTTTTTTTTTTTAAATTCTTACCAGAGGATATTTTCCCATTTATCTTCAGATAGAGTGGGAGGGAGAGAGAGAGAGAGAGAAACATTGACGTGAGAGAGACACATCAATCGGTTGCCTCCAAAGGACCTCAGCCAGGGCCTGGAACCGAACCACAACCGAGATATGTGGGTGCCCTTGATTCAAATAGAACCTGCAACTCTTTGGTCTGCCGACTGAAGCTCTAACCGCTGAGCCAAACCAGTCAGGGCCGACTTACTCATTTTAAAAAATACATTGCTTTATTCAATTCTTGGTGTAAATTGATATTTTTTTAAAAATGGAATTAAATACATTAAATAGAATAGAATAGATTCATTTTTTAGAGTAAAGAATTCTTTTATAAAGCACCTCTTAATATTTTAATAGGCTTTGTTTTTTAGAAAAGTTTTAGGTTCACAGCAAAATCAAGCAAAAGGTATAGACATTTCCTACATATTCCCTGTTCCACTATGCATAGCTTCCACATTGTTAATGTCCCATGCCTGACAGGTATCTTTGTTACAACCGGTGAACCTATATTAATACATCATTATCACCTAAAGTTCATAATTTATATCGGGGCTCACTCAGAACTGTATATTCTCTGGGTTTGGACAAACGTATAATGACATGTATCCATCAGTGTAATAGGACACTGAATAGTTTCATGGCCCTAAAAACTTCTTAATATTTGATTTTACAGAATAAGATGCAGTTAGGCATTTTGTTCTTATTAGTATAATTCCACTAGTCTGTGTTGTTGCTTTCTGAAGAGAACAATTTAAAAGACTATCCTCCCCTTCCACAGTGGGTAGAGACAAATTCGAAAGACTCTGTTGTCTGTCTCACCATCTTGAATAGTTCTTCCCAACATGAGCAGCTAAGTCCCGGAGAGAGAAGAGATGGCAGGAGGAACATAAAGACGAGAAAACTGATCGGTGCAGGACGGCACCGGGGCAAATCACACCTTCGACCCTTTCTTGCAGAACAGGAGAAAGGAGTTCTAGAAAACATTTTCTCTCTTTCGTGTTTCCTGTCACGGCATTATTAATCATCTCACCATTCCCATAAATTAACTTCAGTCAGTCTTAGAGAGATAGACTTTATCTTGTAACTTAGGCCATGTAAATGTCACCGGATCAAGTCACGCTCATAATCACTCTATAAAACGATCAAGTCTGGGTCTTTACTCTGAAAGCCCCTTTTACTTGTCAAGGTGATAGGTGACCTGATTAATTAAAGCAGGTCTTTAGAAGAAAGGCTCCTGACTTCCTCCATTGCTTTAAGCTTTGATTTAATAGCTATTAACCTTTTAAAAACACCGTTTTCTGTATCTATAAAATTGTATGTTAGAGATGTACCTGGTAACAATATTAGAGCTGGTGAAAGTTAAATGTGAGTAACTTAAAAATTATAAATATTTTTTAAAAGTTGAATAAAATTCTGATTATACTATAAACCATATTCTTCTGTCAATTTAGTATGTCAGAAGACATTTTTCAGTCTAAATATAAATTAAAAATGAATAACATGGAAAATATCTTTTTCCAAACAAAGAGAGAAATATTATTTTAAAGAAACAGTATATTTTTGTATCATATTGTAAGACTACCAACTGGTGGGTCAGGAAGACTTAAATATGTTTAGGAAAATTTAAGTTTGTAAACTTTAAGCATTGTTTTAGGTTTTCTTTTAATATCCAAGATTTAAACTCCTCTTATGTCTCTTTAATGATACCTAAGAATGGAGGAGTAGACACCTGCCTGACAGGTTTGTGGGGTTAGACTGACTTTTGTAGCCACAAAATGGAAACACTCTTGAATTATGTTTTTTTTTACTATGTTGTATAGATATGTTTGCAGTAACATAAAAGGTGGCATTCCGTTGAACAAAACACATCAACATCACAGCTCCTTACTCATCACGACACTATTTGTCTCTTTGTTCATTTGTTTCTGCTAGTGTTATGATTTCCTAGATAGACATGTGGTATCCACTTTCTCTTTTCAGTGTATTTATTATGTTGATGTGAACAAGGCCTTTCTGCAGAGTGTTTCTGAGCACTTCATAAATAAAATATAAAAATTTCATTGTTATAACACTTCCTGCTTTTTCACATTTTTAAAAAAATTGATGTTATTAAAAAATTCATGAATCAGGCAGCATTCCATTTAACAACTAGCAGTGCACTCCCTCCAACATCCCATTTTTTTAACTTTATTTTTATTGTTGACACTACTACAGATGTTCCCATTTCCTGCCCTTTGCCCACCTCCACCCAGTCCAGACCCCTTCCATCTGGCTGTCACAAAACCATTGTCTGTATCTATGGGTTTATGACTTTTTAAACAGAATTTGGTTAATAAGCTATTATATGCATCCATCAGTAGTTCACTTCCCACAAAGCTAAAAAAATAAAATTGCTTTTCAAGATAGAATCCAGAATTATTTTATTAGAGCTGAAATAACAACTCATATAACTGGCTATGTGAAGGCTAGCTATGTTAGAAAATGTATATGATTGAGAAATACATAAACAAATGTCGTTAATCTAACAGAAACTATATTGGAGTAAATCCTAAGTAATCAACTATCTGTCTTTCCTGTAGAGTTAGCTTCTCCTATCTCTCCACAGAAATGGGCTGGCTTTTTTTCCAGTGTTACATTGTTCATTTGCCTGCTAGCCTTCCCATTAGACAGACTGACCCTCTAAGTCAAGAGATGTGTCTTGTTCTTCGTAGCCACCCCAAGGCCTGGATTGTGAGTGATTGAATTGATAAAGATATAAACATATGAATAAATAACATACCATCAGTAAGAAAGATTTGAAATATAACTTTCCATAGATGAGTACTCAAATGTAAATAATGTATTTGTAGTGATAATTTTTTACAAAAGATTACGCATAAGTAGTAAAATGTATTCTGTCTGTGGTTTTCTTTTGATATTAAGTTGTGTAATATGAAAGGAACCAATATTCATTGAATACCTTGTTAGTTAGGCTTCTTGGATGGAAAGTAAATAGATGCATTTAGTCAACTTAAAGGAAAAGGGAGACAGAGAGGAGCAGGGAAGGACAGGAGGGAAGTCTCACAGAGGGAGAGGAGGAGGAGAGAGGGAGAGTTTGTTAACCATGCAGATGTTATTAATCAAATCTTACTAATCATAACAGACTAGATAAAATTATCTAGCTTGTGCATTAAATAAACCTGGAAACCAGTTTTCTGCCATATGTACTTTAGATTCTTTCTTAAGTAATCTTTAATATTTCATGTAACAAGGTCACTGTACTCTCCTATCATTTTCTTGTCAAGTAACTTGACATATGAATTGGTTCTTCCTTCTCTTTAAAGAGTCCAAAGTAAAAATAGGCGGCTAAGATTAGCTTAAAACTGATTCTTAAGATAAACCTCCGTTTCGTATACTTCGTGATTCCTGTGATGAAGGATAATGCAACTTTCCTCCACCCATTGTGTAAAGTATCCTCATGGTTATAATCTGTCATTAAAGGGTTACTTCAGAGAACCGCTGGTGGGGAGCACACTAGGGCAAAAAACATAAATGTCAGAGAGCTTCTATCGCCAAGACTTGGATATTTGTAATGCTGGAATAATGAATAGTAATTGTTAAAGTTTATTGAGCATAATCCAAGGGCACTTTTATTTGTAAACAGATCGTTTTTAATAAATTGATGCAATGTAACATAATTGTTGTATAGTGGTGGGCTTTGGTACTAGACTAATCACATGTAAGCAGCAGAGCCAAGATTTGAAATTATTTCATTCTGAGCAAATGACTATGGTTTCTCTAAAATAATCTCAATTTATCTATAAAATCAGGAAAGTTATGCTTAACTTGTAAACTTGTCATAAAACTTTTTTGAGAAAAAAAATATATATAATGCCTACTACAGTGTCTGGCTTGCTGTAAATATTCTATGAATAGTATATTTGTAGTCACCCACATAAATGTCTAGAGATTTTAAAACATTGGCCAAAATCTTGTAGCCGACATATCAAGCTTTTAACACGTGTCAGATAATAAAGTTCTCTCCTGTCTTAATAGGCTGATTCCCACTATTCTCCTACAGGGTTGTCTAACATAAGAGTTTGAAATTAATAAGCCTGAAAATGGAACTCAGGCAAGTTCTCCATCTCTTTACAACAAGATTTTTCCTCACCATTTTAGGTTATTATGGGTTATAGAAAAATGATAAATAATGTTTATCTTTTAAAAAGAATGCAAGTTCTCAGCAGTTTACATGCTCTAGTAGTTTCTTTCACCATCTAGTTGAGTTCTATTTTTTACATCCTTAAATTATTATTGATCAAGTAGGAAGGTAATTATCAAATGTAATTGTGTCTTCTTAGAAGAAACACTTCAAAATGTTCCTTTTAAAGAAATAATTGCAATCTTAAACTCTCAGATGACTTCATTCTTTGTCTCTTTTACTTCTATTATTTAATAGGGGAAAGAGAGAGATTTTTATTTTCTCTTCATAGAGAATTTTGTTGAGTATTTCCTGGAAAGAAGATGTAGCTGGAGAACAAGGGTATAGAAGCTTTGCCAAGTTCCCAGATCGTAAACACCACCAGAAACAAAAACAAAAAGAGAAGGAAGCATCTGTGTTGCTCTTTACACAATCCAGACGTTCCTGTAAGAACATGCAGAGTAATAAGAATGTGTATTTTTCGTATCAGGACGTAATTCTCAATAACTATAGAATTATACTTTTCCTAGAGTTCAGCCATATACTTAGACAGGTCTATTATTCTTATTGTCTTTTTTATCACAAAAATAAAAATCGGCTGCTAATAAATTTGAAGAATCAAAAGATTCAATTATCATATTAACAGTAAGAGAAAATAAAGAATAATACATCCCACCCATTATTACAAAATAGAAATTGCTTCTATAGTGCAGTGTGACTCAGCCCAAATGATCTCTTTTACTAAAGCAATAGTAACATGACTTACCTTAAGTCAGATAAGGGACCTACATTGTAAAAATACAAGAAACAAAATAGTAGTCTAACATAAAAGGACTTAAAAAAACACACACAAAAAAACTATTGTTTGGTAATCAAGGAATTTTTGACTTCATCTTTAACAATTTATACTATATACAATTACCATTATGATGCAGCAATTCCATCTCTGGGTACATACCCAAAAAAATTAGAAGCAGGGACTTCCTGTGGTATATAGTACAATATTATTCAACCGTAAAAAGGAAATTCTGACACATGCTACAACATGGATGGACCTAGAAGACATTATGCTAAGTGAAATAAGTCAGTAATAAAAGGACACATACTGTATGATTCCACTTATATGAGGTACCTAGAATTTTCCCATTCATAGAGACAAAAAATAAAACGGTGGTGGCCAGGGGCTGTAATAATAGAGGCACCGATACTGTTGTAATTAACTAGTTATTAATAAGAGGAAAGGAGCAAAGGAAAGGCCACACTTATAGCCATGTTCTTTGGGCAGCTTTGCCAGGAGGCTGCAGCTTTACACTCCCCAGGGGTCCAACAGAGGGGAGATAGACACATGCCCAGTGAAGTTGGGGTGACTTCAGAAAGCGACTTGCCTGTCAGTCACACCTGGAAACAGGTCATTGGCCAGAATAGGCATGGCCACTGCAGTGATGCAGAATTTGGGATATTTAATACCCTAAACAAAGGAGTTAGCTCTCTTGGGCGCACTTGTTTCTCTTGTGCTCTCGGTGTGTTGTGCTCTCCTGCATTCACCCACATGGTTCATGGCCACGTGGACTCCACAGGAAATGGACTAATGGACTGCAACTAGCCTGATGCTAAATTGGTCCCAGCTACAACATGGAATGGAAACTATGGACACTGGCTTTGCTTCTAGCTCTACAGAAGCCCCAGCTATACTTCTTCCAGGACTGGATTAAGGGAAATGGGACTTTGGAAACCCAGGAATGTAATTCCATGCAAATGAAAATCACTCATCCTCCTGTGCAAGTCTCAGAAAATTCTTTTTCTCAAAATAGCATACGAACTCCACCCCCAGCACTCACAGGAAAAGGATACCTCCATTCCCCTGACAACAGAATGAGGAGTTATTGCTGATGGATACAAAATTTCAGTTTTGTAATATGAAAAAATCTTCAGGCGATGGATGGTGATGCTGTTCGCTTAATAATGTGAATGCACTTGAATGCCACAAATGTATACACTTAAAATTGTTTAAATGGTGGAAAAAGCAAACAACTACTATTAAATTGTTTTTTCTCTTATGGTTGACATAAAACAAAGCCCAATGATAGAATTTCAAAACTATACTATTTGACTTCTTACCGTTTAATTTGTTTGAGTCTTTCATTATTTTGTAGGAATAAATATCTATATTACTTTGGAGCTTTCTTTATAACAATTTTAGCTAACAAAATAATGTTGACCTTTTTTGGCTACATTCTTTATATTGACTAAGATTTTCAACTGATTTTTAAAAAATGGCAACTAGCCCTGGCCGGTTTGGCTCAGCGGCTAGAGCATCGGCCCACAGACCAGAGAGACCCGGGTTTGGTTCCCACTAAGGGCACATATCTTGGTTGCAGTTTGTCCCTGGCCCGGTTGGGGTTGTATGGGTGGCATCCAGTTGATGTGTCTCTCTCACATCGATGTTTCTCTCTCTCTCTCCCTCCCACTCTGTCTGAAGATAAATGCAAAAATGTCCTCAGGTGAGGATAAAAAATAAAATAAATAAATAAATAAATAAAAATAAAAAATGGCAACTAAATTTAGAGTACTCACAAAAAATGTAATGTTATTGTAGCAGAGTTAGGTTAATTTACAAAATATTTCTTTAAAGGTGCAAACATTTCCAAAATCTAACTAATAATAGGCAACAGATAGAAAACATATTCTAACACGCAGAAATTTATTAATAAAATTAAATTTATGAATTTAAATAAAATAAAAATGAGTATTCTGTTTATAAAGATATTTATATATTTTGACAATTTTTACTTCTTAAAGATGCAACTTGTTTAGATGCAAATTTTATTATAGGTACATAATAAACAATTGCAAAATATATTTCTACTCCGTACCTTCCTCGCTCACTGAATGATGTGTTTACCAACTTTTTATTTAAACTATTTCAAAAACAATTTTGTCTTGAATATTGAATTTTCCAGCCCAATTTATACTAACAACCTCAATGACTTTAGATTTTTCATGTTTACCAAAATGAACTTTCAAAAAACTTACTAATTGATTCCATAACTTTGATAAAAAATTAAACCACTGTTGGAATTAATGTAGCCAATTTTCTATTGGAAGAATATAATGTTGACAATATAAAAGTTCTTTGTAAACTTTTGCTACTGCAATGAAGCCAACCAATTAACATCTATCACCCCACTTTCACAAACTCACAAATAAATGAGCAAGATTTTTTTCAGGAAAAATAATTATCTGATTGAAGTGAAAAGTCATAATTCATATAGAAATACATATGAACATACCTTCTAATTTTGCATTTAACACATCATCTTTGAACATATTGTTAAATAACTGTGAGGCCTGTCTACATTATGAAAGATAACCTACTTTACTCAAAC
This sequence comes from Tadarida brasiliensis, assembly GCA_030848825.1. Classification (NCBI taxonomy): domain Eukaryota; kingdom Metazoa; phylum Chordata; class Mammalia; order Chiroptera; family Molossidae; genus Tadarida; species Tadarida brasiliensis. Next base: position 40,596,227 of record CM061257.1, on the reverse strand, counting down.
TTTAGTGATTTAAATGTTCTTCTCATCCCCAAAGTAATTTCATAGCAACATCCAGACCAGTGTTGAACCAACTATCTGGGCACAGTAGCCTAGCCAAGTTGATACATGAACTTAACCTTCACTAGTTCACTGAATCAAGGAGGACTGTTACAATGAATACAGAATATATTTCCAAAGGACATAATTTTTCATTTCTTGATATGACTGCCTCCTTCAACCAGGAAAATAGTTTTGGCTTGAGGAAATGGGAAGCATGGGTCTTATTTTATTATTTCAAGTAATCTTTGGCAAACTAGGTTACGAGGCCAAAACCTATCAGCCTCCTCTTTTGTAAATAAAGTTTTATTGGAACACAGCCACACCCATTCATTTAAGCATTGTCTACTGCTACTTTCCTGTTATAAAGACAGAGTCCAGTACTTGTCACAGAGCCTGTGTGGCCCAAAGCCCAAAATATTTAGTACATTTTTATTTACAGAAAATGTTTGCTGATCCCTGGTCTAGATCGAAACCTCCAGGTATTACCTTACTTCCTAGAATGTAAAATATGGAACAGATAAGGTCCGGTAGGAAAAAGTAAAGCCATATTATTTAAAGATAATTTGATCTTGATTTTACTCTGTCAAGCAGTGGGAAGTTACTTCAGTGGGTGCTAGAGTTGTGCCCTCAATAATTTTGAGATAACTGTGGCATGTGCATGAGTCAAATGGGCATGGGAATGCTGTATTACCTTTAGAAATTGCAGCCAAGGTTTCCAAGGGACTACTTTTGTGTTTGAGATGTTACTGTTCGTTGCAAGAGATTTACTAAATATTAAAAGAGCCAGAGTTACTGCTCTCACAACTCGTAAGATATATCCTTGTAACAAAGTACTGAATTATGCAAACTGCATGGGTTTTTAAGCATGACCAGATAGACTGTTAGGAAATTAACTCTCAACTAGTTTTCCAGTTGGAGGCAATTTACGCTTTGCAATCGCAAACTCACCACATCCCACTGTATTTTGCATATAGAATAATGCATTCAATAATTTTGGCTTCAAAGGCTAATGTGGTCATGAAAATTCAGTGTTTGTAGCCACTCAAACTAATTGTTCCATTGAAAATATAATGAAGAAACCATAAAGGAATTTCATAGATTTTTCTAAGTGCTGGAGCAATAAATGATCTCTCATGGTTGGTTCCTCTTTGAAACATTATTTTCTGTGCTTCACAGCTTTTACTAACAGAATGAGAACTATTTGGGATATATTTATGCATTAAAGGAATATGGACATTCCTGGCCAAGGCACAGATGGTAAGAATTAAAGTTCATTCCCAGGGACAAGATTCAATATATGAATAGAGAGAGGCTGATAAATGATTTAAGAAGGAGAAGTTAACTGTAGAGTGTGAAATCTTTCTAACATGTGAATCTCCTACAATATTACCAAGTGATTCTCCAAATGTGTTTTCTTAGATCTCTTTACAGATAAAGTACATTCATTTTTAAGATATAAAATTATTAAGCTAGTGCTTGTGCCAATTTAAAAGTAATAAACAAAGCACTTATGCCAATATGGATCAGGGGGGAAAATGGAATTACATCAAAACAAAAGGTTACAATAAAACCATAAAAATCCTTGAAGAAGACATAGGCAGTAAAATCTCAGACATCTCAAGTAGCAATATTTTTGACAGTATATCTCCCAGGGCAAGGGAAACAGAGAAAACATTAAACAAATGAGATTACATCACACTAAAAAACATCTGCACTACAAAAGAAACCATCAATAAAATGAAAAGGGATCCTACTGTATGGGCAGAACATATTTGCCAGTGATACGTCTGATAAGAGATTAATTTCCAAAATATATAAAGAATTTATACAACTCAACACCAGGAAGACAAACAATCTAATTAAAAAATGGGCAAAGGACCTGAATAGACACTACTCCAAAGAGGACATACAGATGGCCAATAGACATACGAAAAAATGCTCACCATCATCAGAGAGATGCAAATTAAAATTGCAATGAAATATCACCTGACACCTGCCAGAGTGGCTACCATCAATAAATCAACAAACAAGTGCTAGCAACGATGTGGAGAAAAGGGAACCGTAGTTCACTGCTGGTGTAAATGGAGACTGGTACAGGTGCTGTAGAAAACAGTATGGAGTTTCCTAAAAAAATTTAAAATGTAACTGCCTTTTGACCCAGTGATCTGATTTCTGGGAATATATTGTAAGAATCTTGAAACACCCGTCAGAAGGAATATATGCACCCCTATGTTATTTACAATAGCCAAGATCTGGAAACACCCTAAATGCCCATTGGTAGATGAATGGATAAAAAACTGTGGTGTATTTACACAATGGAATACTACATGGCTGTGCAAAAAAGGAAGGACCTCTTACATTTTCCAACAGCATATAGACTTGGCAAAATAAGCCAGTCAGAGAAAGACAAATGCCATTTGATCTCACTTATATGTGGAATCTAATGAACAAAATAAACTGTTGAACAAAACAGAACACTGTACAGACTGACAGATGGGTGGGGAGGATGGGATGAAAGAAGGTGAGGAGAATAGCCAAAGAAAATATATTCATAGCCCATGCACACAGACAGCAATGTGGGGAGGGCCAGAGGAAGGGGAGGGCAGGGTCTGGGTGGAGGTAGGCAAAAGGGCAGGGAGGATGGGGAACATCTGTAATCATGTCAACAATAAAAATGAAATTTAAAAAAAGGTTATAGTCCGGCCAGTGTGGCTCAATGGTTGAACATTGACCCATGCACCAAGAGGTCACTGGTTCAATTCCCGGTCAGGGCACATGCCCAGGTTGTAGGCCAAATCCCTGGTGGGGGACATGCAGGAGGCAGCCAGTCAATGTTCTCTCTCATTAATGTTTCTATCTCTCGCTCTCCCTCTCCCTTCCTCTCTCTCTCTAAAACCAATAAAGGGGAAAAATTAAAATAAATAAATAAATAAAAATTTAAAAAGGTTATATTTTACCTGGTGTTTTAGCTAAACTGTTATTGTTGAATACAAATGTTAGTTTCCTCTGTTAAATTAACCCTAATAAATTAGAAACATATAGTCTGTGTTCAGATCATCAGAGAAGTTATCTAGGCATAGAGCTTCTTTTGTTGGAAGGTTTTTAAATATATATTTAGTTCTTTAACAGTGGGACAATTTAGGTTATCTATTTCTTCTTGAATGAGTGTTGATGCTTTTTATTTAGGGGTGGACAAAAGGAGGTTTACAATTATGAGTAGACAAAACACAGTTTATTCTTGTATTATTTATTTATTAATTGTTGTATATTTGTATTATTTGTAAACCTACTTTTGTCCACACATGTACTTCAAGGAATGTATACTTTTCATATACATTAACAAACTACTAGCATAAATTTGTTTTCAATCTTTCCTTCGTTTCCTTTCAATAGCTATAGAATATTTAGTTATGACCCAAATTTTATTCCTATATTGGTAATTTTTTTCTTAAAAAATATATTTTTTGAGATAAATAGTTTTACTGAAAATTTTACAAAGACATTTTCTGTATAGCCTTCTCCCATCTTTCCCTGAGGTTAAATTTTACATAACCATAGCATGGTTACCAAAATTAATAAATTAATACTGATAAATACTACTAAAATGATAACTAAATTTGGATTTCTCTAGGTTTTTATTTTTCCTTCAGTTTTTTTCTGCTAATTTACTTTTATTCAAGAATCTAGTTTATAATCCCACATAACATTTAGTTGTCGTCTTTTTGGTTTCTTCCACTCTATGACAGTTCCTCAGTCTTTCTTTGGTTTTTATAACTCGACATGTTTGAAAGGTCCTGGTCAGTTATTTTATAGAATTTTCCTAAATTTTAGTTTTATCTGATGTTCCTCATGATTAATTTGAGGTAATAATGCATTTTTGGCAAAAAATCCAGTAAACCCTCAATTTTGTAGACCTAGGTTTAATGGACTTCAGATTTAACAGACAAAATTTCCAGTCTATCATATGGGAAAGTTAAAACCTGATTGATTTTAAAATACTTTTAACCAAGATTTGTTTATAATTAAATTAACAAGCTATATTTTTTTTGTTATTCACTGTTATTTTTAACAAATTTTAGTGAATAGGCAGATGTTGGAGAAAACACTGTAGTAATATTACATGTCTACAACTATAGTCTACATATTTAAATCCAAGAATCACCTCTTGTAAACAATGCTCAGCTAATGATTAGCACACGATCATACTGTATCACTCTGTGTAATGAGTTCTGTGGCACGTGGCATGACTTTCTGCAGCAGTTTTAACGTGTGAGTCAATGTTCTCATGTGCGCTAAGCCACGCCCCAGCCGTGTGCATTTGTTTACTCGTGGTGACTCGGGAATGCATGTATTTACTAGACCTAGTCAATATAAATTTAAAATTACAGCAATACATATAGAAAACTTTTCTGTGAAATTAAACTTTTCATACGTACTTAATTTTAATTACACAAATGTGTCTACATAAGTAAAAACACGTAAACTAATAAATTTGTTAATTTTTTAACATAAGCATTTGGAAAACCTACTATATAACAGACTTTCAGTTTTATGGACAACCCCTGGCCCGAATTAGTCCCTTCTATCGAGGTTTACTGCACCACAAATATGATGTGCCCTTCTAGATGCCTACCGGAGGTATATACTTGTGATATGTGTTACTGATGATATTCAGCTATTCCTATACATTTGTGCCCCAGAGGACTTTTCTCCATTATCTTGCTCCTCCCCTCACGTTACGTTTTTGCTTTTCTTTTAGTGGGTGCTTACCATTATGGTTTTGGAGAGAGTAGTCTGGCCTCATGGGTAGGTGATTTTACAAAGTGTCTTCTCTTCTTTCTCATGAGAGTCAAATATTTTTTTAAATCTCTGGTGGGTCTTATGTGGGAGAGAGTTTGTTCCCCTAGAAACAGGAGCTCTCTAATAATATTAATATAGAATCTTGAGTTCAGGAATTCTTCTTGCTGCTCCTCCAGGTTTTTCCTTTCCATCCTTCTTCTGCTCACCATCAGACTTTACGTGCATCCTGGCAACAGCAGAGTCCACAGCTCCTCTGCCTAGCTAGGCCTTTTCTCAGTATGAGGTAAATCCAGCCAGAGGCTCAAGGGTTGAACTCTTCCAATCACAGCAGTAAAGCCCTCCCTACAGGGACAGAGGTGCTGTTTGGACCCATCGGCTACCACCGTCTCTCTTGTGAGCAGCATCTGCAGCTCTATGACAGGGAGCCTGCAACTTAAACTTAGGGTGAGTTCCACACATTTCTGAGGCTCCAAAGGGTCCTCCTATATGCTCACGCTTTTTTCACAAATTCTGTGAAGCATAAGCACAATTTATTTTCATTCACTTAGGTGGACCATATCTTTCTCCCATGTTCTGCCGCACATGAGCCAGTCCCTGGCGTCCTTTCCCTTCTTGGCGTATTCTGTCTCTCCAATTTTATAGTTCTTCAAGACTTTTCTCATTTATGGATTGTTTGTTGTTGTTGTTTTTTCAGCTTTCTACATTTGAGAAGAAAGGAAGCTCTTCATTCTTTTTAAAATTTATTTTAAATATGATTATCATTGTAAAAGTACAGCCAAATTTTTTTTTTTTTTTAATTTTATTTTGGTACGTGCCCCTGGCGGGAACCGAACCTGGGACTCTCTGGTCCGCAGGCCGACGCTCCAACCGCTGAGCCAAACCGGCCGGGGCCAGCCTAATTTTGATCATCTTAAAAAATGTATAGAATTTTGATATTTCAATTTTGCCATAACTTTTGATAACACAACTAATATACCACAACTCTATATTTCCAAAAGAAGTTCTTGTGAAACGATTTTGTTTAAACCTGTTGGAACAAGTTACCTCCCATTAGGAGCATTTCTTCTATATGAATGGAGCTCCAATAGCACCAAGGTTCTTGCCATTTGTTTCCCATTAATCGGTCCTCCTCGGAGAAACTAGGATGACTTAGCTGATTAGGCATTTAGAGAGAAAAACTGGGCATGCTTAGCCCAGGCTCTCTTCTTTTCCATACCATCTGTGTGCCAAATAGAAATCATGGTTTGCCCTCTGCTTCTTCATGCTACAAATGTGTCCTGTTCAGACTGTTAGCATAGGTGGCTAGCTAGTTATTCATAAAGGGAGCGAGCAAATGGGATCAGACATTGATCCTAATCTGCTGGGAAGCTGAACTGGACTTCAAGCCTGATTCACTAGGAAAGTGCAGCATTCACAGGCTCCCCAGGGCACTGCTGCATCCTCCATCCTCCACAAAGGGAGATAATCTCTAAGCAAACCCTCAACAGGCAGGAAGAATAGTTTTCCAATCTCCCTGGGGGACAAAAGGCCTGGTAGCCAGGATAATTGGGGGGAGGAATAAACAATAAAGGGAAAATTTCTTTCCAGGTGTATGCTCAGTAGAAATCAGACGATGAAGCAAATTTTGAGGCATGCACAGTAGGCATCAAAATGGTGACGTAATTGGGCAGAGTCTAGTCTGGGAAAATCTAGGAAAAGGATGGGTTTGGATGAGGGACTCAAAACCCCGGAAGATCTAGAAAAGGGATAGGTTAAGGGGAGGGCACAGCACCAGCCCCCAAAGAGCCAGGGAAGAGATTGGTTAGTTTGAAAGAAAGCTTGCTCATTCCTGAAAACCAAGAAAATATATGGAGGATTATCAAGGATCTTGGAATAGTTACTACTAGAGCCTGCTGGCCCTCTACGTTTCTGAGGGTGTATTATTTCCCTTCACCCCAATAAATCTTGCTAGTATGCTGAAACTTCTCCCATAGAACCTTTTGAAATTCCTTTCTCATGACACCACAAGAACCGATTTTCACCAGCAACAAGACTACCTACATGGAAACCACTTCCTTGTTCTGATATTGTTAGTAACTGGATTTAATTCCTTCATTCTTGAGTTCAGCTAGAAGGCCATTCATACTCCATACTAACTATATTCTCCAATCCAATTGCTGTAAAAACTAATGGTCATATTTTATCCTCCACCTAATCAGTTACTCTTTCTGAATTTTTAATATGTTGTTTGAACCTCATCAGGGAGGTACATCTATTTATGAAGTACCCTACTGGAGTCACCAATATCTTTTGCAAGACTGGAGTCAGTGTGAAGCAGAACAGCACAAACTACACAGGTGAGGCTCTGCGTGGGGGCTGGCCATGTGCCAGGCCTTACACTGAGATTTGAGGAGAGTTTTGACTTGAAGGTTTCTTGCAGCACATGGACTGCAACTTTTAAGCCTTGGGCTATGTAGTATTTTGAATTTGGTGGTGACTTCTATTTATGGAGGTTTTCACCACAGCTGAGTGGCAGCGTATAAAAGCAGGGAGGAAAGCAAAGATACTGGGAACTTTCTGAAGCTGTTGGACTCCCCGGGAATGTCAAGGCATCACATAAATTTAAATGGGTTTATGTGTGCTTATGTAACTACAAAAGGAAAGATGGATTCATGGCTTCTATGGGGGCTGAGAGAGCATCTTAAATATGGTATTACAGAGGCCTTAGTAAGTGGGCACAAATCAAGGAAGAATTCAATTAGAAAAAGAGTAGAAGTCATGGGTGACCTCTGCAAAGCTGGCCCTATAGGTAACCAAGATAGCATTCACAATCCGAAGGCCACTTATGCAGGCTCAGGCAGTGTTCGTTTGCAGACTGTTGCTAGCTTGCAATACAGGTGCAGAATTTTTTTGGAATGTTTGACAGAAGCAAAGATTTGATTGTAAGGATATTTCCAGTCTTTTTATGCATTTATGTGCAGAACAATTTCTACTGCAGTTAAAATGCAAGGATCTGATTTTGCTTGTTCTATAGAGCACAAGGGAATTTCCAGCTTTAAATTGTTAGAGCTAGGCTTATGTAGACATGACTAAATACACTGAATCAAATTCCATTCTGTATTTTTGGGCCGTAGAGGATTCTGTGGAGGGATATAGAGACGTGTCCACAGCTCAAGAATAAAAAATACTTTACAAGAATATTAGAGTGTATTTTAAGGTGAGAGAATTATACTGGGTGGGTATGCAGATACTGCCTGTACCCAGAGGGATCATTACTGAACAATTTATAGAATTGAAAATAGTGGAAAAAATACTTTGAGAAGCACATCACCGAAGTTTGGTTCATATCAGTCCACCCCATCCCCAGAAGTGTCCTACTGCAGCACCGGCTTCAGTAACAGTGGCTTTGGTTTAGAAATTTGCTGCAAATGATTCTCCACCAGCTACAATCATGGAGACCTTGCCTATGAGGAAGACATCATAGAATGGTTAGCTTCCAGATGTGGCAAATGTGTTGCGACAAATTTTTAAGTTCTTGTTGGGACTTCTAATGGAATGCTAATGAATTCATCATGGATTCCGGACAGCTGGTACAGACTGCTTGGTGTTCCAGACTGCCTGCTATTCCTGAATTTTGGCTAAATTCAAAGATACACTTCTGTATCCATTCCTTCACTCCCATATGAATAAAACTGTCTTGCACTTTAGTAATACTAAGTACTGGGCCCAGGCACAACTGCTGTACGATCAGGATGGATTTCTTTTCCAGATTTGGTAGTTATGTGGCTAGTTCTCTGATAATCTTGATTTTTAATAATAGTTTGGTCTCTTGAAAATACTAGTGATTCCATTGTGTAAATGTATGAGGATTTGTTTATCTATTGACCAACTGGTAGAACTTTGGGTTGTTTATAGTTTGGGGCTATGTATCACTGAAAACAAGGAACAACATGGATGCATTTTAAAAGGAGAAGAAGACAGACATAAAGTCTAATATGTGGTTCTCATTTCATTCATGCAAAATTCTAGAAAGTCAAAACTGTAATAATAGGAAGCAGTTGAATGGTTGCCAGGGTTCAGAGGTCCACTGAAAAGTGCTACACGGGAGACTTTTGGAATGAGAGAGAAGTTGTATGGCGTGATTGCTACAGTGGCTACATGACTGCATACATTTGAAAAAAGCACTAAATTGTATACTTAAATTTTGTAATTTAAAAATATAATCAGACTCATTACAGGCTTAATGTTGAACTGAAACAGTTTCAGAGACTCTGAATGGAACTCACCAATTACTAAACTGAACAGCATAGACTTTAACTGCACCAAGAACATGAGCTTTCAGAAAGAACCTCTGTGGGACTCGACAGAAGAAGGAATTGGGGAGGATGGTTTTGAATTTAAATTTAACTAACATTTTGCTGTTTGGATTTTTTTTTCTTTATTGATTTTTTTTAGAGAGAGAGAAATAGAAACATCGATGAGAGAGAACATCGACTGGATGCCTCCTGCATGCCCCTCGCTGGGGATTGGGCCCACAACCTGGGCATGTGTCCTGACCGGGGATCGAACCAGCGACTACTTGGTGCATGGGTCAACGCTCAACCATTGAGCCACACCGGCCAGGCTGGTCTTTGGATTTTTCAGTGAGAAGGGCAAAGTCTATTTTGAACTTAAATAAAACATTTTATTATTTTAAAATTCAAGAAGACTAATATTTATCTTTAATTTTTCCCTGATAATTGGTCAATTACAAAGGGTTTAATAATCAAGTTTGGTCAAAAGGCAAATATTTAATTAGGATATTTTAAGCTGTGACATAATTTCTTTTTAAAAAAATCTTTGTTTTGGCTTTGTAGTTTTGGTATACATTTTGTTTAAAGGATATATTGGCTTCTTAAAGTGGTTGTACAATTTTTCTGATACCTCATACTCTCTGGAAGAATTTGGATAAGATTGGGATGAGCTGTTTGTTCTTTGAGAATTGGCTGGCCCTTGACTGCAACCCACTTGTACACTAACATATTCCAAGTACCCAGAGTAGGGTTAAAAATATATTTGTTGGATTAATGTATTTATCAAATTAAACTGAAATAGATTTTCCCCACATTTATTTATTTATTTGTGCATTCTTTTATTTGTAACTTTTGACCATCATCATCCTTGCACATTTTTTAAGGTATTTTTGTGTTCTCTTTCACAATTCCTGAGTTAAATAATTTATTTTCACTCTTCTTTTTAGTAATTAAAATTTTTAAGCCTATAAATTTTCCTCTGAATATAACTTTGGCCACATTTCATAGATTTTTGACAATATGCTGGGCTCATTATCATTATTTTATAACTATGTCACAATTGTGTTTTTGCTTTATTTTATGTACTCTGGGTCTCTTTTCATAAAACTCTGTATGTTTCCCATTGTTGTTTAATTGCTGATGTAGTCTGCACTAATTCTGATGTTCTTGGATTTTAGAGAGGTCTTCTTTGTCTTTGCTATTTTCTTAATTTGGATTGAAATATGTTTATGTATAGCTTCTATGTCTCCCTTTTTTTTGCTCTCTTTGGAGTATCAGAGAAGACAAAAACATTTTTCTGCCGTTCCTGTATTTCTAGCAATTATTTATTTTCTTTTGTATATTCTACTACTATTTATTTTTTACTTTCAATTTAACTTATATTCTGATATTAACATTGTGGCCATTACTTTCTTTTTATTTGCATTTTCCCCATATCTCACATTCTTTTGCATTCAAGTATTTTAAATCAATTGTTTGTAGTTGTATCTGTTTATAAACAATACATAGTTGAATTTTACAACCCTATATAGTTGGATTTAATTTTATAACCCTGCATATGATTTTATTACATTTCTATATATTGATTTGGTATCTAATTTTGGTTTTACTTTTGTCATCTTATTTGATTTTCTCTGGTTTTTTTTTGTTGTTTGTTTGTTTGTTTACTGTTTCCTAGCCATTGCCTTTGTTTTCTAGCATGTGCTTTATGGCCTGTATTATTGTTTCACCTGTGTTTCCTTCTGATAATCTAGGAATTATAGAATGCTTTCTATTCTATTAGCAGAATTTTCTTGATATATTTGTATCAAACCTTTAATCTTTATTTCTTGATTTATCAGTTTCAGAATCCAAGCAAAGACTACTGACTCTCTTTATAGAAACTAAAGTAATAAATTCTGTATGGCTTCTCCTACCACCATTCTCAGATCACTGTTTTCATATTTGAGATTTCAGCATTACACTTTTTGTAGATAAATTGTCATAAATTTTGCATTAGATAGTAAATTTTTCACAAGTTTAGCATAACTTTATATCTACAATTATCACAGCTAAATTAACACATTTCTGTATTTATAACTAAATTCAAAGCTACCCTCAATACTTTAATACTGTTATGTTCTGTTTTTGTAGTTTTTATTTGTTTTTTATTTTATTAGATGTTGACATAAAGTAGTTTTTATTTGGAGATTATATAGATTATATGCTTCCACAGAGAGGTTGGTTAGAGACTTTATTTTCATTAAATTCTTTAGAAATTGTTTGACTTCTAGGACTCATTGATTGATATATTAATATTTTAAGATATGTATTAATAATCCATTGAGTCCGGCCGGTGTGGTTCAGTGGTTGATTGTTGACCCATGCACCAAGAGATCACTGGTTCGATTCCCGGTCAGGACACATGCCCAGGTTATGGGCCTGATCCCCAGTGAGGGGCAGGCAGGAGGCAGCCAATCGATGTTCTCTCTCATTGATGTTTCTATCTCTCTCTCCCTCTCCCTTACTCTTTCTCTAAAATCAATAAAGGAAAAAAAAATTTTTTTAATCTGTTGAACATTTCCTTTCAAAGACATTTTTAATGCAGATTATACTGAAGTGCAAGCATCTAGAACCTCAACCTTAATAGACCTCCGATTGCATTAAGAATGTAATTACCAAGTAAACAAATACATATATAAGATATACACACCTATATAGTCAGCATACTATGCAGAGTATATGTAGGCTATTTTTTGAAAGCATGGTCAAGGCAGACACCTGAGAATTAGCAATCTAAAATGAGGCAGGAGAGCACCTAAGCAGAGGAAACAGCAAATGCAAAGATTCTGGGGCTTTGCCAAGAATAACATAGAGACCATTACAAGCAGAGAAAATTAAGTGATCGAGTATGTGGTATAAGAGGTTAGAGGGTCAGGTTGTTCAGGAAAAGTAGTTTGAATTTTAGTCTATGTGTGATGCAAGTCATTGCAGTGTTCTGATAGTTGGGGGCGGGGGGCTAAATGATCTGATTAACTTCAAAAAAATCTCTCTTATAAATAGACTTTGGAGTCACCCAACATTACTGAACATCCTGAGATCAGATGGCTGAATAATTTTTGTTCTTAAAGGTTAAGTAATAACTTCTTTCTGGGTTTATTTATTTTCCCCAGAAATATATTGGGGTTTTTTTTTTTGTTTGTTTGTTTATGTTAAGTGCCTGTGCTTCCTTATATTTTTCCAAAGTATTTATTTCTTTAAAGTTGAACTTAACCTTATTGGTCAATGCATATGCTAACAGGGAGGACTTCTGCTCCTGCTGCATGACAAGCCTACTCCTCTTCCCCTCTCATATCCCAGATAAAAATGGTTGAGACACCGTCTTCACACTGTGCAGTCAGAAGAAGCCCCACTCTGACTTAAAAACTTTACGATCTGAATTCTTAGCAACTTTGAAGTATGCAATGCAGTACTGTGAACTATAATCACAATGCTGTGCTTTAGATCCCCAGAATGTATTCATCTCCTAACTGCAAGTTTGTTCCCTTTGACCAACATCTAAGACTAAACAAATAAACGACTAGCTTTGGCAGCTGAATCACAACGAGGATTTTGATTGATGCCATTTTAAGATTTTGTTCTCTATTCTGAAAGGCAGCTGACAGACTGTCTGAAACCAAAGCCAATGTTTCCGAAGTTGCATGCTGGTGATCTAAAGAACAGATTTAGCCTGTAGATTTATTTTGTTTGGCACATAACTGTTTTGAGTTGTCATTTAAAAATGGGAAGAAGTCATATGAAATAGGGTTTTCGAGATTATCTTGAGATGTCAGACACTCCGGCAACACTAGGTCCAGCATCAGACACTAAGCAGCGACAGGAGTTGGGGAATGTCTGCCTACTTTATACAAGGCCATGGACATACCAATTTTCCACAGTCCCTACCAGCATTTATTGTAGCACTGATAACCAAGGCTGAAGGTAAGTTACATTACATCATCACATTTGCCATGTTATTTTATTTTGTTATAGAAATATTCTATGTACACATCGCTCTCAAAAGTGACAAAATAACAGATATGAAGAAAGTGGCCTGTATCACTATTTATATTCTCAATTTATGAGTATTTGAGCTTGTGATCTCTATAGATGTTTAACAAAAGTTAATCATCTTGTAAAGGAAAATAATTAAGGTAGCACATTTATTCAAGGTACACTTGGTATTAGAGGAAAAAATTCTATTGCCAACAAATTTTGTATTCTAAAATGTCCTTTAAATTATGAAACTGGCAATGGGAAATATTATTATGGGTTTGGAGGTCTTTTCACTTTCTAGAACTGTTATAGTAGTATACTTCATAGTTCTGCTGCCTTAAGTCAAAACTTCATTTTTATTCCTACTCTTTGTTTAATTATATACATATCTTACCTTGGGTTTACATTTAGAAATAGAAATTTCCATAAAGATTAGTATATTTCTGAAACAACATATTGGCTGGATTTGTTTTTTCTAAGTATTAAATTGTAACTACTATAGCATTAAGTTATCTGTAGAGAATAAATCCGTGTATCTATATATCTATCTACTTAATAAATTTGAATCCTATATTATTGGTGAACTGACAAAATGTGAACTCCTAGTCTCTTAACCAATATGTATATTTCTCTAGATGAGTTTCGTGTGCACAAAGGAGAATAGGGCATAGTGCTTATTGCATATTTGGAAGGCAGATACTTGGAATTCAAATAACTGAAGAATAGGAGAAAACATATTCGTTAAACATATTTTTTAAAGTAATTAAGAGCAAGAGCCCTGACGGTCAAGGTAGATGTAGGTTCAAGTCCCAGGCCTGGCCCTAAATATTTGGGAGATTTAGAACAAAGAGTTTACACTCTCTGTGTCCAATTTTCCTAATTTATAAAATAATAATAATAATACCAATCTCAGTCTTGTTGTGAGGATTAAATAAATAAATTGATAGTTTATTGTGTTCTTAAGTGTCCTTTTCTATACAGTTCCTCAGTAGAATATCTAAAAGTTACTTTGTGTTCCTTAATTATACTTATTCTTCTTAAAAATTTCTATCATTTGAAATTCATTCAGTGGTCCTGGGTATAGAAACAACAAAATAGGAAAGAGTAAGTATGGTAAAATATTTAAAATTTTTTACCATAAACATCTAGATATTTATTTGGAAATTTACATCAAAGCAAAGCAATTCCATCATTATTACTGAAGGATTTATTTTTTTCCCCAAACTGACACAACTAAGAAGTTGTGGATCTAATATCTGAAAATCTAAGCATATAATTACAGGTCATAAAAACAAATGTATCAACTCTTTGATGGCTTTGTCAGATAGTTCTGGATAGAGTCATTTCTTAATGGAAACCCACTGCAGTCTTCCTTTGTAGACTAAGTTCAGAATGTTTACATAAAAAGTGGACCATATAACACCAAAGAAGCCTTGAAGATTTAGGTTATAAAACAGAATGTATACCATGAATGCACTACCAACAGTCAGGGATCTAGTAGCCTAGATTTCTATTTGGCTCAGTAATAATGACATTGGGAAAATCACATATTTCTCTATGCCTAAGTTTTTCTCACTAGTAGCATTGTGATTTTAGTATGGTTTCTTTGATCTATCCTCACATAAATTAGATAAATTATTGAATTGGTTTGCATAATCACTGGCACAGAGTCTAGGCTTAGTAAATTGTGATAATTATTGCCATGTAACCACATAAAATACAAAATGTAATGAGATGGTGTTATGGGTGAAAGGTGTCCTCCATCCAATATACTTATGTTGAATTTCTAAGCTATGGAACCTCAGAATGTGACTTTATTTGGAAAAAAGAATGATTGCATATGTAATTGGTTACATTGAGGTGAGAGTGGAGTAGGGTGGACCCTTAATTCAATATGGTGGTTGTTTTTATTAAAAGGAGAAGTTTATGGACAGACATATGAACAGGTAGAATGTCCTGTGACAACAAAGGCAGAAGTCAGGATGAGGCAGAAGCCTAGGGAATCACTAGAAGCTAGGAGAGAGGCATGGAACAGATTTTCCCCTCACCTGAGAGGGAACTGTGCCAACACCTTGATCTCAGATATCAAGCCTCTACAAATATGAGACAATATATTTCTGTTGTTTAGTCTACCCAGTTTGTGGCACTTTGTTATAGAATCCTTAACAAATTAATACAGATGCTAAATAGTAGTTTTCTCTAAATGCAGAAATGATGAGAAATTTTAATTTCTTTTAAACTTCTAATTTTAATATATAGTACTTTTTAATAAGCAATATATTATACAAGTTATACATTCATATCTTCATTGTACATTTTAGAAAATTATTAGTAAAATATACTGATCATATTTCATACAGAACCACAATATGCATTACTATTTTGACAACATTTATACTTGAAAGTAAAATTGGAACATAGGCCATATCCCTTTCATTTGAACTACAGTGAGTTGGAATTATATGATTAAAACTGAGCCTCTGACAATGAAGAATGATGGGAGCTAAAAGATCCCACAAAGAACGACAGTTCAAATTTCGCAATAATCATTGTTATGGTTCAAGGTAGGATCTAGTACAATAAAATATGAGGCTCCTTTTATGCCATGGCAAATGTACTGGCCTTAAGATGGCCTCACTTTGACTTATTAAGTATCATAAAGTAAGTGATTAAGAGAGGGAAAAGCCCTGGCCACTGTGGCCCTCTTGATTGGAGCGTCGTGCCATGCACCAAAGGGTCGCAGCTTGATTTCTGGTTAGGACACATACCTAGGTTGCAGGTTCAATCCCCAGTCAGGGTGTAGGTGGGAGGCAGGCAACCAATCAATGTTTCTCTCTCACATTAATGTTTCTCTCTTTCCCTCTCCATTACTCTCTCTCTAAAAGCAAAAATACATAAATAAATAAAGAGAGGGAAGAGCCCAGGTTGTCCAGCACAACACAAGTGGACTTGGCATAGAGTCTGTCCTGCAGATGGTTACAGAATGGATCCAAAGCTACTGAATGAATAGGAAAGCCATAAAACAATGAAATGGCAATATTACAGCAATCTTACATCATATTCTCATTCACAACGTTTTCTTAGTACCTTAATCTAATAATATAACACTAGTCAATGTAGCAGACACAGACATTACTCCAAATAAACTTAAGTCCCACAATAGGAAATGCTATTTATATAGTCATTGTGTAAGTCATGATGTGTAAGTAAAAGAAAAAAAAAAGAATGTTTTTTAATGGACATCATATCATGTTATTGACCATTTTGAAAGACTTTGGAATCTTAATGTGGTAATTTGACAACACACTATATAGTTTTCTTTATGTGACTAATTTAAATAATGATATGAATAACTAACAATTTTTTATTTATTTTTTAAAATATTTTTTTCTTTATTGATTTTAGAGAGAGAGGAAGGGAGAGGGAGGGAGAGATAGAAATATCAATGAGGGAGAACGATTGGCTGCCTCCTGCAAGCCTTCCACTGGGGATCGGGCCCACAACCTGGGCATTGCCCTGACCAGGAATCCAAATGATGACCTCTTGGTGCATGGGTCATCACTCAACCAGTAAGCTACACCAGCTGAGCTAACTAACAAATTTTTATAAACGTGAAGAAAATATGCAGTAAATGGTTGTAATCATTCCTCTTTAGATAACTTACTTATTTTAATGGATTCCAGGTTTAACAAGTCAATCACTGTTCTTATCTTGTGTTTGCATTGTTTAATCAGAGAATATTATATAGCTCTCTTCCTTGGAGTTGTGAAGCATTCCTAAAGCTCTTTAGAAGAGTCTCTGGTGGCTTTTACAAGCTATGTTTGTTTCTTTTTCTCTTTGGAGAACCTCCAGCTAAGAGCTGATGGTGTAGTCTTCTATACTTTCTTTGGATATTCCGAAGGAAATCAATATTGTAAAGTTATAGAACTTGGTCCTCATTTCAACATTACTTTGGCACCAAGAAATAGGGTTAAGGATGAAAGTCTCCTCACCAAACATCTAGCAATAATAAAAAATTTTGTTCTATCTTACCATCCAGATATTTCATTGGTATATTCATCAAACGGGACTAAAATGTCTAATTCCAGAGCCAGTTTATATATCCCTCCCACCAGCCTTGCCTTAGCAGCTGAAATGGACAAATTCATGTTATGAATAATAAAACAGATTATGAAATTAAATGCAAATAATTAATAAAAACAAAATAATTACTTCAGGGATTATGAGTAATCACTATGGGAGGCAGAAAGAAGACGAGGCTAAAAAGAGAAAGAGAAGGAGATATTTCACAGACCTAAAAATTCCTTTTGAATTAATGCATTAATTAAAATGATCGGTGTCCTCCTTTATAGGTCTTCAATTTCTGGAGTTTTAAAAATTCCCTCGAATGTAAAATCAAGTACATGCTGTTGTTAATGGCAAAATGGTGTGTTTCTATTACCTGTAGCTTTAACATTTTCCTGACCTTCTCAAGAAAGGTTGTCTTGCCCAGGAGAGCTTGAAAGCACTAGAATTTCATCTTTTGTCTGTTGTATTGTGACATGCTCCACAGAAGCTAGAACATCAATTATAATTAGACATTGCATTTTAGATCAGCACTTTGCCACCCATCTCCACCCTCTGCTTCCATAATGGCAGGGCTATGCCAGCAGGGCAACCCAAGCGTTTATATTATTTTACTTTGCAGATTACTTTTAGTTCACAATTCCCTCAGAGGAACCAACTGCATCTAAGAGAAATGAAATAAAGAAAGCACTAGTCAATAGCTCTTCTCATCTGCTGGTGTCTGATTACTTATTAATTCAGGGGCTAAGACTGACTGGTCTGCAACTTGGGAAGTCCTCTAGCCAGGCTTCTTTCCATTCTAGCCAGCACTCAGGGTTCAGATTACTTCCTTATTACATTTAACATTGAGCAAACTGCTTCCAATTATTTTATTTGTTTTTATCTTATTACCCACAAGCCTCCAAGATTAGATGCACAATGCCTTATTACACATTATATCACTGGAACATCCCCTCTCCCAAAAGGGAAATAAATGTTTGCTATTGTTAAAATGCATCCTTAGGACTCCATAGTATTAAATATTTCATAGAAAACTTTAAGGTTCTATTATGTACATGATATACTCCTAAGAAAAGTGTAGAGTGGAGATGATTATTAGTTACTGATTCTTTAGATATTATTCTCAGTTCATAAATATATCCAGAAGAAAATAAAATTCTCCGCATTTTGAAAAAAGTATATAGTGCATTAAAACATTAAATCAGCATAAAGAATTATAGCTGTATATTAATCAGCCAGAGAGTTTAATGTTAGATTTAAATAGACTCATTTAGCTAGAAATTTAATATCATTGTAACAAGAATAATAAATTATCTGTTATCTTTAATGACAGGAAAATGTGGTATTATAGTTAATCAAATATTTGGATTAATGCTATTGTGTATATCATGTTTTTTTTTTTCATTTTAAATATAGCATACTAAAAGTGTTGTTAAAATCATGCTGAAAGGAATTTAATAGATAATGAGTCAGATAGCATCAACGTGTTCACATTATCATTATTCTAAATAAATGCTAAAATTCTAGTTAATAGAGTTGTGATGACTTTAATAGTAGATAAAAGAGAAGTGAAAGAATTTTCTACATGTTCCAATGTTAATAAGCATTAAAATTTCAGAACCATGGTTATATCATCCACTTTCCTAAAGATTCCAGTGAAAGTCCTTTATTCACTCATTCATCAAATATTTATCGAGCATCAGTAATAGGCCAGTCAGTTGAGTAAGGGCTATAAATACGATAGGGGACAAGACATAGTCACAGTCTTCAAGAAGCAACAAGTCTAATGGGCAATTTAAGCAGGTAAAAATATTACCTATCATACAAAGGACAGCTCTCACAGCCCTCCATGTCATAGAAAGATTCACGGAGCCAGGGAAAGGGAAGTGGCAGAGCATTTCAGGCAGCCTGGACAGCGAGAGCAATGAAGCAGAGCAGAAAAAGCATATTCACAGGGGGGAAAATTTAAGTTTCAGAGTTAAGCACCTTTCAGATCGGAAAATGCTGATGTCATAAATTACAAAACAGTTTAATTGTGTTCATCTTAAAATGTGACATATTTAGAAAAAAATAGGTGAATGACATTGAATCAATATCATACTGTGAACATTGAGGAAATAATTATTTGCTTCAAACCTTGTAATATGTCCCAGAAAATCTGCATACTTTTTATGACTAAAGGAAGTTTTTTATACCATTTGTTAGTTCCAGCTCTAATAGTGGATAACGAGGTCACGGCTATAGCCCTTGATCTCAGACTATAGTTCCTTGAATAGCTTCCTAAAGTTACTTCATAGGAATGAGCAAATTACCAAGGGCATTCCAACGAAATTCAAAGTATCTGGTACTAAGTTAGACTGAGTACTTGTAAGAGGCTATGGGAATAATTTCCGAGGAGTAAGACTAAAGGACAAATATTAGAATGTGGGCTACAGAGCTTACACATAGCATTAGGCTTACTTTATTCCATCATTTATTCATAAATAGTTATTATGTGCAGGTAATTCTATAGTCACTGGGTACCTGTGGAGTGATCAATAACACAGGCCATATTCCACTTTTATGGAATTTATGCTCCATTGGATTATAAGCTTTTTACTATGAACCTCAATTTAGAATTATCTGAAGTGTTCAAATATGTTCCATTTGGGTCAACTGTGGTGGTTGTGTGTAAAGTTATGAGAAGATTTTACGGCCAAATGAAGGGAAGTCTTGTCCAGGTAATAGAGCCTGAATACATACTTTGGTTTGGGTCATGTAAGTTGACCCATCATACTCTTCAGGTCCCTTCAGTGTGCCATTTACATTTTTGAATTTGTTGTGCACATTGAAATATTAGGAGGTTTTATTAAAAAATTAGGGTTTTTAGCCCTGGCCGGTTTTGCTCAGCAGTTGTCGGCCTACAGGCCAACAGATCATGTGTTCGATTCCTGGTCAAGGGCACATACTTGGGTTGCAGGTTCAATCCCCGGCCCTGGTCAGGGTCACGCAGGAGGCAACCAATCAGTGTATCTCTCTCACATCAATGTCTCTCTCTCTCTCTCTCCCTCCTTCCCTTGCACTTTATCTAAAAATCAATGGGAAAATATCCTTGGGTGAGGATTAACAACAACAAAAAAAGAGGATTTTTGTATTTTCCTTAAACACTGCAAACTGACCATAATGGGCCCATGTGTTCTCATGGGACCTCTGGGCTGTTACTTGATAATATCTGTATTGCTAGAGCTGGGCCAGGGTAAGGAATGCTTCCTTTGAAGTACAGTCCCACAAGTGCAAAATTCGTTTGCTTTGCCATAATTTATGTTTTTTTTAAAGACTATAATATTTAAAAATAGTTTTCTGTTCACAACAAAATTAAGAAGAACATACAGATATTTCCCAAATATTCCATGCCCCAGCACATGCTAGCTTTCCCCGTTATCAACATTACAACCCCTCCCCAGCCCAGAGTAGTAGATGTGTTATAATTGATGAACCTGCACTGATGCATCATAATCACCCAAGTCTGTAGTTCAGGTTATGCTTCACTCTTGGTGTTGTATATTCTATGGGTCTGGACAAATGTGTAGTGACATGTGTCTATCATTACAGAGTAGCTTCACAGCCCTAAAAATTCGCTATGCTGTGCCCAACCCAACCCCTGGCAACCACTGATCTTTTTAATATCTCAATAGTTTTGCCTTTTTCAGAATGTCATATAGGTGAAATCATACAGTATGTAGCCTTTTCTGATTGGCTCCTTTCACTTAGTAATATGCATTTAAGATTTCTCCAAGTCTTTTTTAAAATTTATCTTTATTGTTGGATGTTTTATAGATGTCCCTCTTCCTCCCACCCATTGACCCCTTCCTCCCCACTCTAGCCCCCCCCCCACCTGCCTTCACCAGACTACTATCTGTACATTGGTAGTGCATATATGCATATACATTTTTTGGTTGATCTCTTCTTAGGCACCCCCCCTTCCTCTGAGGTTTATCAGTCTGTTCCTTGTTTCCATGTCTCTGGATCTATTTTCTTCATCAGTTTATTTTATTTATTAGATTCTACATATAAGTGAGATCATGTGATACTTGTCTTTCTCTGACAGGCTTAGTTCACTTAGCATCATACTCTCCAGGTCCCTCCATGCTGTCTCAAAGATTTATCCAAGTCTGTTTGTAGTGTGATAACTCGTTTACTTTTAGTGCTGAATAATATTCCATTGTCTGAAGTGCCACAGTTTATACAGTCACTAACTGAAAGGCATCTTGGTTGCTTCCAAGTTTTGGCAGTCATGAATAAATAACATCCATGCATATGCTTTTGTGTAGACATAAGTTTCAACTCTTTTGGGTAAATACCAAGAAGCATGACTGGTGGATTGCATAGCAAAATCCAACATCCTAAACTTGCTGAACTTCATAAATAATGGGGATATTTACCCAAGTTTTGTATTGATAAGATTTATAATCCCTTTCCTATGTCATATCCTAAAAATTCTGTATTTTTCCCAAACATGTGATTTTCTTTTGATAAAGATATCCTTAGACAATCACAAAGTTTTATATTATCTATGTTGCACAGTTCTTTGAAGACTTAACTTTTTAAAAAAATTTTTTTCCCTTTATTCATTTCAGAGAGAGGGGAAGAGAGAGGGAGAGAGAGACAGAAACATCAATGAGCGATAACATTGATTGGCCGCCTCCTGCATAACCCCCACTGGGGATTGGGACCACAACCTGGGCATGTGTCCTGACCGGGAATTGAACCGGAAACCTCTTGGTGCATGGGTCAATGCTCAACCACTGAGCCACACCAGCCACACTGAAGACTAACCTTTGAAGAGTCAGTTCATGTTGAACATGAAATATTTTTAAGATCAACATGTAAAATTTTATTTTTCTTATTACAAGGTGATGTAGTTGTCAATTTATCATTTTACCACTAACAGACTTTATTTATTTTTTTTACATTACTCAGTTCTTCAAAATGTGCACATATATGGGACACATTTTCTTATAATTTACGTAAATTTACTTTCGTCTGTTATTTATCATTTTCTTGTTTTTAAATTGTGTTAAATTATTTTCTCATGCATGTGTATATATGTATGTAAAAAGAGAAGAAGATTCATGCACGTCTTTAAAATGCTTGTATGGAATGAAATAAACAACCTTGCTAATATTATACACATGTATGTGGAAACTCAGACCTAGACAAAATCACATGTAGACCAAACCTTTTTGAACCATATATAGTACACATATAGTTCATAAAATATTATTATTACAAATCAATACATTTTAAATATGTGGTAAATCAGACAACCTAAATCAAAGGGTATTACATAGGAAACATCTCCACAATGGATATATTTGAGCCAAAACAGTTGACGTTTTTATAAATGTTGAGTATTAGGATCCATACATTCTACTAAGTGCACAGTATGGATTGTCATATTCTCCTCTCAGAAGTCTGTATGGTGATGTTCATTATACTATCACTATTTTTCACATAAGGAAAATGAGGAAACTAGTCTGACACTCTTCTCCCAGTGTTCAAGATTTTACTGAGCTACCTAACTTAACTACACTCATTAAATATCATTCTGGTCTAATATTTCTCAGAGTAGTAATCTACCTAGATAAATATCTTGCCAAGACTATTTTAGATAGATGAAAATAGGACATCAATAGACAAAAAAAGTTCTCTATCTATTCTATAGAAAAATGAATTAAAATAACTAATAACTAAAAAGTATTATCAAAATGTTCATATAGAAGTTAAAAAGGAAGAAAGACACCAGATGGGCTTCTTTCCCAGCATATCTGGAGAGAATTTCAACTAATTGGGACTTTCATGGTGGTTTGAGGATGTATGTTCTCCAGGTGGAAATGTGACCTGAGACCCATATTGCATATGTTGTTTCTCAGATATTGCTATGAGATAATTAGGATAAAAACTGTCCAAGTAGCTGTCCTTGTGTAGATTGTGGTTCCAGGAAACACAGCTTTGTAAAGGAGAAAACACAGTCTCCAGCAGAAAAATGAATGTGTAGTATATATATGGAATAAAAATAGTTTCTCTTTATAGAAATCAAGTGGATGATATAGTGACTTCATTGAGTTATAGTACACACAATTAATTAGGTGTGAGTAGAGGGAGCCCTTAAGACAGCTTAAACTTGAATATGTCCAGTGACAAGAAAACCTCTTTGGATTTTTTGTTTAATTTTACCTTGGTAAATAATCTCTATGGAGGAATATAAGAAAGAGTCTGTTCCTGGGGCTTGAAAAACTAAGGAAATGTATCCTTCCTGGTGCCAATTAGGATCTAGTTTTTATTTAGTGTTACTCACTAAATTTATAAGCGAGGGTACTATGTTCCCCAAATGGACTTTATTTTATTGTGATTGACTAAATTGAGGACCTATACAAATACTTTAATTTAGCAAGACACCAAGGAAACATTTTTGAATTGTTTTGCCTGCTGCCTTCAGGCTTTTGAAGCAAAAATTTTAAATAGTGAAACCCCAAATATTAACATATAAACCCAATCTTGCTCTGTTATTAATAGAAAATAAATGGGGAAATTTATCGAAAGGCATCTAATGGAGAGAGTCTAAAAAGTTTTACTTTATTGGATAATTTTACAAATAGGTGAAAGTATTAGGTGTGAAGAATTTTTTTCTCCAATAGTCAACATGATTTTTAACTCTTAAGTCATTATATTTAAGAACAGTAAATATGTGAAATCAGCTGAACTCAACACTTTCCTAGTTCCCATGCACAATGTTTAGCCATATTGCATTTATCAGAAAATTTGCAGCAGGATTAAATTATAGTAAGATATTCTGATACTTATATGCCAAGAATATACTATAGCCTTCATAAAAAACAAACACACAACAACAAAAAACAACTTTTTTCCACTATGATGTTGAGGATGGTTAAAATCCTAGATTTGAGAGCGCTAAAGAAATAAATATCCAAAAGTTTAGATTAAAGACTTAAAAAAAAATTGAAGTGTAAAATGTATTATCAAGTTCTTACCATGTTCAGTCTTAGCCAGAGATTTTTCTCTGTCTGGAGAGACCTGGAGTAACTTCAGCAGCTATAGCCCAGGAAGTTTCCCCTGTAATATCAAAATTTATCTCAAGATATTGGAATTTAAATGGGAATTTTGTGCAGCAGTATACATTATTATAACACAAATCACACTGACAAAATTCAGACAGCATTCTGAATCCTAAAGGCCTTATACTGGGAGGTATTTTCTTGCAAAAATCACGTAATTTGTGTTACCTAACATCATAGCAATAGCTCTAAGGCATCTAAGGGACTTAAGAGAGACAAAGAAAACTTAGATTTCTGTTTCATCAGGAGACCAGACAGTCTGGACCAGATGCCCAATGACTATCACAGTGTTCTTCCTTGACTCTGAAGTCAAATTAAAAAAAAATAAATAAATAAGTCTATTTTAATTCTTGAATTTGAATGACTAAAATCCCATTAAATAATTACTAAATGTTAGGTTGGACAGACTTACTAATAAATTTTAAAGAACTACTTTATTAAGTAAAAAATAAACTCAACCAGCTAAAAATTAATATTGGCAGTAATATATTTATTTTAATAAATTGATTTTTGTTCTTTTTTAAAACACTAAGTTTTTGTGATAAGCTCTTTTTCATGTTTTCAGGTTCATCTTCTAAACCTTTAATGTTTTAAATACACAGATATAGTCAGTAACTGATCCTTCTAATAGGAAGCATCACAGCATGGTGGTTAAAAGTAAAAATGCCAGATTTGCATATTTGACTTCTATTTTATATATGAAAAGAGGAAGTACTCTAAATGTATTTGTTTCTTTTTTTAATATGGAAATTGGAACATTGCCAATATCTGCATTATTTTGAGAATTAAATGTTAGCACATACAAAGAACTCTGTAAGAATTATACACTCATTGCCTTGGCTGGTTTGGCTCAGCACTTGGAGCACTGGCCTGTGGACCAGAGAGTCCCGGGTTCGGTTCCCTCTAGGGGCACGTACCAAAAAAAAAAAAAAAACAAACAAAAAAACAATTACACTCATCAAATGATAGCTATTATCTTGATTGCACAAAGTTTGGGGGATGTCTATTTCTGCAGTGTGTTGTTTCTACTTCTTGTTGCTTATGGTATTTTGTTGGTTTGTTTCTCTGCTTTTGTTTTCGTGTGTGGTGGTGGTTGTGTTATGTTTTCAGTTGGAATCAGGCAGTGCTTTATGGGTGGAATGGTTTTCAGTCCCCTCTTGAGAGTGGGGCACTCCTGCAGGGCTCTGCGGAATTCCTTGTGACATGTATTCCTCTTCTCCTAGCAACTATGTAGCCGGCACTGCTCGACAAAACTGTTACACTAATTTATATCCCAATTTAGCAGTGTTTGTGCTGATGATTTTCATGAATTACTCTATTTTTCACCTAATGAGACAAAGATATATCCTTGTCATTTCTTTTGATGGATGACATTTTATTCTATTCTACAATTCCTCACAAAAGATGGAGCCTTTTTAGTGTTGTATATTTAAGCCAAGTTCTCAGTTCTTTGAGTATTTTAGGCAGCTGAGTATCATGCAAGTTTATTTCTCTAGTTTCATGCTTGCTTTTTGCTTTAACCTTTGGGTATTTCTTAATGTCTCAACTACATATTTAAAATATTTTAACATATATTTTATTAAGTATTTCAACATGTGCACTGAGAGAACTATTTTAGACAAACGTATTACAAGTAATAAGAATTATGATCAGATTTATCCTCTAGGACAATGTTTCAGAATGCTATTTAAGAGTGATGGGGCAAGAGTAAAGATGAGGTGACCAATTTGGTAGCTATTGCAGCTGTCTTATTGAGAGAATGATGACTTGGATTTGTTTTTTCAACAGCAATAATTAAATGTGGTCAAATTAGGGATACATTCTAGAAGCAAAGCCTTTATGTTTCACTAAAGATTAGATGTAAATTGAGGAAATAAAAACTAAAAGTGATTTCTAAGAGTTTGACTTGAAGAACAGGGTAAAGGGAAGTATGTATTCATTATCCAGGTAAAAATGTGAGCATCCCTAAAATAACTAATAGTGAGCCGAGAGATACACTAAAGATTTGCTGTAAAATTGGTCAAATTTGATGACAAAGGGGGGCACTGTATGGTACAGAGAGGGAGGTGATTTATATGTGATGTCTTCAGTTGATGAAGGTTGCGATAATTAAGATAATGAAAGTGGCAAGAGGGGAAGATTTGCAGAGAATGCAGACACAAATGCAGTCTCAGGCAGGCCGAGTTTGAATGCTTACAGCACAATCGTGGATATTTTCAGATCATATTGTTTCATAAAAGGATTTCCCTCTCAGGGTAAAGTTCTGAGCCAGAGATGAAGATTTTGAAGGCATATTTACATGAATTATCTAAGGTTCTGAGATATAATAATATGTGACATTTCAGGAACTTATTGGATACATTATACAAAGTCATTAGCATTTATGAAAAAGTAAATAAAATTATACCAACATATCAGTGAAGTTCCAAGTCTCTCCTCACACTCTTGATGTTTTACCTGTACTTTAGCTTTATCTATAACTCCTAGGCTTTGCAATAATGAATTCCATTAATACGTACTTGAATTTTAAACCCTGACTTCAAACACTATTCTCCTGTGGCAAATAAGCTGATTAAAATTAAGACCTGGAAAATGTATCTGTTAGTCTGTTGTTTAGATACTTACCTTCAGTTTTTTTGTATCATATAACTTTGCTCTCAGACTGAAATCTGTGCACAACTACGGTACCATAACTGAACTTTGGCCAAAACACAGGGATTTATGTTAATGATCCTCATGTTTTCAAAGTCTTCCCTTGAAGTATAGGGCACTCTCTAGAGAAGAGAATCAATAAACCTTGAAGAATGCATATGGAACATTATTTAAACTAGGAGCTGACAGGAAGCTAGCAGATGCTAAGGAGCACGGAGGGTGAACTGCGGAAATCTGCTGGGGACAGCAGGCACATAAATGAAACATGCATGGTAACTGGTATAACGAGGAGAGTGAGAGATGAAAGAACAGGGAAACCAGCTACCTACCCAAACGGTAAGGACCCCGTGTAAGTGCATGTTCACCAAACTGGTATATTCATTCATTCACTTAACAAAATGATCAAACTTTCTGGCACTCTGCGTGGTTCAAGGGGTAAAGAGTTGAATGAGAGTTTGGAAGGAATACTGATCATTGTGATATTGTTCGTATACTCACAGTGGCATTCGGTGTACTATGGAAAGTCTTAGGAAGAACTTTTGATGCAAATCAGTGGGTTAGAAAAGTCATCCACCCCGCCAGGAGTTTAATCCTTCAAAGATACATTGGAGTTAGTCAGAAAATAGAAAAGAAAAAAAAAGAGAACAACCTTCAAAGCAGAGAGAAAGGCATGTGCAAAGGCTTGAAGGCAAGAAAACAATGAGCCTTCTTGAGATCTGTTTTTTCCAGTGTGTCTATGATATAGCAAGAGGTGAGGCTGGAATGGTTTAAAGGCTGAGATAATGAACGTGTGTGTGCTATGCCCAGGAGTTTCTATTTTAATTTAAAGGTGATGGAGAGGCACTGAATTCTTTTTTAAAGCAGAAGAATAAAATGAAGAGATACGCACATTGATAACAGGATAGAGGATGTCATGGAGGGAGCCAAAATTCATATTGGGCTTTACTAATAAAATTAATGTTTGAGAAGTAGTGCTGATAAAGGAGACAGAAAGAGAAAGTGCAAATATGTGACCATTATTAAGAACTAAAATCCCTGAAGTTTTTTTAATTCATTCATAGGCACTGTATATGAAGATGGTTTTTCTAAGAATATACATAAAGATTATATAAATAGCCCAGCTGGTGTGGCTCAGTGGTTGAGCATCAACCCATGCACCAAGAGGTTGCCAGTTTGATTCCCGGGCAGGGCACATGCCCAGGTTGTGGGCCAAATCCCCAGTGAGGGGCATGAAGGAGGTGGCCAATTGATGTTCTCTCTCATCGATGTTTCTATCTCTTTCTCTCTCTCTCTCTCCCTTCCTCTCTCTCTAAAATCAATAAAGATAAAAAAATTTTAAGATTATATAAATAAATAGAATAACAAAGAATAATTAAATATAGAAACCAGGTGTGATAGTTGGTTAGCTTATTCAATGCATAGCTATAGAGACAATGTCTAATGAAAATGGACACTCAGAAGAGTTACAAATCAAAAACCACTCCTCTGTTAGCTGCTTGAAAGAGGAATGCCCAGAGATGATATGTTTAATGTCATCTAACAGGACTGATGCAGACATTCCAAACCTAATTTTACACATGTGTCAATCTTAACATTTTCAAACACACCTGATATTCTGCCTTTATTTCTCAGGGAACTTTTTGGAGATGTGGCATGTTCACTAGCTTTTAACTATTGCATGATAATAGTGACTATTACAAAGTGGGCGAAATGAAGGCAGAGATTGTTGACTATATTCCCTTCACTGTTATCCTTTTTGTATTTTGGGGTAGTAGTCAGCAAATGCTTCCTGGATGAGGTTAGTGTATCTATACTGTATCAAAGTAAGAATATGAATTAAATAAGTAAAAATGCAGAGAAAAGAATATTCCAGTGGCATTATAATGTAGACAGTGGGAAATATTAGCCTTTTAGAAACAGCAATTATATATGTGTTTCAATTTTATTATTCTAGAGCCAGTGTGAAGGATGTATTTGGAAGTGACAGAGGTAGTCAAAAAGTTAGGAAAGTCCTGTAGGAGTCCAGACGAGAGAGAATATTAAATCCTACTGAAAGTAAGAAAGAGATCACAAGTTCTAGGAATGCAAAATGGGCCAAATCTGATCAATGGAAAGGTGATTAAGTAGCAACAGTGGAAAGTAACTATATAACATTGAAAACCAGAGTTAGAGAAGGAAGGAATGAAAGAACCAGAAGCGTGATGATTATGGGTAACTATTTACCAATATAGTTGAAACACATGGTGAAATGAGCAAATTCTAGGAAAATATAAGAAAAAAAATGGTACAAAAAATAGTTAAATATAAATTTTAGAATCTGAGTCTGTAATTAAAAATCTTTCCACAATTTAACTTCTAGGTCTAGACTGTTTCATCCATGAATTATAACAAATATTTAAGTGATAAATTCTGCTAATTTTACAAAAAATTTTAGAGAATAAAAAAGTAGATACATTCCACAACTCATTTACTGTGCCTAACATAATCTTGACACCAAAACATGATAAGAATATTATAAGAAAACTATACATCAATATCACTCATGAATACAGATATAAATATCCTAAACAATATACTCAAATCAAGCAATGTATATAAAAAGAATAGTAAGCACAATTACTAATCATCTAAAACCATTAATAAATTCAATTCATGAAACTGAGGATTATTTTTCAACAGTTTACATAATTAAGAGAGTGAAAATGCAGTTTGCTCAATTATACAGGTATTTTCAGCCAACATAACCTATACAAGTTCAGTATCTAGCTTATACCTAGGTTGTGGGTTCAATCCCCATTTAGGGCACACACAGGAGAAAACTGATCTGTTTCTCATGTCAAATTTTTTCTTTTTCTTCCTTCCTCTCTCTCTAAAATCAGTTTAGAATTAAAAGAAAAGAAATACAATTTTTTAGAATTTCCTTTTGAAAATTATTTGCATTATTTACTGAAGTTAAACATCCAAATACTCCATGAAACAGCAATTTCATTTCTAGTTTATGCCCAAATGACATTCCTGTGTATATGTTCCAAGATTCTTATAGCTGAATATTCATGGGAACACTATAATAGACAAGAAGTTGAAAACAATATAAATATCCACAAAGAGTACATTAGATAGATTGCTGTAAATTGACACAATGGAATAAATACTATGCAGTGATGAAGACAAAGGAATTATAAATAATAGTTCACACATATTTAGTGAGCAGAAGGAGCCAGGCAGAACAGAATACATGCTGCCTGGTTACATTTATATTAGCTCCTAAGCACAGGACAAATTAAACTACAGGTTTCGTGCACACTTTGGTGTGCACGCAAATTATTGCCATAAAATTAGGATATTTATCTCTGGGGGAGGGCAGGAAAGATATCGAACTTGAGAGTGTTAATGAAGTGTCTTTGAGGGAGTTATCAATATTTTGTATATTCTTCTGGGTCCTGGTATGTGAATTCACTTTTTTATTTTTTAAAAAGTATTGAGCTGTGCATTTTTGTTCTGTGTATTTTCTCAGTGCTATATTTCATAATGAAAAATGCTAAAATGTATTATTGAAAGATAAATACAATCTTGTTAGTTTAGTTCTGTTTTTTAAAATAGCTCAATCCTATTTGAAATAATCCTAAGTGTGGTATTAAAACAAGTAACTTAATTATTCAGAAATTTATTTTCTATAAATGAAAAAGAGTGATATTGATAGCTATTATCTTACTTTATTATGAGAAGTAAATGACAGAATATTGGTAAAAGAACCTGTAATACAGGTTTCCTTTATATGTTAAATTAATTTCTCTCTCAATTTATTTCCTCTTCTAATCTAATTATCTATTTCATAGAACCATAGCAACAAACTTGCAATTTTCAGTCTCTCTGTCTCCGTTTCTTTCTTCCCCTTTCTCTACTTCAATAATGATAAAAGTATGCCAATTTATTATCGAAACATCTAAATTCTCCCTCAATTTCTATATTCTTTCTGCTACAATAACTTTGAAATGATTTTAATAATAAGGGAGACATGGAAAAGAAGCAAAATCGCTAATAAAGAAGCTGTGGGGCTCAATCGGAGTGATTTCAGTGGTGGAGAAGACTTTGAGTGGATGAGCGAGGTGTTCAGTGATATATCTGGGATGGGAGGCATGCTGTGTGGAACATTAAGCAAATGTAATTGTGAATACAAGATGATTTGGTAATCAGGAGGGCATGCCCAGGTATGTGATAGGCTATGCAATGATAGGATACCTGTGAAGGGATATGCAGATTTAGAGTTAAAGAAAGACATCTAAACTGCATGTGAAAATGTAAAAGTTATTCATAAAAAGATTAATATTGAAGCATTTCATGTAATTTAGGTCAAATGTATTCAGCAAATAGAATTAAAGGAAAAAACACACAATTGGGCCCAAAATTAAGCCTATGCATACCAGCTTTAAAAGAAATTGGTTAATGGCCCGGCCGGTGTGGCTCAGTGGTTGAGCATCGACCCATGCACCAAGAGGTCGCCAGTTCGATTCCTAGTCAGGGCACATGACCAGGTTGTGGGCCCAATCCCCAATGGGGGGCATGCAGGATGCAACCAATCAATGTTCTCTCTCATCAATGTTTCTATCTCTCTCTCCCTCTCCCTTCCTCTCTCTCTAAAATCAATAAAGGAAAAAAAAAATTGGTCAGCAGAATAAGCATCAACAAAGGAGATTATAAATAAACAATTATTTACCCAAATTGCAAGCTATTAAGTTAGCCTGTCATGGTTTCACATTTACTGGTAGAGAACATGAGACTCTGGCACAGAGAAACTTTATTGTTCATAGCACAGCAAGTAGCACGAGCTTCATAATCTTGTCAGTTTCCCTGACCTACTAGAATAGGCCAAACCACAGTGCGAGGAAACATGAGTGGCTGCTAGGTTCTGGCATCAGTGGTGGATTGACCACCAAGTGTCCAGAGAGAGCTGGGGAAGTGATGGAGGTATTTCATATCATGAGTAGAATGGTATTCACACACTGTGCTTTCTTTACTAAAAAGTCAAAGAATTATATTTTTATGATTGGTGAATGTTGTCCCGTATACATGTTGGCAGTTGAATTGTGTTCCCCACAAAGAACTGTTGAAGACACAACCCCTGGTACCTGTGAATGTGACATTATTTGGCAGTAGAGTCTTGGTTTGCATATGTAATCAAGTTAAGATAAAGTTGTACTGAATTAAGGTAAGCCCTAAATCCAATGGCTGATGTCCCTGCGAGAAGGCATGGGACACAGAGACACTCAGAAAGAATGCCATGTGATAAGAGAGACAAAGAGGGGAGTGGTGCACCTGTCAGCCAAGAGGCCAAAGATTGCCGGTGAGAGGAGCAGAAACAAATTCCTCCTCAGAAGCTCCATAAGGAACCAACCTTGCTGACATCTTAACTTAAAATTAATAGCCTCCAGAACTATGAGAGAATAAACTTATATAAGTCACCCAGTTTGTAGTAATTTGTTACAACATTCCTAGAAAAATGATAGAGTATAGCTTATCCCAGTAAAGCTGAATTTTGAAAAATGATACAAGGGCATATTGTGAAATATACATATATATACAGCATAGTGAAGTGTCATGTCACTAGTAAAGAACAACTTAGATAATGATAACTATTAGCTTAGAGAAAAAAAAAAGTGTTAGGTGATACATGACCAACTTTATCTGATTTTGAAGTCGTTTTATACAAAATAAACTTATTTTTAAAATTAAGTTTAAGGTTGTGTATTAGTCAGCATAGCCCAAATGATATAGTGAGTTGGCTCCAAATGTGTAACATATTTGCTCTTCTAACGATACTGGATGGGCAAAAACGTGGGCAGTGACCCAGCTGGATGCAAGCTCTGCCATATTCAACAGTTTGTTTCCTGCATGTCCTGTGGAGAAGCACGGAGGTGCACAGGTGGGACAGTTGCATGAGCCAAGGCTGGAACAGCTGCCAATCATTTTCACATACATTTCATTGGCTGGAACACAGTCACATGGCCATACCTAACTGCCAAGGAACCCAGCACATTTATTAAGCTGTGTGCTAGCTCTTAGAGAAAAATTTCTTTATTGTACATTTTAAAAAAACTGAATATTCTCAGCTAGGGAATCTCTGTGAAAATTCATTACTACCATAGCACTTTAGACCAGGCTATATCAGTAGTATTATATTTGATCTTCACATAGCCACTCACTCTCTCACCCTAATCCAATGTGGACTTCTTAAAATAGATGCCTCTCCGTGTCATTCCTCAGCTCAGTATTCCTCGCTAGATATCCAGCGTTGATTGAACTGAAAATACTTAATAGGTCCTAGGAATTCCAACATGATCTGAGCTCTTCTTATATTGGCAAATTCATCTAGTTCCAGTCCTTCACTTATATTCTTTTCTCAACCCATTTCAGACTTCTTACAATATCTACAACTCATCATGATTTCTTCCTGCAATCTCTAAAACCCATCATACTTTCAATAAACTCTGAGGGTTTACGTTTCTGAAATACTTGTCTTCCTTCTCTCTACCTTCTTAAACTTTTCTTATCATTCAGATCTAGTTTTAAAAATTATCTCCCTAAAGAACCTTTTTCCATTGACTTTTACACCTCAGAGCTTAGGCTTATAAAAGATCCTGTACATGCTCTCTTTAGGGCACATGCACATATGCAATTATTTAAATAATTATAATTCTTTTCTATCTGTGCTTTCCAGTAAACATTTTAAAAATAGGGCTTGTGGCCATTTTGTTCACCATTTCTATTTCAGTGGTCATTACATAGTAGGTTATTAAAAGGTTATTTGATGGAATGGCTTATTGTTTAAAGGAGGAGTGTCTAATTGAATACTTTCCAAAATGAATATTTACTTTAATTAAGAAAGACGTGGCAAGGCAACCAAATGATTGTATTATATTTTGAAAAATATTGGAGTCCAAGAGGGAGCATGCCATCGGTAACAGCACACAACAGCACAAACCTAACACCTGCCTCCCTTTATAACAGGTGGGTAATAAAACTGTGGAATGGAAATGACAGGGACTTATCATTTGGTATAGAAGTGATAGATTTAGTTCTGGAACTGGTATAGTATTACTTCTACCACGTTCCGCTGGTTGAGATGTGTCAGAGGGACTCTTGGAACACAATGTGAGACGCGACTATCCAAGGCATGGATACCAGGAGAGGTGTTTCATTAGGAACTATTTTTGGAAACTAGATGCCGCACAACTCAAATAAGAAATATATGGACAAAGACCTGAGCAGGCCCTTCATACAGGAATGTATAAGATGGCCAATATGCATACAAAATTTTGCTCGACATTATTAGTTACAATTTAAAACTACCGTGAGATACCCTTCACACCCACTAAAATGGCTAAAACTAATAATCATTGGTAAGGGTGCTGAAAATTTAGAACATTCCTATATAGCTGGTGGGAGTTTAAAATAGTAGAAACATATAGGAAAACAACTGGCAGTTTCTTATAATAAAGTTCTACATTAGCCTACTTTGTGACCCAACAATTCCACACCCAGATATTTACCCATGAGAGGTGAACATATATGTTAATAAAAAGATTTATAGAACTCATGCTTATAGAACTATTATTTATAATCTCCAAAACCTAGAACAATCCAGATGTCTATTAAGAAGTGAATGTATAAACCAACTATTGTGTACTCTAAGTGTGGAAAACTACTCAGCAATACAAAAGGAAAAAACAACACAGAACAGCATGGCTGAATTTCAAATTGTGTTGAACAACAAGAAAAATAAAAAAAGTATATACTGTACAGTTTCATTTGCAGGAAGTTCTAGAACTGTAAAATTAAGCTAAGGTAATAATTATGTTAATAGTTTACGAGGGAGAAGAGAGCGATGGCTTGGCAGTATATGGGCACCACAAAACTTTCTGGGTGGTTGGAGCATTGATTATATGTTTCTATACATTTCAAATATTGATTAGGGTGATATATGTAAACTATTTCCTTAAATCTATCCAGTTTATTTTATGTATTTTATCACATATAAATAGCATTGATTTAAAATCTCATGGACTGAATAGACTTTTTTTTTTTTAATATGTTTTTATTGATGGCTTAGAGAAAGAGAAAGGAAGAGATAGAAACATTGATGTGAGAGAGAAATATTGATCAGCTGCCTCCTGCACGCGCCCCAACCAGGGATCCAGCCTGTAACCCAGGCATGTGCCCAGACCTGGAATGTAACCAGGACCTCTCAGTCCATGAGACAACACTCAATCCACTGGGCCACACCGGCCAGGCTGAATAGTCTTCAATAGTCATTAAAATAGAATATGTTAGCTCTGGTTGAGTAGTTCAGTTGGTTAGATCATTGTCCCGATATGCCAACGTTCCAGGTTTGTTCCCCAGTCAGGGCACATACAAGAATCGACCAATAAATGCACAAATAAGTGGAACAACAAATCGATGTTTCTCTCTCTCTCTCAAATCAATCGATACATTTAAAAAATTAAAAAATAGAATATATTGCCCTGGCCGGTTTGGCTCAGCTGTTACAGCGTCGGCTTGTGGACCAGAGTCCCGGGTTCAGTTCCTGCTAAGGGCACATACCTCAGTTGCAGTTTGTCCCTGGCTCCAGTTGGGGTTGTGTGGGTGGCAACTAGTCAATGTGTCTCTCTCATGTCGATGTTTTCCTTTCTCTCTTCCCCCCTCTCTCCTCCCGCTCTATCTGAAGATAAGTGCAAAAATGTCCACGGGTGAGGATAAAAAATAAATAAATTAATTAATTAATTAAATAAAAAATAGAATATGTTGAGCATCTTAAACTATATTTCATTTGCATGCATAACTGTTTTCATCTCTTTTATTTTAATTTTACTTAAGTTTCTGGCATATATCTAAGTGAGATACACATGACAGCTAAATTTCTAATTATGGCATGCAGTTTTAGAAGATAACATGCCAATAAAAGGCTAAAGAAAGCTTAGGGAAATCTATTTTATGGAGAAAATAACTGGATGTCCTTTGCAAATCACTTGGAAAATGAAATGGCAGAAATACAGGATATTTTAATCCATCACTAACTACAACTGAATATGAAAATATGGAAATTTATCATTGTACCTTATAAAGAATGGAAGTATTGTAAGTATCTTGATAGGTCCCAAATAGATTGTAGGAAATTCTGAAATGCTTGTATACATTGTAACTATGGAGGTTCTTAAATTAATAATTAATAAGAAGGTGACAGGCCAAAGCACATATTTTATTTAAAAGATCATTTCAAAGTAGATGCTAAATAAACTGCAGACTGCCTGAGTCATCTCACGCACTGCCATCAGCAATGGAAGGGGGCAGAAAGATGCTAAGCAGCATATGTTAACAGTATAAAACATTACACTGAAAACTACAAAGAAGGAGTCATAGTCTCCAAGAATAGAAACAAAAACCTACATCTCTTTTGAAGATTCGTTTGTATAATTTCGTACATTATGTATAGAAAATCTGTTTAAAAGAAATTTGGGAAATCTCAGTTCCAGATTTGCTTTTTCTTTGTGTTTCTACTCAGAGATTTTTATTGTTCTAATAAGGAGAGAAAGCTTTTAAGAGCACTACTTTAAATATATGGTGAATTAATAGATGCCTCATTTGAGATTTTTTGAAGTACAAATACTTTTCATTTCAGTTACTAATTTATTCCGCTTTCCTCCTGAGGCATGGAAAAATGTTATTGGCTGTGTGTGTGTGTATGTGCACATATTGCATGATGATGCATACTCAAATAATTTACAAAGAGGGTATTCTGTAGCCATACAATAGTAGAAACATTAAAATCATTAAATTTAATAATTTGTGGAGTCAACAGTGTTATCCAATGATAGGAGATTTCACCAACATGAAACATGTTATGTCCAAATTAAAGTCCATG
This sequence comes from Tadarida brasiliensis, assembly GCA_030848825.1. Lineage (NCBI taxonomy): Eukaryota > Metazoa > Chordata > Mammalia > Chiroptera > Molossidae > Tadarida > Tadarida brasiliensis. Next base: position 40,559,355 of record CM061257.1, on the reverse strand, counting down.
CATTCCAACTTGGAACTGAACCATGTGTATGGCCAGTGTTTGTCTAATAGGAAGATGAAAGTGAATTTTAAAATATTTTCATAATTATAAATAATGAATGAGTAAAACTGAATTATCAACTTAAAAAGAGGAATAAAAATATAGTTAATGGTTTATATTATAATGAATATATAGAAATTATTAGAATTATATAATTCTCTAAAATTAGAATATACAATATTAGCTTTATGATGTATTATCTTAGTGAAGACTGGTTATTTACTTCATGCTTATTTCTTCTGTTGGGTGCACTTATCCACATTGATAATGTTGTCACAAATTTACCTGTCTCAGTCTTCAATTCCTTCCAAGTTTGTAGACACTTAACTATTTAAGATAAGTTTAAATATTAGACACTTAAGTATTAGATACGGAAATATTTTAGGATAAGCTTCAAATTACTTTTATACAAATTACTTAGGAAGGTTTAGTTAAACAGGAAAACTAAACAGTCACTGACTAGGGCTGTTTTGCCAACTTCCCCACAATGCACACATCATATAACCTACCTGTGCTACCTTTCGTTTCACACATCTCAGGGACATTATACTTACTGGGAAGAATGAAACTCTAAAGGCTCAGTGAACCTTGACTCATTTTCCCCCAAATTCACACTAATAGAAATATTAGTGTATATTTTATTTCCTTTTCCTCTCAGCAACCATTATTGACATCGATAAAACAACAATAATAACAATAAAATGTCACCACATTTAATGGGGATAATATATTCTAATAATACTTGGGTGATGTAGAAGTCATTAAGACAATACTCTTTGCATCATTAACGACAAAATTAGGTAGTAGAATGGTATTTGTAAAATGGAAATATTTGGCCACAAATAAATAACTGCAAATAATGGGGGAGGAAGACTATTCCTGGTACCTAGAATGTGGTCTGAGGTCTACAGAGGTGACCTGGAGGGTGTTTGGCAAGATTGAAAGACTATCCAGAGAAATGAGTAGCCGAGAATTAAAACTCAGGAAGGGATATCTGAAAAGGAAATTTAGGATGAAATACTGTGCAATAAAAATCTCTTCTCAGTCTTTCCTGGAGTAGTAGTGGGGCATTGCCTACTCCACCCTCCTTTTTCCCCTCACTGCCTGGTGTGGCTGAAGGGGTTAGAGGAGCTGTGGGGAGGGCTAAAACAGAACAGGAACCCAGTTAATATTTTATTTATGGTGGGAAAACAAAAAACATCTAGTCTAAAAAGTTATAAACACGGCACTCAAGTCACAGACAGGACTTCACACAGGAGGAGAAGCAAACTTGTGAATATCCCAGAAAATAATAAGGTGAAGTACATGAATATCTTAGTCTCCAGCTTCAGACTCCGTTTTCTGTTTGTAGATAAAGTTCATACATAACGTTAGAAAACTGATCAATTGCCCCAGAAAGGGGAGATTTTCCGTTGCATGCTGTCTTCACCAAAACAAACACAGAAATAGTGATAGCTTGAAATACTTTCTCCTCTGTTGCTTCATTTAGCAGCTGAAAAGCTGTGGAAATGGAATGGAGATTTAGTCTTGAAAGGGTAAGTCATAACTTGATGTAGCTTCCTACACCTCATCTAAGACCCCACACAAAGTTCTCTTTCAATTTAGGAAACTCACACATGGCAAATTTTACTTGCAATATCTTACTTGTGGATATTGAACATGAGTCAAGAGAGAGATTTTGCATTTTTATGACCAGCAAGGCCAAGCTCATGCATTTCATTTAAAAATAAAAATTGTGCTTTCCCTACTATTTAAACTACATTTTCCACTTCCTTGTTGACTTCTCGGATAAGAGGAATTCCAGGCCTTGATGTGCAGACGCAAGAGGTCTGAAATAGGTGAGATAACATATATATTGCTCAGCAAAAGCAGCAAGAATCCAGGGTTTGTGAGACTCAACGGTGTGTTCAGTGGAGCGTGGTTGATGATCCGAGCAGGCCTGTGGCCCAGGCGCTCATTTACAAAAGTGGAGGAGATGGATGGGTCAGCTGCTGACAACCAGAACTACCAAACTCTGAACTAAATACACAAGCATTTCGTATGCATTTTCAGCAACTATGAAAACAAATAGAAAAAGATACAGAGGCTAATAGGAGGAAAATTATTTCTGAAGTCAGAACACCATATTGCGCTAAATTATCTTTTCTGGTGGCTGCGTAATGAATTGTAAATCAATAGTTCTAGTGTGCACTTAAATATGAAATTTTCAGTAAATGTATTTTACTTTTTAACATTGTGAATAAAGCTATTGTAGCAGAAAATTGCAAATGATTTAGAAATGGAAAAGAACAGATAAGAAATTCTGAAAATCTGACAAAAATAGGGTGTGAGGGTTCTGGTAGGGAGGTATCAAAATAACTTTTGTGGAGAGAAACATTAATTTTGCAGGATGTGCATCATGTATGTTTGTGGTATTTGAAATATTTCTTTCTAGATCTTTGGCTTTTTCGATTTACCACAGTGCTACTGTGCATCCCATTTTCTCTAGGTTAAATGCAAATTCTGAAAAAGTGGGACTCTTTCTCTCAAGATGTTTATTTACATCCTCCACAAAGTGCCCCACTCTGCAACAAGGGCCGGGGTCACACTGCTTTCCCTGACACCTCCACAACCTTTCTTTTCTGCCTGCTCTTCCTTTCCATTTTACTTATGTTACTACATGCTAGATTCAACAATGTGGGATTGTTAAGTAAGAGAGAGGTAAACTTTTATTCCCTAAATATTGAGCACTTATTAATTTTTTTACAATGGTTATGCGATCATTTCTTTACAAGCTGCATGCCATGTGTGGGTAAGGCTTGTGTTTGTGTGTGCATATACATGTGTGTGCTTGGCCTATGGTTATGTCCATATGATACCAAACTCGCTATGAGACATGGAGAAAATCTTACCAATAAGTTTGCTCTAAAATATCTACAGACCAAATGTATGTCTCTTGTCAAAATGAGGTTAATCAGTCAAATCACTTTATTTCTTCTCTCTGATCAATTGGCCTATTGGGACTATTAAATTTATTCCAGGGGCTCTGTTCTTCTCTCTCAACGATCTGATTAATTAGTAGCTTTTTTCCCTTAGAACAGCATTCGCTCCTTTTGTCTGGAGTCATTGTATTTCACAAACATCCACATTTAATTTCCTTCAGTGTATTTATCTTAGAAACTGAAGCTTCATTGGGATGATTGATCCCTTCATGATTTAACCCATGTGAACATGGGTATGGGGCGGTGCTCAAACTGATCCTATTGTCTCCAGGCATGTCTTTATGCGCAAAGGAGCCAACTGGGAATAAAGCCTGTAGTTCACTTACAGATAATATTGTTATGCGGCCACGGCTTCAGACAGGCTCCTAAATGCCAGCTATATGTTGGCAATCAAAACAGACTGGGTACCCATCCAAATCTGTGTTCTCTTGAAAATGCATAACCTCTTTTGCATTTTTAATTCAATGCAAATGTTTGCCAATATTGAGAATTTGGATTCAAACATGGCATTCAAATCCCACAAAAAGATTTTTTTCCAAAAAAATTAATCAATTTTACCCTTTGAATAGAAGATTAAAGGATAAGACAAAAAGAGAGATTCACAATGATGAGAGAGAAAAAAATGTATGGCGAGAATTGAAGAAGAATCATGCAAAGTTAGAAAGCCTTTTGATTAAGATGTAATATATTGCATAACTTCTATGTAATTAACATTGTAGAAACCATGAGTGCTATAGAAATCAAAGATATAAGCTGAAGATAAATGCAATAAAATTTGAGAAAATAATTTGATAATTAAGACAATGGAACAATCAATTACGAGACTGTGAACTCATGGCTAGTTTGTGTGGCAAAGAGTTTAAAAGTTTCAGAGGATGATGAGATCGCAACAGCTGGATTGGCAAGAGAACGTTTATGGTGAAGGCTGAAACCAGAATGAATGATACCTGTGCAACAGCTAGAACTGGACTAGGTTATGAAGAAATGGGATGGATCTGTAGTGAGAGCAGAAAGGAACAGTAGGAAACATGCATGCTTGTTCCCTGTGGCTGCTGCAACAAACCACCACTAACCAGATGGCTTAAACACCAGACATTTAGCCTCTCATCGTTCTTCTGGCCAGAAGTCTGAAATTAGTATCACTAGGCCAAAAATTGACAGCAGGGCTGCCTTCCCTTCGGAGGCTCCAAGGGACAATCCATTTCTTGCCTTTTGTAGCTTCAGTGCTACAGCATCTTTGGTTTGTGGCCAAACCACTATCATCTCTGCCCCAATGGTCACATCGATTCCTCCTCTGTTTTTGTTCAATCTCCCTCTGCTCTTCTCTGATATGGACAATGTACTTGCATTTAGGGCCCACTCAGATAGTGCAGAACAACCTCTCTATCTCAAGATCCTTAATCACATCTGCAAAGACTTTTCCCCCCATATAATGTAACATTTAGAGGTTCCAGGGATTGGAAATCAAATCCACAGAATCTGAGGGCCATTATTTAGTTCATGCCAGCAGACAGCTCTATGAGATAGCAATGAGATGGAGGAGTTCAGTCTGCAACCGGAGGAGGTTTATTGAGGAAAGAGAAGCAGTTAAACTGGATAAAAAACGGGGACTACTTTATAAATGACCTTGAAATCCAAAGTAATTTGCACTTGACAACATAGTAGATGATCTCCCTATCTATTTTGTCCTGAAATCCCTTTTGCAATAACACACCATCATCATCATTCTACAAATTTCCCCTAGATATTTTTACCTTACTAATTTTTGAGTATTTTATTCTAAGTGTATCACATATATTCACTTATTTAATCCCCATAATGTCTCAGTGAGTAAAATACTGATATATACCGATTTTACAGAGAAGACAACTGAGACATAAAGGGGAAGTAACATGCCTAATGTCACACACTTATTAGATGGAAAAGCCAGAATTAAGACACACCATTTTGCTCCAGAGCCCTAGCTAAATAATTTAATAGCTTAATACTACAAAAGTAAACTGTCTCCCTAATGTATCTAATATGGTACCTGGAATATAGTATATGCTCAATAAATGACAGCTAATTTTTTAAAACTTTCAGCTCCCATCTGTGCATGTATTTACCTTTGGACAATCAGTAATTCTAAGTTTTAATTTTCTCATTTATATGATTAGAAGAATGAATCTCATTGTTTCCTCCTAAATCATAAATTCTATAATGACACTATAGTGTTTATATGATTATGTGCAGAAAAATAATTTGAATTTTTTCAAGGAATTAAGTTATGACAGTTCTCCTTAATCTATGTCAGAGTATATAATATATAAGCATTTGATGGTGAATGCTTGTAAATTAGGCATGAAACTCAAAATAATTAGTTGTTATATAAAGTAACTTTCACTTTCCCTAAGGGCACACTACTTAGCATACTTAGTATTTGTCTGCACCTGAATAACCCATTTTTTAAAAGATAATTAATTAAACAAAGTGATCTAGATGATGTCTTCACATATGAATAATTTGACCATTGGAAGTTTTGTATCTAAAAGAGTGCATTTTGATACATAAAATGAATTAATCTGCTTGAGCATGACTCCCAAATTTAGTCAAAATGGTTTGGTGACTTTTTTTTTTTTTTTTTTTACTGAAGTCTTGCCAGTCTAATTATAATTAAATTTAACAAATGTTTATTGGAATTTACTCTGTCAAGTACTATAGACCCTGGGCATTAAATAAAAACAAAACAGCACACAGCATCCAGATTCTCACAGTTGCAGTTCTATGTCTACATACACATAGCATACAAGGCAAGGTGACAGAAAATAAACCGTTGTGTGTGTGTGTGCGTGTGTGTGTGTGTGTGCATGCGTGCGCGTGTGTGCTTGTGTGTGTTTGGAAGTATTGATTAGGAAAAGAAAGAAAACCAGAGGTTATACATTGCTGACAGGCCCAAATAACTGAAGATGAAATTGAGATCAATAAGGCACATCGCACAGTATTGTCACTGACAGCAACCACGGGGGAGCAGAATCATGCTCACTAAACTGGAATAATAGCATTACTTTCAGAAAGTTTAAAAACATTTTTAAAATTAGTATTTTTTTACAGTTCTATCAACCCTGCTAAAACTTAGAACCATACTTAAAAGATTAAACGGGGAGAAAGAAAAACAGCCACAAAGAACTCTCCCTTGATCAAAGAAAGACTTGATCAGACAACCCTTTAAAAATAGTTTTGAGTCAAACCAAAGTCAAGTCTCTGAAACAATTACAAGTTCTAAATACAGCTTGGTGAGAGAGAATGTGGTTGGTTGGGACCCATTTACATGTGGAATTTGTAGAAAACGTTGTCTATATATGCCTTTAAATTTTTTTTTTAATACAAAATGTAGCTACACCTTAGAAAAGTGAAGAGGCTTTTCACCTTGGAAAGGTGATTTTATAATACTATGAAGATAGTAAAGTTTTCTTAATCTAGATTTTAAAGTTGCAATAATGTTTTGAGCTTCCCAGACATAAAGTCTGCTTATTTAAAGTTGTAGTTGTTTTTATTGAAAGGATAGATGCATTTATTTGAAACCTAGTGCCCTACTTATTTAAATATAGTTTAAAATGTTGACTAATGAAATAAAGTATAATAAATAGATGATTGACTTTGAAGAAAGAAACCTCACTAGTTTGTTGTTGTTGTTGTTAATCCTCACCCAAAGATACTTTTCTATTAATTTTTAGATAGAGTGTAAGGGAAGGAGAGGGAGAGAGAGAAACATCGATGTGAGAGAGACACATTGATTGGTTGCCTCCCACACGACCCCAACTGGGGCCAGGGATTGAACCCACAACCCGGGCACTTACCCTTGACCAAGACCCATAACCCTTCCATCCACAGGCGGATGCTCTGACTGCTGAGCCAAAGCAGCCAGGGCAAACCCCACTAGTTTTTATTTTTAAGATACTGCACACATTCTGTTATAACAATGATCCAAAGTATATGTGGCACAAATAAGATGCAGGTTGACTTTTCTCTAACGCAGTGATGTGAGAGTCAGCTGTCCAGGAATACTGGGCTAGCATCCTGGCGTTACAGACACAGGCTTGTGTTTGTGGCTCTGCCTTCTCTAGGCACAGCCCTCACTTGTGTGGTCCGAGAGGTTCCCATAGGTTCCCATACCCACACTCTTAAAAAAAGGTGGGGGAGGAAGGGCAAGGATGGTGGAGCTGTTCTCTTAGGAATAAAACCTGAACTTTCTACTCACCAGCACTTCTCATATTCCGTCCGCCAGCACTTGGTGTGGCCACATGTAGCTGCAAGGAAGGTTGAAGAATGTAGTCGGCTGCCACGCGCCAAGCTACGGTTTGTATTTTCTACAGGAAAACCGGGTGACAGATACTGAGTGAAAACTAGCAGCTTCTCCCGCAACAATTGTCACATTGTCCTGAAGGTGGTATTGCCTGATAATTCAAAGTTTCTGACACTAGATAATTAGATGACACCTTGAGGTTTGGGTAGCAGCTCAGAACCAAGCCGTTGTGGAAATATTGACTGTGCACTTCAGCTGCAGGGAAATGGGGCTGGTGTGAAGCTGGAGAAGATGTAACTTGTATCCTTTTCTATGACTTATCCCATGACAGAGGTTCTAAGCCACAATAACATGGGTAATAACTTTAAACTCATTTGGACCCTGAGGAAAAAATTTTTTTTATCATTTTATAGAAACATTAAAGGTAAGCAAGGATGACTTACCATTATGGGAATTTTTATATGAGCTTTTCAAATATTTCTTGCTCTCCCTCTTTGGTGTTCATTGCTTGTGTTGTACCAGTTGCTTAAATATAAGAGCAAAAATAAATAAATAAATAACAGTTTTTAATACAATCAATAAATATTTGTTAAATAAAAGCACACAATAACATGGTAGAATTTCTAATGGAGATGAGCAGGCAGCTGTTGGACAAAGCTTCCCTTGATATTGAGGCCAACTAGTGGATTTGGTGGATTTGTTAGAAAAATGCATGGCTTCACCGGTTAACTAACATTTTTACCTTTAACTTGGCTCTGTGTTATCCCATAGAAGGCTTCACCTCCTAATTGTTTCACCTGGCCTAACAGTGGCACATGTAATCCATTCCATTTGTTAGTTTTTTCAAGTATGACTTGAAGCTGAACTAAATCTTTTTACTTTATACTGATATAAGAGAAAGCTTTGTCTGTAAAACAGTATTTCTACAGAAAACAGGTCTATATAACTGTCAGAGTCATACTCAGCTAAGGAAATGCTGTGATAAATGGGGTACCCTGACAATACCTGCAAAGCACTAGCACCATAATACCTACAAAGAACTATCCTGTGACAGCATCCCACTGATTAGAAAAAAGACCCATTTTCCTGACTGTGCACAGCCCAACCTCATTCATTTTGATCTGTAATACATAAACAAAAGCCATGAGATACAAAAAAAAAAAAACGCAGCAACAGTGTCAGAGGGTTCCTTTTTTTTTTTTTTTTTAACAACAGTGTGCCTACACTAACAGGGAGCAAAGGAAAAATAGGCCTGGTGATGCAGCAATAGAATTCATAGGAATATCAGTTGCAGTTTTTCTAGGGACACACTACCGGAAAAATTCAAGGTATCATTTTGGTAAGGAATAAAAGTAATTCCAGAAGATACAGAGAAGCTAGACAACCCCCAATTCATTTATCAAAATGCCTGCAGCTCCCATTTCAAGTCAGGTGAAACAACAATAAATATTTGCAAAGTAAGTTAATCTGTACCCAGAGCATTTTCATAAATAAAAGGTCAAAAGAACACAGTACAGAGCTCTTAGCTCTTGCCAAATTCTGTGAGATTTGATTGCAAAGGAGAAAAAATTAACATAAAGGAAATAAAAATACAAAGAGCTTTTGAAGAAATCTTGGCCCTATTCATTTTATATGTATACTTTGAGTTCAATTTGAATAAAAAAATGATCACATAATATAAATTGCACAAGTAATTAATAACCAAAACATAGATCTAAAGTTTTCATTTTGATTAATAGTAGCAAGAATGTAGAAAAACCAAATACTAGGACCTGAAGAGTTGAATGTTTATGTTTCTAAATTGCAATGGGGAGTTAAAGAAATTTACATTTTAGAAACAATTCTTATAGGAACAAGCTAAGATAATTTCCTTATTTCTGTGTTTCATCTGTCCCCAAATTGAATAAACATGCATTTCCTAAAAGTTTACTGAATCATATAACAAATATATTTATTCTGAAACAGTGTTTGTATACTTTCGGTTCATTTCTTTTCATTAAAAATCAAGAATTTTCATGATATAAATTAGAGTTTGTCACTAATCATATTAGCAATAACTGAAAATAATTACAATGGAATTTCTACAGCCTGAGAAGTTCCCCTTGTGGCTGATCATATTCTATATTTATAAGTTTAAGAAACCAAGAAACAAAAACTTATAGCCCTATGAATGGTTAAAAAATATAGAGTTTCAGGCTAGTATATATTATCCAAATGTGTTCTGGGCATCCTCATTCGTGCCAGGCAGCCTATCATGTGTTAAACTGAATTTGATACATATTGTGCCCTTTGAATTTTGTTTTTTACATGATTGACTTAATCAATGTTACCAAAAGCTTAAAGAAATTATCAATCTTCTCCTTTACTTTTTCCCAACCCTGTATATATACCAGAAAATGCAACTCTAATAAATATACTCAGTAAGTAAAAAATATAATGCTGATAACATATGGAAAATAAATTTTTTGGGGAAAATGCTATCAAAATGTTATAAGGACAGATATGGCCTATAAATTGATTAAAATACATAATATATACCTAGAATCATTATATTGTTTTTACTATTCCACTAATCAATACAAAAATGTTTTCTTGCTTTAATAATCATAGCAGCATATTTTTCTTTTATAGGACATACTTTTATATTGGAAATATACCTAATAAACTAAAATATATCAATTCATAGTCAAAAGTAATAAATTTCAATAATTTTAGTATTCTTTTAATTCTTGATTAGGTATCAGATTGGATTATATATTTTTTTATTCTTTCTGGCACACATGGAGCTCACCCAGTGTACTATGTGTACTGGTTGACATCTCTGTCCCAGGGCACACTCAGATAGTTGGGTGACCTGAAGAAGGTGAATTGCATGTAAGATCATTAATCCTGATTATCTGAAAAAGTGAATGATTGACCTATAGCACAGGCTAGGCTTTTGTACTAACAGAAGTTTCAGCTAAATTTCTGGCTTATGTTATACAGCTGGAGATTCAAGATTATTGTTGCCGGATATAATGTTACTATTTAAGAGAATACCTATAATCTATAGATCTCAGTAGTCATGTGTGTGGTTGTGGTTGGAACAGACTGAATGGAAAGAACCCTGAGTTTTATCTGAACCCTCAGCCAGAAGTCTATCTTTAATTTATCCCTTAAAAAATTATCACTAAAGTTCATACTCATAAACTTTATAACTTTCATTTGGTTTAGACATTGTTGTCTCACACTAGACTGTGTATTGATTACAAATTTACAGCCCTGGTGAGTTAGCTCAGTTGGTTAGATCATCGTCTCAATAAGCCGAGGTTTCTGGTTTGATCCCAGTCAGGACACATACAGGAATCAACCAATGAATGCATGGATAGGTGGAACAACAAATTGATGTTTTCTCTCTCCCTCTCTCTAAAAAAAAAATAATAATAAAATAAAAATTAAATTTACAAATTGTTTATAAGATACAATGTATATTCTTGTCACAATTGGGAGGTACGTTTCTTCACTATGTAAGGTAGGGAAAGGAAAGCCAAGGCCAGGGTCAGGACTTTCCACAGGAAAACAATTCTAAATCTGTTCAAGACTAAACCTCGAAAATTCAGCACCATAAAGCACGAAGATTAGTTAGACCAGGAATACATTACTATCCATTTTCAAGTTTTTTGATAGCTTATTCTGTGATGCAAACATGTAATTAGATCTAAAGGGATTTAGATAAGTCTGGATTAGGCCAGTGGTAAAGGTTATTGAAGACCTATGGGGAGAAGCAGAATAACAAGTTCCTCTCAAATTAGATATTAGACATGATCCCAGACCAAGTGTACTCATCATGGATTCTGTTTCCATCATGCTGCTTTCCTCCCACGTAGAAAAGTCACCTTGCCACCGACTTGTCAGGCACCATTACTGTGGTGTTCTTCCACAGCCCGAACTGTCTTCTTCTTTCAGATTTCCATTCCTTACCACTAAGGAAAACTTGTTTCTTGTGGGTCCTATTTTCCTTAGGCCATCTTCTGATTGCTAAGTTGGTGGTCCATTAATTTGACAAATGAAGACTTCACAATGCTAATTCAAATCCATTTAAGCTTTTGGGCATCTACACCAAGTTTATAACAGGTCCTATATGGCTTATAAAGAAGAGGTATGAATCTAATTTTCCAATGGCTAAACTAACTGGATTGGTGGCCATTCCTTTCACATTAGATAAAGAAAGAGACTAGAGGGAATGACCCTCATAAATGTGGGTGTTTTTTTAAGGGCAAAATATCCCACTGTTTTTTCTCTTAGAGTTAATATAAATAGAGCACTGTACTGCAGGATTTTATAGCTTAGTCTTAGCAGTAAGATCGGGCTAAGGCCTTGCTTTGTTTTATTTATTAAATGTACTATTTCTATATGCTTATAATTTAATACTGGTCTTTTTTCCATTAGTTATCACATATAAGCAGACCTTTACAATAAAGAAGAATAACTGACAGTTTAAATAATTGTATCCTATTTTTAATGAAAATGGCCATTTGTAGATATAAGCAGTGATTGATGTATGTGTGCGTGTAATGTTTAAATAGTAACATGTAAAAGAATTTGTGTCTAAAATTTTAGTATGAAATAATCCATAAACTTGACATGTCTGTAATATTTCAGTGCATTATTTCTTACTAATAGTCACAAATGTGCCTAATGAAGGCAGATTTAGTTAAAGTAAATCATTAGCATTTCCATGGCAAATGTAATCATCATCTCAATTAATTTATGAATTCATATTGCTTAGCTTAGGCATTATCTGGAAATGTCTTTAGACATTTGCCTAAAGCCTTTTAAAAGGAATCACATTTGATGAAATTACTCAGAATAGTCTACCACTGTTATCTAGAACTGCTGCTCCAAACTTTTTGTTACATGATCTGGAGTGATTTACTTGGAGATTTATCACTGCCGTAGTCACTATATAAGAAGACAAATAAATACAAAAAACAAGGTTTTGCTATAAGACAGTAAGGAGCAGGTGCTTTCTTCTTCTCCATTAGCCTTGCATCCTCAATTGTGATTGGATGGCTCATGTGAAAAATCAAAAGAAAATTAATATTTTCAATGAACATTTTTATGCTATTATTTCATTATTTTCTCATATCACTTTGAACATCTAAAGCATATAGCAGTTCATTATTAAAGCAAAGAATCAATAATTCAAAATCTCATGCAACCAACAAGAAATAAACAATTAAGATTCTGTTATGAAGGAGTGATTGGAAAAATTGATTTGAACTGCATATTATTAAATATAGTTTAGGTAATTTATTACTTTAGAAAGAATTCCACTTGCTGATCAATAAGTGAAATGTCTTGATTTAAAACAAAAATACTTACTTTTGCATTTGTTTGGTGTAGCATACCCGGTCACTGCTGGATTTTGAAATTGCAAATCATTTAAATATCTCTACTCAGCAACCTTATATCTTCTTCTGAAATGAAATATATTCTTGCTGAAATATAATCCCTGGGCCAGCACTGGATATTTAATCTTGGAGAAAGTGAATTTTCCTGCATTATTAGACAGGGCTGAGCAGCAGCATTTATCTTTATTCTCTCTCATATCCTCCTGCTTCATTTGAGAGAGAAGTTGGGGACTCTCTACAGGATTTTCTATAATGTCAAATGATGCAATGCTTTTAAATAAGTTATTAAGCCTTCAGTTCTCAAACTTGCTGGAGTCAGCAGTATTTTAATTTTATAAATATCTTCAGTTTTTAAGTTACTACAGAATATGCCCCAGAAAGACAAAAATGCACTGCCAATGGAATGTCCTCACACCGACTGTTCTACTTGTAAGTGTTTTTAGTGGTTTTCTAAATAATTTCTTGGTGATTATAATAATGAGATAAACCTTTAGAGTGAGATATCTGAATCCACCAGGCAAAGACAGATTTAGTGTTTAAGTGTAAAATAAAATTTTAGTAGACAGAAATGACATGAGTAAATGATTTGTATCATTTTCATTTTAAGTTTTTTTCCCTCTTATTTCTGAAATTCAAAAATGGATTTTTAAAATGTTTACATGATTATCTAGTGAGAAAGACAATATCTTTAAAATTATCCCACTTAATGTAAATGCTTTCTTGGGAGCTAATTTCTATTTTTTTAATAACATGAAGTTCCAGGAACTTTCTCTTCTTGATGAGTGGGAAACTATGCTTACTTGATGTATAACACATGCAAGCATACTATATAGAAGGAACAAGTAGCAAACTATATAAATTAAGTTATATGCCTAACACAATTGCTGAGATAAATCAACTTATTTTAAGAAATATATTTCGGCCCAGCCGGTGTGGCTCAATGGATTGAGTGCAGTTACATGGACTGAAAGGTCTGGGTTTCATTCCCAGTCAGAGCACATGCCTGGGTTGTGGGCTCGATCCCCAGTAGGGGGCGTTCAGGAGGCAGCCGATTGATTTGTTTCTCTCACATTGATGTTTCTCTCCCCCCGCACCTCCACTATTTCTAAAGGAAATCAATGGAAAAAATATCCTTGGATGAGGATTTCGGATGAGGATTAACTAAAATATATATATATAAAACTTTAAAAAAAAGTATTGTGGTAAAGTACACATAACATAAAATTTAACATTTTAACCTTTTTTTAAGTACACAGCTCAATGATATTTAGTACCTTCATATTGTTATGCTACCATCAACACCATCCATCTCCAGAACTCTTTTCATCTTGCAAAACAGAAAACTATATTCATTAATTAATAACATCCTGTTGCCCTCCTCCTCTCTGCTCCTACAACCACCATTTTACGTTATGTCTCTGTGAATCTAACTACTCTAAATACCTCATAGAAGTGGAATCATATATAATTTGGATTATTTTCTTCAGCATCTGTTGTCAAGGTTCATCCATGTTGTAACATGGGTCAGAATTCTCTTCCTGTCTTAAAAAATTATTATTCAATCATAGTTGACATATAATGTATTGGTTTCAGGTGTAAAATATAGTAATTAGACATATACTTTAGGAAGTGTTCACCCCAATAAGTCTAGTACCCTTCTAATAGCATATACAGTTATTATAATGTTATTGACTATATTCCTTATGCTGTACTTTACATCCCCATATACTTTTTAATCTCTTTCACTATTTTCACTCATTCCCCCAAACTCCTCTCATCTGAAGACAATCAATTTGTTTTTGTATGCATGATTTGTTTCTGTCAGGTTGTTTATATTATTTTTAAAATTCCACATGTAAAAGAAATCATGGTATTTGTCTTTCTCTGAGTACTATCACTTATCGTAATATCCTAGAGGTCCATCCATGTTGTTACAAATAGTAAGATGTCATTCTTTTTCATGGCTGAGTAATATTCCATTATATATATATGCACACCACTTCCTCTTTATCCATTCACTATCAACAGACACTTGTTGTTGCTTCTATGTCTTGGCTATTGTAAATAATGATACAATAAATATAGGGATGCATATATCTTTTTGAATTAAGGTTTTGGATTTCTTTGGATAAATAACCAGATGTAAAAATGCTGGGTCACATAGTATTTCTATTTTTAATTTTTTTGAGGAAACTGCATACTGTTTTCCATAGTGGCTGCACCAATTTACAATCCCACCAACAATAATACAAAAGGGTTCCCTTTAATCCCCAACCACACCAACACTTGTTTGTTTATTTATTGATGATCGCCATTCTGACAGGTGTGAGGTGAGAGCACATTGTGGTTTTGATTTTTATTTCCCTGATGATTGGTGATGCTGAGTGTATTTTCATGTGTTTACTGGCTATTTCTATGTCCTCTTTGGAGAAATGTCTGTTCAGGCCCTCACTCCACTTTTTAATTTGATTTGTGTGTGTGTGTGTGTGTGTGTATGTGTGTGTGTGTGTGTGTGTGTGTGTGTGTGTTAAGTTGTATGAGTTCCTTATATATTTTGGATATGAACCTCTTATCAGATATCTTCTTCCATTCAGTAACTTTTCACAGCTGAATATTTTAGGGACTCCTATTCCCAGCACTGATGCTCCAGGCTGGAGATTGGGACTGGGACCCTCACTCCTCAGAGGGGACCTCCACAGCCAAGATATCCCTTGCAATTCCAAAGATTCCTAATCGTCATACCATGTGAGTGGGCTTGCCCATTCTGAGCATCCACCCTCCTGTCAGTCTTATTGTGGCTTCTTCTTTATATCCTCAGTTATAAGAATTCTGCTCAACTAGTCTTCATGTTCTAGATCAGTGGTTCTCAACCTTCCTAATGTCACAACCCTTTAATACAGTTCCTCATGTTGTGGTGACCCCCAACCATAAAATTATTCTCGCTGCTACTTCATAACTGTAATTTTGCTACTGTTATGAATTGCTATCAGAAATATGTGTTTTCTGATGGTCTTAGGCGACCCCTGTGAAAGGGTCATTTGACCTCCAAAGGAGTCACGACCCACAGGTTGAGAACTGTTGTTTTAGATGGTTGTTCTATTATTTCATTGTAATTTTGATGTGGTCATGGGAGGAGGTAAGCCCAGAGTTTACCTCTTTATTTGACCATGTAACTTTTGAATGAAGTTCTTGTATGTGTTTTCTTTGCTTGTTGAAGATAGCAAAACACAGGAAATTAAATTGCGTATCTTAAAATATATAGCTAATAATATAATGGAGTCACCTTGAAGCGTTTGATTAAAAATCCAGTGATCTTGAGACTCCATATTCCACTAACAATGTACAAACCTAGAAATAACATCACTCCCATATTTGGCTCCAGTAAAAACAGCAAACTCCCTGAACAATTGGAAAATAAAATAAACTCACTTTAACCTGTCAGATAAGTGCAAGACAATCAATTTACACAAATATAAACAAAGGCAGGCACCTCCAAAGGAGTGAGCATTTGTTTAAATATGGTTAATGCCACCAGGCACCAGTAAGATGAGTTCAGCTACTTGGAGGATAAGTGTGGGATAGTGGGAGAACCTGGAATCCTGGAAGTTGCAGATACATTGCGATATTGCAGCCACACTCAGACTTTCTCCACATACCTCACTTAGGGCTCAAAAGTTGTTTGCTGGATGACAGGAGAATGAGGAATATGCCCCCGCATTATGCAAACAGGGGAAGAGAAAAGTAGCTTTCTTAGGAAAAGCACAAGTCCTATGTGGATTCTTTTCTCCTATCTCTACAAGAGAACAAATGCCTTAAACCTCTGGAGAAAGTAAAAAATGCTATAATACTTTTAGAACTATGGTGGTTATCCATTGTAGCAGGGAGACAGGACAAGAAAAGACTCTCTACCTCTGGCTGAGCAAAAAATAAATGTTATGCTCTGCTCCAGATATCCTATTGATCTCAAGTCAAGATCACTGAGAAAGAGCTGATTTTTAAACCCAGGGACACAGTGTGTCCCTAAGAGCCATAGTCAAACAACAGAGATCATTTCACTAATCTCCCACCAAGCTAACAAGTGTTGAGCAACAAGTCACAGCAGTCACCTGTTGGAAGAGAATAAGAACATGGAAAATGATACTCTGTGAGGCAGAAAGCAAGTCCCAGTGCTGAGGCTATACAGACACTGAGGAACTTCTTTGGGTCAACCAGCCCCTGCTATACACACAAGTTGACAACAGAGGACTCTAAAGCCTGTGATGTGCTGAGGATAAACATACCCACAACAAATCTCCAATCAACTCTTTTATAGGTGGTCTAAACACTCCACACTAAAGGTCTAGCAGAAAGAAAGACATGCCTACTTCTATTCATTAACAAGTACTTCAGTGTCTACTGTCCTACACAATCACCATATTTTAATAACAATAAAAATAATATAAGAGAGAAAAACATCAAGAAGCTACAATAAGATGTTAAGAGCCAAAGAAGTCTACAGAACCAGACACACGATGAACCAGATATTGGAACTATCAGAAAGGAATACTATGGTTAATTGTTAATATATTAAATATTTAAAATGATGACCAACATGTATAATCAAATAGATAATTTCATCAGAGATATGCAAAATATAAGAATATCTGAAACATCTCCATTTTAAAACTATGAACAATGGTAAAAATAAAAAATAAGAAAAAACAACAAATAAATAGAGAATTATACTGTGTTGAATTGTGTTCCCTCCAAAATTTATATGTTGAAGTCCTAACCCCTAGGACCTCAGAGTGTGACTATATTTGGGGAAGGAGTCTTTAAAGATGTAAATAAGTTAAAATGAGGTCACTGAGTTGGGCCCTAACACAAAATGACCGCTGTCCTTATTAGAAAGAGGAGGGTAGGGCTCAGACAAACACAGAGGAAAGACCATGTGAAGATACAGTGAAAACAGCCAAGACAAAGAGAGAGGGGCCTCAGCAGAAACCAACCTATGGACACCTTGATCTTAGAGTCTAGACTCCACAATGGTGAGAAAATAAAGTTTTGTTTTTTAAGCCACCCAGTCTGTGGTACTAGGTTATGTCAGCCCTGGTAAACTAATAAATATACACTAATAAATCATTATGGATTTTAAAATGTCATATTATGAACATGTCAATTTTACTCAAACAATTCTATATATTCAACATAATTTTGAATAATATACTAGTAGGAATTTTGTAGATATTGACAAGCTGATTCTAAAATTTATACAGAACACGAGAGAACTGAAATATCCAATATGATTTGAAAAAGAAGAACCAGTTGGGAAGAGTGCACTACCAGATTGAAAGACTCATTATTGCTCTTTAATAAATGGTGTTTGGAAAACTGGATATTAACATTCAAAAGAATGGTATTGGACCACTATCTTATACCACTCCAAAAATTTAATTCAAATGGATTAAAGACCTAAATGTAAGATGCAAAGCTATAAAACTACTGGAAAAAAACATGGGGAAAAAACTTCCTTGACATTGGTATAAGCAATGCTTTTTTGGATTTGACTCCAAAAGCATAAGCATTGGAAGCAATAATAAACAGATGGGTCTACATCTGATGAAAAGGCATCTGCACACACACACACATAATCAATTTAATAAAAAGGCAACCTAATGAATGGAAGAAAAAATTGACAAACTATTTATCTAATAAAGAATTAATAGCCAAAATATATAAGAACTTATACAACTCAATAGCAAACAAAACAATTTTATTTAAAAATGGGCAAAAGACTTAAGTAAATATTTTTGCATGCAAATGGTCAACAGGTACATGAAAGGATGTTCAACATGACTAATCATAAGGGAAATGCAAATCAAAATCACAATGAAATGTCACCTCTCAACTGTTAGGATGGCTATTATCAAAAGCACAAGAAACAGCATCGCCAATGAGGCTGTAAAAAATAAGAAAACACTTGTACTCTGTTGGTGAGAATGTAAATTGGTACAGCCACTCTGAAAACCAGTATAGATATTTCTCAAAAAAATTAAAAATAGAACTACCATATGATCTAGCAATTCCACTTCTGAGTACATGTCCAACAGAAGTTAAATACTGTCTGCAAAAGCTATCTACACCCCATGTTCATTGCAGCATTATTCACAACAGCCAAGGCATGAAAACAAAAATGTTCATCAACACATGAATGGATAATATTTAATTACACACACAGACAATAGAATATTATTCAGCTGTAGAAAGAAAGGAAATCCTCCTTTTTGGAACAACATGGATATACCTTAAGAGCATTATGCTAAGTGAGTAAGTCAGACAGAGAAAGACAAATATTGTATGTTCTCATTTATGTGCAATCTGAAAATGCCAAGCTCTTAAGATAGAGAGTCTGATGGTGGTTGCCAGGTTTTGGGGGTTTGAGGAAATGGGAAGATGTTGGTCAAAGGAAACACAATTCCAGCAATAAGATGAATAAATTCTGAAAATCGAAAGTAAAGCACAGTGGCTATAATTAATAATATTGGATTACATAGTTGAAAGTTGTTAAGAGAATAGATCTTAATGTTATTATTACCACACACACAAAAGGTAATTATGTGAGAAGATGGAGGTGTTAACTAAATTGACTGTGATAATCATTTCACAATATGCAATTGTATCAGATCATCATGTACACCTAAAATTAGATATGTTATATGTCAATAATATCTCAATAAATTTGGAAAGAAAAAACTCACTTTAAAGTGGCAGTAATGAAAACAGTGTGATATATGAAAGAGGCATAGAGATTAACTGAGCAAAATAGACAATCAGAAATTGACTCACACGTGTGGTAAATTAATATTCAACAAAAATGTTATTATACCTTAGTAAAGAAAGGATATCCTTTTTAAAAGATAGTTTAGAACAATTGAATATCTATATGCAAAAAGTTAATCTAGATTTATACTGTACTTCCTATATAAAAATAAATTTAAAAATATTCATAGAATTAAACATAAAACTTAATTATATAACAATCCTAACATAGGGGAAAACAATTGTGACCTTGGTTAGATAGAGATTTCTTACAAACTACAACAAAAGTGTAATCAGAAATTTTGAAATAACAAATATTTATCAAAATTTATTAAAAATATATCAAATTGATCAGTTGGTCAAAAATATACACATCAAAAATGAGAGGTTCTATTCATTGAAAGATATGCTTTAAAAAATTAAAAGGCAGGTGATATCTGAGAGAAAATATTTGCAAATCACATATCTGATAAAGAACATTTTTAGATTATATAAAGAATTCTCAAAAAATCTATCTAAGGAAACAAACAACCCAATAAACAAATTGGCAAAAGATTTCAAGAGACATTTCACAAAAGAAGATACACAGATGGTTATTAAACAAATGAAAATATGCCGAACATCATTAATTATTGGAGAATTTCGCATTTATACCACAATGTGTCTTTACTACACACTAATTAAAGTTACTAAAATAAACTAACTAATTAAATAAATAAACTGAAAAGCTGACAATACCAAGTTCTGGTAAGGCTGTATGGCAACTGGAACTCTGATATATTATTGGTGGGAATACAAAACAGATTTTGGAAAACAATTTATTGTCTCTTATTTAGTTAAACATAAACTTATGATTCAACAATCCTGCTACTAGATATTTGCCCAATTAAAACAAAAATGTGTGTCCTCATAAAAAGATGTACATAATTTTTTTAAAGCAGCTTCATGTATAATTGTTCACATCTGGGAACAACCCAAATGTCTCTCAACTAGAGAATGAGAAAATACAGTGCATTAAGCCTGTGCAATGGAATTCTACCCAGCAATAAAAAGGAATGAACTACTGGTAGACGCAAGAACATGGATGTACAGAGCAAGAGAAGAGTGGACTTTTTGAACACTTTGACAATCTAATATGGAGTCACTGTCAGCCATGGCATTTTTGTCAAGTGCCATGTCAAGAATGAGGTAATGAGGTGTAGTGGGAACACCCTTAGGAGGGGCTGGACTGCCACAAACCACAAGTCTAGACGCTTGGGTAAGGACTCCATCCAGACACCAATATGAGTGTGACCTCTGCCCCTTGTGGGCTATAAAAACTCAAAGCTCCAACCACCCGACACTGGAGGTTGGCAGTACCATGGGTCACACTCGAAACCCTGTCGAAATTCCAGTCCCCAGGATGTGTGCTGTCACTCTAACCACCTGGTTTGAGACCAATGCCTGCCTCTCCACGTTCCAACACCACCCCCAGTGACGGAGACTTGTCCTGGATGCTGGCTCTGCTACTTCTATTGCATAAGCTCCCCCTCCCTGTGTGTAACCTGTGTGTGACTCTACTGGCTTGTTGGGGAGGTCTCCCCTAGTAAATCTGGCATTGTAGAAAGACATAAACATGTGTGAGTGACTCCTTCTGGGATTCTCCCTTACAACAATGAATGGATCTGAAATGATTCATACAGAGTTTAATAAGCCAGACTCAAAAGAGCACAGGCTACATGAATTTATTGTATGATATTCTTCCAACAGCAAAACAATCAAATCAGAAAAAAAGCTGAGTCATTTCCAAAGGCCTGGAGTGAGAGGACTGGTTGATTTCCTAAGTGTGACTAAGGCCTTAAACTTCCCCTCAGCCTGGTTAAACTCAAGTTTTCTTTCAGACTGTACACCCTAGACTTCACTTTTCTTAGAGCATTCACTGCAGAAAAGTTTCAGTTGTAGATTCTTTCTCTTCTCCTTTGGGATGTAAATCTTCTCCCAGATTCATGCCAGTTTTATAACCCAAGTGATGCATTTCTCAAGGACTTGGGAGCCATCAGTTTGAAATGTAATCATCAAGAAAGAGCCCCTTTTTCCAAGTCTCTGTGAGAGGGTAGGGGCATTACTTTGCACCAATTAGCAAACTCAGATGGTCTATTCATGTTGACCAACCTCATGGCTTGTTCTGTCCCTCTTTCCCACTTGTTCACTCCACCTCTTAAACACTCTCCTGAGCTTTGTTTCAGCAAAATTGTGTTTAATTGTCTCACTATTGCAACACTGTTGACCTCTATTGTAATTGTCTTAAATGAGCTCTTCCTTGCCTGTTTAAGTCCGTCCAGTGGAATTTTTCTATTGCAAGAGCAATGGCATTTTTTTTTTGAGGTGATAGAACTATTCATCTTGATTATAGATGTAATATGAGGACTGTATATATTTGTCTAGACTTGCAGACCTGTGCACTAAAACGGGTAAAATTTTCTACATGTAAATTTACATCTTAAATTTTAAGTATGATTTTAAAAAAAGAAACTTGTACTCTTAACTACTATGTGTTATTGGTTTTAACCAAAGGACATGGTTTCTACTGCTTTTTGTTCTATAAAAGTCTCATTGTAAGTTAGAGGACATGAACACAATAGTGAAAGAAGAGAGTAAACAGAAGGAAGAATGGACGATTTCTGGAGAATGCCATATACAAGTTTAGCCCAAATGTTAAATTGAAATGACCCAGAGGTCAAGGACAGAAAAGAGTATTCCAAATTCTTTTGAGGACCTTGAAGAAATACAATGTAACTAGACAAGGAAGTGAGAAGAGAATTCTGAGTGACACATTAGTTAAAGGTCTGAAAGAGACAACTCACAAAACATAATTAATTGCCAGTGCAGGAAGGACTATTAGGCATAGCTTGAAATAGTGGAGAAATACTACATTTAAAATTTGTTGAGTTCTATTTCGCTCAAAGATAGTATCTTCTCTGTATTATATCAGACAGAGAATCCCCAACATCTGCTTGAAGACATAGGAATAACCTGAGATCTAACCTAGCAAATCAATGGCATGATAATTTCTTGATCAATTTGGTCAATGTGAATGCAAAAAAGGGTTCTATAATCAATCTAACTGAAAGTAACCCCACAGGGTGATCTGATCATAAATTCCTAATTAGGCAGGTCACAGTGGGTGGTCACACCTCAGACATATATAACTTATTTATTAAAAGTTTATCTTTGCCTTAAGCAAGCACTGTCCATTGTTTCTGTGCATCTAGGTTAACACAAGTTTGAAATGCCTTCTTTTCAGATCCCCCCTAAGCTAAACCACCCTCAAGAGAACACATGATCTTTTTAAGGATCCTGAAATCTGACCTCCGCTTTGATTTTCTCCCACCTCCACATACTCTTCTTTACATTTCCTCCTTAATTCAAATTGTGTAAAAGAAATGGCAAACTGTTATTCTCAAGAGCATTTAAGATCTTGCTTCCTGGCCTTGTCATCAGTTTGGCTCAAATAATCTCTTGTAAAAATTCTCTACAGATTTGGACACTTCTTAAGTTGACATCAGGTAGAACAGAAGAGACTGGTGTGTCTTTCTTCCTCTGTTTATTTCACTGGATCTCTGATATCCTAATTAAAAGAAAAATGTGTTTCATAAAAGCCATTGTAATTAACATTAAAAACTAGGAGCGGGAGAATGTGTTAAATGAATGTAGTTTCTACAAAGACGGAGGCAATCTCCTTTAGTGCTTTCTGAAATGCTATAGATACAAACAGCAGGGAACCTTAAATGCAACCAGGAGTTTCCATGTATATGCATTCAGGTCAACTATTTGAAATTAAACACAACTTACCTAATGCTATGTAATGCTACTAAGGACACAAACCAATGTAGGGAAGGGAAAACAAAAAACAAAAAACTTGCACTATCCTTCTAGGTTACTGGCCTAATAATTAAATTCACCTAAGACAAATTAACAGGAGAAAAACAAACAAAAGTTTAGTAACATGTACACATGGGAGAGACCTAGGGAAACTCAGTAATTCCCCCAAATGGCTCCTATTCTCAAAGATCAAAGGAGATGTTGGAGGTGAGAGTCAGTTATGTGAGGTTACCAGGACAAAAACAGTAAACGAGGGTAAGACTGTTACATAGATGTAACTTGTTTTCTGCATTGATAAGAGTTTCTAGAAATAAGGTCACCTCCCCTCCCTTTCTAGTATGGCAAGGGAAACCCCCTTACAAATGGAGGTTTTTCTTATACAAGTACATGTTTTTCATGACAGGGTAACTTCTACTCAGGTTTAGAGCTTTACCTATGTCTGCAGTTTCTTAAATAATCCTATGACAAGGAGACATATTTTAGGGTGGCCAAACCTCTTTTCCTAAAAGAATGTGATCCATTCAGGCTGCCTTTAAACAGAAAATAGTCAAATATTGTTAAAAGCTTTGAAGTGGCACCATTTACATTCTTTTTTACAAGCATAACATTAAGGAGGTAGCCAGATAAATATGGAAAACAGGGAACAGTAACCTGTAGCCTGTGGGCCAAATCCAACTTGTCACCTTTTTCCTTAAACACAGTTTTACAGAAACACAGCCTTGCCCACCTGTTTACATTGTCTGTGGCCATTTTAATGCTATAACTAAAAAGCTGAATTATGGCAGAGGCCATATGTCTCAAAATATTTACTCTCTGGCCTTTCCAAGAAAAGCTTGCCCATCCTGGTCTGTGCAGCACTGTCCTTTGAGCTAAGTGTGATGGCAATGTTTTCCACACTGTCCTGTTCCGTGTTAGCCATATGTGGCAAAGGAGCATTTAAGATGTGACTAGTGTGACTAAGAACTGAACTTTAAATTTTTTATTTTAATTAATGTAATTCCAAAGTTGGAGAGCTGCATGTGGCTGAGTAGCTACCTTGCTGCAGGGAACAGGTCTAGAGCAAGAACGTTTTGGGCATGGAGAAGGGCAATACAAGGCTTCTGGAGTGAGCTTTACTCCTTCAATAGAAGGAACATCCGGGTGGTTGACAAGAAGGAAACAAGTCCAGAGAGACTGAGATTGGAAAGCCACACCGAGATCAGATAAAATCTTGGAGATAATAGTAAGGCATTTGGATTTTATTCTAAAAATGATGGGAAGTCACCATGGGCTTTTAAGAAGAGTCAGTATTACTCAGTGGGAAATAATGATTTAAGTATGATTCAGTATGTCTTATCCTTTCTTAACTATCTGTTAAATATTAGTTTTCTGTATAACTGGGTGTTGTGAGTGTGTGTGTGTGTGTGTTCGTGTTGTTCAGTTTTTCCTTTTCCAAGATTATCTGTTCTGTGAAGGTAGATTTGCCCTTTTTTTGTCTCATCTGGGCCTCCATCCAGGCATTGGAATTGTTGCCGTGTGGTCTCATTCCAAAGATCTATATTTCTTATTTCTTATTTCTGGGGACAGTTTAACCTGATTTTCCAGAATGACTACTTCCCTCTCATTGCCCCTTCAAGAAGCAGGTAGGTAAGTACTACCTTATTGCCTCAAATAATATTTTCAACCCCGCGCCCCCTACCACACACTTTTTTTTTTTTTTTAATATTGTCTTCAAGGTGTGGGGGCAGAAAAAGGTTAGTCTTAGATTTCAAGGTCAATTTCTGTCTTGATTTCAAGAATGAAGTGACTTTGGTACCTTTTCCTGGTCATTATCTTGTGTTTGAGGTTTGGGGTTTAGCATGTCTGACTCCTCAAGTGTCATCACGTCTCTCTTGTCTGTCCACTGCTGTCCCCAAAGAAGATTATTTTATTTTTTAGAAGAGCTAGTCCTTTTGATATGCTTAATACTCGTGATAAAATCTTCAGCAACTCATTTTTTATCTTATGCATGATGTCAAACTGTACGGAGAAACGTTCCCATCCCACCTCTAACCAACCTAAAGTACCATGAGGTCTCAGAGTAGACTCTCCAATAAGATATTAAGTGTACTTACCCAGAGAAGTGCTTTATATTTCAATTATGGATCTTCTGACAGTTTCCTTATGACTGATTTTTAGTAAATTCCAAACCTCTTGAACACTTTCCAGCTCAGGAATTCAATATTAGCAATAATGAGAAATAATGGAGTTCTACTAAACCCTGTTCATTTAAAAGATTAACATACAGCCACTTTGGTTGTTCACACTCTTGTTCCTTATATATGCCTGGAAATTTTCCAGATAGAAATATAAGATATCTCTGATGCCTCTTATTTTTCCTCTTTTCTCTTTCTATGATTTATAGACTTTTTTATTCTTAACATAAACATTAAACTTGCATTTTGATTCAAACCTACTCCTTTGCAGTCGGGAGGAATGACATGCAGGATCAAAGTAAGCCGCAGATCAGCTGAATTAGAGTAAAGACAATACATTTTGTTTATCCATTCATCTTTCTGTGAACATTTGGGGTGTTTCCACTTTTTGGCTACTGTGAATAATGCTGTTATGAACATTGGTATACACATATCTCTTTGAGCCCCTACTTTGAATTATTTTTGTGTATATACCTAGAAGTGGAATTGCTGGGTCTCATGCCGATTCTATGTTTAATTTTTTGAGAAAATGGTATATGTTTTGGACAGCAGCGATACCATTTTACATTCCTACCACCAATGCAGCAGGGTTCAATTTCTCTACATCCTCACCAACATTTGTTATTTTCTTTTTAATAATAGCCATCTTAATGGATGCGAAGGGGTACCTTGTGACATATATCATTATCTGAAGTATTATTTGAATTTTCTTCTGGGTGCTCTATCTCTGTGTCTTTTATTTAAAGATAACAAGCAATAATTAAATTGGCTATTATGACATGATCCACTTTTGCTGAATATATGCTGCGATGGCCCAACCCACATCTGGGGCTCATGGCTCTAGCGGATGGCATGACCTCATCTCCTCAGGTCCAGCTCTCGACTGTGCATCTGTCTACAGGATTTACTTTCTTCTAAGTGCCACCCAGAAAAAAAAAAATGTGATTCAATAATATTGTTAAAATACTTTATCTTTTTTAGACAGCTACATTTTAACATCTGATATTAAGAAAAATTTAAAGTTTAGATGTTTTTTACTGTGACAAGACTATTCTGCTCACTGTTTTCATCAATACACTCCAAGTTCATAAATCAGTTCTCCCTGGTCCATCTATGGTACCGATAGTTGTAATCATAATCATGTTTGCTGAGTATTTATTACTTAGCTGCTTTGTTTGATATATTTATAATTATCAATTAAATTGGTTACACCCCACCCTGTAAGGTAGATTTTTATTATTCTCATTTTTTAAATTTAGTAATCTGAGGAATAGAGAACTTAGTTAACTCGCTCAAAGCACAAAGCTATTAAATGGAAACTTAGAAATTTGACTTACAAAGTATGATGCTAAAGCTTAACTCTTAACTAATATTTTATACTTTCCCCTCAGATAAAATGAATTAGTCATTGCACTCTATCTGAGTCTCTAACTCTCTCATATATATATATATATATATATATATATATATATATGTTAGTATTTTATCTGAATTTACCTTTATATATCATTAATTATTAATTGTACATCATTTAATTACCATGCAGCATTTAATATTGGGAAAAATGGCTGAGCCATAGTGGAAAATAATACAGAATATGAAAGCCTTTAGATAATGTATTAAGCAACTTGCATATTATGAAAAAAAGTACCACAAATGCACAATGACTGCTATTAACCTATTCAAAAGATTTTACCAGCTGTATTATGACCTCATCATCTTGTTATTTGCTATGCATGTGACCTAGCAATTTGCTTAGTTACTTTGTCAGTCACCAATTTATATTTATTGCTTCTCAGCTCCGATGTACTGTAATATCTTCACTGAGGTCAGAACTCTTAACCTTAATCTTTCTTGAGTACTCATCCTTAGTCTTACTGTACCATATAGAGTTTTCTTATACCTTATAACTATTTTTTAATTAAAACTAGTAATTACTATTTTAAACTTCTACTGTTTAACCTACTGTGTGATTTCTATCTCTTGATTGGACCAAGACTACTATAGTTACAATGGCTAGCAATATAGGAATACATTTTAACAGTCGTACCATTTCAGCTAGTACATGGTTCCTCAGTATAACAGGTTTGTTGATAGACACATGACCAAAACTTGTACCAAAGTGTAGTTATATAACCTTTTATTTTATATGCAATCATTTATAGTTGAAAATGTTGCCTTCTGGCTCACAATTCAAGGATCTAGGGTCAGAGGTTAACAGATAAAATACCAGAATAATGAAAGCATCTCATAATAATTCAAAATTTTCTAACAGTGAGAAAATTTGCATAAACACCTTGCCCAGAACCTACCAGGGGATACTTAGAATAGGACAATTACTTTCACTCCAGTACTGCTGCAAAATAATGAATGAGCCAGTGAGATTTACATATTTTTATTCTGTATATATTATGTCAGATAGTAAAGAGTGCATGAAAAAAGTATTTTGAAATTCAAAGGGCAGCCTTTCCTAAAGGCAACTGGCTTTGTTTCCCCCCATTTAAAAGTACAACGTTTTAATGAGTGAGGTAAAAGAGTGGAGAATTCACTGTTTCCTTCAGGGAATGCTTTCGATTTAATTACTGTATAGGATTCCAGATTAGGGGACAGGAGACTTAATCCATCATTTCTTCTCAGTGGTGATAGTGACTTGCTGTGTCACTCATATACTCTTTGAGTTTCTTGGACCTACAATTTTAGATAATGAATATTACTGGTTTAGGATATTCTTGGACTATTTTCTTTAAGTCTCAAAAATACAGGGATGTGTGTATTTGTATTGACGAAGATAGCCTTAACGCTTTCCGCGGCTTGACTGTACTAAAACAGGTTTCTTCCTGACCATATGCCCAGACTTCCCTTTTCTTCCAGCATTTGCTTTAGAGAACTTTCAGTTGTAAATTCCCTCTCTGCCACTTCGGGATGTAAATCTCCCAGCCTCTTCCTAGTTTTACAACACAGGGATGTCTTTCTTAAGGACCTGGGAGCCATCTATTTGAAATGTAATGACCAAGAATGAGGCCCTATTTCCCAGACTCTGTGAGAGGGTAGAGGCATAACTTTGATAAACACAAATTAGCAAAATCAGATGTCCTAGTGACATTGATCAACCCCTGCAATGTCCTCCAGTTCTTTTCCACTAGCTCACCCCAGCACTGAAAAGCACTCTTGTCTTTTTTGTTTTCAGGGGAGTTGCGTTCAATCTCTCTCCCTTACTGCGACAGTTCCGAGTAAAGTCTTGCCGTGTTCTTAACTTCTGCGATGTTTCTTTGGCAATGTACACACACAAACACATGTAAAAATTTGTTTTAAATATTTTTATGTCCTATCTCCAAAATGCTTGGAAAAATCCTTAACGAGAAAACCACAGGCCTGCGCTAAAATGATACCATAGCTAGATTTAATACCTAACCTAACTGTGGTTTCAGCCTCTCCCAAGAGTGGAATTTTTAACCAATCATTGTGGAATTTTCTGACCTATGCTAGTAAGTAATCTGCCTGATAAGAACCCCTGCCTCCCTCTAAGAGAAGGTCTCTGTGCCTAAAATAGTCTCCTGTTGACTTCTTAGTTTTAGCTTCCTTCTCTCTATATAAGTGCTACTCACTTTTTCAATATTGCAAAGTTATTTCAAGGTTTCTTGAATTTATGCCCCCAAGCTATAGTCCTCAGTAAGTCCCAAATAAAACTCATACTTAAACTTAGAGAGACTCAGTTTACTTTTCTTTGATACAATGTCCAGTCTGATAGCAATGAGTAATCCTAACATGCATTTTGTAGTCTCTAAATAATCATTTTTGTAAAAAAAAGAACAAGGAGACCCTTGGAGAAACAGCATATACCAAAGTAAATGCCACAAAGAAAAGTATTAAAACTATTAAAGACACTGAGATCATATCAGACTGTCTCAGGAACAAACTTGATGCACCCCGCCCTCCCTCTCCGGACAGTAGTGAAACAATTTAAGCATAAAGATATTTGGTTAAAACACAGAAAATATGTTTCATTTAAGAATCCACAATGTACTCAAAAACAAAAACAGAAAACACCAAGCAAAATAAAACAAACAAAAACCTCATGATCACATTTGGTCAGTGCTAGGGAAACAGCTCTTTATTTCAGAAAGTGGCAAATAACAGGAGATATGTATATATAATCTCTCTATTTCTATCTCTATCTCTCTCTCTCTCTCTCTCTCTCTCTCTCTCTCTCTCTCTATCTCTATCTCTATCTATATCTCTATGTATTATGTATATCAGCTTATAACTGAGGAGGAAATTGGATAATTAGAATAGTATCATTTTGCAACCTCTAGTGAATTAATGGATCAGTGTTTCCTGAAATCACAAAAGAAGACAACATTGATATTTTCTGTAATAAAATGTATAAATATCTATACATAACAGTTGACTTCAAGAATGGCCAAATGAGGCTCTTGGTAAACTACTCTCCCATCAAAATGACAAAAATACTGGCAAAACAGCTAAAATCAACCATTTTAGAACTCTGAAAATTAACCAAAATCCAGAGAGTGAACTGAAAGGTGTCGATCCACAAGAAAGTATTAAACCTGAATAACATAGGTGTGGCTATGGAATTCAACTTGTGACTACTCCCCATACCCTCCGTTCATAGCTCTTGGTCATGGTAGCCATGAAAATCAGCAGACTCACAGCCAAATGAGAGAATCAGTCTTACTCCAAGCTCCATTAAAAGCTCCATCCCCACATCTCAGTCAATATTTTATTAAAATCAGCAACAATCTGGAAGATCTCTATTTCCAAGGTGCTGTGGCTATTTGATTTGACTCAGTGATTAGTTAGTTCAATGAGAAAAGCTCCATTTCTAAGGCATTGACAAAAATGATAGCAATCTGCCAGATCACAGCATCCACAGTAATTAAAACCCAAGTGAAGAAGTAAAGAGCAGAAGTACCAGGGGGGTGATCACGTAGATAAATATAATGGACAGTATAAACATACTTTTGTTGGTTACTCTGGTCTTCTATCTAACTTAAAATGGAACTATTTAAAGCAATAAGTATGAAACCATGTGGATAATATGTAAACCTATAATTTGCATTTTAATAATAACACAAAGGAGCAGGAGAGAACAAACTTTTTTTGGAGCAGAGCTTCTGTGTACCATTGAAAATAAATGTTTTTAAAAACTATATTTTTTAAGTATAAATGCTAACTGCAATGTGGATAAAAAGGGGCTCTGTAATAAATCTGATAAATTCAGTGACTGAAAGTAACCTCCCAGGGTGATCTATCATAAATTCCTAACTAGGCAGGTCATAGTGGATAGTCATGCCCCAGGCATATAACTTCTTTTGTAAAAGGTTTATCTTCACTGTAAGCAAGCCCTGTCCATCTTTCTTGTGCGTCTATGTTAACATACATTTGACATGCTAGAGTAATCCTCTTTTTCAGACCCCTGGGAGGAATAACTACCCACAATGAAGCTTATAATCTTGTCAACTCTTCTGTAATCCAATCATAGAAATTTCCTAGCCTTACTTTCTCCCACCTTTATGTAATCTTTCATAAGTTTCCTCCTTAATGCTAAATATATAAAAACTGTAAAACTCATTCTACAGAGCATTCAAGATCTTGTTTGCTGTCATGTCCTCAGTTTGGCTCAAGTAAATGCATAAAAAATTCTCTTCAGGTTTGGACATTCTTACATCACCAGTAATCTTCATGCTAACTGCCTTAGTCTGCTTCAACAACAAGAACAAAAATACCATGTATACGGGGTGGTTTATCACAGTTCTGGAGTCTGAGAAGTCCAAGATCAAGGCTCCAGCAGATTTAATGCCTGGTGAGAGCTTGCTTCCTGCTTCATAGATGGCCATTTTCTCCTTGTCTCCTCACATGGCAGGAAGGTGAGGGGTGTCTCTGGGGTCTTTGTGATAAAGGCAGTAAATCCCACTGATGAGTGTTCTGCCCTTATGATCTAAGCACAGCCTGAAGATCCCACCTCCAAATACTGTCACATTAGGAATAGCTTTCAATATATGCATTTTAGGGGGAACACAAACATTTAGTATAGTATTCTACCCCTGAATCCCCAAAAGTCCTTTCTGCATGTAAAATATATTCATTCCATTCCAGCATCCCCCAAAGTCTTAACTTGTTGCAACATCAACTCAAAAGTCTAAAGTGTGTTGTATCTAAATACCATCTAAATCAGAATACTCAAGTTATGATTCATTCTAAGGTAATTTGCTCTTCAGCTGTGAATATGAGAAATCAAATAAGTTTTGTGCTTCCAGATACAAAGGTGGGAAAGGCATAGAATGGACACTTTCATTTCAAAAGGGAGAAAGAAGAAAGAAGAGTGGCAATGCCCAAGCAAGTTAAAAGTGGATAATAGACATAAATCTACAAAGTTCTTAAAAGACAGCATAAGAGCAAGTCTTTATTATCTTAGATTTAGGAATGGTTTCTTGAATAGGACACCAAAATGCAATAGACAAAAGAAAAGCTGGTCTTTATCAAAATTAAAAACTTTTATGTTTCAAAGAATACCTTTAAGAAATAGAAAAGACAACTCACAGAATGGGACAAAATATTGCAAATGATATATAACAAACTTATATCCAAAATTTACAAAGAGCACTTACAATTCAACTATATAAAGACAAATAACCCAATTAGAAATGAGCAAAAATTAGCATAGAAATGTCTCCAAATTAGATATACAAATGGCTAGTAAGCACATGCAAAGATGCTCAATATCGTTAGTCAGTAGGGAAATGCAAACTAAACCGTACTGAGATACCATTTCATACGTATTATGATGGCTATAATAAAAGAGAGAGACAGTAATAAATGTTGGCAAGGATGTTGAGAAATTGGAATCCTCTTATATTAGTGGAATCATCAAACAACAAGTGCTGGTGAGGGTGTGGAGAAAAGGGGACTCTAGTACGCTGCTGGTGGGAATGCAGACTGGTGCAGCCACTATGGAAAATAATGGTGTTATCTCAAAAAATTAAAAATGGAGCTGCCATTTGACCCAGTGATCCCACTTCTAGGAATATACCCTAAGAAGCTTGAAACACCAATCAGGAAGAATATATATACCCCTATGTTCATAGCAGCACTAATTACAATTGCCAATTTCATTTTAACCTAACCCTTTTGTGGTTAAAAGTGAACAACCATAGTTTATCTTATTGACTTGGGCAAGGACAAAATGTGTTAAAATATGGAAAGCACCTGATAATAGTACCTGTTATGACTTTTACTTACAGGCAGCTTCTTGGGTCCCTTTTGTGACTCTTACTGTCACTGTCAGTCCACCTAACAATATCTTACACATTACCCCCTGCAGATACCTTCACAGTATAGGACAAATCCCAGAAGTACTTTACCTGATCTCCTTATATTATTTTTGAACTATTTATTAAACAAATATAATAACAAGCTCAAATGACTTTATTATCTGACACACTTTGATTCCCTTTCTGCTCTAACCCCTCTTCCAGGTTTCTCTGTATCTAGTTGTCTCTAACAACCATTTAGTCCATATGTTTTGTTGAAAAACTAAGCATTTACGTACTAAAACTATTATATATTAGACCTGACTTTAGGGAAATTGTACATTGAAAAGACATTATGTTCTACTTCTTTAATAAGATTAGATGATGAAAAAACAAAACAATTGAAGAAAATTACAAAATGTTCGTAGCCATAATTTTTAGCTAATTTACTCAGTTGCTGTATAACATATATTTATAGAATAGGCAATGATACTTTACATGTTGCATTTCAATATATTTTATGCACATTTGTTGTATTTATTAATTTGAATGGTTATTGGTTTTTTTGTTTGTTTGTTTGTTTGTTTTATCCTCACCCGAGGACATTTTTTCATTTTTTGTTCAGATAGAGTGGGAGGGAGAGAGAGGAAGAGAGAGAGAGAGAAACATCGACATGAAAGGGACACATCGAGTGGCTGCCACCCGCACGACCAACCAGGGCCGGGGACAAACTGCAACCGAGGTACATGCCCTTAGCGGGAACCGAACCCGGGTCTGTCTGGACCACAGGCTGACGCTCTAACCACTGAGCCAAACCGGCCAGGGCGGTTATTGGTTTTTATTTACTGTAAAGGATGATGGTATTTGAAGAAGTCTGACTTTGAGCCTGTCCTATGGACCTCCCTAACTAGGGAGGAGAATTTGCATTCAACATTAATTATACGTATTCCATATTGAGTTTATACTAAGGATTAGGTTCTCAGTTCAGACTCATACAATTCAGAGATCTCAGCTGGTATCAAAGTGTAATAAAAACTTCAAGGATTCAGGAGGAACAAACAAAGCAAGGTGCAGCCTGGACATTGAGGATGGCTCTCCATGTCCTTCCTTCCTGCCTTTGACATGAACTCTGTCCCTGCATAAAAAATCTCTACCTGACGTACATGGGTTATTACCCCGATATCAGGAAACATTTACCTTTTAAAGCAAGTCTCCTTTTACTTCAACTTACATGACATTTCCCAGGAAGCCATGCCCAGAAATCCTTAGCTTCTGGGTTTATTTTGTTTAAGCAATTCTTAACATGGACCATTCTGTTGAGAATATTCAATTGGTAAGTACCTTCTATCTACCAAACCAAACCAAACCAAACCAAACATCTATTTAGTCAGAAGTACAGTTACCACACAGACAAGGAGAGTAAGCCAGATAACTTGCTTTATTTCTTTTTGTCAGAGGTGTCCCCTGATGCAGGGAGTCAGTGGATCATAGGCACGCGTTTCAACTCTACTTTCCTCGCCCTGGCCGGTTTGGCTCAGCGGTTAGAGCGTCGGCCTGCGGCCCAGAGGGACCCGGGTTCGGTTCCCGCTGGGGGCATGTACTTCGGTTGCAGTTTGTCCCCGGCCCTGGTTGGTTGTGCGGGTGGCAGCCACTCGATGTGTCCCTTTCACGTCGATGTTTCTCTCTCTCTCTTCCTCTCTCTCCCTCCCACTCTATCTGGACAACAAATGAAAAAAAAAAAAAATTATGTTCATCAACTCTACTTTTCTCCTTTATAATTCCAGATTATATGAGGGGGAAAAAGTGAATGTATGAAAAAAGCATGCCACAACATTACTTATCTGAGAAAGGGTATGTGGGTGCAACAGTAACTTGACACTAAAAACGTGCATACAGGTTTCCATTAAACTGTGTTGCAAATTATTTATTCATTTTCTTAGTATATACTTTTCTCTATTTTGCTCAATTTATAAGCATGCAGAAAATACTATGTCATTCAATCAAGTGCGTTCTAAATAGTATTTGTTAAAAGAACATTAAAAAGGAATGAATCTTCACAATTTTTGCTGACCTGAAATGTTGGTAAATTAGACAGCAAGAGCACACTGCTTTTTATGTTTTTATATTTTTATTGTGTATTGCTTTATTGCAGAATATTTTGTTGTAATAGCAGTCATTTCTGAGATCACACTTACTTTTATGACTTTCATGTGATTGGAATACATTACATAAGTAAAACTTGAAATAGATGTATGCATGAGTATTTCTAAATGTCATTTTACTAGAAGTCTATATTTTGTATTTTTACAGGACTGAATTCCCAAAGACACATCTCATGAGCTTTTATGTGCATAAAGCTCCTTTTTCAACTGACAAGATAATAGGACATCACATTGCAGAGTACACAATTCTGAAAAGTAGAAACAAGGCTCAGCTAAAGATGAACAGAACAGAAAGGCAAAGCTCACATACAAGTAAAGTTATTAAATAGAACAAAAATGTGAAAATAATCAGATCATGGATTCTCAGTTATTGAACACATGGTTGTGATTTCTCATATTTTATTCATGATAGATGATAGATAGATAGATAGATAGATAGATAGATAGATAGATGATAGATAGATAGATAGATAGATAGATAGATAGATAGATAGATCACCATTATAGGTTTATAATTTTTTCTTTTCTAACACTTGTCTTCAAGGAATAATGCCTATAAAACTATACAATATACCCTTTAAAAGATTTTTTAAAAGATCTAAAACAAATGTACATTTATTAAAAACAGGTGTTTTGTTTTCCAATTTTTAAAAACTTGAGATATAATTGACATACACTATAAACTCACCATTTTAAAATGTAAATTTAATGGCTTTTAATATTTACAAGGTGTGTGAACATTACTAACTAATTTCAAAACTTATCATCATCCCCAGAAGAAACCCTTACTATAAGCAGTCACTTCCCTTTTCCCCTTTCCCTGATCTCCTGACAACTACTGATCCACTTTTTCTGTCTATAGTCCTGCCTATTCTGCCACTCCATACAAATGGAATCATACAATATGTGACCTTTGGGCCTGGCTTCTTTCATTAAGCATAATGTTTTCAAAGTTTGTGTGTGGCGTACCATAATGATTGGCTGAAAAATATTCCATTGTGCAGATAAACTGCATTTTGTTTACCCTTTTATCAAGTAGCAGACATTTGGGTTGTTCCCACCATTTGGCAATTGTGAATAATGACACAGGTGCTTATTTGAATTATTTAATATAATCATCCTATGTTCTAAAATTAAGAGAGAAAGTGAGCCCTGGCTGATGTGCCTCAGTTGGTTGGAGCATTATACCATACATCAAAAGGTCATAGATTCGATTTGGGCAGGGCACATACCCGGGTAGGTTTGGGGTTTGATCCCCAATTGGGGTGCACAACCGATCAATGTTTTCTCTCACATTGATCTCTCTCTCTCTCTTTTTCTCTCCCTCTCTCTTTTCCTCTCTCTCTAAAATCAATAAAAACATACCCTCAGGTAAGAATTAAAAAAGAAAAAGAGAAACTGAATGTTCAACTTGAGTTATGTATAACTTTTGAAATTTGATAGCAAAAGTTTTTTTTTTTTTAATGTTAGAGAATCCAATCCTAGAGAGAAGATTATATTCAAACTTTTATACAGTCTTCATATGATTCAAAAAAAAATCACAGAGTTATTGTTTTTTGTTTTTGTTTTGTTTTTTTTTAGGAAAAATGATTGCTATTGCTTTGGCCGCAAAATTCATTTATCAAGATCCTATAAATATAAATATATTCCCTTACATTTTTATAATTATGTTTCAAAGTAGGAAAGCAACGTAAATTTTTATAAGCAGAAGACTGACTTGTACATTAGTTATAATCTTGCATTCATTTTTAAAGAGAGAAAATAAATGAATTAAATACTCAGTAAATAAAATGATATCAGAGAAAACTTGGGAAGCCCGGCTGATGTGGCTCAGTGGTTGAGCGCTGACCCATGCACCAAGAGGTCGCCGGTTTGGTTCCCAGTCAGGTCACATGCCCAGGTTTTGAGCCAAGTCTCCAGTGGGGGGCATGCAGGAGGTGGCCAATTGATGTTCTTCTCATCGATGTTTCTATCTCTCTCTCCCTCTCTCTCTAAAATCAATGAAGAAGAAAAAAAAGAAGAAAACTTAGGAAAATGACAAGAAGTAAATAATTATTATAATAGCAAAACTAATTAACAGGAAATAAAAAAACAATAATTTTGCTAAACAAATTCTGAATTCTTAAGATATTTGTCTTAATATCTTAAGATAATATATATTCTACATATTCTATAAATCATGTTTATACACATACATACATACACCCAAATGCACTCAAGTGCATTCATGCACAAACACTTATAATGTGATTCCCTTCTCTTTACTGTATCTTTTTTTTCCTGTACCATGAAGTAATCTGGACATTCTCAACTGTCTCTTTCACATTAACTTTTACACATCCTAAAGCAACTCCCATTTGAGCCTCCAATTTAGCTCCCTTGTGGTATATTTCCTATACCCAATATGCTCCTAAACTTTCCGACTCTCTTTTTAGCATTAACAACATTTCTTCCTGATAGTTACAATGATTCTTTCCCACCCAAAATGAGTTTAGTATTGACTCATCAATTTGCTTTATTATCAAAGTACTTCAAATCCTTTAATTGCTTGCTTAGTTATCTGATTTTTCTGGAGTCCATCTTCTTATAGGAGAGTCACTTTCTATCCTACTAGCCATTATTTTCCCAACATTTAGATCTATGCTTGAAACTTAAAAAAACACTCAAGCCCTGCCCTGCATGCCTCTGTTGGTTGGGCTCGTCTCACACATTCCTGGGTTGCGGGCTCGATCCACAGTAGGGGATGTACACCACAGGAGGCAGCCAATCTATGTTTTGCTCTCACATCAATGTTTCTCTCTTTTTCCTCCCCCCCTTTCTCTCTCTCTAGAAATCAATAAAAAATATTTTTTAAAAAGTCCTCAATCAGTATTTAATTAAAGAAGTAAAATTGATTCAGAGATGAAACTATCAAGGTATAATAATATTTGAGAGTTTTATTTATGAGCTAAAACATTGGCATAGTGAATTTAATCACTTATTATTTGAATGCTTGTTTTTGTCAATACAGTCCATTTATGAGTCACCTATTTGTCTCATATTTAATGTTTGTTTTGCACTTCAGTTGTTACCACAGAGACCGTGCATTTTCAATGTGGGTGACAGCTCCTCAGAGAGGATGGAAATTGGCACTTGGGGCCATAAACTCTTAGATAATACAATGGTTCATGAACCTCTAATATTCAACTCTACCCAACAAAACCTTTTTCTTTAATATTTAATTCCTTTTGTGAAACTTAAATTAATTGTTTAACTTTAACAGTGCGACAATGAAAAAGTGTTGAAAAACACTGATGTGGACAATACTATACTTTTAAAGCGTTTGGGAAGACTACCTGCAGATGGCCAGGTATGCCAGTGTTTTACCAACAACTTACAGCAGTAGAGGAGCATCACATTATAATACTAAAAGCAAATTAGAAGTACAATTAGACATTCTTTTGCTAAAATGCCACTAGTCTATTCACAAGAGATTTTTTATAGTCCATTTATCTCTTCACTTCTTCCATGAACCAATATTCCAACTTAGTCCATTTTTTCTACTCCATATTTTAAATATATATATATTAGGAAGAGATTTTAATAGTCTTTCATGCACTATTTTTAAAGATGTTCTGGGAGACTTCATTTGCCCTATTAATAGTACAGTTGACCCTTGAACAATGCAGGAGTTGGGGAGCCACCCCACATAGTCTAAAATCTGAGTATAAGTTTTGACTTTCCAAAAACTTTACTAATAGCCTACTATTAACTGGAAATCTTACTGATAGCAGAGTTGATTATACATATGTACATTATGTGTATTTTATATTGCATTCTTACAATAAAGAAAGCTAAGGAAAATAAAAGCTATTAAGAAAATCATAAGGAAGAAAAAAATACATTTACAGTACTGTATTTATCAATTCCATAAGTTCATACCATCTGTTTACAAGATGAAAAAAATTCACGTGGAGTAGACCCATGCAGTTCAAACCCATGTTGTTCAAAGATCGACTGTACTTGGAATAAATGAGGGATGGTAGAGAAAAAGCAAGTTATTAAGAAGAGCTGGTAGGAGAAAAAGACAGAAGGTGGTGGAGGAGCAAAGCAAGGAAGGTAATTAAGGTGTAGAATCACTTTAATATATCAGTATACTATCAAGCCAGCCTCTGGCAGATTGCAATTCATAGTTTTCAAAAGTAAATATTTTTCCTGAATGAATCAATTTAAGTATCGGATAAACTTTTAGTTCCTCTCTAACCCACTGGCCTCTCTTGGGCTTCTGCAAAACTAGCCACTTAGTTTATCCTTTTTTCAAATGTGAGAACCGAGACTTTTCTGATCCTGAAAGTTTTTTGAACTGAAAGAGACAGGCTTATCCAGAGCATTCTCACCTCAGAGAAATTGGTATTTGGATAGTCGATCACAAAAAAAGGGCAAAACACCCAAATTAAAACACAGAGGTGAATTTACAATAAATGTGCCAGGCCAACAGCAAGATGCTGAAAAGTTTTCCTGTTAGAACATCCACAGCAAATCTTACATTTTGACCTTGCCGGCAGTATGAAAATCACTGAATAATAATGTCTATATGTATTTTTGTGTGTGTTGTTTTGTATTTTAATTGGATTTTTGGCAACTCTGGCTTGTTAAAGTGAATTAAGGGAAATACTGGTGTAAAAATTACAAACATACTGTACCATAGTCAACATTTAGACATTCTTACTAAAAGAAAATTATATGAAGCATGTTTATTAAAAATATAAAAGGTTTAATTCTCAGAAAAGTTCTCCTTTCAAGATTATTTCATTCATGTATCAAGTGTGTAGTACTTATTTTGCTAATTAAATTTTTGGGGTGACATAGGTTAATAAGATTATATAGGTTTCCAGTGCACATTTCTGTGATACCCAAAGTCAAATCAAATTATGTCACCATATATTTGACCCCCTTTACCTTTTACTATCCCTCCACCCCCTTCCCTCTGGTAACCACCACACTGTTGTCTGTGTCTAGGAGTTTTTGCTTGTTTGTTTTTCTTATTTATCATTTCTCAGTTTCAGTTTTATATTCTACATATGAGTAAAATCATATGCTTCTTAACTTTTCTGTCTAACTTAATTTGCTTAGCATGATATTCTCAAGGGCTTAGTTTTTAATTATAAAGGATATTATTTAATTTTTAAAAATTGATCTTCATTATATGTGCTACCTAGGAAACAGTATACAGATTTTCAAAATTATAAATGTAAAAGAAGGGAATTTTAAATTATAGAGTTAGCAACATCAACATTGACTTTTTTTTTTTTTTTACCAGTGTTTGAGTTTTTCTCATACTTTCATGACACATTGGATTACCTCCATCTGTTCTCTTCATCTTCCTCTGATGATACCTTCATAAATAGACCATCACACACCCAAGACAAATGTGTAATAGGAATTCTCTACTGTGATGGTCAGTGCTGTTAATCAACCAGCACATACCACTGGGACCATGTTGGTTATTTCTACCATCATTTTGAACAGTGGGTGCTCTGCCATTATGCTACTTGTTTAATATTTTTTCTACCTCCCACCCTCTGCAGTGGAGATCTTATAAAGTTACAGAATGTGAAAAGTGTGAGGTTTTTGAAAGTTCATTTGGTACAACCATGTACTAATTGCAAAGTTATATGGATTAATTATAGGCCAACATTATTTCTTCCATCTCATTTTACATTCAATAGGATTCATTCACTCCGAATGAGCATTTGTATGAGCCAATTACTCTTCTGAAGACACAGTTGCTTTGAACTAGAGAAAGAGAAGACATTCAATGCATGGCAGGAGAAGCAGTTATGAAACAAAAAAGGCAATTTAGCTCCAGGGGCACATGACAGAGGAACACACAGCACATTAAAGGAACAGAAAGGAAAGACATCCTGCACAGAACGAAGAGGCCTGGTTACAGGAATCAGTTTACAAAGGAAGAGAAGAGTAAATTAAGATATTTTCTGCTAAATGAGGGAGGTGAGGGCAGCATTGCACACAGTGATGATACTTTTCAGTTAAACACAGAGGTGGAAGGACCTGTGCTTTACAAGGAACTCTATATAAGCTTTTTCTGACCCATACGTAAGTTGCCTGTAGGAGATGTGCTAAATATTAACAGACCTAAAATATTAAATAGCAAATCTCGGTCTCAGAGAAATATGAAATAATTAGTTCTAAGGCAATGGAAGCAACTTTAAGAAATAAATAACAGATTAGAGAACATACTGCAAAATATAAGGGAGAAATATTCAGTGCATCATGTTTTTCAGGTGCTAATGTTGTAATACAACAAATGAAAAGATTTCAAGATGCAAAATCAATAAAGATTGATGTTTAATTGGATACGAGGAATAAGGGAAAGAAACTATTCAATGAGATTTTCAAATTATGGGCTTGAATAAATGTATAGATAGTGATGACTTTAAATAAAATAGGAAAGACAGAAGAGCAAAAAGTTTGGACATTTGGAGTTTGGTTGTAGATGTTTAGTTTCAATATCTCATTGGAAATGTTACATAAATTGAAGAATATGGGGATCTGGAGCACAGACAGGAGAAGGAAGCTAGCAATATGCAGATTTGATGGCATCTGTGCTCACTGATTCTGGGTGTTGCACCTGTGAGTTTGGTTGAGACAGCTCTGAATGAGTGGGCATGCTATGTTAACCAACTGTGTGTCTAGAGAATCTGAGTATGTAAAGAAAATGAAAGAAGAGGCATATAGTGGGGTTG
Source organism: Tadarida brasiliensis (assembly GCA_030848825.1). NCBI lineage: Eukaryota > Metazoa > Chordata > Mammalia > Chiroptera > Molossidae > Tadarida > Tadarida brasiliensis. The sequence goes on along the minus strand of CM061257.1, from coordinate 40,517,648 downwards.
ATGCACATAATGGGATTGGTGTGGCCTGAATTAGAGACACATGCTTTGTTTATATGTGGTGATATATTTCAATTATAGCCAATTTTGCTATGAAGAAATGTGGGTGGAGCACTGCCACATATGCTAAGAAAAAATGGAAATAAACATGTTTGTGAAACATATTCTGATTTATAAATGTTGCCCCCAACAAACAAACAAACCAAAAGTTTTTTAGACTAAACAAAAGGTCTCTGAAGAATGATTAAGCCTATGGTGTTTATCCAGTGGTCACATCTAGTAAGAGAAGAGAAAAGGACATAGAATAGAACCAAAGAAGTCACCAATAAATTATGTGACCTTCTCCCAAAGCCTAAAACATGTACTGTCAGGATTCACATAGGACCAGGAATAGTTCTTTCCCCACAAATTTAAGTGAAAAAAGTTAAATTAATGGGGAATTTGTTAGAGTAAATGGAAGGATATTGCCCAAGTAATGGGGATTAAAGTATTTCTGGACAAAAACACAACTTAGAGCTTGTATAACAAAGCTTAAGAGTAAAAACTGAAAGGATAAAACTATTTCCAAGTAATTTAACTGCTTTTCAAAACCAAGCAAAAGAATATTCATAGGAATATATATAGTCTCCAGTCTACAACAAGGTAAAATTCACAATGTCTGGCATCTAATAAAAAATTTTCAGGCTAGAATGATGAAGGACAATACAGTCCATGATAGGGAAAGAAATCAATCAATCAAAAGTGACACAGGAATGTAATAAATAACAAAATTATTAGAAAATTATATTAAAATAGTTATAACTATATTTATATGCTCAAGATGGTAGAGGAAAGATTGAGCATGCTAAGTAGAGGAAGAAAGACATTAAAAAAAAAAAAGTAGCCAGATCAAACATCTAAATATGTCTAAACGTGCAAACTATATGCCTAAAATAAATTTTTAAAAATCCACTAGATGCGATTAAGAGAAGGTGAGATATTGCAGAAATAAAGATTAGTGAACTTGAAGACATAGCAATAGAATCTACCAAAATGAAACATTCAGCAGACTAAAAAAAAAAAAACAAAAAAACCTGAAATACTAATGAACTAAGGTGAAGTAAACATTTTCTCAGACAGTTGAAATTTATCAAGTAATTTCAAAAGAAGTCCTCAGGCAGAAGGGAAGGATTACCTTCTGGATAAAAATCTGGTTTTGTATAAAGTAATGAAGAACAAAGATAAGAATGTTTTTCTTATTGTTTAAAGTATAACAGACTACGTATGCAGGTATGTGCCATGATGAAATTCACCTTTTAAAGAATATTTGATTTCAGTGGATCAATACCAGACAGGTATTAAAGGATAATTTTTATATTTAAGGCAAAAATGGCAGTAATATGGACAAGGTAAAATTGTACAGTTTTATTATATTTTGGAGTTAAAAGCAGTATACTTTGGACATAGACATCAGTGAGGATAATTTTTGTTACATATCAAAATAAATTTTACTTCTCCAAGAAAGTACACTAGGTACACTAGCTAGTACTTGGTACTAGGTTCTCTAGCTCTTGTCAATTCTTTTAACTTCTCAGTGCCCATTATATTATCTAACATTTGGTATTCCCACTGATCTTCCTTGAGGGAAGGCAGCTTTCATGTTTGTTTTGTTATGTGCAACTAACTAGTAGATTGCTGATATATCTAGTAAATGCGAGTTATTTTTTATGCTACTGATATTAACACTTCCATAGCATATAAGAGGCTTTGAAGCATTCTTATATATAATGCCTATGCAATATGTTCAGAATTGATATGACTAAATAATTTACTAGAAATTTGTAAACTCGCCAGATATTTAGTGATAATAGAGAGTAATTAATTAATTTGATGATGACATGGTTATGTTATAAATATTTTATTTTTAAAATTTCTTCTGAAATATTTATGGGTGAAATAATAGAATTCTGGTAATTTCTAAAAAGTAAGTTAAGGAAGAATTTAAATTCATAACTTTTGAAGCTGAATAGAAACAATTAAAGAGAAAATGTATTTATTATTTTATACGTTCAAAATTTTCTATAATACATCATTTTTTTTTTTAAGTTTGGCAGTTATATATATTCTGTTTCTTAAGGGATTAAATTGTATAGGAACCAACAAGAAATGAGCATCCAAAAATTCTATGGTAAGAATATTTGCTAAGTATAATTCTATATTGTTGTCTTGGAGGATCAAAAGCTATAATATACATAACTATATGAAAGTCTCCGAGAAATTTTGATATAAAATTATTTAACATGCTTTAGTCTACCATTTCCAAATAATTTGATCACTGAATTATCATCATGGCAGTAGCTATTAGTAGCCCAAATACTATATCAAGAGAAGCTTTTATCTATAATGTTTCACTACTTATGCAGCTATTGGACATTTATTGATACTGAAACAGTATCAAGTAGTTATGGTTTGAAAATCTGGATACACCAGTTGTCAGCTGTGTAAATTTGGGCAAAGTAATTAATATAGCTGAAACTCATTTTCCTCTTCTGTAAATTAGATGTAAGTGAATCTTCAGAAAGTTATTTCTAAGATTAAGTGTACCTCCATGTGAAATAATAAAGGTGAAATGTCCTATTAAGATGATCATTTACTAAAAAAAATTAATTTAGGGCATATAACAAAGTAAATTAATAAACTAGGCTATAAGAAAATTAGCCCAAAATTGCTTAATATAATTTTCTGTGTGTGTATAAAATGTTACATAAGAGATAAAAAAGCTAATGTAAACTTAAGCCAGTTATTAATTATCTTTTTGGTTACAGGAGAATATATTTTTACGGGATGATGTACTCAGCTGGAAAATGGAGCACTGAGACCATCTCTAAGTGCAATAGTAAGATAATAACCAGGAAGGTAAGAGGGTTTATAAATATAATGAGCTGAAATTTTTCAAAGCAGACATGACTGACACAAAATAGACAAGACTGGTACAGATATAAGCACATATGGAAATTTTTAGAAAAGGATTAAAATTATCATGTATTATATCAGATTAGACAAAATAAAATGGGATTTTTCCCCAGTCCTGAAGTAGGATTTGGATTTCTTTAAACAGCAAGTTTCTTAAATGTCTAGTACTTTAAATTTGTAGACAATTCATACACAGGTTACCTGTATGAGTAAATCGTAGGCATACTTATGTTATTAATTTGAAATATTTTATAGACTATTGTATAAAATAATATTATGATTCTACCTAGCATTCATTACCCCTGCCTCCCTAGTTTAGACACAGTGTGATGATTTCTTCATGACATCCATCTCCAAAGCCCAGATCATCTCCCAAGCTCAATAGGCCATGTTTACTAGGTAAAATCCAATTAGAGTGGTTCTATTTCATTTACTTATAACTGTTAAGAAGCTGACCAAATTCGGACTTATTAAATATGTAGGTATCCGGCTTAGTGCTGGCAACCTGTGTTCCTGATTTCTTTACTTGTTCTTCTGACTCCAGACATAGCTGTGTATGGACTAGTGCAGCGTCAGCCATCATGATGGACTTGAGAAGATGCAGGCTGAGGGGAAAAAACGACTCACTTAGGACACCAGACAGGAGAGATGCAAGGACCTTTGTTTTTGGTATTATCATTGAACCACTAAATAGCTAGCCCTCAAACCTGGCCTGGGCTTGGAAATCCTATTATGTGAGAAATAATGTGTCCCCTCAATCATCAATCACTTTGAGTTAGAATTATTGTTGATGTGGTTATTGTTACTTTTATTTATTTTTTTTTCTGCATGTTACAGTTTATTTTTTATTTTTTATTTTTATTAATTTACTTATGTTACAGATGATTCTCCTTTTTTCCCCCATTGACACCCCCCTCCCCTTCCCTCCCTGTCCCGTCCCCGTTTTGTTGTCCATGTCCATTGGTTATGAGTACATGCGTACAAGTTCTGTGTTCATCTCTCCCCTCCCCCGCCCCCTCTTCTGGCAGATGTCAGCCTGTACCCCACTTCCACGTCCCCCGGACTACCCTGCTCCTCCCACTGTTATGTTCATTATATTCCAGAAATAAGTGAGATCATATGATGTTTGTCTTTCTCTGCTTGGCTTGTTTCACTTAGGATAATAGTTTCCAGGTCCTCCCATGTCGACGCAAAGGATAAGAGATCGTCCTTTCTTAACGCTGCATAGTACTCCATTGTGTATATGTACCACAGCTTTTTTATCCATTCGTCTACTGATGGACATTTGGGCTGTTTCCAGATCTTCGCTATTGTAAATAGCGCTGCTATGAACATGGGGGTACATGTATTCTTTCTGATTGGTGTTTCAGGTTTCTTCGGGTATATTCCTAGGAGTGGGATCACTGGGTCAAATGGTAATTCAATTTTTAATTTTTTGAGGTAACGCCATAGTGTTTTCCATAGTGGCTGCACCAGTCTGCACTCCCACCAGCAGTGTACTAGAGTCCCCTTTTCTCCACATCCTCGCCAACACTTGTTGTTTGATGCTTTGTTGATGGCGGCTATTCTGACAGGTGTGAGGTGATACCTCATTGTTGTTTTAATTTGCATCTCTCTGATGATTAGTGGTTATTGTTACTTTTAATTGGTTATTGTTACTTTTAATTGGAGGTCTGCTAATTAGGGGGCAACAACAGTAACAAAGACAATAATCTTAAATGTGATTCATCCAATCAGTACACAAGCAGTTTCACAGATAATATAATGTAGTGATTATGCCAAGAAACATAAATAGTCACAGACACAGTCATATTGATCACATGTTCTCCGCTAAAAATCATAAGATCAAACTTGCCAAGCCAATCATAACATGAAGCAATTTGTTTCTAAACCATATTTTTAATTAATGTTGAAATCATTCCAAATGTAAATAAAGCCAAATATATTAAGGACACTAACAGGAAATTATAACAGTTTACTAGCAAGATGAGCTAAATCAATCACAATTCTTGTTAAAGGGGAAGTATGTGTGTGAGGAAGTAACTGTTTATTCATTCCTTATTCATTTGAATTAATATTGTCTTTATTTTTCTCATAGTATTAGGCTCTGTATTTTCCTAAAGAATGTTTCCTTGGAAGTTCTTTAGAATTCTCAAAAAAAATAGAGTGAGTTACAAAGGGATAATTGAGTCTTAAGTTTCATACTTCACATTTTATTCTAAATATGCTTTGAACTATTCATTATAAGAATAGATTTTTCAGTAAACATTCAACTGGCAGAATATATAAATTTCAACTAGAACTACTAGAACATATTACTGAGTGTAAAATATTTCAAACTGATAATGGAAGAACCAGGAAAGGAATCTTTGTACAGTTTTTCAAGCAAAGTACATAACTTAAATTCATAATATTCTTTTTTTTTTTTTTTTAATCCTCACCCTAGGATACTTTACTTTTCCATTGATTTTCAGATAGAGTGGAAGGGAGGGAGGGAGGGAGAGAGAGAGAGAAAAAAAAAACATTGATATGAGAGAGACATATTGATTGGTTGCCTCCTGCACAACCCCAACCAGAGCCGGGGACCGAACTGAAACCCAGGTAATGTGCCCTTGACTGGAATCGAACCCACTACTCATTGGTCTGCGGACTGACACTCTAACCATTGAGCCAAACTGGCCAGGGCGAATTCATAATATTCTTAAAGGATGCAAGATCATTTGTTTTTTTAATCTTGCTTTTTAAGTACCGGACCTCAGATAAGGCAGTTCCAATAAGAATTCTGGCATAGCAAAAAAGAAATAATAGAGTTAATATATAGGTAGAAACAGACTGCTTATAGAATTTAAATATAGGATTCTTGGCAAAAGAAATAATTCTTGCATAATCACATGACTTAATATTTGAATTACAATAATTTTATAAATATTTTTGCATAATAAATTTGATTCTGTAACTGTGAGCCATAAAAATAGCTCATGAGGTCATTTGAACATCTCTCCCATATGAAAACATTATATTTTCCTCAAGGTAGATATATCCATGTTTATTCTAATATTCTTATATTAACATATAGTATCTATTTACTAAGTCAAAACTTTTACTTGTGCAAGATAAAAATATTAAGTGAAATAAATGTTAAATTATGAATGACTAAATCAATTTTTCTATAGAACTTGACAATCATTTCAAAGAGAGCAGGAGGACTTTTAAAAATTACATTTACTTAGGTTATGTAGCAAAAGATGTTTATTTTTCATATAAAGGAGGTAAAAAGAATAGCTACTAAAGATTTGTCATAGTTAAATGCATATTAAATTTTACCTGAATCAAAGTTAGGGAAATAAAGTAATTATTTTGAAGGTATCCACTAAATGGGAAGATATCTGGTGGTATGAAACAATTGATTTGTCCTGGAGAATTAGTCCTTAAAATAATGTCTATAGACATCGAAAAAAATTAAGTATTTTTTTGTAATGCAATGTTGTTTTTTCTCCTCATACTGAAAAGGAAGAAATATATACTTAATAAGCAGAGTTCTCATACATGTGGGAATCTTTCCTCTCTATAGCTGTCATCAGTGCTTTGTTCATTTAACTGACAACTGGAGAACTGATGTGGTAACTCCTAAAAAAATAACCAATGGACACAGATAATACTGAGGTGAAGGTGGGGGTGGGGCGGGGCAGCAGTGTGGAGGAGGGAGTCAATGGGGGGGGAAAGGAGGGACATCTGCAATACTTTCGACAATTAAGATACATTTTTAAAAAGAATGAAATCTTGCCATAAAACAAAAGATGAGGAGCTCAGATATGTGTTTCATGTTTGAAGGCAAGCAAACACACTGCTCTATGTATTTGGGAATGGTTGTGATGATGAGATAATCCCTACAAAGATGGTGCTAATCGTAAAGGGATAGGAAAACAAGGACTTGTTCCTGGATTTGTTTTAGGATTCCCTCGCTACAGCTGCATTGATCTTGTAAGACTTATAAAACATTTGTAGGAGGAAACACTAGTCAGGTCAAGGAGCCACCCATTTTTATACCCAATATAGCACCCCAAAACAGAACTGTATTTTTTCTGTACATAATGTGTTTTCAATAGGCACATTGTAGATATTTTGTTTTCATATAAAGACACAAATTCAGATCATAATCAAGGACTAGCAATAAAAAAGCAAAAAAGCACCAAGGAAGCAATGAATGGAAACCCCTTACAGATTTGCTTTAAAAGAAAAATAAATAAATAAATAATGCTTCTGTTAACACACACATACACAGATATAAAAATGAATACTCTATTTTTGTAAGTTAAAACTAATTTCCACAACTTAGAAGAGATTTTAAGCCTATTCATAGAGACTATAAAATTCTTAGATGACTTAAATTATGTATTTAAACTTTATGTATTATTATCACTGCTTAAACAACTACTGGGCTTTCTCTAAGATATAAGCAGCTGAGAGTTTTATATCACCTTGAATTATTTTTTTGAGAATTAGAAGACTTTATGACACATAGTGAACTTATTGCTTCTGATCTCTGGAGCTTTAAATAATTTTATAATGAAAAATCTCTTATACGTAGATATATTTTCTTTAGCTGTTTGGAAGAAACTATTAACTTTATGCTTTGTTTATCTCAGAGTAAGCATAAATTTGCTTTTCTAAATCATCATGTTCCTCCCAGTAAGCTTCATTTCCTAACTTTTTGAGAGACTTACATGGATATACATTGTGGAGTCTAGTGAGTCTTTTCAAATATCCAAACCAATGTAATCAATGCAATAGTGATTTTTAATGCAGTTCTATTTCATCATGAATTCATAAAAATAGTTGCATTATAACTGGAAAATCTCTGGTGAAAGCATGTGATTTTTAATTCACATTTGGTTCTCATTTTATTATATTATCACAATTAATTTTTTATTATACTAATTCTAAGAATAGAGTCAGTTACCTAGGTTTTACACAAGACAAAAGAATCCAAGATCTATTCATTCTAAAACTTTATCTTAAGAGACAGGTAGCAAATATTTGCCTTTGCAGACCATAAAGTCTGTAACTCTGCTGTTAATAGTGAAAGGATCCATAGACAATGTGTTAATCAAGGAACATGGTTGTCTTCCAAAAAAAATTTATTTATAAAAACAGGTTGGACAAGATGGTGGCGTAGGTAAACACGGTATCGCCTCCTCCCACAATCACATCAAAATTACAACTTAACTACAGAACAAACATCCTTCAGAACCGCCTGAAATCGAGCTGAATGGAAGTCCTACAACTATGAAATTAAAGAAGCAGCCACATTGAGACTGGTGGAGGGGTGGAGGCAGATGGGCTGGTCCCACACCCACGTGTGGCGGATAAAAATCAAGAGGGTGACTTCGGCTGGGAAGGTCCTCCCTGAGGACTGAGGGGTCCCCGTCCCACACGAGGCACCCAGCTCAGGGTTCCAGTACCAGGAAGAGAAGTCCTCATAACTTCTGGCTGTAAAAACAAGCAGAAACTGAGGCTGAGGGAGGCTGAGGCTTCTGGAGCCCCAGGCAGTTCCTCTTAAAGGGCCCACACAGGGACTTACTCAGACTCCCTCCTTCCAGGCTCCAGCGTGGAGGGGAGGCAGCTTGAAAGGCACCAGAGACATACAGGGAAAAACTGAGTTGTTTGGCATCGGGGTGAAAACTGAAGAGGCAGCTTTCTCCCACAGATGTGCTGGTGGAGGACTTTGTTCCTTTGGTGAGCCCTTCCCCCATGAGGCCGGCAGATGGGCACTATATCTGGGACTCCAGAAACCTGGCTCACACTGTTTGCGCCACCCTGGTGATTCCCTGAGGCCCTGACCCACCCAACTTTTGGGCTCACTCAAGCTGTTTCCAGTTGCTTTACCATAGGATTGGCCTATTTTGGCGCCTGCTTCAGATTTTCCTAAATCATCTCAAACAAGCAGTATCTGGCCACAGCAAGCCCCATACCTCTCGCTAAGTGGCCCCAGGTCCGGCACTAGAAGCAGCCAGCCTTGGTTCACAGCTGGGCTTTGCCTGGGCACCTCCAAGCCCAGCACAAGAATCAGCCATCAGCAGATCACTTTGTAGCTTATGCTGAGTGGCCCTGGATAGAACACAGGCAGTGGCTGACCTTGCCCCAGAGCCATCACACCCAGTGAACAGCTTCAGACCACATCGAAGCACCACCACCCAACCATCTCCACAAGTGATGCCTCAAAGAGTGGACTCAGTGGATACCAGAGCCCTGATGAAGTAAGTCTTGCCCTGTGTGGTGGGCCTCTACACAGCTGATCACCGAAGGTAGTCAGAAGACGGTGGTTAGTGGGCACAGCCAGTCCTTACAGCTGATCAGCCTGAGTAAAACACTCCCATTGACATGCCAACACCAATAAAGACTCAATTACAACAGAAGGGTATAAAGTTCACATGAGGGGTGCACCTTGAGGGCCCAGCTGGGGTGATCAGGGGGGCTGTGCCACTGGACCCTACAGGACACCTACTACAACAGGCCACCCTAGGAAGCCTAGGAGACATAACAACTCTACCTAATACATAGAAACAAACACAGTGAGGCAGCCAAAATGAGGAGACAAGGAAACATGTCCCAAATAAAAGAATAGTAAAAAACTCCAGGACAAGAACTAAATGAAATGGAGATAAGCAATATAACAGATGCAGAGTTCAAAACACTGCTTATAAGGCTGCTCAATGAACTTAGTGAGACTTTCAATGAACTTTGTGAGGACCTCAAGAGAATAATAAAGGACCAGTCAGAAATGAAGGATGCACTAACTGAAATAAAGAATAATTTACAGGGAATCAATAGTAAAGTAGGTGAAGCCAAGAAGCAAACCATCGATTTGGAATATATGGAAGCAAAAAACACCCAATCAGGACAGCAAAAAGAAAAAAGAATGAGGATAGTATAACGAGCCTGTGGGACAACTTCAAGCATACCAACATTCACATAATGGGAGTACCAAAAGGAGAAGAGAGAAAACAAGAAATTTAAAACCTATTTGAAAAAATAATGACAGAAAACTTCCTTAACTAGGTGAAGGAAATAGACATACAAGTCCAAGAAGCACAGAGTCCCAAACAAGAGGAATCCAAAGAGGTCCACATCAAGACACATCATCATCAAAATGCCAAAGGTTAAACACAAAGAGAGAATCTTAAAAGCAGCAAGAGAAAAGCAGTTAGTTACCTACAGCAGAGCTCCCATAAGGCTGTCAGCCGATTTCTCAAAAGAAACTTTGCAGGCCAGAAGGGAGTGGCAAGAAATATTTAAATTGATGAAAAGCAAGGACCTACAACCAAGACAACTCTATCCTGAAAAGCTATCATTTAGAATCGATGGACATATTAAGAGTTTCCCAGACAAGGAAAAGCTAAAGGAGTTCGTCACCACTAAACCAGGATTATAGGAAATGTTGAAGGGTCTTCTTGAAGGAGAAGAACAAAAATATGAACAATAAAATGGAAAATAATACATATCTATTAACAATTGAATCTACAAACAAAATGAGCAAGCAGAACAGAAACAGACTCATAGATACAGAGAACTTTTTGTTGGTTTCCAGATGGGAAGAGTCTGGGGGGATGGGTGAGAAAGATGAAGGGATTAAGAAGTACAAGTTGGTTGTTAGACTGAGAAACCTCAAAGGGAAGTGGGGAGGTGGGGTGTGAAGAGAGAAACTAAAGAACTTCTATGCATATATGCATAACCAATAGACACAGACAATAGTGTGGGGAAGGCAGGAGGGGAGTGGGAATGGAGAGGAGGAGATCAAGGGGGGGGGGGAAGGAGGGACATCTGTTAATACATTCAACAATAAAGATAAGTTTAAAAAGGAAAAATAAAATAAAAAGCAGGGTATACAATGGAAAAAAAACAACAACAACAAAACAACAGGTTGGACTGGCGTTATATGCAGTACTGTGCCCACACCTGCCATAGGCACACATTATTCAAACATAAAATTTTAATCATTGGCTTCATATTCATTCATATTTTATGTATATTCATACTCACATGTTGAGAAAGGTAGTTTCTATTTTCTTCTCTGATAAATTATGTGAAATTTTAGTACCAACATGATTTTCTAGTATTCAATGATTAATTAAAAAAAAAAAATGAATGGGTCTAGAAGCTACAAGTTCCAAGTTGAACCTTAAATTTGAATAAAGTCCCTGAAATATGAATGCTTCCAATCTTCTGTACTCTAAATCTGTAGTCATACTTAATGTCAGGATTTTTCAAGTTCTTCTTTAAACTTCTCAGGTTAATGTAATTTGTATACCTACATAGAGTATGCATTAATTTTAACTAAATTTCTGATAGGTGCCAAAATGAAAATGTCATAATGATGTGGAAACTTACTTCTAGTATATAAAATAATTGTAATATTTTCAACAATTACTCCAACAATAGTTACAGCACTCTTGTGAAAAATGACACTAATTTGATTGGCATGTGCTAGCTTTATGTGATCAAGTAATAGTCTACCCTTTCTTTTTTTTTAAGAACCACGTGATGAAGACAAGTAAATTAGAGGAATACATATATGAAATGTTAGGAAATATTATCTTTAATGTGTCCTCAGGTGGTGACATAAAAATTCAAATAATATATTTCCACGTTTCTTACTCTTTATTTCAGTATTATGGATATTTTTATAAAGACTTTTTATATGTTTGGAGGTTCTTGGAAATCATGTGCTTATAGAGTAAATTAATACATTAAAAGCTATATGAGGCACTGAGAAGTAAAAAAAAAAAAGTAGAATAACAAAAATATTCACACATTCATTAAAATGACATTAAGTGCCAAGGGAAGAGATGTGAGTTATAATATCTTAAAAATAAAGATTCAGTCTAATTAATCCTAAAGAGGAATCTAGTCAAATCTTCACCTTAAGCAAATGCTTATGCACCAGCAAGTTTGCTAGGTATGTTTCCATATGTTTCATATCAGTGTTAGTGCCTAAAAATTAAAAATATAGAAGTAAAGTTAAACACAGTGAATTTTTAAAATACAACCAGAAGTAAATGTATTACATAATAAAGGTAAAGTCTGTCATCTGCAGTTTTATTTCTAAGTCTTTTTTTTTAAATAACTATTTTACATAAAAGTCTACTTTCTCATTCTTTATATTTACTTTTTGTTTTGAAGTAATTAATTTTGTTTCCATATTAAATGATCTCATTTGCTTTGTCTCTGCCCCTTAGATTTGAGGACAATTAATTTCTTCCTTTTTCCCTAGAGAATCACTCTCTTCCCCTCAGATCCCCTTTTAACTGCTGAACTTAATTTATTTACGTAGACTAAGCGGTGTTGAATGACTGACTGTTAGGTTAAAGGCACTTTTATTTTTTACTCTGATCCCTGGGGTATCATTACGTGCAAAACACTGTTTTTATTTGTTTTATGAGTGAAGAACAGACATATCATTGCAGCAATTCACTGAAAACTGTATTCTGCACTAAAAGTGTTTCATGTAATTTTGCTTTTTTCCAAATTGGTCTAATAGCAGGTAGAGACTTGTTTAAAAAAAAAAACAAAAAAAAAAAACAGCCTAAAACCACATTCTATTGAAATGCAATAAATATGTTTTGTTAAACTTTATTTGAAAATCAGTTTAGAAAAAAAGGTAAGAAAATATGTAATACCAGTGTAAATACCAAGACAATGTCAATTCATTCCATAACCTCACTTTTACTATGTTTACTCAGACTGGAGGCTGCACATGAAAGCTCGTTAAAAACTACAAGACTGTCTACAAGTATGTACGGAGTTATGAGATATTATGCTTATTTACTATTATTTCACATGGCACTTTAAACTCTTCTGTATGTGCATTTTTCACCCAAAAGAAAACGTATTTCTACGCTTCTTTTACATTGAGAGACAAGGAATCTAGAGAAGAATATACTAAGAAGCCTACTTGTCACAGTCTGACACTTCTGTTTCCAAATATTTCCAGTCACTTGTGTTGCACTATGCTTTCTAAAGAGCAGAAGGAACAGACTTTCAGCTAAAATGTTGGCATTTGTGCCAAGCAGTGACTACGACCATAGGAAAGGACCTCCTGTATGACTCACATCTCTGTGTGGAACTAGGAAAGGCGCTGACAAAGGCCTTCACTGTGTAAACTTCCACAGTACTCCGCAGACACATTCAGAGTTTAAGGACAAAAGAAACGATACGAACAAGGTACAGTACAGTTGGCCCCTGAACACAGGTTTGAACTATGTGAGTTCACTTATACACACATTTTTTGCAATAAATATACTGGAGTTTTGGGAGATTTGCAACAATTTGAAAAAAACTTGTACCAAACCACATACAATTGGAAATATACCCCCCCAAAAAGACAATTTAGGTACGTCATGAATGCATAAAATATATGTAGATATAAGTCTATTTTATCATTTACTACCATATGATATACACAAACCTATTATAAAATGTTAAAATTTATCAACACTTATGGCCCTCTAGACACCAACCAGAGGCATTAGGAGAGGATGACTTTATGGAGATGAGTGCTTCTGAATCTGTGCCAGATGTGGAAGAAGCAAATGTGGAAGAAGCAATAACAGAAGACAAATTGACATTAGACAATCTGGCAGAAGGGTTTTGATTATCCAAGACTGATTGGACTTCTTTCACAACATGAACACTTCTGTAACACCAGTACTGAAACTAAAGCAAACAGTGGAAGAAGGATTGGTACCCTATGAAAACAATTTTAGAGAAATGAAAAGACATGAAGGTCGGACAGAAGTAATGCCCATATATTATACCAAGAGGGACTGTCTGTCCTGCCTCCCTTACACCTTCTCCACCCTGTCCACTTCTGCCAACTCTCTTCCTTCTTGTCCTCCTCAGCCTTGTCAGTGTAAAGACAAAGAGGATGAAGACCTTGATGGTGATCCACTTCCACTTAGGGAATAGGAAATAGTCATCATGCTGTGCAGTTAATAAACTCACCGTGTGAATGTATGTGAGTGTCTTCACGTGAAAATCTAATCACTGTGTGGCAAGAATGGCAGGAGACAGTTTTGTGTCATTATCGTCATCATTGCCTAAGTAAGTATCCATTGTGTACAAGACCATGTGGAAGATTGAAGTGGTTGCCTATCCTTATATGGGAATAATATAAGATGAATAATGTGTTCGTTTTCTTACTGTTTTATACGTTGCTTTTTAGAAAATTACAGTATGCTTGTCTCATAGTTGGAGAAACTTCATATCAGCCTATCATCACAGGTAAGTGAATGTAATACTTTTTCAATACTGTATTATAAATATGACTGTAATACTGTATGTCATAAAATTGAATAACAATTTATTCATTAGTATATAGTCTGGGCTACCAGAAAGCAATCATATTAATAACACTGGGTTAGCATAAAACACTTATATTGCTGCTTCTTCATTAATGCATGAATCATTATACCTGTAAATAAATATGGATTTATTTTTCATGTTATTTAAAAATTTTTCTGATGTGTATGTTAGTAAATTTATAACATCTACAGTGTTTTGTATTTTATAACACAACATTGCCCAGCCAGAGTGGCTCAGTTGTTTGAATGTCGTCCTGTGCAACAGAACGTTGTTGGTTCAATTTCTGGTCAGGGCAAATGCATGGGTTGCGGGTTTAATCCCCGATCAGGTCGGGGAGTGGACTGAAGGCAAGCTATTGATGTTTCTCTCTCACATTGATGTTTCACTCTCTCTCTCCCTTCCTCTCTCTAAACATAACCTTGGGTGCAGATTGAAAAAACAAAAGACAGCCCCAGCTGGTGTGGCTCAGTGGCTGAGCATCGACCCATGCACCAAGAGGTTGCTGGTTTGATTCCTGGTCAGGGCACATGCCCAGGCTGTGGGCCAGATCCCTAGTGGGGGGCATGCAGAAGGCAGCCAATCGATGTTCTCTCTCATTGATGTCTCTCTCTCTCTCTCTCTCTCTCTCAAATCAATAAAGAGAAATTTTTTTTTAAAAGACAATATTGACTTAGGCACTGACAGACAATTCATTTTTTACACAGACGATGTAAGCTTACAATGTTGACAAATATAGTACTTTAAAAGTATTTTCTCTTCCTTATAATTTTTCTAATAACATTTTATTTTCTCTAGCTTCCTTTATTGTAAGAATATAGTATATAATACATATAACATACAAAATATGTGTCAATCGACTTTTTATGTTATTGGTAAGGCTTTTGGTCTACAGTAGGCTACTAGTTAAGTTCTCGGGGAGTCAAAAGTTACTCATAAATTTTTGACTGCGTGGGTTGTCAGCATCTTTAACCCCATGTTTTTCAAGGGTCAATTGTAAACTTAGCATCCTGCACTCATTCCTCTAAAAGAGTGTTTTTTCAACTCTTTGCACCAGGTTTTCAACAGTTTGTGCCAAACGTATTTGGAGTTTTGATGCTGCAAATCTCTGTGGATTTGGAAAGGATGAATAATAATTTTTAAAATGTTCAGTTTAAGCATTCAAAACTGTCAAAAGTACCTAGAGTAGAATACAGAGAATTTCACTCACTGCTGACTTGGTTGCCTTAATGTGCTAAGGTAAATTAAGAAGAGAGAATCTTACAGTAATGACAATCTGGTTTTCATATATATTATTCTCACAGAGGCACACATTTCTAAGGTTTAGTACTAGATAATTGGTCATTTCCCATGGATTGGACCTTGTCTGGTTGAGAAAATTAACCATTTGGAATGAAAACCAGACAATAGCATACACAAAGCAATACTGAGCAGAGCCAATTAGTTAAGATATTCTCTGTGAGTTCTTTGCCAGAAAATCCATAAAATGATTCAAAGAACCTCTACTTTTAATTCAGGTGAAAAATATGGACATTCAAAAGATTGATGGATTTAATAAACAATTAGCTAAGTGACTGGCTAGAGCTTAACCACTTTGAGCATGCTTTGGTCTATTAAAATTTAAGGGGAATATATAAAATTGTTCACAAAAAATCAAGCAACGCATAGCTGGTATTAATTATTCGTAACATTGCAAATATTCTGACTTAAAACAATATATATTTGTAATTGGATTTGCTGCTATTTTAAAATAATCAAAATTATTTAAATAAAATAGAGGCAGTCTAATTCAATACCTATTTATCTTAATATTATAATACTTATTATAAATCAATCCAGACTAGGTACATTCTTCTAACAACAGCAAAGTTTTAATTACATATCATGCAAAAAGATAATGAATCCATATACAAATTAATTCCTACCTTTCAAAAAGGAGGTTTAAGCCTTGTTTTTATAAAATCTTCCCCACAACAGGTTACAAATAAACATGTAAAAACAAAACCACACAATTGTGTTTCATTTTCTCTTACATTTAAATCCTCTGGCAGAAAACAAAAAATCACAAACATAGGAAAGAAGTGAATATTTATTTACTTACATATTGTTTCCATTTCTTCTTTAATTAATTTTTCCATGAAGTGGATTTGCTTATTCCTGATTCTTGATGGGCAGAATGAAATTCAAAGATAAACTTTGCCCGTTAATAATGAAGCAGCAGCAACTGGTATGGTGTAGTTTTGAAAGCAGGCCCGTCTTAAAGAATGTTCTCCAAGTGTTTTGTATGATTCATATCTTGCACAGGTTGATCATCTATAACTTAGAGACCTGATAATCAGTGAGTGCTCGATTATGTCTGACAATATGTGGAGTAAGTAATGACAATCTGTTAAAAGATAACTTAAAGATTGCAGTCGTAAATTCCGAGTTTTATTCTTCACCATTCCACAAACTAACTGAAAGACCTTCATCAATTCATTTAAACTCTCTATTGTTAGATTCTTAGGTAATATGTGAAATGTAATTATGTTATCTGAAGGTATACAATGATGAGCTAAAGATGTAAACTCTAGTTTAGCCATATATACATTTATTAAAAATGTATACTTACTAAGTCAACAGAGGAGATACAGTGGAATACTAATGCATCATTAATTGATCTAAATGAAAATAGAGAGGGGAAAGAACAACAAAGACAAATAATAAAACAAATATAATTTTTATAAATAATGAAACAAGTATCATGGGGGCTGGGTGAAAAGGTGAAGGGATTAAGCCAGTAATACAAAGCAAACCTCACAGACACAGACTACAGTATAGTGATTACCAGAGGGAAACGAGGTGGGGGGAGGTAGGAGAGGGTATAGGGGGAATAAATGGTGATGGAAGGAGATTTGACTTAGGGTGGTGAACACACAATACAGATGATGTACTATAGAATTGTACACATGAAACCTATATAATTTTATTAACCAATGTCACCCCAGTAAATTCAATACAATTTTTTTTTAAGTTTTACAAAATAATACTTACCTTTACCACAGGTCATACACTAATATTTTCTATTCTATTAAAAAAATATCATGATGGCAAAATTAACTACCCATGTAAAGAATAACTATAAATATAAAAGGAGTAAATACTCTTTTTTGTTGTTGTTAATTCTTACCTGAGGATATTTTCCCATTGATATTTAAATAGAGTGGAAGGGACGCAGAGAGAGAGAGAGAAACATCAATGTGAGAGAGACATACTGATTGGAGACCCGGACCAGGGCCAGGGACCAAACCTGCCACCCAGGTATATACCCTTGACAGTAATTGAATCCACGACCCTTCAGTCCACAGGCTGACACTCTAACCACTGAGCCAAACCAGCCAGGGCTAAATACTCTTCTTAAAAGTAGGAATTATCATACTGGATTAAAAAGCAAGACTCAATTATAGTTCTTTACAAAAGATACACATAAAATATAAATTTCCAGAGGGTATTTTTAAAAATTGAAAAGTTATACCATGCAAACACTAGTCATGAGAAAGCCAGAATATATATATAATGATATCAAATTAAGTTGACCTGAGGAAGAAAAGTATGAGCAGAGATAGATAATTTTGAGATGATAAAAATAACCACTTATCATGAAGACATACAAATGTTAAATGTGTATGTAATCATTAATGGAAAATCCAAATAAAACAAGCAAAAAAGTACTGACAGAATTGTAGGGGGAAATAACAAATCCACAATTATAGTTTAAGATTTCCACACTCTCCATTCAGTACTTAAAAGAAAAATAAGTGAAAAAATCTAAGTAAGTATAAAAAGATCCAATACGATTTGTACTTCCCATACGATCCAATACTTCCCATATAAATGTTATTACATTTTCTCATTGATATTATATATAACACATTTTATTTTGCTATTCTGAACAATAAGCTCAGTCTTTATATGCCCTTAATGATTTTAAAATATATGTGTATTATAAAACACTCTTATGGATTGTATTCTATGTTACATTAAAAAATAATATGAGATAACTTTACCTTATCTCTCCTATTAAATTCAGTGTGAAACATAAAAACCTTTGGAAAAGGTTTCATATATATATATGAAATTGTGAAATTGATAAAGAATGATGTATTTGTTAACAAAAAATATAAAAATATTGAGCCTGTAATAAAAAATAAAGGAAGTTTATTTGAGCAAAGGAAAGTGTTCCAACTGGGGCACAGATTCAGACAGCAGCCTCAATTGTGTTCCAGGGAGAACAAAGAAAGGCAAGGTTTATAAATGCTTGGGTTGGCCCAACGCCTGTGGCTCAGTGGGTTGAGTGTCATCCCATGAACTGAGAGGTCCTGGTTCTATTTTCAGTCAGGGGATATGCCAGCGGTTGAGGGCTCTATCCCCAGTAGGGGGTATGCAGGAGACAGCGGATGGATGTTTCTCTCTCCCATGTATGTTTCTATCTCTCTCTAAAAAGAAAAATCAATCAATTAATAAATAAAGGGTTGGGTTGAGCAGGGCTGTTCTCATCTAATCGCCTTTATGTAAATGAAAGCTACTTGGTAGTGATTGGTCCAGCCCAATATGCAAATGAAGAATGCTGATCAGGAAAAATGGGTTGGCTTCTTTCAAAGAAAAAAAAGTAGATGATCTGGTTGTCATTGTGAGGAGGAGATTAAAGTCCAAGCACGGCTGAAAGGTTCAGAAGTTCTGGAGAAATGTCCAAGGTGGGCAGTGTGCAGAACAAACTTCTTCACCGTCTCCTGGCTCCATTTTAGTGCCAGTCACATAAGTGACTTTGCCTTGTCCATTTCCTTTCACATACCAAAGAGGGCTGTAGGCTCCATGGCCCACGTACATGTCTACTAGGCTCACCACTATGTACTCAGCTCCCAGTACAGTTCCCAGTCCACACAGTGAGTGTTCCCCTTTTCTATAAACTGTTTCGTTGGTTGGAAATTAGTACAATTGGTCTTTAAAGAAGATTAGGCATGAAACTAAGAAAAAAACGGGAGGGGGTAGATTGGCATTCTCTAATATGAAAAATAGTTATTGGTATAGAATATAAAAAAGTTGAAATTTAATAACTATATAAATTTGAAGGAGGTAGAATAAGATGTGGGCATGAGATTCAATCTTAACTCCACAGCATTGGAGAGAAATGTAAAAATTAAATAGAAATGGATGATTAATATATTTATGCTATTTTAACTGAAGTTTATATAGAGTAAGATTATAATGGAGCCCTAAAATGTGAAACATTATCCCAAAGCTATGTATCTTGAAGCATAACATTAAATAATAAACAATACCTCAAAATAAAGCATAAACAAAATAAAAGGAATTAGACAATTTGGAAAAATTCACTTACAAGGTAAAATGTCAATATTTTCTAAATAAAACTTATCATAAATCAAGAAGATTAGTTCCCTGACATAAAATTGGGTAAAGAGCATAAATTCAGAAAATAAAAAAAAATATATGAAAACTCAAATATCTATGGAATCAAAGTAATGCAAATTTAAATAGTAATGAGCTATTTTGATTTCTCAGATTGGCAAAGATTAAAATGACTAACAATGTACATTTGGTTGAAGATGCAGGCGTCAGTCTGTTGAAGCTACTATTAACAAAAGTACCAGAAACTGGGTGGCTTATAAACAACAAGTATTTGTTTCTCATAGTTCTGGAAGCTGAGAGTCTAGGACAATGGCAGCCACAGATTCAGTGTCAGGTAAGAGACCCCTTCCTCATTGATGGCCATCTTCTCACTGTCACCTCATAGGCAGTTCTGTGGGATCTTTTTAATAAGAGCCCTAATCTCATTCATGGGAGCTCCACCTTCAGGACCTAGTAACTCCCAAAGGCCCACCTCCTAATACCACACTGGGTGTCAGGTTTAAGCATGTATCAGGGGTGTGCAAACATTCAGTCCACAGCAGCGGGAAATGAGTCCTGTCCAACACTGCTTGTCGTATGAATGTTAGGAGTGCAAGTGTGGAAATACATGTCAATATTTACCTGTCTCCCAAAAGAAAAAGAGAAGTTGTAACATTTGGAAAAAATATATCATTTCCTTACAAAATACACATACATTAGATCAATTATAATCCATCCATATAGAAATGTAATGCAACCACTAAAATAATGATACATGTACTTACTTACAAGATATGAAAGTGTTTTCTTTAATAGAATAAATATATTTGAATA
The DNA here is from genome assembly GCA_030848825.1 of Tadarida brasiliensis. Classification (NCBI taxonomy): domain Eukaryota; kingdom Metazoa; phylum Chordata; class Mammalia; order Chiroptera; family Molossidae; genus Tadarida; species Tadarida brasiliensis. The sequence goes on along the minus strand of CM061257.1, from coordinate 40,497,122 downwards.
TAAATGGTGTGAATAATTTGATCTCTTATTGTATTTAAAATAGTTCATTTGTAGTTTAGATTCAGAGAGTTACTTTTCATATTTTTTTCTCCTCAGTCATTTATTTGTAAATAATGACCATGATTTACCTACATAATTAATACTTTCCAAATAATGTCAAATATAACTCTTGACTCACAGCATATTTGATTTTTTAAAAATATCAGTGCTCATAATAGAATGACTTTCAAAATTACCTGTATTTTTGCTTTTCTGTTTTTAATAAAGTGGCTTGGGTTTAGTCTCAAACTAAATTATGAATTTAGCCTGAAGACAGTGCACGCACATTTTGAAAATCTATACCTGTGATTCCCTTATGCATCTCCAAATAAGGAACATTTAATAATATATTTAGGCAAAAATATTGTTCATTTACTACTATCTACTGTCAAGTATTTTGGGAATACAAAAATGTGTCACCTGTCCTTAAGTAGTTTATTTGCTATATCCAGTTTTTTAAGTCACATTTCAGTGTACAGGCAGTAGGGATTTTATTAGTGATTTGGAATGGAAACCTAACATAAAAAGAGATTTTTTTATTATAAAAACATAACATTAAATAATTAGAGCAGAAAGAATTAGAAACAGACAAAACACTCCTGGTTTTGGCCAAACTTTTAATATGCAATTCAAGAAGCATTCTGCCTTTAACAGATCAGTCTATGAGCATCCAATTTTCCAGAACAGCCCACATAAGGAAAGCCATCCAAAAACAGAATCAGCCCATATGATGTTTACATAATGATAAAAAACCATTCAAATATCTGAATTAAATCTATTGAATTTGAATGTTTAGATTCATAGAGAATCTAAAAGGTTAGATTTCAAAACGTTCCTGAGTGAGACGAAGAGAAATGGATCACAGGGTCAGTCTAACCCCAGGGCCAAGGGGAGAGCATCAGCTCTGATGACTTAGAGAAGAGAGAAGCAAGTTTACATTTCAGCATTTAAAAATGATGTAAAGTAACATATTAGTGAATGGGAGAAAGGAATAGTTTTAAATAATTATGTGTGAGTGTGTGTGTTTGCCCACACTGAGAATCTAAATCTAAACAGAAACAATCAAATATATCATAGTATTTACGCCAGCCTTAGTTTAAAAACGGTTCCTTCCCAGGTCTTTATTTCATTGTCAATAAAACAAAAATGACAAATGATTTAATACAAGTAAGATACATTGAACAATGCTGGGATCATGGTACTGAGCACTGTGTTTCCTCATAACAGTGACCAGCAGAGATAGGAATTGATTTGTCCTCTAGTGGCTAATAACAGAGTTGACTCCCCAAGAGATGCATGAGACCACAAAGATCAGTAATGCAAGAGGTGACATAAGATAGTACTGGATATAAAATGAGGAGTACAAATTATAAACAAAATAGCATATGCTCTGAGCTGAATAAGGGAAAACTCAGTGTCTTAAAGCTGTAATATGAGTCATGGGAACGTCGGACGGTAAAACACATGCCTCCGGGTTGCCAAGCCAAGCGACCTCAGGAGAGGCTCTGTAAAATTACAGTAATTTTTAAAACAACTTTTAAAAAAGCACTTTGAGACTTGTGGAAGCTGATGAACCATATCTTAGGGTAAGTAATCATTTTAGTGAACCAGGTGGGAAATACCGAATTAAACCTAAGTCCCACAGGGGTTTCGATTAAGGATTTTTCTTTCCATAGGCCCTGAGCTACGTATTTTCTAAAGTTGAAAGTCATGTTAAGTTGTATTCAAATTTCCTACTCAAGAGGCAGATGTTTTCACTTTTTCGATCAGTCTGTAGAGGAAACGACTATTCCTGAAACAGAGCATAAATTGCATTATAAAATGAAACTCATTTTAACTATAATCTGAATAACTGATGCTACTGATATCTCTACCCTTCTCTCCTGTCCCCCACATCCGCTCCTCTTATACAGGGTTGAAATATTTGGATTCCTTGGATTTCACTAAGTTAGGAATTAGCCACACCCCTTGCTTTGATTTACCCTCTCATTAAACCACTTGGGTGCACCCAGACTTAAGTAGCCACAACTGAGATGTTTTCTTTTGCCCTCAAATTTCTATTGCTGCACTGATAGAGGGGGAACTTTATGACATTGGAAATATTTAATAATCCAAAGAAAAAATATTTGACAACAGCATTCTAATGGTCTAATTCCAACAATTTGTGTGTGTGAAGTGAGTCAGGGGTGGACCTGTGGGGTCATGTCTTTGACAGAACAAAAGCTGATTTTTTAAAAATTCCTTATACAATTGAACAAATAGGGACAAAGGGAAAACTAAAGTGGGGTGATAGGAAGTTGAGTTCATGAGATACGATATATTCCTCATCGCCATATCTTCAGGAAAATTTAAGTTTACAAGCGTTTACAGCGTTACCATGTCTGAATTGATGACTGGACTGTCCCAAGGCAAGAAAGCCTCAGCCGCAGTCTGCATGGGTAGGCCCTTGAGTGCTGTGGGTGCACACAAAGCATGGATCTGTGAGCGACTGATTCCGCAAATGGATGTCCCACGTTAGGTGAGCGGTTACGGAGTTCGACTCCTTACCTGAGCCTTGACAACTCTAACCTTTCTATTTCTACTAAAGAACTACCTTTGGTTTCATCCCAAGTGATGTTAAGGCTCTTGAAGAGAGTCAGAGATCAACAAAGATGTTTAATTTTAAATAAAATCTGTTATGAAGTCAACAGAACCCACTGGAATGAAGAATAATCCATATGTCAGTTGTTGTAGTTTCTAATTTTGAATGAATCCTCTTTTGGATATGTAGGGGGAAAGAGAAAGATTTAGACACGAAGAAAAGAAGAGTAAAATGTATTTTTATCCGAAATACATATTTTTGCAGTATAATACTTAAAAAGACCCCAGCACCAAAGAATTTGGGTTCAATTCCCAGTCAAGGGCATGTACCTGGGTTGCAGGTTCTATCCCTGGCAGGAGGCAACCAATCGATGTGTCTCTCTCACATTGATGTTTCTCTCTCTCTTCCTCTCTCTCTCCCTCTTCCTCCCTCTCTCCTTCTCCTCTCTCCCTTCCACTCTCTAAAAATCAATGGAAAAACTGATTTGGTGAAGATTAACAACAGCAACAACAAAAATAAGGACTAAGAAAAGTGTGTGGGGGAAGAGATGGGGAGGGGGGAGGCATTATGCTGAGGGAGTTTCCTTAGAGTCTTTTGTTAGCCTCTTTTATAAACTAAATGCTTGTGCTCCCCTAAAATTCATAAGTTAAGACCCTATTCCCAAATGTGATGGTATTAGGAGGTGAGGTTTTTGGTAGGTTAATAGAATTAGATTATGTCATGAGGGTGAAGCCCTCATGAGCGGGATTGATTGCCTTACAAGAGTCAGGTGAACATAGGGGTACATATATTCTTTCTGATTGGTGTTTCAGGCTTCTTGGGGTATATTCCTAGTAATGGGATCACTGGGTCAAATGGCGGTTCAATTTTTAACTTTTTGAGGTAACTTTCCATAGTGGCTGCACCAGTCTGCATTCCCACCAGCAGTGTACTAGAGTCCCCTTTTCTCCATACCTTCACCAGCACTTGTTGTTTGATGATTTGTTGATGGCAGCCATTCTGACCCTTCATAGTCGTTTTAATTTGCATCTCTCTGATGATTAGTGACGCTGAGCATTTCTTCATATGTCTCTTGGCCATTTGTATGTCCTGTTTGGAGAGGTGTCTCTTTAGGTCCTCTGCCCATTTTTTAATTGGGTTCTTTGTCTTCCTTTTATTGAGTTGAATGAGTGCTCTATATATTTTGGAAATTAACCCCTTATTCATAGCAGCACTATTTACAATAGCTAAGATCTGGAAACAGTCCAAGTGTCCATCAATAGATGAGTAGATAAAAAAGCTGTGGTACATATACACAATGGAATACTATGCAGCTGTAAGAAAGAAAGATCTCTTATCCTTTGAGATGACATGGAGGGACCTAGAGAGTATTATCCTAAGTGAAACAAGCCAGGCAGAGAAACACAAATATGACATGATTTCACTTATTTGTGGAATATAATGAACAAAATAAACTGATGAACAAAATAGACCCAGAGACATAGAAATAGGGTACAGACTGACAAACCTCAGAAGAGAGTGTTGGAGGAGGAGGGAAGAGATAAACCACAGAACTTACATGCATGTATGCGTAACCAATAGACATAGACAACAATGCTGGGGACGGGGCGGCAGATGGGGGGCGATCAGGAGGAAGTTATCAATGGGGTAAAAAGGAGAAACATCTGTAACAAAAATAAATTAATAAAAAAATAAAAATAAAAAAAAAGAGTTGGGTGAGGGTTTGCTTCCCCCTCTCTTGCTTGGGGAGGATAGGAGCGAGGTTGGTAGCCTAAAATGCTGCAACCTGAAAGGGGGCTCTCACCAGAACCCCACGGTGCTAGCACCCTGATTTTGGACTTCCCAGCCTCCAAAACTATAAGAAATCAGTTTCTGTTGTTTTGAAGCTACTCGTGTGTGGTATTTTTGTGTTATAGAAGCTGAAGGGGCTAAGACAGGCTTTGTTGTGCTTTGACTTAGAGATTCCACGGATTCTAGGGAACATTGCATTGCCCGCGTTTTAGTGGAAGCTCTGTAGAGGGTCCACCTTCGCAATGCCAACTTAAGAAGGGGAAAACTTAAATTAATTTCCTCTAAGAAATGCCGGAGTTGTTTGAATCACTCTAGTCTTAGGCCTCTACCAAGAATTTGGAGCTAATATCTTTTCTACCAGTTTCAGGAGCTCAGCTAAACTGGGAGAGAGCTGAGTCGCCAGGTGTGGGAGTAGACAATTAAAGCAACAAACCCAAAGCAAAAGAGTCTGATCTTTAATCACTTCCTGAGATGATATAAGCAAAAGTCTAAAATCGGAGGAGTCACCAGCTGTCCTCCCCCACGGAAGGACGGGCAGGTGGAGTGTCTGCTGGATCAGTGCAGGGGTGGGGACATGCACTGGTGAGGGCATCAGGGACAAAAGGCTCCTGCAGGTTCATGGACTCTGGAGTACTGAACTCTGGGGGTGGGGAGGCAAAGGAGTAAGGCTAGGAGTGGGAAATGCTGGGCACTGAATCAGAGGGGGAAAATGTCTTCAAGGTATCCCCTCATCCCCTCCATCCCCTGAAGTCTTGGCTGAGGCAACAGAAGGACCATGGTCAGAGGATTCGGATAAAGAATAAAGAGACCTAGAAATGAAAGTATCCAGGCTAAGACTGTAAACACGCAAAGAACGTGACCAGCAGAGGGGCTGGAGAGCCCGCAGGGATGCCAAGTGCCTGGGCTGTGCCCCCAGTTGGTGGTGGGGGGTGGGGCTTTCCTCAGAGAGGCCTGTCACATAAAGCCTTTGTCATTGCCTATTATATCAGGTCTGAAAAAATCCCATACAGGTTTTTAACCAGGAGCCAAAATCCTCAGCCAGTTTTATTATTTGAAAAAATAAATGAATTGATCGCAATTGCTTTGACCTATTTCATGAGTATTGAAATATTTCTGAGGACGCTGCATATTTGATTGTAAGATTAAATAATGACTAGTAATATTATTGCTTTAGAAAAGACAGTCACGATGAAAGATTCCACAATAAAGTAAAAAAAAAAAAAAAACTAGTAAAAATTATTTCAGTTTAATCGACTAACGAGTTAACATGACCTATTCTTTAATTTTAGAAGGGTATGAGTCCTTAAGAAAGTCAAATATAAATTAACAGTTATTGAAAAGTCAAACTGATCTCTGATGTATTGGGTGCTATAAAAATGAAAAAAGATAATCAATAAAATAGAGAGCAATACACTGGAACAATTTTAGCTTTTAAATAACCACCCCAGAACCAGAGAAACATTTAAACTGTTAGACCCATTTTCACTGGGGCTCTGACTGTAAGATGAATTTATTTTCTGACTACGACAAGTTGAAGGAAAGCCTGTGTGATTGAAAATAGTATGACAAGCTTTCAACAAAACACAACAAATCACAATTGCCTATTTCATTTCCTATATTTCTGGAAACCCTCAAAAATAGATAAGAGGGAAAGCACAGGGGAAAAAAAAACTAAATATAGTGTGTGTGTGGGTTTATGTGTATTTATTTATATAACTCCGAATACGAAAGGGAGAAAAATCCTTTCTTTGCACTTCTTCTGGCTTTCTCAGCTATAACCCATCTCATATTTACCTGAGGCCAGAAAAAAAGCCTTGTGATCTCGGGCAGACATAAGCCATACTGCGTAGTTTAAGCTTGAAGCCAGTGAAAGGAAAGTGTAATGAGAACATTCTCCCAAATATGCATAATGGACTATGTCATCTGCAGAAAATAGACTCAGGCCCAAACTATTTTACAGTGAAAATGACTTAGAATTTCTGAGAGTAAAAGTTAAATGAATGCAGTTGCACACAAAAGATAACTAAGCATTCCTTCCTGCCGGAGCTTCAGAAAGGTTTCCTCCGTGCTATTAAAGCAGTACAAACATTTGAATGTTACATACTGTCATGTTGGGTTTTAGATTTTAATAAATTAAGTAACACAACCTTAGGAAAAGGAAATAATAGTATCAAGAGTCATATTTTGGGTCAAATGTAGAGGAAATAAGAAAAAGAGGCAGAAGGAAAACAGTGTGACAGTTTCTCTGAGATATATTGCTTAGTTGAAGGTGGAAGGGAGAGGTTTTATTTTGTGGCAAATGAGGTGATCTTTGGCAGTGCGTGGTATTTTAAGGACAGATTCATCCAGTTCTAGAGGCAAAGATTTATATTAAGTGTCATGGACAGAAAACAAAATTAATTTGTTTTAAACGTATAGAGTCATAAGTTTACATTATATGATGGAACTACTGCCTATTAGAAATGGAAATTCAGAAAACATAACTCATTCAACATTTATTGTATTAATTTAAGTAATTGGAACTATCTGACTTATCTAGATGTTTGTGCTAAGACACTGAGAAATAGGGCAAAGAAATATATTTTAAGGAACGCTACATTTATTTATTGCTTCTGACTCATTATGTTCAATTTTCTCTAAAAATCTATTGTGTACTAAAACATTTCTTTTACTCCCTGCCTGGGTGGCTCAGTTGATTGGAACATTGTTCTGTTCACCAAAAGGCTGAGGGTTGGATTCCCCCTCAGGCCATGTACTTTCTATGGGTTCCATCCAGGGTTGGGGTGGGTACGGGAGGCAACTGGTCAATGTTTCTCTCTCTCTCTCCTTCTCAAATCAATAAACATAGTTTTCAAAAATAAGCTTATTATTTAGTACATAATTTAGAAAAAAAATTAATCCAAACTTTTTCTTTTGGTTACAAACAAATAAAAGTGTCTATTATTGTTGACATTTAAATACCTTTAAGCACTATACTGAAAGGATATTTGCTACTTAAGCTGCATAAACAAAATCTTCAGATATCAGCCCTACTGACGAGTAGAACCAAGGCAGTTTCTTTTATTTAAAACTCCTTTTCTTCACCAACTAATACATTCCCTAGAATACATCATATTTTTGTTTTCCATGGTCTGGTTGTGCAACTGATTATTAAATTTCACTATTTGGCTGATGAATGTTGGAAGCAATCAGGTTACACTTGGTTTAGCTTTATTGTGGAACCCAGGCTATCATCTCTTTATCTGTTTCTCGCTGTCTGGTTCTCTGTCTCTCCATCTCCCTCTCCCTCTCCCTCTCCCTCTCTCTCTCTCTCTCTCTCTCTCTCTCTCTCTATATATATATATATATATATATATATATATATATATATATATATATATATATAATTTTTGTAACTCATACAATCATCCCTATTGGTCCAGTCAAGACATAAAATAAAAATATACACATAAGTACATATATTAAAAGACCCTACAGGAGGTCCTGAAGCAGCCAGATCAGTCATTATAATGTTTTTATTGCATGTAATGCGTTTGACTATCAGATTCAGAATTTTCTAGTATTTTATGAGCACCAGTGCTCTCTAAAGTATTAACAACTTAGTACATGTATAGTCTTGATTATTTTCCCTTCTAAACTGCTCCTCCCTCAAATTTTCTCTGATGTTTCTTAAATCCATTTGCTCTTTCAAAAAATACGTATTACTCACCTACCTGCTGCACTTAACACTGAGAATACAGGCATGTGCAGGACGTGATTCCTTTCTCTAAGAATAGTATTGTCTTTGGATTTACCACTTATGCCTCCATTTCTTTCTTTTTAATCCTCAGAACAGCTCTATTCTTCTCTACCAAACACTTAAGTATTTGCTCAATATTTGACTTCTATTTTTTATAGTAAACTTTTCCATTCATAAATATTCTCCACTCATTTTCACCCGTCACCTCACTTTAATCGTGACTTACAGTGTTCTTTGGCGAGTCTGAAATGTTTGCCTCCATGCTAGGTGTCTTTCTGAATTCCAGAGTAACTTATGCAATCAAAACTTAAACATGAAACAATCATTTCCAGTCTCAGACATATTTTCCTGTGTAAGTAGCCTGTGTGTATGTGTACATATAGAGAGAAATAGAGATTGTATTTAGAATATATAGAAAATATAGATATGTTGTTTTTAGTAGTTTGTTATCACACCACTTATACTGCACAACATGCTCATTTCATTTAATATTGCCTTTTATTCATAAGATGACAACCAAACCAGAAAACTGAGGAAATAAGAGAATGTTAAAGTAAATAATCTAAGAATTTATTGACCAAATAATTGATTTAACAATATCAATGGGCTTATAAAGTATCTTTAGACAAGTATCACATGATCTCACTTATTTGTGGAATATAATGAACAAAATAAATTGATGAACAAAATAGACCCAGAGACATAGAAGTAGGGTTCAGACTGACAAACCTCAGAGGAGGGGGACAGGGGGGACGAAAGAGGTAAAACAAAGAACTAATGAGTATTAGCATAACCAGTGGACATAGGGACATAGACAACAATGCTGAGGGGAGTGGGGTGGGGGTGGGATGGGGAGGAGGGTGTCAATAGGGGAAAAAGGAGAAACATCTGTAACAAAAATAAATATATATTTTAAAAAACATAAATATTTCCTTAAAAATAAAATTTGGTATATACTCTGAAGCAATATTAAAATGAATATGTATATTAATTTCCCAAATAAACAAAAATACATAACCAGAATAATTACTCTTTATGCATATTCATGCAAGTTAACCATACCTTCCATATATACTTTGAATATCATATCATTAATATTTCTATGAAAATTTCTTTTTTTATTAAAATTTCATTTCTATGGAAAACAAATTTTAAAAATATGGTCTAATTATAAAAATTATTTTTATAAAATTATCTACAATCTTCAAATTTGTATTTTAAGGTTAAACGTTTTGAAATTTCCAATATATTTGTTAGACTATTCTTTGCAGAACATATTTTTAATTGAGTAATCACTCAAGAGTTGCTGAAGTATCTCATATACTCAAAGCAGTCAGTGAAATGGAAGGTTTTCACATTTCTATCTTTGTTTCACATATGAATATATAAATATATCAGTCCAAATATTTTCTTGGGTCTTGTCTTTTGTCACCTTTTGGACTATCTTTCTTTAACAATTGTTTTATAGGAAAAAAGCTGTATCACTATATCTTTTTGAATGTTTAACTGGATTTTGATGGGGCAAAAACATGGGTCTTCTCAAAGCACTCAATGGCAAATAAAAAATATCAAGTTACATGTTTCTGAGCAAGTTACGCATCATCAGCTTTCTTGAAATCTTGAAGTCAATAACTGAGTACCTATTTTCCATTTAACCTGCACATTCATTGTTGAGCTCATTGCTGATGAGGTTTATTGCAAAATAAAGTAAAATTATAAAATACTATAATAAATAAATATTTGTCTATTACAAATGTATAATAAATGATAAAACCACTTTAGTAGAGGGATCAAGCTACACTTTAAAAAAATATATGTTTTTTAAATTGATTTTAGAAGCACTGAACCACACCAGCTGGGCTCAAACTACTTTTGATAGACTCTGTGAGAGGACAGTTCAGAGTGTATTACTTACATTTATCTCACATACACTTAAACTATATTTTGCTATATTTCCCTCTGAATCTGTCATCTGGTGGCTTTGTACATCTTAAAGGTTGTGACCTTCACCAAGACAAAATCCGTGATACACCCTGCATCTGGCATGGGCAGTAGCATTGAATATTTTTTGTACCATCATCTGAGACATGAAAATGCAGCAATCTCCATCATGTACTTGGCAAGCAGTCTGTTTGTTCAGCTTTAGATATTTCCTTAAAAGGGAAGATATTAGATTGGTCATATAGAACTGAGAAAGAGTGATTGACTGAGAAAGAGTGATGGTTTATTGCTCGTTATTTAAATAATATTTTATCTCATGTTAAAGTGAAAACATAATTCACTTACCATGTTTTTTACACAATACTAGAATGAGACTGTAGTGAAAATTGGAAATATGGAGTAGAGATCTACCAAACCCATTTCAGATTATTTTAACACAGCTGTTAATAATAATATTTTAACAATGAAATATTTGGGAAAGATTCTAAATTGGACAGGCTACCAATACAACAGGTATAAGGGAAGACTGTCTCAGACAAGTCAAATTGAATGATGGATCGTTTTAATTAATCCTCACAGTCCATATCAAGATGTATATTATGCTTTAACTATTTTACCATTGACTGGCACTTAGAATCCAAATTTAAGCAATTAAAAACAATAATTTACATGTTCTTTTGAAAATATGTATTATATTAGGATACATATTGAGAACAAAAATAAGTAAAATCCAAACTGGCTATGTATTTTGAATTTTAATTGATATGAAATCATAAGTGGCCATCAAAAGTGGCCACAGGCCAGTTTACAGTGTTATCAGCAGAGTATGAGAATACCCTCTTCAGATCTGTTATCAAAGTTAATTTTATAATGTGTTGATAAGAATGGCATCTCATTATTTTTTCTCAGCTATAACTGAGATGTAACATTATATTAGTTTCAGGTGTCAATGTAATGATATGATATTTGTATATATTATGAAATGGTCACAAGTGTAGTGAACATCCAATACCATACATAGTTACAAGTTATATTTCTTGTGATGAAAACTTTTAACATTTTACTCTCTTTGTACCTTTTGACTCATTCACCCATTTCATCTATCCCCTAAACCCTACCTTTAGTGATCTGTTCTCCGTATCTATGAGTTTCATTTGTCTTTATTTGTTTAGATTGCACATACAAGTGATATCATACAGTATTAGTCTTTCTCTGGATGACTTAATTTCACATCGCACCCTCAAGGTCTATCCACTGTGTTACAAATGGCAAGATTTCATTATTTTTTATGGCTGAGTAATTTCTATTGTATGTATGTATGCATGTGTGTGTATATATACATATATATATGTGTGTGTGTGTATACATATATATATGTGTGTATGTGTGTGTGTATATATAACACATTTTTTATCCATTCATTTATTTGTGAACACTTAGGTTGTTTTCACGTGTTTGGCTTTTGTAAATAATGCTACAATAAACATGGGGATGCATATAATTATTTTGAAAGTAGTATTTTACTTTCTTTAGGTCAACACCCACAAGTGAAATTGCTGGATTATATGGTAGTTCTAGTTTAATATTTTCAGGAACCTTTATATTGTCTTTCCATAGGGGCTGAACTAATTACATTCCCACCAAGAGTGCACAAGGTTTCCCTTTTCTCCTCATTCACTTGGTTTTTCTTGTCTTTTAGATAATAGCCATTTTATCAGGTGTGAGGTGATATCTCATTGTGGTGTTGATATGCATTTCCCTAATAATTAGTGATGTTGACATCTTTTCATGTACCTGTTGGCCATCTATATTTATTTGTAAAATGTCTATTCAGATTCTCTTTTTAAATCAGATTGTTGTTTTTTTACTGTTGAGTTGTATGAGTTCTTTCTATATTTTGTAATGGCCCCCTTATCAGATATGATTAGCAAATATTTTCTCCCATTCAGTAGGTTGCCTTTTCATTTGGTTCATGGTTTCCTTTGCTGTGTACAAGCTTGTAGTTTGATACAGTGTGATGCCTCCAGCTTTGTTCTCTCTTAAGATTGCTTTGTCTATTCTGGTTATTTTATGGTTCCATACAAATTTTAGGATTATTTGTTCTTTTTTGGTGAAAAATGCCATTGGAATTTTGGTAGGGATTGCATTGACTGTATAGGTGGCTTGGATGGTATGGATATTTTATAAACTTTTAAAAAAAAATTATTGAATTTTAGAGAGGAAGGAGAGAGACAGACAGACAGACAGACAGAAAGAAAGAAAGAAACAGAAACAGAAACATTAATATGAGAAGGAAGTATCTATGGCTTGACTCCTGCCCGTGCCCTGACCGAGGATCAAACCTGAAACCTGGGTATGTGCCCTGACCAGGAGTTGAGCCCACCACCTTTTGGTGTACTGGACGAGGCTCCAACCAACCGAGCCACACTGCCCAGGGCAGTGTGGATATTTTAACAATATTAATTCTTCCCTTCCATGAGCACAGAATATATTTCCATTTATTTGTGTCTCCTCCAATTTCTTCCATTGTCATAGTTTTCAGTGTATAGATCTTTAACCTCTTTGATATTTATTCCTAGGTATTTTATTATTTTTGATGTAATTATGAATGGATTGCTTTATTTCTCTTTGTGAATGTTTGTTATTCATGTGTAGAAACATAAAAGATTTTTGTATATTGATTTTGTGTCCTTCCCCTTACTGAATTTGTTATTTAGTTCTAACATATTTTGGGGGGAGGGGGTAGAGGTATTAAGGTTTTCTATATGTAACATAATGTCACCTTCAAATAGTGACAACTTTACTATTTTGTGCCAATATGGATGCTTACTTATTTATCTTGCCTAATTGCTTTGACTGACTTCCCATGCTACATTGAATAAAAATGGTGAGTGAGGACATCCAGGTCTTGTTCCAGATCTTAGAAGAAAAACTTTCACCACTAAATGTGATTTAGCTGTGGGATTCTCACATATGACTTTTATTATGTTGAGGTACATTCCCTCTTTGTTGAGAATTTTTATCTCAAATAATGTATCCTGTCAGATGTTTTTTTCTGCATCTGTTGAGATGATCACATAATTTTTATTCTTCATTTTGTTAACGTGGTGTATCACATGGGTTGGTTTGCTGATGTGGAACCATCTTGTATTCCTGAAATAAATCGCACTTGATCATGGCCTGTAATCCTTACAGTGTGTTATTAAATTTGGGTTGCTAAAATTTTATTGAGGATTTTTGCCTCTATGTTTATTAGGGATATTGGCCTGTAATTTTCTGTTTTTGTTGGTGGTGGTGATAGGGTTTGGGGGTGGTGTTCTTTTGTGGTTTGGGTATCAGGGTAATGCTGGCTTCATAAAATATGTTTGGAGGTGTTCCCTCCCCCATTTATTTATTGAAATCGTTGATGAAGAATTGATACCCATTCTTTTGAATGTTTGGTCAAATTCACCACTGAAGCAATCTTGTCCTGGACTTGCTTACTGGGAGGTTTTTGATTATCCTTTGAATATCCTTACTAGTAATTGGTTCATTCAGATTTTCTATTCATGATTCAGGTAGATTGTGTGTTTTTAGGAATGTGTTCATTTCTTTTAGATTATCGAATTTGTTGGCATATAATTGTTTATAGTAGTCTCTTTTGATCCTTTGTATTTCTGTGGCATCACTTGTAACGTCTCCTTTTTTTATTTGATTTTAGTACTTTCTCTCAGTCTAGGTATGTCTAGCTAAAGGTTTATCTTTTCAAATAGCCAGCTCTTGGTTTCATTAACCTTTTCAGTATCTATTTCTACTCTGATCTTCATTATTTCATTTCTTCTACTAACTTTGGGCTTCCTTTGTTTTTCTTTTCTTCTTCTTTCTTCTTCTCCTTCTCCTTCTCCTTTAGTTCCTTTAGGTGTAAAGTTATATTGTTTGAGATTTTTCCTGTTTCTTGAGGTAGACATGTATTGCTATGAACTTCTTAGAACTGCTTTTGTTGCCTCCCTTACATTTTGGTAAGTTGTATTTTTATTTTCATTTGTCTCAATGCATTTTTTAAAAATTTCTCTTATAATTCTTCTTTGACCTATTGGTTGTTCAGAAGCACATTGTTTAGTCACATACTTGTGAATATTCCACTTTTTTTTTCTACGAATTTTTATTTTCATACAATTATTTTTGGAAAAGCTGCTTGATATTATTTTATTCTTTTTAAATTTATTGAAATTTGTTTTGTGTCCTAATATATGATCTATCCTGCTAAATGTGTCATATGCACTTGAGAAGAATATATATTATTTTTTTTTTGATGTAATAGTCTATATACAATATAGGACAATAGTCCTAATACAAATAATACAATAATTTAAAAATAGTAATAATACAAGAATAAATTCTGTGTTTCATGTACTCACAACTATAAACCTACTTTTGCCCACCCCTCTATGTCTGTTAAGTGTCTGGTCTAATGTGCTATTTAAGGCTTGTATTTCCTTATTGATTGTTTGTGCAATGATCTATCCATTAATCTAAGTGGGGTATTAGAGTCCACTACTATTATTTTATAGCTGTTTCTCCCTTTAGATCTGTTAATATTTGCTTTCTGTATTTCGGTGTTCCTATGTTGGGTGTATAAATATTTACAATGTTTTATCCTCTTGTTGGATTGACTCCTTTATCGTTATGTAGTGGCCTTCTTTATCTCTTATTATAGTCTTTGTTTTAAAGTCTATTTTTTGCCCTGCCTGGTGTGCCTCAGTTGGTTGGGCATTGATTGTCCCATGCATCAAAGTGTTGCCGATTCAATTCCTGGTCAGGGCACACACGTGGGTTGTGGGCTCAATCCCCAGTAGTGGACGTGTAGGAGGCTGCCGATCTGTGTTTTGCTCTCATATTGGTGTTTTCTCTCTCTCTCTCTCCCTCTCCTTTCCTCTCTCTAGTAATTAATTAAAAAATAATTTTAAAAAGTAAACTCTATTTTGTGTGTTGTAAGTATAGCTACCTAACTTTCCTTTAGTTTCTAATTGTATGGAACATCTTTTTCCATTCCTTCACTTTTAGCCTGTGTTCTTAACACCTGAAATGAAACTTGTATAGGCAGCATATAGATGGGTTGTGTGTGTGTGTGTGTGTGTGTGTGTGTGTGTTTAATTCATTAAACTACTCTATGTTCTTTGACAGGAAAATTTAGTCCATTTACTTTAAAAATAATTATTGATAGATATGTACTAATTGTCATTTGATTAATTTTTGGCTCTTCTGTTGTTTCTCTTCTTTGCTTGCTCTCTTTGTAGTTTGATGACTTTCTTTGGTGGTATGCTTAGATTTATTTCTCTTTCTTTTGTGTATCTACTATAGGCTTTGCTTTGTTGTTACAATGAAGCTTGCATATAACAACTTATATTTGTAACAGTCTATTGTAAGTTGATAACAACTTAACTTTGAATGCATTCTAAAGCTCTACATTTTTACTTTCCTCCATGTTTTAATTTTTGATATTACATTTTTACCTCTTTATACCTTATGTATCTCTTAACAAATTGTTGTAGTTAGTTATTTTTACTACTTTTGTCTTTTAACCTTTATACTAGCTCTAAGTGATTAATCCACAACTGTTACTATGTATTACCTTCACCAGTGAGATTTACACTTCCATATGTTTTCTTGTTTTCAATTAGTGCACTTTCTTTTTAGGTTAAAGAAGTCCCTTTAACATTTCTTATAAGGCCTGGTTAGTGGTGATAATCTCCATTAGTTTTTGCTTGTCTGGAAAACTCTTATCTGTTTTTCAATTCTGAATAACTCTGCTGAGAAGAGTATTTTTTTTTTCTTTTTCTTTTTCACCTTGTTATTTATTGACTTTTTTTTTTCTCTCTCTCTTTTCACCGCTTTCTGGCCTGCAAAATTCTGCTGAAACGCTTACAGTGTTGTGTTACACATAACGAGGCATTTTGCTCTTGCTGCTTTTAAGATTCTCTCCTTGTCTTTAACTTTTAATACTTTAATTATACTGTGTCTTTGTGGGTCTCTTTGGGTTCCTTTTGCTTAAAACTCTCAGAGATTCCTGAATCCAGATGTCTGTTTCCTTCCCCAGGTTAGAGAAGTTTCCAGCCATTATTTTTTCAGATAAACTTCCTTCCCCTTTCTCTCTCTCCTCTTTCTGGGACTCCTCTGTTAGTCCCCTAGGTGTTGCCCACAAGTCCTTTCATTCAGCTTCTTTCATTCTTTTTTTTTTTTTTTTTTTGTTCCTGCTCTGATTGGGTGAGTTCCACTTTCCTACCTCCGGGTTCACTGATCCTTCTGCTTCATCTAGTCTGTGTTCAAACCCCTCCCATGTAGTTTTCAGTACAGTTATTGTATTCTTTAGCTCTGTTTGGTACTTACTTAAATTTTCTATCTTTTTGTTGAAGTTCTCACTTTTTTCATTCATTCTTCTCATGAGTTTGGTGAGTATTTTTAATAACTATTACTCTAAACTCTTTAACAGGTAAATTATTTATCTCCATTTCAAACAGTTGTGATTGTCCAAGCAGCCAATTTTATTTTTAATGGCTCCCAGTAGTTGGGGGTGTGTCAAGATCTGTGAGTGTCCCAAAAGAAAGGATCTCATCAGCACCTAGATCCCAGCTGATTGGAGCCACGCTCTGGAAGCCAGACTCTGATACAGCCATCTTTAAAGCATGCAAAGTATACATCTCATGGGATCACAAGCATGAGCCCTGCTCACTACCAGTGCCAGTGGGTCTATAGGTGTCCTCTGGGAGGCAGTTGCAAAAATTGGGGCTTCAGACAGTGTATAGGCCCCTGTGTGAGATACTGGCAAGCTGTAGTGAGGCAGAGGGAATTGCAAAAATGGCATGGGCGTGTCTGTGTTCCCTGAGAGCACATCCTGAGTCCAAGTTGTATGCCAAACCTGGAGCCTTTCTCTAGCTTCTCTAGGATGAAGCCCCAGCAAAAGAAAATAAGCCTCTTTCAGAGAAATACTGTGTCTGTACATCCAGTCTGCTGTCTGTGCAGTGTCCTGGGGGTGGTAGCCTGCCAAAGCACCCAGGGACACAAGCCCTCTGCCCACCAGTCATGAGATCAAGAGACATTCCCTGGGTGGCATCCTTACGACCAGGGAACCAGGGAACAAGAAGTAGAAACCAGGGTACCAGACACATGTAAAACCTCTCTCCTGTGAAACACTGCAGTTCTGGACCATAGCAGAGGGAAACTGTGAAGAAGCCTACCTTCTGAGGTCTCTGGAAATAACTATAGTCAGTGCTTCCATGTGTGTTCAGTTAGATGCCTGCCCCTCGGGCTCTAGTTCGGTGATAGGCACATAAGCCTCTTTCTCACAAAGACTGAGCTCCTGGTCTGTAGCCACTGGCTGTGCCATGATGGTGGTTGCCATTTAAGAACACTTTCTCCACGATTTACAGTCCAATGGGACCCTGCATGCCCTCAGAACCAGGCAATATAAGGTGTCCCCTGGCTGCAGCCTCCCACACTGGGGCAATAGTTGTATATAAGAGCTCCATTCAGGAGGAACGGGCACTCGAGCAGAACAGAGGGAGAGCATGTAGATGGTGCCCACCAGGTGGAGTATGGCGGAGGGACAGTGCAGAGATGGCGCCCAAAGATCACTTCCACAGCTGGATCAAAGCAGAGGGAAAGCACAAAGATGGCCCCTACTGGTCTCCATCCCAGAAGAGCACCCCAGCAGTTCCCCATATGTGTCTCAAATCAGATGCGTGCCCTCTGGCTGATGCTCCCGTACAAGCCAACGAGCCTCTCGCACTCGGTCTGGGCGCCCTCTATCAGCTGCGTCTGCACTTGGCCCTGGAGCTGCTGAGTCCGGCACATGAGCTTCCTCAGATCACCATGGTCTCCTGAGTCTCGTGGACACAACAGGTTTGGTTTTCCAAGCTGAGTGTTTTGGGGGGTTGTGTCTCAGGTGCAGTTCTTAAACGTTGGGGTACATATTGGAGGTCATATTTTTTGCTCCTCAGGGAGAAGCTGTGTTTCTAGTTCCCTCCCAATTGGGGTTCCCTGCACCAGGGGTGCGGTTATGGTGAGCTTCTGTCCCAGCCTCCCCTACCAGTTTGATGTGGGCCTTTTCTTTGTGCCCAAGTAGTGAAGTCGCTCAGCCAGTTCTTAGGGTTTCACAGAGGATGTTTTGCCAAGTGGATCTGTAAATTCGGTGTGTTCACAGGAGGAGGTGGGTCCTCTTATGTCACCGTCTTGGACTGGAACCTTTCATTTCTGTTTTAATGTGCATTTCCCATGTGTTACCAGTAAGCTTGAACACATTTTCTAAATTTATAATTTTTGCATTATCTATGCAGAGACCATTTTACTCCTGTCAAATCTTTCTTGTACAGGTAGCCCCCACTTTTAAAAAGTTTGTGTTCTATCACCTCACTTTTATAGAAAACACTCATTAGTACCTGTTTCTGCTAACCAAAGAAAGCCAATGAGGGCTTGTACTTGTATGAGAAGAGTCATTACCATATTAGTGTAGGTCTTCCGGAAAAGTGAAGTGATGTAATGCAAACTTTCAAGAAGCAGTGGATACACTTCATTTTATGACATTTTAGCTCCCAAAACATTTCACAGGAATGCTGTACTTTCCGGTGGCAGGTGAAACCAGCATCCCTTCATTGCTTTGACAATATAATTGCCCTTGTGAATAAACCACTGGTTCTTCTTTAACACTTCACACATCTTGACTCTTAGTCAATGAACATGTGTACCCTATTTTCATCTCTCTCTCCATTGGTTCTTCTCAAATCCCAGTATAAATATTCAAGTTTAGACTCCCACATTACACTGTAATTTTTCCTTGTACCTTATGCTCCCCTCTGTCTTATTCCTAAACCAATCTGTCCTTTTTGAGAATGTCATGTTTTTGTTTACCTGGTTTTCTATAAATTATCTGAAACCTACCCTCTGATAGGCTGAGTTCAAGTGAACATTGGTGCAGACTGCTAATGTGACTCTGAGCTGGCTGTCAAGGAATGCAATGACAGCCAATATCAAAGCCAAGATAAATAAGGCAAAGCTTAACCAATGAAGGTTGCTCGCTATTGGTTGGTAGAAGTATAGATAGGTAGATAGATAGATAGAATAGATAGATAGATGATAGATAAGAGAGAAGCAGGGAGAGAGAGAGGAGAAAGAGAGAGAGAGAGAGAGAGAGAGAGAGAGAGAGAGAGAGAGAGAGAGAGAAAGAGAGAGAGAGAGAGAGAGAGAGAAATTTGTTTGTAATCTTTATGTTTCTAACCAAGAACCATATCTAAAACAATAGCTTTACATAGCCACCTACCAGTGATTATTATGGCTTAAATAAATAAGATTTTATTAGCCATTTATAAATAGTGGCTTATTGTAATTTAAAGTGGAAACATAAATTTTATAATAAATGTCAAATAGTGTTTAAGTAGTGTATTTATAAATTCAACATTTATCGATTACATTCTATGTTTCGTGCTTTATATTAAGTATTGGAAATGCATCAATAAAAATAAGATAGGCACTGATTATAGTAGGAAAGAAAACATTGCTTCAGGAACAAATGCAACATGACTTGAAGGCATATAACCAGGGTTCTAATGAAGTCCAAGAAGTCCAGGAGGCTTCCTCTGAGGTGAGGTTTAATCTGGAGCTAAGAAATAAGTTTCTACATAGTCAGATGAGAGAGAAGTTGGTGGGGAAGTTTTATAGCAGAAAGAAATCCTTTGTGGGGCCCTAAATTGGGAATACATTTAATAAGCATAGAAATAGATTATCATTGAAGGAAGAGTGAGGAGAAATAAGACAGGACTTACCAGCCACATTGAGTATTTTGGAACATACCCCAAGAGAAAAGGCAAGCCACTGAATGATTTTTAAGCAGGATAGTGGCATCATACATTTGAATTAAAAATTAGTGTGGCTCAGTTTGGTTCCTGGTCAGGGCACATACCCGGATTGCAGGCTCGATCCCCAGTAGGGGGCGTGCAAGCGGCAGCCAATAGATGGTTCTCTCTCACATTGATGTTTCTCTTTCTCCTTCTCCCTTCTGCATGCTCTAAAAATCAATAAAAATATATTTTTTAAAAATTAGTGCATGAATTGATTTTAAAATGCAAGAGTAGATTTTAGAGGATTTTAGTTTATTTTTGTCTTTTAACATTATATTTTAAAAAGCTCTTTTTATTCCCTTGTTACATTCTTTGAATTTGTTTCCTTTCAAGCATTTAATCTTTTAGATATTTACCTCAAGTAGACTTAAACCAAAATACAACCTGTGAATCATGTATTAATACATTTTAAGTTTCATTTTGCAACCAATTGAATTTCTGGAGAAAATTATTTAATTTCTACTCTGATCTAGGAAAGTGAGGTACTTTGATGGATACATTAAAATAAAATGAAGACATTAATTAATGAATAAGGTATTGGTGAACTTCTGCCAGCAGTGTGATTTGAAAGAGAGGTAATCAATCCAACAACATAAATCTGAATTCAGCACCTAAAATGGAAAATAAGTATATGAGTAGTTAACATATTTTAGCCATAAAAAGAAAAGTGCTAGATACATTATTACATTACATTTGTTCATTTTTTCCCTGCTGAATTCTGACTATACTTCTTCTTTTCTTTACTCTCAGACATAGCTATTATTATGTGTGTGCTACCTTTCATCAATACTGGTAAATGAGTAAATAAATACCAGATATTTTCTAAGAATTCTGCAATTGATTATACACATGAACTTGTCTGAGAACATTCTCAGTCTGCCTTATTGTCAATCTTTAAATATGATTCTACTAGAATGTAGAAATATATTTAAATCTCTTTGTAAAGGAAAAAGGCCTGGTTGAAATAATAGGAAATATATTATTAGGAAATACTAAATTTAGGGAATACTGAAATTTTTTTCACTAAACTTTAGCATTTATGTTTATTAATAAATATTGTTAGACAATATAAAATAGATTTCCATTTTGCATTTACACATAGATGTTTACTTTTTCACAGTTCTTTGACTATAGAACGTGATATGTCCAATGGCAAACAGAAGAGCTGTATAAAACTTTAAATTCCTTGAGTTTTAAATTAATTTATAGATACTACTACCAGCTGTCAATGTTTTTAATAATAAAATTTACAATCAAATTCTTTCAAATCAGACATCTAATGTGTTTTTCCTCAAATGTTATTTTTTCCACATAATTTCAAGACCATCTCTCACCTTTGTTCCTCCCAGATTCTGATGCATGACCTTTCCTATATGAGTATTCTTGTATTGTTTTTATCATTTTCTGGAATAGAAAATGGAATTTTCTCCTGGAGTAGAGATTCTTGTTTTATGCATTAACTCTCAAAAGAGTTTTTGACCCAGTGATCCCACTTCTAGGAATATATCCTAAGAAGCCTGAAACACCAATCAGAAAGAATATATGTACCCCTATGTTCATAGAAGCATTATTTACAATTGCTATGATCTGGAAACAGCCCAAGTGTCCATCATTAGATGAGTGAATAAAAAAGCTGTGGTACATATACACAATGGAAAACTATGCAGCTGTAAGAAAGAAAGATCTCATATCCTTTGAGACGACATGGAGGGACCTGGAGAGTATTGTGCTAAGCGAAATAAGCCAGTCAGAGAAAGACAAGTATCACATGATCTCATTTATTTGTGGAATATAATGAATAAAATAAGATGATGAATAAAACAGACCCAGAGACATAGTAGTAGGGTACAGACTGACAAACCTCAGAAGAGGGGAATAGGGGTGGGGAGGGAAGAGATAAACCAAAGATCTTATGTGCACGTATGTGTAACCAATGGACATAGACAACAGTTCTGGGGTGGGGTAGGGTCGGGAGGAGGATGTCAATGGGGGGAAAAGGAGAAACATCTGTAACAAAAATAAATTAATAAAAGAAAAAAATTTTTTAAATAATGAAAATAATATTTTCCAAAAATAATTTTAAAAGTTTGATTAACTTATATACTCTGTGTCCAACAGTGTTGCAGAAATACAATAATTATAAAAGTTTTGTATTATTTAACTACATTTCAAAGACAAGAAGAACTGTATAAAGTTGTATATACTCAAATCTCAAATAGTTTAAGCTGAATGTCAGGTGTATTATGTACAAACTAAAACAATTGTAATTATAATAGTTTCAAGAAGGAGGTTTGAATTGTTCTTGAAAGGCAAGGTGGATTCCTTCACATGAAGCGGAGTGATTTCATTCCCTGTAAACAGACCTGCCTATAAGCAACAGGGCTGTAAAGGCAAATTTGAAATGATGAATTTGTAACCTGGAATCACTGGAGCAGACCTTGTTTCCTTCATGGATCATTTCTTTGGTATTGTATCTGTGGTGTTGATGACCATACCCAAGGTCATCTAGGTTTTGTCTATGTCATCTCCTTGGAGTTTTATAGTTTTGCACTTTATCTTTAGGTCTGTGATCTATTTTGAGTTAATTGTTGTGAAGGGTGTAAAGTGTGTGTCTGGGTTCATATTTTTGCATGTGAATGCCTAGTTGTTCTAAAACCATTTGTTGAAATGGTTTTGTTTTAGTTTCATTGTATTGACTTTACTCCTTCGTCCAAGATTGATTTACTATACTTATGTGGGTGTATTTTGGGGCTCTCTATTTTGTTTCATTGACTTATTTGTCTATTCTTTTGCCAATACCACACTATCTTGATTACTATAGTTTAATAGTAGTAAATCTTGAAGTCAGATAGTGTCAGTTCTCCAACTTTATTTTCCTTCACTATTGTGTTAACTACTCTGGGTCTTTTGCCTCTCCACATAAAGTTTAGAATAAATGATATTCACAATATAACTTGCTTGAATTTTGATTGGAATTGCATCGAATCTGTGGATCAAGTTGGGAGGAACTGACATTTTGACAATATTGTCTTCCTATCCATGAACATGGAATCTCTCATTTATTTAGTTCTCCCTTGATTTCATTTATCAGAGTTTTGTGGTTTTCTGCATATAGCTCTTATATATTTTGTTGTTGTTGTTAAATTAGTACCTAAGTATTTAATTTGGGTGGGGGCAAACTTATTCTTAAATTATTAAGTTGTAGAAGTTAAAACTAAAAGTCTATGTTACTTCTCAGGCTCAAGGGGAGAACTTGTTTTCCTGCTTAAAAGCAGACTACTTGCATCTGTTTTGGCTCTTTCTCTGTCTTGCCTTCTTGGCTTACTCTGACTCTAATCCTCAGGTCTTCATATACCTTTTGATATTTCTGCTTAATCATTCTTTTCGTTTCTTAACCATGAAATAGTTATGTCATTTAATATCTTTGTCTACTAAATCTATTAGCTATGAAATTTTTTGGTTAATTTCAGTTATTTTTTGTCCTCATTATAGCTTGTATTTAACTGCTTCTTTGCATTCCTAATAATATTTGAATGAATATCAGACATTGTAAAATTTCATTTCCTGCATAGTGTATACTTGTGTGTTCCTATAAATACTCTCAAGCTTTATTATGGGATGCAGTTAAGTTACATATAAACAATTTGATATTTTCAGGCCTTGCTTTTAACATTTGTTAGGCAGGATCAGAGCACCATTAATTATACGACTAATTTCACCCCAATACCAAGTCACATTCTGCTCAAAAGCTCCTCAATGTGCCATGTGAATTTTGAGGTTTTCAGCTTGGCTGATGGAAATAGTAACTATTCTCTGTCCTGTGAGAGGTCTGGGTATTTTAACCTCCAGATCTTTCTGGCAGTCTTCTTCCTGACTTTAGGTAGTTTCTTTACCCAAATAGGTTGATCAGTCTTCAGTTGAAGAATTGAGAGGACTATCTCCAGGTCACCAGTTTTCTCTTTTATTAGCTTCCTCTTTTTCACTTTGCTTTGTAAACTCTAGCTACCTTGGCTTCATAGACTCCCAGCTCCGTCTTGCCAAATCAGGGAGTCTGCCAGCTCTCTGTGGGTTCTCCTTCATTGTGTTCTAGCCTGGAAACGCATTCTAAGCAATCATCTGTAGCATTGTAGCTCTCACCTGATTCCTTGCTATTTCTCAAGGGCCCTTAGCTTAACCTTTGTTGGCAGATAAACAATATGTTAAAAACTTCTGCTACATTTTCTAAGTTAGTATTTAATTTTTTTAGGTTTTTTTTGTTTTTTGTTTTTTTTTCCAGATGAAAGGGTAAATCTTGCCATCATTATTCCATCTTGGCCAAAGGTAGAATTTGCTACAATCGCTGTGAGTGCCATAGCATCACAGATGATTGGAGCTGGAAAGGACCTTCCAGAAGTTGACAGGCCTGCATCCCAATGTGGATTCTTAGTCACCTGGGAAAAAATTTTAAAGTCCATATGTTTGAAACCCACCCCGTCCAAATTAATTAAAATAACCTCTATAAATATGTGAGGGAGAGTGAGGAGAGGACATTTAGAAAATCTTTATTAGTGATTTGTTTGTCATTTCTGGTTAAACATCAAAATTTACTTCAAGTTCCCAATTTCCAAAATGGAAAATTGGAGATGCTTACATATGAAATGGCATGTCCTAGTCAAAGCCCAACACATGTCATTGGTTAGTGTCCAAGAAAAAACCAGAAACCAGGCTTCAGATTTATATTCATATAATTTCATATACACCAATACCATTTTATAAAATGTTTAATTCATGTTGTTGTTGTTTCAGTCCTACTAAAGCTTGGAACTAAGGAGGTTTATGAGAAATGGGAAAATATAAAAAGTGAAGCTAATATTTATCCCAGATTTCTAGGAATACAATTTAAGTTCAAATACCCCACCTCAGTGCCCTTTCCATTAGAATGATTCATTTCAAATTAGGGTCATTTATTAAAAAAAAAAAAAAAAAAAAGATTTAGGGATCAACAATGAAGCTAAGCGTTTTCTCCATAATTCATTACTGTGAAACTCTATATGAGCTAAATTTCAGGGCATCTTCAAAGATGTCTTTATGCCTAACTTAGTTCCTTTCACTTACTATGATTTCAATATGTATTTGTGGAGAGATAGATTAATCTCCTATTGAAGACATTGCTGGCATGTCTTTATTGGTGCTATAAAATATGACCAAGAAGATAGGTTCTCAGAGTAAGAAACCCGTATTGGTGGTTAAGAAACTCAGGTTAGTATTTTTGTCTCTAAGTACCAGCTTTTTAGTTTAATCATTCTCAAATGAGACCTGTCTGTGAATCTGGGCGAAATGATAGACTCTACTCTGTCTGCTAAATGTCATTGTGCATAGAACAACATTTTGAGAAGCTACCTAATGCCTAAGCTTTTTAACACTGTAAAATATAGTAGGTAAAATTAAATGTCACTTAACTTTTTCAGAGATGAATTAATGGACAGCCTGGGCAAATTAAAAGCTTTTTGATGTATAAAACTTTATAATAGGCAAAGTGTAATGAACCTATCTAGATGGATAGGTTCCATCAATAGGCAAAGTACAATGAACCTATCTAGATGGATAGTATGTAATTTCTGCACAGGTCTCTGTTTAATGAATACATCATTGTATACTGGTCAGGAAGCTCTCTCCAATAAAAGAACTTAAATTTTTTAAAAAAGAAAGAGGACATTTTAAAAAAATTTCCAAATATTTTCTGTCCATTATTTCATCTGCATTTTGTTGGGCATTCTTTCCCATGAGACTTAGTGTTATTATAAACAGTTCTAAGGCCCTTTTCTCAGGTTTATTTAGTGTCCAGGCAGTACTTTGTGTTTTTTTTCTTCTTCCTCATATCTTTGATTCCTTACCATTGAAAATCACCAACATAGTTGAATTATGATTTTAGTTGTGAAAATTGTATTTGCCCTGGCCAGTTTGGCTCAGCGGTTAGAGCATCGGCCTGCGGTCCAGAGAGACCTGGGTTCGGTTCCCACTAAGGGCACGTACCTTCGTTGCAGTTTGTCCCCGACCCTGGTTGGTCGTGCGGGTGGCAGCCACTCGATGTGTCCCTTTCATGTCGATGTTTCTCTCTTTCTCTTTCTTCCTCTCTCTCCCTCCCATTCTATCTGAACAACAACAACAAAAAAAAAAATGAAAAAATGTCCTCAGGTGAGGATAAAAAAAAATTTGTATTTTCCCAGGGAAACATGCAATTTTGTTCTTGTGTTATTAAAAATGGCAAATCTGCATTTTTCCAAATTACTTTGTACCACAAAAACTTGTTTTAATTCTAAACTGAGAACCAATTGGAATAGATAAAAGATAATTACTAACAAATAATACATCCTCACACACAGATAAGAATTGGTTTCACAAGAAACATTGAAAGAATCTACTTGAGCAACATTTTTAGGTTTTCTTTTCTTTTTTTTGAGCATTTTATTTCTTCAAAAAAGGGAAAAATCTAAAATATATAATAAAAAAATGTTAACATGTTTAGTGTTTGTGGTATGTTAGTAGGTAAATGTTATACTTTTTAATACTTTCCATGTTTGAAGTATTTCATGATTAAAATTTAAATTTTAAATATGATTAGATGGTGTATCTTCAATTATTCTTAAATCTTAAATCTTACAGCTAAGCTTTATAGTTGTACTTTGTTTATTATAAATATGAGACATTTTCCTTTTTTACAGGCTTTTTTTTTTTTTTACCTGTATCTATATCTTTTTTTTTCTTCAATTTTTATTAATTTATTTTTGTTACAGATGTTTCTCCCCCCCAGACACCCTCCTCCCCAGCCTGCCTCCCCACCCCCCCCAACATTGTTGTCTATGTCCATTGGTTATGCTTACATGCATATAAGTTCTTAAGTTCATCTCATCCATCCCCCCCAACCCCCCTCCTCTGAGGTTTGTCAGTCTGAACCATACTCCTTTCTAAGTCTCTTGGTCTATTTTGTTCATCAGCCCACCTTGTTCATTATATTCCACAAATAAGTGAGATCATGTGGTATTTGTCTTTCTCTGATTTAGGTTTTCTCGTTAAAGTGTCTTAAAATAGTTTGTATTTTCATTCATCTATTGTTAAATAAAGAGGCAGAGAAATGCGAACAAATGATAAATATGTCATATTAGTCAAGGAAACCTACAACAATGTTAACTTGAATAGCAATTAAAATAAATTGATTTTTTAAGTAGTAAATTTCAAACAAGTTTTAAGCTTTTTCATGAATTTTAAAAATTTTACTCTCCTATGCAGATCTTAAATTTCCAGATAATTGTAGGAGTGATTCATTTCATTATCCTTAGCAGAGATGCCTGTGGAATTTGCATTTAAAGTAAAACAAGAAAATACAACCTTTTACTCGCACAGTTCACTTTTATTCCTTTAGTGTTATTAAACCTGCGGGGGAGGGAGAACTCAAAAATACATACCTAAGGAAGGAAAGCATTTTGGATTTTCCAAAAAGAAAGTTTAAATAAGAGACACATACACTTAATAATCTAATATAGTTTGACCACAGTTTATCTAGTTCTGCCATTATTAATGTATCTTATTGTTATAAGTATTTTAAAAGAATTGTTTCATATAACTGCATATAGGACATGAAATTTTCATAACATCTCACCCAGCTGCACTTCTAGATTTCATGCATGACATCTGAGTGTGAAACCCAGGAGGGGATATTCATAAGCATTCCACATCCTGAAAAGTGTGCTCTGTATAGGCAGAGGAGTAGGGCTCCAATTCCTTCGCTGATATATAACAGCTTGGTGACTGAGACCATGAGCTCTGCAGTCAGGCACACGTGAGTTTATAATGCTGTTCTGTTATTTTGTGCTTTTATTAATATCAGTTGAGAAAGTACAAATAGAACAATTTAGCACAATTCCTAAAATACATTAATTGTTTAAGATATTTTTATTAGTTGTAGTAGAATTACATTAGCTATATGACAATATATTAAGTTGTTATAGGTTTGCATTGTGTATGCTTGTATTTAATCTGTGAATAAGAGATACAGTATCTACATTAGACAATTTTGAGAGTTGTTAAAGAGATAATGTATGTAAAATGTATAATTTATTTGTGGTTTACATATATGTAAGACGGTAGATCATATTATTTAATTTGTAGTAATATGTATTAATTTCCTCAGCTTTCAAAATTCTTAAATTTCAAAATCACTAGATAAATGGTATCATGAAGGTAATTAGAAGGAATTAAGATACAGTGTTTTAACCTTAATAATTAAAGCCAATAGTTATTTATAACTATATTAATATATCTATATACCTATAGCTAATCTTTATACCAATTAAGGACATGTCACTGATTTATCTGTGAAAGGTCCTTCCTTCCAAAACAAAACAAATTGTGAAATCTCACCTTGGTTGACTTTATGAATGACACACCATTTCAGTTTAGTTATTTAAAGTAAGAATCCTCTAAGATATACCACTCAGAAAAACAAACCCAGGGAAAAATTAAAACAGTGAACTCTATTTCCTTTTCTGTTGTATTGAGATACATAAATTTTTTTTCACTTTTATTTTTATATTCTATTTTTTGGTTATTTTTTAAACGTAGGTATAAGTGATATATAACATCATACTAGTTTCAGTTGTACAAAATAATGATTTAATATTTGTACATACTGCAGAATGATCACCATGATAAGACTAGTTAACATCCATCACTGTACATTGTTACAAGTTATTTTTCTCCTATTGAAACTTTCAAATGTACTATATAGTATTATTAACTATAATCAACATTGTATCTTGCCATGACTTATGTATTTATTTATTTAATAACTGGAAGTTTGTACTTTTTAACCTGATTCACCGATTTTGTGCCACCCCCACCTCCCCACCCCTCTACCTCTAGTATCCATCAACCTGTTCTCTGTATCCATGAGCTCAGCTTTTTTTAAAAAAAAATTGTTTTCTTGCCTGGCTGGTGTGGTTCAGTGGTTGAGCATCAAGCCATGCACCAAGAGGTCATCAGTTCGATTCCCAGTCAGGGCACATGCCCAGGTTGTGGGCCAAATCACCAGTAGGGGGCATGCAAGAGGCAGCCAATAGATGTTCTCTCTCATTGATGTTTCTATCTGTCTCTCCCTCTCCCTTCCTCACTCTCTAAAATCAATAAGGAAAAAACATTTTTTTGAATGTTTTTTATTTTATTTAGTTTAGATTCTACATACAAGTGAGATTATATAGTATTTGTCTTTGTCTTGCTTATTCCACTTAGCATAATGTCCTCAAGATCCATCTATATTGTCATAAATGGCAAGATTTCATTATTTTTTTATTGCTGAACAATATCCCATTGTGTATAAATACCACATTTTCTTTATTCATTCATCCATTTTTGGACACTTAAGTTTCTTCCATATCTTGGCTAATGTAAATAATGCTGATAAGAACATAGGGGTTCATATATCTTTTTGTGTTAATGTTTTCATTTTCTTTGCATAAATACCCGAAAGTGGAATTGTTGGATTGTATGGAAGATCTGTTTTTATTATTTTTAATAAACTCCATACTGCCATTCTCAGTGTTCTTAGATTGACTTTTCTAATGGAGTCTAGTAACTCTTGCAGGGTTTAATCACTTTTTAAAAATCTTTGTTCTCTCTTTTTCTTAATGAATCATTTTCAGTCTTCTATTCTCCAGAATGCTTATTCTTTCTTCTATCTGATCTGCTTTATTTTCAGTAATTTTTAATGCAGTCTTCATTTCATTTGAGTGCTTCAGCTCCAGAATTTGTTTCATAATTTCATTCTCCTTGGTAAAATATTTCTTTTGTTCATTAATTTTATTCCTGAATTCATTCAATTGCAATTCTGAGTTTTCTTGTAGCTGATTGAATTTTTTCATAACAGCTATTTTGCCAAAAATTGAATTGCCATTTGACCCAGTGATCCCACTTCTAGGAATATACCCTAAGAAGCCTGAAACACCAATCAGAAAGAATATATGTACCCCCATGTTCATAGCAGCACTATTTACAATAGCTAAGATCTGGAAACAGCCCAAGTGTCCATCAGTAGACGAATGAATAAAGAAGCTGTGGTACATATACACAATGGAGTACTATGCAGCTGTAAGAAAGAAAGATCTCTTATCCTTTGAGGTGACATGGAGTGACCTGGAGAGTATTAGCCTAAGCTGAATAAGCCAAGCAGAGAAAGACAAATATCACATGATCTCACTTATTTTTGTAATATAATGACATAACAGTCTGAGGAACAGGGTAGACCCAAAGATGTGAAAGTAGGGTACAGACTGACAATCCTCAGAAGAGGGGGTGGGGGGGAGGGAAGAGATAAACCATAGAACTTACGTGCATGTACGCATAACTGATGGACATGGACAACAAAGCTGGGGATGGGGTTGCGGGGGGATGGGGAAGAGGGTGTCAATGGGGAAAAAAGAGAAACATCTGTAACAAAAATAAATTAATTTAAAAAAAAGAAAAAAAACAGCTGTTTTGAATTATCAGCTAGATTTCAGTATTCTGTAGATTTGAGTTTAGTTGCTGGAGAATTGTTGTTTTCTTTTTCTGATACAATATACCCTATTAACATAATTTTTATAGTGTTTGAGGAAATATATCCATCATTGCACTTGAAATAGGGAACACTTTTTTTTTTTTTTTTTTTAAGGAAGGTTTTGTTTACTTTGATTCTAACAATTCAACAAGTTGGCAATTATAAACTATTCATTTGTTTTCCTGAATGTGGCACTATATCACATGTGTTTGGTTTCTCTTACCAGAGCTGACTGATTATTAAGGATCAGAGTGCCTGGGTAAGAATGCTGGCATTTGTGGTGGCTCAGGGTGAGGTGCTGGTGGCAGAGTATGGAGAGGTGTGGGCTTAACACATGGGGCTTTGGTGTGCCTGTGGCCCAATAGGGATCCTTAAATAGGGGAGTTCCATAGGTCCATGAGTGGACCTCTTGCTAAAATCCTGGGGCAAAGAGCAGGAAATGTCCTTTAGTTCTCTGTATCTGCCTTCTTCCCTCTCCTTTTCCTCCTCCACTCATGGAGATCCTTTCTCAGAAAGAGCAGGAGTCTCCTCCAGCTTCAGCCGCCATGGCCTGGCAGACTTTCACTTTCCACTACCTGTGTTAGAGAGGTCCTGCAGCCACCATAGCCTCCAGCCCCACTGGGACTCCCTGGGCTCAGTACCTTTCTCTGAGGCACACTCCATCTACTTTTGGATGGATGGATAGATGGATCTCTTGAGTTTTCTAGGGTACAGACATAATATTGTTCGGTTATGGATGTTCAAACATTTTCAATTGAAGTGAAGGGGAAAAAGAATAACTCATGCCACCATGATGCTGATGGAACCAGGATATTTTTGATTACTGATTCAATCTCCTTAATAATAATCAGTCTGTTCAGATTTTCTGTTTTTTCATGATTCAGGCTTGATAGCTTATATGTGTCTAAGAATTCATCCATTTTTTCTAGGTTGTCAAATTTGTTGGCATATAATTGCTTATAGCAGTCTTGTGATCATTTGTATTTCAGTGGTATTAGTTGTAACATCTCCTATTTCATTTCTATTTGTTTGACTCCTTTCTACTTTTTTCTTGGTGACTCTGATGAAAGGCTTGCCAATTTTGTTTTCAAAGAATCAGCTCTTATTTTCATTGATCTCAATTACAACAAAAACACACATAAACATTCAAACACTTGGAGGCTAAATAGTATGTTATTAAACAATGAATGGGTTACCAAGGAGATCAAGGAAGAAATTAAAAACTTCCTGGAAACCAATGAAAATGAACACACAACAACACAAAATCTATGGGACACAGCGAAAGCAGTCCTGAGAGGGAAGTTCATAGCACTACAAGCCTACCTCAAGATACAAGAAAAATTCCTAATTGACTTTCTAACCCTACAACTTAAAGAACTAGAAAGTAAACAAAAAGAAAAACCCAGAGCAAGTAGAAGGAAAGAAATAATAAAGGTCAGAGCAGAAATAAATGACATAGAGACTAAAAAAATAATTCAAAAGATCAATGCAAAGAAGATTTGGTTCTTTGAAAAGATAAACAAGATTGATAGACCTTTAGCCAGACTCACCAAGAAACAAAAAGAGAAGACCCAAATAAAAAAATCAGAAATGAAAGAGGAGAAGTAACAACTGACACCACAGAAATACAAAGGATCATCAGAACATACTATGAATAATTATATGCCAACAAATTGGACATTCTAGGCGAAATAGGCAAATTTCTAGAAACACAGAGTCTCCCAAAACAGAACGGGGAAGAGATAGAAAACTTGAACACATCAATAATAACAAAGGAAATTGAAGATGTACTCAAGAAACTCCCAGCAAACAAAAGCCCAGGACTGGACGGCTTCATGGGGGAGTTTTACTGAACATTCAAAGAAGATCTAATACCCATTCTCTTCAAACTATTCCAAAAAATCCAAGAAGACTGAAGACTTCCAAGCTCATTTTATGAGGCCAGCATAATCTTAATTCCAAAACCGGATAAAGACACTACAAAAAAGGAAAACTACAGGCCAATATCCCTGATCAACACAGATGCCAAAATCCTCACCCAAGGACATTTTTGCATTTATCTTCAGATAGAGCAGGAGGAATAGAGGAAGGAAGAGAGAGAAAGAAACATTGACTTGAGAGAGATACATTGAGTGGTTGCCACCTACACGACCCCAACTGGGACTGGGGACAAACTGCAGCCGAGGTACGTGCCCTTAGTGGGAACCGAATCTGGAACTCTCTGGTCCACGGGCCGATGCTCTAACTGCTGACCCAAAACGGCCAGGGCCAGATGCCAAAATCCTTAACAAAATATTAGCAAATCAGATCCAGCAATACATCAAAAAAATTATTCATCATGACCAATTGGGATTCATCCCAGGGATGCAAGGCTGGTACAATATTCGCAAGTCAATAAATGTAACACACCACATAAACAAAATGAAAGATAAAAACCATATGATCTTATCAGTAGATGCTGAAAAAACATTCGACAAAATCCAGCACCCATTTCTGATAAAAACACTCAGCAATGTGGGAATAGAGTGATCATATCTCGACATAATAAAGTCCATATATGAAAAACCTACAGC
This sequence comes from Tadarida brasiliensis, assembly GCA_030848825.1. Taxonomy (NCBI): domain Eukaryota; kingdom Metazoa; phylum Chordata; class Mammalia; order Chiroptera; family Molossidae; genus Tadarida; species Tadarida brasiliensis. The sequence goes on along the minus strand of CM061257.1, from coordinate 40,464,022 downwards.
CAACATCATACTCAATGGGTAATAAATAAAAGCATCTCCCTTAAGAACAGGAACAAGATAGGGATGCCCACTTTCGCCACTCTTATTTAACACAGTACTGGAAGTCTTAGCCACAGCAATTACACATGAAGAAAAAATCAAAGGGATCTAAATTGGAAAGGAGGAAGTGAAATTGTCATTATTTGCAGATGACATGATATTGTACATAGAAAACCCTAAAGACTCCATCAAAAATCTACTAGACTTAATAAATGAATTTGGCAAAATATCAGAATACAAAATTAACATCAAGAAATCGATGGCATTCTTATACACCAATAATGAACTCACAGAAAGAGAAACTAAAAATATAATCCCATTTACCATCGTGGCAAAAAAGTTAAGATACATAGAATTAAATTTAACCAAAGATGTAAAGCACCTATTTGCAGAAAATTACAGGACATTGAAACAAGAAATAGAGGAAGATATAAAAAAGTGGAAGCACACACCTTGTTCATGGATTGGAAGAATTAGCATCATTAAAATGTCCATACTACCCAAAGCAATCTATAGATTCAATGCAATCCCCATCAAAATACTAATGACATATTTCACAGAACTAGAACAAATATTCCAAAAGTTTATATGGAACCAAAAAAGACCCTGAATAGCCACAGCAATCTTGAAAAAGAAGAATAAAGTAGGAGGGATCACAATACCGGATATCAGGTTATACTACAAAGCCACTGTAATTAAAACAGCTTGGTACTGGCACAAGAACAGACATATAGATCAATGGAACAGAACAGAGAACCTAGAAATTGACCCAAGACAATATGCTCAATTAATATTTGACAAAGGTGGCAAGAGCATACAGTGGAATCAAGACAGCCTCTTCAATAAATGGTGTTGGGAAAATTGGACAGCTACATGCAAAAAAATTAAGCTAGACCACCAACTTACACCATACACAAGAATAAACTCAAAATGGATAAAAGACTTAAATGTGACTCGTGAATCCATAAAAATCCTAGAAGAAAATGTAGGCAAAATATTTCAGACATGATGTGCAACAGAATTTTCACTGAAACAATGCCTAAGGCAAGAGAAACAGGAAAAAATGAACACATGGGACTACATCAAAATAAAAAGCTTCTGTATAGCAAAAGAAACAACCATTAGAATGGAAAGGGAACCCACTATATGGGAGAGCATAATTGCCAATGATACATCAGATAAGGGGTTAATTTCCAAAATATATGCAGTACTCATACAACTCAACAAAAGGAAGACAAAGAACCCAATTAAAAAATGGGCAGAGGACCTAAATAGACACCTCTCCAAACTGGACATACAAATGACCAAGAGACATATGAAAAAATGTTCAAGGTCACTAATCATTAGAGAGATGCAAATTAAAACAACAATGAGGTGTCACCCACACCTGTCAGAATGGCTGCCATCATCAAATCATCAAACAAGAAGTACTGGTGAGGGTGTGGAGGAAAGGGGACTCTAGTACACTGCTGGTGGGAATGCAGACTGGTGCAGCCACTATGAAAAACATTATGTTGTTACATCAAAAAGTTAAAAATTGAACTGCCATTTGACCCAGTGATCCCACTTCTAGGAATATACCCTAAGAAACTTGAAATACCAATCAGAAATCATATACGTACCCCCATGTTCATAGCAGCACTATTTACAATAGCTAAGATCTGGAAACAGCCCAAGTGTCCATCAATAGATGAGTGGATAAAAAAGCTGTGGTACATATACACAATAGAATACTATGCTGCTGTAAGAAAGAAAGATCTCTTACCCTTTGAGAAGACGTGGAGGGACCTGGAGAGTATTATCCTAAGCGAAACAAACCAATCAGAAAAAAACAATTATCACATGATCTCACTTATTTGTGGAATATAATGAACAAAACAAACTGATGAACAAAATAGACCCAGAGACATCGAAGTAGGGCACAGACTGACAAACCTGAGAAGGCGGGGGAAGGGAACACATAAACCACAGAATTTATATGCATGTATGTGTAACCAAAGGACATAGACAACAATGATAGGGATGAAGTAGGAGGGTCAAGAGGAGGGTGTCAATGGGGGAAAAAGGAGAAACATCTGTAACAAAAATAAATTAATAAAAATAATTTAAAAAATAAAAATAAAATAAAAACAAAAAACTTCAATTTGATGTAGTCCCTTTTGTTTATTTTTTCTTTTGTTTCCCTTGCCTGAGGAGATATACCAGAGAAATATATTGCTCTGAGAAATGTCCTAGATTTTATTGCCTATGTTTTCTGCTAGAATTTTTATGGTTTCAAGTCTAATATTTAAGCCTTTAATCCATTTTGAAATTATTCTTGTGTCTGGTATAAGAAGGTGATCTAGTTTCATTTTCTTACACTATCTGTCCAATTTTCCCAACACCATTTATTGAATAGACTATATTTATGTCATTTTATGTTCTTTCTTTGTCAAACATTAATTGACCATATAGGAGTAAGTGTATTTCTGGGCTTTCTACTCTGTTCCATTGATCTATATGTCTGTTTTTATGCCAGTACCATTCTGTTTAGATCACAATGGCCTTGTATTTTGATATCCCAACTTTGTTCTTTTTTCAAGATTTCTGTGGCTATTTGGGACCTTTTGTGGTTCCATATAAATTTTGGAATATTTTGTTGTTGTTTGTGAAATATGCAATTGATATCTTGATAGGAATTGCATTGAATCTATATTTTTGGGTAGTATGGACATTTTAATGATGTTAATTCCTCCCATCCATGAACACTGTATATGCTTCCTCTTACTTGTATCTTCTTCAGTTTCTTTCTTCAGTGTCTTCTAATTTTCTAAGAAAACATCTTTTACCTCCTTGGTTAAATTTATTCCTAGGTATTTCCTTTTTTTTGTTTGTTTTTTTGATGCAATTGTAAATGGGATTGTTTTTTGTTTCTCTTTCTAATCATTCATTATTAGTATATAAATATGCAACTGATTTCTGGATATTTATTTTGCATCTTATTTTACTGAATTCATTTATCAATTCTAGTAATTTTTTGTGGAACCTATAGGGTTCTCTATATACAGTATCATGGCATCTTCAAATAATGACAGTTTTACTTCTTCTTTTCCAATTTGGATGCCTTTTATTTATTCCTCTTGTCTGTTGTGGCTAGGACTTCTAGTACTATGTTGAATAAAAGTAGTGAAAGTGGAAATCTCTGTCCTTCTCAAACTATTCCAAAAATTTCAAAAGGAGAGAAGACTCCCGAGCTCATTTTATGGGTCAGCATTATCTTAATTCTAAAAGTAGAAAAAGACACTACAAAAAAAAAAAAAAAATTATAGGTCAATACCCCTGATGAACATAGATGCTAAAATCCTCAACAAAATATTATCAAATTGGATTTAGCAATACATTAAAAATATCATACACCTTGATCAAGTAGCATTTATTCTGGCAATGCAAGTTTGGTACAATATCTGCAAATCAATAAATTTGATACACCACATAAACAAAATGTAAGGTAAAAGTCACATGATCATATCAATAGATTCAGAAAAAGCATTTGATAAAATCCAGCACCCATTTATGATAAAAACTCTTGGCAAAGTGGGAATACAGGAGACAGAGCTCAACATAATACAGGGCATATTTGATAAACCCATAGCTACCATAATACTCAATTGGCGAAAACTACAAGTGTTTCCCTTAAGACTGGTAACAAGACAGGGGTGTCCACTTTCACCATTCTTATTCAGATCTCTGTTTTTTTTTAATTGAGTAATTAAATCATTACTTGAAAAATCAAATTTCAGATGTGTTTTTTAACTGATTTGTAATACATTGATTTACAAAAATCACTGGAGCATTTGAGAGTAAAATCTAATTATTAACTGAGTATGAATCACATCAATAAAAGAAAGACTCATACTTGAAATATTGTCAGCCAGATCATTTAAATGATTCCACATTGGTTTTGTCATATTCTGTCAAATATTTCTGAATGAGTAAAAATAAATTCAGTGAAAACCTGACAAAATATGATTACTTCAGGATAAAATTCCACATCAATATTTTTCATAAAAGAAAAAAATCTTAATTTTATGTATGTGTACATTTTGAATTTTCTGTCAGATTGAGTTAGCAATTTCAATAAATAATTAAATTTAGTCAAATTATTATTTTAATCTTAAATTTATAGACAATTTTTGTTGACTGTAAAAAGGATAAAAATGGCTAAATTACACAGATCTTAATATTTTAAGTATATAATTTTCAAAAAGTGCCTATAGAAATATACAATATACATATATACATAGATTGACAAGTTATTTTATTAATATCTCAAAAATCAAGCTTAGAATGTACATATTTTGCTTTGTTTATATGATGAACATTTGTATTCCCTTCATATTCTTCATATAATTGTATTGTTATATTGTTTGTTCTTTAATTATGTAACCTTTATTCCTTTTTATATATATTGTATACATTTAATAGTGTAGTTAACCAAAGTGAACAAAAGTAGGTTTTTTTAAACATTAGAGCACAGAGTTTTATAGAAACGTATATAGTTTCTGATATTTTATAAAAATCAAATGTGCAAAATAAAAATTAAGAAAAATACAATGATACCTTTTCTAAACATGTATTTATAGAGTCTAAGAATATTGGGGAATGGAGTAATGCTTCTCTATGTCTACCTATTATATGTCACATTTACTTGAATATAATGTAGTTAAGAAATCCAAAGTAGGAAACAATTTGTGAAATTAATAAATATATTTCCAAAAAATCTTTGTATACCAAAGGGAGCAGGTGTGAAACTAAGATCATTTAGAAAGCAATAAAAAGAGAATGATAAAACATCCAGTAAAAACTGGATTCAGTGAAAACATTTCCCTTTATATGCCTTCATTATTTGGCTTTAGAAAGTTAGAAATATTTAAAACAATAAATAAAAATAAAATCTTAGCCCTGGCCGGTTTGGCTCAGCGGTTAGAGCGTCGGCCTGCGGTCCAGAGAGACCCGGGTTCGGTTCCCGCTAAGGGCATGTACTTCGGTTGCAGTTTGTCCCCGCCCTGGTTGGTCGTGCGGGTGGCAGCCACTCGATGTGTCCTGTTCACATCGATGTTTCTCTCCTCTCTCTCTTCCTCTCTCTCCCTCCCACTCTATCTGAACAAAAAATGAAAATAAAATAAAATAAAATCTTAAAGATGATAATATAGAAAGCAAACTCTAATTTGCAATTTTAGAAAGGTTGAAGAAATAATCCTTAATATATTTTTCTGTCATTTATTTACTTTTTTACTTTTCAGTTACAATGTTAATATACAATATTATGTTAATTTCAGGTGTACAACGTAGTAATTAGACAATTATATAAACTTATGAAACGATCTCCGTGATAAGTCTGGAACTCATCTGACACCACACATAGTTATTATAATAGTACTGTCTATATTGCCTATGCTGTACTTTACATCCCCATGGTTTCTGTAACTTGAATGTGTACTTCTTAATCCCTTCCCCTTTTTAATCCATTGCCCTAACCCTCCTTCCATTGGCAACCATCATTTTGTTATTTGTATCTATGAATTTCTCTTTTGTTTGTGAAATCATATAGTATTTGTCTTTCCCTTTCTGACTTATTTGAGTTAGCATAACATCCTCTAGGTCCATCCATGTTGTCACAAATGACAAGATTTCATTCTCTTTTATAGCTGAGTAATATTCTACTGTCTATATGTACCACATTTTCTTTACACATAGATCTCCTGATGGACCTTTAGGTTGCTTCCATATTTTGACTATTGTAAATAATGCTGCAGTGAACACAGGGGTGCATATATCTTTTTGACTTAGTGTTTTGGTTTTCTTCAGATAAATACCCAGAAGTGGATTTGTTGGGTCATATGGTAGTTATATTTTTAATTTTTGAGGAACCTCCATACTGTCTTCCATAGTGGCTGCACCAATTTACAGTCCCACCAACAGTATACAAGGATCCCTTTTTTTCTACATCATCACCAGTAATGGATATTTGTTGATTTATTGGTGATAGCTATTCTGACAGGTGTGAGGTGATATCTCATTGTGGTTTTAATTTGCATTTCCTTGATGATTAGTGATAATGAGAAGCTTTTCATATGTCTATTGACCATCTGTATGTCCTCTTTGGAGAAGTATCCTCTGACTATTTTTTAAAATGTATTTATTTGATTTTTAGAGAGAGAGGAAGTGAGAGGGAGAGAGAGAAACATCAGTGAGAGAGAAACATTGATCAGCTGCCTCCTGCATGCCTCCTACTGGGAATAGAGCCTGCAATCCAGGCATGTGCCCTGACCGGGAATCGAACCAGAAACCTCTCTGTGCATGGGTCAATGCTCAAACACAGAGCCACACCGGCCGGGCCTCTTCCCATTTTTACTTGGACTGTTGGTTTTTTTGTAGTTAAGTCATATGAGTTCCTTATATATTTTGGATATTAATCTCTTATCAGATGTATCATTGGCAAATATCTTCTTCTATTCATGAAATTATCTTTTCATTTTGTTGATGGTTTTCTTCATTGTGCAAAAACACTTTGGTTTGATATAGTCTCATTTGTTTATTTTTTCTTTTGTTTCCATTGCTCAAGGAGACATATACAAAATGTATTACTAAGATAAATGTCAAATAATTTGCTGCCTATGTTTTCTTTTAGGAGTTTTATGGTTTCAAGTCTTATATTTAAATTTTAATTCATTTTTCTTTTTTTCATTTTTTTTTATCCTCACCCACGGACATTTTTTTTCCCCCACTTTTTGTTCAGATAGAGTGGGAGGGAGAGAGAGGAAGAGAGAGAAACATCGACGTGAAAGGGACACATCGAGTGGCTGCTTCCCGCACGACCCCAGGGGCCGGGGACAAACTGCAACCGAGGTACGCGCCCCCAGCGGGAACCGAACCCTGGTCTCTCTGGACCGCAGGCCGATGCTCCAACCACTGAGCCAAACCGGCCAGGGCAAAATTTTAATTCATTTTGAGTTTATTCTTGGATCTTTTTTTTTTTTTTTTTTTAACACCATATACATTCTCATTTGTTTCCATGTGTCTGTCCAACTTTCCCAACATCATTCATTGAAGACTGTCTTGACCCCATTGTATATTCTTGTCTCTTTTGTCATAGATTAATTTACCATGTAGGTGTAGGTTTATTTCTTGGTTCTCTATTCTGTTCTATTGATCTGTGTGTCTCTTTTTATGTCAGTACTATGCTGGTTTGATTCCTATAATCTTGAAGTATAGTTTGATATCAGGTTATGTGATTTCTTCAACCTTGTTCTTTTTCCTCAAGATGGCTGTGGCTATTTAGGGTCTCTGTGGTTCCATATAAATTTTAGAATTATTATTGTTCTAATTCTGTGAAAAAATGCCACTGGTATTTTGATAGGGATTTCCACTGAAGCTATAGATCACTTTGGGTATTGTGGACTGGGAAACTATTTCCTTTTTTCTTTTCTGTATAGTTATTTTATATTTTCCATCACCATTTATCCCCTCTATGCCCTCTTCCACCCTCCCCCATTGCCACCCTTCCCCCAAATCACCACACCTTATTGTAAACAATAGCCTTTCTGTGTATACTAGTTTTGGTATAGGTCTTTACTTTTCATCACTTTGAATATGGCATGTCTATTTCCTTTCCCAGGTAAGGGGAGTATTTAGCCATTATTTCTTCAAATAGTTTTTTAGTCCCTTGCTATCTGTCTTCTCCCTTCTGGTACCCTTATGGTGCAAATGTTGGTACACTTGATGTCCCAGAGATCCCTGAAACTATACTCATTTAAAAATTGTATTTTTCTCTTTGCTGTTCTGATTGTGTGATTTCCTCTACCTTGTCTTCATGATTTCTCACTTGATCATCTGCTTCATCTACATCTGTTAAATGCCATCTAATATATTCCTCATTTCAGTTATTGCATTCTTTATTTCTGACTCATTTCTATATTTTTGTTGAGTGTTTTGACCTCTGTATCTAGTGATTGCTTGTCCTCATTTTGTTTAGTTCTTTTTCTGGATTTTGTCCTGTTCTGTCATTTGGGACATGCTTCTTTGTCTCCTCATGCTGTGTTTGCTTCTATGTATTAAGTAAACTTGCTATGTCTCCTAATCTTGGCAGAAGGGCCTTATATAGTAGGTGTCCTGTGAGACCCAGTGGCGCAGTCTCCCTGTTCAGCTGTGCTAGGTGCTCCAGAGCTGTCCCTTGTGTGGGTTGTGTGTATTCTCTGCTTGTATTTGAACCATGATTGCTGCTGCCACATCAGTGGATGGGGATTCACCCTCAGCCTGAATGACTAGAAGGGATGGCTATGACTATAACAGAAAAGCTGTTATATGGGGGCTGATCCCATGAGGCAAGAATTGCTTTAGTGGGGCTCTGGTGTCACATGAGTCCTCTCTTTGATGTCATTTGTGGAGCTGCTTGGGCGGTGCTCTGATACAGGAACAAGTCAGCCACTGTTTGTGCCTGGGTTGGGGCTGCCTGGTGGGAGCTACAAAGTGGTTGCTACTTATGCTGGACTTGGAGGTGCTTGGGAGAGTCGTCACTACAAACCAAGACCAGCTGCAGCTAGTTCCAGGCTTGGGACCCTCTGGTGGGCACCCTGATGTGAGCTGAGGCCAGCTAGTACTTGTATTGACCTTGTGGCTGCTTTGTTGAAGCTATGTTCTAAGCCAACACTGGGCGCAGCTTATACCAGGTTCAGGGGCCACCTTAGAGTTACAGGTCAAGTTGATACTGGTGGCTGCTTAGCAAGTGGTACAGGGCGTACAGAGGCCAGATGCTGCTTGTATGGGTTCTGTGGACCTTGAGAGATTTTAGGGAAGTTCACAGCATGAGTGAGGCGGGCCCCTTGTCTGTAAAAGGCACTGGAAGGAGCTCTGGGTGGGGTAAAGAGTCTTAGCCCTGTTAGTAGAGAGCAGAGATTTGGAGCCCACCTGGGCCTACTGGCTGGGTTGGGGGATATCTCAACAAAGAAACAATGGCACCTGCCAGCACTTTTGTTCCTGGAGAGAGCTGTTTTACCCCTTCTCCTCTGGCCCTTAACCCTGAGGTTAGTCACTTTAGGAGCTTCCCACATGCCCCTGGCAGTTTTCGAGATTCAGTCCCTTTACTGAAGCTGTGAGTCTGGGGCGGGGGCTTAAAACATGCAGCACCTTGGTCTCCCGCAACCCTATGTCTCTCTGGTTTTGTCTCTAGGACATATTATTCACTGTTTTTCACAGCCAGATGTTATTGGGACTCTTCTTCCTGGCACTGATGCCCAGAAGTATGTAACAGACACAAAAATATACTATTATTTTACCTGTTGTTTTGCATAATTTTCAGATACTACTGAGTGGGAGAAAACCTAGACACAGGACACATGTAGGTTCATGTGTGTATATGCCTCTAAATTACTTTAATATGAATATATACCCATGAAAAAATCGGGATGTACTCATAAAAAGTTGCTAATATGGACAACCAGAGGTGGAGGACAATACCTGGGAGGGTTGGAAGGAGAAAGAAAAGAGGAGGGAAAACTCAAAAAGATCAAAATGAAATAATTGTATATATGTATATATTTTCCATTATATATATGATATGGTGTAAAATAATGAAAGTGTACTTGTGTACCCTGACATTATCAAATATTGGAAAAATGAGGCAAAGTTTTTATAAAAGTCCTTTAGTCTGGCTTTTCAAATTAAATTCTAATAGGGTAATACTCTTTTAGCTTCATAAACAATCTTTATTTTGACTTCATTTTTTCCTTATTATGAAAATATATTTAATTAGCTAATATAAAATCTAATGTCCATGCTTTCTCAGCATAGATGAGGTGATTACAATTTCTGTGCCTTAAATATAGTTCTAGCTCCATAATTCCAAAATATTTTTGTTATTATAATTCCAAAATATTTTTGTTATTTCTAGGTTGAGACACAATATTGTACATCCTGATGATTATTTCCAGAAAAGCATTACCTAAACTTAGAAATAATTAGCTAATGCAGATCCAAAGGTTGTCGAATAGACAGGCATACCACACCTACATTGGAATTAAGGAGTTTTATAGACATGTATAGGAAATAGTTTACAGTAAATAATGACTATTTTAATATGCTAATAAAATTGTCAAATTTAAAAAGTGTCTGGGTTCAATCCAGAATCAATAATCATTTTATTTCATTTCTAAAGATGAATATTTGAACTGGATTATTAATTAGGTTATTGCATTTTTCTCTTTACCTTTATGATTGATAAATTGGTTCCTCTATTAATCCATTCATTTACTGACATTGACATATTCTGAAATGGCCTTCATGGTCCTTCATTTTATGAGTGTAATAAATTGGTGACTGAACTACTCTGCTTATGTGTAATACAAATTCAGGTTGCACTTAGATAAAATTCTACAAGCAAACTGAAGATTCTTTGAGATGTTACGAATAAAAATCCTAGTGGATGACACAATGTGAAATAAATTTTAGTTAGATTTTATTCCATTAATTTTATTGAAATATTTTGGAATCATGGATACTCTAATCCTTTAAATAAATATTAAAAATTATGTGAAAATAATGTTGTGCTCTTTAAATGAATCAAAATATTTACTTGATTGGAAAGAAGTGCGGGGATTTTTATAAATCTCATGTATTAGTCTCCCGTCTCCCAAGATTTTGGTCAGCTATTCCGCATATTCAATTTAGTTGATATTTCCATGAATTTAAGGTACTTTCTCTTATCCCCAAAATTGAATTCATGTAGCTGTTTATTTTTTCAGTAAAATCTACTGTAAGACTTGCTTCAGCTTCCTGAACACTTCATTTTAGGTTCTGACTTCACATATATTTAAAATATATAGAACTTTATTTGTCCTATGGAATCTAATATGAATAGAACTTTATATAAATTAAAAACAAATAATAATTATTGAAAGGGAGAGAAGAACTGGTCAGCAAAATGGAAAAAATATCCTGCTATCTTGTAACATTTTAATGCATGAAGTGATATATAAACAAATCAAATCTTTGTTTTAGATTTGCTGTAATTCACTTTGGACATCAAGAATTGGGATTGGTGATGGGCTTGTCTGTACTGATTTCTGATTTATATTGTTTTAACATATCTTAAATAGAGCAGCTATCAGTGCATGCATTAAACAAATAGGTAGAATTTGAATTCTTAATAACCTTGTAATGAAACAAGTCTCTCCTGACCCTAACTGTGCTTCCAACTAAGTCCTTTGGTTCCAAAGACAAAGTCTGAGGAAGAGATATGAAGAAGATGTTTTTTCCCCATCATATCCCAGGAAATAGGAATAATCTGTACATTTCAAATATGTCTTCTCTGAGTCCAGAAGGTGAGTGAGATGGAGCAGTGGTCTGTGAAATAATGGATTCAGGGCTTTCCTCAAACATGTAGTTTGGAGATGTTAGAAAGTGGAGGTAGAAAGCTTGAAGCTTGTTTACATAGTTCTGTCCAGCAGGTCAGAAAATATCATTTGCCCACATTAAAAATTGGTGTTTGGTGAAGGGTTGAAATGTCTTCCCGTGAAACCCCCTCAAGTCGCTCACATGCCATGGACATTGAGACTAGGTTATGGCTTTCAAATGTTTACACTTGAATGTTCAACTCCATTAGGAATTAATTCATGTGACTCAAAATCATAAGGCTGTAATTTAAAATTAAAATGGATATTAACACATTTATGAATGGACTTACACATTTTCAATATTTTAAACACAAGCTTATATCCTTTAGCATAATCCTTTCTCAGTACTTGGAAAATATCAGAAGTTGTTTTAATGAGCAAGAAATTGAGAAAAGGCATACAGTGATCGTGTATATTCTCTTCCTGTACTGAGGCATGTTTGATGACCTCTTAATGTATTAAGTGCCTTGTTATGTGTCAAACAGATTAGATAATGCTAGGCTATTATAGTGAGATATTATCTACATAATATAAAGCCCATATTAAAATGCAATGGAGGCAGCTCAATTCTGAAAAGATAAATATATTGTTTATTGGCAATTTTAATTTTCTCTATTACAAAACAGATTGTAAATGTGTGATCAGTTATTGAAAAAGACCTATATTCTCTTGGTTGATTCAAGTGAACTATGTGACTGTGAATGTAATGCTATATGCAGTATTCAAATCAGAAAAATGTTTCAAATATTACTCCTATTTGAATCTAAAGTGTTGTGTAAAGTATAGGATATCAGCTTGCTAAAAAAACAGATAGGAAAATAAAGTAACTCATTTAGCCCTGGCCAGTTTTGCTCAGCGGTTAGGGCATCAGCCCGCAGACCAATGAGTCGCAGGTTCGATTCTGGTCAAGGGCACATACCTCCGTTGCAATTCATCCCCAGCCCTGGTTGGGGTCGTGTGGGAGGCAACCAGTTGATGTGTCCCTTTCACATCGATACTTCTCTCTCCCTCCCTCCCACTCTATCTGAACAAAAAGTGGAAAAATGTCCTCAGGTGAGGATTTAAAAAAAGTAAGTCATTTATTTTTGGTACAGATTCCCTGCTGTGTACTCTTACATGTATTATGACACTGTCTTATAAACATTATTTGTTCATTGCTTTATAACTCATTTTTAACTGATTACATGTATTTTCATCAAAGGAACAAATATTTTTATGGTTACAGTATAATATTCTTTAAATTTGAGAATGTTGTATATGACATTAGAGTGCTTATCAGCACAATACTCTTTCTCTTTATACCAAATTTTAGACTCTTTGTTTATAATAGGTTCACAAAAGTGAGAAGAATAGGTTAAAGGGTATAGGCATAATTTCACTTTACTGGAATAAATGTTTACTGAGATTTTTAACTTTCTAAACTTAAAGTTTTTATGTACTATCTATAAAAATGACAATAAACACTTCAGCTGAATGAGATTCTAGCATGAGTGCCAACATAATGATCAAAATCGGTATGCTTTACAAAAGGTCAAGCTGCAAACATTTTACTCATGTGCATCAAAGTTACAAGGTATTTATTATAGTTCACTGTGATGCAAATATGATACCCAACACTTTAACTCTGACATTGTGAAATATTTAATCCCCCCCACCAAAAATAGCAGTTCTACAGCCTCTTTCAAAGGTGCCTGATTTTGTAACTTAGTTCTTTCCTGGAAGTTTACACATAATTGACATATACACAAGGATCATAGTTGAATGATATTAGGTAATTTTTACCTTATACTTTTTAAAAATCAGTCTTTTCCAAATACTCCACAATGACCATGCATAAATTATAATGAAATCACTAGAAATTAATTTCTCAAATAACAGACCCTCTCTTTTCTTTAATTATAATGATACAGGAAATTCTGAGGCTGTTTAAACAAGGAGACCACGAAGGAAGGAAGGAAGGAAGGAAGGAAGGAAGGAAGGAAGGAAGGAAGGAAGGAAGGAAGGAAGGAGGGAGGGAGGGAGGGAGGGAGGGAGGGAGGGAGGGAGGGAAGGAAGGAAGGAAGGAAGGAAGGAAGGAAGGAAGGAAGGAAGGAAGGAAGGAAGGAAGGAAGGAAGGAAGGAAGGAAGGAAGGAAATGATTTCCATAATTACCTACGTGAAATAACGATGCCAGATAAGTAGTGCTAATTTGTGTTTTCTAGAACCGAAAACCTTTTCAAATTATGACACAATTATGTGCTTATTTTGTTTGTCCATTCCATATCTAAATTTTATAGTAGATATTGTTTAAAAGAAAATACTTAGAAATGTATAAATCTACATACAAATATTGGCACTGTAGCTTATTATTTGTGTGACATTTAGAAAGTTAATTCTTCTAAGCCTTCATTTTCTGCTCCATGGAGATACAATAGATGCCTTTAAAAGATGTAATAACAATTAAATGAGACAGTTTTAGAAATATAAGAAATAATTATAATAGAAATAAACATAAAAAAGTAATAAGTATGCCTGGGACATAGTAGTGTTAAATCAATTGTAGTTAAAAATATGAAGTTGCTCTTTCTATTCTTTGATTTTCAATTTAGAGGTCTTCTAATTTGTTTTCACTCTGTAAATATTTATGTAAATACTTCTAGGATAATGTTAAGACTATCCTACTGTAGATATAATAATATAACCACAAAGAACTAACAAAATACAAACCCAGAATTCTACTGAGCTTAAAAGTCTGTAGTCTTTCTCCTTAATTATAAGTGTGTTTGGGTGCAAGCCGTCAAGTTGTACGTTCCTCTATTATTGGGTATTCCATGTTTTACATTTAAAAAATGAGAACAATTAATAATTAGGAATTTTGAGGAAATTGGCTTATGAATTATTTTACTTCCCCTTCAATCTCTCAGAGCCCAAAAGTAATTTGCAAAAATTTTAACAGCATAGAGTAAAAGGAGAATATATTTTTAAAATATTAATCTTTCAAATAAAAAATATTAATCTTTCAAATAACCCAGACATTGTTAAAAATAAATAAAAGAAAAGAAAGGCAGAAGAAATCCAAACTGTCAGATTATTATTATAATTTTTTGCTAAATAAGACCAACAAAACTGAACCAAACAAAATTTTAATTTTAACATGTCTTCTCATCAACTTTTATTATTTTTCAAATTTGAAAAAAAAAGTCTTAAAGTTAAATTTATCAAATATACTTAATATACCTTCAGTTGACATAGATATTATTTTTCTAATTTTGGTAACACTACTCCCTTATCTCTGGATTCTCAAGGGAAAGCAATCTTAGTGTTTAACTATTGTTTTAAATTGCAACTATGAAGCAAGATTTTCCAATTTGAGCAATTGGATAAGTCAGAATCCAATCAGACAGTTTATCTAGTTTTTCAAATCTAAGAGACATTTCGTATGATGTTAGTAGAAATATTGTCTCCAGTGTCTATTAAATAGCAACATATACATTTTGGAATATGTACATCTTCAGTATAAGACTAGAACATGGCTTGTGATTTAGTTTATGTTCAGATGCAGTAGTTCTCAAGCAAGGATAGCATCACTATCCTAAAGGGCATTTGGAAAAGAATGAAGGTATTATATTGGATGTTGCACTTAAAGGTATATATAATAACATTTTCTGCTCAGCATCAGAAACTGTAACTTTTTTATAATAAGAGGGGCATTCCTATAGAAAGATGAACTGTCTCACCCCAAATGTCAAAAACTCTGTGAGAAACATTAATATGCAATATACATTTTTTATTTAGAAATTCTGTGTCAAACAAGTGACAGGAGTCAGAAGAACAAAAATATGAAACATCTCCATGAAGCTATAATACATGATAAACTCATAACATGAAGAAGTAATGGGAAAGAATTGAAAGTTCTATGTGGAGGTGGTATGATGTGGAACTAACTAGAAAGTGAAATGAAAGTAAGTTGACTTGTTTTATAATGTAACCTTTTCTTTCTGTAATAAAGGGAAGTCAAATGACAGTGTAGACTATACACTTTATACAAAGTGACTCCTTAGATAATTGTACATTAATGATAATAATGGTTATGATTAGGATAAAAGAAGTTTTAAAATATGAAAGGTAATGTCATGTAATTTGATGTAATGTAGTCCACATTTAGAAGAAGAGGTAATATGAGAAATGCTTCTTGAAAGGGGATGGTGATGAGAAGTCTCTGTTTAAGGAGTTGCCACATCCATTGGCTAAAAGAATGACTAAGAAAGTAGCCTCTTGTTTTATTGTACCTTAAACAGGAGAATATATATTAGCTTTAACAACATCAGTAAAGAATAAGTAGAGCAAGAATATAATGTAACTAATCAAGGGCTTTTAGGTTGGTTATCTTGGATGTTTTCTACACTTTCCTTATCTACCCTACTGCATAGACACTCATGGGTTTGGAGTCAGTCACTTAGTCTCCCCAAGAACACCTGAAAAAGATCTTAAACCAAATCTCTGCTTGTTGGAAAACATGATGATCTATTTTAAAGTTTTGGGGAATTGGATACTGACATTCAAGTAAGCCAGTGTCCTTCAGCCACCAAAATTCTTCTGCAATGTGACTGTTTTGTAAAAACTGGATAGCACGGCAGAGCTGACTGTGTGTTGATTACTTACATCTGAGAAAATAAAGAAAAGGATAGCGCCCTCTAAAATTTTGTAGATTGAAGAGAACTATAACTATTCTGAATCGTTTGGGCTTATTTATATCACAGTCAAGCTACAGAATATTCAACTAGCTAAAGAAGTGCAAAAGTAAAAGATTACATGTAATGTGTCTTTCCTTTAACATACATAATAATCTATCAATCTATGAGGCTGGAACTCTACAGAAAGTATATTTACTAGTGATAAAATTTAAGAAGGGTAGTAAGTAAAATCTCTTTTTTGAGAAAAGAATGAGAAAAAAGATATTAACTATTCCTGGTTTGATATTAAGAGAGAAATACATATAGTTTTTTAAATGTAGTATATTTTTAGGGCAAAATCTATTTTTAAGAAAATAGCATTGTTCTTTTAATGTATGGGGTTGATTAAAATTTTAATGTTGAAACACTTTTTGTGGGTTTTTTTTTCCCGTCTTGACCCAAAAGGGCAGCATATTCTCTTTATAATATGATACAACATTCATTTAATGTTGAAACATTTTTTGTGGATTTTTTTTTCCATCTTGACCCATAAAGGCAGCATATTATCTTTATAATATAATACAACATTCATTTTATCAATAAAACTAATGGATTTTCCATTGGGGAAGCTACCCTTTGTCTCTCTAATGTAGTAAAGGTCACAGCAAGGGTTTAGTGAGCTAAGGATAAGCACATGAATTTCATAATTAATTCTTTTACCATTTCCTCTCAAATTACAGATTAACATACCATATATAGGAACAGAATTTAAAGTAGTTGTTCTAGCACTGTTTATCTATGCCTGGCACAAAACACAGGTAATCTGGTAGTCTCTGAAACTTAACTACCTTTGTAAATTAAATCCAGACTGGAGATCTGTAACTAAGAAACAAAAGGTAGGTAAGACAAAACATTTTTAATTGAATTAGGGAGTTTCCATGGGAAAGAATGCATAAAGAGAAGAATTGGTTGGGGAGTATAACTTTACCTTGGAGAAAGATGTTTTAGAAGCCTACTAGACATTCATAGGAAAATTTCAAGTGGTCAGCTGGTATGTAACTGTAGAGATTCAGAGATAGATGCATGGCTTAGAGATATAAATTTAGGAGTACATGGATGCATGTAAGGGCATGCTATTAGATGGCATAATTTAGGAAATCATCATAGAAATAAGATTTAAAAAAACAAGAATAGAAGCCTGGGGAACTCCAGTGTTAATAGAATATGTAAATGAAAGTGACACTGCAAAGGAGACAGAAAACAACAACAAAATTGATGCTAATGTACAGTGCAGACTCTTATGATATGAGAGTATTAAGCTGTGTTCAGAGCAGCTTGTATTTCAAGCAAGATTTGGACTGACAATTAACTACTGGATTTGTTAAATGGAGGTATGAAGTAGACATTTGGGGAAGAGGTTGTGGTTGCAAAAGCCTGATCAAAGTAAGTTCACAGAGAACAAGGACAAGAGAAATGCCCAAGTCTGAGGCAAAACCAAAACAACAGAGACTTCTCTGCATAAGCCTAACTGCCCACCTAAATAAGAACCATTGACTAAGTAAAGGAAGAATACTTCTGCAACAGAAGAGGAGCACAAATATGCAAGGAGTCTTTCCCAATAGAAGACAGGATTAGTCAACTTGAAGGCAGTTCAATAGAAAATATACAGAATAAACTTCTACAGAGAGAAAAAAAAGTGTTACAAACAGAAAAGAGTATAAAAGAAAATCAGAACACAATGAAAATGTTAACCAAATGTATAATTTGAGCCCTATATGGAGAGGAAAGAGGGTGAAATAGAAACAATATATGAAGAAATAGAGCTAGCCGTTTTTAAACACTCAAAAAAAAAAAAAAGGTATCTGCCCAGAGATCCAATTTCTGCAACCTCCAACAAAAATAATATAAAAATAAAGGAAGTAAATAAACAAGGAAAGAGGAAAGGGAGAGTAGAAAGAAAAGTAAAAAATCATGTTGTTAGTAAAATCAAGAGAAAAATATACAACTCAAAAGTGGCCACAGAAAAAAATTTCAATAGTGGAATAGATAAACCAAGTTGTAGTCTATTCTTTCATTGGAATACTTTCTCATATAACAATAATAAGTAGCAAGCTGTACAACTTCATGGAAGATTCTTATAAATGTAATGTTGATTCTTATAAATGTAATGTTGAACATAAGAAGCCAGACATGTAGGAATATTTATTCTATTTACACAAAGTATACAAACAAAAACTGATTTTTGAATTCAGAATAGTGTCTACTTCTGGATAATACAGTAATAGGAAGATTAAAAGGAGTTTCTAGGGTTCATATTCTGGATTATACTTTTTGATTTAGTTGGTGGTTATATCAATGCACTCATTTTTTGAAGATTGATTTCATCTAATGCTTTTGGTTTATGTCCTTTCACATTTTTTCCCCCACAAAAAATTATATCAACAGGGAGGGGATAGAAAATAACAATATTACATTTCTCAACTTTTTCTTTATAACTTTCCTGTCCCACATATTTTATTTTGCCAGGGAGGACCTGACAATCTGGGTGTAAGAGCTGCAGTTAAGATCAGATTTAAAGCTTCTTTTGGAGTTCCTACTAGTTTAGGTGACAGGAAAAACATGCAGGACAAGTTGTGTTTAGCCTTCTAAACAGGATTAAGGTACTGTGATATTAAGGACTGATCTAAACTTGTATATAAAGTAACTTATGAGAAATAAAACATAGATGTGGTAGGCCAAATTCTAAGGTACTCCCTCAAGACCCCTGTTGCCTGGTGTATGTATTCTGTAATAACCACTTACCCTTGAGTTTGAGTTGGCCCTGTGATAATAATTAAAGGTATATTCACTCCCTTGATTAGTTTATATTATTTGACAAAAGTAATGAGATAGGCACTTCTATAAATAGGTTGTGATCTATAAGAGTCTGTTATAGCAGAGTAATAAAAGTTGTTTGGCTGACCTTAAAGATGTCAGCTATCGTGGTATGAGAGAGCCTATTGGCGGGGTATGGGCATGTGGCAAAGAGAGAGTATTTCTTTGCCAACAGCTTGCAAGAAAATGGAGACTTCAATGCTGAAACTATATAAAAAAGACACAATTATAAAAACATTTAGTGAGCTTGGAAAAGGACCTCAAATCTGAAATGAAATCCCAGCCTCAGCTAACTTCTTGATATCAGACTGGGGGGACTTTTAGAAGAGGATCCAGCTAACCCATACTCAGACTCTTGACCCACACTCTGAGATAATAATGGTTGTTTTGTGCCACTAAGTTTGTGGTAATTTGCTATTCATCAAAAGAATATGAATACATTGCATAGGGAGTATTGATTTGCATGCACATATGTATACAGTCTTAAGCAAATAAAGTATTACATAAGAAGTGCTATAAAAGATGCAATTTTATGATAAAAATCTTAGTTTATCAGTTTGCTTATTACTCATATTTGACATTTTTCTTTTGCTTTTTTAACTTTACCATAGCAACTTATCAAAAACTAGCTGGGTCAGACACATGAATAAATACAACTGTTTATGAGATGGACCAGTATGAAAGCTTCATGCAACAGACAGGATTCATAATGAGTTGTTATAGTCCTATTTAAAATATATCTCTTGGTGAGTTTGAATATGAACTAAATGGAATAAATGAACAGTCACAGAGAATGACGCAAAATGAAAGAAACAGAGCAATAGAGTCCATGAAGAAGTAAAAGCTTTGAAGGAAAAATGAGTATTCGTGACACGTAGTAAATAACAGAATAGGAGGAAGAAAAAATGAATAAAGTGATAAATAGTAGAAGAACTAGGTCACAAAGAGAGCAAACTACTAGAGGAACTGTGAGACATTATACTGTAATATTCAAAGATCCTCCATAAAATGCCAAATATAAAAAATTCATGTTTTCAAGAAGTTTAGTTTGAAGCTTTTCAAACGTTTCTCTGTGTAGTCATTCAATAAATCCACTTTAACTAATGTAATTTCCTTCTGGTAATTCAATAGAATATAAAACAAAAATCAAGCACCCTGCCAGTGTGACTTACTTAGTGGATTGAGTGTCATCCCAGTGACTGAGAGGTCCCAGTTCGATTTCTGGTCAGGGCACATGTGGGCTCAATCACCAGGGGGGATGCAGGAGGCAGCTGATCAATGTATGTCTCTCACATCAATGTTTCTATCTCTCCCTTCCTCTCTCTCTAAAAAAATCAACAAAACATATTTTTTAAAAATTAAAAGACTATAGAGGAAAAGGGAAAAGTATAATTAAGTAATAAACATAAGCAGAAACACAGATTACAAATTAACAGATGAAATCCAATCTTCCTAGTAATAAATGCAAATTTGAGCAAGTGTGAGATATTTTTAAAGCTTCAAATGAGTAAATTTACATAAATAATGTATTATTAAATTGTAATAGGTATGTTATTAGGTGGGCACCTTCATGATTCTTTGGGTTATAAATCAACAGAACAAGAATTCCACATTTGACCTAGGAACTTGCATTTGTCATTTCCACAAAGGGCTGCACCCTCAGAGTCCTCATAGGCTGGCCAGGCAACAGGGAATAGTGGTAATTTCATTTATGAACCTGACTAAAATTTAAATTCAGTTATAATATTTTGGGAATGATGTCAGTGAACATAACAGCAAAGTAAGAATCTCACAAATTCTTGTTATCTGTAAAAGCAACAAGAACCTTGGAAAGAAATTTGTCAAGTCAAGTTTTTTGGGAATGAACTAATGGCTTGCACCAATGTGAGGCTTACTAATTTAAGGAAAAGTGCTGAAATCTCATTTTGAACAGAAAATTACAAGTCATTCAAAGAAACAAGAAATTATGTCCCATACACAGAAAAAAAAGCTGTCACTGTATCAGTGATATATAATATTTATATATGAGTGGTAAGTAAATTGTGTCAAGTAGCAAATACTTTTTTCAAAAGATGACACATCAGTATAAGTCAGGAGTAGAAAGAAGCTCTAGGTCACATACATAGTCAGGTCAAGTCAGTGGCTGCAGCAGATGGAAATCCACATCAAGGGGATAAGCGGTGAATATAGATGCAAAGGCAGGAAATGTACCTCATGGGTTAGATAAACAATGAGTCTGGATGAATCAAAGTTCTCATGAAATGTCCTAGGGGCTGAAAATTGTGTAATGATAGATTGGCTCTACTTCTTGAAGAACTTGAGGGTTTAATTAAAGATTAATACTCACATTCTTTATATATTCAGTAATATTCTAGCAGTATTTCTCAACCCTGAGTAATATGTAAATCTCTAGTGTTCACTATTTTCTTATACTATTACTTGAATATGTACAAATTAACATTTAATACTATAGCTTTTATGGTATAATATATAAAATCAAATGTATATGTTAAATATGAATAAGAATGATAAAATATTCAAATTAACAGCATTAATTTCATATGGCGAATGACATTTGAAAATCACTGCTGCGGACGTGACATCATGTGCTTCTTTAATTCTGGAGGCTTCTATGGCTGTGATATGTCACATCTCAATTCTCCAACTTCTTTTCTACACGTGAACTATTTCTAAAGTGTTGTTCACAAATTATTTTGTACAGGACATTATTTTTTCTTCACTGCGACTGAATGTATCACACAGGTATAATATAACTCAATGCTTTTATTATGAGCTTAGGAAAATTAAAGTAGCATCATTTAGTCATTTAGTGTCAATATTATTGGCCATACAGACATATATATATATATATATATAATCCTAACTATGCTTAAATGTACTTTTTCCTCTAGTTTATTATGAAATTAAAACAAAAATTTTAAAATCAGAGATCCAACAGACTTTCAAAAGTATGATCATGAACCTCATTTTGAACAAATAAAGCTTTGTAATTATATGCACTTTTAGATATATTTAATTAATTAGTTGACAATAAAATTGTCAAGGGCATAATATAAAATTTTCCTCACAGTAGAAGGTTCTGTCCTAACTTTTGAAAATAATAAAAAATGAAAAGAGAGAATTTGATAAATTTAGTACTAAGCATTTTGAGTGTGAGATGTGAGGTATTAATAAAATATTAAAATGAAGATGCCCTGCCCAGGGCCTGTGTGGCTCAGTTGGTTGAGCATTGTCCGATGCACTGAAGGGTCTTAAGTTCGATTCACCGTCAGTGTGTATACCCAGTTGCAGGTTCGATCCCTGGTTGGGGTGCATACAGGAGGCAACCAATAGATGTCTCTCTCTCTCTCTCCCTCCCCCTTCCTCTCTCTCTAAAGCCAATAAAACATTTAAAATAACTTAAAAAAATGAAGTTACCTAATATATAGGAAATGTAAGGAGCCAATTATTACAAGCAATGAAAATAAATGTATTTTTCCATGCTAGGTCTACTCTTTTTCTAAAGCATATGTGAATATCTCCTTTTTAATCCAACAGCCAAGTGTTAGCCCAGCATTATTTGCAATGCTCTCCTTATATCCCTAAAAATGACCCCAGAGAATTATTTTCCTTTCCACTGATTCTACCTACCCCATACCTGAACTGAGTCTCCTCTTTCCCACAAGCCTGAGATTTATATAGAGTCTTACTACTTTCCTTTTTTATTTTTGCTTCCCTAAAGTTCCTAAAATAGAACATTAGTGAGCACCACAAAGTATTATGAAAAGGTATAAGGATAACAAATAAAAAAAACTATCATTCTAAATACTACTGAAAATCTTGATCACTTAATAAACTTCATAGTCCTGATAGTAGTCTGCAGTGATAACCACTTGACCTAACTTTCTTGTATTGTTTGTTGCCAAGTACCACCACTAGGAATAAAACTCTCTTTTATCCTCTAATTCCCAGCCACGTGAACAGGTTATCACACTCAGTCCCTCCCTTGGTGAAGCTCCAGTAGAGGCCTGAGGAGATCTTGAGTGTGGGCCAGTGAGACCTCTCCTCTGGTGGGCAATGATCCCGCTCAAGGCCTGAGGGCATCTTCTAATACAGTACAGGCAATACATTTTACTATGCTAAAATCCATTGAAAATGTCGTTCAGTGCACCTATAATTTCACTTCTGAATAAGACATAATGTAAATTAACACACCTGAGCCTTAGTTTTTAAGTGATTGTTTTCCTGTTATCTATTTAATACAAATACTGTGGGACAAAAGCAGTGTTTTTATTTTTTATATATTCTGTAAATTTCTTGAGTTATGGATAAAAGGTGAATGGTAAATAATAGAAATAATGGGCATAGTTGATATTCATAAGATTAAAAATGAAATGACAGTGTCCTGATGATGTTTGTCATTGTCCCTTTTGCAAAAACATGGGAATCTTTGTAATTCAAGAGACTGAATAAAATAAACAATACGACATTGCTATCCATACAATACATTTTCTCTACTGGGATTTTCAATTCTATTTTCCATATGAATGGCATTAATAGTTTTCAAACATTTTTGACAACTACAATTGGTCCTTAAACTCTTATCATCAAAGTGCCACTAATACTCAAATTTGCATATAAATTCCTGTTCTCCATCATATATCATGTGTATGAAGAAAATAACTATTTGCTTTTCCAGTCAGATAAAAAGCATTTCAGGCCAACTGAATGTGTTATGTTGATAGCAAGATATAGACGACAGCTGCTAGAGATGAAGATCACCATAAAAACACCTCTGGGAAGGGTCTGAAGTGTTTGTAAGGGTGACTGAGTGTTCCCCATAGCTAGACACCACCAGCCATGGTAAGACCACACATCCCAGTAAGCAGCTTTTCAGAACTGCCTCTTTGCTGCACGCCTGTGCCATTAACACAGCCACCTCCTTGTCATTCACACCGATGTAGTGATCACTTCTGCAGCATTTACACCCTGGGCCTGGCTGGCTGGTTGCCTCTTACTCTGTGGCAAGATTATTGATTGCAGATGCTTATTAAGCAAGTATGAGGCATTAAGCCATGAGAGCTGTTGATAATTCAAGAGGCAAAGCTAGTAATTATGTAGAGATCAGGAGGATTATTACATATGTGGTCTTAGTAAATATGACTGATTGCTATTGCATTGTTGTGATGACTGTTTCAATTTAAATGCATTATTATTGATTTTTTTTTGTTTTTATCACATTTTAAATTGACAGATTTTTAATGCAAATAGTCCATTCTTCCCAACTGCCAGATCCTGCTACTGTAATTTGATGATTAATGGACATGTGCAGCAGTTAGGGTTTCTACTGCTCAGTCCAAGGCAAAGTCACTATCTTTTCCTTCCAATTTACTTTCCTTTTATTACTTTCTAAATGTAACACATATTGTGCATCAGAATTCAGGTCATTTTTATTTTGATCTATTGACATTGTTCTGCTGCATATAAAGATGCCAGTTAGAAAAATTAATAACACGAAAGTCGCATACAGATTGAATGCAGATACCATTATGTCTCCCTGCCTTTTTCTTTTCCAAGTTAAATCTGTCAAACGGACAAAAGCTTCCAAAATCAAAATATGATAAATCTTAAGGAAAACTGGATAATCTCAATAGTTTAAAATTTGAACTCAGCAAAGCAAACATATGCAGTAATTGCTATTTTAAATGGTCACCTTTGTGATTCCTTGAGTCATTTTAAACTGAAGAGGTAGAGAAATAATCAATTTTCTAAAATAGTGATCAAAGATACTAAATGGTGAACATATTCTATGTTCATATTAATACAATTTTAGTTCATTTGAAAGATGTACTATAGAATGAATTCATTTTCAGAATTGTGGAGGTTTGCTAGTTCTAAAATCAGAGATTAAAAAAGTCAAAACCAATAACAGACTCATTACAAGCTAGCATATATAACATAATTTGACCAAAAATTTTTTTTCCAAAATAAAATTAGTGTGATAAGTGACAATTGTACATTTTTACAATCTCTTCCATGTCTACCTTAATAGGAGACAGCTAGGTCCTCACATCTACTTCTGCCTTCAATTTGTTGTGATGTGTTGCTTAGGTCTAAGTAGGTGAAGAAAAAACTATGGCCCTTACTCAGGTATGTAGTTGGAAAGAGAGTAGTTAATAATCTTTTCAGATAATTGCATATATTCTTCTTTTATACTACACAAGAGCTCCATAAGTCAGTTTCTTAAAGGTTAGTGACAAAAAAAATTTGAAATCACATTAATTAACTTATTATATACTGTTACATTAAAATCCATTGGTCGATTTCACA
The DNA here is from genome assembly GCA_030848825.1 of Tadarida brasiliensis. Taxonomy (NCBI): domain Eukaryota; kingdom Metazoa; phylum Chordata; class Mammalia; order Chiroptera; family Molossidae; genus Tadarida; species Tadarida brasiliensis. Next base: position 40,438,698 of record CM061257.1, on the reverse strand, counting down.
CTCTGAATGAGTACATAACTACATAACTATGCATTGGTCATTTGGAAGATATTGATTAATACATTGTTAAGTAGGTCTTTCAAAAGTTGACATAATTCATTATGTGATATCAAACAATTACATTCATTAATATCACTATCCATCTTATCAGAAAAGTATTAAAGTATTGGTATATTGTCAAATTCACTGGGGCAGACACAAGTTTTCCATAATTAGAAACTCAGATTTTATCCTTGGCAACAAATGCTACCCGTTCTTATCCTTGAAGTGATAGGCTCACTTAAAAAAATGTCTGCCACTCACTCAGGTTTGAATAAATATAGCTTGTCTGTCAATCATTCTTTTAAGTAAAATTGGCATTTCAGGAAGAAAGGTCCTAGTTCAGTTACCACCTCATCTTAAATCAGACAAATGCTTTTCCTAGAGACAAACCAGCATCCTTTTCTATACAAAAGTGCTTTATGTGTACTTTACATTTTGTCACATAGAATATTAAAATATGTGTACTCAAGGATAGAAATGTAATAAAATTGTTAATATTTACTGCATCATTAAGAGATATGTGAAAAAATAAACAGAAAAATAAAATCAAGATCAAAACATTCAAATGTTTCATGAAGCAGACGAAGGAACAGATCCCAGAAAATGTAAGAAATGAGGCTAAGAATATCCATCAAAGTTAAAATTAAAATAACAGTAATTATGACTACTAGTCTCATAATGACACATATTTATTGACTATATGCCACATACAAGCTTCATATCATTCTGGCACTAAAATAACTTTATAATGTAGTTATCACATCCACAGGTTCTGCACCTGCGGATGGAAAGTATTTCGATCTGCAGTTGGTTGAACACAGGGATGCAGAACTCAAGGACATGGGGGGCCTACTAAGGAATTTGAGCACCTGTGAATTTGGGTATCCATGGGGTCCTGAAACAAATTTGCCATGGATACCAAGGGATGACTGTATTTATACATAGGATGGAACTCTGAGGCTAAATCAGCCATTTTCCTGAGGATAGATTACTCAAAAGAGTCACATCTAATACAATTAGTGTTGTGGTTCTTCTTTTAAAAATACACCAAAGTTTTCCAGCCAGTGTGGCTCAGTGGATTGAGCATTGTCCCATGGACAGAGGTCCCAGTTCAATTCTCATTTGGGGCACAGGCCCAGGTTTCAGACTTGACCCCCAGTGGGGGGTGTGCAGGAAGCAGCTGATCCATGTGTCTCTCTCACATCGATGTTTCTGTCTCTATCTCCCTTCCTTTCTCCCCACCCCCCCAAAAAAATCAATAAAAACATTTTTTAAAAATGCACCAAAGTGCCCTGGCTGATGTGTCTCAGTTGGTTGGAACATGGCCCCATACACCAAAAGGTGGTGGGTTCAACCCCTGTCCAGGGCATGTAGGGAAGGCAACCAATCAATGTCTTCTCTCATCTCTCTCTCCCCACACCTTCCCTCTTTCTAAAATCAATGCACATATCTTCAGGTGAAAATTACAAAACAAATTCACCAAAGTGCCCTTCAATAGATGATTGCATAAAGAAGATGTGGTACATAGATACTATGGAATACTACTCAGCCATAAGAAAACTTAAATACTGCCATTTGCAACCACATGGATGGACCTTGAAAATATTATGCCAGTGAAATAAGTCAGTCAGAAACAGCTAAGAGCCATTTGATTTCACTCATATGGGGACATAAAACTGAAACTCATAGGCACAGATAATAATATGGTGATTATGAAGGGAAGGGGTTGGGGAGTAGAAGAGGTAAAAGGGGCCAAATAAAAGGTGACAAGATTATTTGACTTTGGATGGTAGGCACACAATGCAATATACAGATCATATATCATAGAACTGTACACTTGAAACATATATGATCTTATTAACCAATGTCACCCCAATACATTTAATAAAAAATACATGTTATTGGTTCATTCATTCATGAGATGTTAAAGAATTACTATATGATAACACTATTCTACACTTTGTGGATAGAGTGGTGATAAAGATAGTTAAGATCCCTTCTTTCATAAATTATAATCAAGAAAACAGCAGAAATACATAACTCACAAGAGTATCAAATAATACAGTGATATTGCCATCAAATTTTAATAATGTAGAAAGATAAAAGTGGTAATGATAAATTTCGTATAGGAAAAGTGAGAGGAACCAAGTTGGTAAGTTGCCTAAAAATCAAGAGCTGAGAGTACAGTGGATATTAAATTTTAGATCCTTATAGCATGTCCAAGAAAAGCTATAAAGTAGGTGGTTAGTTACATAAGTCTAGAGCCACACTGTCCAATATGGTGACCACTAGCCACATGTGGCTATTTGAATTTAAATTAATTTTAATTAAAATTTAAAATTCAGTTCCTCGTTTACACTAGCTGCATTTCAAGAGCTTAAATAGGTACACGGGGCTACTGGCTACCATATGGGCAATACAGATATGGAACATGTCTGTACTGCAGAAGTTTCAAATGGAAGCACTGCCTTAGAGTTCAGAGTAAAGGTCAGATATGGAGACATGAATCTGGGAATTAAAAAATGACTCAAAAGCCCTGGTTGGTTTGGCTCAGTGTTTAGACTGTCAGCCCACAGACCAAAGTGTCTCAGGTTCAATCCCCAGCCCTGGTCGGGGTCATGAGGGAGGCAACTAATCGATGTATCTCTCTCACATCAATGTTTCTTTCTCTCTCTCTGTCTCTCCTCCCTCTCTTCCAGTCCATCTTAAAAAAAAAAAAACACAAATGAATCAACAATAGCTTCTTTTACTTGAGCAACTGATTAGATAGTACCAATTTCTAAGATGAGTAAATTGAAGAAAAGAAGAGGTTGGTATGTACATTGCAGATGGAAAGTTTTCCATCTGAGGAGAATAAAAACTGAATAGTATATTAAAATATTTAATTAAATATAATGAAGAATCGAAGGAAATTTGTAATTAAGAATGTTAGTATCAAATTTTATTTATTTATTTATTTATTTATTTATTTATTTATTTATTTATTTATTATTAATCCTCATCCAAGGATATACTTCCATTGATTTTTAGAGAGAGTGGAAGGGGGAGGGGGGAGAGAGAGAGAGAGAGAGAAAAATATTGATGATATATAGAGAGACACATCAGTTGCCTCCCACACAACTGGGCCAGGGATCAAACCTGCAACCCAGGTACGTGCCCATGATGGGGAATCCAACCTGCGACCCTTTGGTCCAAAGGCTAAAACCCTAACCGTTGAGCCAAACCAGCCCGAGCTTAGTATCAGCTCTCAAATGCTGCCAAGGAAAATAATGCCTATAATCCTGAGTACAGATAGATACTCTATATATCTATAATTTTGGAAACCAATTGTGGATTTTTTATCATTGCCATTTAATATAATTCTGTTTCCATAGATACAAAAACACTTGGATACTAAAGATATAGCCATAAACAACTTAATTCCATTCCTAGGACACTAGCAGAATCACCCCTTCCACTTTTATTTATGCATTGTGCTGATAATTAAGACTAGAAAAGTTTAGTTCCATTACCTAAATCACCCAGGTAACTTCATTTAGGACACAATGGACTACACAGGCAAAATTCATATATGTATACATCCTTTCTTTGATCTTAAGAATCTTTCAAGATTTGTCTCTCAAATCTCAAATCCCTGCTTTTAGTAAATGCAAGGTTAAAAATCCAAGACCTTAGTGTGGTTTACATATGCTTCTATATATATTCTAGGTGCATTAAAAATATAAAAAATAAATGCAAAGCAAACTGTACTCTACTATCATAAAATGTGTTTTAGCTCTCTTTCCTCTTTCCAGTTTCCTCTGACTTATTTCTAAGTTTCCTACTTAATTTATTGGGAATAGTGCATCTACTGCTCTTATAATAATTAAAATGTCTTAAAATAGGGATGGTTTGCCTTTTTAAAGATCCTCTAAAAATGAGTTATTACACGCGTGCATGTATGTGTGTGTGTGTCTGATCACTAAAGTTAGTACAAAGAATACATGGCAAGGAAGCAAAGGTTGTCAAGTGGATAACAAGTCAGAAAAGGACTTGACCAATTCATATAACATGAAATAAGCATGAGCAATATCTATTTAAGTAAAATATTCAGTAATTTTGTTTTATTACTATTCTTTTGCCAATTGATAAGTGTATTTTAATACTGGATTTTTATTTCCCTGAAAAACTCTCTTTATTCTTCATAAATATCAAGATACAATAACTTAATTCATTGTTGTGAATTAAATAATAGGCCATGTAGCCTTTTTTATGTTAGAACATCTAGTAAGTGCTACTCAATTTAGAGGTGAATGAAATGTATGAATAATTCCTCTATTATATATTCTATGGGCTTATCACATTTGAGACAACTTGCAGTCCAACACTAAATACAGACATTAGTATTTAGAAGAGCTCATCAATGTTAATTATTAATGAATTTTCATAATTATTCTTCCTGAACATTAGTGAGAAAGATAAGACATCAAACAAATCTAACTTTAATTGTTCTTGGTTTTATTCATGAACAATTACTTGGATCAAAACAATTCAAGATGCTTTTCAAGGTCACCTAGAAATTCATAATGTCTAGCTAAGTAGTAAAACAACTACACATGCGCTTAAGCCTTTGGTACGTTGAAAACCGTGACGTTGCCGGCACACGTGCTTCACTTCATTGTTGGTTTAAGATCTGAGAAAATGCCATGATCTTTTTTTGTGAGTTCTGGGTATGTTGTAATATTTTTCCATTTTGCACAAAAGGATCTCAGCTCTTCTAGATATTTCCATGTATGGTCATTTCCTTTTTCCTATTATGAATCAATCATCCTGATAACCAACGTTACACAGATCTTACAATCAGTAAAGGAGAGATGTAGTAATTTGGGACAACTGGTGTGGAGATTTTAATAAGACATCACCCTTGTAGAAGAGTGCCAAATACATGTTTTGACCAAATGTTGTGTTTGAGGGTTAAAGTTAATGATCTACCATCATTTTTATATCAACAGTGTAGACTGAATTAGTGGGCTATAAAAATAAATGTAAATTTTAATTTGAGATCATTATTCTTACAATTTTGTTACTAAAGCTTTTGTTAGACAAATTTTTAAAAATTTGAACTGGAACTTGTTGCACAGGAATCCTAGTTTTTCAGCACAGAAATCTGCTAGATTCTTTCATTGGACATTATACTGCACATTCATGCTAAAAACAGTTCTTCAGGTTTATTTGCTGTTGGTAAAAGAGCTCAGCTGACTTTATTATATAAAAGATTTTGCTGAAAGGTGCCTGTAACACATGATTACATTTATCATCTCTAATAACAACTAAGATAAAGACTAATTTCCTCTTCAATCCCTAGACTTGAAGATATGATAAAGATGATATTCAAGTTCACTGAAGTACAAAAGAAGAGTAATGCAATGCTAAAAGAATATAAATTTGACTATTTCTGAAGCAGACCAAGATTTTTATCCTAAGTTAGATTTTTATCATATGTTACACCCATTTCTTTACATAATCACTTGACAAAAGTATGCTGTTAAACCTTGGATCTAGAAGTGTGGCTATAAAGCAATATAATTAATATTTAAAATGATGACAATCTCTGAAGTTTTATCGTCATTATTTTCTAGTAGGAGAATGAAAGGGGCTTTTCATAGCAAATAAGAATTGTTTTTACTTTCAAAGCCCACACTGAAACTATTTCTTCAAGAGTTTCTGGCAAACAGGCAATTTGGGTTAATTACAAAAGTCCCTCTTATTTACTGAAAATGTTGGTAGTCATAATCAATACCTGAGATAATTAGTTATTGGTCAAATCTTGCTACTTAATACTGATCTCACTTTACACTATAAAGACATTCTTTGATATAAGCATCCTTTTATTAGTTACTTCTTCATCTTTTAAAAATAACTTGTATATATATGCACACCCATGGACAAGGACAATCGTTTGGTGAAGGCCAAGGGAGGAGGAGTTGGGGGTGAGTGGAGGTGAGCAAGGTTTTAGGGGGACACCTGCAATAATATCAACATTAAAAAATTTTAGTCAAAAAAGAAAAGAAAATAACTTGTAAATGTACTTGGTAAGGAACTTTAAAATTTGTTGAATAAGAATGGAAGTGGCTCACTATTTTTTTGCATACACTCAAGAATTCTGATATATTTTACTCTGCTGTAATCCATCCTAAACATTCGAATGAAGTGTATTGGGAAGAACTCATCCTTATGATTCCTTAATACATTTTAACTACCACCATATCTGTCGCATTGTTACTGGCACTTCCACAAACACTATATTCACTGATTTTCCATCCTATACATATTTATTCAGTTGGAGTCACCATGATTTTGCTGTGGTATGTCCACACATCTTGTGGCAAGCAAGTAAAATAAAAGCAATGACTCAACATGCTGTCAGACTTAGAATCTAAGGTCTTTATGTCTCGATGTCTAAGGAATAAAGCAAAAATAAGACATTTAATGATTTCTCCAACCCTTTGAGGTATAACTAACATGTGATTAAAGGATATGTTCTAGCAACAAGTTTTTGAAAAATAACTTTCCTAGGGGCTATAACTTAGGCAAATTTGGAAAACTTTTCTGTAACTGCTGAAAATGATTGGCAGTTTCTAGTGAATTACTTTAAAAGATATTTCGTTTTTGAGATTTTGGACGATCAAAATATAAATAAAAATTTTCAAGTTAAGCTTTATAAAACATCATTGTTTGAAATTTAATTACCGAGAATAAAATGTGGTTTGGAAAACATATTATTCTTGTTTTCTTCATACAGTTATTTTTTGTATGTGTGATTAATATTGGGATTTTTAAACTCATGAATATATCAAAAAGTTAACATTCTTATAAGACGTGAAAGATTTTCAAATAGATTTTTAAAAAAATACTTAGATTTTATTTGGAAATAAATAATTTAATAAGTCATTTTCAATAGTTATTTTGATGTATGAATGCTAATATTTCAAACAATTATATAAAATTTAAGTTATAGTATAGTCACTTATCTTGCCTGATATTAATAGTTAAAAATAAGAGCTTTTTGGACTCAGGGATATTTTTCTTATCAATATATGTGGATAATAATACTGTTTTAATAACATAAATTTGTTTTTTATTTTGAAAATATTTGATATTTCTATATTGAATTATGCATAAAATGAAAAATGTTTACAATGAACATTTATATCCAATAATATACATATATTGTATATTATACATGTATATACAAACTGATGATGGAAGCTGAATACAAAAAGAAATAAAGAGATTTTTCAATATGTTATATCTGGAATATTAATATGTTTTAAAATAAATAAAGATAACCACTATAATCCAAATATAGCATCTTCATAGTACACTGATTAAGTAGGATATACCTTATATGACCACTTTATAATTGACCACACACAATATTTCCGTAAATATGATTAACATGCACACATGTCTATTTAGAATTCCAAAGGGAAAAATTGATCTGATTCTGAGTGATAGATTGTGTCTAAATTTCAAGGATGAAGCTTAACTCTGGTGTTCATGTAAATTAAGTATCAAGTAATCAACTGCAGGGCGAAAACTTGTTTTACTTAATTCTAGAACATTTGTCTGATGCTTAAGTGAGAAGTTCAGCTTACTACCCTAATTCTAATGAAACTAAATATATATATCTTTACAACTTATATAGTATATAAATACCTATTTATAACATACACACACACACACACACACACACACACACAATTGACTACATATTGCTTATTAGGCACTAAACTAGAAGTTATATATGCTTTATTGTATTCACTTTTCATAACAGTCTTAAAAGTTCAGCATTATGTTAATTTTAGATATGAGAAAAATTGATTGCTGGACTAATCAGTAACCAAGACAGGATTGTTACACAAATCAATATGGCTGCAATATCCCTGTTATTATCTCTTATTTTATAATCTATATTTACAATTTATATAATGAATAAATATATGGGTAGTTAAATATATTTATATGGTACATTCACAAAAATAAGCTCTGTATTAATGATCTAAGTGTGATCACTAATGAAGAGAAACTTGAAGAAGCAGATGGATCGAAGAACACAATATCACTTTTTCATGAGTAGCCAGAACTGCATCCCACTTAAGTATAAACAGCATCCAAATAAGAGACATGACCTGATCTCCAGGGTATGTATTGTCCATTACTGAATTACTTTAATAGGCTTGCAAATAGCCCTGTGTGTATAACTAACAGAAGGTTTGAGAGGAGATATATTTTGTTATATCTAAATAAATAAAGCATAACTACAGAAAACATGACAATTTGAAATAAAGATTAGGAGTTGTGTGGAATGATAATATTTCAAATACAGATATATTTGTAAATCTGTCACTGACTTTACAGACCATCATAAACAGTCACAAAAGTCCATGCTATAGAGTTTAGGGGAGGTCCCTGGTGAGTACAGAACACATTCATAATATTCTGAATGACAATGAGCTATAAACTTTGTGTTTGGAATCAGCTCTTGTTGATAAAGCCTGCCCCAATTTCCAACGTTCTATTAAAATCTCTGCTGCTACCCCAGTGATTAGCATACCCAACAGAATTTTCACAAGAGGGCTGTATGGAGAAAAGCTACTTTACGGGGAACATAAAACTCCTGGATGTCAAAACTAAAGTATGCTTTTCTTTTTGCAGTCTAGTTTGTGTTCTTGTTTGCATACTTTACCTGGATCTCCACTGATGAAGTCCTCAGTACCCATAGCTGGTGTTTGCTACAGCCTTTTTTTTTTTACCAATTTAGAAAAATTCTGAAGCAACATTCAAAATTGATGGTATTTCCAACTCTGATATCTTGGCCCAACTCTAACATAAGCTTATGTCCTGCTCTTGTAACCAAGATTATTACATCTGCTACCATAATTACTGGATCTTTTTAACTTTCTGAATCTAAATCATTACAATGGTAACCAGTCCTGCATTCAATTCCATCATCACTGACTCCCTGCCTGGCCTTATTCCCTTGCTTCTTTTCCTCTTTCTTTATCTCTTTCTTTCTTTCTTTCTTTCTTTCTTTCTTTCTTTCTTTCTTTCTTTCTTTCTTTCTTTCTTTCTTTTTTTAAGAGAGAGCTGAAGGGAAATGAGGAGAGAGGGAGAGAGAGACAGACAGACAGATTGATTGGTTGCCTCTCGCAGGAGTCCCAACCCAGGCTGGGGATCAAACCTGCAACCCTCTGCTGTGCGGGCCAACGCTCTAACCACGGAACATGCCGGCCAGGGCCCTCCTCTTTCTTCTTCTAATAATATCTCTGATAAACATTTTCTGTTTTCTAGGAATTGTTTTAATTGGTGTATTATTTTATTTAACCCTCATATTACTATGAAGTATTCTATTAATTTCATTTTGTAGATTATATAAAAAAAAGTTACAACTTATCCAGAGTTGTACTGCCGGAAAATGGCAAAACTGGCCAGCCATTTCTTACTCCAGCAACTGTTCTCACAAAATCTCTAGCAAATTAAAATTCTCATTCTAAACTTCTTTATATATTGCCACTTGCTGGAGGATCTGAACATTATAAGACCCTAATGATGTCTTCAGACCTATCTAGATCTTTCTACATAGCCAATTCCAAGCACCTCCGCTTTACACTCTGGAAATCTGCTGTGTTTTCACCCATTAAGATCTCATTGATATCAACTGCTTGACAGGATTCCCAAGTCTTATCTTCTCAGCCCCTCATGATTCTTATTCCCCAGATGAAATTTCTCCCCAAATCAATATATGGGTCTTTCCTTATTCATTCAGCCATTAAATAATTAACTTTCAAGTCCTTACTATGAGAAAAAGAGTGTCTTAAGGACTGTAAAGATAATAATAAACAAATAGTGTATACTTGCCATCCTATCTCATGCTAACATTTTCATTTAATTTCTCAGTCCATGGGACATCACTCAATCCACTGAGCCATACCAGCCGGGCTCCATCTACTTTCTAAGGACAATCTCTTAAGGACTGGCTCATCCATTTTTTTGAAGCACAAAGAATTCTAACCCCCCCCTTTTTATTTTCATTTCCTATAAGTTCAGGAACATGAAATAAGATTTTGAAACCATTCAAAATTTGTGTACACATGTGACTGTAAACCAGTTTAGTTTTTATTGTTAATGCCCCCAGTGCAGTTATTCATCAAAGGGTAAGAGTTGTGTCTAATCAAATATACTAATGGGGCCCATCGAATATTTATTTATTCATACAAGCTACAAGCAGAAAATGCAAGACTCTGGACAAAGAATGGGTCCCACTTACTTAAAAGTCTGGCCAATAAGTGCAAATAGTGTACTGTAATCTGAAACATTGCTGACGTAAGCACATAAAACCCAGATTCTTCTCTAATGTCCTTACCTGTGAGTCAATAAGGTGGTTGACCACAAGGTTGCCCAAGGACTGTAAGTCATTGAGGGAAGAGATTGTGTGTTGTTGTTTGTAAACCAGACCATGGTATATAGCTCAGACTACAGGAGAAATACAACTTCCTACATGATAGTACCATTCTCTTATATGCAAGCTTCATATTTCTATGGGGAAAGTTTACTACTTTTCCAAATCTGAGATTTGGACTTCAAACAAATTTCTGGACACAATCTTCTAATAATGCTTTGTTTGGCATTTAAACTCTGTTACGGAGTTCCCGTCCTAAATGTAGTAAAAAATAAATGGAGACAGACAGTCCAAGATGGTGATGTTAACAGACCCGGGACTCACCTCCTCCCAAAGAAATATGGAAAAATTCCCCCTGAAAACTAGCTAAATAGCTCCCTTCATATTAGCAAATGAGAAAAAGGGCCACATTATGGAAGTAGGAAGGGCTGAGATGCACTCTCACTAAAATCCCCACGCCCACTACAGTGACCCACAGTTGAGGGGAAACTTACAAACTCAGAGCTTTCCCTTGAGAGGTGAAGGGTTTGTACCTTATATCAGGCAGTCCAACCTTTAAGACCTGCACTTGAGAGACAAGCCCCCAAAACAACTGGCTTTGAAAACCAACAGGGATTGTGCAACAAGACCCAAAGGGTTGCAGCAAACTGATAGACTTCTCTTAAAGAGCTCACACACAATCTCACTCGCCCCAGTGCCCAGTATGGAAGCAGTCATTTTAAAAGCACCCGGACTTTATGTAAAAAGGAGATTTATGCACTTATTTTTAAGCATAAGTTGGAGGGTCATGGTACTGTTGGGATAATCTCCAGGGACAAAAGTCCTAAATGGGTGCCATTTTCATGCTCTCCATTTACCTTGCTAAAGCCTGTGGGTGCCTTCTTTTTTTTTTTTTTTTCTTCTTTTCTTATCTTGTGCCACCCTTCACTCTTCCCCTGCCATGCCACATAGCACCAGTCTGTCCTGGAGAGGAGCTTCTACATTCATTTATTGAGGCCAACGTTATCCTGACATCAACACCAGTCAAAGATGACACAAAAAAAGAAAATTACAGGCCAATCTCCTTAATAAACATAGATGTAGATATCCTCAACAAAATATTAGAAAACTAAATTCAGCAATACGTTTAAATGATCATATACCATGATCAGGTAGGATTTACTAGATGGAGGCAAGGATGAGTCAACATCCACAAATCAAACAATGTGATACACTGCTTTGACAAAATGAAGGATAAAATCATGTGATCATAATAGATGCAGAAAAGGCATTTGACAAAATTCAGCATCCATTAATGATAAAAACCAACAAAGTAGCTATAGAAGGAATGTAGATCAACATAATAAAGGCCATTTATGATAAGCCCCGAGCTAACATCATACTCAATGGTAAAAAGTTGAAAGCTTACCTCTAAGATTGGGAATAAAACAAAGATGCTCACTCTCACCACTTTTATTCAACATAGTATTGGAGGTCCTAGCCAGAGCAATTAGGCAATAAAAATAAATAAAAGTCAAACAAAATTAAAAGGAAGAAGTAAAATTCACTACTTGCAGATGACATGGTATAGAACACTGAAGATTCTACCAAAATAACTATTAGAACTAGTCAATAAATGCAGTAAAGTTTCAGGATACAAAACCAGTATACAGAAATCTATTATATTTCTTTATATTAATAAAATACTATCAGAAATCTATTATATTTCTTTATATTAATAAAATACTATCACTACTTCAATTGTATCAAATCAAAATGGAACAATTTAAAAATGTATGTGGAGCCACTCAAGACTCCAAATCGCCAAAGCAATCTTAAGAAAGATGTACAAAGCTGAAGGCTCCCTGGTTTCAAATATAACACAAATCTACAGTAATCAAAATAGTATGATACTGTCATAAAAACAGACACATAGATTAGTGAGCAGAATGGAGAACCCAGGAAGAAACCCATGCATATCTGGTCAATTAACTTACAATGAAAGAGCCAAGAATATACAATGGGGAAAGGATACTGTCTTTAATAAATGGTTTTGGGACAACTAGACAACCACATACAGAACAATGAAACTGGGCTGATGTCATACACTATACACCATACACTTAAAGCAACCTAAATGGATTAAAGACTTGAATATAAGAACCTAATGCTTAAACTTCCTAGAAGAAAATAGACAATAAGCTACTTGGCATTGATTGGTCTTGCAGAGGAGTTTGGATTTGACACCAAAAACAAAGGCAAAATGTAAAAATAAGTGAGATTACATCACACTGATAGACTTATTTAGAACAAAGGAATCCATTAAGAAAATGAAATGGGAGAAAACATTTGCAAATAATATATCTAATAATTTGTTAATATCCAAAAATATATAATGAACTCATACAATTCAACAGACAAAATATCTAGTTAAAAAATAGACAGGATATAAATAGATATTTTTCCAAAGACAGCATACATATGGCCATCAGGTACTGAAATGATTCTCAACACCACTAAACATCAGGGATATGCAAAGCAAAACTGCATGAGGTATTACCTCACACCTGTTAAAATGGCTATTATCAGAAAGTCAAGAAATAATGTGTTGGTGAGGATATGGAGAAAAGGGGACACTTGTGTGCTGTTTGTGAGAATGTAAATTGGTGCCTCCACTATGGAAAACATTATGTGGGTTCCTCAAAATATTAATAATAGAACTACTATATTATCCATCAAGTCCATTTCTGGGTGTATATCCAAAGAAAAGAAAACCACTAACTTGAAAAGATATATGTACCTCCATGTTTATTGGAGCATTATTCACAATAGCTAAGACATGGGGAAAAACATGGCAAATATATGCAATTGAATATTAATCAGCTGTACAAACAATGAAATCTTGCTATTTGCAACAACATGGATAAAACTTGAGGGCATTAAGGTAAGTGAAATAAGTTAGAGAAAGACAAATAACGCTTGATATCACATGCAGAATTACAAAAATGAACAACAAATTAAAAAGTAGGCTCATAGATATAGAGATTAAATTGGTGCTGGTTCAGAGGCGTGGGGTAAAGGGATGGGGAAAATGGGCAAAATAGGTCAAAAGATCCAAATTCCTATTATAAAATGAATGTCATGGCAATGTAACATATAGCATGGGAACTATAGTTAATAATTCTGCACTGCGCATTTGAAAGTTGCTAAGAGAGTAGATCTTAAAAGTTCTCATCACAAGAAATAAATCTGTAACCATGTGTGGTGACAGATGTTAACTAGTATTGTGATGATCATTTCACAATATATAAAACACTGAGTCATCATGTTGTACACTTGAAACTTACATATTGTTGTATGTCAGTTATATCTCAATTAAAAAAAAAAGAGAGGCCTTGGAAAAAAATGTAAAAGAAATTATTTGTTTTAAATGTATGTGTATATACTATAAATAAATGTATTTTTGTATTCACATGCACACTGCAGGAAGGAAGGAAGGAAGGAAGGAAGGAAGGAAGGAAGGAAGGGAGGGAGGGAGGGAGGGAGGGAGGGAGGGAGGGAGGGAGGGAAGGAGGGAGGGAGGAAGGAAGGAAGGAAGGAAGGAGGAAATATGCCAGGTATTTAGTGACCAACAGGCCTCTCAACTTCATTACCATCAGGGTCAACTATCCCTTTACTCTAACATTTTATATCTGTAGTACCTCTTCCAGGGAACCTGCTGTGAATAAATCTGAGTTTATAAGAGATTAATGTGCATATGTTGATTTTTAAGCTGTTAAAGAGGTAAATAGAAAATTGCTTATTTTAAAAGCCTCCAACTAACTGCATTTCTGGATGTTTCTTCAGACTCACAGTACCTCACTATGTTTCAAAGGTGTAGGGATCTGATTTTTATTACCTATATAATTTAGGATTGGGAATCTACAAAGATAATAGTAGATAGCTTAATCTACAACAAGAACACGGATCATCATATGAAACCTAATGCACTCATTCTTACCATACCAATGACAACTTTATGTTAAAATCTCCAGAAATGTAAATATGACCAGAGATGCTTTGATCATGTCCTTTAGGTTTTGTGATATGTCAAGTTATCTCAAATTTAAAGAGAACTGTACATACTACACCTAAAAATTTCCAGAAATTTGTTATTTCAGTGGGAGTTTATAGTTCTAATAGTTCTAGCTTATTCTCTCTCTCACATTATTAAATAAAAGCCATTCCTTACACTCTATCCTCAAGGAAAAAATATTTTATAAACTCAAGCACTATATAGCTATTGTCTCTATATTTATAGTCTACCCCAACATCTGGCACATAAAACCAATACACGCCATTATAGCATTGTAGAATCTTGCTCCCACTGGGCCTAAACCTGTTCATCTACATTTTATGTATTTCTTATTGAAATTGCTCAAAACTGATTTCAAATTTATCATCAGCATAAAATCTATTCTAGGTACTAAATTTCACTCATTTAGAGATTTGTCTATCTGGGGTATTTATTAGGTATACTAGTCTTTGTTTTCTTTCAATTGTCATTGATGCCTCCTGGGCTTCAAAACAAGCAGGGTGAAGTTGTGTCTTAGGAACAAGTATCCCAATTTACTGAAACCCTCCCTCCAAAGGACTTAAACAATTCCCCCACTATTTTCCCCAACTATAAACTGGATTTAATCTACTCAGAAATTCCAAACTGAAACATTCCACGTGGTCATGATTATATAAAGCACTTCCATTCTTGAATGTTTAGCACTTGAAAATCTATAACCAAGTAATATGTTTCTACTTCATAATGATGAGCCTCTCTGGTCAAATTACAGGCCTACCTAAAGAACTCCTAGACTTTGATAGTCACAATTCTACCATAAGATGATACAGGTGTAACCTGCATGGTGATGAGACGTTTCCATTGTCTCTTACAGTGAAAGAATGAGAGGATATTATGCCAATGACTGATGAGGCAAAACCAGAGATAAACACTTTAACCAAAGAGATGTGGTTCACAGGACTGATTTGCTTTCCCTAAGATGTAGCTTTTGCTCTATCATCTCCTGAAATAATTGGCATTACACCTTCTTTCTGATACAAGTTTCACCTCATTCCTGATAGCAGCTTTCTTCTTCCCTTGGTTCACATGTTTGCCCTTTACAATTCCAGTTCCCTCACGATTATGCTTCCGTTTGTTTTTCTGGGCATCTCACTCCATATGAACATAAGCATGCTTCTTTGAATTTGTGGCTTGGCAAAATATTATCACATAGCTCTTATAAATACTATTCCCAGGTAGACCTTTTGTCCTAAATACGTAAATATTCCAAGTTGCAATTCATTTGCGTCAAAGCCCTATGGGCAAATGCTTTCTTCCTGTCAATAATGCCAGATATATTCATTTTATTTTTACAAATTAAAAAATCATCAGTAAAAGCCTATTTCATGTTTTAGCTGTTTAATATTTCATAACATATTTAGCTTCTCAATATAGTAGAGTACCACTAAAATCACATGCTATGCTGATTAGGCAACTGTTTCTAAAATGCTTAGATTCCAATAACATAAATTTGAACTTTTGACTAGATAGTTCCTGACATCTTCTAAGAAGACATGTTGAGCTTCCAAAAGAAAATGAAGAATGAACATTAGTATTAAAACTTTTTAATATGAATGTTAACGCCTTTCTTTGTTTGAGCTGAATAAATCAAGTACAAAAATTAATGAAAAAAAATTTTAGTCCTGGCTGGTTTGGCTCAGCGGTTAGAGTGTCGGCCTGTGGTCCAGAGAAACCCAGGTTTGGTTCCCACTAGGGGCACGTACCTTGGTTGCAATTTGTCCCCGGCCCTGATTGGGTTGTGCGGGAGGCAGCCACTCGATGTGTCCCTTTCATTTTGATGTTTCTCTCTCTCTCTCTCTCTCTCTCTCTCTCTCTCTCTCTCTCTCTCTCTCTCTCTCTCTCCTCTTTCTCCCTCCCACTCTATCTGAACAAAAAATGGAAAAATGTCCTCGGGTGAGGATAAAAAAAAATTAAAATATGTATTAATTTATATGCTTTTAATGCAAAGTATTAACATTTTCAGAAAGAGATATCATATTTGTAATAATTCAATATTCATTAACATTGCTCAATATTTTAAAAAGCACTAATCAGCATCTGGTTGCTAAAATTGTGAGTTATTTTAATTTGTGGGATTATTATTCTTAGGATTCATTTATGTGATGGGATATAAGCTATAAACGTACTATAGAAATGTATTCTTTGGTATTATTTTTATTTTTGTAGACACATACTTGTCTCTCATTCAATTTAATTTATAACCTCTCTGGGATCTTTCCCAATGCTAAATATACTAGTGGATGCTATGAGATAACAAAAGAGATGAACTGTCTGTTTTGCATTTCTAATTAAAATCCTGAAAGTTAGCAGTTCAAGGTACTCCCGGATGGCATATAAATATAAACCTTTGTTTTGACACTTTATGAAACACTGAATTGTGCATTATATGTATATTTTACTCCATGCTCTCAAAATGCAAAAAGGTTGGTGATAATAGATGCTCTACTGATGGAGCATCTGTGAGGGTCCAATTATAATTTAACACATGAATATTTGTCAAATTTGGTTGTTACTCTAGATTGTTTTAATTAAGAAGAAAATACAATTTTTCACTTAAATAAATCAGGTTTTACTCTTATTCTTTTCTTAAATACTGAAGTTAGCAAAAACTAGGGAAGACCTTATGGGACAGAAATCTTTTCATATTCATGTTGCTGCTGACTTGGAGAAATAGTTACAAATCCAGAGAACGCATTAGATTATTTTGGCCAGCCATCTGTTTTAATAGAATATATTTAGCTCTATTTTACAGATACCCAGATAGAATTGCATGAATGAGTGGTAAAACTGAGTCAATGGGAACACAGGCCCCATCCTCCATTAACAAGAACCATTTTGCTTTTAATCTGCTTGATAGAGATACAATTACACAGATATATTCAATTGAAAAAGGTATTTTCAGTTCTACAACTAGTAAATTTCCAGTCTACTTCAAACACTGAAAAAACAAATATTTGTTTATATATAGTATTCAATCTTCATAAAGGAAATAGCCCATAACAGATAATATTTTATAAAAAGTTTCATTTCAGCTATTTCATGCTATATCTCTTTGATTCCTTTACCATCACTTTGAACTTATTATGTTTAAATTTTATTTCATATCACACTCCTATCCCTCTAAACCTGCTTTTATATTCATTTTAATACATTAATGTGTTTTAAAACTGGGAGATGTTTCAAAATCATTCTTCAGATTCTTTTTTATTTGATCTTTAAAAACACTACTGAAGGAATGTTGTTTCATTTCTGGTGCCTAAATTCATGTTGAGATTATATATTTTAGTGATCAGTTTGGCTTTTTCTCTTTAAAATTATATAATAAAATTTTAAGACACTAATTCCAAGCAGGGTCAGCTCAATATATAGCTGTTGAATAAGTGAAAAAACACTAGTAGAAAATAAGACAAAACAAAACAGAATACTGCTCATCACTGAGACCTGAGCACCACTCAAAATAAACCTTGAGGGTTCGTGGCAATCACATTCAAAAGGACTAATGGTCTTGGATTAAGGATATTTAATGCAGTGTGCTGATGATGCTTTGCTGAGTTGTACACTGGAAACCTCTATGGTTTTGTGAACCAATGTCAGCCCAATAAATTCAAAAAGAAAAGAAAAGGAGCAATACAAATAAAACTGAAAACCTCCCTCTTCTCTCCTCTGTCTTACATTCCAATAGTATGGTCTAAGTGTTGAGTTATTCTATAGTTCCATTAAAATTGTTTTTAGTTTATATTTTAAAGAATTTTTATTGATTTTTAGAGAGAGAAGAAGGGCAAAAGAGAGAAACATCGATGTGAGAGCATGACATTGATCAGCTGCCTCCTGCATGCCCCCTACCAGGGATGGAGCCTGAAACCTGGGCATGTGCCCTGACCGGGAATTGAGCTGGTAAACTTTTGGTGCATGGAATGATGCCCAACCAACTGAGCAAGACCAAGACCAGCCAAGGTTATTTATATATATATATTTGTGACTTGCCATTGCCACTACCTTAGATGGAAAAGTATTTCATAATTTTTCTTATATTCTGTATTTCAGTTATATATTCAATCCTTCTTGATACTTGGTAAATTTATTAGTTAAATCAATCACAGGGAAATAATTCTATTTTAATTAGTGATCTAACATGACCAAAGATCAATACTAACCAGTTTTTTATTAAGCAACTGAATTAAGTGTGGAGCAAGCTTGAGGCATGTAATCATCTGAACACATATTTGCTTAATATAAATATGCCAATGAACTTGCCATGATTTTTATCCTACACTTATTATGGTGATCACATCATAAGGCATATAAATGTCAAATTACTATGCTGTACACCTGAAACTACTGTAATGTTGTACATCAACTATACTTTAATACTTTTTTAAAATAGCACGTCTTTGATCATATCAAATTGATGCTGAGACAAAATGGAAATTGTCTAGTTTAAACTAAGTTATGTAGATAAGTATTTATAAACACACAAAACATACTCCATACAATTCTTTATTCATGCCCTGATTTGTTATTATATAACTATATTTTCTGCTTAGGAGACTTGAAGAGCATGCAGCAAGATGGTTTATTTGAAAAAACAATCTGTAAACAGCTAATGTTTGTGGTATGGCTATGTACCATAGTCCTGGCTTATATAAAGCTTTATCACTTTGTCAATAAAGAGGTAATAGTTAAAATATTAAATAGTAATTTGCTTCTAAGATCTATATGCGTAAATATAATTCTAATACTAACTCTTTGCAGTATATCTAACCAGGAGGCTTTAGTTGTTTTGTTTTGTTTTGTTTTCAATTTAATAATGTGTAAACTAAAATGTTAGAGTAAAAATTATTGATTGCCAAAGAAATCATAAATAAAAACAAATCAAAGTAGAATGCTGGAGGGCATGAGATGTCCCATACAATTCATTTATCAAGCTCACACGTAACTATCAAATATCATCTCTATGCAATACTATATTAGTATAATGTGAAATGCGACTATTTGCCTTCAATCAAACTTGATAATTACTTTTGTTTGTTTCTACTTGCAAGTCATGGGAGTATGATTTTGAAAGTGTAGCTTGATGAAAGGAACATAGAAACAGAGGCATGGATACATGGAACAGACAGGTGTCAGAGGGGAGGTGGGAGGGGTACTGGATTAAAGAAGGTGAGGGGATTAGCAAAGACAACAATAAAAAAATACATATATACATAACACACAGACACAGACAATGGTGTGGTGATAGCCAGAGGGAAAGGGGGGTGGGGACTAGGTGGAAGTGGGCAAAGGGGTTAAAATTGGGGACAAAAAGAGACTTTGCTTGGAACAATAGGTGCACAATGCATTGTGTAGACGATGTTTCATTGAGTTGTGTACTTGCAACCAGTATGATTTTGCAAACCAATGTCACCCCAATAAATTCAATTAAAAATAATTTAGAAGAATGGAGAAGTAAATTAAACTTTTTAAACTTGGAAAATCATATAAATATATATATATATATATATATATATATATATATATATATATACACCAAAATTGAGTAAAATCATAATTTGCACTTTATACTTAACATTTTTAAGTTAAAATGAAAAACATAAGACAAAAAATTGTGCTGAAAAGTATATCAAAACATAAACCCTAGTCCCTCTCCATAAATGCGACCATCACAGCTTCCTGAGTATTTGTGTATATGTATATATTTTATTTATTCAAATAATTTTATGTTCATTATATGATTTTTATTTATTTATTTATTTATTTTATCCTCACCCTAGGACTTTTTTTCCACTTTTTGTTCAGATAGAGTGGGAGGGAGAGAGAGAGAGAGAAACATCGACGTGAAAGGGACACATCAAGTGGCTGCCTCCAGCACGACCCAACCAGGGCCGGGGACAAACTGCAACCGAGGTACGTGCCCTTAGCGGGAACTGAACCCCAGTGTCTCTGGACCACAGGCCAACACTCTAACTGCTGAGCCAAATCAGCCAGGGCCATTATATGATTTTTTGTCTATCACATATATTGCAAATAGCACCACCCCCTACCACGTATACACACACTGACAGACACAATTTTTTTAGTCATTTGATTTTCGTTTAGGTATTTTAGGGACTTACAGATGTATCAACATTTTATTTAGATAACAGTATCATTCTTGATATTTGAGTAATGAGGACTGAGTCAGAGAATCAATTTAAAACTCTAAATATATATAACAGGAGAACTGTCAGAAATTTTTAAGTAGATTAAAACTTTCAGCTAAATGTAATTTTCTGTTTTTAAAGTCTTTCCTTTTTTTTTTTTATTCCCCTGGAAAAAACCTCCCTATCATAGGTCTCAAAGTTGCACAACCTTAAAGTCTGCATAAAAATCTGTTTGTCTTGGTTATACTGTTTAAGTTCCTAAAAGTGAATATTACAACTTAATTTTTTTCCCTGATATTTAGCATATTATGAAGAGAAGACAAAAATCTGAAAAGTAAAATTAAGTGTTGCCATTGGAATACCTTTCGTTTACATTCTTTGTTGGTGTACATGCGTGTGTCCTTATGTGTCTGATTTATGCAGCTTATGTGGTTCTATACCACATAATATGGAGCAGTATCTCAGTTTTTCTCATCAACTAGTTATTAAACTATTATTTGGGCAAATTGACTTTTGTTCCTTTTTAGCAAGATCCAGACTTACATTTTCTGGTCTGAGGTCTAATCAATACTGTGCTAACTGCTTCATTAATCCTCTTTCACTGCTTCTCTCTCTTCTCTCCTCAAAGCTGTTCACTGTTGTTACCTCACAGTAGATAATTGATTTTCCAAAGTAATAACTTTAGGAGCTTATCACTGACTTTTTTCCTTTCCCTTTACTGCAGGACCCAATCAAGTTTTGACATGAGTACTCATTTCTGATTATCTAAAATGGATCATTCTGCAGTCCAACGTAATGAACAAAGAAATAAAAAAGAAAAGACAAAAGAAAGGCTTCACAACCAAAGTTTCTAAATAGGAATACTTAACAGGGATTACAATATTTGGTTCTATGAATGGAAAGAATTTGTCAATTCCTGAACACAAGCCCTCTGGAGAAATTTAAATAATTTCCTTGTGTGTTTAACAACATTGGAAAAAATGTATTTGAAAATCAAACTTGCTCAAAATTACAGTTATAGAACTTTCTATAAGATGAAGCTCACAGATTCTGACATGAAAATGTCAGATTTTAAAATTCTAGCTATGTCTAGGAGCCTAAACTTTACCTTTGGTTCTGACTAGAAATTCATACATGCAAAATGACAACTTATTTTTAATGCTGTCCATACCCATAAGAAGGGCATGCTATTGATTAGCTTGTTTTACTTAAGTCCAATTTCAAACAATGTTATATAAACTAGTTCTTTGAGATATATCTGCTTAATTGCACTTATATATTTTGTTTTATATTTTTAAGCTAATATCCCTCACAATTACCTTTCATACACTGTAATAGTGACTGTTGCAGATTATGGATATAAAAGTTCCCAGTTATTTGACATTTTTAAAATGTCAGTTCTGTACATTAGAATACAAATTATACTTAAAAGGAAAGAAGAGGGTTTGAAAAGCCTGGGTTCTCTGCATAATTCATCAGCTCAAGTTTTATCCCAACACAGCCCAGACACTTGAAGGATACATTTTGGTCTATGTAGAACAGGTTGGGGAACAAAAGTAAAGAAAACAAAAAGAAGAAATACAATTTTCTAGTTGCATTATGGTCATTGAACAATTCCTCATTAAGCTCTTGTCTTAACCTTTAGTAAGGGGCACAGAGACCTTCTCAGTAGCCACCTGATTGTCGTCTCTCAGTTTCAATACTAACATTTTATTTCATGTGAATAGGTAGCTGTTCTTTTATGGAGAACACAGTCCATAACCATTCTCAGGAGTGTTCAAAACAGATTTGCCAAGAAGAGAGTTTCGTAGTGGTTTTCAGTCTTGGCTAGAGAGCCACAGGCGCAAGAAAACTCAGTGAACTTCCCAATACAAACATGCATGTTTCAGGCACAAAAAAATATAGAGAAAATTGAAAACAAACAAACAAACGATAACAGCTGTCTGATCCAATGAAGAGTTTAAGAAAATGACAAGGCCCTTTTTGGGTCCACACCATATTACTGTCCCCTCTGCTGCTCAACACCGGTGGGTTCAGATGCATAAATGAAGTTTCTTTTCCTCAAGTCATTTTTAAGTAGAATTAACACAATGATGTTAAAATTTAGTGTGTGTAGAAGAGAAAAAAATAATGGGTTAAAATATAACTTTGAAAAATAAATTTCCACACATTTATTTGTACACTTTACACAAATATCATTGGAGTTGACAGGTTCCTGAAGAACTTAATGTGCTGGGATGATGGAATTGTATAGGCTGCTATTTTCTGATTTGAATTTGCTGATTGGGCTTTCTTTCAACTAAATCAGTAAATCTTTAAAAATTACTACAAAAGAAGTACTCCACTTCCATTGCCGAATGTCTATCTCTCTTCATCAACATTTATAATTCTTCTTTCACCACTACTTTATACTTAAAATTCTAAGTAATCTACCTTCTGTGTTTCTGGGACTGATATTGTAATTTATTCTATAAAAAGTGAATGAAGAAACTTCTGGTTTAAATTGCATGTAAACATCTTAGAGGCTGTTATTCTTATCCTTAAAACAAGAAAAAAAATATGTAATAACTGAATATCAGTGACATTTTTTAACCCATCAGAGAACTGTAATTTTGGGGCAAACTGATACCATCAAGTCTGGAGAATTAAGCATATCCAAAGAAATACAAAAATTACAAGGCATGGCAAAAGGCAAGAAAAAACACAGACTAAACAGAAAAAGTAGTCAGTAGAATCAGACTTAGATATGACCCAGATCCTGGAACTATTAGGCAAGTAATTTTAAAAATATATAAATAATGTTAAATACTCTGTGTAGGAAAAAAAAAAAAAATCCATCAGGTCTAGGTTGCTCAAACTCTGCACTTTCCCAAGAAAGAACTGCTTTAGAACTGACCCTTGACTATCTCTTGGAAGATGAGCTTTGAGCTCTGAGCCCTTGGATTCTTCTGCCTGATAAAAAGGTTTTTGTATGCCTGAGGCCTTGAGTTTAGTTTGATCAGTAGGTTAACATAATGAATCCTTGTTTTTGTTTGTGAAGGTTAGAGCCTGAGTAGCTGAGATCAATCACACAGGTGCTACATGCTTATTTGATATCAAAGCACTACTCTGGATACCAAGGCTTGGGTGAGCTGCCTAGTTAGCTGTACCCTGTATGTGTTCTTACACATCGCTGCAGAAGATTCATGCATGTCTGTGCAACCCCACTGGGTAACAACCACGGGAAGCTTGTGCCTGGTTTTCCCTGGACTTCTCCCCATGTGGTTTTTCCCTTTGCTGATTTTAATCTATAGTTTTTCACTGCAATAAACAGTAACCATGCATACATTAGTTTTTCTAGGCTCTGTG
Source organism: Tadarida brasiliensis (assembly GCA_030848825.1). Lineage (NCBI taxonomy): Eukaryota > Metazoa > Chordata > Mammalia > Chiroptera > Molossidae > Tadarida > Tadarida brasiliensis. The sequence continues at coordinate 40,414,634 of CM061257.1, read as the reverse complement.
AGTCCTTCCAGTTAATTATGAATTCTGAAGTGGTCTTAGTGATCCCAACACAGGCTCCAAAAAGTAGACAACATGCAAAGCAGATGGGTAATGTCAGCATAGAGATAAAAACTGCAAGAAAGAATATAAAGTATTTAAAAAACAAAGTAAAAAAAATGAAGAATATCTTTGACAGGCTCATCAGAAGACCTGACGCAAACAAGGAAAAAAAAAAACAGTGAACTTTAAGATAGGTTAACAGCAATGTCCCAAATTGAAACAGAAAGAGAAAAATCAAAAACAAAACAAAACAGTACATCCAAGAAATTTGGGACAATATCAAAAGTAGTAAAAATCAAAATGGGCATAATCAGAACATAAGAAAAAAGAGTAAATGAATGAACAGAGTGCAATTGAGTTTTTAAAAATAGTACAGAAACAAAATGCCTCCAAGATTCTTACATTTTAGAAATAATAATAATAATAATAATAATAATTTTAAAAAGCAGTAGGACAGCATCAATGCCTATACTTCTAGAGACATGTGAGGGACATACAGATAATTGGGTGTGGGACATACAGATAATTGGGTGTGGCTGCTTTAAATGTGTGTTTGCTTATATGAAATTAACATGCTCAATGCTATTTTTAAAAAAACATATAGGCTTTCTCTCAGATGTCCTCATACATACCTCCCTCAGCACTAGTTATCCTGCAATTTGAAAACTAAGCAAATTTATCTCATCTTAAAAACAGGATATGTACTATCTTAGAAATACAAAATAAAACCAGAGACTAAGTTATCTCACCCAGACACTGGTTTCTTTATTGTAGTATCTGTTAATTTCTATATTTTTATATTTCAAGTGATTGATCCAGAGTTCACAGAGTGATTTGGAAATTCAAGTGCATTAAGGAAGATAGATAGTGAAATGTCATTTTAAGTCAAAGAGTTCAGAAGAAATAAGTGTTAGGTTTTAGGAGCATGCTTCCAATTTATCTATTTTTCAAGTCATTTATCTCATCCATAAATGTGCAGATAAATTTTGGGTATAAGTATAATGACATTTTGTGCCTGAACTATTTTATATGATTATTTTATATGCTTCAAACAAAAATTTATCTTCTCAAGTAATGTTTCTGCATTATTCAGTAGAATCCAGAAGTCAAGAAGAACAACGTAATCATGGAGTCAGATAAGCTTTCTACAGTATCAGAATAATTTTGATCCAAATGTTATCAAGTTATATGTCACTAACGATAATGTAATATGATTCTTCTTTATTATACTTTGGTTTTATATTTCTTGAATAGATAGGACTTTCAGATCTGACTAATTCTAAATCATAATGAAATTTATTTTAAGAATGAAATATACAGCAGGGTGAATAAAGTTAATAATACAGTATTGTATAATCAAAAGTTGATAAGAGTAAATCTTAAGGGTTCTCATCACAAGAAAAATATTGTAACTGTATGGTGACAGACATTAACTAGACTTATTGTGGTGCTCATTTCACAATACATACAAGTATTGAAAAATTATTTTGTACACTTGCAATTAATGTAATGCTATCTGTTAATTATACCTCAATAGAAAATATTTTTAAATATTGAATATACTGTGAGAGTATAAGTGATTGTAGACATAGAAAAGATGGCTTATTTTAAACAACTGAAGAAGGGACAGGTATTCATAAGGGAGAGGAGTAGCATGCATGGAGCAGAAAAGAATATAGAATAGGATGATGTAAAGTTTTAATAAATAATGGTCTGTGTAGGCATGGGAAGTGGGGTGAAGATGTCTATATGCTTCTTCAAATTAATATTAATACATGAGTAAAGCATGAAAAGCCTAATTTTCTAAGTATTATATCTTTAGAAAAAAATTAATTAATTGGGGTGACATTGGTAATAAAATTATGTAGGTTTCAAGTATATAATTCTATAATACATATTCTGTATATTGCATTGTGTGTTCACCACCCAAGCTCACTATGGTATGGAAATATTAACAAAGCAGGCAGAGAACAGTTTTGGCTTAAGCTCTAGGGCTCTAAAATTATTAGAATGCTTAGTAGAATAGGATTCAAATTCAATGAGTGTGTATGTGTGTGTGTGTGTTATTCCTATATACAAATGTGTGCTTAAATATTTATTGGAGACAGTTCAAGATGGTGGTGGATTAGGTGGAAGCTACACTGACCTTCCAGGACCAAACTGGAATTACAACTGAAATATAGAAAAATCATCTTGAATAACCAACTGAAGATGAGCTGGAAAGAAGCCTTATAACTAAAGTCTTAAAGAGGAGCCCACATCGACACTGGTAGGAAGTGCAGAGTGTGAGTGTGCTGGCCGAGCTCCCACAGACAGAAGATGAAGTTCTGGAGGGATAGCTCAGCTGAAGGGGTTTCCCCTGAGAAGTCTGGGGTCTAAACCCCAAACCAGGCTCCCCATCCCAGAGCACCAGAACTGGGATAGGTGCCCACATAACATCTGGTTGTGAAAAGCAGCAGGGTTTCTGTCTGCCAGGGAGAGACTACTAGAACTGCAGGCACCCTCTTAAAAGGCCAGCACAAAATTGTGTTTGCAGCCACTCACAGTGGGCTCCCCCAGAGGGAGGGCAGAGAGAACTAGAGTTGTGTGAGGAGCGTCTAGGGTGGGTGGTTCTGGGGAGAGAATTCAGCCACCTGAATCCCTGTGCTGAGTCATTCCCCCATCAGACAGAAGCCATCTTTCTTAGGCAGAGCTTGACCATCAATGCAGCATTAGCCCTGGGGGAAGCAATAGCCCCACCTTTTGGAATCTCTCTCACCCCACCCTGTGGAGTTTATGCCCTGACTACAGCCAGAGGCTTATTAAGTGACTGAGATTAACACGGCCTGCAGGCAGAAGTGGGTGCCTAGGTCTTTGAGTCTTTGACTGACCTGCTCCAGAGCCCAGGGCTAGCAAAAGCAGACCTTGGTGCACAGCTTGGTCCTTTCTACACACACACAGGCCCAATAGATTGAGCCAAAGCTGTGGATCTCTGATAGCTGCAAACAGGTTGCTCAGGGCCAAGCACAGGCAGTTTCTGACATTGTCCTGCACCAGAGACCCTCCAAAGTATAAAATCTCGGGCATTTTTCATAGCACTGTTTTTTCTGATATATCTCCTCATGCAAAGGGAAACAAAATAAAAAATAAATAAATGGGAATACATCTAAATAAAGAGTTTTTTCATAGCTAAGGAAACCATCAATGAAATTAAAAGACAAACCACTGAATGGGAGAACATTCTCAAATGATACATCTAAAAAAGGGCAAATACCCAAAATTTATAAAAAACTTATAAAAACACACACACACAAAAAAAAAGCAAAAAAACAAGCCAATTAAAAAATGGGCAAAGGACCTCAATAGACACTTCTCCAAAGTGGACATGTAGATGACCAATAGGCATATGAAAAGATCATCAACATCACTAATCATCAGAGAAATACAAATCGAAACCTCAATGAGATACCACCTCACACCTGTCAGAATGACTACTATCGATAAATCAACAAACAACAAGTGCTGGCGAGGACGTGAAGGAAAGGGAACCCTTGTGTACTATTGGTGGGAATACAAATTAGTACACCCACTGTGGAAAGCAGTATGGAGTTACCTCAAAAAATTAAAAATGGAACTGCCTTATGACCCAGTAATTCCACTTCTGAGAATGTATCTGAAGAAACCCAAATCAGTAATTTGAAAAAAATATATGCACTCTTATGTTCATTGCAGTGTTATTTACAATAGCCAAGATTTGGAAGCAGCCCAAGTGTCCACCAGTAGATAAGTGGATAAAAAAGTTGTGGTACATTTATACAATGGAATACTATTGGGACATAAAAAAGAAGAGAATTTTACCCTTTACAACAGCATGGATGCATCTGGAGAACATTACCTTTACCCCACACAGCTCACTTGACCACCATTACACACCACACATTGTATACTATTTTCTATCCAGATGTAATTATTTATTCTTGTGAGACACTGGCTTCTAGGTTTGTCAAGTTATTTGTTTATAGTGTAGTTTTCTGCAAGTTATTTATGTCAAAAGTGCTCAGTGTTTTATTTTAATTTAGCTTTATCCTCAACTTTTAGGATTTAGCTAGATGTCACTTCTACTGGGAAGAATAATTTGATTCTACATGTTTGCAATAAAATACTTTCCTACGAAGGCATAATTCTCTATATCTATTCCATCACAGTATAGATCACACCATATTAAAATGATACCTTACTGTGTATAAACCTTTAGACTGTAAAGTCTGTTGATGGCAGAGATAGCACCTACACCAATTCACTAGTTTACCCCATACCCTAACAATAGTTGGCATGTATCAGCACTCTACAAATATTTATTTAATGGAATAACAGTCATGAAAGAATGAATATTTGGGGTTCATTAATTTGGAAGTTCATAAGAAAACAAATGGTTGATATTAGCAAATTCAAATTATAATATTAGTAAAAATATTCACTTTATTATACAGTTGACATTGACATAAGATGTAAGGCAGTGGAATTCTGATTTGTATATTTTTCTTTACCTTTTACAGGGAAAATAATGAAAACTCTTAGTTTCAGCAAGAGAATTAATTCTATTCTTCTAAGCTTACATTTTTATTCTGTCTTTAGTTTCCAAATCCTACTGCTTCTCTGTCTTGTTCCAACCCATTCTTTTTTTTTTTTTTTTTTTTTAATCCTCACCCAAGGACATTTTTGCATTTATCTTCAGATAGAGCAGGAGGGAGAGAGGGAAGAAGAGAGAGAGAGAAACATCAATGTGAGAGAGACATATTGACTGGCTGCCACCTACACGACCCCAACCAGGGCCGGGGACAAACTGCAACTGAGGTATGTGCCCTTAGCGGGAACCAAACCCGGGATTTTCTGGTCTGTGGGCCAACGCTCTAACCGCTGAGCCAAATTGGCCAGAGCTGTCTTGTTCCAACTCATTCTTGATGTCTCCATATATACATGGTTCTCTTGTATCCAAGCACTTTCAGATTGTGATATGAGTTGAAAATGGACATCAGCTTGGGCAGAAACATGGAAGCTGTTCCTCTATATTGCTTCAAAAATTAAGGGGTGTCCTTATTTGCCTGCTTTTGGAATGGTTTTCAATAGCAGTGCTGCAGAATAATACAATGCATTGGAAATATTTCCAGGCCAGTTGTTTCTCTTCTTTCCCTGGATCTATCTTCAAGTTACTGCAGAGTTCTCAATGTAAGGTAATAGAAAGTGGTTGAGGTATATTGACAAAATAATATGATCAAATTCTAGCTGGGACTTTGTTTCTGAAGAAGCTCAGTAATGCATCTCAATCCACTATTATGTCATTCATTTACTTATAAAAAATGTATTCATTCAAAAATGTTTATTGAGCTTCTTGTCCATGTTAAATACCATAATGGGTGTTAATTTCCTTGATTCCATGCAGAATCAGAGTAATCTTTAAAAACTTAGCTTGTTCTTGTTACTCCACTACCTAAAATCCTTCAGTGGATTCTCTTTGGTTTTAGAGAAAAATCCAAAATATTTACAGTCTCATATAATGCCCTGAATGTTCTAATGTTGCAAATCTCTTCAATATGTTGACTTATTATTTTCCCCTCACTCCATGTGCTCTAGCAATACTGTCTTCTTTTCTGTTTCTTAAAACAGGAAACCATTTCCCTCCTACTTGGCAATTATCATGCTATTTCATTTACTTAGAATAATTTGCCCCAATTTTTTTTAATGGTTGGCAACCTTTTCTCCTTCATATTTCTTCTAAAATTTGTACCTCTTAAACCATTTTTTGACCACTCAAACTAGAAATTTTCAACCTAACATCTATTTCAGTACACATGCATTTTCTTCAGTCCTTATCTATAACTTTTATTATTTTACTTCTTTATATGACCATTTACTTTTAGTATACCTGTCCTTGAACTATGTAAGTTCTACAGTGGCAGGATACTTGTTTCTCTATCTCCAGAGACTAGAACAGTGATGAATAAATAAATAAGTAGATAATGAAAGGGTAGAGCCTATACATACGCAATAATCTTCTTCCCCAGAAATCTATCAGAAATGCCTGCATTGAGACTATTCCAAACTAAAACAGATTAATCATCTACTCAATTTCAAAGTTATGATGTAGATCAACAAGTTTGCTGACTTCTAGAGCCATGTGCCCGAAGTCAAGGGTCTAGGTATTTATTTTAATAAATATCAGCTGTCCAGGCATTTCCAAGCATTATTTGCACTATCTTATGTATTCAACATCTTCCCTTCTCACATATTGTAAACATCATAAACAAAATATCCCAAAAATACCCATTCAAGCACAACTTTCAGGTTACGTCTTCATCTCTGTTTTCTAGTTTTGTTGTTAACCTCATAGCACGTCAAATGATTGTTTTCCTACTTCCATGAAATGACTTTGTACATTTTCCCTAAAAAACCAGCTGAGAAATAGATGTTGAAAATGAGAATTTCTACTCACAAAAAAAATTTCTCCCTGAGAAAACCCAAATCCTAAATTTCACAGTTTGTAGAGAAATCTATTTTACTGGTGACAGGGCTAGCCTTTGAGTATTCCATTCATCACTTCCTCAGCACAAAACTTTACGGCACTTGAGCCTTTTTTCTTCTGCACTGACAAAATAGATGTTGCTGGAATCTATGGAAAATTGGGTCAGTAAATCAGGAAACACTGATCTGTTTTAAACAAAGATCAAGTTTTGAGTTCTTTTAGTCCCTTTAACTCCTCAGGTCAAAATGTGTGAATTATGGTTGATAAGAAATCTGACTTCTTTCCTCTCATTGAGACCATTATGCCCTTCCTAGTCTTTTATCCAATCTATCATGTAATAAACTGTTTACTAAGTCCAAAAGAAGAACTTTCCACCAAATCTTATTACTCACTGACTGAAAGAAAGGTATTAATCAGGACTCGCCAGACAAACAGAACCAATAGGATCCATCTCTCTCCCTTTCTCTTTCGCTCTCCAGATAAAGAGAGAGATAGACAGAGTATACATATATACACACACACATATATATATACATGCATATACATACACACACACATATATATACATACATACACACAAATACACATATATAAACACATATACCCAACTACACATATAGACATACATATATATGAGTGTATGTATGTATTTACCTGCAATCATTTATATATGAAAAGAGAAACACATTTCTCATAATTGGTTCATATAATTATGAAGGTTGAGAAGTCCCAAGATCAGCATTTAGCAAGCAGGAAACAACCCAGGAAAGCCAATGGTATGGTTCTAGTCTGGGTCTGAAAGTCAGAGAATCAAGAAAGGTGATGGTGTAAGCTCCAGGCCACGGCCTAGTTCAATGGCAGGAAAAGACTGCTGTCCTAGCTTGAAGACAGGCAGAGAGCAAATATTCCCTTCCTCTATTTTTTGCTCTGTTTAGACCTACAACAGATTGGATGAGACCCACCCACATTGGAAAGGGCAACCTGCTTTACTCAGTCTACCAATGCAAATGTTAATCTCATCCAGAAACACACACAATAATGTTCAACCAAATATCTGGGTACTCTGTGGCCCACTCAAGATAATACATAAAATTAACAATCAGAAAAAGCATTAGCAAAGTGCCTTTGTACAGAGTGACCTATTGTATGTGATAAGCATTAATCTATGTTAACAGATAATTTACAGAGATAAGCAACAGAGACGGGGCTCTAGAAAAGCATATCCTGATGTGAATTAATTATCTGGAATATAAACAAAAGGATATTGGGATTAGAGTAAACAAATATAGGAGGGAAAAGGTAACAAATTTCAGATAAGAAAACATTATGTCTGACTCTGGCAAGACTTGTATTTGCCACCAGCCATAGGAAGAAATTTTATCATCTAAGATTTAATAGTTTTCCTCTGTTTAGAACCCAAAAGCTGAAACTTCTCAGTGAAGTATTTATCGAGGTGAATGCTAAATTAATGGACACTTCTGAAAACAAACAGAAATATTATATTTCCCTCATACAATAAAAAATCTGATTTAGTTACAAATTCAAATAGATTTTTGCTCTGTTTCTTTCTGTTAGGTAAGGTCTGAGAGAAGAGTTAAATGAGTAGAAATATTTTTTTTTAAATGCCCATATTTGAAATAATTTTCTCTGAAGCCAAATACAGATTTTCCTGAAATCTCACAGAAAGCATTCTTGTAAGACATCCAGGCCACAGATACAAGCAGACAACAACAGAGAATTTCATGGAAGTTCTTCAAGCCAAACAATTCAGGCAGATTATTCATTTCAACCTAATGAGTTATTTTTAGACTCACACATGAGTAAATGTTTAGGGAAATTTGATATTCCAATATGAAATTTGGCTTGGTACCCTACCCATGATGTGTTTTCTAGGTCAAGGTTTCATGACATTTTTTTTTCAACCGTGAACCCTTTTGGCAGTTGTCTGGGAAAACCTATGGAAATCTCAGAATAGTATGTTTAGATAAAAAAGATATTATAAAGGAAGCAAATATATACATACAGTTATCAAAAAATGTGGAAAATACATCAACGATATAGTTACTGTGGAAGGCATCATAGTGTACCCCTCAGATATCTCTCCATTCAGGGAGAACCGTCTATGTGGAACATAATTGACTAATAGTCTCCAATTCTTTCAGCCTTCAGGCTCTATTCAGCTTTCACACCAAGACCAGTCTCTACCTGGGCACTGACTAAGCTCAGTAGAGTTCTACATTGTGAGAATCCCAACCAACATGGGATTCATCTAACAAACACGCCTTGCACTGTGGCTTTTCGTAGGTCTGGCTGAGCCTTTCTTAGAGGTACTCTGAAGTCTGAGGCTTCCTCATAACATTCTCCCTTCTACCCTGACTTTCACAGGTTTTAGATCAGCGTTACGGTCTAATACTGCTGACTCTTGCTCCCTCTGCTCTTCACCCTTCACAGGCATTCCTCCTGATAAAAGAGAATTCAAAATAAAAACAAATTAGTATCTGCCTCCAGGTAACCAATCTAAAATATTAATTATCATTAACTCATTAATAAATCATATTACTAACTCATTTAACAAAGCAATGTAGGATAGTACCTAATAATCATTTTTTAAATGTTTATTTATTTATTTATTTATTTATTTATTTATTTATTTAGAGAGGAAGGGAGAGGGATAGAGAAATAAAACATCAGTAACAAAGAGAAGCATCAACATCAATCAGCTGCCTCCTGCACACCCCCCACTGGGGACTGAGCCCACAACCGGGGCACCTGCCCTGACTGGGAATCGAACCAGTGACCTCCTGGTGCACAGGTCGATGCCCAACCACTGAGCCACACCAGCCAGGCCCTAATAATAATTTTTAAGTAATGATGAGCCTATATTTATTTCAAAGTATCTTGAACAATATAATATACTCAGAAAAAACACCTGTAAATCATTTTATTGACAAAATCCCAGGTACTGCTACAATATATTTCAGGTATATTATAGTATTGCACACATACATACCCGATGGAAATGCTAAATTTTGGTACAAGAACCATAAAAATATAGATGTATTTTCCCCATCCAATTTTAAAGATATGCTGAATAACATCCAAGGGTGTTCAAGGAATATAGTAAAAGAAACTCTCACCCTGGCAGGTTTCGCTCAGCAGTTAGAGTATCCACATATGGATCACAGGGTAATGGATTCAATTCCTGGTCAAGGGCACATACCTGGGTTGCAGGTTTGATCCACAGCCCTGGCTGGGGTCAGGCAGGAGACAGCCAATCAATGTTTCTCTCTCACACATCAATGTTTTTTTCTCTCTCTCTCTCCCCCTCTTCCTTCCACTCTATGTAAAATTCAATGGGAAAATATCTTTGGGTGAGGATAAAAAAAAAAGAAAAAAGAAAAGAAAAAGAAACTCTCTGCTAAGCAAGGGGCCTAGAATTGGGTAAAAAAAAAAAAAAAGTAATGGTCAGTCTTATGTCAGACCACAATATATTGACTACAGAAATGCTGTAAAACTGAATGCTTGACTTTTTAAATTTATTTTATTTCTTTATGCAAATTTCTTTTCTTTTTCATTTTTTGGAGGTAAAATAGAGGGATATTCCCCTACAATCACTCATATTTTTAGCATTAATATTGTTATTCTTATTTTGGAATTTATAAATATAATTTTCTCCAAAAACTAATTTATAAACTAGTTATAAATATATAGAGTAGATTACTAAATTAATGTTTTCTCACTCTAATCTCTACTTAAATTTCACCTTGTTTATTTTTCTAAGATACACACACACACATACACACACACACACACATGCACACACGCACACAGCACTGCATCCTTTGTTATTTCCTTAAAGAATTATAGACACTCTTGTTACTTTTCAGATAGGAACATGAAGATTAGTATATATTCAGTAATTTCTCAGAAAGCATTCATAACGATAGCGATTTCTTTCAAAAAGGATCTAATGAGAGATCAAAAGCAGGCTACACTTTGCTTATTGTATAAGAATGAATAATTAAGGTGTATGATTTCTAATGTTTTCACATTTGATTAAGTACCACTTAAAAGTTGATTGAAATGTGACCTCAGATCAACAAAACGGGGCATTCTGATGAAAAATTAAAATTAGATTGCACAGAGCTATTATTTCTCACTTCTACCCCATTCTGTCAATGAACTTAGCACCCAGAGTTTCATTCTCATCACTCACATCTCACACACAGAATTTTAACCACATCTCTCCAAGTTAGTAGTGCCTATAATTTCTTTGAGGATCATTACATTGTCCTCACCTCACAGTTTCTTGACAATTTAAACTCAAGCTTTATCTCCATTTCTATTTAGCCACTCACAAAGTTGTTCCATGAATTCAGTCACCATTAGGAATGGACATGTTGAAATCACCAGCTTCTAAACAGTTCCTTCTGACCACAGAATCTTCTTTTTATGGGTTTTTCTCTCCCACTGAAACTTCAAGTCAACCTAATTTTGAGCTTCATTCCCTGCACTATGTCTTAATTTTTTAGTTAACCTTTTTCTTTTTTAACCTGATTTTTTTTTTTGGTATGTGCCCCTAATGGGAACCGAACCCGAGACTCTGGTCTACAGGCCGACGTTCCAACCGCTGAGCCAAACTGGCCAGGGCATCCTGATTTTTCTTATCATTTCTTTTATTATAGTCTAAGTATAGAACACAAAAGTGTTATGCTTACATCCTGTAGAGAAGACATCACTAACTGTTCTAGAAGATCAAGATTCTGGAATGTTGGGGCCTTAAATTTTAAAGAAGAAGTATTCACTGAGTGATATTTATAGAAAAAATAAATCTGTGGGAGAGAAAGAAAGAGTACTAAATGTTCAACTCTATGCCTAACTGGAATAGGAAGGAAAAAAAGCAGCAGAATACCAGTTTGTATTCGGAGGGGTCTGGCTTAATTTAGTAAAGATACAAATGTTACATTATGTTTTTCAGTTCTTCTCCACCTACAACAGTAAACAGAAAAATCTCCTCTTGTAATATTGAAGAAAATTATTGGACAATGTGAAACCAGATGTCACCTCTGCCCAGCAGGAAAAATATTCCACATTATAGACATTGAATCTTACAATTGTCCCATTATGAAGACATCTCCAATAATACCATACTGCAGATTTCACCCCAAAGAGGAGGAAGAAAGAAAGCAAACCTGTTACAAAGGACACACAGAACTTTGTTGAAGAGAGATGAACTTCCTAGAACCACAGTCTGATACTGACATTTGGTACCTCAAAAAAATAAAATGTAGCTATAGATTTTGATATACAGATAATCAAGTTTTACTTAAAGCCTGAACTTTGAAATATGACAACAGTTAAGATTTCATATGATTATTATAAAACCCGTGTTAATAAAATGGTCCCTTCCAACTTAGGCAGACAAGGAATATGGGGCAGTGTGATTCTCTCACAAAAATCAGGCAGATAACAGAGAAATACCATAATAAGTAAAGACTTGAATATGAAACTGGGAGACAAATTTCTTTTTAAGTACCGAATAAGTGAATGAAGCAATCACTTGGTGAGAAGTCATTAAGATTATGTCATATAGTTATCTACTTCTCATTTTGCCATGTACCCAAAAACATTAATGTTTTGTTTTGTTTTTGCAAACCGTATTTAATTCATATCATGGTGTCTTTATTGTATTGAATTAATACTTTTGGCTAAAATATTATTATAGCAATTTCTAAAAACATCTATCTATATGAGCTGAACACTCAACCATAAAGAGTCAAATATACATACATTGCCCAGCCAGTGTGGTTCAGTGGATTGAGAGTCCTCCCATGGACTGAGAGGTTCCGGTTCGATTCCCTGTCAGGGCACATGCCCAGGTATAGGCTTGATCCCCAGTAGGGGGCGTGCAGGAGGCAGCTGATTGATGTATCTTTCTCACATTGATGTTTCTATTTCTCTCTCCCTTCCTTTCTCTCTAAAAAATCAGTAAAAACATATTTTTTTAAAAGTACATATATTGAGGCTGTGTTTATACACACTCTTTCACTGTACCCAATATTTACTAATGACACTTCATTGCAGCTTCCTTAAGGAAGCCATATTTTAAGTGCTGTGTGTCTGTACTCATACTACACTTTAAAGCAATTAGAAAAGTTTAGAATTAAAACGTTCATTGTTATAGCACTTTAAATAATGACTACTCTTGCTTTATCATGCCATATTTAAAATGGGGAAGATTGAGCAAATAAGAAAAAAAAGAGAGAAAGAACTCATGGACAAGGACAACACTGTGGTGACTGCAGGGTGGGTGGAGGCTGAAGAAGGTAAAGGGGGGATAAATGGTGATGAAAAAAAATAAAGAGAAATAAACCAATTAAAAAATGCTTTCACATATCCATTTAAAACCACTTCAATAAACACATTATGATAAGCGAGAAACAGAATAGTACTAAATATATCTATATGACAATGCATGCATGACGTTTTACATATTAAATACAATTTATACTCATCAGCTAAATAAAAATTCTTTAAGTAGCCACCTTTATTTGGATAGGGGCATGTTAATTACTTGGACAAAAAAAAATGACTTCAGTGGTTAATAACAGCAGAAGAATCATTCTCTCTTGTGAAATCTTTTGTGTTAGGAACCCAGTTAACATCTACTCACTAAATGACTTTCTGTAATAAAAGGCACCATTTGTTTGAGAGGATCAGCATTTGAGTGTAAATTGTTATAATTACATGCCGAGAAATTCATAAACAGAGGCATAAAAAAGGGAATTACACTAGTTTTCTCGTATTGGGGGTGCGGACACTGTTCCCATAGAATAGGAGCTGTCACCAATATAGAAAAATATGGGCTGGAAGACAACCCTCAAGTTTAATTTTTAGCCTTGCAGAAGGACTACAGTTCCAATTAATTCATTTCAAAGAAATAAAGACTAAAAACATATGTGGGGAATTTGCATATGCATTTTCTAAATATCTGCTTAGGAAATAAGGTTTAAGAAGACTGAGAGACACAGGATAGCTCTCCCTACTTTTTCCTGTGGGTTTTGTCTGTTACTGTGGCCTCATCCATTATGGAACAGTGGTTCATACTCATTTACTTTACTCTCTAACTCTGCCCCTTTGTCCATCTGCTACCATGTTGGCCGGAAGTCCTAGTGCTTCATACACATACCTTCTGTGTAGCATATATAGTGAAATATTTTTTCTAAATAGAAGAGAATCTTGTATTGATTTGAAGTTCATGAGAAAAAGGTGAGGTAGAGAATTATACAGCTGTGGCATGGCTCATGAGCTGATTGCATGAATATATCCTATCCTTCTGACCACACCTAACGTCACCCGCCCAATATCTTTCAGCATTTCCCCTGCACTGTGTTTCTGCAATTCCTTAGAAGTTCCAAGCTTTTTTACATCTCAGGACACCATTATTTCATCGCACTGCCAACCCTCTCTCCCAAACATGCTTTCATCTGGGCAATGTATCCTTAGATTTCAGCATGAATATTCCATTCTTAGACTCTCCTTGATCTCCATATTATTTAGACAATCTTTCCATTGTTTCTCATTTTACAGTGGTATTTTTCTAGTCTTTCATTGTAATTATTTGGAATAAAAACTATAACAATGTATGTTACTGTATTATTACCTATTCCAACTTGACAAAAAGTATATGGGTAAAGGAATGTAGCTATCTTTTCTCCTAACTAAATGTCCAGAGCCTAATAGTGTTTTACTAATGGAAACATCCAGGAAAGAGACCAATGTGTGTGAACACCGACTTGAAGAAACCTTTGCCCCTTTTTAGCACAATACAGAAACCTGAGCTCCTAACATCCCCTTGCTTGCCTGGCCCCACAACTACCAATCACATACACATCTTTAGTTTTCCCAGGCCAGTGCCAAAAGAGCTTCCCTAAAATTCATCTGTTTATATGTATACGTTATAATAGCTTGCCTTAATCAGTCCTAGCTAAACTATCTCACATCTGGCTCATGCTCATCATGGATAGAAAGATCCAAATTCTCATGTGGGCATCATTTTAGCCTCCACTAACCTGGTAGGCAAAACTTCCAGAAAACTGTTTTATCTTAATATTTCTAATGATAACTTTGCATAATGTCTAAAGCATTTCAGGGCACATTTAGCCATTGATTCAGTTTCTCCAGTATCTGAGATTTTTCTCAGCCCCATTTCAAATTTGTCTTTTACCTGTAACACTCACTGGTATTATCCTGTAGTCTATGCACTATTTGATGTAGTCACTTGCTGTATCTACAATTACTTAATACATTAATTCAATAAATAAATATTAAATATTTAGATTGTGATGGACACTTTTGCTATTTAGCATAGAAAAAGAAGAAGAAATAGGAGGAGAAAGGAAAAGAAAAATAAGAAGAAAGGGTATATTTTGTGTTCCAGGTATACTAGTAAAAGACATGCAAACAGATAAACTCTGTAATCCCATAATATCTAAGGTTCAATTGGAAACTAAAGTCCAACCAAAAAGATTGAGAGGAACTCACAGGGAAATGCATTATTAATCTCAGAAGTAAACAATAAATGATCATTTTCACAGGTTATGGGGAATAACACACACACACACACACACACACACACACACACACACACACACACACACACAGGTAAGAACCACAAGGAGAGGCACCGGCAATGCAATAGTGCAGATAGATGCTATGAGGAAATACTCAAGTGCCACCATAAAGTGAAAACCATGAGCTGAGCTATGAGCAGTTGGAGATAAATCATGAGAAGTCCATAGGTGATGGAGTGTTATTGAATTGTACACAGAGGGATGATATAAACAGATTTCTACACTAGAAACATCACATTAGCGAAAGCACTGAGAGGAGTTACATGGTGGCTTGGGAAAGAGGCTCCAACAAAAGAGATAAAGACAGTGAGTTGCAATAGTATAGATGAAAATGCCTAGGTTCAGAGATATGCCAGTGGGTGTGGGAATAAAGAAGAGAGTGTGTATTCAGAAATATGGAAGGCATTTAATCAATAAAACGATGATCAATTGACATGGAGAATAGGGTTGATGAGGACAGAGCAGATCTCAGTTTTCCCACATGGAGAGGAATGTGGATAATAGAAAATACCAATGAAAAAATAAGGAAAAATTATGACAAAGATTTCACTTCTACCAATATATATTTCTGGGTCTTTTTCTTTAAATATGTAGAATTTGATTTGTGTGAAATAATCAAGTGAACAGATTCATAGCCAGTGCAGCCTATATATCTATGTTCTGAGTATAAGTGAGAATCTGAAGGCATTGGCATCCAGGGATAGGACATAAACACCACAAAGCTCATTCAGACAAAACCTGCAACTAAACATTTAAAATATTGGTGCAAACCAAGCACTCAGAAAACACATGTTAAGGGTACAACATAGAACGCCACTAGAGTTCAGGTAGCTTACAATATAGAAGTTCTAGGAATCCATTAACACATTTCTAAGAGGAAAACTAAGTCAGGACTAGAATGGAGTAATATCTAAATTCCTACCCATTCTCACAGTCTCAAGCTCAAATCCCCTTTCTCCATAGATAGTATTTGGTGAACATCACAGAGTAGTATGTTGTTTCTTTTCTCCAAGTTCCAATGTTCCAACTATGTTATTATGGTCTTTACTTAAAAACACACACACACACACACAACAAAAAACAAAAAAACAGCAACTGTGTATAAGAGTGTATATATTTATTTCACACTGTCCCAAATTGGATAAAATTGGAAGAGGGTTCAATTTTCTTTTTGGTTTGTTTCTACAATATTATCAAATATAGATACCTTGTCATAGTCTTTCATAAATGTTTGTTTATATGTTTTGATTTGGGAACTCCATTTTTATCAGAAGCATGGAAACAAAATTGATTGCTTAATAGCCTTTTTTTTTCCCTTGCTACAGTGAAACCGATATATGTGCATAATATATAGTGGGCACTCCCTTTTGGTAATACCTATAATACATTTTTGTTGTTAATCCTCACTCGAGGATATTTTTTCCACTGATTTTTAGATAGAGTGGAAGAGAGAGAGGAGAGAGAGAAACATCGATGTGAGAGAGAGAGACACGTCGATTGGTTGCCTCCCACACAAACCTGACCGGGGCTGGGGATTAAACCTACAATCCACATATGTGCCCTTGACCAGGAATCGAACCCACAACCCTTTGGTCTGCAGGCTGATGCTCTACGCGCAGAGCCAAACCAGCCAGGGCTATAATACATTCTTTACGAATTACCTTATTTAATAAAAGTGCTCTAGAAAGATGTCATTTATTTTAGATGTCTGTAACTGTAATACCTTAAGTAAAATTGTTTCTGTTTAGAGAATGGGTGTTTTTCCATGATCAGTTTATTTCTTTGAGAGAAGGGAAAAGCCTAGTATGTAGATGTTAATTTCTTCAGGCAGATCAAGGCCAGTTCTAAATAAATATCACCATCCAAACTCACATGGCATAAATAACAGTGTAACGACAAACCAGAGAGTATCTGGAATCACATAAATTGTTCAGATTTCCCTTTACCAACAATAAATTCCTAAATGTGCTTAGAAATTATTTTAATGAAGGTGCACAAACTTTATAACCATTCATGCGACTAGGAGCTTCTAAGTCTAGATAGATGAATCATTATGACCCAGGCTAGCTGTCTCCACCGAGGGTAAACGACAGTCATTATTTATCCAAATATTAGAAACTCTATTTGTGATATTTCACTAAAAGAATAGGAAAAGGATTCTGCCACTGACCTATGACAGAAATTAGAAGGAAAATCATAGAAGAGGTGAAAGGAGAGGGGAGCGTGACCATAAAAAAGCAGTTTATCTCAATTAACCATTATACACATTTAAGACATCCTTTAATCCTAAAATTATTTGAAATTAAAACTTTAATTAGTTTTTATCCTTAGTAAAGATAGTACTTAAACCTTTAATCCTAGGATCTCAAAGCCAATTAACAAATAAATCCTCAATCTTCCTATGAAAGAATGTACACATATTTGCTTCCTCATTTGCCGTCAGACCCACTGTGGGACAGGGAGATTTATTCTAAATTGCATCCTGAAACATAACAATTCTACAACAGGACAACAGGACTCATGGTCCTTAAAAGTCTGATGTCAGATGTATGGCAATGTCTTGTTGATTTAATTATTAAAAGTATATCATTAAAAAATCAAAACTGACCATGTTTTAGGTAATCAGAACTTTGGTGGATGATACACTTAGTTCAACTTTCAGCTCTGAAAACTATCTTTCAGGTTTTTCAAACTCTTAAAACTCCAGTTTCTTCATATAAAAATAGAGATCATGATAGTATCTACTTCAAAAAAATATTTTGATTATTGAATGAGATAAAGCATTTAAATGCTTAGCATCAAGCTAGAACCTATTGGGCAGTCACTAAATGCAAGATGTTATAGTATCACTATAATTATTAAAAGACAAGAATGAGATATAACAGCTAAAAAGGAAGCAACAAGATCTCAACACTGAGAAAAATGCATAGGAGAATAATACTGCAGCTTCTTTTATGCATTTGACATAAAGGAGGGAACATAACGAAGATTACATAAAGGTGGGAGAAAGCAAGGATGAGGAGATCAGATTATAGGGTAGTTAAAATGATGTGCTCTCTTGAAGGTGTTCATGCTTTAGAAGGAGGAGTCTGAAAAGGGTCATTTCAAAGATACATAGATGCACAGAACAATGGACAGGGCTTGTTTAAGGCAAAGATAAGCCTTTTACTAAAGGAGTTAAATGCTATGACCTTCCCAGTTAGAAAATTATGATCAGATCACTCCGCCAGGTTTCTTTCTGTAGAACCCTTTTTTGTCCACATATATTTATCTCCATATTGATTATTTCTATATAGAGCGAACTTGACATAGATATAGATTTAGATACTGTTATAACCACTGTTAAGCTGTTGACAAGTGAGATCATGATTCCTGGCTGGTAGAAAGTGTCAAAACCAAAGACAGAGTTTCTGCCGAACACTGGGCAGCTGCATTAGCCAAAAGCAGCATTAGATAAAGTCAAGGTCTACTAAAGCTGGAGAATGTTATAGGACCCCCACACAATAATAAGACTTTAGAAGTTTACATAGCTACCATGGGGGTCTAGGAAATACACCCCTGCTATCCCACGGAGGATAACAAATGAATTTACCTGTCTAACACCTGGAACAATGATAAGGCAAAGAAAGTCTGAGAAGTTACAACCATAATATTTCACTGTCACATTTTCATTTTAAAGTTTCTTGTAATTAAAAGATAAATCTCAGATAAAAATTAAATTGAAAATTGAGTCAGGGTCATCTTCAGGCTACTTGCAGAAATTACATTAACTCCCAACCCCCGGATGAACTTTACTTCAAAACAAGTTTTGAAATATTGCCTCAGATAAAAATTTCCAAGGAAAACAAGATGATTAGGGTCAAAAATCAGAAACTAAACAGACTAGTGAAAGAATCAGATAATGAAATTATTTCATATATTAATAGAACAAAAATATCTGCATATAATATGTATGTGAAGAAGCAAAATGTAGAATACGAGAAGGTAAAAAGTAAATGTAAAAAAGAAGCAAGCATAACTTCTGGATATGAAAAAAATTATAATAATTACAAACTTGGTGCATGAATTACTCAGCAGATTAGACACAGTTGAAGAGATCAGTGAACCACAGGAGATGTATCAGAAAGAACTATCTGCGATCATTATAATGTCCTCATATTCCTAGGAAAAGACTGATTATTTATAGTCATAGCATAGGTGAATTCCAGAACTGAGTTTAATCCTCTCACATCAATCAATGTTGAATTGTCTCAGTGATTATGCTTCTAATAGTAAACCAATCAATGACAGCCACACACGTTAAGAGTCAGCAAATCTATAAGGAAATCAATCCAGTGAGCAGATGGCAACCTACTCCTTCCTGTCTCTGAAACCACATAACTTCCCCCTAACACTTTCTAAAACCTCAAAACTTTGCTTTCCTCACTGAGACTTCGATTGTCTAGTGTGGTTCTCCCTAACTTAAGTAACAAATTTAGTTAGTTATCTGGTTTCAGATATCCATTGGGTGTTCCAATCTTCCACATCCGAATGAAGCCTAGAGAGAGGCAAGAAGAAGGCAAAACAAGACAGACAAGAGACAGGAAAGGTGCAGCGAGCATATTGACTGCTCGAATCAGGGCATGAAAGAGAAGAGGAGTGTCAATGATCAAAGAGGTTATGCCTGATGATTTTTCAAGTCACCAAACTTGAAGTGGAAAAATTCTAGCACATCCCAAGCAAGAATGATTTTTAAAAGTTTTACACCTAAATGTATCTAGAAGAAATGTACATGACCAATCATAGAAAGAACATATTAGAAGAAGAAGAAGAAGAAAAAACTCACAAAAGAATGGCAACAAAGTACAGAAATGAGTGGAATGATAGCCTCAACATTCCAAAGGAAAACTTCTCGACTTCGGAGTTGTATGCAGTAAATTCATCATTGTTAAAGACAGAATGTTTAACTCTCTTAGAAGCTATAATAATAACCACATACATTGCAACACATAGTCTCAAAAAACATAAAGTAATCATTAATTGGTTAACCAAAATTTTTTTTCTAAAAACTGATTACCATTGTGTGAGATTTTAAAACTACTCTTTTAGCAATTGATAGATTAAGCAGATAAGCACACAACACTCAAAGGCAGAAGAAAGTAAAAGGGTGTAATTAAGCTTGATTTAATGGACACATATAGAATACCAAATAAATGTTGAATCAACATTTTTCCCAAGCATATACTGAATATATTTAGGAAAATTGACATCATAGGACAGAAAATTGGGTAATTTTTTTTTCAAGAAACTGATAATATTCTAACCACATTATCTGAATACAAGTCAATAAACTTTGAATAGAATTATAAAGCATACATGTGAAAAACCCATACATTTCAATATTAAAATGCAAATTTCAAAATAAATAGAGTCGGAGTAGAATAAAAGTTTAAACAGGTGAGTACTGTGAAAGATCTATTTAACCTAACATATCAATTTTTTTAAAATTTATTTTAAAAAGTATGCTTGCTTTTCACTTCATCTAGATCACAATTTTTTTCCAAAAAAGTTTGAATTGTTTTATTTTAACTCCTTTTCTCTGTACCTTTTCTCCAAACCTCATATTTGAACTGCTTCTCTCTTAGTGTGAACATGTGTTTCATTATTTAGTAGAATATCATGAGGTTTTTCCTTGCAAATGTTTGCTTAGTGAACATAGGCAATAATACACTAGTGATTTGGAAATTTGAAGTTTTCATATTATGTGAATACCATTAAATGCTACTTATCATCTAGTACATCCAAAAATATAGGAAAAATAAAGAGATCATGTGCTTGTATCTGAACAAGAATCTCAATTAAAAATACTAAAAACTTTTAAAAATGTATTTGCATCCCTGACTGGTGTGGCTCAATTGGTGGAGCATCAGCCCGTGCACCAAGAGGCCACTGGTTCTGTTCTCAGTCAGGGCACGTGCCTGTGATTCAGGCTCAACCCCCAGGGGGGTGTGCAGGAGGCAGCTGATCTATGTATCTCTCTGATTGATTTTCTCTCCCTCTCCCCCTCTTCCCTCTCTCTCTCTCCCCCTTTCTCTCTCTCTTTCCTCCTCTCCCTTTCTCTCTCTCCCTCTAAAATCAATAAAAACATAGTTTTAAAAAGTACTTGAAGAATGTTGCAAGTACAAAAATCAAATTATAGTAAATACAAAGGTAAACAGAAAGCCCTAAATAAGAGAATAGAAACAGAAAATACAAATAAAATCTAAATTTTGTCAGTGGTTCAATTATCAAATGTACTGCACCCTGGAAGCTATCGATAACATAAGATCAATTCTCCAACGAACATATTCACAAATCATGTGGTTGCTTTAGAATATTACTTTTGCCAAGAAATGAAAAGGTGAGCCTATTTAAAATATCACTTTTGTTGACCATACAAAAGCAGTTTTGTCTGAAGTTTAATGTTAAGACAGTAAATTCCAAAAATTGGAAGTGAGTTTTCAAACAAGCCAAGCTTTCTAGGCATTAATATTAAACAGTACAAATCATATGTTGCTGGTTTTTCTTTCTTCTTCCCTACCTCCAAAATTGAAATCACATATGGAACATAAAGTAACTTCTTAGAAACTTTAGAAATCTCTATTTTCAAAGTATAGTCTATATTCATTACTTAAGAACAAATCACTTCTTAAGATAAACTCAATTATTATTGTGTTTTTGATCCTTCTAATGGATGAGCCAGATGAAGTTTGATGCTTTGTCAAAAATGACTCTAAAATTCTTTATGTGATTCATTTGCATGGATATGGTTCACACAGTCCTTTCACAGAGTTTCATATGAAAAACAAAAGCAACATGTGAGCACATTAGTGGGACATCCAAACTAGTAAAGTAATATTTAAAATTTTCTCCAATTCAGCAGTTTAGATAATGCTATAAAAGATGTTACAAATGTTTCACTGTGTGCAAAGAGCTATGAATGTATAAGATTGTTTAAGACACAGATATATCTTTATAACTACTTTTTACTGTTTCATTTCCATGTGATAACAAATGATAATCTAAAAACCATAAACTTCCTTTAGGGCTGAGATGTAGTATGAAATATATTTCATTTTAAGTTTTCCATCCACATTTCTGTCTTCCCCTTTTTGATACACATTCATTGATTTGAATCCAGAAAAAAAAAATACACACTGTTTTACCTATTAGTGATACTAAGTTGAACTTAATATCCTGGCATGATCATTTATATCAAGATAAATCTAAGCTCAGTTTTTCTCCTTCTTTCAGATAATATTCATCTATACAAATTTCATAAGATGTGCATAGATGTAGTTATGATTCATAATGTAAATTTTTTCTGTTCTCATTTTATTCTTGATCATCCTATGAAAACTGTGTGAATATGTGTGTGTTAATTTAACAAAGGATAAAATATTCTCATTTAAATACTATTACTTAAAATATTTGGGGATAAATAATGATGTATATGAAATGCCTAATCTGTTTTCTATAGTAATTAATGTAATTGAACAATGTGCACACATATTAGCATGCAGATATGTCGGGAATTTTGAAAGCATTGCCTGATGTTTAGTTTGCCTGCATTTTTGTGATTTTATTAATACTGAGTAAGGAAAGAGAGTAATAATTCTTCATTTTGTTTGAATAATTTAGCAAACTGGATATGGTGAGTTATGACATTCAAACAGTATAAATGTTTTTATGTCAGCTCTGCTTATTTAGCCTACTAACTATCATAGAACCAGTCCTGTTCTATTTCTCTTGAATGAAGAAGTAGAACGCATGTTTTTCAAATCTGATTTTGACATAAACGAAAACAGTTGTGAAAAAATCAGAATTACAGAATTCTCAACAGGATGAAATAAAAACTAAAATAGAGTTGGGACACCTGCAGGATCTCACTTTTAGTTTGAAAAGAGTAATGCTTTGGAAAAGGACAGGCTATCTTCCTTAATAGCTACTTACACACACACACAAACTCACACTCACACACTTACCTCAGCTGTTTATAATTTGATTACAAATTAGCAATATATGTGGCAACCAAATTCTAATGAAATTTTATCCTATAGCAATAGGAACAGAATTATCAATATAGAGAACTATTTATCTCACGTGATCTCAGGCTAGTACAAGCATATCAATAGCAGGGTGTTCAATGAACTGTATTATCTTTATAAGAAGGCAGTTGAAAGACTAGATTATTTCAGTGATTACACAAACATGCACTGAGCATCTACAAGAAGACAGACAACATGCTATATTGTGAAATGTCCCATAAACACACTGAATAAAATAACACATGGTTTTTATCTTTAAAAAGAGTACACCATAGACTGGATACAGGAAAAGCAAGCACACTGATGTGGGATCTTGACTCCTTGAATAAACTATAACTCACTCTTTAATTAATACTATATCTGACTGCCTATTGTGTACACTATTATGAAGTTGAACCAGATGGTTTGCTAATGTGGGAAATGAGCCATATGCACAAATTAGTTATAACTACATTATATATAACTACCTTATAACTAGCCCTAACCAGTTTGGCTCAGCGGTTGGAGCATCAGCCCTTCACACCAAAGAGTCGTGGGTTTGATTCTGGTCAAGGGAACATGCTTTGGTTGCGGTTCGGTCCCCGGTCAGGGTTGTGCAGGACTCGCCAATGGATGTGTCTTTCTCACATCGATGTCTCTCTCTCTCCTCCCTCTCACGCCACCCCCACTCTATCAGAAGATGAATGGAAAAATATCCTCGGGTGAGGATTTAAAAAAAAAAGCAATCAAATAGTGAAGTATAGATGAAATATGTCAGTTTGGTAAAAAGAGATATAACAAAGTTTATTAAGTAGTTAATATAGAAGACAACATTTAAAAGTAGACCATGAGGAATGTATGAGTCAGCCATAATGAAAGAGGGGAAAAAAATTATAAAAAAACAAACAAAACAGAAAAGGAAAAAAAGAGGAATGTCAGGATGTATTGTGCATGTGTTGAACAGTTGAACCAAAGGGACATATCAGACAAGTACAACTGAATTTTGGCTTTAAGTATATTTTATAATTGTCAAATGAATCTGGGCCATCTTTTTCCCTTTTTTAAAGCAAGAGAGTAGAAATAGCAACATTTTGCTTTAATAAAATCAGGGTACTACTATGGACATATCTCTCTATCTAGACCAGGTGGATATCTGATTGAGCAGAGGAAATAGGAAACTGGATAACAAGGCAGATTTGAGGATTGGAATAACAGGATCCAGAAGTAACTTGGGTGTGAAACACAATGAAAAGGAGAAATCAAATTAAGGTTTGGACTTTTGTGATTAGGAAGATGGTGATAAAAGTAACAATGTATAGAAAATAGTATGAGAAGGAAGTTGTGGGGGAAATAAATTAGTCAATACTGGATGTATAGGGCAGTTAAGTCAAAGTGGATGTACTATGTAATGACCTGAGCACCTGGTACTCTAGTAATAGAGGTGCCCAAAAGGAAGCTCTTCTCATAAGTCTTAAATTTGTCACAGCATAGATTTGTGATCATATTCTTGGATCAGAATTAGGGACTGAACTTCAGGGAGACAGAATCTTCAGGGAATCATTTCCTTTAAAAGAAGGGCACAGATTTAAAAGTTTCTGAAAATATGATATAAAACAATGTGTAGAAACAGTAAGATGTTCTCAAATTTGGTAGAACTTTTCCTACTCAGAGACTGTAACCAGTAATTATACACTTTTTAAATAATATTAACAACAACAAGAAACAGGAGCTTCATCTGCTTTAGTTCAATGTACACACTTAGCTTCTTTTAAGTTTATATGTCCTTGATCAATAAGTGGTGGACGTATGCCTTGTATGCGGTGTTTTCCTGCCAACATGTAGGCAACTTGAATATGGAATCCCAAAGACCCCCAATAGCCACAGAAACCTTGAGAAATAAGAACAAATTTGAAGAAAACATGCTACCTGACATCAAACTATAATACAAGGCCATACTCATCAAAACAGCATGGCACTAGCATAAAAACAGACACCAAGATCAATGAAACAGAATAGAGAGACCAGAAATAAAACCACTAGTTTATGGTAAATTATTATTTGACAAAGGAAGCAAAAACATACAATGGAGTAAAATTCTATAATACATATTTGTATATTATATTGTTGTTTACCACACCAAGTCAAGTCTTCTCCCATCATCATTTATGATGGTCTATTCAATAAATGGTGTTGGAGAAATTGAACAGATGAATGTAAAACAATGAAATGAACACTGTTACACCATACACAAGAATAAACTCAAAATGGATTAAATACTTAAATTTTAGACTCAAAACCATAAAAATTCTAGAAGAAAACATAGGTGGTAAAACCTCAAACATTTCTCATAGCAATTGACAAAAAATTAACCAATGGGACTATATCAAACTGAAAAGGTTTTGCACAGCACAGGAAACTATCAACAAAATGAAAAGACAATCCATTGAATAGGAGAACATATTTGCCAATGATATATCTGATAAGGGATTAATATCCAAAATTTATAAAGAACTTATAAAACTCAACACCAGCCAGCTAGTGTGGCACAGTGGATTGACTATCGTCCCATGGCTGAGATGTTCAGGTTCAATTTTCGGTCAGGGCATATACCTGGGTTGTGAGCTCAATTCCCAGTAGGGGATGTGCAGGAGGCAGCCCATCAATGTTTCTCTCTTAAAAAAAAGAAAAAAACTTAACACCGCCTGGCCGGTGTTGCTTAGTACTTGGGTGTCAACTCATGAACCAAGAGGTCACCAGTTAGATTCCCAGTCAGGGCACATGCCCAGGCTGTGGGCCAAATCCTCAGTGTGGGGCATGCAGGACACAGCGAATCGATATTTCTATCTCTCTCCCTCTCCCTTCCTCTCTCTAAAGTCAATAAAGAAAAAAAAAACTACATGAAAAAACAAATAATCCAGTTAAAATGGGCACAAGACCTGAATAGACACTTCTCTAAATAGGACATACAGATGGTCAATAGACGTATGAAAAAATGTTCAGCATCACTAATCATCAGAGAAATGTAAATTAAAAGGTATCTCATTGTGATGAGTTATCACCTCACGCCTGTTGGAATGGCTATCATCAATAAATCGAGAAATAACAAGTGCTGTTGATGTAGAGAAAGGAAACCCTAGTAGACGGCTGGTGGGAATGCAGACTGGTGCAGACACTGTGGAAAACAGTATGAAGATTCCTCAGAAAATTAAAAATGGAACTGCCTTATGGCACGGCAATTTCCCTTCTGGGAAGTTATCCGAAGAAATCCAAAACACTAATTTGAAAGAATATATGCACCCTTGTGTTTATTGCAGCATTATTTACAATAGCCAAGATTTGGAAACAGCCCAAGCACCCATCAGTAGATGAGTGGATAAAAAAGCTGGGGTGCATTTATGCAAAGGAATGCTACTTGGCCATAAAAAAGAATAAAATCTTACCCTTTGTGATATCATGCATGGACCTGGAGAGTATTATGCTAAGTGAAATAAGTGAATCAGAGAAAGATGAGTACCATATGATTTCACTCATATGTGGAATCTAATGAACAAAATAAACTAATGAACAAAATAGAAACAGACTCTTAGATAGAGAGCAGGCTGACAGCTGTCAGAGGGGAGGAGGGATTGAGGCGGTGGGTGAAAAAGGTGAAGAGTTTAAGAAAAAATAAAACTCATAGACACAGACAACAGTATAGTGATTACCAGAGGGAAAAGGGGTTTGGGGGAGGTAAAAGTGGGTATAGGGGCAATAAATGATGATGGGAGAAGACTTGACTTGGTGTGGTAAACAACAATATAATATACAGATATGTATTATAGAATTTTGCACCTAAAACCTATAATTTTATTAATCAATGTCACCCTAATAAATTCAATAAAAATGTTTTTAAAAAGGAAATGAATGCTGCATGGATAGGCTAAATATATCAGTGGCAAAAAATTAAAACAAATCTGTTATAAAAACTTTTTAGTTAAATAGGAAAAAGACTCAGAATAGAAGATAAAAAGGCTGGTTGTAGTCTCAGTCATAGTATACATCCTATGCATTTATAATATTTCAATTTTTATATTACCAGAAAGAGTAAACTAGATAGAATTTTTTTAGAGAAAAAACTATAATTGGAGAGTCAGTTAAAATTCTAGGAGACAGTTATGAGAATGAAAATAAGTTTCAGCAAAGTAGACTTTGCTAATTATACATGAATAGGTGAATTTACACGAGGAAACTTTTTCCCAGGTGTTGCATCTACTGTCCAGAGGCACTTTTTAAAATATATATATATATATATATATATATATATATATATATATATATATATATTTATGGCTATTTGGTAATTTGCAAAAATAATTATTTTCAGCTCACCAGGGATAGAATATTTTTCTATCCCTTGAATTCAGGCTAGTCTTGGAAATTACTCTGTGACACTGTACCAAATTCTAAGCCCTGGCTCAAGAGATCTTGCAGCTTCCCATCGCCCTTCTCTTGCAACTCTGCAAACATCACGTGGAGAAGCCTGCTGGATGATGAGACATGTAGCAAAATCAGCCCCGTCAGCCTGGCATACAGCCTACCAACCATCAGATATGTGACAGGTTGTATGAATTTTTCCCACAGAGATCTGCTAGGTTGGCTCAGATCAGATGAACTATGCAGCCAACCCACTGACCACTGAGCTAAATAAAATGTTTTAAGCCACTGAATTTGGGGATCATTTACCAACAAAAATGCATTCCTATACTTAAAAATCTTTTCTAAGAACTTGTTTTGAATCCATCAGTCTGTGTTGTCATTTTTGGAACTCTATAAGATATAATGAATTCTTAGTTCATATGATACTCTTCGACATGTCTCATGCTATTATATACCTATGTTTTTTCTTATTCAGACATGGTATGGGTCTAATAAAAGGCATGCCTCTAATTAAAACAATCAAATGATCAAAGAAATGACAGTCTGAGGAAACAAATTGTTTTCACTGAAATTATTTTTGGATACTATAGGAAGGAATCCTGAAATAGAAGAGAGCATGAATTAACCTGGGTCGATGGTTACAGCTGGAAGTGGTCGTGGTTTTATAAACGGAGATGCTCACAGATCAGGAGGTAAGGGAAATGTCTGTGCTTCATCAGGAAGTGACAGTAGTGAACCAAGGGGAGCAGTCAACCTTCAGCATAAGCAAACTAATGCTATGCCAAAATATGAGCCTAGAATACCCAGATTTTCTAATGTTTTGAGATAAATCTAGATTTTATGTGAAAATCAGCAGCATTATGTTAACAAATAATTCAGTTTAAAATTGTATAGTGAGTTTCAATAACAGAATTTTATACAATTGAACCAAATATTTGAATATTAAGTGTGTAGATGTGGGTGTATAGAAACAATAGTGTCTGCTTTGTGATTATATAAAGCTTTAGATTCTATAAAGCAATACAAAAAATGATTAGGTTTCGTTGGTAAGCATGCTCTAAAATGGAATGCATTAAGCATTATGAGCCTAGTAGATCATGCATTTAATTGCTTTTGTTTATTACCAATGTCTCATTACCACTTTTTTCTTTAGAAAGGAGAAAAATAGGAGTAATAATAGAGGTATATAAAATACGAAGTAGGGAAAAGGCTGCTTATTGTTTTTGTTTATGATTTGTCAAAACAAGCAAGTAAAAGACCACTCAATAAATAATATATATTAATGAGGCTAATATAAAATTTTTATTAAATTAAATATTTTCAATTGTTGTATGTATCTCAGCTAACATTAAATAATATACATTTATTTTTATTTTATTGATTTGAGAGAGAGAGAGAAAGAAAGAGAGAAGCATCGATCAGCTAGCTGCCTTCTGCATGCACCCAGATCAGGGATGGAACCTGCAACCTGGGTATGTGCCTAACCCCTGACCGAGAATCAAATCCACCACCTTTTGGTATACTGGACGACACTCCAACCAACTGAGCCACACCAGCCAGAGCTAAATAAGATCAATTTTAAATATACATATGGACCAAATCTTGATAGGTAAGATAAAGGATTAGAAGATTTAAGAAGTGGGAAAGGAGGTAGAAGAGGAAATAGAAAACTTCTGCAGTGAGGCCAATGGACAGTGGAAAGATAGGAAATGCACGTTGTAGAGGCACAGAGGAGTCACCTGCTTCATGAGTACACACACCCAAACCACAGATTCTACTTCCAGATTTCCTTTCCCTTTCCAAATGTGGAAATGGCAAAGGATTCACAGTGATATTTAGCTGTGCTCATAAGATCTCTGTGCAGTCTGTGACACAGCAGGAGACTCATTTGTTTGTATTTCCCAGGTTATTAATAATTGAGCATTAAAGGTAGAAAATGGAAATCAAGGTCCATAGAAGAGAAAGATTTGGAGGGATCATACTCTCAAGTTGGGAGAGACTAGCAGCCATGAGGTAGGTGAGTATTTGTCATTATTTACAACTGTACTGACCTACCATAAAGAACTCAAAATTAACAAGTAGACTATCAAATTACAAAATAACATAGCATAATAGATACATATCTCTTTATAAATGCCAAAATATCTCAGAAAACAAGTAGAGAATTGAGTCCAGTAAACATAAGTTTTAATAAAACTGATTTGAATGTCAGGAAAATACTAGCACATGTTCCTGAATGTATTCACAAGTAAAACTTGTTTCTTCTGAAAAATAACACAAATAATAATAATCAAAATCAAATTAATAAAAACAAATCCAGGTTTAACTTCTTGGGGTGAAAACTAACAATAGATTCTGTGCTACATTTTGGATTTTAAAAGGTAAGGAAATGTTCAGCTAACTGAAGCTTGGCCTGGATAAAGCATGAGAAACCTCTACTAATTTTTACCTTTGTCAAAAATCAATAATTGGAATTTCAATCGTCTTTAAGGGAATCCTAGTTCTTTTGCTTTCTGTCCAAAGGAAAACTTCCTGTGGTCTCTGTCGTATGATTTACGGGTTGTTGGTCGGAGACATTGGGGCAGCAAGTCAATAATCTCTTTTGAAAACCTGCTGAGACTGAGGGTCATCTAATACAGGGCATTCAGTCAGAATCAATCCACTCTAAAGGAGCAATGTTCCTTTCTCTTGCCAGAGCTACCACCTGAGATAATTTTCCTAGAGTTTCTGACAGTTTGTCATCAACATTCACTAGAGGATAAGGAATTAAAAACTTTACGCCTATGAGGAATGGTTGGTATATGATGTTTCAATTCTCTTGTTTCAGCAAAAGAAAAAGGGTGAAAAAGAAGTCTGTGCTGGTAGGAGGCTAAGAAGAAATAGAGTGAATTATGAATAACAAATTATGCTCTATAAGTATGCTCTCATCTTTACAATCAAAGCCTTCCTTTGCCAGCTTGCTAATGTTTTGTTATTATTATTAAACAGTTTATTACTGCCATCTGCTAAATATAGACAAGAATTGAGAAATAACAACAAAAAGCAAACTAATATATCAAGGGTAAAATTAGAGGTCTCTAAGCACTGTATGTCCTGGATTCATTAACATAATTTACAGGATAATTCCTTGATCTGATGCTCTTTACTGTTATTTTAGACAAAGTTACAAGAATATATATTTTTTGGATTTTCTTCCCATAAGAGTGCAAAAGGAACACCTGAGCAGGGGCATTACTCTGGTCCTGGTTGCTACAATAGCTCCAGGAAATTATTGTGTCACCGTATTCAAATTGTTGATGCCTATCAAAATGGTTGTGAATCAAAAACAAAATAAAATTCTTCATTTAAAAATACATTTATATCAACATGGTTTGAAAAAGAGAAAACATGCTTAAATATATAAGCTCATGTTATATAGAAAATACATAAAATAAATTTGGGGATAGAATTAATTAACTATAGCCAAGTGTAATATTTATAGCCTTCATTGATCCATGTAAAATTGCAAAAGATTAGTTCAATGTCCAAACATTAACTTTTTAAAAACCTTATTAACACTCAAAATTAATCTATTGTAGAAACAAATGAGACTTTTTTTTAATGAATGAGACATTTTTGAGGATACTATTCAATGTATGCAACAATTTAAATATTTCAATAAGAAGTCATCCATATATATGTGTGTGTATATATATATATATATATATATATATATATATATATATAATCTATATATAGAATCAACATTATGCTCAACAAGTTACAAAATATTTTTAGAGTTTACTCAACTTTAATAACAACTATGTTTAAGAAATTTTGGCATTAAATATAAGAATATATAATGAATAGAGCAGATGCCTAATGGCAACTGGAGGTAAAATAAAATTTTAAAAGTATGCACACCATAAGGTATGTCTTTGGTTAAATTATATTCAACATATAAAAGACCAATAAATATCACAAAATACCTGAATTAAGTCCCTTGAAACCCAATCACCCAAACTCATAACACATTGAAAGTTATTATTAGGTATTATAATAGTGGTAAGAATGTATGATTTCAGATGATTTGAGTACCTGGGTTAAAATCCTATCTCTTGCATTACTAAGCTCACTGGTTCTCAGACTTTAGGATGCATTTGTACCACCTGGATAATTTCTGGATTCTTGAGTCCCATAATCCCAGTCTTGATGAGCAGGTTATGGATGGGTTCTCTTATATCACAATTTTAAACTATATTCATAGAAATTCTCATGCAGAAGTCAATAATTTGTGAAGAGCTATTCTAGCTGTGCCACTTTAATGAAATGAAATAACCACACAAGTTCTGTTATTATTAGTTATAAAACACAAATAAAAACTAGGGCTTTTAGCATACATATGACATGAATATACAACAGTGCCTAGCGTGAATGAAGCGCTCCATCAAAGTTATCTATTTGTGGTTTTAGTCAAAGTAATTTTAGTCAAGGTAATTTTAATTGATACATGAGATTAAAAAGAATACAGGAGTCTCCCTGTTTATTTTTATAAAATGATCTATATCCATATGAAAGGTTTATAGGGGAACTGTTTCTCTGGGGTAGAACAGGGTTTTTGATGGAACAAGGAGGTAGAGGGAAACAATGCTTGGGAAAACAGCAAAATAAAACAAACAAAAACACCCTGGCCAGTTTGACTCAGCAATTGGAGTGTCAGCCTGTGGACAGAATTGTCATGGGTTCGATTGCCAGTCAAGGGCATGTACCTGGGTTGCAGGTTTGTCCCCGGCCCTAGTCAGGGTCTTGCGGGAGGCAACCAGTCGATGTGTCCCTCTCACATCGATGTTTCTCTCCCTCCCTTCCACTCTAAAAAAAAAAAAAAAAAAAAAATCCATAGTGTGTTATCCTCTTGTAGAAGGTCTGAATAGCCTAATGATTCAATTTGGCAGAATGGGAGCCATAGGTGTATAAATTAGTATAGAGGAATCACTGATGAGATGTGATCTACCATGGTTTCTCATTTTTTGCTAAAACCTTTAGCTCAATTTCATTACTTTCCTTCACCCACCAAAATTCCAACATGAGATTCATTGAAATGTTTTCCATCTAAATGTCTGTATAAGCCCTCCTGGACAAAAGTCACCTCACTGTATAATATTGACACTGCTATAAGAGTGATTATGTAGGCATATTAGTCATATTGACTAATCATGGTCATAGTCATTAGTCATATTGACCCCTGATAAAATGTAAATAAGCTTGATGGTGAGGGATGGTGTATTTAAAGACTTCAGATCAAAGAGAGTTAAAAGAAATCGAGGTGCTCTAGAAACATCATGGATCTTCCCTCTGGATGCCTTTTCACGGTAAGTAGGGCCCCTGACAGATACAGGGCAATTATTGAAGCTGCATAACCAGAGAAGCAAAAAGAATTTCCCCTAAAATAATTCCAATTAGAAATATCTCTGGGAAAAATCTAATTGCTCCCACTTGTGTCACAGAACCATGCATATCATGGTTCAGTCGCTTATTATAATAAAAGCCACGGCCTTTCTAAAACTGTATTATAATCACCTATTTTTCTACATCAAAAATACTACATTCTACAAGGAAAAGTCTTGTTCACCATTCCCCCTCCCAGCTTAGCACATTAACAGATAGTATGTGCTCGGTAACTATGTAGTGAATAAATGGGTTAAGAATTTAAAAATTTCTGCAGTTATGATTCTGATGAATTTTTATATCTGATGATAAATTTATATTACTTCATGAAAGCCTAAGATTTCACAACTGGCTAGTTGTACTTTTATCTCTTATATATAAGTTTGCCTCAAATTATTTAATTTCTTTAATCAACTAGATTAGAGTAGTCTTACATCTGTAACCTAACTATCCCTTTAAATTCTTCTCAGAACTAAGCATATGTATTGTTACAATAACGAGCTACCTTTGGGTCTGAGGGAGCATTGTTAAGTAGAAGGTTATATGCACAAGGAATAAAATGACTCAAGCATAAAGCTAAAGTGGGAACAAAACATATTTCGACCTATCGTTTTTTAAAAGTTCACCAAAGCCAGATGAGATCAAGATAGTCCTCTTGACCTTTCTCTTCCATTTTCCATTAGGATTTCCATACAAGAATCTTAGAGGAAAGTAACATATGGGAGAAAATGAAAGTATGTAATAAGAATGTGTCCTTTGCCAGCCGAAATTATGCTTCATTTTTTATTTATTTTTTAATCAGGGAGTAGCAAGTGGTGTCTGAGACAAGAATCTCTAATAACTTCAAAAAGAAACAAATTATAATATAATGTGTTATCAACACTACTAATGACTAAGTTACGTCCATCATTCAAAACCAAACAAAAAACATAGCCACTGTATGAATATTACATATAGATATGTTTTTCTCCTAAGTACATGTTTATGTAATATGTGAGAATGTATATTTATAAAGTAATTTTTGTCAAAATAACATTACAAACTATTAGTGTAAGCGAAAAAAAGCATGCTCATGTGAGAGCTACGAATATCTGTGCATCTAAATATAGTCGTCCTTCGCCACTTCGCGCTTCGACTTTCGCGGCTTCACTCTATCAAGGTTTTTTCAAATATATTCATTAAAACGTTGACCGAGACAGTGAAAATGATACAGCGCACGTTTGGTTGTCTGAGTCAATTATACACCCCATTATTACAATTAAAATTAAAATTACTGTACGTATGGACTGTAGGCCTGTGTATTCGAGCAACCCAGGAATCCTTCAACGCCAGGTGCAACCGCTAGAGCCTGGAACGGATTGACCACGATAAACAAAGGATGACTGTAATACTGATGCTGATCCTAGTCCTAAACTTACCCATTAAATTATTTAACATTTTTATTAAAAAGTGAAAGTAAAACTTTAAAAATGTAATAGAGCCAGTTATTTATTTTTTTTACAGCGGAGTGTAAGATGTAATTTCCCTTTTGCCGCAGTAGTGACACTAATCTATAATTATAGGCTTCACTTTGCCATAATTGTCGGTGCTGATTGAGTGGCTATTGAAAAAACTGATATATGATAAGTCAGGATGGTCATGAGTCAGCCAACTTAGACATTTAAAAGCTAAAATGTTTCAGCTTTGACTTGGAGGAGTTGATTTTTATTGAGACTTTAGTAAAACCACCCTGAATGTATTTAACAGCATCCTCCTTCTCCTTAAACTCATCAATTTAATTCATTCAGAGCAAGTCTATTCCTTATAGTCCAGGAAAAGTCATTGGTCTTCTGACAATCTTTGTGGGTTCGTAGAGTTTGATTAATCTCTCCACTTTGATATTCCAGAGTTAGCAATGAGTTTGATCCCTCTTAATCAATGATCTATGGCAGCTACAAAGGTGAACAATCAAATCCCCAATGAGGGAGCCAAAGGGAGTTTAACCTGTCATTCATTCACTGTCTAGCCAAATGTAAATTTTAGTCAATGATCTCAAAAGACTGACGAGAATAATTTGAGGTGCTCTGAGAATTCCATAAATTGTACAATTTCTCAATTCTGAATTATAATTGAAGAGTATATATTTCATTAAAAGATAAAGAGTTCAAATAACAGTATACTTATATAAATATAAATGTATGTAAAACGATATATTGTATATAAATATGAATATGTATAAAGCCATAAAATAGTTTGAGTAACACTATAGTATATGTAAATATAAATGTACATAAATATAAATTCATATACTACAAATATATACACACACGCACACACACACACATATGGCTATAATATCAGATTTTTAAGACTTGATCTGGTGACATTAACAGTGGTATGGAAAGACAATCAAAATCCACAAAATATCCCATTTGTTTTCCTTTATTTGCTGTTCTTCCTGTATTACAGTTCTTTAAGTCATTTGGCTTGTTTTTAGTGGTTGACATTAGGATGAAGAAAGGCAGTCAGAGTCAGGAGAAATGTGAGAGACACACACAATAGAAACAAGCATTGAATTGAATGCGGGATGGGGAGAAACTCCCAAATTTAGTTTGGGCACAACTGTACAGATGGTGAGAGCTTTTAGTGGGACTCTGAATTTCAGAAAAAAAAATAGGCTTAAAGGGAAATCATGAACATTTTCACATATGTTCAGTTGCTGATGAGACATTGAAATGAAAATGCTAAACAAGTAGAGGTTAAGTTTCTCAAGTTTGTGTACCAGATCTTCTAGGTTTGGATTTTAGCACACTGTAGTACACAGTTTGGCTCATATAAAGGCACAAATTATTCACGTTACAAGGCCATGGAAGACTGGTAAGTTTTGAATCTTTCCTGCCACTAACTAGATCGTCCTATGACATTGCACATTACATTACATCATAATTCTCCATTTAAGAATTATAGATAAAATCTCTAGAACTATGGAAAAACAAACATCGTCTAAATATCAGCTTTTTTATATTAGTGTACATGATGAGAAACTTACTTTATTATTTTCAATAGTTATCTAATTGCCAAATTTAGTTAAGAAAATGAAGTAACCTCCACTTTCTCAAAAAAGACAAATCTGTAAAGTTTTTCAAGAGAAAGACATATATAGGGTGTCCCCCAAAAATGTATCCACAGTTTTGAATAATTATAAAGTCAGTGTTAATTCAAATACATTTCATTTTCAAATGTAATACAATCTACAGATACTCTATACATTTTTGGGGACACCCTATATGTATATAGATGATTCAAAGCCCCGAGTTTTCTCCCCTCCATATTTTCACTCCTTCTTACAAATGAGCAAACAAATTCACTGCTTCTCAAAACCCCCGAAAAGCTACTGGATTAAAAATACAATATAGAATATACCCCAGAAAGTGCATATCTTTTTTTCCTAAGCCTGAAAGCATTTATTTAGAAATTTTACCAAATCTAAGCACTTTCAAAATCTTAGAAAGGAATGAATGTTACATATCACATGGGCTGTTATTATACCTGCTTTCAGAAAGTTTTGGGTTAGTGATCATTAAGTACTCACTGATTCCTTTTCCCTTTACGAGGGTTTATTCTTTCTTCAAAGTAACATCACCTGAATCTCATAACACTTGCTGTTCAGTACTTTTGTTCTTGCTAGTTCAGAAACATTCTTATCTGAGTTTGAAAAGAAATTTAGATAAAAAAGCAAATGCTGTCAGACCATAACACCAAGCAAATTCTAAACTCACCCTGTTAGACTATTAGAAACATTTAAAAATACCAGTAAACTGAACAAACCAAAAACAATTTAAGTGAAATCACAAAGCTCTATAATTATTTCCACCAGGTGAGTATGGGCTACATATGGGGAAGAAAAGTACAACAAATGCTATTTCAGCTGAGTTATTACAACATATGAATATTATTTAAAGTCATTTTAAATGCAGTACCTGAATTTATACTTCATTCTGTTTCATTTTATAAACATAGCTTCCCAATTTTCTATATGGCATTGCAAAATATTTGTAGTATTACTGAGCCATTACCCACCAGGTATTTACAAAGAACCTACAGTGGGGTAGGCATTCTGCTAGTCACCGAGAGATGGATGGCATTAAACAAGATTCATAATGTCACTGTGTTCCTAGACCTTCTTTTCTAGGAAAGGATGTAGACAATTAGAGTTAAAAACAGGGGTTGATAAATTATAACTAAAGTAGTATAAAGTGTTTTGGGAGTTTGCAGATGAGCACTGAATATAGTCTGGGGGATTAGGGGACCATCATAACGTCTCAGTATTTGTGGAATGGAAATCCAGTTACGTGTCACTGTTCCTTTAGTTTTTGTTGCTGTTGTTCCCCACTGGTTTATCTATTAAACTGATTACGGAATTAGGACGAGGTATTAGAAACTGTAGGTACCTGACCCATATATTCTCGACCTCTTCAGCTCATGCTGGGCCGACCTCCAAATCCCAGTACTTACATTTCTTTGCCTGAGGAGTTTCTTTGGCTTTTGGATCTGTGTTATCCAATATTTCAGTAAGCTGGATATACCACCAAGTTAGTGTCTCTAAAGAACAGCTTTCAACCAAGAGCAAATGGAAGTCTTCACAGAGTCAGCCTCTCGCCCTCAGGTGAGATCATTCTGAGTCAGATGGTCTACACTGGATGTCAGATTTGAGTCCCCACCAGATTAAACGGTTTATCCACACAGCCACATGCTTGACTGTTAACACGTTATTGTCTGTCTCCTTCCAGTTTCATTTCTATATCCCCCTACATGTAGTTCCTGGGACTCTCCCACATACATATGCACAGGAATACTTGTCTCAGGATATTCTTCTGGGTAAATCAAAAAAAAAAAAAAAATAGACTTTAAACATTGCGATTGCATGATGTCACTAATGTCATCATTTCCTGTATGATCCTTAGCATTGCAAATTAATTAATTTGTCTAACTCTTCTCATACATTGTTTCTGTATTGTCAGTTTTGATATTTAAATACTGCCATGGCCACTTTGTATATATTGAGTATGTATGTCATTTAGCAATAAAATAGTGGTACACATTTTCTAGGAAAGGATTTCTATGACTATTTTTTACTATTTCAAAATAGTAAATAGTGTGGTGATTGTGGGGGGGTGGAGGTGGAAGAAGGTATGAGGGATAAATGGTGATGGAAAAAATAATAAAATAAATAGTAAATATATGTAAAACATATATAATAAAAAATACATGTATAAATATGAGATTTTTATACCCTAAGAAAAATGAAAAAAAAGTAATAGGTGATCATTTTTGTTCACTATTAAATCCCAGCACTTAGCATGAGACAGGTACTTAATAAAAATTACTAATTATTTTGGAAAAGAATGTCTTACAGTCAAAGATGAAATAGTCATTGAGACTGTTTCTAAAGACGGGATAGCACTGCAGGACGTGAGGCTGTGCTA
The DNA here is from genome assembly GCA_030848825.1 of Tadarida brasiliensis. NCBI lineage: Eukaryota > Metazoa > Chordata > Mammalia > Chiroptera > Molossidae > Tadarida > Tadarida brasiliensis. The sequence continues at coordinate 40,376,113 of CM061257.1, read as the reverse complement.
TTGGCCAGTTTTGCTTCTTGAAGAAAATGTGTTGTTTATCAATGTTTGTTAACATATAACTTTAGAAACATCAGGTGTCTCAAGTAAGTAAAGAACCAAATTGAATACAGCACAGGGATCTAATGTGAAATGATTATCAGATTAAAGGGGATTGTGATTTATATCACCTGTAAAACACCATAAACTGAAAGAGAAGAGATACAAGCAGAGCCCACGCTGTTTCCTGTGGTGAGTAGTAGTTAGTGTAGCAAAAAGGTTACTGCCATTCATTTAAACAAAATGGAAGAGATACAAGCAGAGCCCATGCTGTTTCCTGTGGTGCAGTAGTAGTTAGTGTAGCAAAAAGGTTACTGCCATTCATTTAAACAAAATGGGCGTTTTATGTATCTTCACTGTCAGACAAGATGCAGTTGAGCAATGCTTTTGTCAAATATTATAAAGGGCATGAGTGATGGGGTGGGGGATGAGGCAAGGAGAGAGGAAAAGCTATTTCATCTATTGATAGCCAACCCAAGAGAAAAGCTATTCTCTTTCTAGCATAGTATCAAGTGACTTTTCAAATGACCCCTGCACTTTCTCCTCAAAGAAAATCTTTCTAGGTGGGCAATTCAAACATTTATTATCTTCTCAATGGGGAACTTTAAAAAATAGAAAAATATTAGGGCTTCCTTGCAATATGATGTTTTGCCATCCTCAGAACAAAGGGAATTGGAATTCCTGTGTTTACTAAGTAGGATGCCCTGTTTGGGAAGCATAGCCATTTCTAATATCATACGAATAACTAATATTTACTTTGTAACAAGCCTCCTAGGGCAGCGGTTCTCAACCTTTGGGTCGCGACCCCTTTGGGGGTCGAACGACTCTTTCACAGGGGTTGCCTAAGACCATTGGAAAACACATATTTCCAATGGTCTTAGGAATCGAGACACCGCTCCTCTATCTGTCTCCAGGCAGGTCCACCCACATGCAGATACGCCCACATACAACATGAGGAACTGTATTAAAGGGTCGTGGCATTAGGAAGGTTGAGAACCACTGTCCTAGGGTGACCTAAAGATTTAAATAGATCTTGAGCTTCTTCTCTTGTTTTTACATAAAATTATAAAAGGGTATGTTATTGGAAATAACTTACTGATGTATTAATTTGAACATTAAAGACAATAATTAACAATTGTTATGACCTAGATTTTGAGTAAATAACTTACACTAAAAAAAGACACTTGGCCTCAGCCATATGTTTCATTTTGTTGGAACATTTTCCTGTACACCAAAAAGGTTGTGAGTGGGGGTGGATTCCAGTCAGAGCACATACCTAGGTTGCAGGTTCGATCCCTGGTTGGGGTGTGTACAGAAAGCAACTGGTCAATATTTCTCCTCTCTCACATAAATGTTTCTCTCTCCCCCTTCTTCTTTTTCTCTAAAAGTAAAAATCAATAAACAAATCCTCGGGTGAGGATTAAAAAAAATAGAGACTTGCCAAATAGTTTGCACTCATCTACTTTTATCCTCACAGCCGCACAATAAAATCTATTATCACTATTTCCATTTTAAAGACAAGGGAAACTAAATCTTAGAGTGGTTATACAAATTTCCCAAAGCCAAACAACTAGGGAATATAATTATTGCCCAAGTATGATAAGAATAAATAGAAGAACAGCTAAAAGACTTATCCTGACCTGGGCTCATAAAAATATTTAAGGACAGACTTTTTTGGATTCTTCTAGAAGATATAATATATAAATCAGTGTTTGGGTAAGGTTTAATCATATGAAGTACAAAAATCACTTCTGTTTCTTCAACCTTGGGACAGAAGACATTTCAGAGATATAGTAGTGGGAGAGCACCACTATCTGGAAAGGCATCTATCTTTGTGATCGGCAGACAGAAGCCAGTGACATGTTAATTTCTGTACTGGCATCTAATTCAAGGAACTGTGGGCACCAGTAGAAAAATAAATTGCTTCATTCAGGCTTTTTAAAATTCTGGAAAGCCAACTGGAAACCTATTTTTATTATATTACTCCTAAAATTTTTTTACTGGGCTCATTTGAGGGACAAAACACAACAAAAACCTAAAATACAACTATTATCAAATTGTAAACAAACAATAAAAATAACACATTTTTCTTACATTTGCTTCACTTTGTTCCATGAATGAAAAACTGTTTCAGAATATTTGGTAGAAGTTTGATGTAGGCATGTGGAAAATTAATTCCAAAGACTGATCCTACCTCTTAGGAAATGAAAGGCGATGAGGCCAGCTGCTGCCTTCTCTGGATCTCATTCTTACTGACAAGAATGCCTTCACTGATGACGTCACAGCCTTGACTACATGAATGTTTATTTTTGGGTGAGACAGAATTGCAAAAGCATTTTATTGGTAAAAGGTCCTCAGATCCCGAGAAATCCTGGAGTGTGTTAACCAATGCATTTAATAATCATGCTATTAAAAGAGTGATAATGTATGTAGATCTTTTCTCAAAATTTCTGACACAATATAAGGTCAATAACTTTTGCTATTATTACTAATTGCAAGAAGAAATATTGATCATAGTCAGAAAAATTGAATATTACTTAGGAATGAGCAAAAGGATGGAAGAATGAGAATAGTAGAAAAATCAAGAGTGTGTAAAATCAGGAGACAAAAACAAAATACAATGATGAAGTAGGAACGGATTTAAAAAACTTCAGAGGTAGCTTGGAAGAGGGTGCCTGTCATGAAGCTTGATATAAAATACACCCTATGGACCAGAGAAGAGCTCCGTAAATGTTCTAAACTAGACCACATAGAAAAGGAGGGAATGACAGTACCATGAGAAGCCAATAAACTTGTTTCTACGTCTAAGATTAACCATGTAAGAGGATGGTGTCATCTGTTGAGTACCATAAATTCAACAAGAAATATTTTTAAAGACTTAGTAGAAATGACGTAAAACTCTGACCTTGAAATTATCAAATGATATTATTCCAAACTGTCATCAGTGACAATGAATGTTTGTGTCTAAAGAAACCAATGTGGCTATTAATGAAGCTCTCCAGTAAGCTCATATTTTAAAGGGACATTACTAATTTGAAGGAAAGTCATACAGAGGAAAGCAAACATGAAAACATGACATAAACCTTTAAGAAGAATGTCAACTATATTAACTTCTCAAATAGTTTGTTTTTAGAAAAAAATATTCTGAAAAATAAAAGAGTTGAATAGAAAACCACTTTAAAACAAAGGTTTGAGACTATGAGTGAAAACAGATGATATGGTAATAGACATGTGTCTGGTGTAAGTTAAGAAGAGCCTCCGGTCTTGGCTTAGGTATTCAGAAAACTTAAATAGGAGATCTTTTGGGGTGGGGGTGGGTGGGTAATGTTTCACTTTAATAGAAGATTTGCAAGTTAAATGGCCCAAATTTTAAACTGGAGATGGTAGAATAAAGACAATAAACAAAACATTATAGGTAAATGGCTGATTATATTGAGTACCACCGTGGACTTTGGATGATTTGGTTTATAAACAGCTCAAATATTTTTTTGAAAAATAGTTGACTGAGAGTTGGATCACATTTAGAGGTTGTTGGCTACAGTCATTTAGAGTAGTTTCCATGATGCTCAGTTGGGGGTAGGGATGGGGGTGTATAGAATAACTAGTTTGTGGTTCAAATGCCACAGGCTCTCACTATTCTAACCAAGCTTTAATAGATTTTGTTCAATAACTGTTTCTTCTTTTATTTATGCTCTTAGTAACATTTCTAGAGATTTTAGAGTTTTGTTTTTTTTAAAATACTTTTTTACCATTTTGCTGAAGTTCTTCATGCTTACATGAAGGTAGTAAATCCTTCACTGAGAGTTATTTCTTTAAAACAAAAATAGAATCTCTAAAAAGGCACCCGATGCCTTTAATTCTTAGTCAAGAGCTAACTCTCCCCAGCTCCTTATATTTTCTAGACTTTCTGTATTCATGAATTTGCCTATTCTAGGTACCTCATACAAGAGGAACCGTATAGTATTTGTCCTTTTGTGTCTGGTTTATAAAACTTAGCGTAATATTTTCAAGGTTCATTTATACTGTAACATGTATCAGAATTTCATTCCTTTCTAAGGCTTAATTATATTCCATTGTATGTACATACTACATTTTGTTTGTCCGCTCTCTTTTTTTTTTAATGTTGCCTACTTATTAATTGATTGATTGATTGATTTCAGCTGAAGTATAGGATACTTGTTGTGATGGTTTTTTTCTTTTAAATCATTATTGTTGAGAGTATTACAGATTTTTTTTTATCACATTTGGGTAATTTGCAACAGTGCATGCTGTTTTTTCCCATGTGTTTCTAGTTATGCAAGACAAAGATGAATAAGTTAGTCCTTCAGATGCCCTCCAAACAGGTTAGAAGAGTCTTACATAGTAATTTTCAAATAAAGTCTGCTCTACTCTCTCCAGTTCAAAAGGGGGAACTGGGAACGCAGGTACCGCCACTTAAAAATAAGACCATCACTGCAACGGGAGGAGGCCAGGGTGAGTAAAAACACTGCAAAATATTTTAATGTTTTGAAGATAGCTTTTTTTCTTTTCTTGATAGGGCCTTTGCTTCATTGCTACACACCTTTGATTGCTTCCTAGAACTCCTGCACTGTTTGTTTACGAGAACTCCTAGTTCAGACAGCTTATGGTTGCTTTGTTGATGTTTCTGTGGGAGAATGTGTGCTTGGGGATTCCTACTCTGCCATTTTGCTGATGTTACTCCTCACATATTTTGAATTAAGCTCCGTGTACCAATATATTACATAAAAGAAAAAGAAACATCTATATGTTAAATGTGTCACCCAAAAGAAGGTAGAAATAACCAATTTGCCCAACACCTCTTGCTGATTTTATATCTCTTGTTCCAGAATAGAAGGCCTTTGGAAAGACACCATGTTAATGAGTCTTCTTACACAAAGGCTCTCTGAGAGTTCTCGGTCAAAAGGGAGCTGAAAGAATAGATTGAGGTTTCAGGGTGTTATAAAACAAAAGTTATAGGGCAATCCAGCAAGAAAATCCTGTAACAGAAACTCAGATCTTTTATATCTCTACTCCTTCCCGATTACATCTTATTTCTCATTGTTCCATTTCATTCTAGGATTGGGAAACAGAAGAGGGAAGGGTGGGTTGTCCAACTACCATTAGCTCAATTAGTTGATTTTTTTTTGAGATATGTAATTAATACTAACCTTCCTCTTTCCTAGATGAGACATATTGTCAACCATAGTTCTTTTATTTATAATACACTTTCAGTTCAAACATGTAAGTTTCATTATTTGTGAACATTAGGGACAATTTTTGTTTTAATTTTAAACAAGGAAAGATAAAAGCATCTTGTGAGATATCCCTATGATATAGGCTACTTCCCTCATTAATTGCAATACCAAGATTAAGTAATTACATAACTACATTATATACATGTTACAAATTGAGTGATTTTTAAAGGCAAAGTACAATTTAAGTACATCAAATAGCAACTTATTAGTACAAAATGATACTATCGTGAAGAATATTGTGGTTAACCTTATCATCAGATATTAAATTAATGGTGCATTTTCTTTTCTTTTTTTAAATTAATCCTCACCTGAGGATAGTTTTTCATTGATTTTTTGATAGCGTGGAAGGGAGAGAGAGAGAAACATTGATGTGAGAGAAACACATTGACTGGTTGCCTCCTGAATGACCCCAATGAGGGCCAGGGATCAAACCCGCAACCCACATACATGCCCCTGACTGGAATCAAACCCATGAACCTTTGTTCCCTGGGACCAATGCTCTAACCACTGAGCAAAACCAGCCAGGGCTAATGGCGCATTTTCAAATAATGCCATCTTACAACCAAGGTAAAATTGTACATTTAGTATGTCCCAAGTCCAGGTCATACTCTTAACCAACTAATTATGAAAGTTATTGTCCTCAGTACTCTGTGACTTTCTTTCTCTTAAGAATATGTCCAGTTTAAAAATAAAGAGAAAATTTAGAAATTCTCTTTTCATAAATTAACTATAAAGTCATTTTTATGTACCACATATATGTCAGGAAGTGAGCTGTGTGTTCAAGAAACATCTTGGCATTTACGTCTTTTTAAATTGTCCATATTGAAGTATAATAAGCCTTCTTGATGCCTTACAGAGCTCATGTTATAGCAATTTTTTTCTTATATGTTTAGTATAAAAATTAAATTCCTTGGTTCCCCAATTTAAGTATAATTTAGAATATATACATTGTTCTAAAAGTGTCATCTTGAAAATATTTAGACACAAAATTTTGTCAAAATCTAATAGCTACTTTGTAATATTTAAATAAATTGATGGGCTTTATAAGGCATTTACTCTCAATGCTTATATCTTACATGACACAAACCATCTGGTTGAAAAGCCAAAAAATTAATTGGTCATCATTTAAGCACTAGAAATATCTGAAGGTATGAAGAAGTTTGACCTCTGTCTTTAAAATATAGATCTGTATAAGATATAAAAGATATTCAAGAATTTAGTGAAAAATACACCCCCCCCCAAAAAAATGAGCACTTTCCGCATGCTATCATTTCTAACATAGCCTTACCTTTTTTTGAGCTTTATTCTCCATTGAATGTCCATTGATTATATTTCTTTAATTCTTCTTAGTGTTAGACAATGTTATAAACACAGAAATGTCCATTTGAGTGAGACTCTAATATTTATAACAGTATATAGTTTCTACAATATGTTCCTTTCATTATAATATTTTTATATTTTCCATGAATTTGGAGGATTCAATCTATGACATTTTAAATAATTTTATTGAACATTAAAGAGAAATTATATTAAAAATAATCATCCTAATATTAGCTGATTATTTTCCTATAAATGATCTGAACTATTGGCATTTTATCTTCAAAGAGATGGCACTTTAATTTATAAATATGCACTCCTAGAATAATAATAATAATAATAATAAAAAACAGATGTAACCATTTAGAACTGGAATATTAAAAACAAAAACAAAAACAGCTGAAATCTCTGTAGCAAACTGCAATTTGCATCTTAAGGGATAAGATGTGGAGATAACTGTAACCTAATGTATAGAGAAAGAAGATAAGTTAGCTAAATTCTAGAGAAAATACACATTAGGAGAAATAACTAGGAAAAGTCGCAATATATTAATCTTCAAAAACTGGAAGTAAATAAAGATAGACTGGGAAGTTGAAGCTAAGAAATAATAAAAATAGATGAAATAGTAAAAAAAATAAAGAAACAATTTTCTCTTTCACTTCCATGTTCTAAAAAACATGTACAAATTATACATTTTAAACTGAAAATCTTATGTGGTGGTGAAAAAAAGAATGGCATTTGAAGAGATGTAGACCTGGGTTTACAAGTAAGCACAGAGATTAATAAGCTATGGTATATTTGTATTAAGACTTTCTTAAAATCATATTTTCATTTATTGTTGACATTATTACAGATGTCCCCCTTTTCCTACCCTTTACCCACCTCCAACCAGCCCCGCCCCCAACTCCATCTGGCCATTACCAGACTGTTGTCTGTGTCCATGTGCTATGCATATATGTTCTTTGGCTAATCTCTCTTCATCTTCTTTCATCAAGTCCCCCCATCCCCCTCCCCTCTGACCTTTGGCAGTCTGTTTCATGTATCCATGCCTCCAGTTCTATTTTGTCCATTAGTTTATTTTGTTCATTAGATTCCACATATAATAAGATCATATGGCACCATGTTTGTCTTTCTCTGGCTTATTTTGCTTAGCATGATAATCTCCAAGTCCAGCCATGATGTCTCAAAAGGTAAGAGTTCCTTCTTTATACAGTCACATAGTACTCTATTGTGTAAGTGTACCATGGCTTTTTATCCATCTATCTACTGATGGGAAATTGGGCTGTTTCCAGATCTTGACTGTTGTAAATAACGCTGCTATGAACATAAATTTGCATATATTCTTTCTGATTGGTGTTTGGGGATTCTTAGGATATATTCCCAGAAGTGGGATCACTGGGTCAAAAGGCAGTTCTGTTACTGGAGAGCTGCTGGAGTCACAGGGGGAATCTCCCCTCTTCAGCTTTTGTCATGCTCAGGAGAAAGAATTCAGATGAGTGAAAGAAAGTAATGTTGAGGCAAAGCAAGTGAATTTATTAAGAATACACTTGGCATAAAGCACAAGTGGGCAACTCAGTTAGTCTGAATGCCCTTCCTGGTAGGAGTTCAAGGGATTTATACTATTTCCCCCTATAAGTTTCAAGGTTCCTCTGCTGGATAGACTAGATTTCAAAGTCCTCTTTTACATTGTTGCAGCTTTTCCCAGAATTCATAAGAACATCTGGTATTTTATCTTGGCAAGTCCTAAATGGTTGACTTCTTTGTTCAGAGGGTGAGATCAATCAATTCCCCCATTTTTCCCCTTCTCCTCTTCCTGCCCTAACAGCTCTTTTCCACCTAACATTCCCTCCTCAAGTGATACCATCCAAATGCTTTTGGGATTTTTGTTATTTGTCCCCCAGACTTCATCTGTCCTTGGGTTTAGCTTGCACAAATAACATTAATTGGGTCTTTGTTGTCTATTTTTCCAGGCCAGGGTGATTTAAGCTATGTATTCTCTGGTTAGGAAGGAGAAGTATAAACTACTTCCTCTCAAGTGTCCTTGGTTGGGAAAGATAAGTTCTTGCAATTCACAAGCTGACTGCAAGCTGCCCAAACTGTTTGGCCTTGTTTAATTTTCTGGTCTTAGTTTCCCCTTCCATTTGCCTAGGAATTTTCCTAGCTTCTTACTATCCTGCCACAGTTTCATTTTTAATTTTTTGATGAAACTCTGTTCTTTTCCACAGCAGCTCCACCAGTCTGCATCCCCACCAACAGTGTACTAGGGTTCCCTTTTCTCCACATCCTCACCAGTGCTTGTTTGTTAATTTATTGATGGTACCTATTATGGCAGTTGTGAGGGGATGCCTCATTGTGGTTTTAATTTGCATCTCTCTGATGATTAATGACGATCATTTTTTCATATATCTATTATTGTTTATCTATATGTCTTCTTTGAAGAAGTGTCTATTCAGATCCTTTGCCCATTTTTTAATTGGGTTGTTTGTCTTCTGGGTGTTGGGTTGTATAAGTTCTTTATATATTTTGGAAATCAACCCCTTATCAGATATATCATTGGCAAATATATTCTCTAATGCAGTGGGTTGCCTTTTCATTTTATTAAAGAGTAGTCTAACGTTAACAGTAAAATTGAGAGGAAGGTACAGAGATTATCTATATACTCCCAGATCCCATACATACATAGCCTCTCCCCTTATCAACACATTCCACCAGAATGAAACATTGTAACAATTGATAAACCTGCATTGAGACATCATAATCACCCAAAGTAAACAGTTTACACTATGTACACTTTTGGAGTTGTACCTTCTGTGGGTTAGGACAAATGTATGACATGTATCCATCATAGTATCATACGGCGTATTTTTACTGCACTAAAAATCCCTTGTTTATTCATCCTCTCCCTCCCCCATACCCCAGGCAACCACTGATCTTTTTATTGTTTCCATAGTTTTTCCTTTTCCAGAATTTCATATAGTTAAAATCATGCAGTATGTAGGCTTTGACACTGGCTTCTTTCAGTTAGTAATACACATTTAAGACTCATCCATGTCTTTGAATAGCTTGATAGCTCATTTATTTTTAGCACTGAATAATATTTCATTGTCTGGATGTACAACAGTTTATTTATACATTCACCTACTGAAGGACATATTGGTCGCTTCCAAGTTTTTACAATTATAAATAAAGACATTATAAACATCCATGTGCAGGCTTTTGTGCAAACATAAGTTTTCAACTCCTTTGGGTAAACTCTAAGGAGTATAATTGCTGGATCAGATGGAGAAAGTACGCCTAGCTTTCTAAAAAAAAACACACCAAACTGTCTTCCAAAGTGGCCGCAGCATTTTTGCATTTCCACCAGCCACAAATGAGAGTTCCTTTCGTTACACATCTCAGCAGCACTTAGTGTTGTCAGTGTTCTGGATTTTGGCCATTCTAATAGGCCTGTAGTGGTATCTCACTACTGTTTCAATTTGCATTCCCCTGATGACATGTAGAGTATCTTTTCATATGCTTATTTGTTATCTATCTATCTTCTTTGGGGAGGTATCTTTTAAGTTCTTTGCCCATTTTTAAATTGGATTGTTTGTTTTCTTATTGTTTCTTTCTCTCTTTTCTTTTCTTGGTGTTCCCATTACATACATGTTATGCCTTTTGTTGTTGTGCCACAGTAGTTGGATGTTCTATTTTTTTTTTCCAGTCTTTGTTCTTCTTAGTTTTTGGTTATGGGGGATTCTTTTGATATATCATATCCTCAGGCACAGAGATTCTTTCCTCAGCTGTGTCCAGTCTACTAATAAGCCCATCAAAGGCATTCTTTTCTGGCACAGAATTTTTTTATCTCTAGTATTTCTTTTAGATTCTTTGTTAGGATTTCTGTCTTTCTCCTTACATTATTCATCTGTTTTCACATGCTCTCTTCTTTTGTTCATTAGAACCCTTACTATATTAATCATAGTAGTTTTAAATTTCCAGTCTAGCAATTCCAGCATCCCTGCCATGTCTGGTACTGATGCTTACTCTGTCTCTCAACTTGTGTGTTATTTCCCTTTTGGTGTGGCTTGTAATTTTTTCTGGATAGCCACACATAATGTATCCAGCACTGGTTCCCAAAGTGCTTTTTCTACAGAAAGAAAGAGCACATGGGTAGAAAAATTGGTTTATAGGTTTGGTGGTAGAATAACCATGTATTCTCATACAATTTCTTAAATTTTCTTAACAAATTTAAGCCAATATATTATTAGTTATCAGTGGGATATTAGAGATTTGAAGATAAAGTAGTTATAAAATGATTGCTTTGGAGAGTGAAAAAGCATATTTGCCTGGGAATACAACTATATAGCTAAAAGGTTGGGTATATCCATTTGAGGTTTGGTCCCCAAATTTTAAATGAAATATAGCCACTCAGTTGAGTGATATTTTCCCTGTGACATCCACTTGTACATGTGCAGTCTGAACATTAAATATGCTTGCTTTGGAGGTTATCCAGGGTTGGGGTTTTGGGAGAGAGAAGAAAAGATACTGGTATTAAGGATGTGAGCTAAGGTTGAATAGATTTCTAGAACATAGAATTTAAAATAGGTAAAAAGAAAAACAAAGGACATGAATGGAGTGATGAATAGGTTAAAAATGATCAAGTTTGTGATTTCAAGTTCCTAATAGAATCAAATGACTAAACTGAGGGTTTTGGAGTCGGGGGTCAAAAGGCTTCCTATAAAGTAAGTAGTTGAAATTGGTTGTTAAAGAGAGGCTGGGACTGCACAGTCGGAGTGGCTCAGTGGATTGAGCATTGTACCAGGGACTGAGAGGTCCTGGTTTGATTCCTGATCAGGTCACATGACACGCCTGGGCTGTGGGCTCAATCCCCAGTGGAGGGCATGCAGGAGGCAGCTGATGGTTGTATCTCTCTCACATCGATGTTTCTATCTCTCTCTCCCTTCCTTTCTCTCTAAAAAATCAATAAAAACATTAAAAAAAAAAAAAAGATGCTGGGACCTTAAGAGGTCAAAAATATAAGAGGCCAAGATTTTTGTTTGACTTCCAATGTCAACAAAAGGGATGAAAGAAATACAAGGATAGAGAAAGAGTGACTGAGTAAAGCTTAAGTCTTCAATTAAAAAAAATATTTTTTGTAAGGGAAGAAAAAAGAAATGGGTGACTTGGAATATGGTAGCTGGCAGTAATAAAGAGCTATAGACATTGGCACAGTCTGGTCACACAAACTTCAAAAATGTGGGGGTTTTGAAGGGAAAAGGAGGGGGGAAATGGAAAATTACAAGAATGAACAAGTAGAGCACTTAGTTCTCTTTCAAGCAAAGAAAAGCCCAGAATGTTGGGGGAAAACTCATCACAGACTTTATCCTAAGTAGACAGGGAGGTTAAAGTTTGAAAGAAAGAGAGAGAGAGAGAGATTTAAACTTTCAAAGATCAATTTGTGGTTATCAGGATTAAAAGACAATTTTCAAAGGCCATAATAAAATGATGTGGACAGTAGTGAGAAGTAAACATAAGTGTATGTGTAAATAGGTTTGAGAATATGCAAGATCTACAAGTGGAATGGACATATATTATAAGAAAATCTGACACATAGTATAGAGATACAGACATATCTTAGTCACTGAATTTTAAGTATCACAAATAAATTTTCCAGTGATGCAGACAGAAAAAAAATATTATAAACGAAAAGTATAAAAGTCAACCTCAGAATTCAGCATGGTAATAATCATAGAAAATAATGGATAACGCATAGTTATTATTTCAAGCCATAATATCATATAAGTGGAAAGGTAACACATTTTTAACTATGACTCTTTCTTTGAGGAAAAAATTGATTGGTAAAAGATAAATAAAGATATAAACAGAAGGTCAGAGAAGTCATAGTAAAAAGACTGGTAGGAGACAATGGTTTCAGAAAACAATACTACTACTAGGTAATAATAATATTTTTGTCCAACATCAGGAAAAAAGGTGGTAGAAGCCAATTTGTGACTTGTGAATGCAAATAACCTGTATTTCATAGTGTTAAATTGTAATTAGTCTAAATTATTTTTTTCAATGCAGTATAATGTCTCTAAATTCTTAATTTTCTGAAATTGATTTTTAACCTTTGAAATTATAAGAATTAATGTCTCTTGATGAAATATGTATATGAAGTATAGCAATTTCTTCCATCTCATCACAGTTTCCTTCTCTTATGTTAAATAAAAAAGCAAAATTTATTTTCGTAGTTTCATCATTTTTATTATAAGATAGCATGCATAATATAATCTAATTAATACACTCATATCTATATGAAAAATGCAGTGATAGTCATAAACTAGGCATTCAATAATTTTTCTTCTCCTCCCATGAAGATGTATAGTGCTCTTCCATGTGCTGTAATGGATATAAAAATAAGAAATATCTGTTCTTCATATTTTATAGATTCATGTGAAAATATTAAATACCAATATAATGTAGTTTATTATTAGGTTTCAAATAATTTAAAATGTATATACTTTGAATAATTATATATATTTTTTTTATCCTCACCCGAGGACATTTTTCCATTTTTTGTTCAGATAGAGTGGGAGGGAGAGAGAGGAAGAGAGAGAAACATCGACATGAAAGGGACACATCTAGTAGCTGCCACCCGCACGACCCAACCAGGGCCGGGGACAAACCGCAACCGAGATACACGCCCCTAGCAGGAACTGAACCTGGGTCTCTCTGGACCACAGGCCCGACGCTCCAGCCACTGAGCCAAACCATCCAGGGCTACTTTGAATAATTATAAAGCCAGTGTTTACTAAAATGTTTCATGAAAATAAAATAAAATTGTTTTATTATCAAAATATAATAGAATCTACAGACACCTTGTATACATTTATTTTGGGGAAAAATATATAACAAATTACATATCATAGATTCAGAACTTGAAAGACTTGAAAAAAATGTAGGAAAAAAAATTCAGAATTTCTGAATTGTATCCTTATTTTGATTATGAGAATGGGGACTTTATCAGTTATTCTTGGCCTAAAAATAAAGAGATATTTCTGGTATATATAATTGAAAATTCATCTAGAAGCATATAGAAAGTCAACGAAAAGAGAAGTTCATTTCTTCTCTCCTCAATAGCCTTCACTGTATTTACTTCTATTTAAAGCTAATAATTCCTGAAAAATCAAAGTATATCAGTAGCTTTGGGATCCATGTGTTTCCATTTTTTAATATAAATGAGTAATAGAAAACATTTCTATCTTAAAAGATCAGAAAACATTTTATTCCCCTGACGCCATCACCAAACGCTCCTTAAATCTCTTGCACCCTGTACTCGCTATCACTGAGTAGGAAGTAAGCCACTCACTAATGACAAATTGGGGTTCTCCTAACAATAAAAAAGAAGAAAGGATACCAGACTGCCAAAAACAGCAGGGGCCACTGCCATGATATATGCTTGCCCGATTCACTACAGTTCTGGATGATTGTTTTCAATGGCACAACATATAAAAGAAGTGCTTGTATACATAGTCATGCTCAGTAAGACTCAGTATGGCTGTTGGGTAATAATGTTTTCTGTTATGCTTGAAAAAGCCATTGGCCAGTGGAAGGAAAAAGTGTATAAAAGAATGAGAGTTACTTTGATGTTAAAAAAAAAAAAATTACAAGACCCATTGATTTTTTAAATTTTAATCTAGTATAAGAGAAAAGACTCTGAATAACATTTTATTCTGATATAGGTATAACTATATTCATATCTGTCTCCTATCTACTTGTCTATGAAATCCAAAAAGCCAAAATAGGAAGACCTATTGAATAAATATAACTGTATACTATTTATGTTATAAAGTTTTATAGCAGTTAGATGTCATTGACTAAAGATGGACACCTTAATGAAACTATGCTAAAATCGTGAATGGAAATTTCAGAAAGTTCCATTTGTAATTAACACCCAGAAAGTTTTTATCTTATCATACAAAGTCTAAACAAAAATAAATCTTTTCTGGGAAAGTGCTAATGTGACATTAAACATGACCTTTTAAGCAAGTGATTGAAATGCAAGTTTAAAAAATGCAGTAGACTAAATAATGTCACATCGAATAGTATATCAATTTGTCAGTTTTATTAGAAATGCAAAAATAACGTTTTGGTTTAATGGATTATTAGTTTAGAATATATGTTTATATGGTCCTAAATGTTCAAATGAAAAGACTTCTTACTCAGCAAAGGTTTATGCCTGTATGGTTTTGACAATAAGTACTACATCACTATGTGTGTTGCCTGAGGTTCCAAGCACACTATCCAGTGAGGCTAGAATTAAGGTACTAAGCTAAAGCTCCAAAAATCCTATGAATACATATGGAAACACAACTTATATTTACTAACATAGACCACCTTAGATGAAATGAAACACAACATTTAATCAGGATTTTTCAGAGGAAGTTGCCAAATACCTAATACCCCCAGAAAAGTTTACCGCAGAACATGTCTGAACCTAATCAGTAACTACATGCTTACCAAGGAGGGAAACACAACAATTAGAGAGAAAATGTATTGGTTATGAAGTGTAGAGGAAGATTTGCTAAAGAAGTAGTGTTGCCTTAAGAAAGGTCCTGCGATGCTTCTAGGAAAGCGGAATTGGCCCCTGGATTGCCATACAGTGGACTCTAAGTGGGGATTATTCCATTACATTCTATTCCATTAGGCTGATGGCTTGAATAACCCTGAATGAACTATTATGGATAAATTAAGGGTAAAATCTTTTTTTTTTTTTTTTTTTTTAATATTTTTTTGATTTTTTATTAATTTATTTTTGTTACAGATGTTTCTCCTTAGAAATCTTATTGTTTTATTCATCTATTATTTCTTACACTTTGACTCCTTCATGTAATCATTGTTTAATTGTGATTCTCTCTCTCAACTTAATGGTGTAATAATGGGGAAATATATACTGAAAATCACATCTAAGATTTAGTACATATTGTCTTAGATATGAGAGCAAATATATCCATATTCATAATTTAAGTTAATATTATTTTCTTCAGATTGTACTAATGGACCTATTACTTACTATTTCTTCATTGCTAGTATTGCTTTCCGGCTAAGGACCTCTTCTGAAATCAATGGCAAATATGAAAAAAATATATTTCAAAAGTGTATACATTTTTCTCTCTTAAATAACTCCCCAATTTTTCATTGAATATTCATGGTATTAAGATGATAATGGCCCTGATGTTTAAGTTAGAAAATACTTTAAGTTAGAAACCATTTTATTTTTTTTTCAAAAGGTAAAGCTAAACTCTGTCATTCTTAAGAAATTACATTTCTGATGCTACAGAGATTGTCAGTAATTAGTTTCGGTACTGCCACATCAGACACTCTTTCCTCTAACCTAAGTCCAGTTTATTTTTAATATTAACTAATTTTTCTTTCTTCTGCTCTTAGTATACAGAGAGACCATCTGCAAAAAAAAGAGCCTTCCTTGAATAACTTCTTGTATTCAAAAGAAGCATACTAAAGTGCAGTTCATTTTTTTTTATCCTCACCCAAGGACATTTTCCATTTTTTGTTTTGTTCAGATAAAGTGGGAGGGAGAGAGAGAGAGAGAGAAACATCGACGTAAAAGGGACACATCGAGTGGCTGCCTCCCTCACGACCAACCAGGGCCGGGGACAAATTGCAACCGAGGTACATGCCCCTAGCGGGAACCGAACCCGGGTCTCTCTGGACCGCAGGCCGATGCTCTAACCACTGAGCCAAACCGGCCAGGGCTCAATTTTTTTTTTAACCAATGGAATACTTTTTTTTGTCTTTGACACTTTCCCCATTAAGAAATATTTTAATTTTTCCTAGTGAGGTGTATTTCTTTTATACTGGTCTTTAAACATCTCAAAGGCAAATGAAGTCAGGTCAGGTACCCAGAGCCAATAATAACTGAAAGAAGTTGTAACTCCGTAACTGAATATCTCAGTGGGGAGTGGTAGGTCTATGGAATTCTGCAGAGGACATAATCTGCCCTTAATCATGTCAAATTCAGAACTGTTTGTATTCTTTTGTTTTTTAAATTTTATAGCACTTATCTGACATGATAATGTATATTTTTTGGTCAAAGTTTGCTAATATGGTGACTCTGTCCTCTTTTCTTAAAATACGTTTTTATTGATTTCAGAGAGAGGAAGCGAGAGGGAGAGAGAGATAGAAACATCTGTGAGAGAGAAACATGGATCGGCTGCCTACTGCACACCCCGTACTGGGGATTGAGCCCACAACCTGGGCATGTGCCCTGACTGGGAATAGAACTGGTGACCTTCTGTTGCATGGGACAGTGCTCAATCAACTGAGCCACACCGGCCTGGCAACATTGTCCTTTTTCATAGCATTTTTGGAGTAATGTAATTTACAGAAAAATAAATGGCAATAATCTGGAGAAGAACATAAATTAAGGGTAAGTATATTTAGATTTATTTATTAAAGAAAAGTATGCTACCAGTAAAATATTTGCTAAAATTTAAATAAAATTAATTGAAAATGAAATGAAAAGAATACAGTATTTCATAAATATCATGCTTTAAAAATATAAACAGGGAGCAACACCAGCAAAATGGTGGCATAGATTTTACCATCTTCCCACCAAAGAACATGAATTTTGACAATCATCTGTGGATGAAAGTCCCTTTGTGGAAACCAGGGAAAAGTTTCAGCCCATCATTGGAGCAAAGGAAAAATCCCAGACACTCTGGGTAAACGTGATGTTTTCACTTGACCTGTGTCACCCCTCTCTCAAGGAAGCACAGCTCAGAGCCAAATACACTTCTTGGTTGGCAATTTCTTCATGGTAGAAAGTGAGAGCTCATGAGTAAGCAGCTGGTTTGCCCACTGTGCATGCTGCCAATTCTCTTTCACACCATCCAGAATACTAAGGTGAGCTGTGCAGCAGGTGACTGAAGGTAGCTGGGAGAACAGCAGCCATGGCTCTCTGGGCACATCAAGGGGGCTCAAATTCTACCAAATGCTTGATGGGCTCCATCAGAATGCCAGTCCATGAGATGCTGGGATGCTTTGCTTACAGATTCTCCTACCTGCAGCACGGGAAGCCCCAATGCTCTGTGCATCTCACCACACACACTCCCACAATATGGCTGTCTCCCTGGCTTGCACCTGAGGGCAGGGAGTGAAAGTGTGTGCAGATGGCTAGCAAGCACACATGGAAAGTACACAAAAAACATTTAGCACCATCCAATGGAAAGAAAACAGGAGGCTGTCAGTATGTCATTGCAGGATTGAGAGGTTCTCCCCAAACAACAAGAATGTTTTATTTGACAAAGCTGTCCCTCAAAAATGAAGGAGAAAGAATTAATACCAATCCTTCTTAAACTCTTCTAAAAATAGAAGAGGAGGAAATACAAACTCATTTTACAAGGCCAGCACACCCTGATACCAAACCAGACAAGAAAGCCTCAAGAAAAGATAATTAAAGGCCAAAATCCCTGATGAATATAGTTGTAAACAAAAACAAAAACAAAAAAACCTCAATAAAATATTAGCAAACTGAATACAACAGTACATTAAAAGGGTCATACACCATGATCAAATGGGATTTATGGAAGGGGTGCAAGGAGAATTCAACATTCATAAATCAATCAATGTGATATACCACATTAACAAATGAAATATAAAAATCATATAATCATCTCAATAAATGCAGAAAAGCATTTGACAAAATTAAATCTCCATTTATGATTTAAAAAAAAAAAAACTCTCAACAAAATGGGTATAGCGGGAAGATACCTCAACATAATAGGACCATATATGACCAACCCATAGCTCATAACATACTCAATGGTGAAAAGCTGAAAACTCTCCCTCTAAGATCAGGAAAAAGACAAGGTTGCCCCATCCCCCATGCCATTTCTATTCAACATAGTACTAGAAGTCCTAGACAGAGCAGTTAGGCAAGTAAAAGAAATAAAATGTATCCAAATCAGAACGGAAGAATTAAAATTACCTCTGTTTGCTGTTGATAGGATCTTACATATAGAAAACCATAAGGATTTCACCAAAAATCTGTTAGAGCTGATAAATGAATTCAGTGTAATTGTAGGATACAAAATTAATATTCAAAAATCAACTGCAGCCCAGGCCAGCTGGTGTGGTTCAGTTGGTTGCTGTCATAACTTAAGAAATTTCAGGGGTTTTAGGACCTCTGTGCCAGAAAGGGGGACAAAGACCAAATATATATTTCTTATTATAATTTACAATATTAGAGTAATTAATGTTACTGAATTGTACACTTAAAATGGTTAAAATATCATTTTATTACAAAAAATAAATGACCTAAACAAAACAGTAACAAAGCAGAAATTTCAAATTGTATACAAAGCAAGACCAAATTTTATGTTGTCTATATTTAGTTCACTTTATATATAATGATATAGACAGATTAAAAGTAAAATGGTGAAAAAACCAATAAAGAATGTACTATAATATATGCAAACAAAGTAAAAAAATCAACCATGATGTTGGGGGTCCTGGAGAGAATACAGCTCTACTACAAATGCATGATGTAATCCAATAGGGGGAACAGGGGAAAAGGAGGTGATTATAATAAAGTCTGAATCTATTTTTGATGTTAGATTGCTGACCATTTTCAAGCCCATCACTCTGTTTTCCCCTCTTCTTCCACATGCACACAAGATGATAAGAAACCCCACATTTTTCCTTTCTTGACACCAATGAAAAGTTCAAACTATGTAAGCCCCAGACTATAATCATATGAAAACCCTAAACCTAGCCCAACCCCCTAAACAAAGATGCACATGCATGAGCACACACACAAACACACACACACACTCTCTTAGTTGTCCCTCCTTTGTCTCTCAAGCAATTTTTAGACCTGCTTGTATGTCAGGCCTGCTCTACCCACAAAGCCTCATTATGTGAATTATAAATCTCTTCGTAGCCACTGGGTGCATGTGTGGTGTCATCTATCTCCACATCGGAACCATTTGAGGCTGGGATGGGTGTTCATCTGCTTCTCAGGGGTGACTCCAATGTCACTGAATTACAGAAAATGATATTTTTACTGGATTCTACAAAGGCTATTGACAAAATAAGATATATATAAATACTGCAGTATCAAGTGTAATTTAACACACACACAGATCCAGATTAGAAATTCTGAAACCACTTTACATGTGTAGGAGGGTTCAACAAATTAAATGTATCAAAGTCAAGTTTCTCCATCTTAGAGTACTAGTTTGCAAATTAGTAGCCAAAACAGTTACAAATAAACAGGTGGGTAGGCTAGAATAAACTGAATGCAATTAAAATGCAGATATCAGTATGAACCCATTTTTATATATGTATAATAAGCACATCTATTGTCTATATACTGGTTTCTATATGCCATTCTTTAATAATAGAAACCAAGATTCCATGGAAAGACAGCTGATTCTAGAACTCTGGCAGAGAAAATACAAAAGAGTGTGGGGCCTCTTCCAGTGCCAGACACTAAAATCAGGATAAAAAGACAGAAGAACAGGGGCATGTAAAAGACACAGGAGCCAACCTGAAAGAACTCCCAAGAGTCCAATGTGGAATTAGGTGGGGAAGTAACAATGATAATGATCATATAATGGATTATAAGAAAAGTATCGAAGTAGTTATCCATGCATCCCATACTGACACATGAAAAAATGGGGGGAAAAATTTTAAGTGAGGAAAAAGGGATAAGTAATTTGTACTCAAGAATTTCAAGTGATAAATAGATAGATAACACATCTTCTAGGAGATTGATCCCCCTTTCCTTGAGCATGGGCTGGACATAGTGACCTTCTTCCAAAGAACAGAATATGGAATTGGAAAAATGCTAACTAAAGCAGAGAAAATTGTCAGACACCACCTTAACCAAGCAATCAACATTAGTTTCACCAGCAATAAACAATGTTCATATCATATATTCTTTATTATATTCTTCTCCAAAATCTATAACCCCAGTATAATTATGAGAAAACATTAGATATATCCAAATTAATTGACTTTCTAAAAAAACACCTGACCAAATCTCTTCAAAAGTGTCAAGGTCATGAAAAACAAAGACTAAAACACTGTCACAGACAGGAATAGACTAAGGAGAGAAAACGAATGACTAAGTGCAAACTCGTATTCTGGAATGTATGTCTGAACAGAGATACCCTTAACAGAAAAAAAAGGTAAAATCAGAATAAATCTGTGGTTCAGCTAATAGTATATTAATTTACACTTTTGATAAATATACTATGATTCTACAAAATGTTAACATTAGTGCAATCAAGTTGAAAGTTATGTAATAACTCTCTGTACTGTTTTTGCTACTTTTCTACAAATCTAAATTATTCCAAAATAACAGTGTATTAAAAATATGCACACAAATAGCATAATAAGCTTACAATAGATTCCTCCTATTGTGATGCAATATAAACTAGCACAACCTACACAATATTCTTACCAAAAATGTCTTATTTCATACATAAGAGAATAATAATCATCACCTCTAATCATGAGCAAACAAGAAAGTAAAGGTAGGCTTGACATTCATTAGATAATAGTTATGAGTTTGAAAAAATATATAGTATTGAAATATAGTATTGAAATGTAAAAAGGTTGGGGTGGGGTATTAGTTTCCTAGGGCTACCGTAACACATTACCAAAAATTTAGTGGTTTAAAAACAGCATAATTTAGTCTCTGAGAGTTCTGTAGTCCAGAAGTCCCAAATCAAGGTGTCATCAGAGCCCTCTCCTCCTGTACGCTCTGAGGAAGATTCCTGTCTTGTCACCAGTCTTTTTTTTTTTCTTTTGCTTGTGACTGTATCACTCCAATCTTTGCCACTGTCTTCACGAGGCCTTCCACTTTACATGTCTTCTCTTCTGTCTCTTACAAGAATGGTTGTCATTGGACTTGGAACTCGCCTGGATAATTCAAGATGATGCCTTTTCTAAATCCTTATTTTAATTACATCTGAAAAGACCCCTTTTTCCAAATGAGGTCACATTCACAGATTCTGGGACATGAACCTATCTTTTAGGAACTACCATTCATCATCCCACTAAAGGAGGGAGAAACTAAGGACACTGGATATTTGGAGAAATAAAATTATGTGCAGTAGGTGATGCTTGGTTGGACTACGGGTAATAACACCTGAAGAGACATTAATGGAATAGTTGGGAAATTTTATATGGACTGTATGTATTAGATATTATTTATTGTTTCAAATTATATTTACTGAATATGATAGTGAAAATTTTTTTGCATTTCTAAATGTCTGTATTTAATAATGGGAACTTTAAACCATATATGTAAAGATATATATATATCTCCTTCTTCCTCTCTACCCTCCTCCTTCTCCTTCAATTAGGTTCAGTTTCTTGTAAATTCTGAAGTCCATTCACTGCAGTGGATCACAAAAGGAAAAACTAAAGACAGAAGTTATACTTTCCTGGAGAATGAAGTAATTACATTTATAAAGTGATGCATTTTAATGAATACAGATGTTAAGCACTGGCAGACTTCAGTGCCTGTCTCTCAGGCAAAAATGGTTGTACTTAAGGTCCTGCTGCTATAAATAACTTCATGTCAGTATAAACGCTGTCCATAAAATGGGCTTTCTTAGGTGCCGTATGCCTATTAATTTTATTGAGCAATATGGTACAGTACAATTTTTAGTTAATATGTTCAGGCATAATTTGAAGAAATTTATTTCCACACTGGGATGTTAACTAAAGCACCAGCTGACATCTGATGTTGGGGAGACACAGGAACTAGAGTTCAGGGCCTTCCTGACCTTTCCACCTACATACGACCCAGCATCATATGGGGCATAATGACATTGTTCCTGAGGCCAGGTGGGAATATTATTGAATCCATTCAATCCTCATAGCAATCTCATGAGATAGATATTATTACTCCCCTTTTAGTGATGAAGAAAATGAAGTCTGAAGAAGGCAAGTGCTGCTTGGCGGGGGCCGGAATTTGAATTGGAGATCTGGTACCAAATCTTTCTTCATAAGGACACATTTCCTCTGCTTCTTTCCCTTTATTGCATCCATCAAATGATACTTCGGGAATGTGGCATTATCTCCCATTTGGCCTGATCTTTCCTTTAAATCTTGACATCTTATGAAGATTTTATTTTATGTTTAAGATGCATTTTTGTTTGTTTTGCCTCGTTAATTGTAGGTAATGATTTGAAAAACAAAACAAACAATATGTACTGTATAGGATATTTACATTTTTTTCTGGTTTAAATTTTCTCATCTTTGTTTTTCCTTGTTTTATTTCCATTACCATTTATCCTCCTATACCCCTTTCCACTCCACTCCCCCTCTCCCCAGCAATGATGATGATGACAGTTTTATCATATGGGTGAATACATTTGTTCTTGGTGGTTAGATGCAGATATATTTGAATGTGAAATTATGTTTACAACTTAGTTTCATCAATAGCAAATAAATATTGTAAGAGTGTATGTGTACATGTAAAACAGTTTCAGTAATGAGAGAATATAGTAAAATATTAACAATTTTGTAAATTGAATTAAAGAATACAATGATTCTCACTATACTCCTCTTTCAATTTTTTGTAGATTAAAAGTATTTTTTGGAGGGGGGGTGGCTTAAACATTTCTTCCTTTCTTTTTTTTAACTTGTCTTTATTGTTGAATGTATGAAAGATGTCCCCCCTTTTTCCCCCATTGTCCCCCTCCTCCCCAATCCTGCCCTCTCCTGTCTTCCCCACACTATTGTTGGTGTCCATTGGTTATGCATATATGCATAGAAGTTCTTTGGTTTATCTCTTCCTGCCCTCCCTCCCCGTTCCCTTTGAGGTTCCTCAGTCTAACAACCAATTTGTACTTCTTAATTCCTTCATCTTTTTCACCAGTCCCCCAGCCCCCTCCCATCTGGCAAGCAACAAAAAGTTATCTGTATCTTTGAGTCTGTTTCTGTTCTGCTTACTCATTTTGTTTGTAGATTCAATTGTTGATAGATATGTATTAATTGCCATTTTATTATTCATATTTTTGTTCTTCTCCTTCAAGAAGACACTTCAACATTTCATATAATACTGGTTTGGTGGTGATGAAGTCCTTTAGCTTTTTCTTGTCTGGGAAACTCTTGATGTGTCCATCGATTCTAAATGATAGCTTTGCAGGATAGAGTAATCTTGGTTGTAGGTCGCAGCTTTTCATCAACTTGAATATCTCTTGCCACTCCTTTCTGGCCTGCAAAGTTTCTTTTGTCTTTTGAGAATCAGCTGACAGCCTTATGGGAGCTCCTTTGTAGGTAACGAACTGCTTTTCTCTTGCTGCTTTTAAGATTCTCTCTTTGTCTTTAACCTTTGGCATTTTGAAGATGATGTGTCTTGGTGTGGACCTCTTTGGGTTCATCTTGTTTGGGTCTCTCTGTGCTTCCTGGACGTGTATGTCTGTTTCCTTCACCAAGTTAGAGAAGTTTTCTGTCATTATTTTTTCAAATAGGTTTTCAATTTCTTGCTCTGTCTCTTCTCCTTTGGGCACCCCCATGATGTGAACGTTTGAAGTTGTCCCAGAGGCTCCTTACACTATCCTCATTTTTTTGGATTCTTTTTTCTTTTTGCTGTTCTGATTGCGTGTTTTTCTTGCTTCCTTATATTCCAAATCGATGGTTTGATTCTTGGCTTTACCCACTCTACTATTGATTCCCTGTAAATTATTCTTTATTTCAGTTAGTGCATCCTTCATTTCTGACTGATCCTTTTTTATGTTGTTAACGTTCTCACTGAGTTCCTTGGAGGTCTCACTAAGTTTCTTGAAGGTCTCACTAAGTTCCTTGAGCATCCTTATAACCAGCGTTTTGAACTCTGCATCTAATTGATTGTTTATCTCCATTTTGTTTAGTTCTTTTCCTGGAGTTTTGTTCTTTACTTTCATTTGGGACATGTTTCTTTGTCTCTCATTTTGGCTGCTTCCCCGTGTTTGTTTCTATGTATTAGGTAGAATTGCTATGTCTCCAAGGCTTCGTAGGGTGGCCTGTCATTGTAGGTGTCCTGTAGAATCCAGTGGCACAACCTCCATGATCACCCCAGCTGGACCCTCAAGGTGCACCCCTAGTGTGGACTGTATACCCTTCTGTTGTAATTGAGTCTTGATTGCTGTTGGCACGTCAATAGGAGGGATTTACTTAGGCTGATTTGCTGGACGGACTGGTTGTGCCCACTGACCACAGGCCTCTGACTACCTTTGAAGATCAGCTGTGTAGGGACCCACCACATAGAGCAAGACTTACTTCATCAGGGCTCTGGTACCTACTGAGTCCACTCATTGAGTGTGTCAGTTGTGGAGGTGGTCGGGTGGGGTGCTTCGACGTGGTCTGAAGCTGTCCACTGGGTGTGTTGGTTCTGGGGTAAGGTCACCCACTACCTGTGTTCTACCCAGGGCCACCAGGCATAAGCTACAAAGTGATCAGCCGATGGCTGCTTCTTGTGCTGGGCTTAGAGGCACCCAGGAAAAGCCAAGCTGTGAACCAAGGCTGGCTGCTTCTAATGCCAGGCCTGGGCCACTTAACGAGAGGTATGGGGCTCACTGAGACCAGATGCTGCTTGTTTGAGAGATTTTAGGAAACTCTGAAGCAGGATCCAAGACAGGCCAATCCTATGGTAAAGCCATTGGAAACAGCATGGGTGGGCCTGAAATTTGGGTGGGGCAGAGCCTCAGGGAATCACCAGGGCAGGGCAAACAGTGTGAGCCAGGTTGCTGGAGTCCCAGATATGGCTGCCATCTGCCACCCTGGGGAAGGGCTCAGCAAAGGAACAAAGGCCTCCGCCAGCACGTCTGTCTGGGAGAAAGCTCCCCCTCCAAGTCTTGCCCCTATGCCAAACAACTCAGCTCTTTACTGTATGTCTCTGGTGCCTTCCAAGCTGCCTCCCCCACACTGGAGCCTGGAGGGAATGAGTCTGAGTAAGTCCATGCACAGGCCCTTTAAGAGGAGCTGCCTGGGGCTCCAGAAGCCTCAGCCTCCCTCAGTCTCAGTTTCCACTGGTTTTTACAGCCAGAAGTGATGGGGACTTCTCTTCCTGGCACTGGAATCCTAAGCTTGGAGCCTGGTGTGGGACGGGGACCCCTCACTCCTCAGGGAGAACCTTCTCAGCTGAAGTAGCCCCCCCTGATTTTTATCCACCACATGTGGGCCTGGGACCAGCCTGTCTGCACCTCCGCCCCTTCTACCAGTCTTGGTGTGGCAGCTTCTTTAATTTCGTAGTTGTAGGACTTCCATTCAGCTCAATTTCAGGCGGTTCTGAAAGATGGTTGTGATGTAGTTTAGTTGCAACTTTGATGTGGTTTTGAGAGGAGGGAAGTAGTGCATTTATCATCCACGCCGCCAATGACCGGAATTTCTGTTAAAAGTATTTTAAACAGAGCATTTTAAAAACAAAGCAAGCCCTGGCCTGTTTGGCTCAGTGGTTGGAGCATCATCCTGTGGACCAATGGGCTGTGGGTTCGATTCCAGTCAAGGACACGTACCTTGATTGTGGTCTGCTGTCCCCGGCCCTGGTCGTGCAGGAGGCAACCAGTTGATGTGTCCCTCTCATGTCAATGTTTCTCTTTCTCTCCCTCCCACTCTATCTGAAGATAAATAGAAGAAAAAAAGTTCTCAGGTGAGGATTGGAAAAACAAAACAAACAAACAATAATACATTGGTGATTTTCTGTCTGTTTCGATCTTAGGGAAGAGAACTGTGAGTCAAGATTCAGAGGTCAAATACTTCTTCTACTACCACTAAAACAGATGTTATTAATGATCTTAGGAATTAGCCTACCTATAAAAGCTGACACATTTACCCTCTAAAATAAACATTGTTAAAAATTATGTAAACTATAACATATTCCCTTATCAATCAAATGCTATTTTAATGGTGACTGAAGAATACATGGGAAGTTTTGTACATCTAAGCAAACAACAGAATTTTAAATGTAAAATATAAAGACTTGAATGTTCACAGACAATCATGCACAAGATATGGAATTTGTCAATAAACGTGCACCTCCTTTTGGTTTTGCCACTAACTTACCAGACTTATTTATCTATAATAATATTTTTAGGATCTAGCAAATTACAAAATAAGGCTCATTTCCCAAAATAAATTAGAAATAAATGTCCCCAGAGAAGCCCTAGGTAGACAGAGAGATATTATTCACTGACTGAATGTTTATGGCTCATGTCTCCTATATTGGACACCAGGCTACTTATCTAGTGAACAGTTAGAGGATTGTCATTTATATCTCAAGACTGTGTCACTTTTCATATTCACGGAACTTGCTGGTATTATTTCAATGCATGACTGAAGGCACACTGACAGGGAACTATATAAGGCAGTTTTTGGCCACCGAAGTGGTATATGTGTTGTGTATGTGTGTGTATCTGCATGTGTGTGTGTGTGTTAAAGCATCGGTGTGCTTTAGAATTTCTGTGCAATTTTTTTTTGATTTATGAAGGTCACTAGTGAGTATATAGATCAAAATTTGACTTGTATTCAATAAGGATCTTGATTAGTCAATCAATAGCTAAGTGCATTTCAGAGTGTAATTCTAAAGGTCCTTGGAAATACTCTCTTTGGTGATAGGAGTCAGAAACATATTACCCTAACTACAAAGCAATTTATTTAAAAGTATGTCAAGGTCTACTCTCTGAAGGTGTACAGATAAGTATGGTTTTTTTTTTCCACAAAGTGCCTGACTAATAATGACAAGTAACATTTTTTTCTATTAAAGACCTTATTATTATCTTGCTTGAAATTCTATAGCTTTTATTCAGTCTAATAAAAATAAGTAAATTAGAAATACTTGATGTTATGTTACTTAACAAGTATACTAGAATATATATCCAAATTAGTGTTACCTAAGGACACTAGGGAATTTATATATGTCAGTCATTCATTTAATGTTTCTATTGTTTATATTACTGTGATGGAAGGAACATGGTGATGCAGATCACAGATCCCGCTTCAGGAAAGGGTTTTTGCCCCTGCTGCCAGGAGGGCCATCTATAGACTTCCTTCAGTTATTTCATGTGGAGAATTGCCTCCGCAGCCATTCCACCATACACCAGGACAGCTGTCTGTGATGGACCACTTCAGTTCTGGAGCTCTCAGTAAGGCTGGCCAAGGATTTAATGGGGCTTCCTTTGCAGCTCATCTCCCTCTGCTCAATCCTGCCTCCTAAAATCTCTAAACACAAAGGTATTGATTCCAAGGGCACTCTTGATAAATGTCTTATAAGTTGAACTATGTTCAAGAGTCTACTTGTTGGAGAACCCAATGTGCAACAGTCAGACATGTTTAAAAAAATAATTAGTCTTGTCTCTATATCTATGAAAAGTT
This sequence comes from Tadarida brasiliensis, assembly GCA_030848825.1. Classification (NCBI taxonomy): domain Eukaryota; kingdom Metazoa; phylum Chordata; class Mammalia; order Chiroptera; family Molossidae; genus Tadarida; species Tadarida brasiliensis. The sequence goes on along the minus strand of CM061257.1, from coordinate 40,348,136 downwards.
ATTACAGAATTTTAGAAAGAAATACTTGGTTTTTTATTTTAATTTTAACATTGTCTTAAATCCTAAGTCCTATTATTTTAACAACTTCATATGTGTCAACATTTTATTCTTTCAGAATATGGCACTCTTGTTGCTGGACCAACTTTGCAGGCTAGATCTGCTATAACATTATAGTGTTATCTCAACATACCTAGGAAATGAGGGGCTTCTGCACACAACCAAAATAGAATAACAAGACCTGGAATTACCTTCCCACCAAAGCATTCAACAAAACAAAAGAAACAAAACAAACAGATAAAATTAGAAGTCAATGCTTATCAAGGCATTGGACATGAGGCATTGAAAGACAATGATTCCTGATATGTGGGAAACAACAGAGGTAACCTTACCATTGCTAGATTTACTGCTATGAGGAGTTTCCAGGCTATAGTACAGGAAGGAAGAGCCCAGATGGAAACAGGCAGATTCTAAAACAAATAAGAAGAAAAGAAAATGCACATGAACATCTCAGTAAATGTAAAATCATTGTTTCACAAAACCCAACATCATTTCCCATAAAAATATTCAACCATCTAGAAATAGAGGAATATTCTCTGTAGTAGTTGCATCTAGGAAAAATCTACAGCTCACATCATACTTAATGGTGAACTACTAAAATTTCCCTCTCTAAGATCAGGGATAATACAAGAATGTCAGTACTCGCCACTTCTATTCAACATTGTATTAGAGGTTCTATTCAGTGAAATAAGAAAAAAATTCATCCATACAGGAAGGAAAGAAGTAAAACTATCATTATTTGCAGACTACATGGTCAACTATATAGAAAATTTAACAGGATCTACAAAAAGCTACTAGAAATAATAAATTTAATAAGCAAAATTAGCAAGCTTCCAGGATACAATATCAATATTTTTAAAATTGTGTATTTCTATATACTAGTAGTGAACAATTAGAAATTGACATGTTAAAAATCCCCTTTGTGATATCATCAAGAAATATGGAGTATTTAGGAATAAATTTGATTAAATATGTCAAAGACCTTTACAATGACAAGTTATTATCAGATTATTTTGTAAAGAGTAACTAACTGACTCTAAAATTCATATGGCCATTCAAACAAGCTCGAATACCCACAACAATTTTTAAAAAGAGTAAATTTAGAAGATTTATGCTCTGTGATTTTCAGGCTTATTATAAACCTGTTCTAATCAAGACAATGTGGTAGTGGTATAAAAATAGGCAGACAGATCAATAAAACATAATAACAAGTCAAAATATACCCACACAAATACAAATAGCGACTTTTGACCAAGGTACAAAGGCAATTTCAGTAAGTGGTTCCAAAACAAATGGATATCCATATGCGGAAAACAAACTCCAAAGAATCCCTCACACTATATATAGAACTTAAGTAAAAATGGGTTGTGGCCTAAATGTAAGAGCCTTACTATGATATTTCTAGAAGAAAATATCATGAAAAGCCTTTGTCACTTTTGTGTAGGCAAATATTTCTTAGATGGAATACTAGATGTACAATCCCTATAAGAACAAACTGATACATTGAACTCTGTCAAAATTAAAATTTTCAGCTATTTCAAAGACTCTGATAAGAGCATTAAAACACAAGTCATAGACTGGGAAGAAATATATGCAAACTAAATATTTCATAAAGAACTCATTCAGAATATATATGGAACTACAGAGAATCAATGATAAGAAAACAAAATGACACAATAAGAAACAGGTAACAGATTTGAAAAGAATTATTTGCCAAAAAATGAGAATTACTTGATTCCACTTAATACTGTATGGAATACAACAGTGGGTAAGGCATTCTTTCTTTTTTTTTTTCCATGTTTTTATTCCTCACCCAAGGATATTTTTTCTATTTATCATTAGATAGAGTAGGAGGGAGGGAGAGAGAGACAGACAGAGAGAAACATCGATGTGATAGAGACACATCAACTGGTTGCTTCCCACACAGCCCTGGTCGGGGACGAACCGTAACCAAGGTACGTGCCCTTGACCAGAATTGAACCCATGACTCATTGGTCTGCGGGCCGATGCTCTAACCGCTGAGCAAAACGGGCCAGGGTGGGCAAGGCATTCTTAAAGTCAATACATTAAAGGAGTTGGGAGTTAATGAAGAAAGATTTGTGTCAATTCACAAGTAATATATCATAAAGACTAGCTTCAAAATACTTTAAGAACTGATTGGATAAAGGTGATCTTTGATAGAAAATTATCCCAACTACTTTACAATCACAAAAATACATTCTAGAAGAAGATAATAATGCCCTAGGCCTCAATTATCTCCATAATAGGACTGTCAGCACATAATATAAAATAAACAGGCATACAAAGAAATAAGAAATCATAATTGATACCAAGAGGAAGAATAGACAGAAGATGAAGTTATCAAATAGGGATTTTAAAAACTAGTGTTAGATAAGTTAGATAAAATAAAAGACAAGAGAGAATTCCCACGGTTAAATGGAAACTATTATTAAATATTTAAGAAAAATTCTAGATATGAAAAATTTATAGGTGAATTTATGCATTTAATTAGATGGATTTATCACAGACACAATAGAAAAGATACTATGAAAACTGAAAAATAGATAAGAAATAAGTATGCAAAACAAAGAACAAACATGCAAAAGTTAGAAAAACAGAAAAGTGAGAGAGACATAGGAAATAAAATTCATGATAATCTACATCTTCAGAATCAAGAGATAGTGAATGAGAAAAAACAATATTTGAAGAGATAATGGCTCAGAATTTCAAAAACACAAATGACAGCAAATTATAAAATCAAGCATTATTACAAACTCAAGAAATATAAGTAAAGGAAAACTGTATTTAGATATGTTATAGTAAAGTTGGTAAAATGCAACTAAGAAAATTTGAAGCAGCTAGAGGATAAAGGACAGATGATCTCCAGAGGAAAAAAATAATAAGACTGATAGTTATTTCTCAAGAAGTAATGTAATTGTATGGAATAAAAAAAACAAACACAAATTAAGCTGAAAGAAAATAACTGACAACCTAGGACTCTATACCCAGTAAAAAACATTATTTATTTTTTAAATTATTTTTAATTTTTTTTCCTTGATTGATTTTAGAGAGAGAGGAAGGAAGAGGAAGGGAGAGAGAGATAGAAACATCGATGAGAGAGAACATCGATTGGCCGCCTCCTGCATGCCCCCCGCTGGGGGTCAGTCCCACAACCTGGGCATGTGTCCTGACTGGGAATTGAACAGGCAATTTCTTGGTGCATGGGTTGACACTGAACCACTGAGCCACACCAGCTGGACTTTTAAAAAAATGTTTAATTAAATTTTTTAATTTTATATTTTATTGATCTTAGAGAGAGGAAAGGAGGGAGAAAGAGAGAGAGAGAGACATCAATGTGAGAGAGAAACATCAATCCTGCATGCACCCTGACCGGGGATCGAACCCACAACCTGGGTATGTGCCCTGACTAGGAAATGAACCCACCACCTTTTGGTGCATGGGTCAATGCTCCAACCAACTGAGCCACACCAGCCAGGGCTAAAAAGTATTCTTAAACACCAAATAAAATTAAAAAAAAAAAAAAGAACAACAACAAAAAACACCTGCCGTGGCCGGGTGGCTCAGTTGGTTGGAGCACTGTTCGGTACACCAAAAGGTGGTGGGTTTCCTTTCTGGTCAGGGCACACACGTAAGTTGTGGGGGGTTGGGGCATATGCAGGAGTCAACCAATCGATGTTTCTGTCTCACTTAGATGTTTCTCCCTCTCTCTCTCCCTTCTTCTCTCTAAAATGAATAAACATATCCTCAGGTGAGGATTAAAACAAACAAACAAACAAACAAAAAACACCCAACTTCTGCTCCATCTAAATGGATTAACTTAAACTGAAATTTCTTTCTCATCTGAAACAACCAGAAAAAAACAAACCACGTTTATGAAACAACAATTTTCAAGATACTGGGTATCAGGCAATAAATGGAGAGCTGCCCCAGAGAGACAGGAAAGAAATCAGCACCACCAAACTTTTTTCCACAGTGGCTTTACTTTTAAAGTATTGTTAATATAACTAGATTGGTTTTGGCCATTTGTTGTTTCTTCTAAAATAATTTTCTGCCTTCTTTGGGCTATTTGTACATATTTTATGATACAATTTTAAGTCTGTCTTCTTTGACTTATTACTTATTCCTCTATCTTATTAAGTTTTTAAATTACTTCCATGAGATTTACAGTATAATTTTAAAATAGCTTTAGTCCATCTTTAAATAATATACTGTTTCTCAAATAGGATAAAAACCTTAGAAAGTATATTTCTAATTCTTTTCTCCGACCCTTGTATTATCAAACATTTCACTTTGACACACATTATAACACACAATATACTAGTATTTTTATTGCTTTAAACCATTGGTAAACACAATAAAAATTACATTTTACCTTCATTTATTCCATTTTCAATAGTATTTATTTATTTTTGTGGATACAGGTTTTGACCTATAGCATATTACTTCTGCCTCAGGACGTTGAAATTTAAGTCACTGAATTTGGATGAAGTTTGTTACACTCTAAAGAAAACTGATGCAGTCTTATCTTTGGAAGTATCATCGCCTCGCAGTCCCCTATTTTCTCACATCCAATCTTAGTCTAAGTTATTTTCAGAATTATTATTCTAAAATATCATTCCATTCCCTTCAAAATTCAGTCATTTTCTAGTGTTCAGTTCCATGGGGAATCATGGCATTATGAAGTCTTTGCCACGAGCCACAAAGTAAACCTACATCATTCTTTATTAATTTCTTTGATAGTAATTTCTGTTAAGAGAAAACATATATTTAACATGAGGTCTTAATATTTTCATGTCAAACTGCCTCTCTTTGTTATGGCCTGTGCTTTAGCCACACTGAACTTCCACAAGTCTTCAAACCATCTAACTACATAAACACATTATTCTGCCTGGAACGACGTTTTTGCCCTCCCTCATCCCCTTGTTCTGGGTAAATCTTCATAATCTAAGGTCTAAATTTAATGCTCACTTCTTCAAGAAACCTGCCCTGACTTCTCCCAGCATTTATTTCTTCTGATATATGCTGTCACAGCTCTTCCTTCCTTTCCTTCCGAGTACCTATCTCTTTTTCCCTTTAATTTTTTTTCTTTCTTGATTTGAGAGAGAAAGGAAGGGAGAAGGAGCGAGAGATAGAAACATCAATGAGAGAGAACATCGATTGGCCGCCTCCTGCATGCCCCCCACTGGGGATTGGGCCCACAACCTGGGCATGTGCCCTGATCGGGAATCCAACCAGCAACCTCTTGGTGCATGGATCAATGCTCAACCACTGAGCAACACTGGCCAGGCTTTTTTTTCCCTTTTACATTATATATTTATATGCACGCATTTATAAGATTAATTTATATCTAATTCCTCCATTGGATTGGAAACTCTGTGCAAGTGTGTGCATGTTTGCTTAACACTGTATTCACACCATTGAGACAGTGTCTGGAACTCGTTAGGTATTCAGGAAGTGGTTTCTGAATGGATGACTATGAATGAATGAATGGATGAATGGATTTTCAGAAATCTTTTATCACTTTACACAACTGAAAAATAAAACCCAAAGAGCTGAGGTTGGAATGAAAGAATTTCCACTTTCATTGCTGGTCATTTCACCATCTTCAGTCTCTGCAGAACTGTATGCTTCCCAAAATCCTTTCTAAAACCCACCTAGCTGTAAGTATTTATGAATGTATTTTTCACTGTGACACCTACTTAGTGAAGTTTTCTGTAATTCTTCGTCCTATCCCTGTCACCACCACTGCTCCACCCCCAACAGACACACTCAGATACATAAACAGAGGCAGAGGGGTGTTTTGGGGCCCAGGAGTGTAATTGTATTAAATAGGATATGGATGTGGTCTCACTACCGACAATATAGTTATTCCGACAATAAATAATCTCTCTCCTTAGCTTGTGAGTTTTGGAGATCAGGAAACATGTATACTTTCTTGTGAGTACCCAGGATCTATTTACTTGCTAGATATATCGTTAATTCTCAATCAGTGTTTTGTGCATTAATGAATGCATACAAACTGTTTAAAATCAAATACAATAGATTTTCCACAGTGTTTAAGAGTTTTAAATTGAGATTATGGATATATACACAGAAAGGGCCTACACACTTACAAATTCAAGTGGTACTTCAAATTTGCTTTCTTCTGTTAACCTGTGTGAATAAAATATGATTTTTATATACAGTAGTAGTAGGCACTTCATGATGCCTGTCAGGTAATAAAATATGTTTTGCAGTTTTCCACTTTCATGTTGATGGATGCAAACATAATATACAAACTATTTTGAGACTTTCCACCCACCATTCTTGTCCTGTATGAGCTTTTTATTGATGAATGTGGTTACTCCAGAGCATCTTAGGTCAGGAAATGAAGATCAATTGCATACATATTTGACAATGCAGAATGGATTTAGATTAATACACTATGTTAACATTAGAATTTAACTCATTCCAATAGAAATAAGTTTGTAAACATTTTTTTTAAACCAAATTATCATGTGCATCTTTGGGGATACTTAGAAAGGACATTTATATATGATAATGGTGGTGATGATGACCTTTATAAGAACTCACAACTATTGATCATTTTAAATGTGCTCGATATACAGCATACCTTAACTCATTTAATCTTGTAAAATTTAACAGAGAGCAAAATTGGGACTCACAAATATTAAGTTATTTGGACAAGAAGGTAAAATAACTTATCTTCAATGTCCAGTAGGTGAGAGGGAGAATATGAACCTACTCTATATTAATTCAAAGATGCTGTTTTAAAGATTTGTAGTGCTATGAACCAAACTTACTTAGTGCCTTTCAAAATTTGGAGAATAATGAGTGCACGGGTACACTAATACATCACAGGAATAACAATCACTGTGTTACTAACATTGTTAACATTAGAAAAATATGAATATATTGGAATTAACATCCAAAGTGTTCTTGAAATATTGCTTTATTTTAATTCAGATAATTTTATAGAAATCATTAAGCAATTAGACAAAGGTAAACAGAGGAATAGCTTTATGAATTAGGCATATGTTCATCTCAGAGAATTTCTTATTTTTATATGACTCATCTCCTTAATGAACAACATACAATTGCTTAACTCCATTCTAATCTATCAGTTAAATCTGCATTCTAATAATAATCACAGAATTAATTTAGATGAAGTCTTTTTACTAGTTTATCATTATGAGGTGGTTTTATTCCTCATTCTATGTTGGTAGTAGGCCAAGCTTTCTAAACTATACAAAAGCAGAACATCTGTTTTTTCCAGGGAAAGCAATAAAAAGTGACAGTGATGCTGATAAAGAAAATCATTACAGCATGTAGCCAAGAAAGCAGGTTAAGTATGGCTTGTTTCTGCCCGTACATACTACCATAAAGTCAATTGGACTACCCTAACCACCTCGATCCTATACTGATGCTGGCTGGTGACTGGAGGAACTTCCGTCATGCTAGACTAACTGTGCCAGTTGCCTTTTGCTAATACTGCAAAATCAAAGAGGGGCCTGGCTCCCTAACTCATCCCATTGATCCCTTAGCCAGTTCTTACGTTTCTATTCAGAAGAATACTGGCCTCGTATTTAAGAAATCTAGATCTTATTTCATAATTTATCTGGGAACATTTCCTATATTTAATGCCATTCTCACACATTCTCTTTCAGGTCCTTGAGTATCTGTCTATAAAATTTAACACACAGCCAAAAGAGACAGGGATACAAGCTAATTATTATTCTGTGTATAATGACCTTTAACATTTGTCAAGATACTTTTCGTCATCTGTCAAGCTTTAATTTATTCTGTGTAATAAAATTATATCAATTATCAATATTTACCATCAAGTTTTTGGTTCTATTTACTCCAGTAAGTCAACCAGGGGTTGCTTTCTGTGGTGACCGAGTCCCTCGTTCAAAAATAACACATATAGAAAGAATAATCATGCAAAGGAGACACTGCTAAAGCAGGTCAGGTTAAAAAAAATGCACATGAGGGTGGAATGAGCCACATGTCAAGAAAAAAGATGAGAAAATGAACACTGGCAGGGGAGGAGAAGGAGGGTTAGGTAGGAGCTACTAGAAATCCCAGTATTCACAGTGCTGATGTCCATCTTATCTGAGAAACACTAAGGTTAACATACATACTAGCAATTGCAGCCTTCTAGTGATATAATCTGAAATTTTAATTCTGCTATTTTTAAGTATTTTCCAAGATGAATATCTAAAGTAATGAATTACTTATATCATTTTTATTTTTATTTAAATGACAGTTCACTACAAAAATAAAGTTCGAGTATTTGCTTAAATATATAAAAACTGACATTTTTTTGTGTGTGTATGAACTTCTCATTTGAGCTTTAGCCTGGACATAGATCTCAGAATCATAGTTTCTAATATGGCTTTGATTAATTGAAGAAAGTTATATTTTGTTCACTTAGATTACTGCATAAGTCAGACCTAGTATGCAGTAAAGGAACACCTCTCTCAAAAATATATCTTCAATGTTCACATCACGAAATAATAGCAGCTAACATTTTTTGAGCACCTAAAATTTATCAGTGTCATTTTACTATAAGATCATCACATGTCCCTAATATCTCTTGGTTCGGAAACATTCTCTACACAGAGAGGTTTAGAATTTCACTCTAGCTGTGTTCACTATCCACGCCCGTTCCAAAAACTTTCCTTAAGGAAAATCCCAATGATTTATGAATTTCCTCTGATTTTGTCTTCCTCTTTAAATTTTAATTTGACATATGTTTACTCAAAACATAGCATGAATATGCCTAGATTCCTTGAAAGATTATTTGAATCACAAAGCATTTTACTAGTGTTGTGTTAATATTTTTATATACCACAGTGTTATATGAATACTTTCTTTTTTCAAGGCTTCAGTTCACATTGAATTAGGTTTGATTTCACATTTATTTCAGAAGTGATGCAGTCTCCCTTTTTAGTGTACATATCTTTAGAAAGTCATATTGGAATCTTAAAGAGATAACAAGACACTTCCAACATATCTCTTTTTATAGCATCTAAGTCAGTCAGTTTTCTCTTCAATTCTTGGGACCCAAATGTCCCAGTTCTGCTGAAGGTCTATGATAGCCTGTCATGGTTCAAAGACACTGTTTCTGATAAGTCACTGGTTTCTGTTTTTTCTCAGAAACTCCATACCACTGGGACTACACTGAACAGCATTTCATTGATTTAGTAGAATTTCATTCCTAACATAGCAAAACGGAAATATAAAAAGAGTTAGGCATCAGCCACAGTTCAAAAAATTATGTCGTAACACTAAAATCTGCATACAATCCTATGAAGACAGTTCTAGGAAAGGTAGAGTGGCATGACATCTTCCCCAAACTTTATTGATTCTTGGCTATTTTGCAAATTCCAAATGTCTAATGACAAATGTTTATCTGGTCAATGTAAAAAAATAAAGCTAATTTTAAAGATAATAACTGAAATCAATTTCCTCCGTTCTTCCACTTCTCTTCCCTGGAAGGGGCCCAGTAGGTAGCACAGAGGAGACTGCAACAGAGCCAAGGATCTGCTGAGCTAAGAAAGTGTAGTGCCAAGGTGGTGGGGCTGGGCCGAGCGTCAGTAAAGCCAATAAGATTGCGTGTGACCACCAGCTGAGAAAGTGACTGGCAGTCAAGAGATTGGGTATGTATGTAGGGGAACTGAGGAACTAAGTTAATATACTGAGATATTAGAAATCGTGATTCTCACTATCAAAGAAGGCATTTACAAATATGAAAAGAGAGAAGGTATTAGATTAGACTTGGTGGTATTGTTATGAATAGATCTCTACGTATTTATGTTTGACATAAATGTATATATGTATATGTAATATGCATTTTATTATATTGTATATAGGTATATATAATGTCATGCATTTTATTACATTATATATGCAATTATATGTATATTATATATGTTCATAATATATATGAAAAATATATTGTTAGCTTTGTTATATAGAGGACCTGGATTCTATGGCACCTATGTAGCCATGAGGATACCAAGTGCATGGATTCTGGTCTCTAAATACCATCCTCTACTAAAAGGAGCCAAGGTTCCTTCAAGAAATGGCTTAATGGCTAATTTCTAGTACAACATGGAACTAGAACACATTTTCGTGATAGAAATTAAAGTTCTCAAAGAAGTATTCAGATGAGACATGTTACAAGGAGAAAAAATTAGTTTAAAAGGGCTTTTACTAAATCTAAAAAAAAAATCTATGCATCAAAAATATCGATAGTGATGGTTTATATCATATTGGAAAAGTCATAATTCATAACTCCATACAGATATAAATGAATAAATTAGTAATTATATGGAGCTAAAAGAAAATATCTTCTTTATATTAGAATCACAACACATATAGGATTAATGAGAGAAGTAGAAAACAAACCATTTAGTAGATGTTTGAGGCAGGAAGCAGCAATGTTGTGAAATTAGTGGATGGAGGCTTGGTGACATAATATTAAGGTAGACTCATAGTAATTTCCCCCCAAATATTTAAAAGTTACACAAGAAAAAACTATGACTTTTCAGTAGATAATATTTGCAGACAAGTTTTCAACTTTGCCAGCTTATCAAAGGTGTAGCTTCAGTGGAGGATAGAAAGATGTTCTGTTCTCATGATGTGACACAGAGAAAGACATAGCATCAGCTCTCCAGAGTCATGAACTGATTCTATATCTGAGGAAACATTCAATGGAACCAGACTGAGGGAAATCCTCCAGAGGGTAAGCCTTACTTTCCCCAAAAGAGTCTAGGTTATGGAAGATAGTGTAAGAACTGGGAAAATGTTCCAGATTGAAGAAGAATGAAGAGACATGAAAATGCAACACATAATCTTAGATAATGTCTTGAACAAGAAAGGAAAAAGATATATTGTTGAACTATTAGCAAAATTTGAATGAAATCTATGGATTGCATTGTAATAGTGTATTGATTTCCAGATTTGCATGGTTGTGCTATGGTTATGTAGGAGAATGTCTTATGTTTGTAAAATATGTGCTGTAGTATCAAAGAATGATGGGACATCATTTCTCAAACTATTTCAATGGCTCAAAAAGGGATGAACATTAAGTTCTTACTGTTGGGAGAACAGTGAACACTTATGGCTCTTTGCATTCCTACATATCTTGAGAACAACTTTATCCTATACTCTCTTTCCAAGATGCTTGTATAGCAAGTAGCTGTGAAAGACAGAGGTCATGTCTCCTTCCACTGGTAGAAGGTAGGTCTGTTGAATGACCAAAATAATAAAGTTAATGTTTCCGTGTGGGGAAAAGTGGGACAGGTCTAGTTGCAGCCCACTTATAATCGGAGACTTTCTAAGTTTGCCATTCCTCAGCTATAACAAAGACCCACTTTGTGTGCAGTCACCATCTGAGCCTGCCTTCCCATCATCCCTATCAGCATCCCCTCATATTGGGCAATAGGAACCTGTGGAAATATGATGCTAATGCTGCCCGCTGTGCCTTGAGTGATAGTCTTAATGACTAATAATCAAGTCTCTGACCCAAAAGTCTCTTGACTTCTGCTGGCATCTAGGAAACTGTGACAAGGCAACTTGTTAGCCTGCAAGCAGGATAAAATCGCAGGCCCTTCATAATTCTTGACATTGATATGCAGTGAGTAAAAAAATAGTGATTGAGAAAATGTAGTGAAATGTCAACTGGGGAATCTGGGTGAAGTATATGGGAAAGTTTCATTGCGACATTTTCGTAGGTGCAACTTTTTCCATAAACTTCATGCCATTTTAAAATTATTCCAAAATACAGTTATATAAAAATGACATTGAATTTAAAATAACATAAAATTTCTGTATTTTTAAGTACAGAAAAGTTCTTGAAAATGTATATAAACCTTACATTTTAATTTAATCTCTATATATGCAGACCTGATAAATATCCACCAAAATAAAGCCAGATTAGTCATTAAGCCATTGACAAGTAATTCTCATTTGGCCTATAATATATACATTATAATAATATTCAGCCTGCCATTTATATTTTGAAAACTAATTATCTTCTAGCCATTTAAAGTATAATAATGAATATCTAGAGACATGCAAATAGCAATGACCATCTGGGAATTTATTTGCATTTAATTTTTTTTATAAACATGCAACAGAATTAAAAAAAAAAAACTACACAGAAGCAAAATGCAGATGCAGGTAGAGAATAAGCTGTCTTCTATAATGTTAATATTTTAATTTTTTCCCTCTGCAATTACTCTGAAGTGTACAGATATACCTTTATGATATTTTCGTAATGTCATAACTGTGTTAATCAAGAAAAACATTGCATCCTATTGCCCTCAGGAAATACATGCTAAACATTAAACATAAAATATTAATATTTCAATTTAGCATTTATTAGGAGTGAAATATCCAAGGTGACAATGGAGTAAAGTTATTATAAGTGTGGGGTCTAAAGGTAGAGTGTTTTGAGTTTGATCTTGTGCACAGTATTTAACTTCTTTCATCCTCAATTTTCTCACCTTAAAATGAAGATAATAATAAGGCTATGGAGGGGAAAAAATCTAAAGTATCTGGTACACAGTAAGAATTCAGTATATCATCTTTGTCCCACCTGCCTATATTTCTCCTCCTTTTTTTTACATGTGCAAAATTTAAGGAATTTATATATTCCAATACATATACATTCCAATAAAGTGAACATTTCACCTTCTAATAAAATCTAAATACATTAGCCCTGGCCGGTTTGGCTCAGCAGTTAGAGCATCCGCCTGCAGTCCAGAGAGATCCGGGTTCGGTTCCTGCTAGGGGCACGTACCTGGGTTGCAATTTGTCCCCAGTCCTGGTTGGTCGTGTGGGAGGCAGCCACTCGATGTGCCCCTTTCACATCGATGTTTCTCTCTCTCTCTCTCTCTTCCTCTCTCTCCCTCCCACTCTATCTGAACAAAAAATGGAAAAATGTCCTTGGGTGAAGATAAAAAAAAATCTAATTACATTACAAGAGCCCTTCTTATTTGACATAGGAATATATCTTCCCCCCGCCCTCAGGTCTCTTGTTCCCATTTGAGTGAACTCTCTGACATGGATAACTGAGGCTGTCCAACAGCACCCACCAAGGTGAAGGGAAAGATAAGCTTGGGTAGGTAATAGACCATCATTAGAATGTTCTGAATTCAAGTCTGTCTTTTTATTGTTAACTAAAATATGCTTTTTTTTTTGTTTATTTGTTTCTTTACTCTTGAGATTGATACATGGTTTGTGTCCATAGTATGCTTTTTCTCTTTTCCTTGTTTTATTCGTGGCATTCTTTTTCTAAAAAATAATTTCATTTTTGATTACTCCATTGTGAATCGCCTTTAATTCCCAAAGCATGAGCATTACTTTTCTCAATACTTTCCTTGGAACCAGAGGGAAAGTGGTGCTTGCTTCATTCCTTCCATGCCTGGTTTCACGAATTTTGGATCTCTAAAAGCAGCTGCACGTCATATTTTATTTCTTGAGTTCCCTGACCCTTTTCTGACCCCAGAAAAGAACTTCAGAGAGTTTATTATAGAGGTAAGTGAACTCTACATTCTTTTGCTTCCAATAAAATAAATGAATTATATCAAGTTCAACTTTAGATGTCCCTTATATCTATACTTCCTTCTCAATTTTCTGGACTACTGCCACTGTGCAGACCTGAATTACCTCCTACTTTTTGGACCACTCAGAGCCCCTGTGTTCTCTCTCCACCGAGATTCTCCTGCAGTGCCCTCAGAGGTACTTCTCTGCAGTCCATCTTGAACTGTGCCACCCCATTTTGTGTCCCTGTGTTCGTTGGTTGGTGTTTTGTTTTTTTTTTAAGACTTTTAATGTGTCCTTGTTCCCTAAGGAATACACCAATGTCTGTCTATGTGTGTACCCTAAGCCTCGATTTCCTCAGCTATACCATAAACATAAAGAGAGCATACTAGTGCTTAGAGTTCTTGTGTTACGTATCTTTATTATGTACATTTAAAATAGCAACATATTATCTGTTGGAGTTGAAATTTAAACAAACACAATAAGCTTTGACTTAAATTTTTAATTTTATAAGACTCTACTCTCTATCTTCCTGCCCAGGTATCTGTGGTCTGCTCAGGTTTTTCTCTAAACTACTAGGATCAGAATTATCCACAACCTTGGACCATGTCCAGACATGTTTCAGGGGCCTCCTTGGGCACCTCAGAGAAGGTGTACTCAGAGGAATGTTGAATTACAGCAGGCAAAGACTTGACTCAGGCAGGATGTTACTTTCCCTCAAACATAACTGAAGCTTTCATGGGTGGATGCCCTGTTTGCAGGTGATAGGAAATCCCCATTCCTGGCAACAATTTCTGCAGTGACAACAGACTGAGGATTTATAACCTGCAACATTCTGTATAAGGAAACATGTTCATTGAGTTTAGCTTCTTAATAAGAAGCACACAAGTGCTAAAAGTTAAATACATTGTTTAAATCCCAATGAAATGTAATTGATCAATGCCCTCTCCTTATACAGAACAGTAAGCTTTCAAAAGGAAAATAGAGCCCCTATTCATTAAAGAGTTCACCATTTGTTTTCCTTCAAACATTATTCATTGTTCAATCATTAGCTATGACAAAATTCAAAAGCAAGCCCTGCAGAATCCTATGTAAAAATTTCATTTTTGCTTGGCCAGTGTGGCTCAGTGGATTGAGAGTTGTCCTATGATCTGAGAGGTCCTAGTTCCATTCCCAGTCAGGACACATGCCTGGGTTGTGGGCTTGATCCCCAGTAGGGGGCTGCAGGAGGCAGCCGATCAATGTTTCTCTCTCATTTTGAGGTTTCTATCTCTCTCTCCCTCCCTTCCTCTCACTCTTAAAAAAAAAAAATCAATAAAAACATATTAAAAGTTTTTAAAAGACTTTACTTTAGACAAACAATTAGATAATTTGACACAAAAACAAACAAAAAAGTACTTCCTTAATAGCGCCAGATTACTTTTCACACTCCGTAAATCCTCTCCCAATTCCTGAGATACAATAAAGCCAAGCATCTTCAAAGCTTTAACTAACACTTTATCCATCAAAACAGTCGGAACTGCCATGTGGATTTTAAAAATACTCAATTTTTTATACACTAAAAATGAGATAATTTGGATTTTTTAAATGCCAGCAATCTATCAATTAGTCTAGCTTTAAAAGCATTATTCAAGAGTAAAAATATTTGTCCATACACACTCCTGCAGGTAGCTTCTACTAAAATTCCTCTCTTGTAAAACTGATCTTTACATTAAATGCTTTTCACTTATATTCATGTTTAAGTTGGCAAATAAGATTTTTTAAAGAATGGTTTTAAACAGGAAAGAATGAAAGAAGAGCAGAAAAAAAATATAGGAAGAGGCAAGAAATGAGAGCGTGAATAATGGGTAAAGGAAAATAGAAGGAAAAGGAGAAAGAAGGGAGGGAGGGGGGCAGGGAAAGACTGCTTAGGAACAAGTGTGGACCAGAATCATGAGGGAAGCAGTTCTCAGATTCACTGTGTTCAATCTTTTCAAAAATATTAACACATTTTCCACACTACTATACAGCATTATGATTCTGAATATGAGAAACCTATATTTCAAAGCTAAAACTTCAAATTCGATGGGTAACAGAAAGTTGTACAGTGCTCACCAACTCAGAAACACTGCCACCTGCTGACGAAATAAAATTGATAGGAGTTCTGCTATTGTTTCTTTAAATGTATATCCAAAACATTGTAAACTTGGTAATGTATATTATAAAACCTATATTTAGTAACAAGCCACTAATATAAAGGCATTAATTCATGAATATAACCAAATCTGAGAAATATGAAGTATGAAAAAGTACAAAAGGAAATATTTGGGTTTATAGTAAAAGGGCAATTATAGTTTTCATTAGTAACCCACATTATGTAAACTAATTGTTCTGATTCTCTACCCATAATCATGTATCAGTTAACAAATGGTTGAGCATTAGCTCAAGCCACAGCACTCTTTTAATTTGCAGCTTTGATATAAAACATTTCTTCTAAAAGTTCATTATTCCCCGAAAGTCAATCTCAACACTGAAGCAAGCACATCAGGAGGATGAAAGCCCAAAGGACAATGTCCAGATCCTTAAAGGTGCTTCCATTTCCTTCTTATGCCATCCTTCCTCTCACATTAATCAGGGAGCTGGTAGGAAACCACAGATTTTAATGTACTTGGGAGGTAAAGACACAATATATTTTGATAGATCGTGTTGGGTAAATACATGGTGTTGTTATTGCTTATAAAAATGAAGACAAAATTACCAGAAATATTTATTTCTATGAATGTCAGTGATTCAGGGAGACTTCTAATGGACATGTCCCTCTGCTCAAGGTCTGAGTTGATAGAATGTGGGACAAACATTGCATTTAATCTGCGCAGAATTTCCTTCCGTTCTGCATCCCCAGCCTTGTCGCTTGACATGCTAGTCCTGCTCTTGATACTCCAGTTGTGGGGATTTGCTTGCAGCTCAAAGGAAACTTCATGATATTTCATCTCTGTGCCTTTGTGCAAGAGGCTGCTGTCTGTGTCTATGATGAAATTATCTTCGTGAGGATGTTCTTTCTGACCTACTAAAACCGGGAGGGCCAAAATCCCTTCCTCTGTGTTCCCAGCCTGCACTGTGTATGCATTTACTATTATAGGTACCATGAGAGAGTGTTTTGTTTCTCAATCTTTCATCCTTGTTTCATAGTGAACTCCATCAAATGAGGGATCTTGACTCATTTCAATCCAGATAATCAATGCATGACACCTTATGAAGAGAATATTTTATTTATTTATTTATTTATTTATTTATTTATTTATTTATTTATGTTGTTAATCCTCACCTGAGGATATGTTTTCCATTGATTTTTTTAAATTGATTTGAGAGAGAAAGGAAAGGAGAGGGAGAGAGAGATAGAAACATCTATGAGAGCAATGAGAGAGAACATCGATTGGCCGCCTCCTGCATAACCCCTACTGGGGATCGGGCCCACAACCTGGGCATGTGCCCTGACCAAGAATTGAACTGGCGACCTCTTGGTGCATGGGTCGACGCTCAACCACTGAGCCACATCGGCCGGGCTCCACTGATTTTTTTTAAGATAGAGTGGAAGGGAGGGAGGGAGGGAGGGAGAGAGAGAAACATTGATGTGAGAGAGACACATCAATTGGTTGCCTCCTGCACGACCCCGACCTGGGCTGGGGACGCGAACCACAACTGAGGTACTGCCCTTGACCAGATTGAACCTGTGAATTTTGAGTTTGCAGCTGACACTAACTGCTGAGCCATGTCGGCCAGGACTTTTTAAAATCTCCTAATACGTTAGAATCTCATACAATATTTTACAGTTCTTCATCATTTCTGCAATGACAGAAAAGTTTCCATAGAAATTATAATTATTTTTATTATTATTATCATTTTATCCTCACCCGAAGATATTTTTCCATTTATCTCAGATAGAATGGGAGGGAGGGAGAGAGAACAAAAGAGAGAGAGAGAAAGAGGGAGAGAGAGAGAGAGAGAGAGAGAGAGAGAGAGAGACATCAATGTGAGAGCGACACATCGACTGGTTGCCTCTTGCATGACCCAGACCAGGGCCAGGGATGAACCATAACCAAGGTACGTGCACTTGACCAGAATAGAACCCGCAACTCATTGGTCCATGGGCCGACGCTCTAACCACTGAGCCAAAGCGGCCAGGGCTCCATAGAAATTATTGACAACATGTTGGGATTTGGTAAATTGGCTATTCTGTTATATATAGTTTGTATATTATTTCATGATTATATATTGCCCCTCTCCTAACTAGACTATAAGCACCTTTGGGCTATTTCAGACTGTATATTTCCCACTAAACTAAATGTTGTGTGGGGTGCCAAGTAAGTTCTTATCAAATATTTTATAGTCGCTCAGCTGGTGTGGCTCAGTGGTTGAGCATTGACCCATGCACCAAGAGGTTGCCAGTTTGATTCCTGGTCAGGGCACATGCCCAGACTGTGGGCCAAATCCCAGTGGGGGCATGCAGGAGGTGGCCAATCAATGTTCTCTCTCATTGATGTTTCTATCTCTCTCTCCCTCTCCCTTCCTCTCTCTCTAAAATCAATCAATCAATCAATCAATACATTGCAATTAGGGCAGCTAACAAGGTTGTGAAGCAAGAAAGATTTCCTGAAATTGCAGAGGAAGCTGTGAACCTCCTTCTTCCTTCTTCTCTCTCTAAAATCAATAAAGAAAAAATTTCAAAAATATATTTTACAGTCATATGATCTCAACTAGAGTAATAAAAACCAAAGTAACAATATGATAAAACAAGTTCTACACAACCCAGGGATTTACAAAGTGCAAGCAGAACAAAGAAGACGATGAAATAAATCTATTTGGGGGAACTTCTTGCTTGAAAGTAATCTCAAAGTTTCATTCAGAGTATATTGGATTTACAGAGAGACACCCTATGGATTAGAACGAAGCAGCACAATGTGTAATTGGCAATTTGGCTGGTAACTAGTAAGTAAGTACACAACATTCTCTCTCTCTCTCTCTCTCTCTCTCTCTCTCTCTCTCTCTCTGTCTCTCTCTCTCTCTCTCTCTCTCTCTCTCTCTCTCTTCATTTTTTGAGGTCCATATGGGACATGCATGGGCAACAACTGAAAGGAATGAAAAGCATGTTGATCCTGAATTATAAAACTTAAGGACAACATGGAAGTGGACCTTTATCAGGAGATTACAAGATAGTAGTTACTTCCCAAGTGCCTGGTCATCAGGTTTATAATCTTTCAAAGTTCTTAGAGAAAAAGAACATCACAGATTGACCCATTTATTTCCTTAATACTCACTTTCAAAGCAATGTTGGAGGTCAGTCCTGGAAACTTCATGTAGGCAAGGAAAGAGGCAATTAATACAGTGTGCAGTGAGAAGGGTAGCAAGTTTTTTCTGGCCCAGTGTGTCTTCCTTGCCAGGTTAGAAGTTCTTACTTATACATTATGAGGCCAAACATCAATAGCATTGTCAATAAATGCTATTAAAATTTATAATTATCTAGGAAGTGCTGCAACCCTTTACATTTCTCACTTTCAGAAAATCTTTAATGCTTAGATTAACTTGAGAAAATTGGGTATGAAAGAAACCAAGCTATTCCTTAGGGTACTAGATGATCTAGAATAGCACATTTCTTTCTTTTCTTTTCTTTTTTTTTTCTTTTTTTTTTTTTTTTGGTACGTGCCCCTGGCGGGAACCCAACCTGGGACTCTCTGGTCCACAGGCCGACGCTCCAACTGCTGAGCCAAACCGGCCAGGGCTCTTTTCTTTTTTGGTGTGGTAAACATTTAACATGAGTTCTACCCTCAATAAAAGTTTAAGTATACAATATAGTATTGTCAACTACAGGCACATCTCCAGGACTTATTCACCTTTTATAAGTAAAACTTTGTACCTATTGTAAAATTTCACATTTTTCCTTCCCTCCAGCTCCTGGTAATAACCATTCTACTTTCTATCTTAAATACCTCATATAAGTAGAACTATGCAGTGTTTGTGAGTCTGTGACCAGCTTATTTCACTTAATAGTGTCCTCCAGTTTCACCCATGTTATCCTATATGGCAGGATATCCTATTTTTAAGATTGAATAATAATATCCCATTGTATGTACATACCACATTTTTTTATTTCTATCATTAATTGATAGATATTTATGTTATGTCCACATCTTGGCTATTATGAATAATGTTGCAGCGAACACCAGAGTGTAGATATCTCTTTGAGAACCTGATGTAAATTATTTTAGCTATATAACCCAAAGAGTGAGTTTTTGTTTTTTGTTTGTTTTGCTTTTTTGTGGGTTTTTTTTTTTAGGAGAAAGCATTTGGCAAAACTGAACATTCTTTCACGTTTCATGATAAAAATTCTCAACAAACCAGGTACAGAAACAGAAGAACTTACATTAATATAATAAAGACCATATATGACAAATCCACAGACATCCTATGTTAATGGATCAGAAGAACTGAGTTGTTAAAATATCCATGCTACTCAAAGTGATCTGCAGAGTCAATGCAGTCCCTATCAAAATCCCAATGGCATATTTTACAGAAAAGGGAAAAAACAAACACAACAGACATCGAAATGCTAAAACAATCTTGAGAAAGAAAAACAAAACTAGAGACAACACACTTCCTGACCTCAAAATATATTCCAAAGCTACACAAACCCTGTTGGTTTTGGCATGAGAGGTGTGGTGTAGACCAATGGAACAGAATAGAGAGACCAGAAGTAAATCCACGTATATATGGTCAACTGATCTTTGACAAGGATGCCAAAAATACACAGTGGGGTGTTTGGAAAACTGTGTATACATTTACAAAAGAATGAAATAGACCTCCTATCTTATACCATATGAAAATATCAACTCAAAATAAATTTAAGACTTAAATGTAAGACCTGGTTAACAGGTATATGAAATGAAGTTCAAAATCACTACTTGTCTGGGAAATGCAAAATCACAATGAGATATTACTTCACACCTGTTAGGATGGTTATTATTAAAAAACACAACAAAAGATATGACTTGGCAAGGATATACAGAAATACATACTGTTGGAACCCTTGTAAACTGTTGTTGGAAATGTAAAAAAACAGTGTAGTCATTATGGAATATAACAGCCAAGTTTCAATACTGCTGGGAATAATAGAATATTCAAATCAATGGATATAAAAGCAGAGCAAACACTGGTAGAAGGGCAAGAAATGGGGATAGGTGGAAAAGTAAATTTTACTGGGCAAGGGCATGGTTTGACAGACACAGGAAAAATATTACTCAAGCACTGATTTCACTCTTTCCAAGCTCTATAGCCATGCACGTCATTTAATCTCTGTGTGTACTATTTTTCTCAGCAGAAAATTAAGGCAAGTATGTATATATTTTTAATATTTAATCCTTATCAAATCATAATTAGAACAACGTTATTAATTTCATTTCACCAATAATGAAGATGAAGCTCAAGAAGCAAATTATTTTTCCCACTATCAAAATTTTTATCAAGTAGGAGATCTGTGCTTCAAACCACGGTTAGCTGACAATGCTCTTGCTTCTGCTCCTAAATTCTGCATGAACCTGTTTCACTGTGTGCGGTGCAGTCCCTGGGAAGGTGATCTCTAGAGCTGGATTACCCTGATACACAGGTCTGCTACTTGTTAGCTGTGCAACCTTAGGCAAATCACTTGATCAATCTGTGCAAATTGTTGAACTACTTTGAAACAGATTATTTGGTTGCTGTCTTTTGTAAAAGAAGGCTAACAATACCATCTTCCTCTCAGGACTTATTATATATAAAAGCAGTGCCTGGCACAATAAAAACACTGTATAACCTTTTAACTACTAACATAGCATGACTACAAGCATACTGAGAAACAAAAACACTGAAAAGAAAAAGTCATCCCAAAAAGGAAGGGTACAAACTCAAAGACAGACTCGAGTAATTCTGCCCATGGCTGATCCTGCTTCAGTCACTGTGATGGATGTTAGACGTATATATATTTTCTCATCCTCTGTGATTTGATTTCGCTTCAGGATGGCTTATTTATTTCCATTCCCTAAAAGCTTACAGACCTTCGGAATGCAGGAGTAGGGAAGGAAAGCCAAAGGTGGGCATGAGCCAAAGAAATCATCAACACCCATTACAAGGAACACACTGGTGCGGAGAACAATCAAATGGACCCAGTTGCCCTTTCATAGTCCCTGGCAAAGAATAAACAATATTGTTTTCTTGTCTATTATGAGACTCAACATCCTCAAACTGGCTTGTAAGAGAGACAGAATGCGAGGAGTAAGCAAGAGGAGCTGACAACGAACACCCCCTGAGGTGGAGAGGTAGGAAAAGGGTGAGAGAGAAGAGTGGAAGGGCGTCTGTGATGTCACAGCGGCAGCAGTAAAGCAAGGCTGTGACGTTCTCAGAACACTCTTTATTTTCTTCACAAGATGCTTCTTTGTGTACTAAAAAAAATTGAAATTACAAAAAAATAAGTATCTGAAAACAAAAGTGTCACCCTGATTAGAAATGGCTTAAGAAGCCGCAGAAAAGCTTTCTGCTCAGCTTGAAGGCTTGGGGAACAAGAAAACCTTTCAGAAACAAAAACAAAACATGGCAGAGGAAAGGCAGATTAGTGTGAGTTCAGAAATGAGTTCCCAGACTACTGAAGCACAGTGTATTAGCTTTATGACGAGAGCCATTAGCTCTCCACGGACAGGCAATATTTCTAAAGGGTGACAGTGTGCAGAGAAGAAAATGCGAAGGATCTAGGAAAAAAAGCTCTACTTTCTCACAAGTTATTAACCTAATTTATACCATGGAGTCCCTATCATTATGCTCATTGCCCTGACATGGTTCAGTGCATTGATATTTCATTCAGCAGGGTATAAATTGTGACAACAGAGAAAGGGACCCAGAGACTGGGTTGCAATTGCCTTTGTTATGACCAGCTGCACCTTGGATGAAAGTAAACATCTAAGCAACTATTCTGGGAAAGAATTCCCTAAAAACTGTTTTCAGGGTCCTTTATCCTGAGGCCAATCACCACCTCTCTCTTTATCAACCTCTTCAAGTTTCAAGTTCATTTTTTTAAAAGCAGTTGTAGGCTTTCTTTCTCCAGCACGGGTAAACAGAAGTTGTATGCTTGCAAAGTCAACGGGGATTTTTCCATTAGCCACTTTAATGGAAATAGTTTTTTGTGAATTTGTAAAATCATCCATTGGGATGATAGATGATTGGAATGGGTGGGGGAGGTAGTGTTTTAGTTACTTGAAGACTAAACAAGGAGTGACGGTTCCACATTTGAAAAGTATCCTTTTAGGATGAATACCATTTTCACTTTGATTAGCATTAAGTGAATACCAAGATGTTGTGGTTTTCACTTTGTGGGTATTAAATGAAGGTGACTCTACAACAAGAATCAAGATATGTCTAAGAAGAAAAATAAATCACAATAATTCATTGAGTATCATTTTATGAAATATCTCTTATTGAATAAAATATTAGATCATCTTTAAGTAGAAACACATTAGCAGCTATTTCCTACAAAATGTAACTTAATGGAAGTGGGGAGTTTTCCATTCATTGAAAATTCTTGATCAATCATATATAATACAATTTGTAAGATGTCACTAGTATGGACCATTAGCCTTGACCTTTAGAAATAATCTTATTTAAAGTTCAAGTATTCCTAAGAGAAGCAAACTTTTACACATCAGTCTGAATTAATCTAAATATTTGCATTCGTGAAATATATCTGAAATCAGATTAGTGCATGGAAGGTAAATATTACAGTTATACAAGACGACATGATTTGAAAACTAATAAGATATATTTATATATATCTAATCAAAGGACTGCAATATATGATCAAATGACAATGCTGACGCTTTGGTGTATATTACATGTAATCTTTAAAAATTGTCATAAATGGCAGTATCTCATTTTAAATGAGTTCACAATAAATGGGAAAAACAATGACATTAATTAATGTATTTGAAAATGTATAAACTCATTACACATATTATGCAGAATTTGAAATTGGTTTGAGATTTATATTTAATATACTTTAAAAATTTTATGTAAAACACTAACCACTAATAACTAATTTGTGGGGGGGGGGGCTTTAAGCTATTTTTGGTCCTCAGAGCAGCTAGACTTATATGGGTTAAGTGTTTATTCTGCAAGTTTTAAAATTTCCCCATTTGAATTGTGGTTAGAAAATAGTTACATAGTCATGTGAAGTGAAAGACAACTAAGTGACAAGGATGAATTTGGCAAAGAGATATAAATGAGCTATGATGTAATTCCTACAGTCATATACATTAAGTTATTTTCATTAAGGAAAGACTGCTGTGGGGTAAAAAGGAAAAAAAGTATCAAGTATCACAAAGAAAATATGTGTTTTAATATTACATGTCTCTGCACTTCTTTAGCTGAACAAAAATAATATCAAAATGCTTTTACATATTAGAAATTTCTTCCTCTAAAGCTTCTTACAACTTTTTTCATATTTGTATCACAATCTTATGCTAAATTATTCAATTTTAGTACCCTCAAAACAAATTTTAAAATGTCCCCAAACTGCAGTTGCCTAGTTTTCCTTAAGAATGACTTCATTTTTATTTTATTTTGTTCACAGATTCCACATATAAGTGAAATCATATGGTACTTGTCTTTCTCTGACTGGCTTATTTCACTTAGCATAATGCTCTCCAGGTTCAACAGAAACAGACTCATAGATGCAGAGAACAGACTGACAGCTGTCAGAGGGAAGACAGTTGGGGGCTAGGTGAAAAGCATAAAGGGATTAAGCAAAGCAAAGGAAAAAAAAATTCATAGACATAGACAATAGTATGGTGATTACCAGAGGGAAAGGGTGTGGGGGAAGGTAGAAGAGGGTAAAGGGAGAATAAATGCTGGTGGAAGAAGACTTAATTTGGGATGGTGAATACAGAATGCACAATATACAGATGGTGTGTTATAGAATTGTACACCTGAAACCTATATAATTTTATTAACCAATGTCACCCCAAAAATTTTTAAAAAGAGAGAGAGAATGACTCAATTATCCTTGAAGAAATCCAAGTTTCTTAGAATAAATTGTGTATATTTCCTCCAAGTGGTAAGAGTCTAGTCTGGTAAGCAAATAAACTACAATAATGGTAATCATTTTATGTTTGCTAAATGAACAAATGAATGAATTTTCCACAGCAAATTAAGAAAAACTCAAAATGCGAATTACATTACATTCTAATATTCATTTCCAGCATCTTCCTTTGGTAGCCTCACAACTAGCTCTACAAGTTATTTTAATCATGGGTGGTGGTGGTTGAGTATGCGGGTGGAGTGTAAATAACTATCCAATCCAGTGCGGAGCACCCACGAGGGAGCTATCCAGTTTTCATTGCTGAATCAAGAGTTTACAGCAGTAAAAACATTGTCAACTTTTTAAAAAGGCAAGTCGCTTTAGAAGAAAGAATTTACAGACAAATCTATCTACCATTATATCCTATTGCGTTAATTCTATAATACACTCATTTTATGATTATAATACTTTATTTACTCCAAAAACATTTTTTGTAGTTTACTCTACAAAGACTACTAAAGAGTAAACATTCCCCGTAGATCTGTTATGTCCCTTTTCTCATCATTCTCTACATGTTTAATCTGAACCGTCTTACCAGATCGGAATTTAATTTTCACCTCTACGTGCATGACTGCCAAAGTTTTATTTCTAGCCTTGACTTATCTGTTTTATAGATAAATTTTCAGTCCCTGCTTCTGGATAGCTCCAGTTATCTTAGGACCCCTGCAAAATATGATGTATCTTTCATCTCAAACTTGTTTCGTTTCATATTTTCCGTATTTGCTGTCATGATACCTGCATCTGCCCTGACACTAAGCTCAAAATGTCAGTGTCTTCCTTGCTTGCCACTATAATTTGTTAGCAGTTATACCTTATCTTCTCTCAATAATATTTTCAAACAGTCTTCATATTTGTTCCATCCCTTCTCTCCTAGGTCACACTTTCATTACCTTTCAACTTGATTCTAACAATTGTTTCTTAGCGAGTCCCCAATGATTGCGTTATTGCCCTATGTATTGCTAAAAGGTGTTTTCTTCTAGAAAACCAATACTGGAAATATTTGTTAACAATACCCAGGGTAATAATTGTTGTTATTATCAGATAAAAAAATGTGCCATGCTTTTTTAGCATTTAAAGAATAAATACAGTTTCCTTGGATGTGATTCAAAATTCTCTAAGGTTTTGCCTCAAATTATTTCCAATCTCATTCTTTAGTGCTCACCCTCCAGCATCCTATTTTCCTGTCAAATCCATTAAACACGTGTGCCTGACTGCTTCACTTCAACCACATATTCACGCTGATATTTCTGTTTGGTATTCCTTTTCACCCTGAGCTATACCTAGACAAGTTCAATCTATCTTCCTAGATTCATTCAAATGTCAAGTATAGCAAAGTCCTCAGGTTACACAACCAAGAAATAATTTTATGTACATTTCAATCTTCACAGTGATTTTATATGCCTAATTGCTAGCCTCTTTATCTCTCAAGGCCAGGATCTGTATGGTATTTCCCATGTATTATTAATTTATTTATATAGAAAATCTGATACTGTTCAAGGTATTAAGAATACAGAGCTAAATTAGACAAGACCCCAGACATAGAAAGCTTTCATTTCTTTAATGGGAGAAGCAAATATTAAATAAGAATGTGCATCAAAAAAAGATAATTTAGAAGAGTGAGCAGTGCTTGGAGGAAAATAATGGAAATAATATAACTGCAAGTATGTAAAAAAATTTTTTATGAACAAAGTTGGCTTAAAGCACTTAATATGATAAAATGATGGAAGGAAGGAATGGGGGGAGGAAAAAAGAAAGAAAGAATGCATAAATTGTACTTGTATCTATGTTTAAGATTGTTAATTAATTTATTTAAAAAATGTGCAGTGAGCAGCAAAAATGTTCCTGAACTACTGTAATCACTGGATGAATGAAACATGATACAAACTCAAGTAGGTCATATTGTGAGGAGACAGGTATGTAAGATCATATAATGCTATATGGCAATGTCCAGGATAGCATTAAATTAGTATAAACAAAGTTTTATTGGGATGGGAACATGGTATAAGTAGTAATTAGTGCAGTTTTGAAAAGTCTAATGAACACAGTGTTTTCCATGCTAGACCTTAAAAAATTTAAAGCTCATCATTCATCCCTCCTTTCCTGTTAATGGGCATGTCCTCACTCCAACAACATAATGCTCATGGCAGCTTCAATGCTTTCTGCAATTTTTTCTTAACTGTGCTTTCCTAGCCACAGTGGTTGGTCTACAGATAGACTTGTGACCCACACTCTTAGCTCATAATTGATTAGTTTCAGGATGGACATCTAACCAAATTTAAACTCTTTTCATAGGAATTCTAAATTTGAGATTAAAGATAATAACACAGAGACTTCAAAATCAAAACTAAACTACAGAAAAATGATCACTGAAAACTGCCTGAAATGTAGCTGAACAGAAGTCTTATGACTAAGAATATACAGAAGAAGACACATCAAGACAGGTAGGAGGGCTGGAGGCTTAGAATGGGCTTGTCCTACACCCACATGTAGAGCTGAAAGATCTGGAGTAATATCTCCTCTGCAGAGGACCCTCCTGAGAAAGGAGCAATCCAAGTCCCACACCAGGTTCCCCAGCCCAGGGTTCCAGTGCCAGGAAGAGAAATCCCCATAATTTCTGGCTGTGAAAACCAATGGAGATTTCAGATGAGTGAGACAGAGGACTTCTAAAGTCCCAGGCAGTTCCTCTTAAAAGGCCTGCACATAAACTTACTCAGACGCACTCTCTCTGAGTTCTAGCATGGGGGCAGCTGCTCAAAAGGCACCAGGGATGTATGGGGAAAACTGAATCCTTTGGCTTCAGGGTAATGGCTGGAGGGGGCAGCATTCTCTCAGACAGAAGTTCTGGCAGAAGCCATTGTTCATTTGCTGAGTTCTCCCCACACAGAGCTGGCAGGCTGGCACCATATCTGAGTCTCCATCAACCTATCTAACAGTGTTTTCTCCATTCTGGTGATTCCCTGAGACTCTGCCCCATCCAAATTTTGGGCCCACCGTGTCTTGGCTTATGCTGTAGACTTTTCTAAAATCTCTCAAAGATTCACAAACCCCAAACAAGGAGCATCTGGCCTTGGCATGCCCCATACCTCTTGCTAAGCAGCCCCAACTTCAGTACTATCAGTAGCTGGCCTCAGATTTTAGCTTAGCCTCTCTCAGTTACCTCCAAGTCCAACACAAATAACAACCATCTGCAGATCACTTTGTAGCTCATATCGGGTAGCCCTACTCAGGGCACAGTCAGCAGCTGACCTTGACCTGCACCTCCCAAGAGACCCAGAACTAACACACCCACTGGCCAGCTTCAGACCACACCAAGCACCACTCAAACACCTCCACAAATGACACACTCAAAGGGCAGATTTGGTAGGAACCAGAGCCCCACTAAAGTAAACCCTGCTAGGTAGGGTCATATTCTGAACAATGGCTCCTCACCTGCAATCCCATCCAGTCTTACAAAAAATTAGCCTGAGTGTAAATCTCTCCAAACAGCAATCAAGGCTCAGCTACAACAGAACGCACACAACCCACACAAGGAATACGCCTATAGCACCCAGCCCTGTTGACCATAGAGACCGTGCCACTGGGCCCCAAAAGACACCTATTAAATAATGCTACTCTACCAAGAAGAATAGACATAACAACTCTACCTAACACATAGAAACCAACACAGGGTTACAGCCAAAATGGGGAGACAAAGAAACATGTCCCAAATTAAAAAACAAAACAAAACAATAGGAGAAACCTATAGAAATATAACTAAATAAAACGGAGGCAAGGAAATCTACTTGATACAGAATTCAAAACAATGGTTATAAGGATGCCCAAGGAACTTAGTAAGAACTTCAACAGCATAAAAAGGGACATAGAAATCATTAAAAAAAAAAAGTCAGAAATGATTGATACAATAACTGAAATGAAGAATACATTAGAGAAAAAGAACAGCAGATTAGATAAAGCAGAAGATGAAATCTGATTTTGAAGATAAGGTAACAGAAGACACCCAGTCAGAACAGGACAAAGAAAAAAGAATATATACATACAAAAAAGTGAGGATAGTGTAAGGAGCCTCTTAGACAACATTAAGCATACCAATGTTCACATGATAGGGGTACCAGAAAGATAAGAGAGAGAGCAAGGAATTGAAACCTATTTGAAGCAATGACAGAAAATTTTCCTAACCTAGCAAAGGAAATAGACATACAAGTCCAGGAAGTGCAGAGAGTTCCAAACAAGATGAACCTAAAGAGGCCCACACCAAGACACATCATCATCAAAATTCAAAAAGTTAAAGACAAAGACAGAATCTTAAAAGCAGCCAAAGAAAAGCAATTAGTTACTTACGAGGGCGCTCTGATAAGACTAATGGCTAGTTTCTGAACAGAAACTGCATGCCAGAGGGATTGGCATAAAATACTCAATGTGAGGAAAGCAAGGACCTAAAACCAAGATTACTCTACCCAGCAAAGCATCATTTAGAATCTAAGGACAAATAAAGAACTTTCCAGACAAGAAAAAGCTAAAGGAGTTCACCATACCAAACAAGTATTGCAAGAAATTTTAAAGGGAATTTTTTAAGAAGAAGAAAAAAACCTAAAAATATGAATAATAAAAATGTCAGTGAACACATATATATTAACAATTATTCTAAATGTAAATGAATTAAATGCTCCAATCAAAAGTAATACTGATGTTTCTCTCTCTCACCCTCCCTCCCACTCTATCTGAAGATAAATGGAAAAGTATTGGAGGATTACAAAAAAAAAAGAAGTGCAAATTGGTCATTACAAAATAGTCATGGGCAGGTAAAGTACAGCATAGGGAATATCATCACCAATATTGTAATAACTATGTATGGTATCAGATGGGTACTAGATTTATTGGGGTTATTGTTTTGTAAGTCTTATAAATGTCTAATCACAATGTTGTACACTTGAAACCAATATAATATTGCATGTCAACTGCACTTGAAAAAAATTTAAATGGTAATAATTCTGATATTTCTTCAATGGTAAGGCTGACAGGTATTCAACAGAAAGCTATTGAGAACTTTATTTACAAGCTAAAGAAGATGTATTTCTAAAAGATTGAAAGGGTCTCGAAGACAGAAGCAAATATTAAACCAAGAAAGAGAAACAGAATTTTCCAAGATTCTGTTTATCCTTAAAATCTAGCTTAAATCCTAAACTTTAACTGTTTTGATTTTTTTTTTAATTTACATTTATCTTAGCTCTTTCTAATTAGGATTGTGTTGCTTAAAGCCAAACACTTCTGGATTAATGAAATGATGAGAGGACACTCAAGGAAGAAAAGGCAAATAAGCAAAAACAAAGACTAAGACCGTTTTATGGGTTTTACTTGTTCAGGAAGTATAATGTCAGTATACTTACACTAGATATTCTACGAATAGGACAGGACAAGGAAAATAGGGGTAATTTAAAATAATAGATGTTATATATCTTAGTTTTGGTGATCACGTAGAAAAATTTGTTTAAATTAACAGCATTAAATTAAAGTTGCTGTCTAGCTTTGACTATTTGGTTCGCCTTGCTACTTCTTCAAAACTTTGCTTCATCAAACCCTTTCTTGCATTTCAGACACATTTTCCAAATATACCATTTCCCTAGGAAATGTCTTGACATTAAATTGATTTCTGGAGAGATAAAGGAGATATACTGAATCCCAACAAGAAAGCCAAAACCATACTCTGGGTGATCTACATAAGAATGTTAATATTGATTAGAAAGTAAAAGAAAAAAAAATACTGTCAAGAAGAGTAACCAATACATAGAAATTAGCTTTTCAGGAAAATGGTTGTGGTGGTTTTAAATGAGGAAACATGTTTTATTTATATTAGAGTCAACATGAAATGCTAATATTAATTTTTATCTGATTGGAACTTGAACTTGAAAAATTAAGGACAATGTACAATGAAAGTTGTGTACAATGAAAGTTAAACACAACATACTATTTTTTGTATTTTTGTTTGCGTGTTTTGTACCATTATGCAAAGGAGAGTCATCAGTCATCAAAATGAGTATAGTAAGATTTCGAGTTGAATTCAAATTCAAACTGAGCACGGAAGCAACATGCCAATATCTCCCGTTTTACCCCATTGATTTCTTACAGATAGAAAAATACTATTTGTTCATTTTGTCTTGAACAATGAATGTCAAAAACAAAATTATATTGGAAAATACAGAGGCTCCTAGAAGGCACTACAAAGACATGTAGATTCACTCATTACAAAGAAAGGATATAGTTTACAAAACTGAACATAATTTTCAATATTTAGAGCTACACGGTGTTCGATTCACGTTAGAGTGCAAATCTGCTCTACAAGTAAAGCCTTGTTTTGGCCAATTGAATTGAAAATTTTAAATTAATGCATTTCGTTATTGTGACTAGATAGAAAGTTTCTTGGAAGAATGATACAGTTATAAATAATTATATATATATTTTTCCCCAGCTCTATTAAGATATAATTGACATATAGCATTGTGTAAGTTTAAGGTATACGATGCAATGACTTGATATACATAAACATATATTGTAAAATGATTACCCCAATCAGGTTAATTAACATAGCTATCACCTCACAGTTACCCTCTTTTTTTTTCTTTGTGGTAAGAACTTTTAAGATCTACACACTTAGCAACTTTGAATTATCCATTTCAGTATTATTAACTATAGTCACCATGCTGTATATTACATTCCCAGAACTTATTCATTTATAACTGAAGTTTGTACCCTTTAGCCACCTTTACCCATTTTCTCCATCCCCCACAATTGGCAACCATCAATTCACTCTGTTTCTATGAATTTAGTTTTGTTTTTTTTCACATATAAGTGAGCAACTATATTAGGAGACATTTGAAATGTACATATTGGTTTGAACATTAAAAGTTTTTATTTATGTGATATTTAACTTGAACTGATACTTATATACTTCCTTTGTATTTTTGCACTAAAATATTTGAAGTATATTAAACTATAATAATTTAATATTGCTACTTTTAAATATAATGTAATTATTCAATGAAACATTAAACAAAGTAAAAAATAATTGTTTCTAGTACATGAATTATTGAAAATGTTTTTAACTGACACTGAGATAGACAAATCTTCATAATTTTCTACAATTAATATAAAAAATCTAATAATTCTAAAAATCTGAAACACAAAGAAATACAATTAAAGTTTGCAATCACTGATTAATAATAAAGGAACCCTGGCCTGTTTTTCTCAGTGGTTAGAGCATTGGCATGTGGACCAAAGGGTAGTGGGTCCAATTCCAGTCACGGCACATGCCTGGGTTGCAGGTTCGACCCCCTGCCCCAGTCTGGGTTGTGTGAGAGGCAATCAAACAATGTATCTCTCACATCAATGTTTCTCTCTCTCTCACTCCATTCCTCCCTCCCTTCCACTTTCTCTAAAAATCAATGAAAAAATATCCTCAGGTGAGGATTAACAAAATAATAATAATAATAATTAAGGAGAAGTGAGAAATATCTTTTTTTTTTTTTTTTTATTAAAGAGGAGTTCAGACCAGAGAGGAGATGTTTTTAGAAATGGACAGGTGAGACAAAGTGTTTGAAGTCTAAGGTAAACACTCTTGCACCTAGCAATGCAAGATAATGAGAACACAGTGCCACCAAGTACACCTCTCAACAACTTACATGTTAGATATGTTTCAGATGTACAAAATATCAGATGGTTATCTAATATGCAGACTGTTCCATCAGTTGGACTGATTTCATAGCCCATTTTCCCTCCATATACTATACCGGAGGATTGCAAGGTTTTTAAGAATTGTTTTTTTCCCTGTTGATGCTTAAAATTCTTTAAAGATACATCAAAGACACATTGTTATGAGATAATCAGTGTAAATAATTAGGAGACAGATATAACATATAGATTCAAATTCATAGAATTAGCCCTGGCCAGTTAGGCTCAGCGGTTGAAGCATTTGCCTGCGGACCAGAGAGTCCTGGGTTCGGTTCCCACTAGGGGCACGTACCAAAAAAAAAAAAAAAAAAAAAAAAAGACAAATTTATAGAATTTAGACTTTTTCTTTAATAAAGACACTGGGAATGATTTAATTTTACCTACATCAATGTTATATAATGAATTTATCCTTTATTACTTTATTACTGTATAAGTAAAGTATTAAATATACCTCAAAATAAAATGCATATTCATCTAGTTTGTTGTTTTAAATATTAAAGCTCAGATATTCTAGGATATTTCATTAAACATGACATAAAATGAAAATTACCAGGTTTCTGTGGAACTTGGTTATTTCTTAAGAAATGACTGTGCCGCCCAGCCAGTGTGGCTCAGTGACTAAGCATCAACCCATGCACCCAGATACCACCGGTTTGATTCCCAGTCAGGGCACATGCCCAGGTTGTGGGCCTGATCCCAGTGGGGGGCATGCAGGAGGCAGCCAATCGATGTTCTCTCTCATCAATGTTTCTATCTCTCTCTCCCTCTCCCTTTCTCTCTCTCTAAAAATCAATAAAGAAAAAAAAAAATGAAATGACTGTCCCACGCTCCAAAATGCATTCAATGTATTTCAATGCATGCACTATTTTTTTCTGTCAACCAATAATCAATCCAAAATGAAACTGGAACAAAGAAAAAGAATAAATTAAAATACAAAGTCTTATTTAAAGAACTACACATACAAAAAAGGACTGAAGATTGTCTGAGTTGTCTATGAACAAAAACATAAAAAACAATCTTTAAGTAAAATACTATTTTAAGGAAATTTTATTAACTTTGTGGCCCCTTTGCAAATGTATATGCATGTTTTTCTATTTTGTATAGCAGCATTTAGAAATTCCCATGTAAGCTTATGTTTTATGCACACGTGTAACAGATGTGCAATCAAGTTGGCAGATAGAAAGCAAAAAGGAGAAAAAGAAGAAACCAAATGTGTAATAGGATTCAAGAGGCTGGTTGTCCTGAGGTTGAGGAACAGTTACAGTTGAATAAATAAGGAAGATGGATGGAAAGAATTTAAGTTAAAGTCGGACAATGAAATGTTTGAATTTATTGTTATGAACCACAGCCATTCTGGGTGTCGGCCATGTTTACGGTGGTGTTCTGGGAATGGGCAGTAGAGGAAAATTAGTGATAATGATCACTTGAAACCTACAGAGATTTGATGCTAAGGAAAAATCATTACAGAAATATATTAAATCTTTTTTTTTCATTTTAAAATTCTACCATATATTTCAGCATTGCTGAAAATTTTATCTCTAGACACTTTAAGTAATCAAATTCTACTATATGCCAGGCACTGAGCTGAATGTTTTACATATGTCACTTCATTTAATCCTCACAATTAACACATGAAAATATGTAGCATTGTAACCCTCAGCTTATAGATGAAACAACTGTAAATCCAAAAATGTGAGTAATTTTTTCAAAATTGCACAGGATATAAGTGGTAAAATAGGGGGGCCAAAGCCACACCATCCAACTGCATGAACTGTATTCATTTTTAAGCATGATAACATTATACAATTAGCCAAAAACAGTATCAGGAAAAAGAAGATATTGAAAATGAATGGCAGAAATAACAATAGTATTTAAGTATACAGTACAAGTAATATTTTCTTGCAGCGTTTATTAACTTTGGACTCTTAGAGATCCATTAGCAAATCTAATGAAATCCAGGAACATTACCTAAAGAAAATGCACATACATGTATGTTTTAAAGTGGTTTTGTATAATCTCTTTGAAAAACTAAAGAAAAGCAAATTGAAAGATGTATTAAAATGATTGGCACACAGAAACATACATTTGAAACTCTTGGGTAAGATACTTAATACTTTGTGCAACATGGGAGATTTGTCTAAAAAACTTGTTATTTTTTTTGTAGTCACTTTCGGCTTTAAGGATTTTAAAATATAGTTGTGATCAGAATTAATGAGCTCCAGTTGACAGAACCATCCATAGCATTATGATATTCCTTTAGGTGAGACATGAAAATTCTAAACATCCTGTACTTTCCTAAGGTTCTATCTGCAAGGAATTATACCAAAAGACACCTTTACGAGTTGTTCGATTTTTTTTTTTTTTTTTGCAAAGGTGAGTTCCCCACAGGATTGATATTGGTAATTGGTTCAAAGCAAACTACCTCTCCAAAAGGTGCCACTTTTTGTCTAATTGGAGCTTAGAGGCCAAAACAAGAGGGTTTTAAAGTTCTTTGTTTCCAAAGCAGACTTAGAGCCGCATTCAAGGGCATGCGCATCCACACTCCTCAGCACATTGTTCAGAAACTTCTGTGGTGAGGCAGGTTCTTATCTTGTGAGAATTATTGATTTCTTTTTAAGTTAAAATTGGCATTTTTAGGGCTTATTATTTGCTTCCCTCTGGCAGCTGCCATATTGCTGTGAACATGACTGTCTCTGCCGTCATTTGTGACAGACTCCGTAGGAGGCCCGTCAGGAAATTTTGGTCTGAGACTCTACCCGAGCGCAGATTTAACAATCAGAAGACGCCTACACTTTAATAAAACATTAAACACACCCCTGGCATCGTGAGGACTGAAAGCGAGACAGGGGTACACTCTGAGCAGTCTGTGGTGTTCCAAGAGGATCAAAATGAGACCATCCTGCTGTTTTTGTTGTTCCAGACACTGGTCAAATCCTTGTGTCACTAATTTGTGAAGATATCTGTTTAGTAATGACCAAAATGGTAAATGTATTTAAAACAAGTCATAGATAAAATAGTAAGAAATAGAAAAACTTATGTTCAATTCTATGCTCATTCTTTCCAGAAGAAGCACACAAAGGGAAATAATGACAATGTTTTTCCTTCATCTTTTGTATCTTATAAATTATGTGATTGTTCGTGCCAATTAGTACATCCTGTCTTATCTTCAAACCATTTCTGAAGAAACTATGAGTAGAAGAAAAGAAATGTGTAGAAGATTTAAAAATGAGAATAAACGACCAGATCTGAAAAATAAAAATGGATTATCTATTTGTGCACTATAAACATATGATTATTAGCTCTGTGGAACAGTGTGCAGTCCTCTGAGACTCTGAAAGATATAGTAGTTTTAAGACTGAAACTGGCCAAATTTATTTATGCATCGTTATAAGCAAATGGTGGGAATAAAACAACAATTTAGCCAAAGTGCCTCCCTGAGATATTTATAAATAAATTCCTAGTACACCAAGCAGGTTATATGGAACTACAGTTTGAAATTATAATTTGAAGAAATTACTGTACTTCAGGGTGATTATAATTAATTATAAAAATCTGATCATTGATATTAACTATGTTTAGGGGAATATTATTCCAGGAGTTGGTTACATGTTCTCAGACAAAAGGATAATCCAACCACCCAGAGATTTCCTTGTGCTCATTTTTCAGAAGACAAGTGACTTGGACTGAAAATATGATGCTTTGGTCCCTATGGTGTGATTCTTCCTGTGTTGGTTTAGCCCATTAACTTCTGTTGCTCTAATTCTATTTTCAACTTCCGATTATAATTTATTTGACCATGAAGCTTTCCTCTGGGTAGAGAATGAACTGAGATCATTCAAACATTTTAGTCTCCTGCACAGTTGATTCTTTCATTGCAAATTACCAGATTGTAATTCTGTTTGGATTAATACCACTCTGTGCGAAATTGAGTAATATGATTTCTCCTTGTGAAAATCATTTAAAATTTCAATTGTAGGGAAAAAAATAACATAAAATAAAAATGTTTCCATGCTTCGAAGCTTCAAGTCAAATTCCTGGAATGTGATTAAGGAAATGGGCGTCCTCCATGTTAAGAGGCATTGCCAGAGACAGTCGATTACATCAGCCAACCAGTCATCTTTCCTTCACGGCACTCAGCTTTTGTGAACTAAACTAAGTCATTTTGGCCCTTTAGAATATTAGGCTATTTTGGTAAATAGTCAATCTGTAGGCTTCAGAAATTAGAGATGAGGGCTTTCATTTGCCATTCTCACAATCTTTCTTCTAGGTGGAGTTACCGGATGAGAGCAAGTCTCTGAATGCATTCGTACTAGCAAGCAGGCAGAAATTAAGTCACACAACATATTCTTGTGAGCTCAGCAAAGGTGCAGACATTCCTAAGCACTTTGTATGATTGATTCAAGGCACATGCAATAATATTTCAGCAGCAGGAGCCAGCTAACCTTTACTTGGAATCTCATTACAGAATCTTCCATTATGTGGCAAAAAAAAAAAAAAAAATAGGAATCAAATGGACGTCCTGTTCACAGAGCACCAATGCAAGGGGTATAGATTGTTATATTTTGGTTCATACAAGGGTAAAGTTCTTGAAAAATATTTAGAGCTAATTCATACATCTAGAACAGCAAAGTTGAATTATTTCTAACACTTCGTACGTTGGTACAGTTAGTCTCTTGCCATCAACCCAGCAATCATGACAGTATTTTACTGACAATCATTTTGCATTAGAAAAAGTTAAGTTGTAAGTTTTGCCTAAATCTCCATCTCTGCAGCCTTTTTATATGCAACATTCACTAAGAAGCTGAAGTCAAATAAAACTTTGGTTTACATCCAGTGAGGTAGGGGGAAGAATTTGAAAAGACCACACAGTGTGTTAGCACTCTGTCCAAATTTACATGTCCTCTGAGGACATGATAGGGACAGGGCTATAAGGTTGCTAGCTAGTATCTGTTGCATCTCTGTGTTTTCTTTCACATCAGTGGGAAAGGCACGTCTCTCAAGACAGTCACTTTTACCAATTTCAATGAAGTGGCAGATCACTGATGGACAAGCCCAAACTGATTCTCATGAAAACAGCTTAGGGAAAAATGGTACCCTTGGGAAGAGTTGTGTCTACCTGGATAGGAATACAGTGATATCTAGACCAAGTATGATGTTGTTGACACTATTGCTAACTCCACAGGGGTCGTTCATCAATGCCAGCCTTTACGCAGAAAAATTGTGAACTGATTTGAATTATGCTTTCTTTCCTTAGTGTGTCAGAGAAGAACACAATGAACTATTGACAAGCCAATTACCATCCTCTAGTCTAGGTAGATGTAATGATATAGTAGAGTTTTCTTTTTCTTGCTTTTGGTGCCCCCACAGGTAACCCCAGGAGACTAAAAGGCTTCCTTGATAAGGGTCCCCGCTCCTCCTGCTTTTGCTCTCCAGCTCAGTGAAGAACTGTCTAGAAGAAACGTTCACGTGTCACAAAGACACCTTGATAGCTTTCCACTCTTTCTTTCTCTGTCTTTCTAAAAAAAATAAGCAGGACTGGTGGGAAAGAGGAGAAAGAGGGCAAGTTTTCCTCCTCCACAAATCACTGTCCCAAACTTGTGGGAAATGCTTCGGAAATTATTGATAAATAGGATCTTCAATCTTAAGCACTTGGACCTTCAATACTTTCAGCAGAAACTTCAGTTTCCCTTTCCTAGGATCTTTTTAGCTGTGATTGGTGATTCTCCCTCTCTAATTTACTCTCCATGCATTATGCTACTTCAATGTGGGTTGCTGCTATGGCCCCGATTTCCAGTGTCTTGTGTGTGTGTGTGTGTGTGTGTGTGTGTGTGTGTGTGTGTGTGTGTATACAAAACAAGAGAAAAGGTACAGGAGGTCCTCCCTGCAGCCTTAAGCTCTGCTCCTCCTCCAACACCTCGAACCCCTCGCTCTCACAAACGTACCAGCAGTGAGTAAGAGAGACTAAACAAGAGCATGGATTCTGAATCAGAATTGCTCAAATAACAAGCAACTATTTTCAGAGTGTGCATTTCTCTGTCTATTAAGTTTAACCTCTCTGAGAAGTGTAGATTAAAGCTGGCACATACACATTCATGTTGCACTTTGTATACTGAACCATTTCAAAGTACATTAAGGCAATATAATAATGCCATCACAGATTTATTCTTCAATATTAAATATATCATATTTTGCATTAATATTATACCATAATTTCTTGAAAAATCTCAGATGGCCTTATGAGTTCATTCAGTATTTTTATTTTATTTTATTTTAATAATTAATTTATTATTTTTCTCCTTTTCCCCCCATAGACACCCTCTTCTCAATACCCCCCCCAGCATTGTTGTCTATGTCCATTGGTTAAGTATATATGCATATACATTCTTTGGTTTATCTCTTCTCTTCCCCCTGCCCCCCTCCTCTAAAGTTTGTCAGTCTGAATCCTACTTCTTTCTATGTCACTGGGTCTATTTTGTTTATCAGCTTATTTTGTTCATTATATTTCACAAATAAGTGACATCATATACTATTTGTCTTTATCTGATTGGCTTATTTCACTTAGCATTATACTCTCCACATCCCTCCATGTCATCTCAAAGGATAAGAGATCTTTCTTTCTTATAGCTGCATAGTATTCCATTGTGTATATGTACCACACCTTTTTTATCCACTCATCTATTGATGAACACTTGGGCTGTATCCAGATCTTAGCAATTGTAAATAGTGCTACTATGAACATAGGGGTATATATTTTGTTTATTGTGGGGTATATATATTCATTAAAAAGAACTTCAAAGGAGAAATTGACAGCAATACAATCATAGCAGGGGACATCAACACCCCACTGACAGCACTGGGTAGATCCTCTAGATAAAAAATTAACAAGGGAACAGAGACTCTAAATGATGCACTGATCAAATGGATTTAACAGATATCTACAGAGAATTACACCCCAAAACTGCAGAATTCACATTCTTCTCAAGTGTACATAGGACATTCTCAAAGATAGACCACATGTTAGCACACAAACTAAGTTTCTACATGTTCAAGAAGATTAAAATCATGTCAAGCATCTTCTCAGATCACAATGGCATGAAACCAGGAATAAATTACAATAAAAACACTAAAAAATATTCAAATGCATGGAGGCTAAATAGCATGTTATTAAACTATGAATGGGTTATTAAGGAAGAAATTAAAAACTTCCTGAAAAACAATCAAAATAAACACACAACAACACAAAATCTATGGGACACAGCGAAAGCAGTCCTGAGAAGGAAGTTCATAGCACTACAGGCCTACCTCAAGAAATAAGAAAAAAATTCTAATTGATTATCTAACCTCACAACTTGAAGATCTAGAAAGTAAACAAAAACAAAAACCCAGAGCAATTAGAAGGAAAGAAATAGTAAAGGTCAGAGCAGGCATAAATGACATAGAGACTAAAAAAAAAAAAAAAAAATTCAAAAGATCAATGAAACAAAGAGCTGGTTCTTTGAAAAGATAAACAAGATTGATGGACCCTTATCTAGACTTACCAAGAAACAAAGAGAGGGGGCCCAAATAAATAAAATCAGAAAAGAGGAGAAATAACAACTGACACCACAGAAATACAAAGAATCGTTAAAGACTACTATCAACAATTATACGCCAACAAATTGGACAATCTAGGTGAGATGGACACATTTCTAGAATCACGCTGTCTCCCAAAACTGATTTGGGAAGAGATTGAAAATTTGAACAGACCAATAACAACTAAGGAAATTGAAGATGTAATCAAGACTCTCCCAGCAAACAAAAGCTCAGGCCCAGATGGCTTCACAGGGGGTTTTACCAAACATTCAAAGAAGAACTAACACCCATTCTCCTCAAACTACTCCAAAAATTTTAGAAGAAGGAAGGCTTCCAAATTCATTTTATGAGGCCAGCATAATTCTAATTCCAAAACCAGATAAAGGCACTACAAAGAAAGAAAACTACAGGCCAATATCCCTGATGAACATAGATGCCAAAATCCTTAACAAAATATTAGCAAATCGGATCCAGCAATATATTAAAAAAATTATTCACCATGACCAAGTAAGATTCATCCCAGGGATGCAAGGCTGGTACAATGTTTGCAAATCAATAAATGTGATACACCCCATAAAAAAAATGAAAGATAAAAAACATATGATCATATCAATAGATGCTGAAAAAGCATTCGACAAAATCCAGCACCTATTTCTGATAAAAACACTCAGCAATGTGGGAATAGAGGGATCATATCTCAACAGAATAAAGGCCATGTATGAAAAACCTATAGCCAACATCATACTCAATGGGCAAAAACTAAAAGCATTTTTCTTAAGAACAGGAACTAGACAGGGATGGCCACTTTCATTACTCTTATTTATCATAGTACTGGAAGTCTTAGCCACAGCAATTAGACATGAAGAAAAAATAAAAGGGATCCCAGTTGGAAAGGAGGAAGTAAAACTGTCATTATTTGCAAATAACATGATATTGTACATAGAAAATCCTAAAGACTCCATCAAAAATCTACTAGAGCTAATAAAAGAATTTGGCAAAGTAGGAGCATACAAAATTAACATCAAGAAATTGATGGCATTCTAATACACCAATAATGAACTCACAGAAAGAGAAACTAAAAAAGCAATCCCACTTACCATTGCAGCAAAAAAATTAAGATACCTAGGAATAAACTTAACCAAAGAAGTAAAGGACTTATTCGCAGAAAACTATAGGACGTTGAAAAAGGAACAAGAGAAAGATATAAAAGCAGAAGCATATACCTTGTTCATGGATTGAAAGACTTAACATCATAAAAATGTCCATACTACCCAAAGCAATCTATAGATTTAATGCAATCCCCTTTAAAATATCAAAGACATATTTCACGGAATTAGAACAAATACTCCAAAAGTTTATATGGAACCAAAAAGGCCCAGAATAGCCACAGAAATCTTGAAAAAGAAGAACAAAGTAGGAAGGATCACAATACTGGATATCAGTTTATATTACAAAGCCATTGTATTCAAAACAGCCTGGCACTGGCACAAGAACAGGCAGAAATTTTTAA
Source organism: Tadarida brasiliensis (assembly GCA_030848825.1). NCBI lineage: Eukaryota > Metazoa > Chordata > Mammalia > Chiroptera > Molossidae > Tadarida > Tadarida brasiliensis. The sequence goes on along the minus strand of CM061257.1, from coordinate 40,306,566 downwards.
TGTATTTTGGTGCTCCTATATTGAGTGCCTATATGTTTACCCAGGTTATATCTTCTTGTTGGATTGATCCTTTCAATATTATGTAGTGGCCTTCTTTGTCTCTAGTTATTGCCCTCATTTTGAAGTCTATTTTATCAGATATGAGTATTACTACCCCAGCTCTTTTTTCCTTTCCATTTGCTTAGAAAATTTTTTTCCATCCCTTCACTTTCAACCTACATGGGTCTTTTGTTGTGAGGTAGGTCTCTTGTAAACCACATATATATGAATCATGCTTTCTTATCCATTCAGTTACTCTGTGTCTTTTGATCAGAGCATTTAATCCATTTACATTTAAGGTTATTAATGATATGTGCTTATTTATTGCCATTTTTGTTTATTGTGGTTATTTTTTTTCTGCTTATTACAGCAGTCCTTTTGACATTTCTTGTAGTTCTGGTTTAATGCTAATATATTCCCTTAGTCTTAGTCTTTTTTTTTTTTTTTTTTTTTTTTTGTCTGGGAAACTCTTTATTTTACTTTCTATTTTGAATGATAGTCTTGCTGATTCAGATCTTTGTTTTTCATGACCTTGATTACTTCATGCCATTCCCTTCTGGTCTATAGTGTTTCTGTTGAGAAGTCAGATGATAGCCTTATGGGGGTTCCATTGTAGGTAACCTGTTGCTCATCTCTTGCTGCCTGTAGGATTCTCTCTTTGTCTTTAATGTTTGGCATTTTAATTACTATGTGTCTTGGTGTGGGGCCTGCTTAGGTTCTTCTTACTTGAGGCTCTCTGTGCTTCTTGAACTTGTATGCCGTTTTCCTTTACTAAGTTAGGAAAGTTTTCTGTTGATATTTCTTCAAATATATTCTCTAACCCTTGCTCATTTTCTTCTACTTCTAGAACTCCTATGATGCAGATGTTGTTACATTTCATATTGTCTCACAGTTCTCTTAAGCTGTCTTCCTGTTTTTTATTTGTTTTTTTTCTTTTTGGTTCTCTGATTGGGTGATTTTTTTTTCTACCCTGTCTTCTATTTCACTGACCCAATCCTCAGCTTCCTCTACTCTGCTGGTTATTCCTTCCAATGTGTTCTTTATTTCTGCTATGTTGTTCTTCATTTTTGCTTGGTGGTTTTTCATTTCCAATTGGTTGAGTTTTTTTTTTTTTTTTTTTCAGATAGAATGGGAGGGAGTGTGGGAGGGATAGAGAGAAAGAGAAACATCAATGTGAGAGAGACACAATGAGTGGTTGCCACCCACACGACCCCAACCGGGGTTGGTGATTAACTGCAACTGAGGTACGTGCCCTTAGTGGGAACTGAACCCAGGAATCTCTGGTCCGCAAGCTGACGTTCTAACCGCTGAGCCAAACAAGCCAGAGCCAATTGGTTGATTTTCAACTTTTCTATATCTTTATTCATTCTGTTGAGCTCTTTACTCATGCTGTTGAGCTTCCTCATTATTACTACTCTGAACTTTAGCTCTGACAACTTGCTTAATTGCATTTTATTTATCTCTTCTTCTGTAGAATTCTCTCTTTTTTTTAAATTTGGGATTTCTTTCTTTGTTTCACCATTTTGGCTGTCTCAGTGTGTTTTGGAGCCTGACAAATTTTCCCTGTGGGTGTTGGTGTTCTGCTGATTGTGTCTCCCCCTACTGGGTTTGGATTAGTGTGGGAGGACCCATGGTAAACACCACTATCAAGTCTCACCTTCCTGGGTAGATTTGCAGGCCAATCAAAAGTTCAGTTATCCTCTAGGTTTTGCCTGCAGGTAGCCTCAATTTGGCATCCCTTTTCCGTTCCTGGTTATATGGGTTCTTTCTAGCTGCTTTTCTGTTGGTTTTCCTCAATGATTTGTCTTTATTTGAGTTGTAATTCCAGTTTGGTCCTGAGAGATGGTCTGTGTAGTTTCCAGTCACTCTGCCACCATTTTTCTAAGCTTCATTCAGATATGTTTAGAATGACATTGATAGTTGTATATTTATACAACTTGCTCTTTTAGTTTTAAGATTGTCCATGTGTCCAAGACAGCATGCCAATATGAAAATTACCAGTCCAGTGGGTGTGGTTCAGTGGTTAAGCATCGACCCATGCACCAAGAGGTTACCAGTTCAATTCCTGGTCAGGACACATGCCCAGGTTGTGGGCCCAATCCCCAATGGGTGGCATGCAGGAGGTGGCCAATCAATCTTCTCTCTCATTGATGTTTCTATCTCTCTTTCCCTCTCATTTCCTCTCTTTCTAAAATCAACAAAGAAAAAAAATTATAAAAAAAGAAAATCATCAAAATAGATTATAATTGATTATTTACTTTTTTTTAATTATTATTTATATAGTTCTGATTTACTGTTAAGTGAAGAAGATAAATTAACCAAATTTCATTATGCACTTTCCATGTAATCTAAAAGATTCTCCAAATTTTCCATACTTTAACTATTTTTAAATACTGTAAAGTTTTGTAGATCTGTAATAAGCATTTCAAATAACAGCAAACTGATGCTTATTAAGGAAGTACTTTTTACAAAAACTGTGCTATTTTAACAAGATTTAAGATAATGCAAAAATGAGACTGAGAACTTATCTAAGCCAATTCATTAGTAGTTGTGACTGAATCAAATTCTATTCTTGTCTTATTCCAAAGCCTACATTAGGATCCTTATTCTGTCATGCCCCTTCTATTTTGCAAAATAAAGCATAAGGATTAGGAAACTGATATGTCTAAGGCAAAATCACCTTTTTAGTGGTGGCAGTATGCAAAAACTTGTTGTTTCACACCATATTTAGTGGTGTTCCTTCCACCTCTGTTTTCAATACGTTCCAAAACACTCTAAGTCAAACTAAAATAAAAAATATGAATGCTCTTGTTTATAAACCTGAAATTATATTAAATATTTTTATGTAATTAGCACAGCTCTTTTGTCATGGTGCTACTTGCTATACACTACAAGAATACCTTATCAAGTCAGTATATGACTTTAAATGGTATTAATCAATGGGCTTATTCAGTAAATAAAGTAATTTCATAATAATTAGTAAAAAGGGATTGACAACTAATTTTTCTATAGGTCTTTATAAACTGGAGCTATAACTGAATAAAGGTAGTTATTGATAAAATATTTTGTTAATCGTAGAACAGAGAAAGAAAAAAATAATAACTAATCTTCTACCATTGTGTCCTAATCTTGTTACATAACGTTCCAATGACCTCTTTTGTTTCTGTCTATCTTTCTGGCATTGGCACTGATGGCCTTTGCTTTGGCTTTTCTTTTAGGGTTGTTTGTATTTGCCCACCCTGGAGCAGATGACAAGTTTGTTGACTCTCCAGTATACTAAAGATAATGTCTCCCCTGAAGCAAAGATTGGGCAGTTTTTCTTCAAGTCCATTATAAAAGATTTGGGTTTCCTAAATTCAGGGTTCCTCAGAGATGAGGCAAACCTACTATATGCACAGATCCATCTGGGTCTCTTCACTTCACCCAATGGGACTTGGAGGTCAAAGAGAACCAATGCAAACATAAAGCTCAGGGTGCTCAATGTGCCATTAGTAATAAATTCTTTTTGTCTCTGAACTAAGAGCCTTTGACCTCTGCCAGCATCCCTGAAACTTTAGAAGGATAATTTGTGAGCTTGCAAGTAGTGTGCAATTATAGTTACCTCCACAGTTATTGACATTGTCATGATCAAATCTTTATTCTTTCCTTTAATGAAAAGCAGAGATATAGTACATGTACTGCAAAAAAGGTGTTAATCTCCCAAAAAGAATTGAATGTAAAATGACAGAAGCATTTGATGTACCTTTCTAAAAACATTTTTAGATTGTTTTTATTAAGACTGCCTTCAGTTGATAGTTCACAAGTCAAAAATTAAATTTTGACTTGTTTTTAATATTTAAAAATTTGAAAGTAAAAAGAAATCATCCCATTTCTGTTGTGTATATCCAGGAGTGGAATTCTGGGTCCTAGGACATGCATATGTTTACCTATGATAGATACTGACAACCATTTTTTTCTGGGTGGCTTTATAAAATTACACTCCCAACAGCAGTGTATGAGAGTTTATTTATGGTGCCTTAAAACTGAAAACAACCAAATATTTTTTGAATTAGAAGAAAGAATTGGGAGGCCATATCTCCATTTAGATGAATCATCATCTTCAGAGTGTAAGAAACATTGTAAATCTTAACTTGTAATCAGAAACCATGTCATTATGTGTAACATCAAGTATTTACATTGCCATGGAAGAGGCATACATGCAAAGAATGACACATTCAAGCAGTATTATATGACTTTTGGGAAAATATGGATTTATATAAAAATAAAATGGTACAGAGCTTAATTTTTCATGAATACAACCACTCTCCAATGCATGTGCCATTAAAATATGTGGTTGCTAGTCTCCAAAGATGGCCTCAGAAATGTACCCTCTTTTAAAATCTGAATGGATTTATTTACTAGAATACAATGAAAGTGATGTTCTGAAACTCCCAAGCTCATAGCTTAAGATGACTGACAGCTTTTACTTCCTGTCTCTTCAGATATAGCCTCTATGCCCTAAGAAGCCCAAGTCAAATAAAGAGACCAAGTGGAGCATAATCAAAGAACTATATTCAACAGCTGTTGGTAAGCTCCCAGCCAAGGGTCACATGAGCCATATGAGTGAGCCAGTTTGGACAGCCTAGTCTAGTTGAGCTCCCAGATAGGTCTACCTTAGGTGACATCACTTATACCACAAGAACCACTGGGACAATCCCAGTCATCCTACAAAATCATGAACGAAAAGAAAGTGGTTCTTGTTTTAAGCTATTAGATTTTAAGGCGGTATATAGTAATAGATAACCACAATAATACATGTATTAGTATTTTTCAAAATAGAGAAATCAAGGAGTTAATATTTGTATGTACACACACATACCAATTTTGGATTAACATTTTTTAAATGTTCATTTTGGGTGTCTTGCTGGCAACATAATTAAGGAACACTGACAAGTGTCCGTGTAAAGTCAGTATGATTACTCTCAGCATGACAAAAAGTGATTTTCAAGCCAATAACTCGCTTTTCAATTGACATGTAATACCACACAATATGCATTTGCTGAAATTGTTCTCTGTGCACTAAGATGTTTCTTAGATTTTGGAAAAAAAAATAAAACTGGAAATATATGTCAGACCTGCTGGTGATTAAGCTATAGAAGGCAATAATGGTATTGCATTTTGAGAAATTAATACTTTCTTCACTAGTATTCTATGTTTCTTTAATTTTTTTTTCCATCATTGGGCAGTTTTAGCCACAGTATTCATTTCCCGTGGGGAAACAGAAGTGTCAAATTCTTGATCTTTGATATTCAAACCCCAAGGTGGACATAAGGTATTCTCAGTTTAATTGTTTTCCTTTATTCAAAGAAGAAAAAAAATCTTCTTCATATAAACATCGTTTTTTTTTTCTCTCTTTCTCTTTTACTACTATGATTAAAAAGTAGATGAGTAAGAAAGAAGAAAAGTAAGAGGGAGATGGAGAGAGAGAAAGAATGAGAGACAGAGAAGGGGGGGGGGGAAGGGAGGGAAGGAGGAAGGGAAAGAGAAAATGATATTCCAAACAGCAGTATCCCTCCTCAGGACCTCATATCAGGCTTAGATACTGGGTCATGATAATCCTTCCCTCTGAGCCTGAGCACAGCTGTGATTTCTTCTCAGGTTGATACTCTAGAAAATCATTACCAATTTATTGAAAATGGCAAGTGAGATAAAATATATTTCCTATTCTTATTATAGATGGATCAATTTTATTTTCTCTTGAGAAATTATCAAAACTGATACATAACTGTAATTATTAGCACATCAGTTCATATTTTCCTCCTCATAAGTTATCAGTGTATATGAATTCTTTCATATATTCAAGCTACATATGCCAAAAGCACTGTTTATATGCTTGAGATACAGAGTACTATAATTGTTCTGGTCTTTGAGGAACTTAAAAACTAATATAAACAAGAAGTGATGAAAAGACAGAGGAAAAGAGAAAGAAGAAATATAAAAATGTAGCATTGCTACAGAAGGAGGATGAATAAGAAAAGAGAAGGTTATGCTTGAGCTGAACTAGGCTTTTACAAATTGGACATCGCAGCTATAGCAGAGAAAGTGGTGTGTGCAGAGGCAGGGAGATGGGACAAAGGAGCAACTGAGCAAGTGTAAAATAGTGCAATTTCAACAAAATACTGTTACTACTGTTACTGTTACTACTTTTCCCTGCTATTCCCCCAATTCCTAAAATAGTGCTTGCCACATAGTAGGTGTTCAATAGTGTTCCCTGACTGAATTATATTCTCTCATATTCTTGCCTGAAGTACTTCTGAGTTTAAAAGGAGACAGGGATACAAAATATGACTTTTCTTTGTTCATGTCGTTTCACACAATGAGTTCAGCATTAAATTTTACACGAGGAAATAGTTCAATAGATTTGAATTTGAAGTTGTTAGTTATGCATAGTTTTCATTATCATTTCATAACACTGTCAAGTGGCTGGAGAAGGAATTTACTTCGCTTGAGGCCTGGCTTAGTTCTGTCTGTGTATTCTGCTGCCGGGTAGTCAAGCATATTTTTTTAAAGCTATTTCCTAGTGTTCTTCTGAATTGAGCAATACCCTAGGGAGCTGTCAAAGCATTGCCTGAGGTGATTTCATATGTTTGTGCTTATAATTGTGAAAATGTAGCTGCAGTGGCACAGCATGAATTTGTACCGGGACAGGTCTGCATTGTTTTACATCTGCTTCAACAGTGCTCTGCCATCCAGAAGCAAGAGGAGAGCCATGAGGGTGTGAGTCATCGCACCTGGGTAATTATCGCTGTGGGCAAAATGGAAAGTCACTGGGAGAAAGAGGGGAGTACTAAGGACAGCACTGAAATAGCAAACTAGCAAAAGAGTAGGAAGATGGAAATAAAGAGTCTTAGGGAGTTCAGTGGATTGAGTAGTGCATCACCCACCCATTCCATGTTGAGTGGCTGAGAGCCCTGAGCTGAGTATATCTAGAGGCATAACTCTCGGGCAAAGAAACCCCATCATCCATGTCATTCATAACTCCTCCTCCTGGGGGAGTCCACATCCAAAGACTGGTGCTAGGAAACCAGCATAGTTCTCATAAGTGAAGATGGAGGTGGGAGGACAGTGTCAACCTTGCGTCAAGGTCAGTCAATCTAAAGGGACCTCCCAACTCTCCATGGGATTAGCTAAACTCCTTGTGACCATATCACAATTCAGTTCCTCCCTTTTCCCAATCCTACGTCTTTACTCATCCACTAAGTGTTGAGGCTAAGGGTGATCCTAAATACTAATCCTCCTCATGATAGTCCTACATGCATATTTCCAGCTCAAAGTCTGTTTTCCAAGGAATCCAAGATAATGTATTTGGTGCCAAGAATTATCTAATGAATTGGTCTCTGAGAATATTTTAGAGACTGGCTGGTGATAAGAACCTCATCACTTGTAGTAGGTGAAGCCCTAATAACCCCTGGCATGCTGTAGCAGTACAATTGTTAAAACATTTATTGGTAGAAAATTGATATAGGACACCAGCGAAATGTATTCTACTAGTGGTCACAATATCTCAGGCATTCAAGAGGTTTAAGACATACTAATTACAAGGACAATGGAATTAGACAGCTATGTTGAGTGCCATCAATGCTTTGGAAGAGGAAAATGAAATGCTGAGGGTGATTAATTATCAATTACAGCTGCTTTAGCAATACTGGCTAAAAGTCAAAGTGACTCCTTGGCAGCACACAATGATACTTATCTCCTGCAGAGGAAGATTACAGGAGTAGCAGAGCTCCAGAGAAATGAATTCTCATCTAGTTAGTCTGCACCACCAAAGTCAGGGCTCTGGCTGAGCAGTGGGGCACTGAGGCTGCATGTGGACATCTGACTTAGTGTTCTTGAAAACCTTGAATTTTGTATCTCTCTGAACCTACTAACTATGTGGAAGTCGCTCCCTCATTTCTCTTAGTGGCTAGCATTTCTCACTTGCATGAAAATGGCAAAGATGTAAGGATCTAACCCCACCACCTGTCCTGACCACTAGGCTGTTAACTATGGTCACTGTACAATGTATTTCAGCTAGTAAAGTGATGGGCCTCCTAAAGGAGGAAAGGGTCTATATTCCAAAGGAGCTGCAGGACCTAGTCCACACATACTGGAAAAAGCTCTGAAAGTATGTATAATACTAGATTCCAAAAGAGCTGTAGTAAGGCAGGTGGAAAATAGGAATGGAAAAGGGAAAGCTTATGATTTGGGAGTATTCTCTCAGTATATAGGATTTAATACACTAGGAAAGGATATTAAATAGCCAGGACTTAATGCCTTGGATGATAATACTGCTAAGATGCCTGCTGGAATCCTCTGAAGTGTAATGCACCATATTAGGTGCAGCAGATATGTCACTGACTACTTGACAAACAGTGGAAGAGAGGTCAAAAGGCTTAGAGAAATAAGCATGCTTGAGTAGCTATACATTGCAAATTTAGAAAACCCATCGACTGATTATGCTCCACAGAGGAGCCCAGAAGACATCTCATTTCATAAAGTGATAAAGCATATACTGGTGAGAGTCTCATTGGGTATCTTTGTGAAGCTCAAGAATGATTGTACTCTTGTAGGTCAGGCTAATGGTAGGGGATGTTGTAATACAAATAAGTTTGCTGAGAGCAATGGTGATGATAGGATCCTGACAAAATAGAAGCCAAATATCAGAGCCTAAGTGTCAGAAAAATAAAAATAGAAATGTATATCATAATGGGCAGCAGTTGGCATGGCAGCTGGGAGAGTTTGATCCACAGATAGTTACGAGGGTAATAAGGAGAATATTCATCTATAATGGCAAGAGAGCTGGCCAGAAAATAAGAATATAAGTCAATCTATAAAATCTAAATAAATAGGATTGGATGATAAGAAAACTAACAAAACAACCCCCATAGAAGTCACACTCTCAAGCTCCATTTTTGGGCTTTAGCCAGGTTTCAGACCTAGAAACCACTGAAGAAAGAAGCTTGATCTTCAGAGGACACACCCTATAATGTTACAGCAAGTGTATACTGTCTAACCTGCCACCAACAGTACTGTGTGTTACTGTCCCTTTAGGTCAATAAGTCACTTGGTGGCAAGTGAATTAAGTTGGACCTCTCTCAACCTAGAAAAGACAGCAATTACTTGTAAGTAGAATTGACATATATTTTGAAAGTGGATGTGCACCAGCATAGGATCTTGCTTTAACATCTGATTAAACAAAGGAATCCACTTAAAAGACAAAGAGGTATGGCATGGATCCAGTGATCCCACTGTATAACTTACCACTCAGAAGCTGAAGGCCTTATAGTGTGATGGCATGTGGGATGATCTCATTAAGGTACAACCAAGGCTTCAAGTTAGATGATACTCTGCCAAGAGGAGAAGCCATCTTATAAGAGGAGGGAGAAACATGTATGTTTTATAAATACTGTATTTATAAATTATAAGTGTACTTATAAAATATATATGTATTTTAAATAATATAATTTTAATATGCACATTATATGTATTATATTACATATATATTCATATACATATATACATAAATCTCCTAAATGAATCAATGATAATTATATTGTTTTGCCAGTGGATAGAATACATGATCCAGGAATCAAGGAATAGAAGCAGTAGCAATGATGATGTTCATCATTAATCCCAGAGATCCATTTGTAGAGGGTTTCATCATGTAGGAGAGGAGATGCTTTCATAAGGAACTGAGCAAGAGTCCTAATGGAGTAGAATCCAGTTACTTTTGGGTTCTCATACTGTGAGTCCTACCAATTGAAGAAGAAGAAAAAAAATAAATAACAACCCTTTCCAGGAATAATTGACCCTGAACATCAGGAGGAGAGAGATTTGCTGTTCCATAATGGGGGCAAAAAAGAATGTTTGAGACACCTGTGATCTACTGGGGTGGTTCTCGGTCTACCCTTGCCCAATTGTGGATGAAAGGTCAAGTGCAACATTCATGGCCTAGAAATGTTATGTTGATTAGAAATTCAGAGCTCACAGGGATGAGGGACTGAATCATCCCACAGGCAGAGGTGTTAGACTAGCAGAGGTGTTACTTGGGTATGTGGGGTAGCCATAAAGGATAACAGAGTGAGATGGCCATGAGAATCAGTGGTGACCTTAAAACAAATGTTAGCAGAAGAGCAGTTTCCCCTAAGGTTTTTTCTACTTTTAGTTTCCACTGGAAAATGACCAGAAACTTAGAGGAGGTTTTCCTAGAGCTTTCCCATGAAGCAATTGAATCCAAGTTGGGAAAAGGTGGATAATTGTAGTGGATATAAAGTATGCCACCCAGAAGTTCCCTGTAGGACTGAGAAACTCCCAGCTGCTAGGATTAGAGGCAATAAATGGATCTTAGGTGAGTCCTTCACTGGAAGTTGTTCTTAGCCAAAGATGGTGCCTGGTCCAGCCATTTCCCTCAGGGAAGCTTACATCTAATGTCATGATGTGAATATATATGCCAAGATCTCTGTGCTTAGGGTACAGCATATTCCGAAGTGTTGTTCAATGTTCTGAAAAGAACCCCCATTTGATTGGTTGATGCCTTTGTTATTACTCCATTTCAGTTTAACTCCTTTATACAATCCTACATTTTTCACTCTTCCTCATTTGATCTTGAAGTATTCTTAATAAACTTCCTACACACACATCACCACCTCAGAGTCTTTCCTTGGAAGTTCAAACTAATATAGGTAGCTCAAAAGTAGGTTTATTCATTAGGTATTATATATTTACCTTACTTCATTGGATCTAAGTTCTATTAAAATTAAAATGTACCATTATTTCACATAACATTTAAAAGAAAACCCAGAAATCGACCCAAGACATTATGCACAATTAATATTTGATAAAGGAGGCAAGAACATACAATGGAGAAAAAAACAGGCTCTTCAATAAATGGTGTTGGAAAATTGGACAGGTACATGCAAATAAATTAAATTAGACCACCAACTTACACCATAAATAAGAATAAACTCAAAATTGATAAAAGACTTAAATGTAACTCATGAAACAATAAAAATCCTAGAAGAAAATGTGGGCAGAAAAATGTCAGACATCACATGTAGCAGAATTTTCACTGATACATCACCTAGGGCAAGAGAAACAAAGGAAAAAAAATTAATATATAGGACTACATCAAATGAAAAAGCTTCTGCACAGCAAAAGAAACCAGCACCAAAATGAAAAGGGAACTCAGTCTCTGGGAGAACTTATTTGCCAATGATACATCGGGTAAGGGGTTAATATCCAAAATATATAGAGTACTCATACAACTCAACAAAAGGAAGACAAACAAATCCAATTAAAAAATAGGCAGAGGACCTGAATAGACACTTCTCCAAACAGGACAGACAAATGGTCAAGAGACATACGAAAAAATGCTCAACATCACTAATCATCAGAGAGATGCAAATTAAAATGACTGTGAGATATCACCTTACACCTGCCAGAATGGCTGCCATCAACAAATCTTCAAACAGCCAAGTACTGGCGAGAATGTGGAGAAAAGGGAACTCTAGTACACTGCTGGTGTGAATGCAGACTGGTGCAGCACTGTGGAAAACAATATGGTGTTTCCTCTAAAAATTAAAAATGGAATTGCCATTTGATCCAGTGATTCTACTTCTGGGAATATATCCTAAGAAGCCTGAAACACCAATCAGAAAAGATATATGCATCCCTATATTCATAGCAGCACTATTTCAAATAGCTAAAATCTGGAAACACTCCAAGCGTCTGTCAATATACAAGTGGATAAAAAATTGTGGTACATTTACACAATGGAATACTGTGCAGCTGTAATAAAGAAAGGTCTCTTACCCTTTGAGACAACATAGAGGGACCCGGAGAGTATTATGCAGAGCGAAATAAGCCAGTCAGAGAAAGGTAAGTACCACATGACCTCATTTATGGAATATCATGAACAAAATAATCTGTTGATCAAAATATTAGGGGGACCAGAAAGTAATGTCGTTTTTTTTACATTAACTTCAAACAGATACATTTTTAACAAGTTTTTATTTTTAATCAGTGATGTAATCACCCTCGTTATCAACAACCTTTTGCCATCTAGTGTGCAAATTTTCAATGCCAGATCAATAAAAATCAATTGGTTTTTGAGCAAAATATCTGGAGATGGACATTTTGGACATCATCCAAATTTTCAAATTTTTTGCCACTTAGAAAATGTTGTAGCGATCGGAATAAATGGAAATCCGATGGCGCAATATCGGGCAAGTATGGTGGGTGAGGCAATACCTCCCACCCCAATTCATTAATTTTTTCCAGGGTTCGTCTTGCACAGTGCGGTCTTGCATTATCGTGTTGCAGAATAACGCCTTTTCTGGTGACAATCGCTGGGCACTTTTCAATTAAAGATTGATTTACTCGATCCAATTGTTCACAGTAAAGGTCTGCATTCAGTTTGTCCAGGTTTCAGCACTTCAAAATGAATGACCCCGCGAATACTCCACCAAACACAAGTGCCTTTTTGGGGTGTAAACCTGGCTTAGCTGTACTTCGTGGCTATTCATTCGGAGAGAGCCACTGCCTTTTGCGTTTTGGATTATCACAGAGGACCCATTTTTCATCTCCAGTGATCAAGCGATCAAAAAACGCTTCTGTATTGTGCCGCTGAAGCAATAAGTTTCATGTGGTGGACTGGTTAGCTTTGTTTTCTTCGGACAGATTATGTGGGACCAAAACACCTGCTCTGCTTACTGTACCAATCTGCTGCAAATGTTCTTGGATGGTCGACCAAGGTTGGTTAAGAGTGTTTGACAGTTCCTTGATTGTCTGACACGGATTTGCTTCCACTTCCGCCCTTAACATGTCATTACTTTAACGACATTACTTTCCGGTCCCCCTAATAGATCCAGAGACATGGAAGTAGGTATCAGACTGACAAACCTCAGAGGAAAGGGGGGTGGGGGAATTGGGAAGAGATAAATCAAAGAACTTATATGCATATATGCATAACCACTGTGCACAGACAATAGTTTGGGGGAAGCGGGATGGGGGTGGGAGCAGGGGATGTCAATGGGGGAAAATGGGGGGACATCTGTAATACTTTCAACAAGATTTTTTTTTAATAAAAAATAAAATGATTCCAATTAAACAATGACAAATGCTCTTTAGTTGTAATTTTTACTTTATTTTATGACATATTTAGACCTAGATTTTTGAATTAAATATCATCATGAATATGCACAAAAAGGAATACAAATGTTTAATTGATTAAGCTATACCTAAAATGTTTTCATTCAGACTCTGACACTTCTGATTGCTTGACACACTCTTCATTGCTCATATTTTCTTGCATAATATTCTCCTCCATACTATTAATAACACAGCAGATACAGTATTTCTCAAAGGCCTGTCCCATTACTCTCTCTGGGATTCCCTTATAAGCCACTGACAGTCACAATACAAGTTTAATGCTGGTGCTTTTTCATTGACAACCCATCCATATATAAGGAACAAGGTGTTAGTAAAGGTAGGCGAAATATGAAGTTCCCAAAACAAACAAACAAAATGATGTAAGTAAAAATAATTTAAAATATTTATAGATCATTAAAAGAAACATGCTTATACCTATATTTATGTTATAAGTGTTTATACGGAATCACTATGCTATTGAGTAGATAATAGTAATTGCAAGAGAAAATAAAAATGAGGTTTGCATTTTCCTGGTCCCAAAATGATTCTAGGATACTGGGTTATTATCTGCTAACCACTTGTATTAATTACAGAGAACTTCTTAATTCTGAATTCTTGTAACCTATCATTTCTTAGGAAATGTTCTGCTCCATGAAGGACACCTAGGTTCCTACTACAAATTAAGTTAGAGGTTTGTTTTCTGGAAGTTTCTTTCCTCTCACACATCTTTTGTTATGATTATGGGAAGTTTTAGCCCAACTAAGTACTTACTTCAGGTATGTTTGGAATCCAAAGATCTATATTGACGAAGCAACCCAGACTAGGAAATAGTTCATGTAAAGTCAATTAACAACACAGTCAATTATTAAGGTGAAGTAAACAAAAAAGAGAAATAATCAGAAATAGTTTAATACATGGCACCAAGCAGAGGACAAGAGAGAGGAATCCAAAGGCAGGATTCCAGGACCTGAACATGGTTCCAATAACTGGAGTGAGCCCAGACACTGGTCCAGAAATGAAAACAAGCTAAATGAGAGAGGCAGAGTAGATAGGCAGGTGTTTCAGGAAGGATAAGGCAGAAACACATTTCCTGGAGCACAAACAGAACCATAATGTTGGGCAGAACATCCCTTGTGGGACGGGTTCTCTGGGAAGCCCTCACAACGCCTATTCTTCCAGTGAGATGTTGGAGGCTTCTGACAGGGAGATTGATTGTGACTATAAAACAAACACTATTACTGCTAATGCTGAAAGTGTTAACAGCATTGCAGCTAAGTAATAAGCAACCATGGCAACTGGGAAACACGACTCCAGATGCCTGCAGAACTGGGAGCGTGATGATGGATGGGAGGATGTCTCCTCGGTTCCGAGGGACTTGTACTCCCTTATTTTCTCATCGAATAAATATTGATTGAAAACCTATAACTTGTCACACACTTTCTAGGTGTTGACATCAAATTAAAAAATAAATAAAATGTAGACTTTTGTCTAGAGCAGTGGTTCTCAACCTTCCTAATGCCGTGACCCTTTAATACAGTTCCTCATGTTGTATGTGGGTGTATCTGTATGTGGGCGGACCCGCCTGGAGATGGATAGAGGAGTGGTGTCTCGGATCCTAAGACCATCGGAAATATGTGTTTTCCGATGGTCTTAGGCGACCCTTGTGAAAGGGTCGTTTGACCCCCAAAGGGGTCGCAACCCACAGGTTGAGAACTGCTGGTCTAGAGCCATGCCTGTATACTTTCAGCTATTCACAGAAAACAGCAACTCTGCACACACACTTTATTTAATTTTGTGCATGAATGATCAGTTAACTCTGTAAATTATACAGGGCATTAATCAGTAACAAATTCCTGGAAGCAGTTTTGGAATTGTTTTGTAGTGTTCACTGGCATTCCGTGTGTAGCTATTTTCCCCCCTAGGAGGTTTATACTCTATTTGAGAACAAGGTCTCCAACTCATTATTTTATTCTTTTGTTTTTGTCTGACAGTGAGTGAAGACTAGAAATTAAAAATGTATTAACAAGTGTTTGATCATTAAAAAAAAAAAATCAAATAGTGCCCTGGTCGGGTTGCTCAGTTGGTTAGAGCATCTTCCCATACCCCAAAAGGTGTTGGGTTCAATTCCCGGTCAGGGCACACACACAGGTTGTGGGTTTGATCCCAGTCAGGGTGCATGGTTGGGGTGCATACAGGAGGCAACCAATCGATGTTTCTTTCTCACATTGATGTTTCTCTGTCTCTCCTTCTTTCTCCCTCTTCCCCTTTCTCTTTCTCTAAAATCAATAGACATATCCTCGGGTGAGGATTAAAAAAATCATCAAATAGTAATTCTGAAACAAGTTTATGAGTATTGTAGAATTGAGCAAAGGAGTAAATATATTGATTTTGTTGGGAGCGAGGCTTCTCATGGTGAGAGAAAAGAGCTACAAATGTAAAATGGTGAAGGCAAGAATGATATGAAATGGCTATAGCCTGGATGGTGTGGCTCAGTGGTTGAGCGTCAACCCATGCACCAGAGGTCGGCAGTTTGATTCCTGGTCAGGGCACATGCCCAGGTTGTGGGCCTGATCCCCAGTGGGGGGCAAGCAGGAGGCAGCCAATCAATGTTCTCCCTCATCAACATTTCTATCTCTCTCTCCCTCTCCCTTCCTCTTGATCTCTGATATCAATAAAGAAAAAAAAAAATTTTTTTAAATGGCTATTTCCCCAGTCTGTCCACTGGAAGGACATGAGCAATGACACTTCAGTGGCAATGAGCACCCCCAGCCTCCAGATCTCAAGTTCTAGCATCACCCCCCCCCCCCACTAAAAAGAACCAGGGGTCCTTAGCAAAGTGGCTGGGTTGGGAGAGTAAGCCTGGATCATCTTGTGTCAGAAGGAAGGATGTGCTCAAAGAATGCAGGCCAGCTTGAAGGAGCTCCCACTGGCCAAATCTGGGACAATCTGAGTATCAAAATAAATAATGATAGTAATGGATTGTAACCCATTGAATAAAATCAGAATCCATGGATCCATTATGACAGAAGTAAATAAATAAGGGAGAAGGAAAGACCCTTACAGTAACATGCTGACTACTAAATGCAGAAGGAAGGATAGCATTTAAAAATAATATCCGGTAAACACTATAGTAATTTATTTCAGGCTAGATCCATCAATGTACTATAAAGAACGGGATATGCACATAACTTCAAACAATCCCCACACAGGTTAGTTATTACAGAGGGGAATGTGCAACTTTGCAGTACAGAAATTTGGAGGACATGTCCAGGACTTGGTGATCAAAGTTAACATCACCAATATAGGAACAAGTCACAGTCACCTGCACCTGCTACCTGATAGGATCAATGAGAAGAGCACAGCTCACTTCTGGGGTATTCCTGCCACCTATGCATAACCTGAATTTAATGAAATATCAGACAAGCCCAAATCTAGGGACATTCAACAAAGTAACTGGCCCTATCTCTTCAAAATGTCAAAGGTGAGAGGACAAAGAAAGACTAAGATTGACCCAGATGAAGGAAGGCTAAAGAGATAACTGAAATGCAACAGGTGATCTTGTATTGGGTCCTGGATCTGAAAAATTCTTAATACATAGGACAAGTAGGACAATGGGTGAAATCTGAATAAAGTTTGTGGGTAGATTGAAGGGGAAAAAAAGCAAACAGATGTCTACAAATATAAAATAATGGAATATTCCTAATGGTAATTTGCATTTAAGAAATGGGGTAGATGTCTGATTATCTGTATATTTTCTAGTGGTTCAGTACATAAAGACATTATTTTAAATATCTAGACAATTATTATATATGATTCATTTACATATAACAGTTTTGTATGTTCCTCAGCTAATTCATTCATACTGATTACACTCTAATTTAATCAAGATTGGAAACCAGATGGTTTGAAATTTACTTCATTAATAATCCATAACTGTTGAGTCATATGTACATAATATTTCCCTATCTTGTGTTTGTTCTAGTTATTTTTATAATTAGACACTTATGTTTATTCAATGAATTCTGGAGAGAACAGAGAAAAGAAAATCTATCACCAGTATCTTTAAACTGAGTTTCACAAAAAAGCTTTCTTAATGTCCTTTGATGCTTTATTGTCCAACAAGAAAAATACATGACACAAAACATTGTTTCTTTAAGCTCTTAGGTCTCTTTTCCCAGCAAGGTTTTTCCTAGTGCCTTATTATCAAGGGCTCCAGGTTGAAACCAGATTCCTAGAGGGACTAAATCATAATAGTGTTCCTTTTTTTTTTAATTTTCTCAGTACTCTAGAGCAACATTCCACTCTGAAGAGAAGCTTAGGAAACCGTATGTTCACAATTTAATCTGATGTATCTATAGCAATCTAGAGATGGCACTATTTAAGGGAGTAGCATAAATGCCCCCACTTGTTATTAGTACAAGTTTCCTAAGGTGGATTGAACAAATTTAGGAGATCGAGAAGACAAACAGACCACTTGCATGGACACATTATGGGAAGACCTTTGTGTGAAAGGTATATTGTTTCACTTATATTTCAAAATGCACAGCTTCTTCTATAAATGCTTTCTCAAGAGAATGTACTTGGTTTAAAAAAATCATGATGCATTTAGTTATTTCATTTTTAAGACACAATTTTTTTCAATGCTTTCCTGCTGTGTGATTTTTGTACTCATTTGTGTGAGTCTACAAAGTTTAAACACGGCATCAGGCTGTGAGCACCATGGTTTAGAAATGCAACTTGATTTTATTTTTCAGGAGAGCAGTGTCACTGCCACATACCAGCTGACTAATTCAGCAACCTTTTTTTTTTTAACCCACACTTTGAATTAAGTTGTCTTGTAAATGATTTTCTATATTAAAATGGCACCAGGGCTCTGGAATGAATTCTAATGTTGTATAGTCTGGAAGATCATCACTTTAAGTACCTGGCATCCTTAAGTAGAAATGTATTGATCAGAAAACATCCCGTACATAATCATAATGCTCTCAGGAAAAGGCCTTTCCTTGGCAGATATGGAGATGGATGTGAAAACATCCCCTCTTGGAGTTCTTCTTTAAATGTGTATCCATGAGGAGAGCTTCAAGAATAAAGAGGCCAATAGGTTGTATGGGCACAGTAAAAGCTACCTTCATTTAAGATGCAATTGATCTAAACAAAAGAGCTAAGGATTTTCCCTACCAGCCTGCCCCTAAATTTGTTGCATTGGCTAAAACTAGAAAATACTCTGGTTTTAGTACGTACTAAGTGATTAAATGCTTTTAGATAGACTTTCCCACTGTAGGTTGTATATGTGTGGGAGTCTACATAAAACAGATGGTACATTAAACTTAGGATAGTCCTAGGAGTGTTTAAAAAGGGACTATTTAGAAAGGTGTGGCTGGGTGTAGGGAACAGGAAAGCACAGTAGTCTGGGGTGGAGAAAACCAGAGTGGTGGCTCCTAGAAACTGGAAAGAACGTGTCCGGTGGAGGAGAGAATCTTGAGGAACAGTGACATTCAGGGAGAGACATGATAGGCTTCCTCTCAGTGCCAAAGCTGGGGTAACCATTAATTACCCTCTGCTTGGGCTCACCTTTGTCCCACCTCCTCTGAAGCCAGAAGGCAGGGAACTTGTTCATGTAATCTCTGCAGGTCATTGTCCCAGGGCAGAGAAAAGAGTGAAGAGAACTGTGGATCTGGAAACACTGGGGAGGGCAAAGTGAGGGCAAGGAGGGCAAAGTGGAACACTTTAACAGCCTTACATTTAATCCCTACATAATGACTCCTTGGCTCTTTTTGTGGCATCAGACACAAGAAATGGATTACACTGGTAAGCCTAGTGCCTCCTCTTTATTGGATAGAGTCTAGTCTTGGGAAATTATGGGGGTGATAGATGAATACTCCTAAGCACCTAGGAGAACATATTTCTACTTCTTTAATAGAGAAATCAGGAATATGAGAATATAATTGAGTAAAATGTGTCGTAGAGGACATTGCACTGTATTTGAAGACGTCACTGTTCATAATTAAATGGAATATCAGGAAAAATTTCTAATTTATAGTCTATAATATAAATTATAGTAGCAAATTAAAAGTAATCATGTTTTAAAATTGTGAAAATAAAAAAAAGTAAGTACTATTAAGTTGAATCTAAAATACTTAAGTTTAGTCTTAAATTTCTGCTACTTCACAAACACAATCACTGGCGTAATTTTATTCTTAATTTTCTCATGTATTCATTAAAACATTTAAACTGTATTCCAAAATTCTGTGTCTCTTAATTATCCTTTGGATAAGTTTCTTAGAGAGAAGGGTCCTTGGTTTTCTTCAAAAACATTCAACCTAAATCCATCTCTTAGAAGGACTAAAGGTATATACAATAAGGCTATCAATGTGCCCTAACAATGTCCTGACCTCTTCCTTCCATTATAAGAACCCCTTCTTCCTGCCTTCAGTAATTTGTGTGAGTAGAGTTCATGATTTATAGACACATTTCTTCATTCACTTCTTCCTCAGTAGAGGAGGGTTAAATTATTTGGGAGAAGTAATGGGGCATGTATGGTTCCGCTTTTCTGTTTTCTCTATAGCTGGCAAGAAGGACAGCAGCTGGCGGGAGCATTCATTCCTAACTTCTTTTAGTCATGCGCTAGCCTTAGTGGGGCAAGATCTATAGGGGCAGACTGCAGCTTGGGAAGATCATTTCAGCTGGAGGGATGCTAACATGACCTTGGACCAAAATTGACCAAGCATTCCCATTTCATTTTATCCAACAGACAAAGTTAATATTTTGATCACCAAAAATTTGATTCTTATCTATATTTTAAGTAGTTTTGAATCTAGATAGAATAGAAGGGTCCTATTTATTGGGTTCTTCTAAACTCCAAAACATCTAGTATATTTGGCTTGGAAGATGGCGAACAGACAGATGGTGAAATTGGTGAGGTGATATGCACAGACTGACAGAGACACCTTGAGCAGTGGGAAGTGCTGACTATAAGATTTAGGGATGCTATAGTAAACATGAGTATTGGAATTTCTCAATCATATCAGATTATAATATCTTCTCTTTGGCTGTGTTTGTTTGTTTTTATATGTATGCATCATTTTTTAACTGATGTGACCTGGATGACTGACTTTAAAACTCAGTTACATGGAATTGTGACCATGGCAGTTAATTAGAGTAAAAAGTAGCTGTGACTGCCCAGACCAGCTACATAATTTGTAGTGCCCAGTACAAAATGAAAATGTGACCCCTTTGTTAAAAATTATTAAGAATGTCAAGATAGTGACAGCAGAGAATTATAGTAAGCACGGGAACCTCTGAGCATGGAGCCCAGTGCGGAAATGCGCAGAACTACAGAAATGTATCTTAGCAAACAAAGGCAGGCCACACTGCACAAATGATGGAAGGCCATGGTAGCCCTTAACAAAGACATGCAGGCTTCTGTGCTAGACAGGCTGCTAGGCTAACTAAGGCAAAAACTTGAGCAGAGGAAAACCATTGTGTACACTAGGCAGAAAAGAACACTCTCCTCCCCTCTGGTCACTTCTACTATGTTTATTTACTTGACTGCGGACTAGGACTTGAAACTACAGAGATAGCTGTGTTCCTGTGGTAGAGAAGGCAGGCCTAGATGGGCATACCACATCCAATTCCTGTCTCCTATCCCTTACATCGAGCAGTATCAGGACCTAGCTTCATTAAATACACGATTTTGGATTATTATTAAGATTTCAGAGATACAAAATGTGGCTTTATCCAAAAGGTACAATATATTTCATTAAAAAAGAATAAAGAGAAATATGGGCCATTGTTTTAAAGAGAATATGTCATAATCTGAGGTGGATTTAGAGAAATAAGCAATTAAAATGAGCACACCTAAATTTGAAGAATACGATTTTAAGGACTTTTGACAGAATTTTTGGTCTATATGCTTTTTTTGTTTGTTTGTTAATCCTCACCCGAGGATATTTTTTCCATTGATTTTTAGAGAGAGTGGAATGGGGGTGGGGGGAGATCGATTGGTTGCCTCCTGCATGCACCATGGATCGAAACTGCAACCCAGGTACGTGCCTTGCTTGACTGGGAATCAAACCCATGACCCTTTGGTGTGCAGGCTGATGTTCTAACCACTGTGCCACACAGGCCAGGGCATATATATGCTTTATTTTAAGGAACGCTTTAGAAACATATATGCTTCAAAATTTTGCAAGCAAAGGCATACCAGAAGAATGAAAACAAAATGAACAAATGTAGGCTGATAAAGCAAGAGGGAGAGAGTAATATTTTTAAGATAAAGTAGAATTAAAATGAGATAAATGAGTAGTCTCTGTTTCCGACCTTAAATTACTGGAAAAGAAGAGATTCTATTATTGTTACTAGAACAGAAAGGGAAATCAGACCCTGAAGTAACCTAATAAAAATATGAATAAAATGTGAGGGAGCTTATTTAAAAACTCTCACCAAAGGGAACCAGTTTCTTGAGGGAAAAATAAGTGTTCTCTTAAAATTGCTGATTGGGTATTCATGATTATATCAGCTGGGAACTAATCCTTCAGAATCAAGACCAATAGAACAAATAGTTCCAAAATTTGGACATATTTGGGAGGAATACTTGAGAAAGATTGATATAAAATAATCAGAGCGAGTTTCAAGGAGAAATAGTTATCAAAGGATAGTATGCAAGTACTTCTTTTATCCTGAGGAAATCATACATAAATTTTGTGGAATTAAGATTAAGGGAAGGCATGAAAATAAAGAACCATATCAGCGGGAAGCCAAGAAGCACTTTTCTGAAAAGTTATAACTTTCTATGCTTATAGTCTTAAGGCTGACTTGAAATCCTTAATGAAAAATGTTATAAAACACAGGTATTAACATTTTTAACCCCTACCAAGGAAATCTAACAGATGAATTTCATTTAGTTTCCTGTTTATATTTATCTTATCTTTTTATCTACAAAGCGATTTTGATTGAGTGAATGAAATAAATACATGGTTGATGAATGTCAGTAGCTTATTACTTGGGATGTTAGAATATGTATTAATTAGGGAGAAGGATAGAAAAAAGAAAACACTTGCAATTTCATGTAAGGCATAGATAAAGTTCAACTCGTCATCAAAGTTCAGACAAAATAACAAATAAAGAGACTTTGATAAATAAAATTTAAACTCCATTTCATAAACTTCATATTAGTAAAGCACTCACTGTGGCAATGATGAGTATAATAAGCTCATTGGTTATTCATGTCACTTCTTAAATGTTCCAATACAATTTGTAATAGTGGGTATTCACAATGATATAACTCCTCTATTTGTTTTCCAATTATATAAAAGTGATGACTGTCTTGCCTATATCATGCCCTTTATTTTACCACTGGGGATGGATGCTTCTAAGTTGTTCTCAGATAATATAATATATTCTGTACCTTATTTCTCTTGTAATTGGTCTTCTGAATACTTGCTGTTTTTATGATCATTATTCTTTTCATGCAAAGATGTTAAATGTTGTTTGGGATATTCCTTTGTGTCATCCCATATTTCTAACTTTATTTAATGACTCTAATAGCTGTTAGTACTATGGCAAGTTTTGTTTTAATGATAAAAAGAAATTCTTACTCATTTACTATTGTACTTCTGAGCCAGTCAGAGAAAGATAAGTACCATATGATTTCACTTATATATGGAATCTAATGAACAAAATAAACTAACAAAGTAGAGACAGACTTATGCATACAGAGAACAGTCTGACAGCTGTGGTGGGGGTATTAGGGGCTGGGTGAGAAGGGTAAATGAATTAAGCAAAGAAAAGAAAAAAGAAAGAATCATGGACACAGACAACAGTATGGTGATTAGCAGAGGGAAGGGGTTCGGGGGATGCAGAAGGTAAAGGGGAGATAAATGGTGATGGAAGGAGACTTGACTTGGAGTGGTAAACACACAATACAATATACAGGTGACGTATTGTACAATTGTATACCTGAAACCTGTATAATTTTTTTAACCGATGTCACCCCAATAAATTAATTTAAAAAAACACACACATTGAAATAAAGCTTCGTTTGTTTCTTCTGTTCTTCCCTTAGAAAAGTTTCTGAATTTCCTAAGTATTACTGCAAAGCTAAATGATGCTTATGGAAGAATACATCCTTTTACACTGACTCCAGCTAGATCTCCCTCTGCAACTGTGTGTCTTGAAAAATAATCCCTTTTTATTTTGTAAACCATTTTCACCTCTGCTTACAAACCCAGTCAACTTAGACAATAGTCCTAGCATTAGAAGCTAAACTTCCATTGGTTGTACTGTGAATCTCTTTTATTTTTCAATGTATTACAATAATCCTCTTTCTTACCCAGTCTGTCTTTGGAATAGCATCTTTTAAATTCTAGGATATAGCTTAAATCAATTGTAGCTAGGAACAGTATACTTGAGATTCGCCTGTGGCAGCCACACTTAAAAAGTTTCTCCTTATGAATTTTTAAAAATATCAGGACAGAAAACAATCCTTGATATTATGAAACATTTTGTTTAAATTAATGCTAGTTTGTTAAACTATAAAATTCATGGTGGGAGTATTAATTAATGCCTACCATGTATAAACCACTATCAAATGAAAAACCTTGTAACCTATGTTCTAAATTACTTTTCTATTGCTGTTCAGCAAATTTCCACACACTTAACAGCTTAAAACAGCATGCATGTATTATCTCACAGTTACTAGGGACCAGGAGTCAAAGCATCGCTTATTTGTGTCTTCTGCTCCGGATCTGACATGGTTGCAACCAAGGTGCCAGCCTGGGCTGTGCTCCGCGGAGGCGCAGAGTTCTCTTCTCAGCTCACGTCTTTGTAAGCAGAATTCATTTCCTTGCAACTGTACAACTAGTGACAGCTTGCTCCTTCAAGGCCTGCAGGATACCTTCTCTGCTGCTTTTCAGCTTTTGTAAAGGGTTCAGCAGATTAGATCAGACCCACTCAGAATCAGCTCCCTTTGATTGAATTAAATAGTCCCTGACTAGCTTTATATTTACAAAATCCCTTCATATCTACCATACAATATAATGTGGCATAGGAGTGACGCCTGTCATACAGTTCACCTCCACATTCAAGGGGAGGGAATAATACAGAGCATGCACACCAGAGGGTGGAGACCTTGGGGCCCATCTAGAGTTCTGTCTACCACACGTATCTTTCTATAGTGGTCAAAGTAGCTGCAATACATGTTTTTTCAGAGTTATAATAAGAATACATACACACATATATTTATATGTATGTAGTAGGTTGTGTGCACACTCCACTTTGAGAAATTTCAGGGAAATATTTGCATATATTTCTTTTAGGCATATGTGAGCCCAAAAAGCATGGAATTTTTGCTTACTATATCTACTGCAAAGATATTTTTATTCTAAACTGGAGGGATGAATTATATAAGCATCTGGATCCCTTTTACCCACCCTAGGCAGTTAAAAACAACCAGATGTTCGCTTAAATTAACTCCTTGTTAATCTAATCAAGTCCTAGCACCTGTATTTTAAAGACTTCAGTGTTTCAATAAATGAAAATACTATAGTTGAGTTATAAATAATGCTGAGCTAGATATTTCTATTTCATAATGCTAAATATTTCTTTTTCATTTTTTCTTTAATATGTTGTAGAGGATATATTAACATAAAAAGTGAATAGTAATAAAAATAATTTTGACAACAGTCAATAAAGGAAATACTCAAATTTTTTTTACCTTATCCTAAGAAATTTGATTCAGTATATAATTATTCAACACCTGGTATGTTAATGATAGTATCTCTTTTCATTCATAAGTGTGTTAAAGCTTATGAAGCTTTTTAAGTAACAGTATTTTAGTTTATTTAATTTTCACAAAATATATTAGATATTGATTTTTTGAGATGGAAAAATTAAAATGATCAATATTCTGTATTTTTTAAACATCTTTCAAAATGAAATTAGAGTAATATTTTCAGTCTTGTCAGGTTCAGGCAAGGTTACTGGTCCACCTTCAGCGTGTTTCTGAATTTGAAATAGATATTTCTTGATAATTATAATTTTTAGAATCAGTAAGAGTTCAAGTAGTCCCAAAAAATCACCTGGTTATTTTAAATTCAGGATAAACCAGACAAAATAATCATTGTGCATTCTGCAAATCAAAGTGATGCTTAAATATGCATGTCTACCTTAATCAGTTGATCCAATAGTTCCTCTCATCTCCCCCAATTTTTGTCTTACTGATTAAAACTTTTCAATATTCAATTTTTTAATATTTGGAGATAAAACATTAATTCTAACTATTTGGAAGAAAAATGAATTTATGTTCTAGTTAACTTGATAAAATAATTCCTGCAGTTATATGGTTGAAAGATCATGGGTTTTGCTGTCAGTTGAACTTCGATGTGAATCACAATTCTATCTGATAGCCTTTAGAAAGTTATTTAAATTCCCTAAGACTTAATTTCTTTTTGTACAAATTGAAAGATAGCAAAATATATCTCCTTTTTGTCATGAGCATTACAAAAGGTAATGCACGTAAAAGCCTGACACATTATCTGGCCCATAATGTGCTCAAGAAATGACCTTCCTTTATTATTTTCTGTCTTAATTCCTTCCTCCATCCTTACTTTATTGAGACATTATTCACACTGCCCAAGATGTATCTATTTAAAATATATCATTAAATATTAAATATTTTATTATATTTATAAAACATGGCAATCATCACTGCTATTTCATTTTAGAACAATTTTATCATCCCCAAAATTAACCCTGGTAATGATTAGTAGTTTCTTCTCACTACCACTTCCCCAAACAACTAACTTACTTGTTGTTCCTGTAGACCTGTCTTTCCTGGATGTTTCATATAAATGAAATCATACAATGTGTGATCTTTTGTGATTTTTTTAAATGTAAAATAATGTTTTCAAGTTCCATCTATATTGTAGCATATACCAGCACTTCATTACTTTTTGTGGCTAAGTAATAATTCATTTTATTTGTGTTCTACAATTATTTATCCATGTATGAGTTTATGTACATTTGGGTTGGTTCCACATTTGGGCTATTATGGAAAATGCTGCTATGCGCATTCGTGTACAGCCTTTTATGTGGATATAAATTCTCATTTCTCTTGGGTATTTGTTGAAGAAATGTTCTATTCCCTTCATATTATCCTGGTATTCTTGTTAGAAGTCAATTGACCATAGATGCATGGGTTTATTTATGTACTATTATTTCTATCCAATATAGATAGATTTATATCTATCATGCCAATGCCATACAGTCGTAACTACTATTTTTTTTTATAGATGTTGGAATCAGGAACTCCTAATCTTTCCAAACTTGTTCATTTTTAACAGTCTTTTGGCTATCAGAAACGGGTCTTTACATTTTCAGGTGAATTTTAGGACCACAATGCCAATTTCCACAAAGAAAGTAGTTGGGATTTTGATGGAGGTTGTACTGAATCTGTAGATTAATGGCATTTTTCAGTATAGAAGTGTTACACATCTTTGTTAAATTTATGTCTTAATATTTTGCTCTTTGTGCTGTTGTAAGAGAAATTGTTTTCTTCATTTCAGTAATGTTTATGCTGTTCATTGCATTATATAGAAATGCCATTAATTTTTACAAATTTAACTTATGTACTTAAATCGTTTATAAATTCGTATCATTTATTTTGTTTTTGGCAGATTTCTTGGAATTTTTTACAAATAAAGTTATGACCTGCAAATAAATAGTGCAACTTCCTTTTCAATGTGGATTCCCTTCATTTATTTGTGCATTTCTTGCCTATGTGCCTTGGCTGAAATTTATTTCTTTTTGCCATCACCTAACAAATCTTAATTATTTCTTATGTGTTAAAACCAGAGATAATTTTTAAGCATATGAAAAGTAAATAATTTTGGTTACCATTATGACTTGCTGGGGATTGAGTGTAGACTAATGTGAAAGTGAGAAACTCTTGGGGATGCCAGTCTTAGGAAGATCCCAATTCCTCTGGAGCTTTTTAACCTCCAGGGACTCAATAAAGTTCTCATGGTGAAGACCCAGTAGAGATCTCTTTCTAGCCCAGGCTCCTGGTTAATGGGAGAGAAAAGTAATCCTATTGTCCAGGGGAAAAGAATTCACCAGAGCTGTTTCCCACCTGAACACAGGTCATTTCTACTACCTCACCCCACCTATGTTTCCTATCTTACCTAAGAGTGGGAGAAATCTAAACCACTGATGAAACACTTGTGAAAACCACAGCCCAGGAACATAAACCCACTACAAAACTATGATTTAATTATTAGATTATAGAATGTTTTTCCTCCTCCCCCACCTTACAACCAACCAACTGGACTCCATTAAAATAACAGTGGATTACAGCTGAAAGAGCTACAAAACACAGACTCTCTTTGAGGAAGAGTATTTAGGGAAGCCCAAAGTCAAAGGAAAAAACAAAACATGGTCACAAGAGGAACTTGAATTGTTTGACACCTATACCCCAACTAGAACAACATACATTCTCACACTAAAGGCCTTTTTATCAAAATTCCCTTACCTGATAGAATATGTCTGGATTAAATATTTTAAAAAGTACAAAGCATGTCAAAAGGCAAGAAAAAAATATGGTCTGAAGAGAGAAAACAAGCATCTGAACCAGACAGCTATGACAACAGATGCTGGAATGATCAGAGAGGGAATTTAAAGTAACTATGATTGATATGTTAAAAACTATGATGGAAAAACTAGAAAGCATGTGGGAACAGATAATAATGTATTAGAAAGTTTGAAATTTTAATAAAGAATCAAAGGAAATGTTAGTAATCAAAAACATTGCAACAGAAATGAAAACTGCTGAACACAGAAGAGGAAAGAATTAGTGAGCCTAAGTATATGTCACTAAAAGCTTCACAAACTTAAATGCAAAGAAAAACAACAACATTAATACTGAGGCTGTGCCAAAAAGACACAGGAGGCAACTCCACGATCTCCTGAGGGCAAAAGCTAGAATACTTCAAGCAACAAAAAGTACTGGCTTGTAACCCAAAGTGTAATAAAAATATCCATGCATTTATATTGACTCATTGGCATAAATAAATAATAGAAAAATGGGGACAAAGAGCTAAATTTCCAGTGCAGAAGAATTCCAATTAATATTTATCCAGATAATCCACACTCAAGTAAGTGGAGCAATGGAGCACACCTGCCTGTCCCTTAAGTGTGGGCTCTGCAAAGGGACTTCATTCCAAAGAGAACAAACAGTATGTAAAGGAGGATAGAAAGAGTAACTCTATTGTGGAGAAACCTAATAAACTCTACCTCTGTCAGGGGTTCAATGTCAACATCAACAGTGCAAATTCAGATTGATAGTAGATACCCTTATTATGAAGTGATAAAAATGCCATTTTGTCTATATCTGTAGTCTTCATCTCATAAATCATAAACCTAGTCTAATCATGAGAAAAACACTAGCCAAATCCCAACTGAGGAACATTCTACAAGATGCCTGACCAATACTCTTTAAAACTGTCCAGGTTCCTCAAAAATAAGGCAAGTCTGATAAACTATTATAGCCAAGAGGATTCTAAGAAAATACGATAACTAAATCTAATGTAGTACCCTAAAAGAGATCTTGGAATAGCGGAGGAAAAAAACAAAACAAAACAGTAGGTAAAAATAAGAAAATCTGAATAAAATATAAACTTTAGTTAATAATAGTGTGCCCATATTGGTTCATTAATTGTAACAAATATATCACATTAATGTAAGATGGTAATAATAGGGGAAACAGTATAGGGTATATGGGAATTATCTGCATTATCTTTAAAACTTTTCTGTAAATCTAAAACAATTTTAAAATAAAGGTTATTAAAACAAGAAAATATTATTTGTAATTTTCTTCATTCAAATTGCATTCTATATATAAAAAATTGATAAGAAATCTTATAGGTAAAATTATATAAATCAATCAAGTATTTTTAAGGATAGTGTACTTACAAAGGAGAAAGAGGCTAACTATTGAAGCTGTCTAGTTAATTACATCTATAGTTATATTAAAGTATCATGATGATATATGTTTGCTTTTCTCTCTTGTCTGTCTTTCTTTTTCTCCTCATATTTATCAATTAAGGGAATGGTGGAGGCACATATCTTATCTCTATTTATAATTTAGTTATCATTCAGGAAATTATAAATTTAGGAGAAGACCAGATTGTAATAATAAAATCAACTTTGAAGCACAAAATTGGATGTTTTACTTGTTTTCTACTGCTCCATAATGAATTAACACAGACTTAGCAGTGTAAACCACACACATTTATTTTTCTCATAATTTTCCTGGGTCAAGTGTCTGGGCACACCCTAGCTAGGTTTTCTCTTTAGATCTCACAAGTCTTCAATAAATACGGTGACCAGGGCCATGGTCCTCATCTGGGGCCCAGCTTTCTCAAGCTAATTCAGGTTGTTGGAAGAACCAAGGTCCTTGAACCTTTATAAATAAGATTTCCCCTAACATGCCAGCCAGTTCTTGGCCAGGGATGATTGAAAGCAACTAAAAGAGGCCTGCAGCTTTCTGCCATCTAGCTCCTATAGGCATTTATCCTCAAGGTTATTTGCTTTCTTCACAAGTGATAAGAGTCTGTCTCTCCTTCCAGTCTCCCTAGAGGCTGATAAGATGAAATCTTGTATAATATAAGATAGTCTTGAGAGTGCCATATAATGTAACTTAATCAAGGGATTTACTATCTAATCATATTCACAGGTTTTATCTATAATCAAGGAGAAGAAATTATACACGAAGTGTGCACTAGGAAACAGAAATATTATGGACTTTCTGATAACTCTATCACAGATGTTAGAACAACAATATTTTTTTTAAAAAAGAGCATATTCTACATGTCCTTCAGGTCTCTATTCTATTGTTTACTACATTGTTTTTGTGTGTTTTTTTTCCTAACGTTTTTATTGAGAGAGAAACATTGATCAGCTGCCTCCTGCATGCCCCTCACTGGGGATCGAGCCTGCAACCCCAGGCATATGCCCCAACCGGCAGTCGAACCAGGTCCTCTCAGTCCATGGGACGATGCTCAATTCACTGACACACATTGGCCGGGCATCCATTCGTTCTTAATATTAAACACCACATTATTTAAATGGTTTACTATCCTCAGAAGATCAGAAGAATTAAATTCACAAAAGGGAGAAATAGAGTATGGAAATCTTATGAGGTAACAAATATATCAAGGGAGAATGAAAGAAAATAATTTTCAGGAATCCGAAAGTCGAGCTACTCTAGACATTTAGTAGTGAGCAAACAGTCTTAGGGATTAATTAAATCTGCTCTCTACAGCAGGTTGAAATGTTCTATTACTTACAAACGGGCGTCAGTGATATGGTATGACAGATTACAGGATTATGGGACTTACTTGAGATATGCATGACTATTAGTATTTGTGTTTAATTGTGGTAACTGAAAATTGGTGAAAAAGAAATGTATAAAAATAAAGTCTAAATTATTTCCATTAAAACCTCCCAAAATGTAACCACCCTTGACCTTTGTCTCTATATTCATACAAATCTACCAAATACTTTTCATTAATTAATATTCAGGGTTCAAAATATATTTATTACACTCTTGTTACGTTCTAGGAAATAAAATGTTAATTTGAATAAAAGAACACTATGAGGTAGGTGTTCTTATTCATATTTCAGACATGAGCTTAACTGAGTTTCAGGAACTTGACTTCACTCATTCAAGCCCACAAAGTTAGTCACAGGGGGACTCCTGCTTCCAGTGAGGTCCCTTCCCTCCCTACAACAAAGCCACCTTTCTTAGTGCGGCATAATGTTGTATAAATGAGATAGCAGTGCACAGAAGCACCACGGGCATCTTCTACTATGGACACAAAAGCAAGGCGAGGTTACTAGCACAGCTAGACTGATTCTAACTAATTATGAAGCAAACACATTGTTCTTTTGAATGCTTTGACTAAGTGCTTCTAGCTTTCCAATTGCAGTATGTTCATTCTTCAGGTGATACTATCTAGTTTCCACCTCCTTCTAAAGCCATAGATGAAAATGTTTGCTCTTCAGAAGGTTATATTTTGTTTTCTTCTTTCTTTTTGATAACCCATTTCCAAATTTCTGAAGTAAGAGTGGATGGCAATATTTTTAGGGTGGCAAAAATATAAAATATTGATGGCTAACTTAAAATAAACTAATCTCAAATATATACAAATGGTGGCCTTACATATTAAAATTCCCAAAATATGTAACATTTATTAAGATAGAATTGTGAAGTTATTTGATAAAGATATATTTGGAAGACAGAGAAAGATTCAAAATTGATATTTTAACATAGTATTTGTATTTATTATAACGGAATAATGAACGTGTGCATTTACCCTGGTATAATAAAAATACATGAAGGGTTGAAAGACAACCCACTATTGTGTTTTTGCTTTAATGTGAATAGGGAGAAAAGACTGGACCATGTTGTTTCCTTTAGTTCCCTTCATTAGCATTTAAGGGCACAGTCTTCAGTGTCAGTGTTGGCAGCTTAGTTCTCTTATTGGAGAAAGTGGGAAATAGTCTTCCCCACTGGGTGCTGCTGGGAGTGGAGTCCTTATGATATCTCGAGAAAAATAATTTTCTGAGATTCATACAGGAGAAGGAGTGATTTTTATTTGTGTGGAATTAAATCCCTGGGTTTCTAAAGTTTCATTTTCCTAATCCAGTCATAGAAGAAGTGTAGCTGGGGTTCCAGTAAGGCTAGAAGCAAAGCCACTGTCCAGAGTTTTCTTTCCATGTTGGAGACAGGTCCAATACAGCATCAGGCTAATAGCAGTCCATTAGTCCACTGTGTGGGGGGGTCCGCATGGCCATGGGCCACATGGGAGAATGCCAGGAAGCCAAGCATGAGCCATGAGCCAAGTGTGCCAACTGTGCCAAGAAGAACCAAAAGGACAAACTTTTTTGTTTAGGGAATTAATCCCAAATCGTTGAGCCCTTGCAGTGGCCACACCCACTCTAGCCAACCATCTTTGTTCCCAGCTGTGACTGACAGGCAAGTACCTTTCCTCTGTCACCCCAACATTACTGGGCATGTGTCTATCTTCCCTTTGTTGGACCCCTGGGTTGTGTAAAGTTGTATCTTCCAGAAGAAGATGCCTAAATGACATTCCTATAATATCTGGCCTTTCCTTTGTTCCTTTCCTATTATTAATAATTAGATCATTACAATGGCATCAATCCCAGCTCCACCAGCAGTATACATCACTTTGATGTGACCTTGACAACATTTTTACCTTATTGAGTTTCAGTTTCCTTATCTGTAAAATGCAAATACTAGTAATGAATACTAGAGTTGTGATAAAGGTTTATAAGACAAAATGCATATGAATTCCACATTACAGATCTAGCTAGAAGGTGTTTCCTGTTATTGTTTATTTGTTTGTTTGTTTGTTTGTTTAAAAAGTGGAGAAGGAGAAATAAGAGGAGTTAGGAGAAAGAAGAAACTGGTCTTAACTTTGAGTCTAAATGAGCAAGCACCTGTATCAAACATTTTCCTTTATATATGCAGATACAGCACCTAAACACACTTACTCTTCTTGAGTATGATATATTACATTTAGAATGAACTTATAGGACTAACCAAGGATCACTTGTTCATGTGGAAACTCCCAAGTACCTAATGCCTATTCAGAATTATTTGACTGTTCAGATCTTATCTCTCTAGTGAGCTTTGTTTCTGTCCTTTCACAGTTGAAGGCTTTTAAATCTATCTTCTCGAGGCTTTTAGGAGTGAGGTGATTTGATTACTTTAGCTTAATGGAGCTGAAACAACCAAGTAAGTAACAGGGTTAATTAATTTGTTGGAATTCAAGTTTTATTTTTGAATTGAGTACATGGGAAATAAAAAGCAAAGGCAAAAGTGCTTAATCAGCATGGGACAATTTTAAGAGCACTAACGAATTAGATTATAAACCTGCTACGGCTTTGTTAGTTTGTAGAGATCTCTAAATCCAGCTGGATAGTAATGAGCCTTAATTGTATGCCTAAATCCATAGCTTGTAGTCAGTGACTGACTAGAAATATGTTGTCAGATATGTGTATATTTTCTTTTTTTACAGGAGATTTGGCCATTTACTGGTTGAAATTATATTTTATATATTACGGATTTTTAAATTCCTCCCTGGGCCTTAATGAGTCATCTAAATTTTCCAAAGTTTTCTGTAAGAGGTAATCTCAGTGAGTTAGATACTTAAAATAGAAAGACTTGAGATGGAAAATAAGAAAACTAAGCAAAATATATTCAGTGAATACCCAAGAAGTCCATGGAATTCTTTTAATTAAGTTCTATACTTTATTCTAGTGTTCTAAGTCTCCTCCATGACAGGGGATAAAACTGGAAATGCACACTGATGTATCTTAGTACCAACAGTAGTAGCACAATTCGACATTAAGTACATCTTGACATATTGTGGTGTGAAGTATACATCGCCTGTGAAGTATTCTTGCCAAAAAAAAAAAAAAAATGCTTAACTTGAGTCAAACTAACCTGTTAGGGCTAACTTCCAGTGACCTTAAATATAAGGGAATAATACACTGTAAAAGATAGATGAGAAATCAATCAAATCCAGAAGGTGGAATTTTCTACAGAACACTTGTTCTCTACGATAAGCTGGTGTCATGAAAAAATGCGGCAGGGTTTCTACCAAAGGGATTTAAGGAACATAATAGCCAAATGCAATGAGTAGATTTGATCAGTTACTGATTTGAGAACACTGAAAAAGATATTTTGGGAAAATCTGGAGAAATAAGAATATACTCTGGGAGTTAGATGACAACCAGGAATTACTTTTTTTTTTTTTTTTTTTTTGATGTGATGTGTTCTGATTAGGTTATATAAAAGAATGTCATGGTTTTTAGATATTCATACTGAAGTATTTTAGGGTAGATAACAAAGTTATTTTTAAATATTAGAGGAAAACAGATGAAATAAATAAGGATATGGTTGTCACAGAATCACCTCCTGAAATTCGGGTCCGTGTACCCGAAGCACTAGAAGGCCAAAACATTAAGACATTAGTGCCTGGAGATAGAGAAAGGTTTATTCAATTTGGCCAGAGCCCAAGGATGTGAGAGCAAGTTCTCTCAAATCTGTCTCTTTAAAAAGCCAAAGTAGGGAGTTTTTATTTGGCTAGGGAGTCAAGGAGGATTAGTTTTAGGGAACTGAAAGAGAAGTCTGTGTTTCTTTAGTAACAGATAATATGTTTTCTGTATCAGACGCCTTGTGGCCCTGGAGTTATCTCCTCTTACTGGACAAAGAAACAGTACACCAGCAACACAACATTATACTGTGAGAACAAAGGCTGCTGGGTTGAAGGACCAAGATTCTGCGAAATAACTCATAATTCTGCATCAGTGATGCTATCTTTACAGCAAAAGGAAGAAACTGAACATTGTGTACCTTTGCCGTTGTTTAAGCTATCACTGTTTTCGTGTTCATATTTTTTATTGTCTCAGCAAAGTGTCCTTTTAAACCCTTCTTCTGGAACATACTTTATAGTCCTTCAGAACATGACTAACATACTTTCTTAATCTTTGACTATATGCGAAGTTAAAGCCTATACCTATATTCTAATTAAGAATTAAATGATTTAATTCTAGCTGCCATAAATACTATGGACATTAAAATCACAAGGGCCTCGCTTACATGGTGACAATCGTTAGATCTTGGTGGTGGGGATTTGCATTCATAATCAATTTCTGTATTTCTGTATGTTTGAAGTCTTTTTAATATTAAAAAGTAATATAATGGCAGAGCCTACTTGATAATAAGTTAAATAGGAAAAATAGTTTTCATTTGTCTATTTAACCAACAACTACTCATTCACAGTCAGCCTACGAGAGTGCAGCGAGCAGGTCTGATCAGTCCTTGCTCCCAGGGAACACAGAGTACCAAGGGGAGGATCGACACCGAGTCATTAATGGGGTTGTGAATAAACTGTGATGCTAAAAATGTGTGTCACAGCTGAAACTAACGTAGCCTAAGAGGAAACAAAAAATTCTAGAATGAAGTGTTTGTAAGAAGAGATCTCAAGGGCAGATAAAGGCAAAGCAGTGGGTGGTGGTGCACTTACCACTTCTAGGAAGGCCCTGATTAAAATATATATATATATATATATATATATATATATATATATATATATATATATATATTCAAAGAATGATTTATTAAAGAGTACAAAGAAGTTCAGCATGGAGTATAGTGGAAAAACAAAGAGGGAAAGAGGGGGTATTAGTAAGACGAATTTTAGACAACAGCTGAGGGTCGTATGTGTCAGTTTAAAGATTTGGGTTTTATTCTGAGAAAAGTGAAAAGTTGAATGACCTGAAGTAGAATTCAATGAGTGTGGATTTCAGAGAGCTCACCCTTGTTGAATTGGCAGGTGTGGCTTTGAGAGAACAGTTAGGAGGAGCACACATCAAGACATGACGCTGTTGCAGGAAGTGAAAATTGGAGTGGTACCAGGTGCACTCCTCTGGGGCCCGAATTTGAAGTGCTTTCTTTGAAATGTTCTAAGTCTCCTTCTGGTGCCCAGACTGGCCAGGAAGGCAGTGCCATTTAGGCAGAGTATCTAAGTGTAGGGCGTGACCTACCTGGGCCCAGGGACCTTTTGTTGCCTTCAGGACCCCATTCAATTCTCAGTCCTCTACATCAGCAATCTTCAAAGGGAGTGCACCACAAGGATTTTTAAAACATGCAATAGTGACTATTTAGTCAGAGGCACTGACCTCTTTTCCCTTAGATTGTCAAATAAAAAAAAAAATGATAATAGCCAATGCAACAATAGCTGTCTGGTGTGAATGAATCAAAATTATATCCACTTTTTTTTTGTCAGATCAGCAAAAAATATATTTTTTGGTGGACCACAGAATTTTAGTAATTAGTTTATGTGTGCCATGGGATGAAAAGGGTGAAAGTTGCTGGTCTACATAAGTGGAGCTGAGCAGAGTTTTAAAGAAGCTGTAGATCTTGTACCGTAAGGTTGTCCATGGGTCCCATGTCCAAAGGCCCAGGTTCAGAATGGCCCTCTCGTGAGTGGATTGCTACCACTGATGAGGATCTCATGCGACTGGCACCAGTATGATGCTGACATACTGACTTGGGATGATGTGCACACTAGACACAGGATAAGTTCAGGAGTCTGGAACACTAAAGTCCACGGCTGATGTTTAAGTTTAATCCTCCTAAGCTCTCACGCATCTGAATTTCTACCTCAATGTGGCCCTGGGTTTACAGCAGAGTCTCTCCACTTTGGCACTATTGATATTTCAAGCTGAATAATTCTTTGTTTTGGGAGTGGGGCAAGGGAATGGTCTGCGAATTCCAGGATGTTCAGCAGCATCCTTAACTTCTTTCTACTAGACACCAGTAAATCCTTGCTCCCCTTCCCCAGTTGTGACCACTTAAAATGATATGATTTTCAGACATTATCCCCTGGGTGACAAAATCAGCCTTGGATGGAACCACTGTCCTATAGCACCTCAGTTAGCGTGGTGACAGCATCTTTTACCCTGTGTACCCACTTACCCATGGCACCCAGGAAAGTTACCCTGTCTATTATGCTGGCTTCATGCACCAGGCCAGTCAGTCCTTGGTTATGGCTACATCTGTTTTATCTGAGGGCTTTCTACACTATAGCTCGGCAATGCTAATGGATTCTTCTAGTCAATGTGGTGACATTGTCAGTCTTAAACCATGTCAGATTAGGGCCAGATGTTCCTGTGCAAATGCTATTCTCTTCCTGCCTGCAGACCTCTTCTCCATTGTCCTCGGTGACTATGTACATGAAGGGCAGGGGTGCAATTAATGTTGAAAAAAATCACATTCTAAGAATGCAGTGATCACAGCGTAATCCTAATTCATTGAAGAAAAGACATGGTTAGAAAATTTTTGTTCTATATTTATCTTAAAAATTTTTAATGGTAAATTAACTTGTCCAGAAAATGAATAATAGCTCATGTTTTCCAGGGTACTCTGGGTAAGGCTTGCATTTATGGTCATCAGCAATGAAGTATAGTAACAAGCTTTGAAAACAGCATTGGAAGCCAGGATTTGGGAAATGGTGGGCAGAGGCAATGGATGATACAGCATCCTGAGTCATAATGTAACTCCAGCAGTAAATAATTAGTATGAGGAAACTGCAAAGGCAAGATGGCCCATATTGTTTCAATACAAACATGTTCTAGAGCTTCACTGTCATGATGAACTTGATAGCAATTCCTCACAGTGAGAAATAAGACATTAGCCAGGAATGACACGTTTTCCAATAAAGAACATGCAGAGATGGCTCCTGGACCTGAACAGAAAAATAAGATGCCTCACTATGAATTATTTTCACCTGAACTGATGAGAACATTTTTCTTTTTCTTATCCTCACCCGAGGACATTTTTTTTTTTTCATTTATCTTCAGATAGAGTGTGGGGGGGGAGAGAAACATCGATGTGAGAGAGACACATCGAGTGGTTGCCACCCACACGATCCCAACCAGGGCCGGGGACAGACGGCAACCGAGGTACGTGCCCCTAGCGGGAACCGAACCCAGGTCTCTCTGGTCCACAGGCCAACGCTCTAACTGCTGAGCCAAACCGGCCAGGGCCTGATGAGAAAATTAATAAATATCTCAGTATACCTAGTGCATCATCTCTACTATTTATTCTAAATTTTCATTTATAAATCACTAACTTGTTATCAGCTGATAAATAATTTTTAAATCAAACTTGTTA
The DNA here is from genome assembly GCA_030848825.1 of Tadarida brasiliensis. NCBI lineage: Eukaryota > Metazoa > Chordata > Mammalia > Chiroptera > Molossidae > Tadarida > Tadarida brasiliensis. The sequence goes on along the minus strand of CM061257.1, from coordinate 40,268,594 downwards.
TATCAATAGGGAGCCCACAATAACTATTTTCCTGGAACCTGAAGACTCCAGAGTCAACTTGGTTAGAAAATAGTGAATTGAGAAGATATTTAGAAGTAGAATCTACTACTTGGTGATTTATCACATAGGTAGATGAAAACTTTCAATATTTTTCCAAAATATTATAATCATTGTTTCAGTATTATATATTCATTTTTAATTCAACTTTGTTGAAGTATAATTGACATCTTATTCAACATTTTATTTGAATAAATGTGTTTTCTTTATTTTCAAAATATTTATGCCATTTTAACAGTAATGTTTTTAAACTAATGTTCTTAATCTTTATCCAAAGTGCTATATACTTTAAAAAGAACAACAAAAGTGAGATGTAATTTTTTATTTTCTTTTATTCCCTTAACTTAAACTTTTAAAATTTAGCTAATTTTTTGCATGAATACAAGTGTAATGCATAAATGGTCCAAAATGCACCAGTCATAGATCTTCATCAGTTTTCCAAATGTAGAGCAATCCAGACAACTGACTATAAAAACAGGGAGGTTTGTAGCCTTGACTTAGTTTTATTTGTGTAGTATATAGTACATTGATTGACTTTTGACATATGTAGATTCAATACTTATCCTCCAGACAGTATAAGAAATAGCCTCACGTTCAATAATACCCCTCTATATCCAACTGGACTAATGTAATGAATTTCCTTAAAAGCTCGTATTTTGAGCCCTGGTCAGTTTGGCTCAGTGGTTAGAGCATTGGGCTGCGGACCAGAGGGTCACAGGTTCAATTCCGGTCAGGGTCACATATGGTCCCAGGGCCATGCGGGAGGCAACCAATCGATGTGTCTCTCTCACATTGATGTTTCTCTCCCTCTTTCTCTTTCTCTCTCTTTCCCTCCCTCCCTCCCTCCCTCCCACTCTATCTGAAGATAAATGAAAAAAAATCTTCAGGGGAGGCTTTAAAAAAGTTTGCATTTTGATATTAGGTTGATTTGATTATGGGAAGGACCCTATATTTTAACAAATTACAATGTTATTTTTAACATTATTTTAGTTTTAGTTGTTGTCTACAGAACTTCCCAACACACAAGTAGATTCTTAGAGATAATTTAAACATTTATAATTAGTTTTTAGCTCTTGGGAACATCAAACTTATCCTACATCATCACTGCATGTCTCTATTTAAAGCCACTCTATACATAGTGAAAAGAGGGAAGAGAGACGACAATTTATATTCTTTCTTTCTACCCCCCTCTAGTGACTGGAGCACATTCGAAATTCTTTTCTATTGTTTATGTGATTTTTCCAGCAGGTGATGCTGGGCTTGGGGAGGAAAGCATTTCACTGTTCCCTGCTCCCCACTACCATCCTGGATGTCCTTCCATGTCTTTAATTGTAAGGACAACAAAAACAACAATGATTTAATGAGTGAATATATGCCAAGTTCTACATGAAGCATAAGGCAAGCATTGGATCCTTTAATTTTACAAATAACCTGTGAGGAAGGATATTAGGTAATAGGTGAAACTAGTTTGTCCACGAAAAGACAGATGTTCATCAAGATCATATGACATGACCCAGGTCACACAGTTAGTAAGAGAACGCTCCAAACTGCACATCGGGGTCCTTCTGATCCTGAACGAACGCGTTCTCTGTTATTCCAGGATTCCTTATGTGAAACTTAGTTTATTCAGGAATTGAAGAAAAAAATATTACTTGGAAGGATTTTAGGTTTTTCTCAGCCTTGTTAAGATTATCAATGTCAATATCATAAATTCTCAAAGACTGACACGGTATACCCTGAGGGTTAGCTTATGTAGTTTATCTAGATAGTAAAATTTATGAGTAACGAGTGGATAGCTATTTCAATTCAACATTGAAAGAGACAGTAATAGCCGGGGTGGCGGGGACTGAGAGAAGGAAGTGACACAGAATTTAATATTTTTATACCATTTTTGTACTGAACTTCATAAAAATATATTATCAGTTATAGCATTAGAGAATATTGAATTCATCTAAATACTTTAAATTGTTAAAGAAAGGAATAAAGTATTTTATATATAATTAAGGTACAGCCAGTGTTTTAACTGATTACTAATATAGTAATTTTTGAAGTGCTACAAATGATAACATTATTTGACAAACTACAGTATTTTTCATAAACAAATATATTTTCTTGACAATTATTTTTTAAACCAGATTGTTTCCTAAGATGCATTTTCTACTCTAGAGCAACTTCAGAAATTTATTCATTTTTGTAATTTAGGGGGGAAAGCCTTTTAAAATATGCTGACTATTGAAAAGATATTTGGTAGGAAGACAGACACTAAATTTAAAGTTATTGTCTGACACTAAATTTAAAGATGTAAAATGAGATGCATTTTTAAACATTGATAGAAGGCTGACATCTAGAAAAATAGATATGTGCAATCAGAGTTTGTTGTAATAAATGACAAAAGTTCTACACACGAAAGCCATTCATTGAAGAAAAGTGAATCATTTCTAAATAGATATTGATTAAAGTAGGAGGCATAAAACTGACACTTCAATAAAGGGCAGAAGGAAACTATTACAGAAAAGAGTAGGCATGACATGAAGCTATGACAGACAGGTGGAGAGCATAATGAAATATAAATGGAAACAATGGAGCAGAAAAATGAATTGTTGAAAACATAAGTAATGATTAAAAATAAGAAAGCCTATAAAATGTAAGGACAAATCCTAAAAAGGTGTGTTTTAAAGGGAAGTGCTGGTGGCTTTAACCAGATGGGGTAGAGATAAATCTATTACAGAATGTAAGGGATTAGTGAATTTGTTCAAACAGGGTTTAGGATGAGTTAAATCACGGATGTTGATCATAACAGTCAGAAGAACCAACCTCTTCTGGAGTGGTCCCTGTAGAATGTATCAGAGAACATGTAGAGTGCCAAAGAGAATGCCTAGGAGAATCCCATGCGGAAGTATGAAATGCAACTTTTTTTGGTCTATGATTCTTAATTCTTAAAGTACAGATCCAGTTAAAGTAAGTATAATTTAAAATATCTGTTGTTATTGTTATGGTTTTCTTGATAGTGGTCACTAAAAATGAACAGTAGTGTATTAAATCTTCAACAGTATCTTATATTAATTTTTTTCTTTCAACTCTAAAATATTCCCAAATCCATAAAAAAGGAACGAAATATTTACTAGAGCTTCCTCCCATCTTCTTTTTTAATAGCAAACTAATACCTGAGAAGCAGTGAACCCAGTTTTTCATGGTCCTTTTTGCAAGGCCTCTGCCTTTCATGAGTCTTCACTTGCCTACACTTGGTTTGTCCACTGGCTTTCCAGGATCTGGGCCTGTGGTTAGGACCTAATAGATGCACTCTGAGTCCCACTGTCCTTAGATTTCAGATGTTCCACAGAAGCAGAAAAATTCCTCATATTCAATGAATAAGTTTATTAAAATTATTTTGAACAGGAAAATGTTATAATGATATTTTTAAAGTATAAGTACTTATAGAAATAAAATATTTTTTTCTTATTAAATATCTTTTTTCTAGAAAACAACTCTAATTCCATTTATGCCAGGATGACATAATGAAGAAACTTTCTACTATGAAATCTGAATAACTTGAATTTAATTCTATATGGACTTAGGGAAGTGACTGAGACTTTCTTGCCTTCAGTTTTCTCTTCTGTATGTGAAGATAATTGTAAAGATTTTAAACAATATGTGAAAAACTTTGGATACATAAGAGAAAGTAAAAAATTGTCAAGTGGAAACTAAATTCAAATATCCCCACACTTAGACACTTAGTCATCACTTTTATAAAATCAACTCACCCAGAGAAGAACCATTTCCAGATTATAAATTACTTTTAATGCAACTTTTTATTATTATAAAATGATGGTGTGATAGTTAAAGTAATAATTATGAACTACCTTTTATAGATAGAAAAGTAGCACTCTCACGATGTCAAGGCATAATGAAGGTCATGTGAATTGTAATCAAGAATAAAATTTAAAATTCCCAAATGCTAGTTCATGTCATTCTTTTAAGATAATAGTTTAAGAATTTTAGGTTGAGGTAATTCAGATTACTAAATAAATATTAAATTATGTGCAAGTTCTTCTTTAATGATTTGTTGAAAGAATTAAATTATTAAACAAGTATACATCACTGTTTAAATTGTAACTCTTCAGCTCTGGCCAGTTTGGCTCAGCAGTTAGAGTGCTGGCCCACGGACCAGACAGACCAGGGTTTGGTTCCCGCTAAGGGCACGTACCTCGGTTGCAGTTTGTCCAAGGCCCTGGTTGGGGTCGTGTGGGTGGCAGCTAGTCAATGCGTCTCTCTCACATGGATGTTTCTCTCTCCCTCTCTCCCTCCCGCTCTATCTGAAGATAAATGCAAAAATATCCTCAGGTGAGGATAAAAAATAATAATAATAATAAATTGTAATTGTTCAGATATTTTTTAATTTCCAAAATTAATGAACCTCTGAGGAGAGAGTTGTACCATCTTCCCAGTCCCATTTTAGGGTTAGTTTTAGACAGTGTTTTAATAAAATAAGCCTGCTAAAATAAAGTAGATAAATAATTGAGTAAGTTAGATGCTTATCAGGGAGCTTTAGTATAAACGTAAAGAAATACCTCCCTGAAAACAATGGCAGAAAATTTATTTGGTGCATTGAGGCCCCAGGAGAAACTAGACACTGAAATTGAAATACTTTAAGAACCAAAACAGCTATCCATATTATTTATCTCTTTTTTCCTGGACCAACGCGGATTCTTACCTCTTCATTCTCTACGTACTAACTTACAATATTGACCGACGCACAGTAAGCATAATGTGCTTACTAAAATAAAAATGAATACTTCTTAAATATGTCTCTTTTTCTTTGGTGCATAAGGATTCACAGAATCTAAGTTTCATTTTAAGGGATAAAAAAATAGTAACCTGACCCATGTTTCTGAATCCAAATTCCCAGGAGAAAGTGTCTGACTGTCTTTGTTTGAGTCATATGTCCACTCCTGGTTCAGCATACTCTGTTTAGGGGGCAGGATCTAGAAATACACACAGAGCAATGAGAAATGAACTGTCCTGGACTGGTACTTCAAGACACATTTACTATAGAACATTGCAAGACCTGTCTATGTCAGTCCCTATGAGCCATGGAAAAGTAGAAAATATTTAATGGGAAGAAAAAGTAAAAATGTAGTGGGTTTCGTTTTATGCTTGTTTTTTTTTTCTTTTTTCCTAATTTTATAAATCAAACAATACTCTTCTTAGATAAATTGAAAGCAAAGAGCTATCCCTTACTGTAACAGCAGTAAATACAAAACGGAACCCCTGAAAAATCCTGCACTCTTCAGTTGCATCAACTTCTGCTCAGTGTGCAGAGTTACATCAGTGTTTGGCTGGTACATTCATACAAGTAGAACACTAACTCGGTGTGTTTGTGTGTGAGGCAGAGTGTGACTCTTAGCTCTTAGCCCTCTGCAATCACAATTAATACGTTTACATTTTTGTTTTGGTCATGTTGGTTTTTTGTTTTTGTTTTTTCTTTAGGGTCTTAGTACTTTTTTTTTCTTTAAGCCAGAAAACACTTATTCAATACCTACTTCCTGCCTCCATATACTTTTTCAGAGCTGGATATTAATTAGATCTCAGGGTCTGCCATAGACCTTCGTTATATTTTTGTGAGAGGGACCTTTTCTGGTCGCATGTTTATCTTGGAAATCTTAGTGTTTGCCACATTGAATGAAAGTTTTGTTTATTGTTTAACTCTTCATTATATCTTTTACATTGTTGTGACTTTACCACCTGTCTCAGAGCCTGGCACATTGCACAACTCTGAAAATATCTGTTGGACACATGGATGGATGAATGAATGAGTGAATGTATGAATGAGTGAATGAATGAATGAACGAATGAATGAATCTGGAGAGACTTCATTATAATGAAACCAGAAAAAATAGCAGCTTATAATATCTAACTTTGGAAATCTATAAAGTAAATTATTTGCCTTTTGAAATATTTAGTTTCGTTCTTATTACCTTTAATAATTACATCTGAGCTAGAGTCACAATTGAGATATAAAAAAGACAATCTATATGAAAATAGCATTTGGAGAGAAGCTGATTTCAAATCCAGAGCTGAGACACTACATTTTTAGTACTTCTAACCTGATTTACTGCTTTCACTTAATCCACACTCTTTTCAAATCGTGGCACGCAGAGAAGAAATGAAAAGGTCCCTGCACTGCATGGTTAGGGACTGAGCAGAGGCTGGTACCGAGTCACTTTGCTAATTAACACCTGGGCCAGCAGTTCAGAGGAGACACAGGGCACCATTGAACCTTTCAGGCATCCAGTGTTTGGAAAGGTAAAGATTAAACATTTCATCTCAAAATTACATTGAGCTTCAAATACGTGGAAGGCCCTGTGAGGGGTTTAATGCTCTACTTCCTTCATGGATCCGCAATGCAGTGTTTGTTTCTTTTTTTATACCCATGAGATAAATGCATCGATGTATTAAATTAGAGCTATTCTTTTGGAGTTAAAATGGAGTTCAAGTTACACCACTTGGTGTAGCAACAGGGTCTCACCTGAAGTGGTGGGAACATTCACTGTGCACCTGTTGCCTGCAAAAGACGCGGGACTTTCAGAGGGCAGTCTATTTGGGCTGCATTCAGGTAAGCTCTATCTTTGTATCTTTACCACAAAGCACCAGGGAAGAAGAGGGTAAAGAGATGGGCAGCCAGGCAAAAAGAAATCTTAAATGATACCTACGAAGCCGGGCCAGCTCTTTGAGGCACCAACAAACGTGTGTCCCAGGAAGAACCAGAACAGGGCCTTGCAGGCGGAGAGGAAGCTCTGTGCCAGGCAGCACCTGTCCTTTCCGAGCCAGGCTGTATTTATATTCTTGTGTGGGTCTTGATTCCTTTTCTGCTCTTTCGTAATATTTATTAAATCATATATTTGTTTGTTTGTGTTTATTTATATTTATAGGTTTCCTGTGCTGAGCTAAAATTGAACTAAGAATTCAGTTGGGGGATACATTTATATCAAAACTCTAAAGTAAAACTGATGTACTTCTGGGGTGCCTTCCTGTCAGAGTCCCAGGAGTTAAAGTGTGAGAACTCTAAAGAGAGATGATTCACTCTGAGAAGTACTGGATTGATTAATGATACATCCCTTCCTATCTGGAGAGTCATCTTCTAAGTTTAAAGCACAGAAAAGCAAAGTCTTACTATAAAAACTGTGGCAAACGTTCTTACATACATAGACTTTTGTAAAGACGGTACAAGAAAATCTGTGGTAATTGCTATAATCTGAATTACATTTCGGTGAAACGTACTTTACAGCTTCTTAAATGACGGACACCCATGGATACGGCAAGTATTTCATTCCATTTCTCTACAAAAATGATCAAGAGGAATTTTATTCATACTCTAATAGTGATTTAAACTAGGCTAAGTTATCCATTTATTTTGAGTTTGATATTTTTAGGATGTATCCCTAAGGGCAATGTTGGGGCAGTCGAATTTGTCTCCTGAGAAGCATACCTTAAATTCATAAATTGGCCTTTTGTGCATTTGATTTACTGATTCCAGGGCTTAATTGGCAAGATACTGCAGGTAAGGGAGTGGGGCAGGAAAATATAGGTAAGGGTAAATGTAAGACGCATGGGCAGTCCAAGGGGAGTTGACGCCAAGGGCTAGGTCTTCTAAAGATAACTCGTGTAAAGTCTGGGTTCTTCAAGAGTCAGACACTAAGATGGGAACAGAGCTGCAAAGATCTTAATAGGATAACGGTCTACATCCAGGATTTTCAACCGCAGTGCCACAAGAGTTTATACAATACCTGCCCTGGCCAGTTTGGCTCAGCGGTTAGAATATGCAGGAGGCGGCCAATCAATGTTCTCTCTCATCGATGTTTCTAATCTCTCTCTCCCTCTCCCTTCCTCTCTCTATAAAAAATCAATAAAGAAAGAAAAAATTTAAATATGAAAGTTTAAACTCTACACTCATTTAAAAAAAATGTATTACTAATGTTTGAGTCATAGAATATTCCGTCTAGTCTTAAGAATCCAAGTTATCTATCAGTGTAATGAATAAAGGCAAATACCAAATATTATTGAATTTATGGATGTTTTTAAGACCTTGTCAATGACTCTCAGGAAAAAGACCATCAGATATACACCTGTAGTCAAACCAAGTTTGGTTTATTCTTGTTTCAATGAAGAGGACCGTACACTATGGGGAACCATAGATCATCTCAATAGGAGGGTGCTAGAAAGAGTTCTACACAATTTGGCTTTATGTTAGGTGTTTATGATAGGTGATTCTATATGTGGTCTTTACTCGGATCAGATGCTATCAGGGAGCAGGGGCTATCCCATGATGTGATGTCAATATATTTCTATAAGACAGAATGAATGAAAAAGAGCCAAGTCTGCAACTGGCAAAGAAGCACCAGTCACTCATATTAGCCAGGAGGGAAAGATGGGTACTTTTGCAATTTACACAGTGACTTTGTTTACGTTTGTGCATAGACAAGATCATAGAGTGCCTTTGGTTTTGTTTGTTTTTTGTTTTTTTTTAATTTCATCATGGACACAGAATGTCTTTTTTTAATTTTCTTGTTCTGTGAGGTTGTTTATGTTCAAAAGGAGAACACCACAGCCTAGCTGTGAATGCCTGACCAACTTCCAACAAAACCAAGGTCTCGATATCAGTGTCAGGAAAATTTCTGGGTATCAGGAGAAGTTTTTACTTTCTCAAAGCCAAACAGAAAAATCACAACAGCATATATCTAAGTGGTCTATGTGTAGCAGTTGCCTGAAATTTAGCAGCTTAAAGCAAGGAACATTTGCTATCTCAGATGTCTGTTGGTTAGGAATTTGGGGGTGAGCTAGATGGGTAGATAGGACTCAGGGTCTCTAATGATGTTGCAGTCATGATATGGGTTGAAGCTGCAGTCACAGGAAAGCTTGAATGGATTAGAGGATCTGCTTCCAGAATGACTGTGGACAGACTGCCTCAGTGTCTCACCACATGGGCCTGTCCGTAGGATTGCTTGAGTGTCCTCAGAAGATGGCAGTTTGCTTGCCCCAGAAAAAAATGAAGCCAAAATACAAGATAAAAGCTGCAGCATCTTTCATGACCTGCCTTCAGAAGCAACACCAATAATTTCTGTAATATCTTATTGGTGATTGCTACCGAATGAACATTTGTGTCTCTCCAAAATTCATATGTTAAATCCCAATCCCCCATGTGATAGCATTTGGAGGTCTGGCCTTCAGGAAGTAATTAGGTTTAGATGAGGTCATGAGGTGAAGTCCCATAAGGGGATTACTGTCCTTAAAAAAATTAATTAATTAAAAAAAAGAAAGAGAACAGAGCCCGTTCTCTTTGCCATGTGAGGATACAGCAAGAAGATGGCAAACTAGGAAAAGAGTTCTTGTCACCTGCTGGCACCTTGATCTTGAACCTCTCAACCTCCAGAACTGTCAGAAAAAAAAATGTGTAAGCTACCCAGGCTATCGCATTTTGTGAAAGCACCCTGAATTGACTAAGACAGTTATCCAAGTCAGCCCAATTCATTGTGAGAGAAGTACGCAAGCACATGAATACCAAGAGGCAAGGAGCATCGATGGCTGCTTTAGAGGCTGATTCCTACACACATTCCAAAGTAAACAGTACACGAAGTTTGTTCTGTATAGTTTGTGGCATACAGCAATAGGCCTTTCCCCTTCAAAAATGACTGAATAGAAATAGCAAATCAAGTGGCATCTAGCACAGAAACAATTTAATATGTGGTACGAAAATACTGTTTCTTCAGTAACAGGAAGCCCCTATGCTTTAAGTAGCCTTGAGGATTCAAAATGTATAGGACAATATTTTCCATGTGCTAAAATGAGAACTGGACAGACAATGAAGGAGACGATCTGGGGATACTGCCTTTAACACTGAATTTATTATGTCAAAATGAGCAAACCAAAACAAGTTACTTCATATGAGAAATAAAAGGCTCCCAGAGAATGTATCCCACTGACTTAAAGAAATACAAAGTCTTCTGATGGCATTAACCATTCTGTCAACAGAGCCAAAGGCTTATGCGAATAGCATGAATATTCAGCACTAAATTTTGGCAAAAGAAACTTGCACAGCCCACACTGATAGGTTTTCTTCCTGCTTCTTCCACAATAATGAAGACGTTGTATGAATGTTGCAATTTAGCTGCCCAGAAACAAAGAAATATTTTAATGGAAAATGTAGTTGAACTAAGAGCTTATCTTAAATGACAATGAAAACTCTCACTATTTAGTAAAACAGAGGAAGTTACAATATATTTACTTGCCCGGTAACTATATTAATGCCATAACACAATACAAGGTGGGGCATTCCTAGGTTTAAAATTGCGAGTATGGGAAACAACGAGTTTATTCTTGTACTATTATTTATTAATCATTGTATTATTTTCCATACAAATAACTGTAAACCTATTTTTGCCCCACCCTGAATTGTTCAAGCTTGAGTAACAGAAAACCTTATTTGAAAGGGTAAAATTTAAAAAGTTTGTCATAATGGTGGCATCGGTAAACGCGGTATCGCGTCCTCCCACAACCACATCAAAATTACAACTAAACTACAGAACAACCATCATTCAGAACTGCCTGACATCAAGCTGAATGGAAGTCCTACAACTACGAAATTAAAGAAGCAGCTGCATCGAGACTGGGAGGAGGGGCGGAGGCGGACGGGCTGGTCCCACACTCACGTGTGGCAGATAAAAATCAGGAGGACACCTCGGCTGGGAAGGTCCTCCCTGAGGAGTGAGGGGTCCTCATCCCACACCAGGTGCCCAGCTCAGGGTTCCAGTGCCAGGAAGAGAAGTCCCCGTAACTTCTGGCTGTAAAATCAGCGGGAACTGAGGCTGAGGGAGGCTGCGGCTGTCACAGCCCCAGGCAGCTCCTCTTAAAGGGCCTGCCCACGGACTTACTCAGACTTGCTCCCTCTAAGCTTGGAGGGGAGGCAGCTTGAGGGGCTCCAGAGACATACAGGGAAGAACTGAGCTGTTTGGCCTCAGGACAAGGGTTGGAGAGGTGGCTTTCTCCTGGACAGTCTTGCTGGCAGAGTCCGTTGTTCCTTTGGTGAGCCCTTCCCTGGGACAGCAGACACCGCCATATCTGGGACTCCAGCAACCTGGCTCACACTATTGGCCCCACCCTGGTGATTCCCTGAGGCCCCACTCCACCCAACTTTTGGGCCCACCCAAGCTGTTTCCAAAGGCTTTACCATAGGATTGGCCTGTCTTGATTCCTGCTTCAGATTTTCCTAAATTCTCTCAAACAAGCAGTATCTGGCCTCAGTGAGCCCCATACCTCTCATTAAGTGGCCCCAAACCTGGTACTAGAAGCAGCCAATCTTGGTTCACAACTTGGCTTTTCCTGAGAACCTCCAAGCCCAGCACAAGAAGCAGCCACCTGCAGGCCACTCTGTAGCTTATGCTGGGTGGCCCCAGGTAGAACACAGGCAGAGGCTGACCTTGCCCCAGAGCCAGCACACCCAGGGGACAGCTTCAGACCACATCAAAACACCACCACCCAACCACCTCCACAACTGACACACTCAACGAATGGACGCAGTGGGTACCAGAGCCCTGATGAAGTAAGTCTTACTCTGTGTGGTGGGCCCCTACACAGCTGATTCTCTAAGGTAGTCAGAGGCCAGTGGTCAGTGGGCACAGCCAGTCCTTGCAGCTGATCAGCCTGAGTAAATCCCTCCCATTGATGTGCCAACAGCAATCAAGACTCAATTACAACAGAAGGGTGTACAGTCCACACTAGGGGTACACCTTGAGGGCCCAGCTGGGGTGATAAGGGAGGCTGTTCCACTGGACCTACAGGACACGTACAACAATAGGCCACCCTACAAAGCCTAGGAAACATAGCAACTGTACCTAATTCATAGAAACAATCGCAGGGAAGCAGCCAAAATGAAGAGACAAAGAAACATGTCCCAAATGAAAGAAAAGAACAAAACTCCAGGAAAAGAATTAAACAAAGTGGAGATAAGCAATCAATCAGATGCAGAGTTCAAAACACTGGTTAAAAGGTTGCTCAAGGAACTAGGTAAGATCTTCAAGGAACTTAGTGAGACCTTCAAGGAACTTAGTGAGAACATCAACAACATAAAAAAGGACCAGTCAGAAATGAAGGATGCACTAACTGAAATAAAGAGTAATTTACAGGGAATCAATAGTAGAGTAGGTAAAGCCAAGGAGCAAACCATCAATTTGGAATATAAGGAAGCAAAAAACACCCAATCAGAACAGCAAAAAGAAAAAAGAATCCAAAAAAATGAGGATAGTGTAAGGAGTCTCTAGGACAACTTCAAGCATGCCAGCATTCGCATCATAGGGGTGCCAGAAGGAGAAGAGAGAGAACAAGAAATTGAAAACCTATTTGAAAAAATAATGACAGAAAACTACCCTAACTTGATGAAGGATACAGACAGACAAGTCCAGGAAGCACAGAGAGACCCAAACAAGATGAACCCACAGAGGCCCACATCAAGAGACATCATCATCAAAATGCCAAAGGTTAAACACAAAGAGAGAATCTTAAAAGCAGCAAGAGAAAAGCAGTTCGTTACTACAAAGGAGCTCCCATAAGAGTGTCAGCTGATTTCTCAAAAGAAACTTTGCAGGCCAGAAAGCAGTGGCAAGAGATATTCAAGGTGATGAAAAGCAATGACCTACAACCAAGACAACTCTATCCTGCAAAGCTATCATTTAGAATTGATGGACATACCAAGAGTTTCCCAGACAAGGAAAAGCTAAAGGAGTTCATCACCACCAAACTAGTATTATATAACATATTGAAGGGTCTTCTTGAAGGAGAAGAACAAAAATATGAATAATAAAATGGCAATTAATACATATCTATCAATAATTGAATCTACAAACAAAATGAGCAAGCAGAACAGAAACACTCCTAGATACAGTTGGCCCTCGTTTATCGCGGTTAATCAGTTCCAGACTCTGCTGTGATAAATGAATTTCCACGAAGTAGGATTCCTTATTTATATACAGTCATCCCTCGCCACTTTGCGCTTCGACTTTCGCGGCTTCACTCTATGGCGGTTTTTTCAAATATAGTACAGAGAAATTTTTGTTACTTGCCAGATGGGTGGGGCTGGGGGGATAGGTGAAAAAGATGAAGGAATCAAGAAGCACAAGTTGGTTGTTAGACTGAGGAACCTCAAAGTGGGGGGAGGGCAGGATGAGATAAACCAAAGAATTTCTATGCATATATGCATAACCAATGGACATCGACAATAGTGTGGGGAAGGCAGGAGGTGGGCAGGATTGGGGAGGAGGGGGTCAATGGGGAAAAAGAGAGGGGAACATCTGTAATACATTCAACAATAAAGATGATTTTTTTTTTAAAAGGGTAAAATTATTTTCATGAATTTCTGAGTGCTGATTTAGATTATTCTTGATATAATGCTATTTAAATATGTAAAGATAACAAAATTAGGTATACACTCATAGCTCATGTAAGGAGATCAAAATAAGCAAATTTCTATAATGAAACATGAAAAAACTCTCAATAATAATTAAGAGTAGATGATGTTTATAAGTGGAATCATTTATGAAACAGGTATTATATGGCATGCCATAGCACTGGTTTCACTAAATTTAGAACATCTCTGGAACTGTGTGTCTTAGGAGAACTAAAAACTTCTATCACTTCCTACACACCCAGACTACAGGACACCCTGTTGTTGTGTTCATGGAATCATTGGGCCTTTAGTTAATATAAATGTATCAAAATAATGAGTCTGTTTCTTCTTTTGACAATAGCTTTTGGAGTTAAACTATTATTGCCAAAGTAATTGTACACAAATATGCAAAGGAGATATTTCAATGGCATAGTTTTAATTGAATAGAAAATACTGATGCAGACGGTCCAACACACACACACATCCAGCATGTAATGGACATGTGTGAGTGTGTATATTTAGATAGCATTTAAATTAAAATACAAAAACTAGAAAAATAAACAACAAACCTTGTGATTTCAAAGTATGTCTTTTGGAGGAAAATGGGAAAAATGGCAGGTGAACACTTAAAATCTAATTGAGGAAATAGTATTAGAAAAATGTAATGGTGAAAGTTAGAATGAAATATATACTAAAAGAAGAAATTACATACACAAAAAATGCTGTGACATTCTGTAGCATCTGTGCCAAAGAAATGTTAGTACTGGAGCTCCAGTCCTGGAGTCTAGTCTTTTTTGGGGGGGAGGGGGAGGTAAAAATGTATCTTTTGTGGGAAGAGTACTGGTTGGGTAAAGATATTCTGCAAAATCAATATACATTGTGATCTCTTAAGAAATTTCTATTTAGAGCAAGGGGTAGAGAGTCTGTAAACAGGAATTGCTTAAAAACTCATTAGGTTTATGCTTGAAAGAAAACCAATTCCATTTAACAGTGCCAGATACTGTATATACAGAACAACACAGCACATCTCTTGTTTGAGGAGCTATTAAATTGTAAAATATACCTTGTTGCTCTGTTTCCATTTTAAATTTAAACAAAAATATTTGACAACCGTTTCACTTTCTTGTATCTGTAATGTCCTGCTAACAAAACATTTCCCCACTGGTCCAAATGACAGTCTAGTTATCACAACCGGGAAGAGTTCACAGGCTAGAGCACCTGTCAGAATTGTATCAAACCAGCAACCAGCTCATTTACAATGGACAAAACCCAGGAAAATCAAGAGAAAAAATTTCCCGTTACTTTCAGAAGGTTATGTCTCTTAAACCACAGGAAGGAACTGCACATTTTAAAATCATCACTGGCAATCACAACATCCAGTTTTATGTATGAGATATTTTAATATTTGCATCTCGAGGAAATGGAAAGAACTGTTCCAATATAGCAGAGCTGCAATAGGTGTGCCCTCTGCTTAGTTACAACTATTTTCTTTGCCCGGTACTCTGACAGGATGTGGAAACTGTTTAAATTCACTATTGAATATGCTGTTTACTTCCAAGTTTTCTGACCATGAAAGCCCAATTTACATTCAACCAAATAGCTTTGACCATCTCAAAAGGAACTTAAAAGATAGTAAATCTGAGTACAGTAGTCCCCCCTTAGCCACGGTATCGCTTTCCACGGTTTCAGTTACCTGTGGTCAACTATAATCTGAAAATATTAAGCAGAAAAATCCAGAAATAAACAACTGTTTTTTTTAATCCTAACCCAGGAAATTTTTTCCATTGATTTTTTTAGAGACAGCAGAAAGGAGGGAGGTTGGGGGGAGAGAGAGAGAGAAACATCGATGTGAGACAGACACATCGATCCACTGGCTCTTGTGTGTGCTGACCGGGGTAGGCGATTGAACCTGCAACCCAGGGACATGCCCTTGACCGGGAATCGAACCCATGACCCTTCAGTGCTCGGGCCAATGCTTCCACCACTGAGCCACTCTGGCCAGGGCAGATAATTCAGAGGTTTTAATGCATATAATGATAGGCATCAACCCCCCAAAATAAATAAATAAAAATAAATAAATTAAGGGTCATTCTGAGTAACTTAATGACATCCCACGCCATCCCACTCTGTCCCCCAGGACATGAATCATCCCTTTGTTCAGTGTATTCACATTGTATATGCCTCAACCCCACATTAGTCACGTAGGAGGAATCTCAGTTATCTGATGAAATGTTGAGGTATTACAGTGCTTGTGGTTAAGTAACCCTTATGTTAATGAATAATGGCTGGAAAACACAAGAGTAGTGATACTGGCAATTTGGATTAACAAGAGAAGCTGTAAATTGCCTCTTTTCAAAAGGTGAAAGTTCTCAACTTAATAAGAAAACAAAATGTATGCTGAGGTTGCTAAGAGCTACGGTAAGAATAAATATTCTATCCAGGAAATGATGAAGAAAAGAAAGAAACAGAAATTCATGCTAGTTTGGCAGTTGCACCTCAAACTGCAAAAGTTCCAACCACAGTGTGTGATTAGTACTTAGCTAACGTGGAAAAGGTATTAAATTTATGCGTGGAAGACATGAACCGAAAAGGTGTTCTGATTGACAGCAATTTGTTGCACCAGAAAGCATTGAGCCTATATGAAGACTTCAGCAAAGGATCCCCTGAAATGAATGACACCAGGCTATTTACTGCAAGTAAGGGATAGTCACACAGATTCAACAATAGGTTTGGCCTGAAAAACACAATAATTATTGGAGAAAGAGACACAGAGAAAGAGAGAGCACACTCATATAAGTTTTATTACCTT
Source organism: Tadarida brasiliensis (assembly GCA_030848825.1). NCBI lineage: Eukaryota > Metazoa > Chordata > Mammalia > Chiroptera > Molossidae > Tadarida > Tadarida brasiliensis. The sequence goes on along the minus strand of CM061257.1, from coordinate 40,252,296 downwards.
ATATGGTTATAATTGCTCTATCTTAATTATTAATTGTTAATCTCTTACTATGCCAAATTTATAAATTAAACTTATTCAGAGGTTTGTATGCATGGGGAAAAAATGCAGTATATACAGGGTTCAGTAGTATTCGTGGTTTCAGGCTTCCATTGGGGAGAGTCTTAGAACATATTCCCCAAGGATGGGGTACTACTGTAGATACAATTATTGCCATTGGCAAGCAGACATTGGTATTTAAAATGTAACAATGTGATTTTTCATGTATCTGAACTGAACTCTCCCCATTATTAAACAACATGAAGATCTGATTGAAGCTCGCACTTTTCTAGCTCTATCTATTAGGATGAATACTTGTATATTTTTGAGAATGCACAAAGCAAATGATTTTATATGTTAAAGAAGTGAACTTTGGTATATTAGTTAACTTAATTAAGTATCATGGTTCATTTTTAATGAACTGGGAAAAATATTTTAAACTCCAAATGTCTGGAAGTCTAAAAAAAAGACATTATACTTTAGTCATTTAAGCATATTACAAAATGTAATAAAATTCTTAAAATGCATATGTACATTCACTTGTGTAATTCCTTACTTCTATGCCCATTTCCTTTCAAAGACAAATTTAATACTTTTCTATATTCATATAATATGCACATAATATAAATTTAAAACTAAATTTAAATATTCAATTCACCATTATTCACAATTACCAGCATTGGGTCAGAAAAGTCATTTTTATACCCTTATTAACCAAATTAAATTTTATTATAATCAAGAAATCAGTTTTAAAAAAGATTCACTGAAATATCTTAAACTTAATTATTGTTAACTTGATAATAAATATAATAATGGTTCTTTATATTCCATAGTTCATAGGTCATGCCTACTTCTAAATTTTCTGATACTTCTTTTCAAGAGCATAAAATTATTAATAGGGAGTGGCTAAAATGATCAGAAAATCTGAAATAAACATTATACACATTTTTCCATGACTTATACCATTTGTGTTTACTGAATTAAGTCACTTATAGTTGTATTTGAAATCGAAAAGTACAATTGTACCTTATTTATACAAAATTACCTGAAAAAATTTAGATATAAAATCATATGCTTTAAAGTAGGAAAACAAGTTGATTACTTTAATAAAAGTATGTATAGCTGCAAAAACTTCTGTATTAACTTAATCCAAGTAAAATGAATTTCAAATAATACTTTCTGAGATCGTTTCTGAGAATAAGAGGTTATAGACCACATGCAGTCCCCAAGGGGTATTATCTTTGGAAAGGCCTATAACTCTTCTGGGTCTTACTTTTCTCACATGTAAATTATAACAGCTTCTATAAACAATAGTTGTACCTCTAAAATTAGATATGATTTAAGTGACCTCCAGAGATGTCGTGAGAACTACATTTTCTTGACAGAAGCCAACTACCACATTTCCATGGTGAAAATATTCCAGACTGATAATAATGTTTACTTAGATCTTATTTATGCCAGGCAATGTATTAGGCACATATATATATTCGATTAATCCATATTGCAACACTATGAAGTAGGCACTATTATTACTTCCAGTTTATAGATGAGGAAATCAAGATTTACAGAGTTTAGAAAACATGCTTGAATTCACACAATTATTAAAGCAATCTGACTCCAGAGCCACTTACATAACTTCAATGAAAAAAATGTTATGTTCCTAGTTAAATAACTCATTATCGTACTATTTCAATTTAAACCATTCATTGATTTCCAGTCATTTATAGGTGGCTATGGGAGATCTAATGACCAAAAGCCATCTTTGACTTCTGAAATACTACATAAACTGAGCTATGCAAATGACAAGATTGTGAAAGGAGTTTTGACTAGAAGGTAGAGATCTTTCCATCCCTGGTACTGTCACTTACGAACCAGGCAACTTGAGGGAATTTAACTGCTGTTTCTTTGCCCTCCACTTCCTCAACATAATCTGTGTATAATACATTATTACTTTTTATTTCTACAGATATATTCTTTTAAAGATTAGACAAATAATGTACTTTGTAGGGTAAAATGTAAATGTAAGTAATATTACTATTAATAACAGTTATTTAACTATTAATTAATATAATTCTACAGACAGATTTAATGTAGCATATAACTAAACTCTAAAGTTCAGATATACTTTGAGTCAAGAAGGCTATCTTTTTCTAGATCACTTAAAGTAAATTATTTGAACTCTCTGAGACTTAAATATTATTCACATATTGAAAGTAATTAAACTCATTAATTTATAAAGTATTTTGTGATTCCCGGATGAAACAGAATAGGAAAACTTAAATTATTATAATAGTTTCATATTTTTCCAATATATATATACACACACACATACTAATTTCCTGGCATTTAGGCTGTGGCTTTTCTCCAAAGACTGTGAGGATTTTCATAAATTTGAATTTAATTTCATAGGTGTTAATTTCCACAACCGAAGAGTTTGCAGAAGCACTTGCAAGGCTCTGTTGGTAAATTCTACTGCAATATAGGTACCCAGTAATCTGCAAATTCATGAAGATCATTTTAAAGTAAGCTGAAAAATCCCCGTGCAAAGGTTACCCATGGCAAATGTGCAGGCAGTGGAAGACAACTGTCGTGTACTTTCTAAATCTTCCCTTTTTCATGCAAACTGCTCACTGCCCTTTTGTCATTGCGCAGTGTGCTCTAGATTTCAGACCTTTACCCTCCGGTCACTTCAATAACAGCAAACTTGTTTCCAGAGTTTCAACCTCCTTCCTCTTAATATAGGCTACAGAAACATTGGCCTCTCTATAATTTCCCTTTCACTCCATGCTCTTCAGCCCTCTATGTTATTTAGATGCAGAAAAGTTTGCATTGCCAGCAGTTACCATAGAAACAAAGCCACTGGTTAAATAGAAAGCAGAGCAGGTATGGTTACATTCAAAGAAAATAGTTGGCTCCTACTTCAGTGAGAAAAAAGTAAACCATTATACTTTTTTTTATACGTAGCTATCCACAATGTAGTGAAGTGATGTGGTCCTAGTCCATGAGGGATTTTGCCTCAGATTGTCAGAGCTGCTCCCTGGAAAAACAGCTCAATTAAATCTAGGGTCTAGCCATTTATATAACAACCTGCAGGAAGTTGAAGGTATTCACTGAAACCCAAAGCCAAAATTCCTTGCTCAGTCAAGATGTCAGCAAGATTTTAGGCCTCGAATTAGTTGATTGAAGAAGTAGCTGTTATGATGAGGAAAAATCCTTCAACACCATAAAAAGTATATACTGTTATACTGTGATGATGCTCCCAAACTTGAGAAAAGGAAAATACCCAATTATTTCAAGGACTTGCACTCAGTGTCTGAGTTGACATTGGAACTAAGAGACCCCAAAAACTACGATGCCTCCCCTATTATGAGTGAGAGCTCACAGGGACCAAGTAATAAATGGAGTCCTGGCTGAGATCCTGGCTCATAGCAGGCCCACAAGGTCCATGAACCTACCTAGCAATCATTTCCCCAGTCTCCAATTATATAATTGGAATGGATATACTTAAGTATATAATTGAATGGCCTTCGCAGAGTTACTCCCACATTGAGTACTCAGACTGTGAAATAAGATAAAAATAAATTAGTGCCATCAATAGAGAGGTAAACAATGCATGACTGGTTGTCTCCATTATATCTCCACTTCATTTGCCAGGCTGGTTCCTCAAGAAACCAAATGATTACTGAAGATGACTGTCGAATACTGCAGGCTTAACCAAGTAGTGGTTTCAATCACAGCTACTTTGCCAGTCATTGTATTTCTCAGACAGCACATTATTAAAGTCTTGTGTATATGCAATGTGATCAATACCTTGGTAAATTCTATATTTTCCAATCCTGTGAGTTAAGATGAGAAACAATCTGCATTCATGTGAGATAAACAATATCAATTACAGTTTTGTTTTGCACTTATATTAACTCTCCCGTTTTCTATCACAGTAAGTCCAAAAAGTCTGGACCATGAAGAACTGTGGGGTTTTTTTTTTTTTGGAAGCACTAAATGCAAAAATTCATATGAGTCTAGAAGCAGGCCATGTAAGTTGGGAATATTTTATCCTACATTGAGCCAAAGCAGGATGAAAACGTAAGTAAGCTGCATGATCAAGTACCCACACTGTGCTTATGGAGAGGGGCCCTCTGACCAGTTAAAGGAGGAGAGAAATAATCAAAAGTTGATTTACAGATAGATTGTATCGGGGTGGAAACCAAAAATAAATGGCAGCTGCATTACGGCCATAGGCAGGGGTGGTCTTGAACAATGGTGAAGATGAAAAATCTTCCCCATTGATGTAACTACAAAAGTTTACCTTGTCGTCCACAAAGGACAGAGGAAAGGTGGCTTAGAGTAAGAATTCATATGGATACCAAGACAGAAACCAATGGCCTACCTATGTGTTCAGGGTCTGGAAGAAAAAGAACTAGTGTAATAGGAAGAATAATATCACCGTCTCCCAAAGATGTCCATGTCCTAATTCTTGGAACCTGAGAGTATGTTACCTTACCTGTCAAAAGGGACTTTACAGGTGTGATTAAGGTGAAGGACTTTGAGATGGGAAATTACCTTATATGATTAGGGTGGGCTGTATCTAAGAACATACATTCTTTAAAAAGAAGAATCTTTTCTTTCTACGTTCAGAGGAAGTTGTGACCAAGAAAGAACAGGAAGAAGGATGCAACCTTGCTGGGTTTGAATATGGAGGAAGAAGGCCACAAGTCAAGAAATGTGGAAACCTCTAGAAAGTGAAAAGGCAAGAAAACAGACGTTCCCCTAGAGCTTGCAGAGAGGAATGCAGCCTGCCAAGACCTTGATTCCAGCCAGTGAGACCAATGTTGGACTTCTACAAAATTATAAGAGGATAAACTTGTGTTGTTTTACACCATTGTGTTTGTGGTGATTTGTTATAGTAGCAATAGAAAATTAATACAACTAGAGACATGAAGATCTGTGGTACAAGCATGTGGATATATACATGAGAATTAGTACATAGTAGGAAGATTTTTGTAGTACATGGTAAAGCCTATTAAAAAACATACATCACAAAGAAGCATAGAACAACCACAGACAACATGACTTGGTCAATTGATGTTAGCCAAGCTTCTTCATTGACCATTCTGGAACTTACACTTCCAAGCACAAAAAAAGAGTCAAGGAGGCATATCCAGAGGTTGTCTAGGGACCCAACAGCATGGCTTCTTATTAGCTATTGCTGTGAATTAAATTCCACAAGTTCAGAAAAAGACTAACATTGAATATGAAATATGGTAATATTCCTCAAGGGAATCAACCAGTGACTTGATGGCAACCTGACTATGCTGGGTTCAATCCACTTTGTACTCAGAAGTCCATATTCTCAGAGAGAGATACCTTTTTTTCTGAGTATATATTTGCTTTTATTGCTTTTAAAGAGTAAGCCAACACCATGACACAAGATATAGAATATTGGATCTACAAGCATGGAATCTGACACTGCATAGCACATGAGCATAGGACTCACTTCATGATAAAGGATATGTCACACAGTGTACCATCAGGAAACAACTTGTCCCATCAAAATCTGACACATCTTTTTTAATGCACAACTGAATTACTATCTCAAAAGCAAATAATGAATGCCATGCTTCAAAATAAGGTATACACATTAGATACAAGAATTACATGTGTTGTATCTCCAGGAGGAAGACTATGTAAGTCCCAGAACCAATGTGCAGAAATAGGCATGATTCCACTTAGTTTTATTACTATTACTATTAGGAAAATGTGTACTTCCTCACCTTGCACTCTGGTTCTTCAAGATTGGACATCTTGGTTCACAAGCAGGACACACTATTGTAAGAAGATACAGCAAGGCTTCCACTGGACTACAAACTACAAGTTACACCACGAGATTTTGTCCAGGGGCCAATTACCATTAGGGGTAATTGACCCTGATCAGCAGAAAGAGGCAGGGCTGCTCTAATAGAATGGAGGAGAGTGTGAGAAATTTAGCTGATAAATGTGAGTGCCACCTGATATTCTCTTGCCCTATAGGAATTGACATGTGCAGCAACTTCATCCTGAAAACAGAATGACCCCTGGAGAATGAAGGTTTGGGTCACATTTCTGGGTAAGCCGCAAACACATGCTGAGGTGATAGCTGATGATACATGAAATTTAGCATGGGTAATATAGGAGAGAAAGGATAAGCACAGCTGCAACCCCAAGGCAAAATTCAGTGACCAGAGCTCTAGAATGTTCCACTAACATTTGTTGTCTGTGTTTTCCTCCAGAAAGTGAGGCCCATGAGAGAGCTACAGAGGCACTATTCCCAAACTTGCATGTAAAATAGGTATTTTTCTTTAAAAAAAAGTACAGCAGCCATAAAAATGTGCCACTCTGGTCCCCTGCTTCAGGGCAAGTAATTGACCAATAATTCCAGGTGCTGCCTTCTGAATTCACTAGCATATATATGCTGATGCCTACAGCCGACTCCCAGCTAGTGACAGAGCATGCAGTCATGTTCTTTTGAGATAGAGGCCTCCTCCATCAGGTGACTTTGACTTGAAGATTCTCCATCAACTTGATCAAAGCTGCGGTGTAGTCTGATTCTTGCATTTCAATTCTCTTTCCTTTTCTCTGCCTTCACAGGAAATAAGTTATAAAACAGTCTGAAAACTTACTCTACCGCCTATACTTTTCCCTCAAGAGTATTTGCTCTAATAAATATTTTACACAACTAATGCTGTCTTGGTGTTTTCTTCTCAGAAGAAGTACACTAACACAATGTGTGTGTGTGTGTGTGTGCATGTGTGTGTATGTACACACATACACAGGTACACATGCACTCACATTCACTGGTATTTATACTTCCATCACAAAAATGTGATTTGGAGAGCTTTCATAGTAATTCTGTAGAACTGCTTAAATTTTTTAAACATCTGAAAGTATGACATTGTATAAATGTATTATAGTTCACTCAATAAGTGTACTGCTAGAAATCATGTTTAGCGATTCTTTTATTATGAAAACATTGCACTTATAGCCCCTCTACCTTTTTTAAATACTCCAAGATCATCTTGAGTATTTCCTGCTCCAGTCCTAGAGTCAAGTGTTTCTTCAAGGAACGCTGGAGAATGGTACTAGGAACCTAGACAGAACTCTAGGTGCAACTTTGCCTTTTAATACTACTTCCTAATCAAATGAAAATAGAGAACAACAATGTTATCAAAACTAAATTGTGAAAAAATGTCAGTACAGATAAGACATTGTAGTAACCTTACATTCAACACTTCTTCCAGTTGTTCTCCTTTATAGCTTTATGGTTGCATCATCAAATTCATCACCTTATTAATATTCTTCTGTACTATGCCTTTCCAGAAATATTGTGAAGTAACTCAATTGGTGTCAGAACCTGCCTGGAAATTTATCTTTGCTGCTGTAATTGACTGTCCACCATATAAGCTCTATGGAGTCACTCCTCTTTTCTTCTCTATCTATTTGATATTTGGATTAAAGAAGTCTTATAGTGGCTATTTGGAGTCTTAGTTTACATATATCATTTTGCTAAGGTGTTACTATACATTTAGTATAAATTTGTGGAAGCTGAATTGATGGACTATAAAGATTTCAGTTTAAATTGAAGATTTTCCTTCTGTCTGAAAATTGTATGAAATTATACTATTTGGATTTTTTTCCTTTCCCATTATTTAATCTCTTGTCTTCAGAGATACCAATTATGTATATGGTGAAACACTTTGGAACAGTTTAAAATTAATCATTTTCTCTCAAGTCCCTATTAAATCATTATTCATTTCCTTTCTCATCTCAAGGTTTTTCTCAGTGCCCTTAACTGTGTTTGTTCAGCAGAGAATTTTCTCCTTTCTTCTACTCCCAAAGTGGCATTCATTTCCAAGACTGTTTCTTTTCCCATCTCTAGACATTATAAGGTAATATTTATCTTTTATTGTCCCACCATATCTTTTTTGTAGAAGGCTTTGGTCTCTAGGTGTATAGAAGCAATAAATCAATTAACTGTTTTGCACAATGGTAACATATATAACCATATTTTTTATTCATACTATATTTCTGATGAGTATTCCTGAATTTTCTGATTTTCTGCTTCTCTCTGTCTCTCTCTTTATGTATCTCTTTCTATCCTTGGTTTTCTTTTCCTTGTAATAAAAATTCCTGTTAGACCATCTCCCAGGACCAAGCTGGAATTACAACTAAAATAAAGACAAATCGTCAGGAAAAAGCAACAGAAAAGCAGCTTGCAAGGACCATATAACCAGGGACACTGAATCAATCCTGGTAGGATTGCAGAGGCTCCAGAGGGGGGCTGGAAGCCCATGGACAGCAGCAGTCTTAGCTGTGAGCACCGCCCTCGGGATTAAAGCCCAAGCCCACAGCACAGAGGGCCAGGACAGAGCGCTAAAATAGTCACAGCCACTCACCTTGGGCTCCGGCAGAGGGAGGGCAGACTGGACTGGAACTGTGTGGGGACACTCAGGATTTGGAGGGTGCTCAGAGCTTTTGCTGAGTTGTGGCCACCCAGGACAGTAGCCATCTTACTCCTTTCCAGGGCTCTGGGGAGAGGCAGCAGCCCCTCCCTCCGAGATTCAGCCCCACCCAGGTGGTCCATTGAAATTCAAATTGAGGCTCATTACCAACCAGCATCTGCCCCACCCTTGGGAAATCCTCCTACCCTAAACACCTGAGGGAGGTTTTCACTCAACTGAGAGCCCAAGGCTCATCAAGTAACCACTACTAATAGCCTCTAAGCAAAAAGCTAGAGGATAACTTAACCTTTTCTGGGCTTGCAAATCTACCCAGGAAAGGAAGACTTGACAGTGGTGTTTAATGTGGGTCCTCCCACGCTCATCCAAACCCAGTAGAGGGAGCCACAGACAGCAGAACACCAACATCCACAGGGAAAATCTGGCAGGCTCCAAAACCCACTGAGATAGCCAAAATGGTGAAACAAAGAAACAAATCCCAAATGAAAGAACAAGAGACCTCTACCAAAGATGAGATAAATGAAATGGAGTTAAGCAAGTTAACAGAGCTAGAATTCAGAGCGATGATCTTGAGGAAGCTCAACAGCATGAGTAAGGACATCAACACCTTGAGTAAAGACATCCACACCATGAGCAAAGACATAGAAACACTGAAAACCAACCAAGTGGAAATGAAGAAGCACCAAGAAGAAGTGAAGAATGACATAGCAGAAATAAAGAACACATTGGAAGGACTAAACAGCAGAGTAGAGGAAGCTGAGGACTGGATCAGTGAATTAGAAAAATCAACCAATCAGAAAACCAAAAGAAAAAAACAATGAAAAAACAGGAAGACAGCTTACGAGAACTGTGGGACAACTGGAAACGTAATAATATTCGCATCAGAGGAGTCCTCGAAGAAGAAGAAAATGAGCAAGGGTCAGAGAATATATTTGAAGAAATAGTGATGGGAAACTTCCCTAATTTGGTGAAGGAAGCAGGCATTCAAGTTCAAGAAGCACAGAGAGCCCCAAGTAAGAAGAACCCAAACAGGCCCACACCAAGACACATAATAATTAAAAAGCCAAAAATTAAAGACAAAGAGAGAATCCTAAAGGCAGCAAGAGATAAGCAACAGGTTACCTACAAAGGAACCCCCATAAGGTAATCAGCTGACTTCCAAACAGAAACACTACAGGCCAAAAGGGAATGGCATGAAGTAATCAAGGTCATGAAAAACAAGGATCTGAATCCAAGACTACTCTACCCAGCAAGGCTATCATTCAAAATAGAAGGTCAAATAAAGAGCTTCCCAAACAAAAAAAGGCTAAGGGAATACATTAGCACCAAACCAGCACTGCAAGAAATATTAAAAGGACTGCTGTAATTAGTAGAAGAAATAGGAAGGAAAATATAACCACACTAAACAAAAATGGCAATAAATAAGTACATATCAATAATTACCTTAAATGTAAATGGATTAAATGCTCCGATAAAAAGACACAGAGTAGCTGATTGGATAAGAAAGCATGACCCCTATATATGTTGTTTACAAGAGACCCACCTCACAACAAAAGACTCACATAGGTTGAAAGTGAAGGGATGGAAAAAAATCTTCCAAGCAAACAGAAAGGAAAAAAAAGCTGGGGTAGCAATATTCATATCTGATAAAATAGATTTCAAAATGAAGGCCATAACTAGAGACAAAGAAGGTCACTACATAATATTGAAAGGATCTATCCAACAGGAAGATATAACCTAGGTAAACATATATGCACCCAATATAGGAGCACCAAAATATATTAAAAATCTTCTGGAGGACTTCAAAGGAAAAATTGACAGCAATACAATCATAGCAGGGGACTTTAACACCCCAATGACATCACTGGATAGATCCTCTAGACAAAAAATTAACAAGCAAACAGAGACTCTAAATGAAGCACTAGACTAAATGGATTTAATAGATATCTACAGAGAATTACACCCCAAAACTACAGAATTCACATTCTTCTTAAGTGCATATGGGACATTCTCAAAGATAGACCACATGCTAGGACACAAATCAAGTCTCTACAAGTTCAAGAAGATTGAAATCATATCAAGCATCTTCTCAGATCACAATGGCATGAAACTAGAAATCAATTGCAACAAGAACATGCAAAGACATTTGAACACATGGAGGTTAAATAGCATGTTATTAAACAATGAATGGGTTACTGAGGAGATCAAGGAAGAAATTAAAAACTTCCTGGAAACCAATGAAAATGAACACACAACAACACACAATCTAGAGGATGCAGCCTAAGCAGTTCTGAGAGGGAAGTTCATAGCACTACAGGCCTACCTCAAGAAACAAGAAAAATTTCTAATAGACTATCAAACTTTACAACTTAAAAAACTAGAAATCAAACAAAAAGAAAGTCCCAGAGCAAAGAGAAGGAAGGAAATAGTAAAGATCAGAGCAGAAATAAATGACATAGAGACCAGAAAAACAATTCAAAGGATCAATGAAACAAAGAGCTGGTTTTTTGAAAAGATAAACAAGATTGATGGACCCTTAGCTAGACTCAGTAAGAAACAAAGAGAGAGAATCCAAATACACAAAATCAGAAATGAAAGAGGAGAAGTAACAACTGACACCACAGAAATACAAAGGATTGTTAACAAATACTCTGAACATTTATATGGCAACAAATTCGACAATCTAAGCGAAATGGACAAATTTCTAGAAACACATAGTCTCGCAAAACTGAACCGGGAAGAGATAGAAAACTTGAACAGACCAATAACAACTAAGGAAATTGAAGATGTAATCAAGACTCTCCCAGCAAACAAAATCCCAGACCCGGACAGCTTCATGGGGGAGTTTTACCGAACATTCAAAGAAGAACAAAAACACATTCTCCTCAAACTATTTCAAAAAATTCAAGAAGAAGGAAAACTTCCAAACTCGTTTTATGAGGCCAGCATAAGTCTAATTCCAAAACCAGAAAAAGACACTACAAAGAAAGAAAGAAAACTACAGCCCAATATCTCTGATGAACATAGATGCCAAAACCCGGAACAAAATACTAGCAAATCGGATCCAGCAATACATCAAAAAAATTATTCACCATGACCAAGTGGGATTCATCCCAGGGATGCAAGGCTGGTTCAATATTCGCAAATCAATAACTGTGACACACCCCATAAACAAAATGAAAGATAAAAACCACATGATCATATCAATAGACGCTGAAAAAGCATTCGACAAAATCCAGCACCCATTTCTGATAAAAACGCTCAGCAATTTGGGAATAGAGGAATCATATCTCAACATAATAAAGGCCATATATGAAAGACCTACAGCCAACATCATACTCAATGGGCAAAAACTAAAAACATTTCCCTTAAGAACAGGGACAAGACAGGGATGCCCACTTTCACCACTCTTATTTAACATAGTACTGGAAGTCTTAGCCACAGCAATCAGACATGAAGAAAAAATCAAATGAATCCAATTGGAAATGAGGAAGTGAAACTGTCATTATTCACAGATGACATGATATTATACATAGAAAATCCTAAAGACTCCATCAAAAATCCACTAGACTTAATAAATGAATTTGGGAAAGTAGCAGGATACAAAATTAATATCAAGAAATCGATGGCACTCTTTTACACCAATGATAAACTCACAGAAAGAGAAACCAAAAAAAAAAAAAAAACAATCCTATTTACCATCATGGTAAAAAAATTAAGATACCTAGGAATAAACTTAACCAAAGAAGTAAAGGACCTATTTGCAGAAAACTACAGGACATTGAAAAAAGAAATAGAGGAAGATATAAAAAAGTGGACATACATACCTTGTTCATGGATTGGAAGAATTAACATCATTAAAATGTCCATATTACCCAAAGCAATCTATAGATTCAATGCAATCCCCATCAAAATACCAGTGACATATTTCACAGAACTAGAACAAATACTTCAAAAGTTCATATGGAACCAAAAAAGACCCTGAATAGCTACAGCAATCTTGAAAAAAAAGGACAAAGTAGGTGGTATCAAAATACCAGATATCAGGTTATACTACAAACCTACTGTAATCAAAACAGTCTGGTACCGGCACAAGAACAGGCATATAGACCAGTGGAACAGAACAGAGAATCCGGAAATTGACCCAAAACATTATGCTCAATTAATATTTGACAAAGCTGGCAAGAGCATACAATGGAGTAAAGACAGCCTCTTTAATAAATGGTGTTGGGAAAATTGGACAGCTACATGCAAAAAAATGAAACTAGACCATCATCTTACACCATACACAAGAATAAACTCAAAATGGATAAAAGACTTAAATGTGACTCGTGAATCCATAAAAATCCTAGAAGAAAATGTAGGCAACAAAATTTCAGACATCATACGCAGCAGAATCTTCACTGATACAGCACCTAAGGCAACAGAAACAAAGGAAAAAATGAACACATGGGACTACATCAAACTCAAAAGCTTCTGCACAGCAAAAGAAACAACCGTCAAAACGGAAAGGGATCCCACTGTATGGGAGAGCATAATTGCCAGTGATACATCAGATAAGGGGTTAATCTCCAAAATATATAGAGTGTTCCTACAACTCAACAAAAGGAAGACAAAGAACCCAATTAAAAAATGGGCAGAGGAATTAAATAGACACCTCTCCAAAGAGGCCATACAAATGGCTAAGAGACATATGAAGAAATGCTCAACATCACTAATCATCAGAGAGATGCAAATTAAAACAACAATGAGGTATCAACAAGTCATCAAACAACAAGTGGTGGCAAGGGTGTGAAGAAAAGGGGACTCTAGTACACTGCTGGTGGGAATGCAGACTGGTGCAGCCACTATGGAAAACACTATGGTGTTACCTTAAAAAATTAAAAAAATTAAAAATTGAATTGCCATTTGACCCAGTCATCCCACTTCTAGGAATATACCCTAAGAAGCCTGAAACACCAATCAGAAAGAATATATGTACCCCCATGTTCATAGCAGCACTATTTACAATAGTTAAGATCTGGAAACAGCCCAAGTGCCCATCAGTGGATGAATGGATAAAAAAGCTGTGGCACATATACACAATGGAGTAGTATGTGGCTGTAAGAAAGAAAGATCTCTTATTCTTTGAGACGACATGGAGGGACCTGGAGAGTATTATCCTAAGGGAAACAAGCCAAGCAGAGAAAGACAAATATCACATGATCACACTTATTTGTGGAATATAATGAACATAACAGTCTGAGGAACAGTGTAGACCCAGAGACGTGGAAGTAAGGTACAGACTGACAATCCTCAGAAGAGGGGGTGGGGGAGGAGGGAAGAGATAAACCACAGAACTTATATGCATGTACGCGTAACTGATGGACATGGACAACAAAGCTGGGGACAAGGTAGGGGGGATGGGGAGGAGGGTGTCAATGGGGAGAAAATGAGAAACATCTGTAACAAAAATAAATTAATAAAACTAAAAAAAAACTTCCTGTGTTGAATAGCTTGTTTATTTCATTAATTTTTGAGTGACATTAATTTTTCCCACACAGAATATTTATAAGAGATTCATATGAGGAAAGTATGAAGTTATATTGTAGCTTAGAAGAAATTCCTTTTGGACCATAGTGAGTTTCTTCATAGCACAGAGTTGCTTAAGAATAGGTTAAATTAGCCATTTCTTCTCTCTAGATAATAGAACGCGGACAGGTGTTTCACAAATGAGTTTCTCTCCTCCTCCTAGACTCACAGAGAGACTCCTTTCAGCAAAGCATGTCTGTGTAATTATTTTATTGACTTTCTTTTTCTTTTACTTCTAGTTAGTGCCAAACTAGATTCTGGTAAACTCCTGCTATATTGGTTCATCCTTTTCCTGGTGATTCAAACAATTATCAATTTTGTACAAAATGCACAATAGCACATTGTTTTAAAAACAATTATATATCCCAACATTGAAATATTTGGAAACCATTAGAAAAACAATGTTTTATTGATATCTGGATCTGAAAAGGCTAAGTGGACATTGCTAGGTTCCTCAGTTTCTGGAGAACAACCCAAAGCAAAAAGAAGAATAAAAACAGAAGTATATACTATAACTTAAGTTGAACTAGACAAATCAACGGCAGTGTATATGAGGCTGACTCCAAATATAAAGATCAAGAGTGAGAAGACATGAAGAGAGCATGCTGCTACAAGAGATGTTGGGCAAAGTTGATAAGACCATTCTCGAAATTAGGTTCATATTTTGTTTGTCTAATGCTATCTACTTATTTAATCCATACAGCCACTGTGGGCTAGGACTCTCCCTATCTGGAGTACTCTAATTGTTTCATTAATACTCTGCCCTTGTCTTTTCTCTTTTCCAATACTTCTCTTTATTCTCAGTCAATATGATTTTCTAAAATTAAAATCTTATCCGTGACCCTGCTTAAAATTCTTTCATGTCTAGGAGCTCCAACTTAATCTGTCCCTTGTCTACCACTCCTATATTTCTTCCTTATAATTTCACTCTACTTTCTATTACTACTTTGTTTTAACTTATACCCTTTTTGCCTTTATTCCTACTAACTAAAACATTCTTTCCACTGATCTTGGCATGTTCAATGGGTGTAATTCATGGTCCTCCTTGAAAAGGTCTTCTCTTTACCACTGTATGCAAAATAACCACTCTAAACCCTCACCCTAAATTCATTCTTAATCTTAATTGATAGTGTTTATACTTATCAAATTTATTTTACATTTGAATTTATATACTACACATTTATATATAATATTTATAAGTATATATAATATAAATATTCATATATATTTATAAGTATTTTATATTTTATATACTTACCTTATTTATTGTTTGCTTATTTACATTGGACTGTAACTCCTTGTAAACAGAGACCATATGCGATCTTTAAAAAAATGTATTATTGGCACTAACTAAGGTTCTAGAATATAGTAGGCAAATGAGAAATATTTTTAGAATAAATAATCTCAAAAAAATACAAAATGACCATTATTTTTATTTAAAACCCAATTATACTACTTCTATCTGACATTGAAGAAATACAGACACTCATACAAGATGAGCTATTTTTCTATTCTGAACATATATACTTTCTGCAGAACCCATTATTCAATGACATTTTTAATGCTTTCAATTTTATGGTTTCAAAATTTTCTAATATAATGTTTTTCTAGCTACCATGATATCTGTACTTATTCTAGACATTCAAAACACGCTGGAAGTTCTTTAATCAAATTACTACAAGTAAATTTGTTTTTCTACTCTTCATACTCATATATACCTTACAATAACCATAAGCAATAACAAAAATTATATACAAATAAAGGTAAAATAAATATTATGTAGTGAATATTTCTTTTATTTTTTTAAATTTTTTTTCCTTTATTGCTTTTAGAGAGACAGAAGTGAGAGGGAGAGAGAAACAGAAACACTGATGAGACATCAATTGGCCACCTCCTGCATGACCCCACTGGGGATCGGGCCCACAACCTGGGCACATGTCCTGACCGGGAATCGAACCGGCAACCTCTTGGTGCATGGGTCAATGTTCAACCACTGAGCCACACCGGCCAGACAAGATGAATATTTCTTTAAAAAATAATTCACTATATGTAGTTTTAAATGTCTTATGTATATTTAAATATCTTAACTATTTTATAAAGCTAGAGAGCTATTTTTAATTGCCACCATGCATTCTTATAAAATTGATTAATTATGCATTTATATAATTTTTTATAAATCCATATATTAATTATGGATTTATATGTCTTGGTGTAATAGTAGCAATTGGAAAAATAGTAAAATATACACATTTAAAGTTTTTAAATAAATGAAATATAACCATTTTATTTTATTTTACTTTCCTGCTTCAGTAATTAATTAATTTATTTCTTATAAGAGTGTTTTCAGACTATGGTCTATTCACATTTGTTGAAAAGGAAAAAGGTTTTGTTTTTTTGGATGTTGGTCTCTGTGCAAATGGTATATGTATGAACATAATTTGGACATTTTTATTGTTTCCTTTGCTTTCTTATTAAAAAAAAAAATATGTTACTGCCCTGGCTGGTGTGGCTCAGTTGGTTGGAATGTCATCCCGTGCACTGAAAAAAGAAAAAAACATGTTACTAATTTTTCTTGTGGAAAGAAAAAAATATTGGGAAACAAAAGAAATACGATAGAATCAATAGATGCCTGGGGAATTGAGTAGATACCAGTCCAAGGGGTTATTAGATGCCAAGGACCAAATTGAATAAGCTTGTTTAAGGGGATTTACTGTAGACCCTGGGTAAGTTATAAGTAAAGAGTCAAGAGAATGCACTGGGAAGTGCAGTGCATTTAACCTTAAGCTGTGTAAGATAGGAATACTTATCCATCAAATCCACCAAGTGTTCCAGCTGAGTATCTAGTTTACTCTTCCGAAAAAAGGTAGAAACCTTTCCTCCCTGATATGACTACTCATCAACTCACTTCAAACACTGAGCAACACCCAGACATGCCACAGGATGTCAATGTCACCTCAGGCAATCACAAGTCCAAATGGAACCACTAGATACTTTGTGGGGGTAGTGAGAAGAAGATTGGAGAAGAGCTTTTTAATCTGTTCTAGGTATGGTGGTTGCTGAAATTAACAAAGAGGCTTGGATGAGTTAGGTAGTGGAATAAGCATACATTGATTGAAAACCTTCTCAGGTTCTTCATACCCCATTACCAAAAAACAAACATATCCCTCTTGTGGGCCAGTATGTAACGTATTAAATCAAATGACCCTCCAAGTCCTAACCACTACTTACTGTCAAGACTTGGTCTTCATCTAGATGACAAACATAGTACTTGTCCTAATTATGCTCAGAAAAGAGTTTTAAACATCCAATTAGATGACAAATTTCAATATATGTTTAAGTGTCCTATACATTCTAACATTATACATACACACACACACACACACACACACACACACACACACACATGGGTGGACAAAAGTAGGTATGCAGTTGTTCACATGGATAATACTACAGGAATTAATAAATAATAATGCAAGAATAAATTCTGTTTTGCATACTCATAACTGTAAACCTACTTTTGCCCATCCCTGTATACATACAAATGTAAAATAATATATTAATAAGTACTTATTTTTAAAGTAATAGCAGGTAATAAGTACATATTTGTTGACTTGATACATTCTAAATGTTTTTATTCATTAGGAAAATAAAAAAGAAGAAAAATATATTGTAATGTTTTAATGGCCAGTTTTTATATAATTTTTTGAGGCAGGCACCTCAGTTCTTGAGTTTGTCCAAGAAAGATTTCAGAGCCAAGCACTCAAATTTAGAAAGTTACAGAGGTAGAAGTGAGCCAGCTGGGCTGCGTGGGCTCAGGAAACAAGTAACAGAGGCAAAAGAAGGGCCCTTGAAGCTTAGGAGAGGGAAAGGCAAAGGGAATGTGCCAAGAGGAAGAACACACCTACAATTTTTTTTAATTAAGTGAAATAGTAACATGTAGAAAAGATAAAAGTATACATTTTGTTCTGTTGTAAGATAATCATTGTTTAATGTGTTAACTACTTACCAATGAGAATTATAAGTTACAAATTTCCTGGGTCAGATAAAATGTACAATAATTTAAACATTAAAAAGAGAGTGAAGACAGAACTTGGTGTGTTTGAGGAGTCCCAGTTTGTTCCTATTATCCTGGAGATCTTATTAAAATCAAGTGTTCTGTTTAGATAACACACGATACTGTTACACTAAAATTTTATGATGTTTAACTTATCCCACTCTGTCCCCTGCATCAATTCACTTTTTGGCTTCCTCTTTTCTTCTGAGATCCCAGAGGTCACCATTTCTTTTATTTATTTCATTCTACCTACTTTAAGCCTGTTTGTCATGGTTGATAATTTAGAGAGAAACTCTTAATTTTGTCTTTCTGCAATTTGCTAGTCTACATTGCATTAGGAGTTCTAATGTTAAGAAAATATGAGATGATATCAAATCCCATGTAAAAAGTGTATCTGTTCTATATAATTGAGCTATAAATTTTGAGACATTCCAATGAATTGACATACTAAATTTCAAGGATAAAGAAGCCTACATTTGTATAGTTTATTCCAGTTTACAACATGATTTCATATAAATCATGTCAATATGTTCCTTCATGTGTAAAATATTTATTTCATAACAACCTTCCTGTCAAGATGGTCAAGTAAGTGTGGGTTTCTTCACAAATGCAAGGGTACATTCTTGGCATATACTATCTACTCAACGCAGTATTTCAAGATTTCCCTCAGGAACCTGGCCTTACTGCAAGTACTAAAACTGATTTCGAGTTCTCCTTAGCTTCAGAACACTTCAATAATTCATTCCTGTTTCTATTGGCCACTGCCCTTTGTTTGACCCTACATAAAAATCCATATACTCTTTCTGCTGAAATAGCAACTCAAAAGACAAACATCAAAGTCTTTAGAAAGGGCTTGTTAATCATACTGCTGTAAGAGACAATATCCCATCTTCTCCCATCTCCCCCAAGTAAGTATGTTTAAGCCCATCCACATAGCAGTACTTAGTTCAATTATGTTTCAAAATTGGTATTATGCTCCAATATCAATTACAAGAAAATAGCCCAGTTCTGTGAGATATAAAAATTGGTATCTTGATAGGAATTGTGTTGAATCTATAGATTCCTTTAGGTAGTATCAATATTTTAATAATGTTAATTCTTCCTGTTCATAAACACAATATATGCTTCCACTTACTTGTATATTATTCCATTTATTTCTTCATTGTCTTATAATTTTCCAAGTAAAGTTTTTTATATCCTTGGTTAAATTTATTCCTAGGTATTTTATTGTATATGATGCAATTGTAAATGGGATTGTTTTCTTAGTTTCCTTTTCTGAGAGTTCATTATTGGTATATAAAAATGCAGCTGATTTCTGGATATTTATTTTGTATCCTGCTACTTTACTGAACACATTTATCAGTTCTAGTAGCTTTTTGGAGAAATCTTTAGGTTTCTCTATATACAGTACCATGTCATCTACAAATAATGAGAGTTTTACTTCTTTCCCATTTGGATACCTTTTCTTTCTTTTTCTTGTCTGATTGCTGTGGCTAGGACTTCCAGTACTATGTTGAACAAGAGTGGTGAAAGCAGACATCCCTGTCCTGTTTCTGATCTTAAGTGAAACACTTTTTGTTATTTGACAAAGGAGGCAAGAACATACAATAGGGTAAAGATAGTCTATTCAATAAATGGTGTTAGAAATATTGGATGTATACATGCAAAAAAAAAAAAAAAAAAAAAAAAAAGAAAGTATACCACCTTCCTACACTATATACAAGAATAAATTAAAATGGATTAAAGACTTAAATGTAAGACTCAAAATCATAAAAATCCCAGAAGAAAACAGTAAAATATCAGGCATTTCTCATAGCAATATTTTTTCTGATATACCTCCTTGGGCAAGGGAAATAAAATATAAAATAAACAAATGGGGCTACATCAAACTAAAAATGTTTTTACACAGCAAAGGAAACCATCAGTAAAAGAAAATACAACTCACTGAATGGGAGAACATATTTGCCAATGATATATCTGATAGGGGATTAATATCAAAAATTTATAAATATTTACACAACTCAACACCAAAACCACCCCCACACACACACACACGCACAAATCCAATTAAAAATAGGCAAAGGATCTGAATAGACACTTCTTCAAGGAGGACATACAGATAGATGGCCAATACACATGTGACAAAATGCTGAATGTCACTAATCATCAAAGAAATGCAAATTAAAACCCCAATGAGTTATCACCTCATACTCATCAGAACGGCTATTATCTATTATCAATAAAATAACAAACAAGTGTTGGTGAGGATATGAAGAAATGGGAACCCTCATGCATTGTTGGTGGGAATGCAGATTTGTGTAGCCACTCTGGAAAGCAGTATGGAGTTTCCTCAAAAAATTTAAAAGGGAACTGCCTTATGACTTAGTGATTCCTTTTCTGGGAGTATATCCAAAGAAACCCAAAACACTTATTCAAAAAATATATGAACCCTATGTTCATTGAAGCATTATTTACAATAGCTAAAATTTAGAAGTAGCCCAAGTGCCCATCAGTAGATGGGTGGATAAAAAAGTTGTAGTACATTTATACAGTGAAACATTATTTGGCTGTAAAAAAATAAATAAATAAATAAGGAAAGCTTACCCTTTGTGACAGCATAGATGGACCTGGAGAGCATTATGCTAAGAGAAATAAGTCAGCCAGAGAAAGACAGATACCATATGATTTCACTTACATGTGGAATCTAATGAACAAAATGAACTAACAAACAGAAACAGGCTCATAGATACAGAGAACAGACTGACAGCTATCAGAGGGGAGGAGGCTTGGGGGACTGGGTGAAAAAGGTAAAGGGATTAAGCAAGAAAAAAAATCTCATAGACACAGATAACAATATGGTGATTACCAGAGGAAAAGGGGGTTGTGGGGAGATAGAAGAGAGTAAAAGGAGGATAAATGCCGGGGGTGGAGTTGGGGGAAGGTGAAGATGTTATGGGGGATGAATGGTGATGGACTGAGACTTGACTTTGGGTGGTGAACACACAATACAGATGATGTATTGCAGAATTGTACACCTGAAACCTATATAATTTTATTTAACCCATGTCACCTCAAAAGATCCAATAAAAATTAAAAGAAGATATTCAAGGTCTTCTGGAGAGTGCCTGATTAATATAAATACATACTAATATATTAAAAGTAATTTGGTGTTTTCTAAATTTCTATTTAAAACCTTAAAGTACAATCTCCAAGTTAAAATACTGATACTGGTGAAAACCACATAATTCTAAATAAGTTTTGTTATTCTTAACTTTCACTCAAATTTTATTCTCTATATCATATTGGGGTTTTGACCTGAAAAACCCAACTTCATTGTGATAGTTGAGCTATTCACCAATGTATCTGATTCTTCACTTTCTAGGCATGCAGTAGGATCTCAAAAGGTTAGGAGTGGCCAATGAAATGTGAGCTTCCAGGTGTAGTTTCTAAAATTTGATGGTACACAATTCACATGGTCCCATCCTTTCTGTGCCAGGCCATATTCCCATGAGTAAAGGCTCAGTCAGCCCAAGTCGCTGTGTAAGAACACTGTGATGGACATATAGTATGAGGGAAAAATAAGCATATGTTGTTTTAAGACACCAATATTTTGGGGTTGTTACAGTACCATAATCTAATTTATCTTGACTGATCCATTCATGAAAATGAAAATTAATCATGTGTTGCAAGTAGGTTGATTAATGTCCCCCCACCCCCAAGTAAGACAAGAACCTGTAAATGTGCCCTTATATGGGGGGCAGGGGGAAATCTATGCCATTATGATTCAACTAAGCATCTTGAAATAGAGAGATTACCTTGGATTATCCTGGTCAGCTCTAAATACAATTGCAAATTGTTTTATAAGATTAAGGCAGAAGGTGATATACGAATACAGTATATCATGAACACAGAGAAATCAGTATAAAAATGGAGCAGAGAATAATTTGAAAATAATGACCCTGAAGATTGGAGTGGTGTGACCACAACTAGAAGAATCCCAGCAGCCAACCGAAACCAAAAAAGGCAAGGAATGGATTCCTCCATAGAGCCTCTGGGAAACGGCTCTGCTCACACTGACTTTAGCCAGTGCTTGACCTAGGACTTCACCTCCAAAAACGTGACACAGTAATTTCTGTTGGTTTAAGCTATCAAGTTTGTGGTAATTTGTCACAGCAGCCATAAGAAACTAATGCAGAGATTATATATTTCAACAAGCAAGCATTCCTCAGTTAAATATATTTGTTTTTAGTTTCTAGGTATATCAGTCTCCGTAAAATTTATTAATACCAAGTAATTTAATAAGTCCCTAACCCCACAAAACAATCGGACTAAACATTTCAGTTTATAGTGTTTTATGTTTGAAGCTTATGTTGAAGCTTATGCTATAAAATACAGTATTTATATACATGTAACATTTTCTCCTAAAGGTGCTTTCAATACTGTCAGACTTAATGTACAGTAGGGAGCACTTTAACGAGATTACATCTCCCTGTAAAATCTTTTGGTAAAAAATGATTTCAACACAAATTGATAGAAAATATAGAAAGCTTTCAAAATATTTAATTTTGCTTTTTCCCAGAGTAGGTGTTCAGGGATCCATGTTTCACTAACCATTGCTATATGCTTCTATCTGCCATTAATTGTCAATAGGTTTACAATATTGAGGATGTCAAAGGAATAGTCTACTGATGAGGATAAAGGTCTATGTGTACATTGTGGCAAGAGACCTTTTGCTCTAAACAACCCAAGATGTTCAAATGTCATTGCCCCAGTGTTAAATTATTAGTGGTGACGGTCCCATAAAAATTATGAGGCTCAGGGCCTTATCTGTTATTTTCATCACTATATCACTAAATCCTGGAAGGGAGCATGACATTCAGTAGATATTCAGTAAATATTTAGTTATGTTTTTAAAAAAAACAAGGTAGAAATTATAGAACAAGGTACAGTTTTTATCTCTGGATGTTTAGCTTCCTATTGAGGATACATACTTTTTGAAGGTTGATTTCACCTGTCAAATAGGAGGGTGTTTTTGGATGAGATTAATATTTAAATGGTGGGTGGGCCTTGTCTAATCAGCTGAAAGCCTGAATAGAACAAAAAGACTGGGCTCATTCTAACAGGAGAGAATTCTCCAGCAAACTGCCTTTGACTTCACCTGCACCATGGTCTGCTCTCTAATCTTCAGACCCCACACTACAGATACTGAACTAGCCAGCTTCCAGAATCATGTGAGCCTATTTTGATAATAATAACTCAATTTCTCTCAGATAGATAGATAGATAGATAGATAGATAGATAGATAGGTAGGTAGATAGACAGATAGATAGATGATAGATAGATGGATAGATTGATAGATAGGTAGGTAGATGATAGATAGATGATAGATAGATAGATAGATAGATAGGTGATAGATAGATAGATAGATAGATAGATAGATAGATAGATAGATAGATAGATAGATACATATACATCTCCTATCAGTTCTATTTCTCTTGACAACCTTGAATAATACACCCTTAATATAGACTTTGTAAAGAAATATTTTGTAGCTTACTTCACCAAGCAGAATAGGCATGTAAAGTTGAGCATCACACTTTTTGCTCACCCTCCCTTTTTCATGGTTCACAAAGCCTTTTCATTATTTATATCTTTAAAAAAAAAAAATCAGGGAGCCCTGGTCAGTTTGGCTCAGCGGTTAGAGTGTCGGCCCGCGAACCAGAGAGACCTGGGTTCAGTTCTCACTAAGGGCACGTACCTCGGTTGCAGTTTGTCCCCGGCCCCAATGGGGCTGTGTGGGTGGCAGCCAGTCTATGTGTCTCTCTGACATTGACGTTTCTCTCTCTCTCTCCCTCCTTCTCTCCCTCCCTCTCTCCCTCCCGCTCTATCTGAAGATAAATGCAAAAATGTCCTCGGGTGAGGATAAAAAAAAAAAAAAATCCGGAATATTACTGTGAAGTTTCTGGATAATATGCATATGTTTTTACTCTCATACTTTAGTTTTGTTTGCTTGTTTGTTTATTACATGCAACTTCTCATATATTGTTGCCTCTCCTAATGTAGTAGGAGATACACCGTGCAAACAGAGATCTAGACGGGAGGAAGAAAGCTAGTTTTCTACTCACATATCGGTCTCAATGTCCTCATCTGTAATATGCAGCACCACTTGCCCTGTATGTTTCCCAGACTGACAGAATAATTAGATATAGACAAGTGTGCTAACACAATTTATAAATACCTTTATAAATCAAGAGAATTGACACACTTTATTACCTCGGGGCTCTATGTTTTGCTGCACCATCAAAACTTGGTTCTAACATATTAACTAGCTAATAATTCATTTCTGTAAGTCCTGATAAAGCCTGAACCAATTATATATATATATAATATAGATAATATAGATATACACGTTTATATATTCAAGTAAATATATATATTTAAAAATACATTTTATCGATATATATATATATATAGTCTAATAAAATAATTAAGTCGAGAATTTATTTTATTCAGGTAGAACACTGAGGGCCATCTAAATTGCATGGATGCAGCTTTCCTGTTTTCTCTACTCACGATTTGCTTTTTCTTCTTCCTTCTTATAAATTTCTGTTCGTTTTCCTCATTTTCAAAGTTTTCTTTTGTATTGCTCATTCTTCTTTCAATTCATCTCATTTCTGTTCATATGCATATATATACGTGAATTTATCTTTGATACTAGATTTCACCTTTCCATATTCATATATTTCAATGTCGTGAAGGCAAGCACTTTTGAAGTAATTGTTACATCCATGAGTTTGGACCTCATTCTTCAGTCTTAAAGCCTGGGTCCACTGAAACATCTATAGTGCTTGTCAGGTTCCTTCAAGTTTCATTGACATCTGGCCAATGAGAACACTGCAGTAATTTCACAGAAAGGCTGCCAAACATGACACGAGAAAAAGTACAAAGCACACATCCTTTCTTGCTACAAAAAGCCTAAGGCCTAATGACACCCTTAAATGCCTGGAAAAAGCAAGTTGATGACGGGACTGCCAATAGTGTGCTGTCAGGTGTTAGACGAAATGGACCGAAAGTCCCAGAGGAGAAACTCGCCTCCTGGGCAGGGCACTATTCTGCCTATACCCACATAAACACACCAGCTATTTTATAAAACACTTAGGACTGTAATACTTAGACTATGCACTTTCAATATTACAAAGAAATCAAGGGAATGCTTTTTACCTACTCACTGAAAAAATAAGGGTGAATGAAATTTATACCTTGCAATTTATTTTCATAAAAGTAAAATCCTTTGTACTGAGTGATATTTTGTCCTCCTTCTCCTTAGTCCTAATTGCCAGTCTTTGCTGTCTCATTTTCACCTTTATTTATTTTGTATCTTGATCATCATAAATATCTATTGTCTACTGGATTCATCTCTTCTGCATTCAATTATGGACTAATTTCCATTGCTAAAAAAAATCTTTCTCCCTTCAA
Organism: Tadarida brasiliensis; assembly: GCA_030848825.1. Lineage (NCBI taxonomy): Eukaryota > Metazoa > Chordata > Mammalia > Chiroptera > Molossidae > Tadarida > Tadarida brasiliensis. Next base: position 40,226,667 of record CM061257.1, on the reverse strand, counting down.
GACTGCTAATTTCCTTCCTTCTTTTGATATTGTGTGCTTCATAATGAGAAGCCTCTGATGAATTCTTTGTTGAGTGTGGTTGTGGTGTTTGCATATAACTGTTGGATATTTGAAATGTTTCATAGGAACTCCTGATTGGGGAGTGGCAATAGGTTTAACAAGGAGAAGACGATTTTTTGTGAAGTCACCAGTGGGACCGATGCAGCATACTTTTGTGTCAGAATTGATTCACAATATATTTTTTTCTCCAGGCATTATTTTCCCCTTTATCCCTGATCCTGGGGTTACTGCCTTCAATTCATGAGCCTGGAGCCTTTTCTCTCTGAGAATCTATGGCCTTATGATCTCCTCCACTCATCATTTATCTTCTGGTTTTGTTGCCCTTAGTTTTATCCTAAACTGCTTTTCTTATTTGCTAAGTTCTCTCAATGAGCCATGTCAGATTTTGATTAATGTTTCTACACACTTGTGTTAATGTAAAATGAAATCGCATGTATTTCAAATATTTCTAGTTTGTTTTGGAGATTAAAACTTTGTTATTTTTTTACCCGGCCAGTGTGGCTCAGAGGATTGAGCATGGTGCCATGGACTGAGAGGTCCTGCTTTGATTCCCCGTCAGGGCACATGCCCAGGGTTGTGGGCTCGATCCCCAGTAGAGGGTAAGCAGGAGGCAGCCAATCTATGTTTCTCTCTCACATCAATGTTCTTATCACTCTCTAAAAAAACAATAAAAACATATTTAAAAACAAAATAAAAAATAAAACTTTGTTATTTTTGTGGATTGTTAGTTTGAAATAGGTCATATTTTATGTAATACTCTTTTCAACCACTAAAGAAAATATAATTAATGAGAGTTGACCATGTGAAGAGACTTCTAAGAATTTAGGGTGTTATCCTAAGGGTAGAGGAAGCTATCAAAGAGTTTTGAGAAGTGAAATTTCACAAATGCACATTTTGCTAAATCCCTTTTGTTTTCAGTGAAATATAGTGTGATGTTTTAAGAAGCAAAGAGAGGTCCATTGTGTGGAATGTTGCTGAGTGATCATATACAGTAACTCAAATTAAATACAGCAACAGAGGTCGTAACTTAAAAAAGAGTAGTCGAAGCAGACCACAATTTGAAGTCAGATAAGAAGGAAATGAGAGGTGAGGGAAACAAAGTAAACAGACGTGTAATTTAAGTAATAAAAATAGATTCATAGCCCAAATTTGAACCGGTTAACAGACCCAGAATCTCTTCAATAAAAAGAGACAAGTTTCCCTTGAGGAAGCACCTCACTTCACTGCCCAAAATGTATACATTTAATCTTTTCCCAGCCTTCCCCAAAGGGACTTACTGGACTTTTACCAGAGCGACTGTGCGTTGGGGAAAAGGAAATAATCAGACCTTCTGGGAACTGCTGAACACTGGCTCTGAACTAACACTAATTCTGGGAGACTCAAAACAACATGGTCCACCAGACAGAGCAGGGGCTTATGGAGGTCAAGTGATCATGGAGTTTTAGCTCAGATCCATTTCTCAGTGGGTCCCCACACTCATCCTGCAATTATTTTCCCAGGTACATAATGTACAATTGGAATAAGCATACTTAGCAACTGGCAGAATCCCCACCTTGGAGATTACTCTCTTTACTTCTTTACTGTTTAGACCAGCTGAAATTTCAATTTCAATTTCCACCTTGTTTCTGATCCCTTACCAGTTTAGGTTAGATCTCATTGCATGATCCCATAGCACCATCAGTTTCTCCATTATGCCATTGCTTACTCATCATTTCTAAATTGATTATTTGCTATTTAAGCATGTCTTGTCTTCTACATCGTAAACTCCAAGAGGGTAGGGGCCTGTCTGCCGTGTTCATAGGTACACCCCAAGCACCTGCACAGTATGTTCCAATAGGGAAGATATTTACTCAGTGTTTGTCAACTGTATGTTGGCATATATTGTTTTAATCATTATACTTCATCTGCAGCCATAAATGTGTGTGTGTGTGTGTGTGTGTGTGTGTGTGTGTGTGACTAATAAAATATACAAATTTTGTATGAACATTTCACTTCCAGAGAAATAAAAGATTTCTCAGCATTAAGAGTCTTTTAGAAAAAAGGCTTTAACACTTTGTATTCATTTCTCCCAGGGCAAGAATTTTTTGTTTGCTTTAGCTTTTCCTTTTTTTTTAAATTTTTTTTCTTAATTGATTTCAGAGAGAGAAGAAGGGAGAGGGAGAGAGAGACAGAAACATCGATGAGAGAGAACATTGACTGGCCGCCTCCCGCATGCCCCCACTGTGGATGGGCCCACAACCTGGGCATGTGCTCCGACCGGGAATCAAACCAGCGACCTCTTGGTGCATGGGTGGACGCTCAACCACTGAGCCACACCGGCCGGGTTGCTTTAGCTTTTCTAATTATGTCCAAATTTATTTTTAACTGTGAATTATTTCTTATTTTTTTATTCTCTCATCTTTTCCTATTATAGTTTTTTTTTTTTTAAAATTGGTTAGAACAGAAGCCCCACTAACTCACTTTGTTATTACTTTACTATCGTATCTTTCGTAATCTACTGTGTGATTAATACTGTGAAGTAGTTAGTGGAAAAATGCATCTTACCATACTCCTGTGGAAGAAATTCTGTCTTTGCTTCTGTTTATTTAATGAAGAAGCAAACTGAAATCTCTTACAAAGGAGACTCTTTTAGTTAATAGCATGCATTGTAATTCCATAGCAAGCAAATGAGTATGTTGACAATATAAATTTAAGTCAATTCAAATAATTCTTTTCATTGTGGTACATAACATACAAAATGAGCCTCTGAATTGTTACAACAGTAATATGTATATATTATCTATATTTCTATTTGCAGATAATATTATTATATATTAAGAGCTTCAGATTTAGTTACATAAACCAAGCTGAATTATCAGCACACCTGGCAAAATTCATTTGTTCCTATTCTTGCTACAGTCAAAGGATGCTGGATAATTGCTAAAGTATTCCCATTGTTTGGAAGAAATCTCTGAACGTAACTGATATTTGGTTTCAGAATAAAGCAATAATAAATGCATGGATCAAACCTCCACATTTAAGTTATTATAAATCTTATAACAATTTCTGAAAAGATGTGATGAATTGGTCAAGTTACTCTATAACCATGAGTTCTCTCTTTCTTCTACTCTAATTTAAATATAGCATCAGAAATGTAATCCTTGAAATTTAGCATTTCCAATTACAGCATTTACAGATAACATACATAGTCTTTGACAGGGATAGTGAGATTTTATTACATAATATTGACATTAGCTTATACAATACCTTGTAAAAGGCAGAATTTTACCTAGATCTTATCTGAAAAGGAAAATTTTCTCCTTTTGGTGAGGCACGTTTACCTATTATAAATGGCACTTGCATCTTCATAAAAGAAACACAGCTAATGCTTTGCAGGTAAATTTCAATCTGTGATTTTAATAGCAGTTTAATATTTTCTTAGTTCTCTGCAGTATGTACTAAATAGTTGATTTGTTTATCTGATGTCTTCTCTTACTATGTATTAGGACTTATAAGGCAATATATGTTTTTTAATAGTTTCTAACTTTCTGAGGTTTTTTTCTTTTAAATGTTTTTATTGATTTTTAGATAGAGAGGAAGAGAGAGAGAAATATCCGTGAGTTGAACAGCTGCCTCCTGCACCGGGAGCCCGCAACCCCGGGCCTGTGCCCTGACCAGGAGCCAAACCAGGGGCCTATTGGTGTTGGGACAGTGCTCAGTCCACTGAGCCACACTGGCCAGGGGCAATATGATTCTTAATGACCATGTTGTACGCTTCCCTGCCACAAGAGAAGAAAGAACAGGAGAACTGGCCAGACAAGAAATGCCTGACACCAGGAATCAAACCTCTTAAGGAACTAAAACTGCCAAAGAAGCACCCTGTAGCTCATCTGCCTTCCTGCAGACCCAGAACCACCAACCAAGACTCCAAAACTCACTGACGACAAAACTCCAGCTCCTAGGCCCTCCATCATCGACCCAATACCCCATGGCTTGGTGATGTGTAGCCCTTACCTTCGGATAGTCCCATCCCCCAGCCCCTTCTCTGTAAATAAATACAATTTTTCTTTATTCACCATCTAGCATTGCTATTCAGCATGCCCACGTACCACACTACAGACTTTAACCTTTCAATATCTTTCAGCCATCTCATATAAATAGGAAACTTGTGTTATTCTTTTTACAGAAGTATTTTTTTTTTTTACTTTAGAGAGAAAAAACTCAGAAATTAAAGATAAACATCGAAATCATCTTTAAGTTTACAACAGAAATAATCAGTTAAATTTTGGCAGGTAATATTTTGATTTTTTACTTTTTTCTTAGCAATAATTTATAGTGGAATATTTACTTAATATAAAGAATATTAATTTATTATTCATTTATGTAATATCTTCTCATTATGGCAAAAGCATAAAGAGGAGGTAATAAAAATACATCCAATGCAACTACATAAACAGACAAGGAAGTAAAAACACCTTTAGATAAACAAAGTCTAATGTCTGGTTAATTAAGTATATAATCCAGGTGAAATGTGATCTTTATTATCATCATGTTCAGTTTCAAGCAGTACAAGAGATAACTGGGATATATTAGTAGACAGAAGATGTTAAAATTCATTACTTCCTAGGAATGACCCTTTAGAAAAGGAGAAAGACAATAATCAAAATTCAATTTTTAAATTTATGTATGCTAGAAGGTGATAAGAACTATGAGAAAATTAAAACAGTATAAAAGAGATCTGAATTATAATGCAGTGTTGCAGAAGTAATTAGCGCTAGCTCATAATTTAGCAAGGCATTCTCATTGAGAAGATAATATTGAAGCCTGGCTGGTGTGGCTCGGTGGATTGAGCGTCATCCTATGCACCAAGGGGTCACTGATTCCACACCTGGTCAGGGCACATGCTAAGGTTGGGAGCTTGATCCCAGCAAGGGGTGTGTGGGAGGCAGCTGATTGATGTTTCTATCTTTCTCTCTCCCTTCCTCTCTATCCAGGTATCAATAAAAATGCGTTGTTTTTTTTTAAAATGTAAAAAGAAGATAATATTTAAGTAAAAATGTGAAGGAGGTGAGGGAGTTAGCCAAGCAGATATCTGAGGAAATGATGCCTACTAAGAGAGAAGAGCCAATGCAAGTTTGCGCAGTGGGAGCATGCAAGAGGCCAGGGTGATTGCAAGTAAGGGGGGATAACAAACAATGAGGGGAAAGAGGGAACAACAGATGGTACAGGGAAATGGATGTAGGTGTAGATTTTTAAAATATAAAAAGAACCAAACTGTATGCAGAAGGACAGCAAAATAATTCTGTGTAGGTCCGTTTAGAATACGAACAAAATTTACATTTGTAAACTTTAGAACATTCACAACATGGAATATATGTGTGTGTGTGTGTGTGTGTGTGTGTGTGTGTGTGTGTGTGTGTGTGTGTGTGTGTGTGTATTGAAAGGACAACACTTTCACATTTGAACATGATCAGGAAGATGTTCAATGACTACCTTTCAAGAACATTGGAAAATGAGGATCACAGTTACCAATGTTCTCGGTGCTAATGGTCGAATTTTTGAGGCAAACATTTGCTATTAGTAGCTAGCAGGACAGTAATAGACTATTACAATTGTATCCCAATCTACATTTTCTGAGTAACATAATAAAATTATGGAACAAAAATATCAAGCAAGACAAGTAGGAGAAAATATAACCATTTCTATTTTATAGTATTGTAATAAAATCTGAATTAGTGCTGGTGTTCCTCTAGTGCAATCATACACATTTTTGTTTGGTAATAGCTGATGACATAAAAATAACTACAACAAAGTCCATTAAACAGACAGTTGAGCCTGGCCGGCCAGTGTGGCTCAGTGGTTGAGCATTGACCCATGCACCAAGAGGTTACCAGTTTGATTCCCAGTCAGGGTCAGGGCACATGCCCAGGTTGTGGGCCCCATCCCCAGTTCGGGGGCATGCAGGAGGCGGCCAATCGATGTTCTTTCTCATTGATGTCTCTATCTCTCTCTCCCCCTTCCTTCTTCTCTCTCTAAAATCAATAAAGAAAAAAATAAAAATATATAAAACAGTTGATTAGACATGATAAAAAGTGTTTTGTATAATTTTGGCTTTTCATTTATCTCTCTTTTAAAAGAATAAAAAACTCCTTAAGGTAAATTGTACTATTCCATGCCCATTGCTTAGTACCAGGGTTAGATATGGTAGACAGTCAACAAATATTTTATTAATATAAAAATTTAATTAGTGGCTTTCCAACTCCAGTATGCATCTGAATGACAGTCACTTTTTAATATGCAGATTATCACTTTCCCTTCAGAGATTCTAATTCTATAATTAAAAAAAGAAACTCCTCATAATTTGAATGAGGAAGATTTTAAATATTATTAAATATTAGACACATATAATATGTAATATAGATATGTAATAGATATAAAATACATAATATATGTTAAATACATGTATAAAATACAAAATATATATATAATTTGTAATGGCCAGGCACATTTTACCTTATGTTTATTTTTGGGGGGTACGCTCACTCTTAAATATCAATTTTAAGGCCTTTATATATTTTAATTTCTAATATCTTTTAACATTTTACTTTTTTGAAGATATGTAAAGAGAAAGAAAAGACTTCCATATCTCTAGAAAAAAAATATTATTTCAATTAAGAGAATGAAGTTAGACTAGGAAGTTCAAAAGAATCATTTAGGCATAATTTAAAGGCAATGATATATCTATTCCCAAGAATTCAGAAGTAAGTTTCAATTTCAGTGTTTTCTACCTCTCGTGGGTGGGAACACTGACGATCACTACAGAGCACCAATATTCCAGGGCAATATGAGGCAATGGCTGAGAGCATGCCCACGGATCAGAGGGTTAGGATCCCAGATCCTGGCTCTGTCATTAATGGTATTTCCCTGGGCACTTGACCACTCTTTCCCACAACGTTGCAACAGTACATTGGAGGAAACCACCGAATGTTTTCATGGGATTGTCAGAGTATTAAATGAACTTGTAAATGTAAAGCCCTTGGTGATTTGCCTGGCATAATGTAAGCATAATCTATGTTCCCTATTTTAAAATACAGAGGATATGTTAGAGTCTGTTAGGGAAAAAAAAAAGAAATAATTTCCTGTTTGTATATTTTTAAAGAAATTTAAACAAAAGGTTCTTCCTAGTCCCTTCAGCATGTTTATCCTCTTACCTGATATTGAGGAGCATACACCCATAAAAATAAACAAACATACCAGTTAATCAACTCTAGCTTCAGCAGGAGTGCCTTCATTCTTCACATAAACCCACTTCTGATTTTAATTCATAAACATTTTCTGTGATTAAATGCATAATTAAATGGTCTGCATGCTTCCTCTCTTTTTCATGTGTCTGAAATATAGTCTTCCTAAAATGTGAGAATAGGTTTTGTTACAGAAATTGAGATAAAATTCTTCTACAAGATTCAGTTGTCTCTATATGTCATGAGGCAAACTATACTAGGTTTTGAGGCCTGAGACTATCATTTCAAGATTCTGTCCTAATTGAAGTCCTGGTTCTTTATAGTTTCACTATTTCATGTAAAAATACATGGCAACAATCTCCTTGCTAAGAAAAGCCAGATGGGATACAGTTTCTGCCCACTCCTCTCCCTCACAAATGCTTGCTACACATCTCTATTTCAAGTAAGAGAATTGCCTTCTTTGATTTATACATTCCCTGCTGAGATGCATGAAAATAAAAGCAATGTTGTAGGAAGGCTGTCAACAGAGTACTTTGTCATCTCTTTACCTAACTTATGTCAATAAGAACTTAAAAGCACATTTTTTTTCAAGTGTATAAGTCACAAATGTTCCTTCTGTAGATTGACATACTTTTAGAAAATGTATTTGTCCAGAATATATCATGTATTGTGAATAGCTTTGTCCTAAATTTTTCACTTTTATCATTACCAATGACCAGAAAAATAACATCTACATTATTATAGATTATAATTATAGATTCTAATTTAGTAAGTTTTTATATTTGGACATGGCCATCTAATATTTTTAACTCATCTGACTTTGTTATTTGGCTGATTTTTTTCTTACATTTTGGGTTAATAATTTGCTTTATATTTTTAAAAATTACATTTCTAAATTATTATTTTTGTACCTTTTTTATTATCATTTAATGTCTTTATTTTCTTAATCTTTCTTTTTTTTATTTGTTGAGTTTTAGAGAGAGAGAGAAACATCAGTTTGTTGTTTCACTTACTTATGCATTCATTGGTTGACTCTTAATTTTTTTTTCTTTATTGATTTGAGAGTGAGAGGGGAAGAGAGAGGGAGAGAGAGACAGAATCATCAATGAAAGAGAACATTGACTGGCTGCCTCCTGGGATTTGGCCCACAACCTGGGCATGTGCTCTGACCAGGAATCGAACCGGTGACCTCTTGGTGCATGGGTCAATGCTCTACCACTGAGCCACACCAGCTGAGCTCAATGGTTAATTCTTGTATGTGCTCTGACCAGGATTCAAACCCACAACCTTGGCATATCCTATGATGCTCTAACCAACTGAGCTACCTAGCTAGGGCCTTCTATTTTCCTTTTACCTAATAGGGTTCAAGTACACACTGAGTGCTTTGAAAAGAGAAGACTGATATAAAACCCACTAACTTATGTGTAGTTGTTTGGAACCAATTTGTTTTCCAAATGATTGCATCAAAAGACTTCTAGTCATGGCTGGGAGCTAACTCATATTACTATCTATTTGGAATGTACAAAGGTACAATATTTCAGCACAGTAAATTGAGGAAAACAGTATTTTCAAAAGATGAGATTTTTTAGTTTTGGTATAAATAGAAATAAAATGATAAAAACAGAAATATTTCTTTTAAAATTAATATTATGAATATTCTTTCATTAAGCACTCTAGTAAGTCAAAGACTTAATATAGTAAATTAGTTTGCTTAATATTTGTCTAAACTTCTAGTGTACATTGCTGGACTGCATTTAAAAGAGAACCAAAATTGCCATGTCCAGGCTCCCGTTCATGTGAACCGGAATTCACTTAGAAGATATTCACCTGAGACTTGAATTCAGATGAGAGAAGAGAGAAGAACATGGCAGCAAAGGAATATCACTTTGCTTCCCAGTGTGAGTGACAGAGAATGCTCAGGCCAGCGATTCTGGGAGCTCATGCCCGGTCTCCACACTGTAGCTAAGGTTTATTTGTAGAGACAACAGGGTATTTGGACAGTTGTGATTGGAAGAGCTTTATAATTACAGCAGAGGTAGCAGTTCCCCTGTTGGGCCAGCTCTGCCATGGTATTGTAGAAGGCCCACAGAGAATCTGCTCTTCCAGCTCTTCGAACAATGGTGCAAGTATCTCACTCCAAACAGTAAAATCCATTCTGATTCAGAATGGTTTCTGTTATCTGTAACTGAGCGCTAAAGAGTGCAGTAATCCAAGAATTACTACTTACTGATTAAAATGATTTGATATCATTGCACTGTTACTTGAATGTAGAACACAAACTAGACTTCACCTGAAAGAAAGACTCAAAAAAAAATTTCACTGCATTTATTGCGTTTATAACCTTCCCGAGTTACAACTACAACAGAAAAATACATCCTAGAAATTATGTGCAATCCCTCTCATTTTTCACACATGAAACTGAGTCCTAAGAAGTTTGTGCTTTGCAGAAACAAAATAAATAAATTATGAATAGTTAAAGGAATTAACATCTCTTACCTTCACAGCTAGAAAATAACTATAAGAGGAAGGAGTAAGCCAGGCCGGCAGGAAGAAAGGGAAAGGGCAAAAGGAGCTGTACTTGGTGACTGTCTCTTTTTAGAGAACTTTTCCAGATATATCCACAGCAATGCCTACCTCCTTCACCACAATGCTAACAAATTAGTAGTTACATTTTTAAATCTAAAAAAAGGACATGATTCAGTCACTGAGATGTTTGAAAATTATAAGTGACTCTAGTTTCTGCAATAATCCACTTCCCACGTGTGCGTTCTCTTCCCTTGCTTTCCTACTTCTACCTGTTTTATGTTATTTTGCTTAGATTTTTTCCTTTAATTGGTTTCGTAAGGGAATATTATTTCTAAATCAAAGCTCTATGCCTTTATTAAAAGCATCACTATGCACAGAAATGCTGAACAAACGCATAGCCCCTATGCAATGTAAGCACCGTGCTGGCTCCTTCTTCCAACAACACAGATCTAGTAGAGACACATAAAGAGCAAACTACATTTCAACATGAAAGAATCAGTAACAGAAGACTGACATGCATTAACCTTGGAGAAAATGACATGTGAAGGAGCAAATACATTAACATTTGTTTTAAAGGCAAGTATTCACTTAGCACATATTACTGTAGAGTCACTACCTTGGCCTTGATGTTTTATAGAGAGGAAAGACAGCACGTTACAGGGAAGGCATCCCTCGAAAGTGTCTCGATTCTTTTCTAAAAAACAAAAATATGCTGAAAAAATTGTCTTCTTTTAAATATATTCAGCTTTTTCTAACCACTGCAGAATGCAGAGACTCTCTAGACAATGTTATTGTCTCTATGTAAATTAAAAAAAAAATGTTTTACGTATTTCTCTGTTAAACTTTCAGATATGTATCAATATCAACACCGATGCCTCCACCTCCTATCACTTAGTATTACATTACACAGTACATTTCCATTTACTTTTAGAATTTAAAATATTAGCCATTAGCCCTGTCTGGTTTGGCTCAGAGGTTGGAGCATCAGCCTGCGGACCAAAGAGTCGCGGATTCCGGTCAAGGGCATGTACCTGGATTGTGGTTCATCCCTGGCCCTGGTCAGGGTCCTGCGGGAGGCAGCCATTTGATGTGTCCCTCTCACTTTAGTGTTTCTCTCTCTCTCCCCCTCTGTCTTCCTCCCTCCCACTCTATCTGAAGATAAATAGAAAAATGTCCTCAGGTGAGGATTAAAAATAAATAAATAAAATATTAGTCACTAAATTAATATTAATACAATGAGAATATTATAGCTAAGATTCTGTGTGACTTTATCTTCTATCTTATTGCATAGTTATGTTTAAAAGCCTCCAGATATTATAATCTTTTAAAAAATATAACTCAAATCTTTTAGTAGTCTAATTTGACTTTAATAACATCACACAATGGGTAGTTAGTGAGATAGAGACATGTACAGCTAACTAATCCTATATTTTATATTGAAGTCAGCAATGATGTTACAAAAAATAATATGGGGTAAGAAAATGAACCCTCATTAAATACCCTCATACCCACACAAAATTACACCATCAAAAACAACCAAAATTATACTGAGCACAGAATATATTGAAGAAAATAATGGCTACAGTTCCCATAGTAAATAGGCTATCACTCCTACTGTTGAGAAATAATAGTAAAAAACAAAGGTAAATTCAGCTTATTATTTCAAATGCTAGTGAACATTTTATTCATCTTTACTTCAGCAAGTTGTATGTGGGTTATCCAGAAACTGTCAGTGTAGCACCCTTCAGGAAAGTAGACAATAAATACAGCAATACTATGTGGAGAGTGTAGATGGGTTACAAACAAGAATACCATATTTTCAAATAGAAAAAAAAAAGTTTAAGTACATAACAACCTAAGTCTTGGATGGATAAACTCTCCACTATAGAGTTTAGGGCACAGTGATTCATTTGATATACAACACTAGTAAAATCTTTTCAACACTCCATCAGTCAGTGACCGATGTTGCATTGTGATCTGATGAATCAATTAATCTCAAATCTTGTTAAAGTTAATGTAGAAGGAGGCAGAAAAGCTTTCCTAACAAACAACATCAATACTTAGAATAGAGAAGCTTTATACATTTAGTAAGGCTCTCTTCCATTTAGACTCTTTTCGTGTGTTTTTCTACCTAGAGTTTAAGCCATTTATAAATAAATATATGAAAAATAAATCTTTTCTTTTTTAGAATAATGATTTCAAATTTAAAAAATTCTTATCTTTTAGAATTATTTCAAATTCTCTTAATGTTAATCATTTATCACCATATAGTACAACCTGAATCTAAAATATTGACAACATTTATGTGTTTTATGATAAATGCAAGTGTTTACTGGAAGAAATCAAACCACAAATGACTAAGGTTCTATTACGTAGTAAGATTATGGATAGAATGTGAAAAATGTGATTGAAAGGCAATTTTGGAATCAGCATTTTCTGGTATGCTAATACATCTCTTTATATCAATTTCTACCATATATATCATCTCCACCATGGAAAACAAACCCCTCTGAGGCATGACAGCACCTGAAACTATCAGGAAATTTGTGCTGGAATAACAAAATTGCATTGATAAATAAGCTTTCCATTTTAGTGACTTCTCAATTTTTACAGTTACTTTTTATATGTGTTTCTGACAGTAAACTTAGTGTTGCATAATTAAAAAGATTAAACTGCATTGGTTGCTATGACTTTGAAAGACATTCAATTAGAACGTTATAGAGTTTCTGAGTGAGTGGAAAAATGTGACATGTTTTCAATGTCTGTGGTTACCAAATATTTAAAGAAAAATGATCAGAATGTCCAAGGCTAATAGACTGGAACACTGGCAAATCACGAAATAAACTTTCATTGGATTTAAGGTCTAGTAGTTTTGCCTGCCTCCCTTTTCCCCTTTCTCTCTCTCTCCTTTTGTTTTCCTCCTATTTTCTTTTGATATTGTAAAGGGTTCACATATTTGACATGAACAGATATGCAGTGATGAATTCTATTATACCCTCTTTGGTTTCATCCAAGCAATAAAAAGTATAATAGTTAGATCGAGAAAACATATCAGTCATGAAGAAATATTAAAAAGTCTGGTTTGCTCATAAAAAAGAAACTAGAGTGGAATTCTCTGCTGCTGTAGTCATGCTCAGATCTCAATTAGATGATGTGATGATGACGACGACGATGATGATGGGAGGAAGAGGAGGAAAAAGAACACCCTAGTAGCATTCATCGCATTTTTTAAAGACTTAGTTATTATAAAAACCCTACAAGAAAGGTAATCTCATGATAGTTTATATTTTCTGGTCAGATATTTTTTTAAGGATTTTTTTTTTGAGGAAAAATAATGAAAAACATTTTAAAACTGTGGTTATGGTTAGTAAGTGTAGGGTGAAATTAATTTGCTTTCTGTTCATTCACCTATTTTCTATTATTATCGAATGCTGACAATGTGCTGGGTATTGTATTTAGCACTGAGGATGCAGCAGGCAACAAAACAAACACAAAGTTTACTCACGTTGAACTTATATAAGGAAATAGAAGGTAATCCAGTAAAACAGTTCAATTGGGAACCAGGCTCTTCAGATAAACAGCTGATCCTAGATCTGGGGCAGGGAACATCCAGATGAGCCTGTGGTATCTTAGACTACCAGAATGGAAGCAAGTGCTAACCAAACCAGCAGGCAAGTGAACAACCAAAAACAAACCCATAAACTGATGGGAGTATGTATGTCAAAGGGACACAGAGTTCAGCTTAAAGAGTTCCAAAGGTGAAAAAATTTGAGCATTAAAATAAATGATGACCATATCTAACAATAACCCAAAGAATAAAATAAATATCTAAGGCCTTAATAATGCAAATAAATGATTGAATTTAAATAGAGTAGAAAAAACGCATTTTCCTCATGAAATAACTTAAAAATCTAAATCAGATAATCTCCCCTTTAGGAAGAGGAGACTGATTTCCGTCCTCTTGAGTATGGGCAGAATGTAGAAGCTTGAACAGAGTATAGAATAGGAAATATAGTGACATTATAATTAACCAATCTGTGAGAAACCACATTCCCCACATGTTCAAGGTTACTACCATCAGTGGTTAGTTAGGTTGGTATTCTGTATCTCGCATATGATGGTATAGAATCACGCTTCACCTCTGTGGCATTCTCCCCTGCCTCCCCCCAGTCCCCCATCTATAACCCTAGTCTAGTCATGAGAAAACATCAGATAAACCCAAACTGAAGGGCAAAAAACACCTGACTGCACCTCTTCCAAAGGCTGAGTACAGGTCATGGAAAACAATCAGAGATGGGAAGGATGAAGGAGAGGAGGTATCTCAGAATGTCATGTTATCCTGGATTGGATCTTGGAACAGAAAGAAGGATATTAGTAAAAAAAAAAAAAACTAGAGTAAACTAAATAATTCTATAGTTTAGTTCAGCAAATTTTGACTGGTGCGCTGCAAAAAATTTTAAAACATGTACTACCTGACTATTCAGTCAGGGGCACTGACCCTTAGAGTGTCAAAAAAAATGACAATAGCCAACAGAACAATAACCATCTGGTGTAAATGTCCTGTCTTGAACCATAAATATACAGGTCATATAATAGAGCTGCATCTTATTAGTCATGTTGCATACTAAGGTTGCACCTGATTAATTCATTCTTGGTACCAGAAATCCTTATATACAAGTATAGGCAACTGATTTTTTTTAAGTCACTTTGGAGCAAAAAGGGCAGATAATTACTATTATTATTTTTTTTTGGTAAGTAAATCAAAAGTATATCTTTTTGTCAGATAGGCCCCCCAAAAATGTAATTTTTGATGTGCTGTAGCATTTTAGTAATTAGTTTATGTGTACCATGAGATGAAGAAGGCTGAAAATCACAGGTTTTGTTAATAGCATCGTACCAAAGTTAAGTTCTTAATTTTGACAAATAAATCCTCACTGTGAATGATGCTACCAATAGAGGAAACTGGGTGAAATCTCTACTATCTTTGAACTTTTCTGTAAATCTCAAATTATTCAAATATGTTTATTTTTAAAATAAACTGCATATCATTCATATACTTGACAAGTATTGCGGACTTAAATAAAACTGGGGAGTGCTAGGGAATGTTTGGTCACAGATGCCCTCAGATAGAATGGGCCACTGATAAGGAAGACAGAAAGAACAGACAATCCATTCAGATATCTGTCAGCAGAAAGATGGAGTAGCTACAGCTGAGGCCTGGAGGAGAGAGTTTATGGTGTTTTATTCATTTTAAGTCTTCAATGTTAAACATTCATTATGAAGCTAAAGAAAGTGATCTGCTTTTTACACCATTGCTTTCAGGTTTCTTCAGTTGTCTTTAAATAAATAGAAAATATATATCTAGTCATTTGTTTAGTTATGTATATTTTTATTTGGAGGTTGAGGTTGTACTGTCTTTCTATTAAAATATTTGACACTTGAATTTACAATAATAAGATGTTTTGGATCACTCTAAAATAATTTTTTAAATTCTGCCTGAAATTATGTCCTTTAATTTCTGAAGACTCATGCATATTTTAAAATAGTATAATGTAAAGAGGCATTTATATTTAAATGAATTAGTCTGGGACTAATAAAACAACAAGCCATCTGGCATAAACATAGATTAGAAGTGCTTGTCATCTGAGCTCTGGCAGTTTCAAAGCTTTACATTTTTATTCAATGGCCTTTTCAGACATCTGCTTATTAGTATATGTTAGGAATAGTGGTTAATGAATATAAGAACATTCATAGTAAGTGTTGGCTAACATCTCATTTGACTAAATTAACTTCCCAATAACTGTAGTCTTATTTTGGTCCCAGTGGCTATTTTTTAATTTAGGTATTAACTGGTTATCAATTGGCTGATGAAATAATTTTGCTTATACTCTTGTCATAGCTATTCTACAATTCTGCCTTTATAGGCAGATTTTGAATTATGCCAGAAGCTATGAAACCTCCTAAATCAAAGTATGCTTATTCTTCATTACAAATACCCAGAACAGGTAAATCTATAGAGACAGTCAGCAGATTAGTGGGTATACAGGGGATTGGGGAAGGGAGGAGGGAAGTGATTGATTAATGAATCTAGAGAGTTCATCTGGGATGATGAAAAATTTTTAAACTAGACAGATCTGGTAGCTGGATAATACTGAATACACTAAATGCCACTGAATTGTACAATTTAGCATGGCTCACTTTATGTGATGTGAATTTCTAACTATTTCTAACTCAATATAAAAGAGATCTTAAAGTATGATTCTGAGTTATGATTTTACTTTGTGATTTTTGAAAAAAATTACCTTTCAACTAGAAATATTATCTGCATGATTTAGAAATAATAAATAGCCAGTATTCTAAGGAAGTAATGATATATGAAATGATCAATTCAACAACTGATTTAAATTTTGGACACTGTCTGCACTGAACTAAGGTAAATTTTAATATCTCAGTTTTAAACTATGTACACAACATTTATCTCAGTATTGATCATTGTAATCTATTCAGTTTAAGACACTATCTTGTCTCTTCTCTCTCATGCCACTCAAAATAGAAATGAGCTTTCAGGAAAAAACAATGTATCAGATGAGTCTTTGTGTTGTCATCACATGTTGAATGTTAATGAACAATTTGATCTGGGCCACACTCTAACTATCCAGATGAAATACCACAAGCAGCAAACATTTATGTGCCTTTAACTCTTCTGTGTAAGTTTTTTCAAGAGTAGCTCCTGTATCTCAATGCTGTTTAGAAATTGCATTATTACAATGCATAGGGATTAGAAGGCACTTACTAGTTAAAAGGATGAATTTTGGGTAAGGATGCTAGTAGACAGCAGAAAGTTCTCTAGTCACATGATGGAAAGTGGGGTTATAGGACTGGAAGATAAGGCTCTTTGACCCGAGTTGAGGTATTCCTTTGGCTTATTGGATATTTATGGACCCTACTATAGAACACATTTTTCTCTTTTCTCCAGCTTTGACCCTCATCTATGAAGTGATAATATATCTGCCTGTCACTACCAATACAAATTACCATTTGTGCCTGGCCGGTGTGGCTCAGTGGTTGAGCATCAACCCATGCACCAAGAGGTCGCCAGTTCGATTCCCGGTCAGGGCACATGCCCAGGTTGTGGGCCCGATCCCCAGTGGGGGCATGCAGGAGGCAGCCAATTGATGTTCTCTCTCATTGATGTTTCTATCTCTCTCTCCCTCTCCCTTCCTCTCTCTCTAAAAATCAATAAAGAAAAAACAAATTTAAAAAAAATTACCTTTTGTTACTTGTGGTGTCTGTGTCGGGTGCCACTGCCACATTGGCTGGTACCACTGCCTCTCATGTTCTAGGCACACTGTTCTGTGGAAAAGCAGACCTCCACATTTCAGTGTTACACTCTCTTTCATGCGGCAGAACTAGCTTTTGTGGGCTTCGATGTTTTCAAGATGTTTTGTTACGCTCTCACATTTAGCCACACCTTTCCCCTAACCACTTCTCTCCTCCTCTGCCGTAGGACCTGGGGAAACTAGACTGGAGGACAAGTTCACGTGTCCAATACATTCAAATAAAATTTCCCTCCTGAGTGACCCCTAACTTTTGTTTTAAATAAGACTGTGTTAATAGTTTTCCTTAATATCTATCCCTAACGACAGGCTTTACAGTCTCTTATATGAACAGACTTTTCAGGGTCAGATGTATCATTTCAATAGTGGCAAATTAGCTTAGAACCAAATTCCTTTAATCCTCACGCTTACTCAGCACAGACATAAAGATAACAGTTTACCAGGGCATCTTGTAAATATAACTTTCCAGTACTTTCAACATATCAAGTATCTTTGAGGATTTTCTTGCACTTTGTTTTAGCACGGGGATATCTCATCAGATGCAACCTATTTTTAGTGTGAATGATTAAGACTGTTTAAGAGAACCTCAGTATCGAAGGGAAAACAAGAGAAAGGAAATAAAGATACTGATTTGCAGCACGCATTAAGGGAGAAAGGACTGAGACGTACAATACATGAAAAGTAGCTGAAAGAGATGAAAGTAAGGCCATATAGTTCAAAAAGTATGTAGAGATTTTAAAGATCAACACATACGCATACACACACACACACACACAAACACACGTGCTTAAGGAACAAGGGGTTTGTATCTTATTAGAGTTTCAAATACATTGACTTAGCTCATCCTGATGGTAAATTATTTTCTTTTCTTTTTTTTTTTTAGAGAGAGAGGGAGAGAGAGATATGGAGACATCGATGAGAGAGAACATCGACTGGCGGCCTCCTGCAAGCCCCCCACTGGGGATCAGGCCCACAACCTGGGCATGTGCCCTGAACTTGCGACCTCTTGGTGCATGAGTTGATGCTCAACCACTGAGCCACACTGGCCAGGCAACTGTTTTCTATTTTTGCATGACAACTTGAGGGTTATAAAACTTGTCAATACAGATAAATAGTTTGAAATGTGGTATTTTATCTAATTATTTATTTCAAAGTCACCTCTAAAACTAGTATTTGTCTGTTCTCAGTATCCCAATGTTCAAACTTTAATACAATATAAGCTCTGTCTAGGATGGCAGAGATTCTGATTACTCCCAATATACATTGTTTACTTTTTATTTTTAATAGTAGTCAACTTAGCTGGGTACATTAACAGGTAAAGATCCCCACTGTTTATCTTCTTTGCTGCAAGATTTAGCCATGTGATTTCGTTTTGGTCAATGGTAGGAAATAATGTGTATAATATTCAAAAACAGGCATGCCAGGTGTTGAGATTCAACAGGCAAAAAAGTAAGAAAGCATCTTTCCCTAACACCCTGGAGACTCCATATCTACTCCAAACTGTTCACGCTTTGTTATGAGAGAAACAATCGATCCTAACATTGTTTCTCTTGGGTCTTTGCTGTAACCACCAGGCCTGCCTCTAACTAATAACAGACAATAGCTGGGTAACTACTTTTTTGGAGTCTTGGAAATGGACTTTCTGGAATTACAGAGTCCATAACAATTACAAAACAATTGCCTTTATTTAACCAATTTGCCAGAAGGCACATTTTATTTTCACAAAAATAAAGCAAATGCTTTCTTATGTTCTTGGATAAGTAAATGCAGATCTGAACATACATGTTAGGTACTGGGTATGAATTATAGCTAGATAGACAGCAAGGCACAGATTGGCCTGTGTCAATGAAGAATGTTAAAAGTACCTTTATCCACAAAGTGTTATTTAATAATAAATAATCCAAACATAAGGATTCCCCTGAGTGATAGGGAAGGTGGAGTTTTGCTTTTGTAGTTAGAGTATATATCTTAAAAAATGAATTGTGTCCCTAACATTGGTTCTTAGATTTAGGTGGATAAGAACAACTAGCTTTCTGGTACTAAGAACTGTGAAAGGCGTTAGAGCAGTATGAAAGCCCTGGAAATTATTCCTTCATTCGGAAGTAAGGCAGCACCCTGGAGATAAGAGTCTAACCTTTATAAGTCAAAATGTGATCACTGAAAATGATTCTCAAATTTGCCCTCTATGCTATGTTTTGGTGAATCCAAATTATTCAATAAAGTTTTATTAAACACTAACTTGGTTTCAAAAAAATTTTGGAGAGTTAGGGATGAACTGCCTTTGTGCTTAAAGAAAAATGATACTGACCTAGTAATCAGCTTGAAGATATGAGACAGTAAAGATGAATCTATAAAATTCTCAAATAAACAATAGTCATAGCATGGCAGGACAGTAAGAAGCTGGGAAAATTCCTGAGCAAATGAAGTAGGGAAGCTAAGAGAAATAAATTAAACAAGGCCAGACAATTTGAACAACATATAACCAGCTAGTGAATTGCAAGACCTTATCTTTCCCAGCCAAGGACACTTGAGAGCAAATGGTTTATACCTCTCCTCCCTAACCAAAGAATAGGTAGTTTAACTCACCCTGGTCTGGGAAAATAGAGACCCAGCTAAACCCAAGGACACATGGAGTCAGAGGAACAAATAACGAAAACTCCATTAGTGCCAGACAGACCCAAGATAAAAAGTAAAACAGTAAAGCAGGCCAAAGAATAATCCCAAACCCCTATATGCTCAGTTTGATGCATCAGTATATTAAAAACACACCTGGAAAGTTGATGAATATTCTACTAAAACCTTCTCCTAAAATTCTTACCTACAGGAAAAAAATAAACTCAAAGCAAAGACTCAGCACAGGCTCACTCTAGAGCATGCCCATGCCCCTTCTCGGGCATGAACTTTTTACTTCCTCCCAAACTTTAAGGTCCCCATGAGGCTTGCAACCAGGGGAATAGTGGGCAGCAGCAGCTCATCCTGGGCTTACCCCCTCGTCCTGTCTCCAATGACCCCTTTTCTCTAACTTCCCAGTGAGCTAAAAGCAGCCCAGCCTTGGCTCACTTCTTTCCTATAACCTTTCTAGAGAGTCAAAGCAGAGCATCACCTAGGCTCTCTCCTGTTGTTTCTTCTACCGTTAGTTCTTCCTTTGTTTCACTGTCCCCAGTTTAATACACAGACTCTCAAAATCACCTAGACTCGCTTTGTGAAATCTTTCCTACTCGAAGTCAAGAACCCACACACTACAGACCAGCCTGAGGCAGACCCGCTTCAGGCTGGTCCCTGTTCAGTAACAATCATACTAACAGTGGCCTTTGTGCAAAAAAAGACAATGGTAGAACTCAGTATAAGTGATCTTTGAGACTGCTTGGATGAACTTGAGGTAGAAAATGATTAGCAAAAGGTAGGGCTTGCTGAAAAATGGAGACAAGAGAAGGTAAAGAAAGAACTTGTTTGGTTGCAAATCATATTTATCAGTGCAAACAACTCAAAGTATCTGTAAACCACTGACAACAGTAGCTGACACAAACTATCATGCAAATGTAAATCAAACAATAACATAACCCCTTCATTAGTTTTTGGCTGCAACAAATTACGCTGATGAACGTTGCCAAATTGAACCATTCAGAACTTTCTGATCTAAACCCTACTTGAGCAAAGTATACTGCTAGATATTAATGCTAATATTTTATTAAGAATTTTTATGTCACTATTCATGTGTATTCTTTATAATATTTCTTTCCTTATTTTGGTGATAAGTTTATGAGATCTTCGTGTTTGCTTTGGGCTGGCCTCAAAATTGAATTAGGGTGATTTTCATCTTTTATGGTATGTAATTTTTTAGTAACATTGGAATTAACCAGTTTTTAAAGGTCAGTATATATCAGCTCTGAAAACATCTTTTCTTAGGGCTTTTAAAAAATAGTAAAATTTTAATCACCTTTACAATATCTCTAGTGGGCTGGTCAAGGATTCTTCTTATTCTTTGATGAGTTTGTTTTGCCAAGAAAGCAGCCATTGACCCCTTAGTGCTCAAATTTGTGGTCAAAATCATATACATAGTATTCTCTAAAAATTTTTAGAACTTAATAATATTGGCAATTGCTCTTTTCTATTATTAATCATTATAAATGTGTTATCGCTAATTTCTAGTCAAATATACATGTGATTTATTTGTGATATTTACCTAACCAAGTAGATTTTGAACATATTTTTATATTTTCTTGTTTTAATTTCATTGCTTTGTTTTATTAATTCTTCACCTTTTTATTTGTTTTATCTAAAATCTTACAATGACTTGTTACTTTGTTTTGTTGTTCTTTGAGTACATGTAGTTTTAAATAAGTCTCATTGATTTTGGTAGGAGTGTGAGGTTGTCTCTTAACTGTTTTCATTGTCTTCTCTCTGTCATGATTTCCATTTTAGGCAAATTATTAATTACCATTTTCCAGTTTATGAATTCACATTATGACTGTGTCCATGGAGCATTTATTTATTTAATTATTTTGTTGCATGATTTTGTTCCATGGACTTGATTTTCATAAGGTTCTTTTCTAAACTAACAGATTTCATTAATAAATTATTTTCTTTTTCTTTTTTTCCTCACCTGAGGACTTTTTTTTTTTTTTTTTTTTTTTTTTGCATTTATCTTCAGATAGAGCAGGAGGAAGAGAGAGAGAGAAACATCTATTTGAGAGAGATACATCGACTGGTTGCCACCCACACGACCCCAACCGGGGCCTGGGACAAACTGCAACCAAGGTACGTGTCCTTAGCGGGAACCGAACCTGGGTCTCTCTGGTCCGCGGGCCGATGCTCTAACCACTGAGCCAAACCGGCCAGGGCTCTTTTTCTTTTTTTAAATACATAGTCTTCTTCTTCTTTTTTTTCCTTTATTGATTTTGGAGAGAGAGGAAGGGAGAGGGAGAGAGAAATAGAAACACTGATGAGAGAGAACATTGATTGGTCACCTCTGGACTGCCCCCCACTGGGGATTGGGCCCACAACCTAGACATAGGCCCTGACCAGGAATCGAACTGGCAACCTCTTGGTGCATGGGTTGCCATTCAACCACTGAGCCATATGTTATTTTCAAAGGTAAATGTTGCCTTCCTTTATCTTTCTAAACTATTTTAACACATTTATTTTAAATTTTAGATTTTTCTATATTATTAATCTTGACCTAATAAGATGTGTGCTATGTTTGATATTGATTTTTTCTCAATTTTCCATATTTTTTGAATATTGTTATGCTGAATCATTTTGAAAGGAATTTTGTTGTTGTTGAGATCTTTGTTTGTTTTTAAATCTCTTAGTCTCTTTTATTGATCCTCTTTTCTGATCTCTCCCTTTTTGCAGTTTCTTCCTCCTGTCCCTCCAGATTCTGTGTCTACCAAAAATTCTTATAATCACTTCAGAATTACTGCCTTTTGGAGACATGAGGTGATCATAGACAATGTCACTAGGTCTGTCTTAAGTGTTGTGACTGGACATCACATTATCAGGGAGCACAGGAGCAGAGAGGTCAGGCAGATGGAGAAATGCACCAGCTCTGGCTTCAAACAACGAACCTGGATCCAGTTCCTTATCTCTCACTGGGCAACTTGTTAAAATTTATCTTTATTGTTGAAAGTATCACAGATGTCCCCCCCTTTTCCCCCATTGACCCCCTCCACCCTGCTCTCACAGTGCCTCCCCCCAGGCTTTCACCAGAATATTTTCTGTGTCCATTGATGATGCATATATGCATATAAGTTCTTTGGAGTGTTAACCTATTCATCTTGCAGAAAATAAAATGTCTTGCTTCCCAAGCATAATTTCACACACAGGGCCCCCCATATCGAATTCCTGTTCCATCTCTTACACACAGAAATGTTATCTTTTTATTCTGACTGTTCTGGTGTCCATTTTATATTTTGCCTGTCATTGCTGTGTTTAGAGAGGATTATAGAAGTATAAACTCACTGTTCATACTTGGAAGCTTGATCTTTTTATTCTTTGGGACAGTAAAAATAGCAAAAAACAGTCTATTCCTTGAAGGCTCGTAAATATGTCCACCTGTGTCCCCCTCTCAAAAATAAACCATCATTGTTATACTCTTGACTAACAATGTAACTACGTTTAAATTTACCTTCACATTATTGCAATATAATACAATATTTGTCTATTATTTATTTATTTATAATTATTTATTTGTAGTATAGATGCATTAATTTATTATTATTTTTTTACAATGATTTATGATTCAATTTTGTGTTTAATATTTTTGGATGTTCAAATTGTCTAACATTTGGCTAATGAGGGCTTTTTCTCATTTCACTGACAATTTATTAGAGAAGCAAGGTAAATGTACATAATTTGTACTGTCACTTAGCACTGAAAATAATTGCACATTAACTTTGTCTGATTTTCTAAAACATCTAACTAAATTATTTATTTCTTCAATATATTCTGACCATGTCATTCCCTTTAATTCTCATCATCATGTCCAATATAAGGCACTTAGTTTTATCTCTTCAGTGTCTGCAATTAAGGAGCAGACCACCAAGATTCACTCAGACAGTCTAACATTTCCAAGACAAAGAATGTGTATTCATAGTTGACAGTTTTATTAAAAATATGTGTTCATGAAATGTTTAAATTCTACAACCTGTAGTATGCCTTCTTATTTCTAATGAGTGCCAAGTAAAATATAATTTAATTAATAAAACAACTTTTTTTTAAAGAGAATCATTATCTATTAAATAATACATACCTTGATATTTTAAAATTCTGATGTGTTCATAAGTAATAATTCAAGTTATTAGACAATGCCACATAGAATCAACATCACTTCCGCTGCTACACCTATGTAATTCTATTTGAAAATACTCAAAAAAGTATTAAGTCAAAAATTCATAATGTTTTCAACTTTGGCCTGACAAAATATTGTCAAACAACATGAGCTCTTTAGATGTAAGAAGACTGTCACTGGAGAAACAGGTCTCAGTGTCCTTGATGGAGAATGTTCTTATTTATAGAAGTTCATATGATTTTCTCTCAGGACTGTGTAGACAAGTGACAGCGATTGTGACTACTGAGCCAGGTCTGTGTGTATGAGGTGGAGAATGCAATGAAAAGACAAATTTCAATGTGTTTTGTTTGGAGAGAAAGAGAATTAGGGAAACATATACTAAGTCATACAGTGGCAAATAAAGTATTAAAAGAAAGAAGCTTTTTTACAAAACAAAATTATCACTGAGAAATTGTTTTGCCTTTTGAAAATCTCCTTATTGTCTCAGTAAATAGAAGACAGCTAGAGTCTCACATCTGCTTCTGCATTCATTCTGTTGCTATATGTTGTTTTGGTTGAAATGTATAAAGAAAATCTGACCTCACATACACATATAGCTGGAAAAGGAAAAAAGTATTTTGCTAGCCTTTTTCAAATAATGGTGGATATTATTCTTTATACAACACCCAACTCACCAGTGGCAGTTTCCTAATGGTTAGCTGCTATGTGGAATCTGAAAGCCTATCTGTAAACATTTCACATTCTATTACATTTAAAAAATGATACTATGAATAATTGCATTTATACAATTATACAGGAGTTGGGAATCAATGTCTTAGCAACTTATAACCCAATAAACAGATGCAAAGACAAGAGGCGGTAGAAGCAGTTCCTGAAAATTTCCTGTCCAGATACATATTGTGGAAAGTGTGATACATGAGTCAGGAAATACTGCATGCTATTGGGATGAACCTTCTTGCTCACAGCAACTTAAAATGTAAGATTTAAACAAAAAATGTAAATGCATGGAAGAGATGACAAGGCATAAGTAATAATGATACAAACAAAGATAAAAATCATAGATCATCAGTGCTGATATATCTTGTGAAGTACAGAAAAACAGCAAAGAACTTCAACTAAGAGTCTACCCACTATTCTTTCAAAACACATACACCAAGAGACTGAAAAGACAGTTTCTTCATTGTTTAATAGAGCAAATGAAAATATGTTCCAGAAAAATTGGAGCCCAAAGCTGCCTTCACAGTCCCAAAGTATTATACTTGTGGGCTACAGTTAAAGCTTCAGGTCATGTACTTATGCTAAATTGATTCCTGACTGGTTGTGCCCCTATTTGCTTGGCAGAACAAGTGCATTCTCTCTGGAAAAAGCAAATACCTTTAAAATAGGGCCCCTAAAATCTCTACAAATATTTTTTAGCAGGCTATACTACAAAAATAAAATAAAATAAAAAACAACGAATGCATGTAAACATGGCACCTATACAAAAGCCAGCAGTGACAATAGATAACAGAAGAAGTCTGATATATTATTCAGAGATTTAGCTTACTGCCACAGATTAATTTTTTAATTGTATACTATAATTAAGAAAATAAAAGCTAACTTTCTAGAAATAGCATACTATGAAACTTTAGCTCATAGATGAGAAAAAGAAAACCAAACAGAATATCTAGGACATCCAAAAGAATAATGGAAGGTAATACAAGAACTAGGAGGCAGGTCAGATGCAATTATCCAGATATCAGAGAGACAATTAGAAATAAAATAAGAAAGAAATGTTAAGACATATGGACCATAAAGTTAATTTTATATATATATTGCAAATGTTGAGAGAGAGCAAATCAGACAGAGGCAATGTTTGAGGATATAATGAAAAGAAACAATGACATTTTCAGATCAGAAGCTGAGTTTATTTCAAGCAAATATTTACTAAGGACAATTATAGTGACTTTGTTTCTGATAGAAAGAAGATAATCCAAGAAAGAAGAAATAAAGAATTAAAGTTATCTCAGATATAAGGCATGGGAAACAGAAAGGAAACAACCAAATCTGGTAAACATGAAAGTACATCTATCAATGGAAATACAAGTTTGGAGTTTAAAATAGTGTAATATGTTAACATGCATTAGCAAATGAAATTCAATTGCTCAACAGCTCTTCTTTCCAGGAGGAGGATAAAGGTGCTGAATAAGTATGACTGATAACTTAAAAGCCATGTTGTGATTTTGGGTTTATTATGAAATGACTAAAATAATAGAAATACCTTTCATAACAAATAAAGAGAAAACAATTGAATCATAAAAAAAATAATTAATTTGAACGTAAGGAAGTAGAGAAAAAGAAGCAAAAACAAAACACAAAATGAAAATTTCTACTTAAACAAACATATTGATGATAATAAATATAAGTTGATCAAATGCTTAATAAAAATTTTAAGAGTTCCATACTTCAGGGAAAGTTATTAATAGATTGTGGATAAGAGATATGTACAATATAAAGATAATGAAAGACAAAGTAAAATGAAATAATGCGCCATGAAACTGAATCCCATCTCTGTTGTTTTTCATTTTCTTCTGAATTTCTGTTTTTTTAAATTTACATATTCTTTTATTATTTGTTGAAAGAATTTTTATTTTTATACTTTTCCTACACTGTTCACTTCATTAATTTTACCAAACCTGCTTGCTTAAGTGATATTTTTTAACGGTATGGCCATTATTAACTTGTTTAACATGGCTGCTAACAAAGGACAGAATAAAACAGTACTAACAATTAGGCCAGGTGTGCTGAGCACCCTCCCTGCCCCCCCCCAGCCCCACGCTGCGCTCTGTCCTGGGCTCTGGGAGACGGAGTGCACCACCTGCTCCTCTCTCTGGCCCCCCTACTTTAGTCCATGTCTGACCAATAGGAAACACCACGTGGAGATCAAGAAAGGGGGGAGAGTGACACTGACGGTGTCAGTCCTTCAGGGCTGCTTCTTGGGGGCTGCACCCCTAGTCAAAGGGCACAGTTTCCCCCAAGCAGCCGTCTCCACACATCTCCCTGTCCTTCTTCCTCTGAGGCTGAAGCTTGTTCGTTCCGAGCTGCTGTCCCCAGCCCGATGGCACTACACTACCCTTTCAGGCTTTCTCACAACTTGCCCACAGCTTTTGTACACAAGTCTTTAAAAAATGTGTCTTGAAGTTACCCATCCTGATTGTGCCATCTGTTTCTGGTCAGGGCCCTGATTGATACACCAGTTTGTTTTCTTACTACTGCCTGGGCCTCATGGAAACTGTGTTAACTCTCAGCAGTCAGATTCTTGATAATCAATCAACTCCACGTTTGCTGAGAGTAGAGAATCAGCAAGTCACTTCCGCTCTCTCATGGATTCTAAATCTGAAGATTACTACTATCTCAAACACATATGTTTTTGAAACAACTTTGATATTTTTAAATGATGTTTCTGTGTTAAATTATGAAAAAAAGGAAGTAAAACCCTTGTATATCAAAGAGTAACATTTAGTAAGATCCTGAGAAAGATTTTGCCATGTTAAGCCCTGAAATTAAGTGGTCAGAGAATAAGATGGGCAAAAAATGGGTACAGAGCAAAGGAAGCAATGAGAGAAAAATAGAAAATATTCTAAGTACTGAAGGAAAAGAAGACCTTCCAATACACGATAATACAATTTTATAGGCAAGATACCAAAGATGGCTAGATGCTTTTCACAAAAGTGAACAAATTAAAGCATGAACACATGGAAAGAGATTAATTTTTTTCAAGTTCAACATAATTAGTATTGAAAAGGTATAATGAAATGAGCACCAATGCAGCTCAACTAATTATGAGTAGAACTAATAGTGGTTGAGAAAATAGTTTTTTATTAGATAATTTAGAAACAAGTAAGTTACCATGTATTGATAATCAAAAGATACACCAAGGATTCCTTGCTCTGACTTTCAAAACAAAAGAGATTTCCTTTTGGAACCCATATTGAAAGGTTTTTATGCTTCAAAAACACTTCCAGGAATTTACATTTGAAGAGAAACCTAGCAAACTGGAACAAATGATAAATATTTTGGTTTTCATTATTTTGTTCTTTCTGTATATAGGGAGAAAGACATTGGATTATTTCATGTAGCTAAATCTGGGATAAATAAAATAATTTTAAAAAAGCATATAAAACTAGCAACCTGAGACATAGTATTTTGAAAATATATTATCCAAAAGTTATGTAGGTATGTTTTAGTGAGCATAATAGACACTTAAAGAGTACTTTTTCCTAAGTAGTTATAAGGACTTGACTTTGACAATGTGTCTAGCTTTTGAATAAATCAGCCTGAAAGAGAAACAGTTACATGCCTGCTGTTCTCAGATGAGGCCACACTGAACTTCGATGCCAGTATTTAGTTTCCAATCACATACCTATTTTATTAAGTAATAGGCAGGATAATTCCTGCAGATAAGCTCTGTACATCAGATTTTAAAAATTTGTCTGATCAAAATAGAAAATATATGGCCTAGTCACATTAAATTTAAAAGTATGTCTCTAGCAAAGGGCAGCTTACAACAATTTTAGGAAATTGTTAAGATAATTAAGAACAAATATACGACATCAAATGCAGTTGCTAGGCAAGAGCTAGCAAGGATAAATTTGTCTCTGGAAAAAATGAAACATATTCTTGCAAAAGTGTTTGCTATATAGGTATGTGTGTGTACACACCTCCATTTGTGCACACTTGCACACACTTTTGCATGAGTTGAAGAAGGAATAAGGAATTGATTAATAAAAAGAAATGTATTACTATTACTAAAGATGCAAAGGAAGAAAATAGGTGAAAATCAATCGTTTGGTATTCTGTGTTTTCATTGTCATGAATTTCAAAGTTCCTTTATTTATAAATATTTTATGTAAAAATCTTACGTGCTCCTTCCATTTTTCACTGATCACTTTCATTAATTTATCACTTAGTGTATACAAAATCTCACCTCTTAGGTACAGTTTTGCCAAAAATAATTTCTATACTTAAATAATTAAAATATATTACATATAATGAAAGAGGATCATTTCTTTCAAGATTAAAATAAAACAAGTAGTACTTAAAATGAGTGCCATTTTGATTGTAGTTGTTTTGCCAAAGATGTTTGAGATAAGAAAATAAAACAAAACATTTAGGTCTACTAATATGTCCTGAATTATGACTTATTCTCATTACCTGAGAGCCCCTTCCTACCTTTCTGTAAAGAATGAAAAATAGAGACAGAAAATACTGATTCTTCATTCTTGTTGCAGTTAATATTTGCTCTGCTGAGGATACCATATTTATTTAATGTGTTCAAAAGAAAAAAGGGAAAAGCTGAAAAATAAACTTATACTATTGACATGAATGCTAATGCAGTCTAGATCTATAAAGCCAAATACAGCTAAACTAATAAACATAAGATAGAGGAACGTGAGATGGCAGGGATTTTAGAGTTCAAATAGCCCAGTCCCCTGAGACACACACAAGTGAGTTGCCTGGGCCAGTGTCTAAAGCCAGGGATCAACAAACATTTTCTGCAAAGGGTCAGGGAGTCTTTTAGGTGTTCTGGCCCATACAATTTCTGTTGCAACTACTCAACTCTGCTGTTGTAGCACAGAAGCAGCCATAGAATAGGAAAACAAATTAAGGTGTGTGTGTGTGTGTGTGTGTGTGTGTGTGTGTGTGTGTGTTTTCCAATAACACATTATTTATTGGCAGTGAACCAGATTTGGTCTATGGGCCATGATCTACTCTGAGACATTGCTGTTTTAACTTAAATTTGCACTAGACTTTGATAACATAGAAAAGCAATCCTTTCAGAGAATGATCCTAAGGATGATGAAATGTTTATTGATATATAGATAACAATAAAACTCACTTGGTATGTTGAGGCTGGATATCAAGAAAGAATAATAGATAATCTTGATTCAAATTGATGCCTCAAAATAATACTGTATATTCTTTACATTTTCAGAGTCACTGATGAATGATGACAACTGCAGGAGTTAAATCTATGAACTTTACTGAAGCAGTGATAACTTGCTGCCTCTAAGGATGCTATGCAATGACACAATATCCTTGGATATGCTAAGTCAAGTTTTCTGAGACATTTGTTTGTTTTTCTTTTTTAATTACAATATATACAATCATAAATTGGTTCTCAACTACTATTGATGTCCAATTATAGCTACTTAAACAAATGAAAGGTTTAATACAAACACAGATTACAGAAAGCTCAAGTATTATACAAACTAATTTCATCAATTATGGCTTTACCCTACTTAAAAGCTATTTAATAAGAAGTGGTAATATGAATAAATAATTGTTTAAAATCACATAGATCTACTTTTTAATGGCTAGAATACAAAATATAATGCTATGAAATTACACATTTATCTTTGACAATTCTGTCAGTGCTATTATTCATTAAATTGACTAATTGATGAAAACTTACTATGAGTTAAGCAGTAGGATAATTGTTGAAAAATCAATTAGATATTAAGCAGACAACATTCCTTGACCCTTGGACCTTTAACTGGAAAAGAAAATCAATTTTTCATATTTATAAAGAGTTTATAAATTATGATAAATGCTACAAAATGTTTAAAAGATGATGTTTAAGAATAGTTTCTTGATTAAGATAATTTAATACTAAAGACAAAATAATTATAACTATTCTAAGAGTGATGAAAATAGCATTACAGACAGAAAAAGTAGAATAAACAAAGTCCATATGCAGAATCCTTAAGAAAATATCCTTTGATGTTTAAGAGATAAAATTAAGATAATCTGCCCTAAAGAAATAAGCTAGCTATAGATTAATCATCTTGAGTCTTATAGGTTATGATAAGGGATATATGGAAGAAACAAATGTTGGGTATGGGAGCAAGAGGCAATCATAGGCAATATCAAAAAACAGCTTGCAAGAGTCTGAGTAAGAGATGAGTAGCCTTGAGTTTTGTATTTGGCAACAGAATCAACAGGACTTGCTGATGAATTGAATGTGAAATTTAATGGAGAGAGAGGAATCACGATTGTCAGGTTTTAGATTTAGGAGGTGGATCCCACTGACTGAGATAAAGGTGAATGAGTGGAAAATAAAAGAGTGCTGTAAAGCACGTCTAGAGACACAATTTGGAGACAGCAAGTAAGTTCAGTGCTCAGAAGAGAGGATAGAGCTGGAGATTTAGGAGTCATCGGTATTGTATTTCATGTGAATTGATGGGAATTAGATCTCAAAAGAAGACGAGAATAGGGAGCAGAATGTTTCCTAAAGAAGAACATTTACACATCATTTAGAGTAGAAGGAATCAGAAAGGAATATTTTTTTTTAAAGTGACCTAAATCAAGTGTATCCTATAAGAGAGTAAAAATACTCCATTGTGCTAAATATTGCCAGAAGTATGAGAAAACTGGGGACAAAGAAGTGTCAATTGAATTTGGTAACAGATAGTTTATTGGTGATAAAAAAAAAGTATCAGTTTTATTAGTATTGACAAAAACCAGAATAAAGTAAATAGAAGAGAAATTTGACATTTTTGTGAAACACGGCAAATTGAATTACATACATTTATTTTAACTCCTCCTGGAAACACCACTATATAGAAGTAATGGAATTAAAAGGCCATCAACCTCAAACAAAATAAATAAAAGATTACTTAATAGAATGAAACTCTAATGAAAACATGTAAACAAGTGGTAATTGTGTTAGCACTCTGGATAATGTTAAAACTTGTACTGAGTAGCCTAGATGAAAATTCTTTAAATTTTTTTAAATAAAATATATTTATTTTACTCTATTTAAGCTTCATTTTTACAATTTAAATTTTGTTATTTCAAGATTAATACAACTCATTTGAATCCCCATGAAAATGTTGAATTGTGAGGTAATGAACAAGAACACTTTTTCAGTTTTTGTTGTTGTTGTTTTGTTTTTGCCTTCTATGTATAGGCCAGGTAAACTTCAGGATGACATGGTGAAATGGCCAGTAGGATCTAAGCAGGTCACAGGGTTCTGATGAATGGGGCCCATTCCTCTTCTATTTAGAGCAGCCGCTAGTCAGCTGTTTCTGTTGACACTAGATATAAGTGCGGGTCCAATGTTGCCAAGCCTTCCTGCTTTTAAGAGAAACTGGAATCCATATGGGTTTTTTTTGTTTTGTTTTGTTTTTTTAAATATCTTTTCTTTATTGATTTTAGAGAGAGAGGAAGGAAGAGGGAGAGAGAGATAGAAACATCAATGAGAGAGAGCATCGATTGGCCGCCTCCTGTATGCCCGCCACTGGGGATCAGGCCCACAGCCTGGGTATGTGCCCTGACCAGGAATCGAACTGGTGACCTCTTGGTGCCTGGGTTGATGCTCAACCACTGAGCCACACCGGCCGGGCTTGTTTTGTTTTTTGATGAAAATTTTTCAGCTAAAAATGAAAATGGTTCTACAAAGGACCCTTTGAAGAAGATAAACAGACAAGTTACAGACTGGGAGAAAATATTTGCAAACTACATGTATGACAAAGGGCTAGTATCTAGAGTATATAATAAACATTCAAAACTCAACAGGAAAATAATTCAAATAGAAAGGGGTCAACATACATGAGCAAACATACCACTGGCATATGTTCATATGGCAAATGAACATATGAAAAGATGTTCAACATTATTAGCCATTCAGGAAATGCAAATGAAGACCATAATGAGATATTACTCCTTGCCTATCAGAAAAGCAAAATTAATAATTTAAAAAATAACAACAAATGCTGGGGAAGATTTGGAGAAACTGGATCACATATATTGATAGTACAAACATAAAATGGTCCAGCCATTTCAGAAACTGCTTTGACAGTTTTTAAAAATACACATATGAATTATCATGTAACCCAGCAATTTAACTCCTAGGAATTTACCTGAGAAAAATAAAAACCCACATTTGGGCAAAAATCTGTGCACAAATATTTATAGCAGTTGTATTTATGATATCTAAAAACTGGAAATAAACCCAATATCTTTCAATGAGTCAATGGTTACACAAACTATGGAACGTGCATGCCATGGACTACCACACAGCAACGACAAGGAACACATTATTGATACAGAGAACAACTTGGATGTATCTCAAAGGAGTTGTGTTGCGTGAGATCAATCTTCACATGAAAAAAAAAAAGGCAATTTGCCACCTCATTACCTTACAGAGAAGCCCTTCAGAAATCAAGCTTATACAGGAAACAAAGAGATTCTGATCCCTTTCATAAAGTTGCATTTTTATATGTGGGTGAGCCCACAAGAACACCCACATACTTGGCATAAATCTCTAATGTGGAATACCAAAACAAAACAAGCAAGTGAAATGATAAAAACAATAGCCGGAATAAAAAATTCAGCGATAAAATATAACTAATACACGTTATATATAATTAACTATTATATAAAATACATGTGACTAAAACAGAAAATAATACCATTATAAGGAATATTTAGAAAAGCAGCCATGCAGGGGCCCATCCCACAGAGCAGGACGTATTTCAGCGGGGCTCTGGTGCCTGCTGAGTCTGCTCCTTGGCTGTGTGGCTTGTGGAGGTGGTTTGGTGTTGCTTCTATGAGGTCTGGGTGTGTTTTTGCTTCCTTCAATAGCTCTTGGAATTCAAATGTTTAAAAAAATGTAAAAATAATAGAAACATCAGTATCAGTGCTATGCTGGACCCAGCTGGACCAGCTCATGAAGGCCACTTCTAAAAACTTTATGAAACTTTGTGAGTTGTGGTTCAACATTAAATTATAAACTTACAGTTAAACAAATTATATTTAAAAAAACAAAATATATTCTAAACTCATCACTTCCAAATTTAATTACATTGTACTGTTATCTATGCTCTTGATGTTATTTATATGAGTTGTATCAGAACATAGGAAATGCTATGAATAATCATTTTTATCCATAGTCATATTCCCTTTTTAAATCAATTTATTTTTTTATTTAAGCATAGTTTATTTACAACTTTATATTGGTTATATTAGTTTCAGGTTTAAAATATAGTGATTGGATATTTTTAAATCATTTTTTATCTTTCAATTACAGTTGACATACATTATTAAATTAGTTTCAGGTGTACACCACAGTGATTAGACCTTATACAACTTACAAAGTGATCATCACACTAAATCTGGTATCCACCTGACACCATACATAGTTATTATAATATTATTGACTATATTCCTTATGCTATACTTACATCCCCATGACTATTCTGTAACAACAAATTTGTACTTCTTTTTTTTTATCCTCACCTGAGGACATTTTTTCATTTTTTGTTCAGATAGAGTGGGAGGGAGAGAGAGGAAGAGAGAGAGAGAGAAACATCGACATGAAAGTGACACATCGAGTGGCTGCCACCCGCACGACCAACCAGGGCCGGGGACAAACTGCAACCGAGGTAAATGCCCTTAGCGGGAACCGAACCTGGGTCTCTCTGTGCCGCAGGCCAATGCTCTAACCGCTGAGCCAAACCGGCGAGGGCCAAATTTGTACTTCTTAATCCCTTCACCTTTTTCATCCATTCCTCCAATCCCCTCCTATCTAACAAGCTTCAGAATGTTCTCTGTTATCTATGGGCTGTTTTCTGATCTGCTTATTCATTTATTTTCTTTTTTTTTAGATTCAATTTTGATAGATATGTATTGATTGCCATTTCATTGTTCATATTTTTTTTCTTCTTAATGAAGACTCTTTACTATTTCATGTAATACTGATTTGCTGGTGATGAACCTTAGCTTTTTCTTGTCTGGGAAGCTTTATCTGTCCTTCACTTCTAAATAATAGCCCTGGCCCAGCCGGCGTGGCTCAGTGTTTGAGCATCCACCCATGTACCAGGAGGTAGCTGGTTCCATTCCACGGTCAGAGCACATGACCAGGCTGTGGGACTGATCCCCAGTGGGGGGTATGTAGGTGGCGGCCAACTGACGTTCTCTCTCATTGGTGTTTCTATCTCTCTCCTTCTCCCTTCCTAACATCAATTAAAAAATAAAAATAAAAAATACATAAATAATAGCTCTGTTGGGTAATCTTGGTTGTAGGTCATTGGTTTTCATCACTTTGAATATCTCTTGCCACTCCCTTCTGGCAGGCAAAGATTCTGTTCAGAAATCAGCTGACAGTCTTATGGAATTTCCCTTGTAGGTAACAAACTGCTTTTCTCTTGCTGCTTTTAAGATTCTCTCTTTGTCTTTAACCTTTTGCATTTTGATTATAATGTGTCTTGGTGTGGGCCTCTTTGGGTTCTTCTTGTTTGGAACTCTGTGCTTCCTGGACTTGTAGGTCTATTTCCTTCACCAAGTTAGGGAAGTTTTCTGTCATTATTTTTTCAAATAGGTTTTAAATTTCTTGCTCTCTATCTTCTTCTGGCACCCCCACATCCCTATGATGCCAAGTTGGTATGCTTGAAGTTGTCACAGAGGCTCCTTAGAATAGCTTCATTTTTTTCCAGATTCTTTTTTTCTTTTTGTTATTCTGATTGGGTGTGTTTTGTTTCCTCATATTCCAAATTGCTAATGTGATTCTCAGCTTCATCTACTCTACTGTTGATTCCCTGTCAATTATTCTTCATTTCAGTTAGTATATTCTTCATTTCTGACTGGTTCATTCTTATGGTTTCCATGTCCTCTTTTATGCTGCTAAAGTTCTCATTGAATTCATTCAGCATCCTTATAACCAGGGTTTTGAACTCTGCATCTGGTAGAATGCTTGTCTCCATTTTGCTTAGTTCTTTTCCTGGAATTTTGTTCTGTTCTTTCCTTTGGGATATGTTTCTTTGTCTCCTCATTTTGGCAGCCTCCTTGTGTTTGTTTCTATTTATTCAGTAGAGCTGCTACATCTGCCAGACTTGGTAGAGTGGTCTAATGTAGTAGGTGTCCTGTAGGGTCCAGTAGCAGAGCCTCCCTGATCACTCATGCTGGGCACTCTAGGTGTGCTTCTCCCCCATCCCTGTGTGTGGGCTGTGTACACCCTCCTGTTTTCGTTGAGCTTTGATTTCTGTTGGTACATCAATGGGAGGGATTTAGCCCCAGGTCAATCAGCTGTAAGGACTGGCTGTGACCACAGACCACCATGGAAAAATCATGTGTGCAGGGGCTCATCCCACAGAACAGGACTTATTTCAGTGGGGCTCTGGTGCCCACTGAGTCTTCCCTTTGAGTGTGTGGCTTGTTGAGGTGGTTTGGTGGTGCTTCTACGAGGTCTGAAGCTATCCACTGGGTGTGCTGGCTATGGGGCCTCCTGAGAGGTCAAGGCCAATGTCAGCCACTACTTGTGTTCTGCCCAGGGCCACCTAGCATGAGTTACAAAGCAATATAGAGGAGGCTGCTACATGTGCTGGGCTTGGAGGTGCCCAGGAGAGACCAAGTTGCAAACCAAGGCTGGCTGCTGCTATTGTTGAGCCTGTGGCCACTTAGCAAGAGGTACAGGGCACACTGAGGCCAGATGTTGCTTATTTGAGAGATTTTAGGAAAATCTGAAGCATGAGCCAAGACTCATGAAGCAAGAGTCATCTGTATGGATAAGCCACTGGAAACAGCTTGGGTGGGCCCACAAGTTGGATAGGGCAGGGTCTAGGAAATCACTGAGGCACGGAAAACAGCAAGGCCAGGTGGATGAAGACTCAGATATGGCCCCTGCCTGCCTAGTCTGTGAGGGGAGGCCTCAGCAAAGGAACAATGGCCTCGGCCAGCAATTCTGTCTGGGAGAATGCTGCCCCTCAGATCTCACATTGATGCCAGAAAATTCAGTTTCTTTCCAAATGTCTCTGGTGCCTTTTGAGGTGCTGTCCAGCACTATAGCTCAGAGCAAGTGAGTCTCAGTAAGTCCTTGCACTGGCCGTTTAAGTGGAACTGCCTGGGGCTTAAGCAGCCCTCCCTCTCACTCAGCCATAACCCTCGCTGGTTTTTACAACCAGAAGTTATGGGGAATTCTCTTCCTGGAACCCTGGGCAGAGGGGCTGATATGTGACTGAGATCCCTCTCTCCTTAGGGGGCACCTCCGCAGCCGAGATATTCCTCACGATTTTTATCTGTCATACATGGGTGTGGGACCAGCCCGTTCTGTGTCTCTGCCCCTCCCACCAGTCTTGACGTGGCTTCTTTTTAAATCCCTACTTGTAGGACTTCTTCTCAGCTAGATTTCATGTGGTTCTGAATAATGGTTGTTCTGCAGTTTAGTTCTAATTTTGATGTAGTTGTGGGAGGACCTGAGTACCACATTTACCTATGCTGTCTTCTTGAACAAAGTGGTGTGATTGGACAAGCTGAATAATGAATTTTAAAACAGCCTTTTCCACATATCCAGTCTTTGATCTCAGGCTGGTATCTTGAAATTGGCCAGAGTGGGAATGCATATATCACAGAAATTAGCAAACACATAAATCTTGGCATAATTTATTATTTTGTGGAAGATCTAGATTTTTAAAAAAAGATAGATAAAATGTTAAAAATGTAGATTACAATTAAAATGAGTCATGGTTTTACATCATGGATAGCATAAAAAATTGAGAAACCATTCTTCCAATATTTAAAAAGAATAACCCAATTCAGCAAAGAAGTACTTCATTGATGAACGAGTGAGGTTTACTGTTCCATTGTTGTTTTATTTATCAACCTAAATAAATATATCAAAGAGCATTCATATCAAAATAAAGTTTTAAGAATTGCAATCATGGGTTTGATACAGATAAAAGAACTTTGCAAAAATCAATTGAGAGCATTCTGTGAGAATTGATCACTATTTGGAATTCAAAATTACGAGTATTTTATATTTTATTATGTATAAGTTGCAAATTACACATCCTTTATATCACCAAAGGTCATAGCAAACATGCATGCACATCTACATACATACATTTTGCCACAGAGCCAATTGTTAAATATTTACCAGCATGACAGTATTTGTAATTGAAAGATTTCTAAATAAGTCTATACAACAGAGTGTGAGAGAAATATAGAGGGAAGAAAAGAGAGGTAAAAATGTCTAAAAAACATGAGAAAAATCAGTGCTCAGTCCTGGAGAGCTTATATCTAGTCATGGATTTCTAGGAAGAGGGAAAGGAGGGGTGCAGATTATTAAAAAATAACAGAAGATGTTTTCTCATAATTGAATGGACCCACTTAGAACCCAGTAAAATTAATTTTAAAATGTACATATCAAAGTGCATAATCCAGAAATGTCAGAACACCAGGGTAGATTAGTTTCTGAGAACTTCCACTGAGATAAAAGATGAACTAAAAGATCATGATATGAAGAAATAGAAGTTAAAATCATATTAAATTTGAAGGCATTCAAAACAATGCCTTTAAAAGACTGATCAAATTTAGATATGTACACCAGCTACATGAAGTCTAAATAAAGCTATCCAGACATGTAGCATTTAAAAACTTCCCATGTACCTTTACATAAGAAGCCCCTGGAGATACGCTCCATGAAAATGAAGCAGAAGTGAAAATAGGAAGATAACACAGTAACATATACAGGAAACCATGGACCCAACAGAAAAGAGGGCAAGGGATTTTCCTGAATAATGGAAAACCAAAACCCCAGAAAGACCTCTGTTGGACAGCCTATAGAAGCACTGATATTTTTTGGAACAGGAGGATGGGTAACTTTAGGATGCATATAACCAGGAAACAAACAAACAATAACCACAAAACCAGTCAGATTGCTGCTTTTGACCATTTTGAGAAAAACTGTGACCATTGGGAAGTTGGGAGAAAAGCCACCTGGAACACATAAAAACTAAGTGAAAATACATTAAGCTTTTAGGAATACTAAAAAAAATACAAATACAAAAAAGAAAATACAACTAAAATATACTGTTTAGTTGATGTTACAATGACAACTTATAGTAATAATAATGATTGAAACAAAACAGGATGTGTCCATATCTGATTTAAGAATACAACAAACTCAAATGTCACCTATTTTCCACATTTCCCCATTTCAATTGGAAAGCCTCATTTTTCATTGTGTCTCTTCCATGAGGCAATTAAATCAGCCATAAAATTATGTAGTAGAACATATTAATTTCCCCAAATTTCATATTACACATATGATCCTAAAACAGTTTTTTAATAAATGTTGTACTGAATAAATGGTCTGAAATCTGGCTTGATTAGATCTGATAGCTATGGTCCCATTTTCCTGTAAGGACACGCCACACCACTAGGTAACAGTTACAAATTCACAAAGAGCCAAAAGGCAGAACAAAGATTTCTTAAAGCAAAGCTTAAAAAGCAAACAAAAATTTCACATTGTTTCTTAGTGTATAAGGGAAAAGAAGTAACTTCCTTCAGTAGCAAACTGATATAGGATGTCATCTTGATACCATTTAAAATAAAGTTTAAATGACACTTTATAGGAGGAAGATGGCAGGACTATACTCCAAAAATCATCCCTATATGATATTCAACAGCCAGAAGTTGCACCCTCAAATATGAAGGTTTTCCACCAGGAAGACACAGCCTTAACAGAAACGATATTCAGTCTTGCTTGATTCACAGTGTTGGTTTTTGCTCTCCTCACACTATTTTATCTAGTCTCTTAGCTTATTCTTGGATGCACAGTGTTCTCTGACAAGCTGTGGAGTCCTCTAAGAGATCAGAGTGATTTAGTGTAGAAGAGACTGGTGCTTTGCTGCCCTTAAGAAAGGAAGATGCAGATGTGAATGACCTTAAAGGTCTTTGTCCAAATCAGC
This sequence comes from Tadarida brasiliensis, assembly GCA_030848825.1. NCBI lineage: Eukaryota > Metazoa > Chordata > Mammalia > Chiroptera > Molossidae > Tadarida > Tadarida brasiliensis. Next base: position 40,187,006 of record CM061257.1, on the reverse strand, counting down.
TTCTTTCCCCCCTCATTTTATTCCTGCAGGAGAAGAATCAGTCATGTCTACACAAATCCCAATTCCATTAACCTTTCAGTTACCTCTGAGACATTGTTGTACTCAGGTCTCTAACATTATATATGTCAAAAATTGGCTGGCATGTCCTTTGTAAGTATCTCTTGTAATATCTTGACTATTTCAGATAGTTCATAGTTCAGTTACCTGAGAATATTAAAGTATAGTACAATTTTTATTTCTGGAATTAATGCCTGAAGTTGAGGTTCATTGGAGGGGCAAAGGGGAGCAAAAGCACTCTCTCTCACATACACTTCCTATTTTGTTCCCTTAAGTTATGTTCTTTTTAAATTCTCCATGTTTAAAGTTCATAGGGGACAAGAAACAGAAGGGAAATACTACTCCAAAACTCTCTCTTGGAAATCACAGGAAGATGTGTAAACTGAGCCTTAATTATAGGCAACACACTATAGCAAATATGAATGAGGACCGGAACCAGATTGCTTAGCTCCCACCACAACTTGACTTTTCGTTTTTGTTTTTTTATCCTCACCCAAGGACATTTTTGCATTCATCTTCAGACAGAGCGAGAGGAAGAGAGAGAGGAAGAGAGAGAAACATCAATGTGAGAGGGACACATCGACTGGCTGCCACCCACACGACCCCAACCGGGGCCAGGGACAAACTGCAACCAAGGTATGTGCCCTTAGTGGGAACCGAACCCGGGTCTCTGGACCTTGGGCCGACGCTCTAACTGGCCAGGGCCCAACTTGACTTTTTAATAACATGTCACCTTGGGAATATAACAACTTTTCTGTGCACTGGTTTCCTGAAATATGAATGAAAATAAGCCTGTTTAATATAATTATTGTGATGATTCAATGAGTTGATTTTTGCCTAGAAAACAGTAGGCACTCACTAACTGGTAGCTGTAATTATATTTAATGATGAATTACCAAAAAAAAAAAAAGTTGATAAAAATAATGTAACATTTTAATCATGATAATAATCACCAATTATAAAATAATAAAAATAGACTAGAAACCTAAAGGCATGATTTTTAGAACAATTTAGTAATTATTATTTCTTAAAATTATATTAAGCCTTTGAATCTGATAATATGTTTTACTACACAGATTACAGAACCCTAAAACATAGTGGATTACAGAATACTTGCATATCATTCACTCAATAAATTATTGATTTAATTGTAATGGATGGAGTGGAATGAATTCATGGCAGAAGGAAAAACTGACATAGTGGGCTAGGGAAATATGATTTTTGCAAATATCCTATAATCCAGTGTGTGATTTCGTCTCTCTCGTATTTTTAGCCTCTTTATTCACATAAGCCCTGTTCTCTCATCTAATAGGTTTTGTTAGAAGTGGTACCTTGTTGAAAACAAACAAATCCTCCCTTTGGCTATATTTCTTCCTGTTACCATGGTCTCTTTGCTTTGAATACAAATGATTAATATTAAGATCAATATCTAATTTACCTTTTTGCTTCCTAATAATCTTGTTTTCAATCTTAACAATTTATTGAAACTAATTTCTTTAAGCTCATCAATTATTTTTCCCAAAATCCAATTAAAATGTTTGAGTTTTATTATTGCTTGGTTTTGTTCTCATCTTTTATCTATCCATAAGGGTTGGCTAGGCAATAGCTATTCTTGGTAATCTATATTTCCAACTTTTATATCTGTGTCATAGTTCAAGTCCGTCTCTCTTCCTGTGACTATGATTTCTCCTCTCTCATTGTATCAGTCTTTTTTCCTCCTGTGGAGTTCTAAGTGTGTGCAGCATCCTCCAAGATTATGGACATAGTAACTTTATATTTCGTTTAACAAATTATTTCCCTGTGCATTGTACAGCTTCTATAACTTCATCTGTCACATCTATGCCAAGGACTGGATCATTGCGGACCCATTCTGTGATCCAGCATAAAGTGATAGAGTGATTTAGTGTAGAAGACAGTTGCTTTGCTGTCCTTAAGAAAGTAAGGTGTAGATATGAACGATCTTAAAGGTTTTTGTTTAAATCAACTTCATTCCCTCTCTTTCTCTTTCTGCAGAAGGAAAATCAGTCAACAAAAATGACAAATAATGGCCCATTACAGATTCAAATTCAGCATATCTGAAAGAGCATACCTTATCTATTTTATTCCCTTTTTTTGTTTATCATTCTATATTTTTCCTAGCAACTCGGGTTTGGAGTCACTTTTGGCTTTTCTCTTTTTCTGTCATCTAACCATTTATGCAATTGAAATTCAATTTACCCGCATACCCTACATTAAAGAAAATATTATTGCCCTAGCCGGTTTGGCTCAGCGGTTAGAGCGTCGGCCTGTGGTACAGAGAGACTCGGGTTCGGTTCCCGCTAAGGGCGTGTACCTAGGTTGCAGTTTGTCCCCGGCCCCGGTTGGTCGTGCGGGTGGCAGCCACTCGATGTGTCCCTTTCACGTCGATGTTTCTCTCTCTCTCTCTCCCTCCCACTCTATCTGAACAAAAAATGAAAAAAAAAAATAAAGAAAATATTATTGCCATTGTGGGTGAATTGTGATTCCCAAACCCATCAAAGATGTATTGAAGGCCTAATCTCCAGTACCTCAAAATATGAAGTTCTTTAGAAAAAGGGTTATTGCAGGTATAATTAATTAATATGAGGTCATGCTTGAGTAGGGTGAGCCCCTATTCCAGTATGACTAGTGTTCTTACATGAAGAGGAGAGACAGAAACACAGGGAAAGTGCCATGTGATGACAGATTGAAATGATGGTGCTGCAAGCCAAGGAACCCCAATGTGTGATGGCCACCGCCAGAAGCTAGGAGGAAACAAGGAAGGGTTCTCCCTTTGAGACTTCTGAGGGAGCATGGCACGGAACACCTTGCCTCTGGACTCCTAGCCTTCAGAACCACGAGACATTTCTGTGAATTAAGGCATTCGTGTGGTGCTTTACTATGGCAGCCCTAGAAAACAATATAGTTGCGATTCTCATTGATTAATCACAAAATAGTCCTGAGCCACATGGGATTGTGGACATTCCACTAAAATTGTCTACTTGTTCCGACTATAATTGTGGTTATATTTATTTTTCTTTGTAGTTTTACCAACATTTTGTGCATGTATATTGACGTGGTAATAATAGATGCATACATGCTTAAGATTGTTAGGTGTTTTTAATGAATTAACTCCATTATTGTTATAAAATAATATTTTTATCCCTTGTAATATTATTTTTAGAATCAATTTTCCATTCCTATTTTTGTTCAATCAGAGTTATCATGGTATATCTTTTTCCATTAGTTTAAGCTACTTGTGTCTGTGTACATACAGTGAGTATCTTGTGAAAAACATATAGTGTTACTTTGTACTTTGTATTCAATCTGACAACCCCTGCATTTAGATCATTTAAATTATTATAGTTTATTTTAAATAAATCATCTTGCTATTTGTTTTTTATTTGTCCCATCTGTTCTTTGTATGCTTTTTCCACTTTTCTGCCAAATCCAACCCATGGCCTGTTTTTATATAGCCTTAGAGTTTGGTTTTGGTTGTTGTCCCTTTTGTAAACAAAATAAAACAAAACAAAAACTAAGAATATGCAATAAAGACCAAATGTGTTTCTCAAAGCCTAAACTATTTACACTCTGTGTCGTTACAGAAGCCCTATGATGCACAAAGATTTTTACTTTAAACAATAAAATATATTTTTAAAAGATTTAATTTTTTAAATGTCTTCTATATGTACCCTTATAATCACTATTTCTGGTTCTCTTCAATCCTTTGGATAGATCCAGGTTTCCATTAAATATTATTATCCTTCTACTTAAATGACTTCCTTTATGATCTCTTGCAATGCATGTCTGCTGGTGACAGATTCTTTTAATTCTTTTTTTATGTTGTATATCTCAAATCATCTGTATTTTCCCTTCATTTTAAAAAGATACTTTCCCTGGCATAGAATGTAGACTGACATTATTTTATTAAATTCATCGGAGTAACATTGGTTAATAAAATTATATAGGTTTCAAGTGTACAATTCTATGATACATCATCTGTATATGACATTGTGTTTACAACCCAAAGTCGAATCTCCTTCCATCATCCTATATATTTGACCCCTTTTACCCTTTACTATCTCCCACCCCCCTTTCTTCTGGTAACTACCGTACTGTTGTTTGTGTCTATGAGTTTTTGTTTTTCTTATTTCTTTATTTGTTGCTTTCAGTTTTATATCCCACATATGAGTGAAATTATATGGTCTGACATTTCACTTAGCATGATATTCTCAAGATTTATCTATGTTGTTGCAAATGGCAGTATTTCATCTTTTCTTATGGCTGAGCAGTATTCCATTATCTATATGTACATCTTTATCCAATCAACCACCAAAGGACACCTCAGTTGTTTCCATTTTTTGGCCACCATGAATAATTTTGCAATGAACAGAGGGGCACATATATCTTTACAAATAAATGTTTTCAACTTTTTCAGGTAGATACCCAGAAAGGGGGTTGCTTAGTCATATAATAACTCTATTCTTTTTTTTTTTTTTTGAGGAACCTCCATACTGTATCCCATACTAAAAGGCTTCTGCACAGCAAAAGAAACTGTCAACAACACAAAAAGGCAACAAAGTGAATAGGAGAAAATATTTGCAAACAACACCTTTGATAAGGAGAATTGTAAATATGTAAAGAATTCATGACACTCAACAGCAAAAAAACAAATAGTCAAATTAATAAATGGGCAGAGGATCTGAACAGAGACTTCTCCCAAGAAGACATACAAATGGCCAATAGATATATGCAAAGATGTTCAACTTCACTAGCTATCAGGGAACTACAAATCAAAACTACAATGAGATACCACCTCACACCTGTTAGAATGGCTATTATCAACAAGACAAGTAACAAGTGATGGAGAGACTACGGAAAAAAAGAAGCCCACATTCACTGCTGGTAGGAATGTAAACAGGTATTTGTTTCTCATGATTAGTGTTTCTGATCAGTGTTCCTTAATTTGTGTGTTTTGTTATTATCTTCAATTTTGGAAGATTTTTGGCCATTATTACTTAAAACATTTGTTCTGCCTTCTTCCCTCTTCAGGAAATCCAACTACAAATATATTAGGCTGCTAATATAAATGTCTCTTATCTCACATATATCCTGTAATTTTCATCTTTGCTGGCTTTCTAGTCATTCTTGTCTGTCTTTCATTTTGGATGCTTTTTATTTCCTTGTCTTCATATTCACTGTTTTTTTTTTTATGATTCAATAACGAATAATCTATTAATCCTATATCCTATAGTTCATATTAGTCATTGTGAATTTTATCTTTACAAGTTTGATTTGGGTCTTTTAATAATTTTTATGTCTCTAATTGATGTGCTTAATTTTCCATCTAGGGTTGTGAATGTATGAAAAACAGTAGGATTTGTTTTTAATGTTCTTCTACACTAATTTTATCTTGTTTATTTGTTAATTGATTTCATCCTCATAAAGGGTTGTATTTTGTCATTATTGATTAGATGACAAATATTGTGGTTTACTTTGTTGATTTCTGGATATTTCTGATTTCATACAAAAAATTCTTCAGCTTTGTTCTGGGATACATATAAGTGACTTATATGTGTGATCCTTTTGTAAAGTATAGATCTTTTTTCTTTTTTAGATGGGACAAAAGCAGGATTTATTCCATGTCCAATTTTCCTCTGCTCATAAAAAACACTTCTGAGCAAGATACTTGGTTTTTTATAAATTTTAAGGGCTTGGCTTCTGCCTGGTAGGAACAGGAAATATCCCCAACCTGTGGGAGCTTCAGATATTGTTTCTGCTAATCTTCTTGGGTGGTTTTCACCCAAATTTGAATGATTTTCTCACACCAATGGGCTGATTGGCACTCGGATGATTATTCAAAGAATATCCTCTGAAGATCTCCAGAGCTACCTTTCTGAGCAATGCTCTCTTCTCTCACACTTGGGCCTGCTAATTATAGCTTCCTTGACCTCTCCAGACTCCCAGCTTCATCTCCTCTTATGAGAGAGACTTTCAGCCTCCCCTTGGTTTCTCCTCTCTGCAACACAATTTGAAACAATAGGCTGGAGCAATTATCAGGCTCACCTTATTACTTTACCATATCCCAGGTATCATTGTCCTTCATTGCCTGGCCCAATGCCTTGAGAACTGCTTTGTTTTTCCTTGTTTCAGGCAGAAGTAATAGTCCGAGGTAAATTATTTCATCCTAATTGAACATGAAATGCCCTTATATTCCATTTTCAGCTCAATTTACATTGTGTTATTAGTGTAGCCATAAAAATATTACTTTATTTGAAAATTTATGTAAAATATATAATGTGATATTTTGTTCTATTAAAAATGTACTAACACTCCTAAAGTATTCAAGTGAGTACCAATCAGCCCCTAGGTATGAGTAAACTAACTACCAAAGGCCACAGACATTTAGGCAGAATTTAAGCATAATACATATAAGAATAAATATAGTACCTTAATAAAGAATAAACATACCAGTAAAATGACAAGGGCATTTGTAGATTGAACAAAACCAATGGTTTATGAAATTAAAATTGTTAATCACTGAGAAAATAGAGTACAGAGCTGAGATGGAAAATACTTATTTAAACTCTGAAATAGACATTCCTTTGCTTTCTGTGTCTTAACTACACAATCATATAGAAGTGTAAAGTTGAAACTATAGTTTATTTGTTGAGAATCCCAACACCATATGACTACTATTTCTGTATAAGTGGTAAAAAAAAAACTCATTGAAATCTTGTGTTTAAATACTTTAAAGTCAAGAATATTTATGTAATCAATTTTAAACTAACAAATGAGATTGTCTTATAAAAGATGAATGTTGTTATACATACATTAAACATCACTGATATAAAGATAAGATAGGAATCCTAATTACATTTTAATATGCATATGCTATTTTATCAAGATTATTTTAGAATTTATAAATATGTAGAACTTTACTACCAGTGTTATTCATGCTTTGAGTTTATTTTTTTCTCCTAAAAATGATAGAGTTTAAACCTGCTTAAAAGATAATTTCAGCATTTCCTTTTTCCACCTAAGTCTTTCTTCTGATCTATACCTATCCAACAATGCCACCTGCCTAATGCCCCATCATGTAGAGTACAAACCACAGCAAACAACTGAATATTAACCTGGAAAAAAAGCACACATTTTTTGTTATGTCAAAATCCAATCTTATTTCATTTTTACTAATATTTGCTCCAAGTTTTCATAATCTCCTTTGATTTCAGTTCTGAATCCTAAGAGAATGAAGCCAGGCAACATTAGGATAAACTGAAGATTTTTTGCAAAATACTAGATAACCCAATCAGCCCTCCAGATATCTCTCAATCATACTCAGAAGCACTAATTTATTAATTTTAAATAATTATATTTAATCCAAAATTATCTTCCATTTTGATGAAAAGTTTTTTATGGAATTTATTGGGGTGATATTTGTTAATAAAATGTTATAGGTTTCAGCTGTACAATTCTATATATCTGTATATTGTATTGTGTGTTTACCACCCAAAATCAAGTGTCTCCTTCTGCCACCATTTATCGCCCCTTTAACATCTTCTACTTCCCCCCAAGCCCTTTTCCCTCAGGTACTTACCATACTGTGGTCTGTGTCTATGAGTTGTGTGTGTGTGTGTGTGTGTGTGTGTGTGTGTGTGTGTGTGTGTGTGTTTGCTTAATCCCTTCACCCTTTTCATCCAGGCCCCCAAATCCCCTCCCATCAGATAGCTGTCAGTCTGTTCTCTGTATCTGTCTGTTTCTATTTTGTTTGTTAGTTAATTTTGTTCATTATATTCCACATATAAGTGGAATCATATGATACTTGTCTTTCTCTGACTGGCTTATTTCGCTTAGCATATGTGAAATGCTAGGTCTATTCATGCTGTCACAATGGGTAAGTTTTTCTTCTTTTTTTATGGCCAGTAGTATTATTCCATTGTGTGAATTTACCACAGATTTTTTATCTACTCATCTACTGATGGGCCCTTAGACTGCTTCCAAACCTTGGCTACTGTAAATTACTCCGCAGTGAAAATAGGGGTACATCTGTTGTTTTGAATTAGTGTTTTGAGTATCTTTGGGTATATTCCCAGAAGTGGAATCTCTGGGTTATGAGGCAGTTCCATTTTTAATGTTTTGAGGTAACTCCATACTGCTTTTCACAATGGCTGCACCAATCTGCATTCCTACCAACTAGGGTTCCCTTTTCTCCACATCCTCTCCAACACGTTGTTTGTGGAATTATTAATGATAGCCATTCTGACAGGTGTGAGGTAATATCTCATTCTGGGATTAATTTGCATTTCTTTGATAATTAGTGAAATTCAGCATCTTTTCATATGTCTAATGGCTATCAGTATGTCCTCTTTGGAGAAGTGTCTATTCAGGTCCTTTAACCATTTTTTAATTGGATTGTTTGTTTTTTGGTGTTGAATAGTGTAAGTTCTTTATAAATTTTGGTTATTAATCCTTTCTCAGATGTATCATTGGTGAGTATGTTCTCTCATTCAGTGAGTTGCCATTTCATTTTGGTTTCCTTTACTGTGCAAAAACATATTAGTTTGATGTAGTCTCATTTGTTTATTTTTTTCTTTTGTTTCTCTTGCCAAGGAGATATATCAGAAAAACTGTTGCTACAAGAAATGTTTGAGATTTTGCCTAGGCTTTCATCTAGGATTTTCATGGTTTCAAGTCTAACATTTAAGTCTTTAATCTATTTTGAGTTTATTCTTGTTATGGTGTAACAAAGTGGTCAAATTTTATTTTTTGCACATATTTGTCCAATTTCCCCAAAACCACTTAAGTAGACTATCTTTACCCCATTGTATGTTCATACCTCCTTTGTCAAATATTAATTGAACATAAAGGCGTAATTTTATTTCTGAGCTCTCTATTCTGTTACATTGATCTACAGTCGTCCCTTGCCACTTTGCGCTTCGACTTCGCGGCTTCACTCTATCGTGGTTGAAGCCACGACAGTCCAAGCGCAAAGTGGCGAGGGACGACTGTGTATAAATAAAGAATCCTACTTTGCGGAAATTCATTTATTGCGGTAGAGTCTGGAACTAATTAACTGTGATAAAAGAGAGCAGACTGTATATGTCTGTTTTTATTCCTGTACCATGCTGTTTTGATTACCATGGCTTTGCAGTATAGTTTGATATCAAGTATCATGATTCCTCCAACTTTGTTATTCTTTCTCCAGAAAGCTGTAACTATTTGGAATCTTATGTGGTTCCAAATAAATTTTTGGAATATTTGTAGTTCTGAGAAATATGCCATTGGTATCTTGATAGGAATTGCATTGAATCTACAGATTGCTTTGGAAAGTATGACCATTTTAAAGATGCTCATTTACTCTACACATGAACAAGGTATATGCTTGCACTTATTTGTATCTCCTTCAATTTATTTCTTCAGTGTCATATAATTTTCCAAGTACAGTTCTTTTATGTCCTTGTTTAAATTTATTTCTTGGTATTTTGTTTTTTTATTGATTCAATTGTAAATGAGATCATTTTCTTGATTTCTTTTTATGAGACTTCATTATTGGTGTACAAAAATACAACTGATTTCTGGATATTTATTTTGTATCCTGCTACTTTTCTGAATTCATTTATTAGTTCTAATAGTTTTTTTTTTTTTTTGGTGGAATCTTTAAGGTTCTCTACATACAATATCATGTCACCTGCAAATAATGACAGTTTTACTTCTTCCTTTCCAATTTTGAGGCTTTTTATTTCATCTTGTCTAACTTCTGTATCTATGATTTCCAGGACTATGTTGAATAAGAGTGTTGATTGAGTATGATATTGGTTGTGGATTTGTCATATATGGCCTTTACTATGTTGAGATATGTGCCCTCTCTTCCCACTCTGCTGAGATTTTCATCATAAATGGGTGATGGATTTTATCAAATGCTTTTTCTGCATCTATTAATATGTTCACATGGGTTTTATCCCTCATTTTGTTTATTTGATGTATCACATTTATTGATTTGCTGATATTGAACTAACCTTTCATCCCCAGAATAAATCCAACTTGGTCATGGAGTATGATCTCTTTAGTGTATTGTTGGATCCAGTTTGCTAATATTTTGTTGAGGATTTTAGCATCAGGGATATTGGCCTATAATTTTCTTTGTTTGTAGTGTCTTTATTTAGTTTTGGAATTAGGACAGTGCTGGCCTCATAAAAAGAGCTTAGAAGACTACTCTCCTCTTGAAATTTTTTGGAATAGTTTGAGAAGAATAGATGTTAGTTCTTCTTTGAATGTTTTGCATCCTAATTCAGCTGTGAAGCCTTCCAGTTCAGGGCTTTTGTTTGTTGGGAGTTTTTATTTTTTATTTATTTTTATTACTGTTTCAATTGCACTAGTTATAATCTGTCTATTCAGATTCTCTGATTCTTCCCAATTCAGTTTGGAAGATTGTGTGATCCTAGGAATATATCCACACTTCTCAGGGGGGACATTTGCACCTGAAATACCCCTCAAGAATTTCAGCCACTGCCTCTGTTAGTGGGGCCAGTCTTTTTCATATCTCTGCCCTTTCTCCAGTCTCGATGTGGCTTCTTCTGTAAATCCTTGGTAATAAGACTTCTCTTCAGCTAGCCTGAAGTTGGTTATTCAGACTGAATGTTCTATATCTTAGTTGTAATCCCAGCTTTGTCCTGGGAGGAGTTAAGTGTAACATCCACCTAACTGCCACCATCTTGGATCCTCTGGTTTCAATAAAAAAATTTAACTATGTAGAAAATTACACATACAATAGTGTCTTCTTCTTATTCACCTATTTATTCCATAAATATCTTTCATTATCTACTTCAGGAATTTAATAGGTGCTAGATATACAAAAATCTTGAACAGTTTTTAATTAACATGTCTTTTTTTTCAATAAAGAAGAAAGATATTAGACAATGTATTCATGAAGTATAAAAATGTTAACATAGGATTATACAAGATACCACTGGAAGGTTCATCATGGTGCCTACCCTTCTCTGGTGGAGTTAGTGAAGGCCTTGTTGAAAAGTTGATAATTATAATTCACAGTATAAAAAACAATTTCCCTGATTTTATAAAAATAATTAATGAAATTTTCAAAAGTGCTTACTATATAAGCTTTTTTTAAAAAAATATTTTTTCTTTATTGATTTTAGAGAGGAAAGGGGAGAGAGAGAGAGAGAGATAGAAACATTGATGAGAGAGAACATCGACTGGCCACCTCCTGCTTGCCCCCCACCGGGGATCAGGCCTACAACCTAGGCATGTGCCCTGACTAGGAATTGAACCGGCGACCTGTTGGTGCATGGGTCGATGCTCAACTAGTGAGCTACACCGGCTGGGTTAAGCTTTAAAATAATGTACCTAAGATAATCATCATACATATTTTGATGTTAAACCTTTCCTGCAACTACTTCGCTTTACTTCACTCTATTAGATTTCATATAATAATGAAAGAATCAATTAACATCCTCAAACAATTGAAAGCGTTCATTTCTGGAAAGATTTGTGGTTAATCTAGAAAGTCAAATAGAAAAAAGAAAAAAAAAGACCATATTTATTTCTTTAATATGTTTCTAATTCATTCACTTCTCTCTTACCCAACTGCCATCATCTTAGCTCATAGCACCCTGATCTTCCTGTATCACTGTCATGGCTCACTAACTACATTCCCTGGCTCTGATCTTCATTAATTCCAATTTATTCTGCACTTCATTGTGGAGTAATATTTTTCTGAAATGCAAAGCAAAAAATTATTTCTTACCACTGCCAAATAACCTTCAATGAGTCCTTATTATCTTCAGAATAAAAGCCAAGCTTCCTAATTTGATACAAAGGCATGTCAAAATCTGGATCACAAATGAATGGATGAAAAAATAAATTAACATATTCATTCTTGTATCCTCAAATGTTAGAATGTCAACTGGCCAATAGTAGGTATTCAAAATCACATATATGTAATGGTTGGATATTTAATGGATAAGGAATTTCCTTGCAGCATTTTTAACAGATTGCTTTAGTGAAGAAAAACAATAGGAATTCTTATTATTGCAGCAGGCAAATGAAATATGACATCACTGAGCCAGGCACAGGGCCTGACATATATTTTGCATGTCATCAACATTTATTAAATAAATAGGCCTCAATAAATGATCAGACATCAGGGACAGATGGAGGATAAGTGTGACGAAGCAACAGTCTGTATAAACCCAACCGCCAAGCTTGTGGTCAGGGACAGGACATAAAATCTTTGGAAAATGACTACAATACTTAGAGAGTGTATCAAGGCAAGTGTGTCAGGTATGGGCTCACAAGGTGAAAATGTGACGGAGAGTTAAATCCAAGTAATTCATTAAAGTTGGCATTCTTTACACAGATACTTCTCTCAGAGATATATCTTTGGCTGTCTCTTTGGAGACTGCATTTTAATTGGTTAATGTATTACATTGCAGCTAACATAATAACAGGATCAGTTTATTTGGGTCAAACTAATTCATTATTGTCCATCCTCAACATTAGAAATCTCAGGAAAATGGACAAATCCCAAGTGGATGCTATTGCAAGTACTGAGTGAGGATACTTTGGTATGACTCAAAGGACCTGAAATAGCCAGGGAAAATATAAATGCAGAGATATAAAAGAATAGAAGAGTCTACTAAAAGTAAATGGAGAATTTTAAGAAAAAAATGGAGCTTGACCCGAAGTGGTATTGCCTAAAATACCAAGCAAAGTATAGACTCTGGACACTTAATACCATCACACAAATGTTGCCCAGGAGTCCTCCATCATAGTCAGCTGTTCAAATTTATTCAGGTCTCCTACAACCTTACATAAAATAATACTTTTCTCACACTGTGTTATCTTTTTGTGTCTTAATATATATTTGATTACCTAGCATTATGATTATATATATATATGATAATATAATTTGAGTGCAAGGATTGTATTATTATGCATACTGCTGTATGTCCAGTATCTAAAATAACATCTGGAATGTAGTAAGAGTTCAATAAATAAGTGTTGAATGAGCTAATATATAAATGAAAGTTTTCAAAACCTCCTCTCTTTATTTTTTATTCACTTCCATTATTATTAGAGCAAGCGAACCATACTAAGCCAATTTGGGAGTTAACAAATGATATGAAGATTAGAGGACATAATTGCAGGTAGAAGGGAACAAGATCACCATCACTGCAGGTCACTGAGGCTTGGGAGCCATATCTTCAGGCATCTGAGAACTACAACTCTTATAAATAGAGTTCAAATCCTATGGGAGGAAAATGTGCTTATCTCTCTAACAGAAAGCTAGCATTATCCAAGAAATTTTTTACCAAACTAAATTCATCACAATCTTTGCTACTTTTTGACACAGACACTCTAATATTTACAAAAGTTTTTATTTTGTAATTAGGTACAGTCTAAACCTGGTAAATCTACTGGATCACAACTATGATATCATATAATTCATGTAATCACTAAACTCATGAGTTCACAAGCATATTCAGACAGCAGAAATTTGTCTATATGTTTGATATATTTTCTTCCCAAAAACTCAATATGCTAGAAATAGACATACTAAAGAAAAGCCAAATACTAAGGTAAGTCTGTCTATGGTAACATTGGCACTCGTGCTTTCATTATTACATACAAAGAGCAGAACATGAAAGGACAAGAAACACTCACATACACTAATTACCACACTGAATTTAATTGACTTTAGTGAAAATATTCTACATTTTAGAAATTGTTTCCATATAAATGATCTCAAACTTTAAATATATATATAGTTGATGTCTGCATTTAAATATGTGAAACCTAAGAAAAAGTTGCCAGGTATATTTTATTCATTCAGCGGCCAAAGGATAATTTTATATATAAATATTTAATATTTTTTCTTTATTATTGATTTTAGAGAGAGAGGAAGGGAGAGGGAGAGAGAGATAGAAACATTGATGAGAGAGAACATTGATTGGCCGCCTCCTGTCTGCCACCCAACTGGGGAACAGGCCCACAACCTGGGCATGTGCCCTGACCGAGAATTGAACCAGCAACCTCTTGGTGCATGGATTGACGCTCAACCAGTGAGCCACACCGGCCGGACAAGGATAATATTTTTATATGCCAACATTTGAAACACAATAGTATACATTTTTACCTTGTCTTGTGATTAAATTAATTGACCTATAGCTATTCATTAAATAGTTAATCAAAACACATCATTCTGACAGAACATTTTATAAATTGGTAATCTTTGAATGATAATCTTTTATAATTCCTTTTAGATAGGCTATATTGGTTGAGTTATTCAATAAAATCACTATCTAAACAAAATATTTCACAGTTAAATTAACAAATGATTTTTAAACACCATTTATCCTTCACCAAATTATTTCTTGCATTACACTAAGGCGAGTTCATCTGTCTTCCTGCAACTGCTAAAGGTATCTTCATGAGCATCTCCTTAAATTTTAAAAAAAGTGATCACTTTCATGATAGATTTCCATGTCAATTTCAAAATATCTTCTGATTGTCAAATGTATTTAAACTAATGTATACCTTAATTTCCTATCCAGGATATAAATACACACTTTCAATGAATGGATTAATGCAGAATTACTGTGAGCAGTTTAGAGAGTTAAATTCCATTACATTCCTTGAGTGTTAATCAATTAGTCATTTTCATTAACTATAGGTCACATAACATTGGAGTGCCCCCAGAGAATCCATTCCCTTCTCTTTCTAAACACCAAAATATGCTTATTAATTCAATTTGATGAAATGTGTCCCATCTATGGCTAATTTTACCTTTCCCTTTTCAGTCTAACTCACATCCTCTGCCCCTGCCCTTTGAGCATGCACAAAAGTCCACCTCTGCACATCCACCCATGACATGAGATTAAGTGTGCTTCTAACAGCTGGCATGAGCTGTATACGAAATATTGTACCTATCAAGCTTTTACATGTTTTCATTTTGAAATTTCCATTTAAATGCAAATTCTGCCATTTAAATAGAGTCCTCCTGTGCTTTATTACACTATAATTACTATTTCCCATCTTCCTGGGACCCACTGCAAGAAAGGCCATAGGTCACTTTTCTAGCCCTCTAAAAGTGCAATTGAAATCAGGAAGTCATCATTGCCAGTGTTGGTGAGTGACACCCATTTGTTAAGGGGCACCCGAGGGACTGATTCAAACAGTGTCCTAAAACCCATCTTGTCCTGTGATTTACAGGAACAAGAACAAACAAAGCCCACAGGTTCTATTTCTTCAGGTCCATGTGAATTAAATAGTTTATCCAGAATTTGGCGCAGATAAATAGCAATTGAAATGCTGCCCTTATTTTGAAAGGAGACACATGCCAAGTGATTGAGGCTAATTCCAATGTCAAGGGACAAGCAAGAAACACAAATATATTTAGATATTGTCTATTCTTATTAAACAAAGTGCAATCAATCGTAAGTTCAACTGAATATAAATATTAGAACTAACATTTTCTACAGAACTGTTTAGTGATAACATGGTCACAAATATAAAGAGTATACATAAAATATGGATTTAGAAGTCCTTAGGATTTATGAATGTAAATAAAATTAATACTAGTAATTTAAGGTTGTATATCTATAGAGTACCTAAAAAAAAATCTCATGAGTTACAGCATTCTTAATATTTAATTCTTAGCATTTAATAAAACATTTAATAAAAACATTAACTAAGACCTTGAGATTATATATTTCATATGTCTATTATTTTTTGGTGTGTGGTTTTATTTTGGGTGAGGGTGAAGGAGGAATTGTGGGTGGCAACCAGAAAGAAAAAAGTTTCTGTAGGCAGATTATCTCTAAAATGTTAAGTTTACTTGAGTTTCTGCTTTGAGAGGCTGTGTTTTACAGTGGAAAGAACATGGATATTTTAATCAGACAAACATGGATTCAAAGAAGATTACAATGATCAAATTGGTGTTTCTGAGCAACATATTTAATCTCTCTCTGAAACCGGAAACTGAGAATAAAACATACCTCAGAAGCTAACATACAGCAAGCAGAGATGTCGATATAGATACATAAATGCAGAGAACACAGGACACATGACTTCCTCAGATATCCAACATTCCCATGCTTTTAGCTCCATAGTCACTGTGAAAATGGATTATTATTTGAATGTAGGGGAAAAAGTTACCACTTTTCTTATAACGCCTTGATGCATAAGCCTTTCTATTAATAAATGTTTTCAGCCCAGTTTGTTGGGTCACAATTTCTAGAATCTCAAGTACTGAAGGAGCCAAAGACAACCATTTACATACATGGCAGGTTCAAATTTACCCTGTCACCATTGACAGTATCCCAAACAAGAAATACATTCTTTGTTCTACTGTTTGCTCTTACCTTGAGTTTTGGGCTCCTGTCATTGAAGAGGTAAATCAGCCTTCATTTCCTGAATTGAATTTTAATACCATCTTATGTAATAAGATAATATCAAATATCATACATATGGTATAATAAAATTGTTAAGCCAACTTAAACGTTACTCAGGAGGCTCTTATTTTGGTAGTCACCGTTCCACACTGAACTTCTTAAAGCACATCATGTCAAATTTGCTCTTTCTGTCAACTATATTATTTATCATTAATTGCCATCTGAAATTATTTCCCATATCAATATTAAAATAGTTGTTTCCAAAATGTTCTAATCATGACTCTTGCCTTTACAACTTCCTATTCAGCTAATTTATTAAAATTTGAAATGCACTTATGAAAATATAAATACATTTTGAAACTTAAGAGCATTCCTTAGCATATGATAAAACTATTTCTAACAGATATACTTTTTAAAAAGTCATTTAAAATGTCAACACTCTCTTTAGCATAGGACAAAGGATCAAATCACCCAGGCTCCATATTTTTAATCACCTGGCTATACTGACATAGCTGATAAGTCTGCAACTACCAGAGCCCTAGGGGAAATTTTTGGCAAACCAAGTCATAATGTTCAATATTCTGATTCAATGCACAGGCTTGGATTAAAGGGAAGCGTCATTTCTTGATTTAAATGCTATTTTAAATACTATTTGCAATTAGCGAGTCTATGGGGTTTCAATTTTCCTTCCCAAATTGTTCACTAAATTTTCTCCTAAGGTTGTGTTCTGGAAGAATTTTTCCTTCCCACATTTAGTTCCTTAAGTTTTTCCTTAAATTCCATTAATTTTTCCTTAAGTTCTAAAAACGAATCATTTTAGAACTTAACAGCATGGCCCAAGTACATATTTTCATACAGAAAGTAGATAAACATTCTTTAAGCCTTATGCTGTGGATTTATCTTTACCCTCATTCTATTTTCTAGACAACAATATTTGAACTCTATAAATTGTTTCAGAATGTCAGCAGAACTCAATTGCTTTTGTCAAGATATTAACAGTATCAGTAATTGAATCTTTTCCCCTTTCATTCATGGTGCTGGCTACATTATGACATCTCTAGTTTCTGTCAGTTCACCAGATTACCGCTTAACTTAAACTTGAAAAAGTGCAGCACTGCAGAGACCCTAATTTCATCCCCCTGGATTTTACTCATTTATTTATTCTTTCACTCAACACCAATATATCTTGAGTGCCCACTGTATGCCAGGCACTAACGCAGGCGCTGGGAGAGATATGAGCAAGTTAGATAATTCTCTGCCCTCATTCATTCTTAAACTTAGTGGAGGAAGAAATACAACACCAAATGTGTATCTGAATAAATACATTTCATGAAGTCAGGTGTAATTATTGCAAGGGAAATAAAAAGGAGGAAAGTAAAGCAGTAGCATGCGTGGGTGAGGGGACAGCATCGTAGAGGGAACGTTCAGAAACGACCTACAGAGATGACTTTCGAGAAGAAACCTGAATAAGGTGAGGGAGTAGATTCACACATTTTTGAGGGAACGACCGTTCTAGACACAGACTGTAGCAAGGGGAAGGCCTGGAAGAGGAACTATTTGCTACATTCATAGAGCAATATTGCTGTCATTGTGCTGAGTGAGCAGAGGTGATTGGTTGATACTAAATGAAGTCAGGGGTTGCCAAATGCTGCATCAGGTGGGGCCTTTGAAATTCAAAGCAAAGACTTTGATATTTAGTCTCTGTCAAGGGAAATGTTTTCTTTTCCAAAAGATCACATGGGCTACCTTATGGAGAATTAACTTATTAGTGGAGGAGTGGAAAGAGTCGTACCAGCTGGAGGCTGCTGCACTGGTTTTGGAAAGGTGGTGGCTACATGGACAAGAGTGTGGGAAAGCTGGTCTAAGTGGATTTTCCACGCAGCCAGACAGCCGTTCCAGAGGAACTGTTTCGCATGCCTTGCTCCTTGAACCTTTGTAATGCATGACCTGGACAAAATAACCTTTGAATTGTGACAAACCAACACTGTCTTACAAATAACGGTTTACAAACCCAACAGAAAAGCAGACAACTTGACCGCAAGGTATGATGATTAAGGGCATTCTTTCTGAAGATAGAATCAGTAACCAGCCATATATAGCTAAACAGTAACTCAGTGTGTTAACATCAACAGAAACTCCTTTCTTCTATGCATGTGCTATTCCCTCCCTTTTCCTATAAAAATGCCTTGCCTTCATTCTGTAACTGGGACATGATCTGGATTTCTGCTTGAATCTGTGCTTCTCAATATGTAATTCTTTTTGATGCCAAATAAATCCATGTTGTCTCTCATTTTGGCCTTTTATTTTTAGGTTAACAGGTGGTACAGTTAGAATAGTAGCAATAGAGGGCCAAGTAACTATAGTTAAACATAGAGCTTATAAGACAAGCTAGCTTTTTTTGTTACCCAGGATAAGACCCTGATATTTCATTTCTTCCTTTATCTCCCTCCCCACACACTTTTCATTGGCAAACTATGTTGGTTTAACCTTCACAATATAATCAGAATCCAGCTGTCTCACTTGCTTCGCTGCGACCAACATGATCTAAGACTGTTACGTCTCCTGCCTGGATGAATGCCTCCTCGCTGGTCACAGCATTTCTGCACAACAGGACGTTACTGTTCATCTGTAGGAAAGATCACTTTACCTTCTGCTCAAACCATTGAAGTGGCTTTACATAATCCAGTTCATAGCTACCTCTTTTAGTTCTCTCTACACTTCCCCGGGGTACTCCCCTCCAGTAACACTCAGCTCCCTTGCTATTTCAGGAACACACAAAATAGTTATCTATCTTCAGACCTTTGCATTTTCTCTACCCTTTGTCTAGAATTCTCTTCCTCACAGATGACCCTCTATCTTACCATCCTACCTACTTCATGTCTTGATTTTGTGTCAAAATCTCATTTAGACCTTCCCTGATTTATTATTTAAAATTGCAACCCTGAACCTAAATTTTCTACTCAAATTTCTTATTTTATTTAACTCTATAACATCTGTTTATTCAATGTCTTATTATAAGCCAATGCAAATATGGTAGTAATTTGTGCTGCTCATGAAATACACCTAGCTCTCTGTCTTCTGGGTTACTCTTTCTGGCCTTTTTATGTTTGGAAGGATTACTCTTTCTGGCCCTTTTATGTTTGGGTGAAATAATGTGACTAGGTCTGGATAATAACATGTGAGCAATAGTATTGTATATCATTTGTGTTATGGGGGATTTGCTCAATGATCTGAGGCCCGTTATAATTCTATTTTCTTCTCTCTCTGTGACTGGCCAAAATAACAGTGCTACACCATCAGTCCTGACTGCAGGGTGAAGACATATAGAGCTGAGCCCCCAGCCAATCCATAATCAAGATTTAACATGTATAAGATAAACATTTATTGTTTAAACTTCTAAGAGTTTGGAGTTACTTAATAGGGCAGCCAACACTCCCTAAGTCTATGTTCAGAAATTATAGAAGACTCGAATTTCACCCACCTGTATTTTATTCATTTATTTATTATTTCACTCAACACGAGTATATCTTGAGTGCCCACTGTATGCCAGGCATTAACGCAGGCACAGAGGATAGAGGTATGAGCAAGTCAGATAATTCCCTGCCCTCATAAATTCTTAAATTTAATGGAGGAAGAAATACAAAATGAAATATGTATCTGAATAAATATATTTCATGAAGTCAGTCATAAGTATTGTAAGGATTTGTCAAATATTGCAAGCCAGGGATTTTTGTCTGTTTTCCTCATTGTTGCATTCTTAGCAGTTATGAGTATCTTACCCATAGTAATGTCTCAGAAAAATAAATATTTGCTGAATGGGTAGATTAGACATTCAGGGACTACTAATTGCCTGATTTGAGTTATTTCTCTGTTGTAGTCAAAAATGGTCCCTCACTGAACTCTACCATTAACCATTCCTTTTTTTAGTTTCTACTGGGGGGAAAAAAAGATTTCCACTGGAGTATCCATGAGATTATAATGCTAGGTTACATTTATGACTTGGAATGCTTACTAGCTTTGGGGGGTAATAGGAGAGCCCAAGCCTCTCAAGAACTTGATTTGTATGGTTGTACTACACCCGTGGTGAACACTGATGGGAGAGAAGGTTGGAGAAAACGAAATGAATGAGAAATTAGGAATGCTTACCAAGTGACCTACATATATGTTTGGGGGCATTAGCAAGGGAGAATGCTTTGCTCATTGCTATAATGTCTTTGCAGGAAGGACAGTCTAATAGAACAGAGAAACACACCCTGTATCCAACCGGAGAGAGAAGTCTATGCTCGGCCAGAGCCAAAAAACATCATCGAGGATGTTACATAGGCTTGACGTGAATGTTACTCCAGTTTTTTAAATTGTTAAAATAGTGATCTGCAAATACCATTGTTATCACTAGAAGTCAGGCATAGTTTATGACCTGGTGTGGCTGTATAAATGATCCTAAGTACCCATCTCTGTAGGAAAGGAACAGCCAGAGACACGGAGAGATAGTCATAGCTGATATTACAGACCACTGAAGAAAAATAGAGAATTATTCACTTGCTTATGACACCTTATTAGTGGAATAAGCAATTTTATTTTTCTTTCTTCTATTCAGAAGCTTCTTAAGTTTATTTGGTTTCTGACATTTCATCAGATATTAAGCAGCTTCCAAGAAATATTCTTACAAAATGATGACAAAAAACTTTGCTAATAATGTCTATTGTAGGAGAGGATGTTAGATTCCAGAAAACTTCACAAATCTCAGCCTTCCAAGGACGAGTCTCCCCTGTAAGAGCAGATTGACCTCGTACATATTATTTCGCAGCCATGGTGAAGATGACACCTGTTTCCCAAGTGAAAGGATGAATTTGGATATTCAGAAACTGGGAGTGGTGAGGGACGTGGGGGTGATTTGAGAACCAAAGGTGAAATGTATCCCCTAGTCTTCCAATAACACTCAACAGCCTGAAATATTGTATCACCTGTTTTTTATCTTACTTATAAGACTTTAACATTATTTTAAATTATTTCACTTATAGTGTGTGTGTGTGTGTGTGTGTGTGCTTGTGTATAGTGTATACATGTCATTTATATGTGTATGTATATATATTTACCTGACTAATAATTCATAGTCTAATAAACAGATATTTAGGTGAATCTATAAAAGTAAAGCTTAGTTAAATAATATTAAAACATAACTTGCTTAAATTGCTCTAATTTAAACAATTGTGTTATGGGAGACCGGAAATGGCGGCGGAGTGAATGGAAGCTACACTGATGATCTCCCAGGACCAAACGGGAATTACAACTAAAATAAAGACAAATTGTCAGGAAAAAGCAACAGAAAAGCAGTGGGAGAGGACCATACAACCAGGGACACTGAATGAGCCTGGTAGGATCTGCGGAGGCACATGAGGGTGGCAGGCTGGGAGCCCACGGATAGCAGCTGTGAGCAGCGGCGGTGCCCGCCCTCAGGGTTAAGAGCCCCAGCTGCCCCACAGCGCAGAGGACAGGGACAGAGCGCTAAATAGCCACAGCCACTCACCTGGGGCTCCAGCAGAGGGAGGGCAGACTGGACTGGAACTCTGTGGGGACACCTGGGATTTGGAGGGCGCTCAGAGTTTGTGCTGAGCTGTGGCCACAAAGGACGGTGGTGGCCAGCCACTCCTTCCCAGTTACATAGAACAGCAGCCAAGTTTACTCCTTCCCAGAGCTGTGGAAGCCCCTCCCTCGGAAATTCCCAGGTGAGGAAAAGAGGTAAAGAAATGCAAATTGAGGCTCATTAACAACCACCAGCGGCCCCACCCTCGGGAAATCCTCTCACACTATAAACACCTGAGGGAGTTTCTGATTCAACTGAGATCCTAAGGCTTTTCAAGTAACTGAGGCTAATAGCCTCCAGGCAAAAAGCTAGAGCATAACTGAACCTTTCCTGAGCTTGCAAATCTACCCAGGAAAGTGAGACTTGACAGTGGTGTTGAAGGAGGGCCCTCCACGCTCATCCAAACCCAGTAGAGGGAGCCACAAATAGCAGAACACCAACACCCACAGGGAAAATTTGGCAGGCTCCAAAACCCACTGAGATAGCAAACATGGTGAAACAAAGAAACAGATCCCAAATGAAAGAACATGAGAACTCCACCGAAGATGAGATAAATGAAATGCAGTTAAGCAAATTATCAGAGGTAGAGTTCAGAGCCATGATCTTGAGGAAACTAAACAGCATGAGTAAGGATATCGACACCATGAAAACCAACCAAGTGGAAATAAAGAATGACATAGCAGAAATAAAGAACACATTGGAAGGACTGACCAGCAGAGCAGAGGAAGCGGAGGACTGGATCAGTGAATTAGAAGACAGAGTAGAAAAAATCAATCAATCAGAAAACCAAAAGGAAAAAACAATGAAAAAAACAGGAAGATAGCTTAAGAGAACTATGGGACAACTGGAAACATAATAACATTCGCTTTATAGGAGTCCCCGAAGAGGAAGAAAATGAGCAAGGGTTAGAGAATATATTTGAAGAAATAGTAACCTGGTGAAGGAAGAAGGCATTCAAGTTCAAGAAGCACAGAGAGCCCCAAGTAAGAAGAACCCAAACAGGCCCACACCAAGACACATAATAATTAAAATGCCAAAAATTAAAGACAAAGAGAGAATCCTAAAGGCAGCAAGAGATAAGCAACAGGTTACCTACAAAGGAACCCCCATAAGGCTATCATCTGACTTCTCAGCAGAAACACTACAGGCCAGAAGGGAATGTCATGAAGCAATCAAGGTCATGAAAAACAAGGATCTGGATCCAAGACTACTCTATCCAGCAAGGCTATCATTCAAAATAGAAAGTCAAATAAAGAGCTTCCCAGACATCATACGCAGCAGAATCTTCACTGATATATCACCTAAGGCAACAGAAACAAAGGAAAAAATGAACACATGGGACTACATCAAACTCAAAAGCTTCTGCACAGCAAAAGAAACAACCATCAAAGTGGAAAGGCAACCCACTGTATGGGAGAGCATAATTGCCAATGATATATCAGATAAGGGATTAATTTCCAAAATATATAGAGTGCTCATACATCTCAACAAAAGGAAGACAAAAAACCCAATTTAAAAACGGGCAGATTAACTAAATAGACACCTATCCAAACAGGACATACAAATGGCCAAGAGACATATGAAGAAATGCTCAACTTCACTAATCATCAGAGAGATGCAAATTAAAACAACAATGAGGTATCACCTCACACCTGTCAGAATAGCTGCCATCAACAAAGCATCAAACAACAAGTGTTGGCGAGGGTGTGGAGAAAAGGGAACTCTAGTACACTGCTGGTGGGAATGCAGACTGGTGCAGCCACTATGGAAAACACTATGGTGTTACCTCAAAAAATTAAAAATTGAATTACCATTTGACCCAGTGATCCCACTCCTAGGAATATACCCTAAGAAGCCTAAAACACCAATCAGAAAGAATACATGTACCCCCATGTTCATAGCAGCACTATTTACAATAGCTAAGATCTGGAAACAGCCCAAGTGTCCATCAGGAGATGAATGGATAAAAAAGCTGTGGTACATATACCCAATGGAGTACTATGCAGCTGTAAGAAAGAAAGATCTCTTATCCTTTGCGACAACATGGGAGGACCTGGAAACTATTATCCTAAGTGAAACCAGCCAAGCAGAGAAAGACAAATATCATATGATCTCACTTATTTCTGGAATATAATAAACATAACAGTCTGAGGAACAGGGTAGTCCCAGAGACGTGGAAGTAGGGTACAGACTGACAATTGCCAGAAGAGGGGGTGGGGGAGGGGAGCGATGAACCACAGATCTTGTAAGCATGTACTCATAATCAATGGACATGGACAACAAAACTGGGGATGGGGCAGGGAGGGAGGGGGAGGAGGGTGACAATGGGGGGAAAAGGAGAAACATCTGTAACAAAAATAAATTAATAAAAAAAAATTGTGTTATGATTTAAAGGCTAGGAAATCACCATTGCAAGTATCTACACAAAGCTTAAATGCACAAATTTAGTTAAATCAATTCAGCCCAATATCATATTCCTGATCTGTTAAAAATAGCAACAGTTCTGAAGTGAAATTACAAGTTGATCGTTCTAACCACCTATGTTTAAATTTTCCTAGCTGGGGAGTGTGGGGGAGCCACAATTTAGAAACAATTGTATTGGCTTTTCCTTAACATATTGAATTACCTGTAAAATAACAAGGGGAGGCAGCGCCAAGGTCCACGGGATTCTATTTTGTCAAGTTGATTTTTAGTGCTAAAGACTTCATTTTAGTTTTTTACTCATTAGGTCTGGGTGCTCATGCACATTAAGGCATATTTTAAGGCAACAGGAGTATGAGGAATTTAGGCAAGACACTATTTCCAGTGGTTAAGATGAGACATATCTGTTTGTTCTCTGTTTTATGTTCAGTAAGAGTACAGAAGGCACCTTGTTTAACTTTAGTGGGATCTCCAAGTATAACTCTAACTTGAGCTGAATTCAATTAAGACCCCGGAAATTTGCCGATTGGTACTGGTTAGCAGATGTCCAAGTCAATTCAGAACCCGTGTCGTGGTGTTAAAGCCGATCAGCTCCCTTCTGTTGTTGTACACATTACTTTCAAGAAGTTTTGGATTTCTTATTAAGTCCAATGGTGGACTTCTTTTTGGTTCTGCTCCCTCCCCCTGTATCCAGGATTTTCATTAGTTTGTTTGTGTTGTCTTTTTGTTTGTCCATTTGTTGTTTCTGGATATAATTCAGTGAGTCCCTTACTACTCTGTCCATATTTATATGTTTCTTCCTCCAGGTCTTCAATCAGTCGAGTCAGGGTTAAGAATCTCTCTCATGGATATAGTTGCTTTATTTCATTGAAGAACCTTGAGCTTGAGGTTGCTTTGCTCTGCTCTGGGTGAGCCGGAGCATGCTCCCCAATGACCCAGAGTGTCGGGGTCCTTGTGATGCCAGAGCCACAAGTGGCTGCAGTGGCGCAGGCACTTGCTAGGGTTCTAGTGGGCCATCTGCTCCAAAGACCGTGACTTCAGCATGCCCGCAGTGAATGCTTTTTCACAGGAGTACCTACCCAACTGGACCAAATACTGCAGTATTTACGTTGCACATGTTGTCTTTCCTCAGAGCACACGATAAATGGGGGATCGATTTCTTAGCCACTACCAATGGTCACAGGGTAAGAACGTTTTTCCTGAGTAGCGTTTTTCACAATTTACTCTAGAATTGAGGCATATAGTTCAACTTGAGGAGCAGAAGTATGTCTGAGTCGAGACTCACAATTAAAGCCCCATTAAAAAGGGCCCCACGGTCATACTACTGTCCCTCTGCACCAGTTTTTAAAAAGTCTGACTCGGGTAGGTTAAATCTAGAACACAGGCCCAGTAGGACTCAGTGCAGCACAGAGCAACCGAGTTGAAAGTGCAAGCTTGTCACCCTGGCTGGGTCACTAGTAGGTTAGAGTATCATCCTGATATGCCAAGGTTGCAGGTTCGATCCCTGGTCAGGGCACATACAGGAATCAACCAATGAAATGAGTGGAACAACAAATTGATGTCTCTCTCTCAAATAAACTAAAAAAAAAAAAAAAAACACTTAAAAAAGTAAGTGCAAGCTTGTCGACAGGAAGCAGAGCCAATTAGCAGCCATCGCCATCGAGGGCCCCAGAGGTGGTAGTACGCCTCCAGACACCCTGCTACCCGTTCACTGTGCGGACTGCTGTGGTGACAATGCTGTGGATGAGCTCGGCCCTAACTTTGGTTCAGACACTGAGACTGAGGATGCTACATTTGTACCAGGAAAGCATGGAAGATTATTTTTTTTTCCATTTACTGTAATGAGATTTTTTAGGGAGATCAGGGCTGGCTCTAAGGCTGGTCTGAAAATGGCTTGAGAGAGCTGGGAAGGGAGCATGTGTTGGTTTTTATGGGGGTTAGGACATGGGACTGGTGTGAGGGTTCCCACTCCACCCGGGGCTTATGTGAATGAAACTTCCTGCAGACCAAAGGAGGGAGAATCTGGGCTTTCTTATCAACTTCCCAGATTTGGGGCAGAAAGGAAAAAGGGAGTGGTTGGACATCTGTCAGTCATCAAAAATCAAAAATGGATTTAGACTTTATTGTACTTTGCCGATCATAGTGCCTTTTATTCTCTTTCCCATCCAAACACCACATATTCCATTCATTACAAATGAGTTCAGCACAACAACAAAATACATCACATAATAAATCAAACCATTTCTCAATATCACTGAGAAGACAGACCACCTATGCCACTATTGGCTCTCAGTTGAGCTACTTAACTGGTTTGTTTCCTCTTCTGTTCTCCTAAGACCAGGCAAAGCTCGCAACGATATCAATCCAGTTCAGTGCAGGAAAGAAACAACCGCGGGTGGTTAAAGCAGGAAGTACTGTAACGTAGAAACTAGATGCTTATAAAATGGTTGGAAGAACTCTAGGGAGTGGGTTCCAGACGGGGTCATAAGAAATTACGTCTAGAAATACAGAAACGATACAACAAATGAGCTATAGCCTGAAGCTATGCCATCACTCACTCTATACTAATTCCTAAAAAAGTGACTGCTGTCACAATCAAAGAAGTGACCCCTGCTAAGCAGTCTCTTGGCACATTGTCTAGAACTCAGTAATAGTGGTGGCTTATTTTTGCTGTAGTAGATTTTTCTCTTTACCATCCATCCATGGTTTAAATCACATCAATGTTGTATGCTGTCTATTACTTCATTTTCCTATTTTTGAAATTTAAACATATTTTATTATACTTTTAAGTTAAATATTCTTATTAAGTTTACTGTTATTGACAGGCAAGCATCTTGTTTGTGCTATATGCAAAAGAAGTTGTGGTAGGGTTTTTTTTGTTTTGTTTTTTTTTGCTCTGAATGGCTCTCTTATCATAAAAGACTTAATTTTTCACTGCTTTGTGGTTGTTGTCTCGGCAGAGTCTAAATGTAATTTAGGTACTGCATCACGTCAATATTTATAGAGTATATTGCATTTTATGGCCTCATAATTAAATGCAAGCATATGTAATCTAATAAATTTAATTTGGAAGAAAAACACACAGGCACAGATACACAATGCTGCTTTATGGAGTCCCAAGGAAATGTTTCCTGCTTGCAAACCAGCAACTAAGCATTGGTGACAGTCAAAATAGTATGAGACTATTAATGATCTTTCACGTCACAAATGGAAAAATAATGAACTCGGGGTGGTGACTAATAAGCTACATTTAGATTACTAATGATGGACTAATATTGCTAAATAATTTCACTGAATACCAATTGACACAATAAACGTATGCACAGCTTCTGGCCCGTTTGAAATTCCAAGTAATTTATATACATCTACTCTGGGTTTCAAGATTCTCTATTGGCAGATATGTAAGGGCGCCAGAGAACATTACAAGATGATCAGTCATTTTCCTTTATATAAGAATATGTATCACCAGACCTTTAGTTACCAGCTACGATCAGCAGAGTCTGTTGGTTTGGGCGGACTTGACTGATCCTCAGGCAAAGAGCTAATTTTACTCTAAGTATAATCATGCTATCCTGAAAGATAAAAAACACTATTTAAAAAAATACTGTGAATATATAGAGAAAAACTTTATTATTTCTACTCTAGCATTATGGGAGCCGGATCTCAATAAATGGTATATAATAACTCAGTTTCCTTCATGAGCAAAGAATGAATTTGGAATAATGCCTAGGCTTTGTGAGCCCATTCCAAGTTTATCTCCTCTGTACTACTTTGCTTGCCTTTATCACAGTTAGCAAACACTAGACAACTTTGTTAGATGATGTCAAAAGGATATCACTGAGTTCCTACTGCTATATCTCCATTATATTTTCAGTTTTTCTGCCATTGATCCTTTTTATGGGGCAATCACAGACAAGCAGATTTGTAATAAGAACACATCCTAATACAGAGAAGCTGTTAAAAACATCCCAGTATCTGAATGTCACACTTGTCTCTGGCACAGTCCCTGCTCTTCAGATTATAATAGATGACACTCTCCTTTGTTGGTCTATGAGATTAGAAAAATCATAACGCCACAAAAGACTAGCTGTTTGACTTGCATACAAATTTTGAATTTTTTGGCTGGTTCTTTTTAGTAATTTCTCTTAATAAGCTATTTAACATTTTGATGCTAAAGATTAGTGGAAACTTTCAGCTCATTTTCCCTCTGATGAATCAGCATTGTGTATGGTTGGAGGTTTCATGCAAACAAATTCTCCTTGGATCTGAGATACACGGAAACACATAAGAGTTACCTATATGCTTTTTTTCCTTTCGTAAATAGAATAGAAAATAAAGAGAAAAGGAAAATGAAGGTCATTGAATCTTGCGTTTCAAACCTAGAAGTTGTTCACTTCCTAAACTGCGTCCTAAGCTCCTAACTTAAGGAGGAACACTGATGATCTCCAAGCCCAACAATCTTTCACCGGGAGGGCAAGGTGCATGCATGCTTGCCCATGTTACCAAGAATACTCCCCATCGGACAGGTCCGCAGAAGCACCAAGGATCCTTCTTACTAGACAATAAAGCCATCTCTCCAGATTCTTAAACCTCATTGAACCCTTCCCTACCTGAGGTTCCTCTCTTAGATGATATCTGAATCAATGAAAGAAAGGGTAAGGTGGGGCACTAACAAATATAAACAAGTTAAGAACGAACGTGTGGTTGATTTTCACACTATTTCTCAAAAAACGCTATTTTAATTATTTATAATCTTATTCTGTCTTTATATTGGTTCTACACATTTCAGTATAGTTAACCTCGTTCTGTGTTCTTGTATATAACATCTTTTCTTATGCTTTATAACTACTTTCAGATCTCCAGCAGAATGTAGAGCCCACAGTGATATTTACTTTACACTGAAAAATATAAAAAATTGCACCTTAGCATGTAACCTATTGTTAATTTAAAAATAGGTACTTTTTCTTGGACTTCATGGAAGAATAGCCATGAGCACAGCAATTATTTCAATAGCAAAAACAAACAAAATACCGCACACATCTATGTGTTGCATAATATTTGACAGGATCTACTGTGCTTTCCAAAGATTGACTAATTTAATTCTTACAACATTCCTTCAAGATAGTCACTATTATTATTACAATTGGACAAACTGGAAACTAAAGCACAGAGAGAATGAATAACTTGCTCAAGGTAATCTAAGTAATAAGCAGTACAATGAGATCAGACTCAGGAAATCTATCTCAGGGCTGTACTCTAAAGCATGATACTATATTCTAAA
Organism: Tadarida brasiliensis; assembly: GCA_030848825.1. Lineage (NCBI taxonomy): Eukaryota > Metazoa > Chordata > Mammalia > Chiroptera > Molossidae > Tadarida > Tadarida brasiliensis. Next base: position 40,157,251 of record CM061257.1, on the reverse strand, counting down.
TGACAAATACATCTATTTAGGATTTAGTGACCTCCAAACTGAGGAATCTTCTAAAGATCCGAAGGAGTACTTTATAATAGGACATAGTACTGTCTTCCTGATTTTATTGTATTGATTCAATTCTACCTTAGTCAAAATCTCAGCGTGTTTCATTAAAGAAACTAACAAGTTGACAACAAAATCTGTTTGGATCTACAAAGTAAATAGAATAGCCAAAATGATTTCATAAAGAAAACCAAGGTTGAAGGACCTTACTTTAAAATTTATTATAACACCACTGTAATCAAGACTGTATGATATCCGTGAGAATTTTCAACAAATATACAAAAATAATTTAGTGTATAAAATATAGTTTATTCAACAAAGGATACTGAAGCAACTGGGCATTTGTATGGAAAATAATTACCCTATCCCTTACCTCACACCATATAAAATATTAACTTGGACTTGATCATGAACCTAAATGAAAGCTAAATTTATAAAACATATTCATGGCCTTGGAGTAGGCAAAGATTTCCTAACAGGATACAATAAGCACTAACAATGAAAGGAAAAAAAGTAATAAATTGAAAATCCTTTATCATGTATAATTTATAAATAATAGTGATATATATATCTATATATATCTCTATATATAGATGAGATATGGAATTCATCAAAATTAAAAACATTCTTATCTTTGTAAGATATATTCAAGAAAAAAATACAAGACAGACTGGAAAATTATTATTTATATATTATTACAAATTATTAAATATTATATGTTACTAGTACTTTTAAATTATATATGACAAAGGACTTAATCTAGCACATATAAAACATATATATAAAAATATAAAGATATACAAATGCCCTGGCTGGTTTGGCTCAGCAGTTATAGCATTGGCCCACAGACTAAAGGGTCACAGGTTCAATTCCCAGTCAAGGGCACATACCTGGGTTGCAGGTTCGATTCCTGGCCCCAGTCAGGGTTGTGAAGGAGGCAGCCAATCGATGTGACTCTCTCACATTGATGTTTCTTTCTCTCTCTTTCTCTCTTTCTCTCTCTCTCTCCCCCCCTTCCCACCCTCCTTTCCACTATATCTAAAAAAAAAAAAAAAAAATCAATGGATAAACATCCTCGGGTGAGAATAAATAAATAAATACAAATAAATACTGAGAACACAAAATCTTACATATGGAAAAGAGCCCTGTATAGACACTTCCATAACAAAATATAAAAATAGCAATATACATCTGAAGATTGCTCAACATTATTATTCATTGGGAGAATGCAAATTTAAACAACTATATACCTTTTAAAATGGATAAAATTAAAACGAATTATAATATCAATATTAGCAAGGATGTGGAACAACTAGAACGCCCAAACATTGCTAATGGTAATATAAAGTGATACACCTACTTTGGAAAACAGCTTGTCATTTTTTAAATTATTTAAAAACACACTTGTCATACAACCCAGCCAATCTATTCCAAGGCATTTATCCTAGAGTTCTGAAAATCTAGGTCTACACAGAGACATTAACAAGGATTTTCTTAGCAGCTTTATTCTTAGTTCAGAACTGGAAACAGCTCAAATGCCCATCAATAAGTGAATGGATAAACAATTTCTGGTACAGCTGAAGAATCAGATATTGTTCAGTAACATAAAAGATCAAAATACCAATGCATATAAAGTGACTGAATCTCAAAAATATTATGTTGAGTGAAAGAATTTGGATACATTAGAGCAAAACTGTGTAATTCCTCTACATTCAATTATAGGACATGTTAAACTAATCTATGATGACAGCAAATCGGTGGTTGCCAAGGGCCTGAGTCGGATTGAATTGATAGCAAACAGACAGAGGTACATGTGGAGATACAAATATGATATACCTTGAATATGAATGTGGATATATGGGTGATTACAATTGTCAAAACCAACTGAACTTTATACTTAATATGAGTGCTCTTGTTGCTTGTGAATCCTCTCTCAGTAAAGGTGATTAAAACTGTACCGTGAAGAATGATGGAAATATTAAGTGGAACACAATAAAGGAGCAAAAAGAAAGGAGCTTTCAATGTAAACTCGAAAACTACTCTGAGCTGACTTAAAACATACCATTCACTTTGATGTGTGTAATCAGCCAGAGATTCACCAGTTCCCAGGTGGCTGACGCCTGCAGTGGGACAGCATGAAAGAAAAAGTACTAACAGTGACACTAGAATACTTTTTCCTCTAGTTAGTCCCCAACTTCATTTCAGATTAACTGAAAAATGCAATTGACAAGCAATCTCTCTCTCACTGTTGATTGTTGAGCTAAGCTAGTCCATAGCACCACTGCCCTGACATCTATTTTTTGCATCTAGACGGCCTGTAGGGCCCATTAATTTGCACTAGCCCTGCCTGCAGCACATGCCCTAGACAAGAGCCCACAGAGTCCAAAGTAAGTGTCAATTCTGATAGAATCACCCCAACATCCCTCATGATAAACAGTCTCTCCTGCATCTTAGCTCCTTCACCTTGTGGACCCCTTAGATAAGATCCTCACAGAGCTTACCAAAATCCCCTTCTTTTTTATTTGAATTGACCAATTCAGCCTTGGCCTATTTACCCCAAAGCACTCCACCTACAGACCCTAATAAAAGCATGTGCCCCAAGTCCTGCTGCATTATCTTTTCCTGCACCCCACCTTCTTGATCTCCCCATGTGGTCCCTCAAGGCATGCCCTGGACCTCGTTTAGGTCATATGAGTAATAAGTCTCTCCATTTCATTTTCCCTTTGGGTCTTTTGTTGAACCATGGCTCTCATCCAACAGGACACCCTGGAGCTCTACTTAAGAGTTAAGAAATCACAATACTCACAAAAACTGACACACAAACACATACACATACAACATACACCTCCAGATGCTCAGTGAATTAGTTAATGAATGGAAAGAAAATAAACAAAGACATGAGCAACTAAGCAATGTGAGGAAATTCCTCTAATACAAGATGCTGAGAAAAAATACTGGCAAGCTTATCTCCAACTCTGTGTATTCATTAAGTAAAATATTGAGCAAGAAAAACTAGCTTTGATAGTTGTTCCCTTAAAAACAGCTATTAAATGATGATTATCTGAAAGAACATTAAGCAAATACCTGAAGCCTTGTGAGTTATTGGAAGCCTATATATTTTTCTTCAAATATCCATGTCTTTTGTACAATTGTTTACATCTTAGCCAGAGTAAGCAAATTATTTCTCCTAAGCTAGGGATAACAGGTCACTCTTGCTGACTCCTTCTAGAAGAAAACTGAAGAGACACTAGATTCACAAAAAGGGAAAATATAAGGTATCTCTAATTGCATTTAGTTTAGCCTCTAACTGCAAGTAAGAAAACTAGCACTCACAGAAATAGAAAGAAATCAAGAAGATTGTGTTTGATAAAAGTGATATAATTTAACTAATGGCTTATATTATTACCAGACATTATGTCAGAATCCAAATCATCTGAGTCCCAATTCAGTATTCTTTTTACCATCCCTGAAATATAGCTTACTAGGAAAATGGTTGTTTGTCATCCAGAATAACCAGCACTTCAACTGTATTGCTGTATTTGCTACAGCACTCACAGAAAGCCTTACTTAGAAACTTCCTTGCACACATTTCCATCACATAATTAATTCATTTGAATATTCCCATTCACATGATACTGTAAATGAAATCTGGTTGGCAATAGCCATACTCTGTGTTGTTTACAATTTACATCCATATGATTCTTTGCAGAAACATATAGGGTCCATGAAGTTACTATAAATCTAATAATTTTGTAATTCTCAATCTCAATTGCTTAGATTCAGTCGATCAAATGTTGAATGTGGTACAGCTTTTATAAAGTAATCTAAACTAAATTAAAGAAAAAATATGGTACTCCCCAGTTCATACACCATTATATTTAATTATTTAACCACACTCATTATAGAAATGAGGAAGGTAAGGCCCCTAGAGCCACAGGGGACATTCTCAGCAATGCTTATTTAGAGAACAACCGGCGTATTCTCAGGCGTTGGTTGTACTGACTATGCCAAGGGTTTTCTACCTTACACAAGTTGTCAACTCTGTAACATATCGTGTAAATGTGAATAAAAAGAGTTCTATGCTTTGTATTTCTTATTATTTCTTACGCATTCTGGAAGAAAAGGGAATGTTTTCATCAGTGAGTAGAAAGGGAAACATCATTCACTAGTGAGAGAGACATGAAGATTATGAAGCTCCTCCACTTACTCAGCACAGAAAATAGGCTCTTCACAACTGCCTACTATTATCTGTCTATCTATCTATCTATCTATCTATCTATCTATCTATCTATCTATCTATCTATCATCTATCTATCTATCTAATTTATACTTGGGGGGTTGAATTAATGATAAAATTTATAAGAAAAATGTCTCTGACATTTGTATTAGCTTGTAGCAACTACAGTGTCTGTTTCATGTCTGTGACAGCTAAGAAATAAAAGATTTCCAGCATCATCTTTCTTCAAGTGTTTTATTTTGAAAGAGAGCAGGAACTTCTATATTTCATCAAGGGTGGGATTGAATATTTTTTCTGTATTGCAGAAAAGACTGGACTAATTCTGGTCAAACTAACAACTCAATTTATTTATATGATAACTAAGCATATAATATTGTTATAATTAAATATTAATATATGTAATATTATAATGACACATTTAGGTTTGCTTCTCTACCAGTATAAATTTTAGCTTTTCTAAAGTAAAAATCATTCTGAGTGATCTTTGTATAACCAGTGTCCTGTACATAAAATGTCCCAGTAATATTTTTCCCCAAACAAACTGCCTTGCAAAATTGAGTCAAATCCCACTACATTCTGGAGTGCTTTTTTATGCAGCCAAACTATCTGAAATATTATCTGTCTTCCCCAATTGATCACAAGTTCAATTAAGCAAGAACTTTATCTGTCTTGTTCTTTTTATATCTCCAGCACCCAGAACAGTGCCTGACACACCATAGATTTTTGAAAAATATATACTAATTGAATGGATAGTGAATGAAAGAATGAATTATATCATTCTGCACTTGATATTGGCCAAAAGGCTGTGAGACAATTATTATTTTGGATTCTTAAGTTTCTCATTTGTCACAGTGAGATCAATATTTATGTTCTTAATGTCTTATTGCCCTTAAGTCTTTGTTCTTAATTACATTCAGGAATGTTCCCAGGGAAAATTATGTGGCTTTTCACAAGTAGCACAGCCTCTTTGTTAGTTTTCTCAGATTTCTCCTTCGATTACTCTATAGGACGGGGTATGGACAGGGAGTATGCTACACATAGGAGCTGCTCTCTTTTGCTAAATGAAAATAAGAACACTTCCAAGAACGATATTAAGGTTTACATAGGACAAGGTATGAGTGAAAGAATAGTTTATCTAATTTTTTAGAATATCATTTTGCAAAATATATGGGAAGTCACTACATAAATATAAACTATTTTCATTACTGATATTCTGAGAGAGATAGTTTGCATTCTTGAATTTTTCTTGCATATATAAAAATGTATAATGCTAATATTAACCTTATGATGGGATATTTTTTCCAGGTGAATTTAATTTCACATTGTATGAACTCAGAGCAGCTGCCATAGATTATTTGAATACTGGCAAGGGTATACCAGGAATGTTTTTTTGTCATTCCTACCCTCAGTTATCACAACAGTTGTGCAATGATCTTTGAAAACCCAATGTTCTTGGTGATAAGAACATGACCGTGAATAAGATGAGTGCTCTAATTTTGGGTTTGACTTGTTTTCTATTTTATTTTAATTTTGAGCATACGGGGTTAATTTTGTGACAAACCTGAGCGTTCTGTTAGCTCTCTGGACTTTTTACATAGTGATGCCCATGAAAGACTTAGGATTGAATCAATTCAAAATCGAAGAATTAAAAAGGAACTAGACTCTACAGTGCAAGTTAGCAAGGGCTATAATTGCTGAAAGAACTCTCAGCTCTTCCCAGGAACTGAGAACTACTGTGGTTGAGACTGAACAGAATAAGAATTTAGAGAGAACATCAATATAACCATCACACATATAAAAATGTAGATGACATGTACACTGGAAGAAGCCCTTATCAGTTTCCTTCAAATGGGCACAAAAGTCATGTACAAGAAGGCCCATATTAATGATAACCAAATAACTGAAAACCATAAAAATGTTCATCCACATTAGAATAGATACTGTATACTCATTAAATAAAATATAAAAATTGAATATATAAATTATAGCTACATACAAAAATGTAGATACATCCCATAAACTAATCTTGAGCTAAAGAGGTGGTATATATTTTTCATAAATAGAATCATATGGTATATATTTTTACAAAAATATATACCATATGATTCTATTTCTATGAAGTTAAGAAAAATTGGCAAAAGTAACCTTCAGTGTTAAGTGTCAAGATAACTGTCACCCTTGGAGAAGATACGAGAGAGGGATTGGAAGAAAAAACAAAAAGTGTCTTCAAGACTTTGGGCAATTTTTCATTTCTCATTGCATTTTAGTTCCAATAGTGTTGATTTCTGTAAATTATATCTGTGACTTTTATTATATATCCTAGTCATTTTGATAGTTTTGCTGATTATTTTTTAAGAAACATTTATTCAGTAAATCTTTTTTATTGTCAGGAATGTTTCCATATTCTAGAACTACAGATATAATTAAACAGACAAAAATTATAGCCCCATAGAGCTCACATACTAGTTGAAAAATAAGAACAAAATCAAAATAATAAATTATAACTTGTTTGATAAGAACAACAGAGCTAAAGCATAGAAGGGAGGTAGAGGAAGTATATTCATGTCAATATATGTGTTGAAGTTTAACAGAATGGTCCTGTAAAGCCCAACTGAGAAGACATCTGGGCAAAGACAGTCTAGGTAAATGGAAAGTCAAGTGCAACGCCCTAGTGTGATGAGATGTCTGGACTCTGAGTGGTTGAGAAATAGCACAGAGGCCAGTGTGGCTGGAGCAGAGTGAGCAAGATGATGAAATCGGAGAAGCAATGACAGCCATTATGTGTAGGGCATTTAAAGCCTAGGGTTCTCCTTCAGATGACCTGGGAAGCCATTTGAGAGTTTTTAGCAAAAGAGAAATGGGAATCCATCTTTCATTGAAAAAGATCACTCTGGCTGCTTCTCTGAGATTTGATTCAAGGACAGAACAGGCAAGAGGACCTGAAGACCATTACTACAAAGATACGGTAATAGTCCAGAGAAGAGCCGATGATGGCTTAGATCATGAGAATAGCAATGAAAGAGTGAACATGGTCAAATTCTGGATGTATTTTTAAGGTAAAACGGATAGTATTTGTCAAAAATTGGATCTGAGGTGTGAAAGTAAAAGAGGAGTCAAGGATGAAACCAGAAATTAGTCCCTGATCAACTGGATTTGCTGTCACTGACTGAAATAGGAAGGGACTTTTTGGGAGAAAATATAAGGATCTTAGATTTGGATATACTGGTTTTAAGATGCCACATAAACACTCAAATAAAAGGATGTATAGAAGAAGAAGAACTAGCTTAGAAGTCTGAGACATAGAATCAGTAAGCTAAGGGCAACTTGAACAAAGACAGTGCTTCAAGAAGGAAAGAATGATAACACGTTTAATGTCCAGACAGGTATAGGTTAGCTAATTTCTGTGATAGGTGCCACTTACATATATTAAGATAAAACAGTTATCACTTGTATAATATTCAGGATAGCAATGTCTTCAAGGAAGAGACAGATTTCAGTAAGAGCAAGAAGGTAAATGCAATTCTCTGCGAAAGTACTGAGATGCAGAGTGTTCTGATAACAGATCATGTCTTTGAAAGGTAAAAGCCTAGAAGACAGATCAGGTTAGGAAATATATAAGAATCGTAGGCCTCTTTGAGTGATGGACAAAGGCAAGGATGAAGCCATGCAGAAATGAGGCCTGCAGCGTCCTCCGTGCTCTTGCCAATATTGACATGCAGGCTGGAGGTGGGGTGGGAGTCAAGGGCTGTTTGATGCCCCATCACTGTCTTTATTCATGAACATTTCTCTTCTGACATGCCTCTCTGTAGCTGTCTCCACTTCATTTAAAATATATTTTTCTTCTGTTCATCCTTCTAAAACCAGCTCAGATATCAAATTTCTAGGAAAACTTCCCTCAACTGATCCAGACTTACCCAGTGTGAGCTGTATCATTTTTATCTGCTTTGATATCATAAATCATAGTAGCTACTTATTTCTGTCTTTCCCATTAAAATTTTATCTACTGAACATGTTTGAAAACTATGTTTTATCTCCACATCATCAATACTAAGCATATAATAATAGGCCACTTTCTGAATGGAAGAAACATTTCTAGTAATCTTAACTTTAAAAAGACAATTGGATTTTTGATAAAACTAGTATCGCTGCATAAGAATCTCTCTGTTTAGGTAACTTTCAAACTAACTGGCATGAATATTGAAAAAAAGAGGGGGGGCTATCTAGAAAGAGTCACAGTCTGCAGAAATAGTGTAAGAAAAGTTTAATTTCATTATGAAATGAGATTTGCCCAAGGTATCAAGTCACAAATAGGCTCTAGGCTTTTTTTCAATCAGAAAGTAGAATAAATAATAGCTAATTTTAAAGCTTAATGCAGTGTTAAAGGAAAATCTGTTCCTCTGTTTTCTGTCTTAGATGAGAGAGAAAGAGAGAGAGGAGAGAGAGAGGAGGAAGAAGAGGAAGAGGAGAGAGGGAGAGAGGATAAAGGGAGGACGGGAGGGAAAATCACCTTTAAGCTGAATAAATAAATCATGTATCAACTAAAGGCAAGTTGAGCTCAAGATAAATGGAGATACAATATAATGACATTGACTAATAACATAAATGAACACACTTAGTCTAGATGTTTGCTGCTCAAGGATACTAACAGATTCTCATTTACAAAATCATTTATATGTATACAGTGATTCACTGTTGTCCATATGCTCTACTCTATTCATCCAAGTACTAGGCCATTACCTGGACCTAATTCCACTTAATTGTTAAAATATTGTCTGAGGAATGTATTCTTATTTCCATTCTACAGATGAGAGCAGCAGTCATACCTGAATGTCTTAAAACCTCCCTGAGCTAAAGAGCAGATCCCAGACTTAAAGCCAGGTCTTTTGAATCCAAATTCAGAGCCCTGCCTACAAGACAGGAGAACCTACAAATTCATGCTTAGAAACATATTTGAGAAAGAATAACTCTTTGAAAAATAATAAAAAATGCAAGTGGCCCAAATATACTCCAGTCAGTTTGTGTACTCGGAGAAAGAGTTAGATAATTAAAATGTAAGAATGAAAGCAGGTAAGTGTGATGCCAAACCCCAGCTGGATTCCAAAAGCATTGGTGAACAGTTGATCTGATGGCGTCAGAATACAATGTTAGAGCAAAGTTATCTAATGTTGGTTTATTTACCGGAGACCGTCTAAATATTATCCAATTTTATTATTACACTTTTATAGACTTTTTTTTTTTTGCTTGGGGTGGGGAAGTGTCATAGATATAATGAATGTAAAAAAAAAAAAGGCATTTATTATTTCTCTCCATATATCTTGGTGGATAATATGAAGCTGGTTTAACCATTGTGCCTACGGAGTATTGAGTAATTAAGCAAGAACAATCTGCATGAAATACTCCTAGAATATGCCTCAAAGATCCATCCTTGTACCTGCCCTATAAGTTAGAAACACATCAGAGGAAAAATGTATCCTATGTTCAACTAAACGATTTGTATAAACCACCTGCCTAATAAAATCCTGACTTCCTCCTAGAAGAGCCAAAACTGATTTGCATGGGTCTTTGATAGTTAGGGTTGATTGATCTCTTGCAATTAACAGAATTTGAACAAGCTTAAATGACTGAGAAAATCACCTAAATGGTAGTAAGAGTAAGTTGGGCATAGCTGCATGGCTAGGTACACTGTTATTCTTCCCCCTGCAGTATAATAAAATAATTAAAAATGATTCTCATTATCTTTAAAATGATAAACAACCAATGAAGGGAGGGAAGAAAGAACAACAAAAATAAACCTCCCATTTTTCAGCATGGCATATTCTTGATACAGGCACAGCAGCTGCTGCCAGCAAAGCCCTTTACAGAGGCAAGTAAACTCATTTTTCCCCCAAAATAATACTTTCATTAATTTTACACTGTTTTAGGAATAAATTATACGGTACTACATCTTTTGGAGCTTCAAAGAAAGAAAACTGGACTTCTTAAATAGATAACTGACCACAGCAAAGGTACATTGGGCATAGTCTCTATTCCATTATGAATATGTGTTTTCCCTTATTCCTTTATAAAGATAGTGTTAAGATTAGATTTGTTATAATCACTATAATTGATATAAAATTACTTATAGCACAGTTTTTATCAGAGTAAGAAAATTGGGGGATGCAGCAAAATTGACCATCTTAGATTCAATAAAAGATACTGTATCTACCCACATAATATCTCTGTATGGAATTTAAAATATTTTAAAGATAAGGATATATGGGCTTTGAAAGCAGGAAGGTCAGGTTCAAATTCCTATTCCTTCACAATTGTGTGGCTTTTGACATCTTACATCTTTTCAGCTCTCCTAGTTTGTAACCGAAACAAAAGAAAATAAAGTTTTACACACACACACACACACACACACACACACATATATATATATAATATATATATATATATATATATATATATATATATATATATATATATATATATATAGAGAGAGAGAGAGAGAGAGAGAGATTTATGGTATTGTTCTTAGATATTTAAGTGGTTGCCATCTACCTGTTCAGTTTTTTTTAAGTGGTATATTAAATTATGTGTTGAGAATAAGATGGTAAAAAGATAACTTATTGGGTGTTTGATGATAGTTAAAGGAAATTAAAATACTTGTGGGAAATGGAAGGTGAAATGTTCAGAGAAATAGAATTACTTAGCGGAACTGAAGACCTATTTGAGATTGTTGACAATTTATAGTTGTAAATATCTTCAATTGGAATATATAAATTTTTCCCTCATAAATACTCTGCACCCCAGCTATGCGCAAGACAATGTAGATGGTTAGGTTATCCAGAATTTTTTTTTAATGTGATATAGTGAAAGGACAAAAGTGGGATTAGAATTTTGACAAGAGACTGAGTTGCATGACAGCGAGTACATCAGTACTGTGAACATAACAGAAGTTAAAAGTGATCCACGTGAATTTTGTGTACAGTTATATTCGGCATAGATTCGGTAGAAATTTAGAAAATAATAGGAAGATAAGGTCATAAAGCAAATTGTCTGAATTGTTTTTTTTTTTTTCAGATTGAGCAGTATAACAGTAAGACTCAGTCAGTCGGTCACCATCAATGTTATGGTCAAAGTGTAGAGATAATAAAAGTCGTGGTATTTCAGATATTCAGAAAACAAGAGGCCAGTTTTTTCATGAGAACTCCATATAAATTTTTTAGTCAGTTATGATGGTCAGAATTTCCATGCACCATATACCAAATGCTTTGAAGAATAAAGAAAATTACTATATACTATATAATATATAATATATATTTGGGAGTTCTATGGATGAGGTAAAAGTGATGGTGACATAGGCAAGTTTGATGACACAAGGAAATGGGAGCTTTACAAGAGAGGAGCATTTCACTGTTCTAAATTGGTTGTAGTTGAGCAGGAGGATTTCAAACACAGGCATCATAAGATCGATGTAGTGGGAGAGAGTTTGCATTCTCCACTGGAGGGAGGTGCAAGAGAAGTAGGAAGGATCTGTAGTTGATGACCAAGTTTCAGATAAACCAAGAAGGCCAAGGGAATATCTAGTCAAAAGGTTAAAACAAAAGACAGTTTATTAGTTACATATTAGGATCGAGTTTTGGAAGAAGGAAGAATGATTGGCTCAGCAGAGAAAAATAAAAAGCAAAATATCCGAATGGAAATATGTGAGAGGAGAAGACATTCTGTTTTGACTGCAGAAAATGGTCATCGGGGATTTAGTTATAAAATAAGCCAAGAAAGAGATAGAATAATCAAAAGCAAATAATTCAACTATAGCCTAATAAGAAATTGGGTCACAGTAGTAGGTAATTGATCCCAAGTGACACAGCTTTTCAAATAAGGGTGAGTTCTAGCAATGAGCATCACCTTAAAAATACATTATCATAATATATCATTAAAAGACATAGAAACAAAAAACCTTGGATACTCTGTGTAGTGATTGAGCATAGGTTTGAGGTCAAAACATCTACTTCGATATCTCTGACAATTTCTAGCTTTAAAAACTTCAGGAAATTGCATATTTTCTCCTAGCCTCAGTTTCCTCATCTCTAAATTTGGAGGGGAGGGAAGGTCAAATAATTAGCAAGTGAGTAACAGTCTAAACCTATATTTTCTAAATCCAAATTCATTGTTCTTTCTACTCTATCATCACCTACGGTTAAACCTCCAAAAAAGGCTATAAAGAATTCACAGTTCATATGCTGGGTTTGGAAAATTCAGACAAGATTTATGTTAGTGCTTATCTCTACCAGCTGTCTGTAAATCAGAAGGCTAAACACAGGCAACAGTCTGCTTAGATTTTCCATTTTGGTTACTTAAAACATATTGCAAGAAGTTTCTGCACCTTGGTTTAAAGCAGTTGAGTTGGTGGCAAAGACTAACTGTTCACTGCAAAGAATCTAAACAAGTACTAGGCATTTCTTCAGTTTTCCATCAACTGTGATGCTACATGTTTAACATACAGTTAAAGCAACAGCAAAACTAGGAAGATGGTAGAATGTAAAGTTAGAAATAGGGAGAGCTACTTTGCCACCACAGAAGGAAACAGATGAAGGATTACATAACTTGGAAAAATTAGAGCCAGCCAGAGAAGACAGCAGAGCCAGCCTGATAATGTGCCAGGGAAGAACACAGGCAGACTGTTAGGTTCTACTGGTGCAACAGCAAGATATAAGAGACAGGCCATGGGCAATGAAATACTGTTTGGATTTTTAGCCCACACAGGCAGACAGAAATACTGAGAGTATACTAGTGGAAGGGTCACCACACAATACCTGTGTTACATCTTCTGAACTGAAGTTCTTCCTTTTCTGGCACTCAGTGAATGGCTTCAAATGCCCCACACTAGGTCCTTATTAAATATTTGTAGTGTGTCTAGGTGTCAGTAAATCTACATGACCTTGATGATCTGGATACTCTCTATCCCTATTTCCCAAACAAACAACTCTCAAATAATCACAATAATTCTTCACTATACTTTGGGCATAACATATACATCTGCCATTTAAACTGCTTAAAGTTACTGCAAGGACCAAAAAGAGCCAAATATTTGTAGGTGGATTAACTAAATTATCATGTATTAAATGCAGCCTTCTAATCCTTAGGTTTGTGAATGATCTATGTGCCCAATAAACCAAAAATAATCACAATCACATTGGTGTGAGAAACTAGAGATTACATATCATCATCACTACCACCACCACTATGTGAAGCAATCTGAAAAGACAAACACAGATTCTGTCTCTGTCTCATACAGCACAGAACAAATTTCTTAATCTCAAAAAATATAGATGATAATTGATTCTTCTGCACAGAATATTTTACAAATAGCCTTCTATGTTTTTCCAGCTAAGTTGGGTAATGTTTGGCATGATTTATATGTTTACTCCACTAATTAGAGAACTGAAGTTCCTACCTATCTAGAAGATACAAAGAACCAGAGCAAAGCATCCCTGATGGCTTGTTATACTGTCCATTCCACTGCTGTGATAGAAGTGTTAAAGTAATATTGACTTTTTAGTCACTTTGCTAATTACAATGTTAACTACCACATAGCACAATTTTACATTTCTCAACTAATATGTAATCAAATTTGAACTTTGTTCAGACCAAAAGAGAAGATTCGATATATTGAACTCTGTTTTCCTCTAAAGAGTAGAATAGTTTCTCCTCTAAAATACAACTCACTTACAATAGGAATTTAATAGTCCCTTTAATCTTATCTTTGTGACTGTTTATAATAGACAGCCTTTCCTCCTACTTCACAGGAAAAGTGAGAAAATCAAAATTGAAGTCCAATTTTTTGTTTCTATATACTCACACATATATACACTCAAAGCTATCTCTATCTTTTTACATCTTGTCTTAAATTGAGTCAAACATTTTGCTTCTTAGAACTAACATTTTTTCATTAAAACTTTCTCTTATAATTTATCCTCTATTATGTACCTTAAAATTTCTTTTTTCTCTTACATTTTTTTTTAGTTTATAAATATGACCAAAGCATCTTTATCTCAAATATCTCCCCAACTTTAAGAACTCTTCTTGATGTACATAAAAAATATTTTAACCTACAGTTATGAAAATAGTGTTTTACCACAATACTAATTGATTGTCAAGGCATACATAGTAAAATATGCACTTAATCTAAGATTCAAAGAACCTTGGAAAATCATTAATATAAAAAAAGATAAGAAAAAATGACTATTTGGAAAGCACATGTTTAAAACCATTTAAAAAATAAAATATTAGGTGGATAAAGAATTAGGTAAATAGAGGAAAATGCATATGTGAATATATACACATATTCTTAGTTTAGAGAAAAACTTAAAAGTAATAACTCAAAGAGAAATTCCTTTAAAAAAATTACATATACTTTTCAATACAAACTTTCCTGAAGCAGAAGATGCTATACTGAAAGTTAAAAGAATTTTTGAAAAGGAATGAAAAAATTATTCTGTCAGTTCATTTTCCATGATTAATGCCTCATTTATCAACTGGCAGAATGTATTTGTATGTGTGCATGTTTACAAAGTTGCAACTTAATATATTTTTCTATTTTATTAATGCTGACTATGTGAATGATTGATCTTAAAATGAATAGAGGTTTATCACTGGAGAAGTTTTCCTAACATATTATTTATTTAATCTGACCCTGTATGCTATATTTCATTGATATTTAATGAAAGAATTGGTTCAAGAGGGGAAAAAAAACCAAAAACCTTGAAAATCTTTATACCCGAAATAGTTTATTATTTCATATATGTCTAATAATATTATGATATAAAACTATTTTGAACAACTCCTGGGTATAGGGAATAAGGCTACTGAGGGAAATGTTATGTAACTTATGTGAATGGAATTATGTACCATCTCAGACATATACAATATTTGATATGCCTGTGGTTTTCCTTGACTTAGAATGATTATATAATTTAATTTATTTTTGTCAACTTCTAAAATTTATTAGAGAACTGATACAACTGTCACATATTATTTTTATTTAGAGTGCTTTGTTTACTGAATGAAATGTCAGAATTTTTCTGAACACTCCAAAAAGATCTGCTTTGTTATTCAATAAATAATGTGAACTTTAATGTTATCTGCATGAAAGAAATTGTCACTTCGTCTTTTATCTAGATCAAAATTGTGCATGAAATAGAGGCAATATTTTTCTAGGGATAGTATCTCTCCCAGTAATAATCTGTTTTATACATCACAATAATAGCAGGAATAGACCTTCTATATGACTTCTTTTGAGATGCTTTTTCTATGATCAAACATCAGTCACAAAGGTGATCAATTTTCTAAAAAATAAACCACCAGCCATAAAATGTGATATTTCATTTATAATAATTCATCAATTCATGAGCACAAGATTGTAAGTCAAGCACTATTCCAATGTATTGGAAATAGAGCAGTCAAGAATATTGACAAAAATCCATAACTTTGTGATATTTAAATTCTAATGGGGCAGGCACAAATATTAAACAATATATACAGTGTATCAGCTATTTTTTAAAAAAGGTAGTAAGTAAGGATAGCTGATGATGGGATAGGAAAAGAGAAGTAACTTTAAGTAGGATAGTCAAGGAAGGTCTCATTTAAAATAAGACATCTGAGCAAATACTTGAAGGGAGTGAGAGAGCAGGCCATGAATGAAAGTGCTTCAGTGGAGTGAGAGCAACTGCAGAGAGTCTTAAGCCAAAACAAACAAGCAAACAAGCAAAAAAGAAGTAAACAAAACGTATATCTGATATGTTCACAGAACAAACAAAAAAAATTCTCTGGGAAAGAGTGGAGTCTCAATAAGGTAAACATGAGGTCATCAGGCTTATAGGATAAAGAGATGATTGGACTGTGACGATCATTCTATGTTAGATGTAAGAAGGCTGAAGGGTTTAAGCAGAGGAATTACACAATCGGGATTGTTTATATCACTCTGGTTACTCTGTTGAGAGAATAAAGTACAAAGAAGAGGGACAAGATTAGAGATAATACAATAGTCCCCAAGAAAGATGATGGTGACTTGGACCAAGGTGAACCATAGAAGACAGTGAGAAAGAGTTACCATCTGGATATTTTAAAACTATGTTGATTGATCAGATATAGTTTCAAAAATTGTGGGATTAAAGTTAATTAGAAATGGCCTCTGGTCAAGATGGTGGCAAATGCTGCAAGGTCAAAATTACAGCTAAACCACAGAACAACCATCCATCAGAACTACCTGAAATTTAGCTGAACAGAAATCCTACAACTGAGGATATAAAGAAGAAGCCGCATCAAGACTGGCAGGATGGACAGAGACACTAAATGGGCTGGTCCTACACCCACGTGTGGCAGATAAAATTTGGGAGGGATATCTCAGATGTGGGAGTCTCCCCAAGGAGCAAGAGGTCCCAGCCCACACCAGGACCCCCAGCTCAGGGTTCCAGTGCCAGGAAGAGAAGTCCCCGTAACTTCTAGGTATAAAAACTAGCAGAGATTGTGGCTGAGTGAGACGGACGACTTCTAGAGTCCCAGGTGTTCTTTTTAAAGGGCCCACACACAGACTCATTCAAAATCACTCATTCTGAGCACTAGGCAGCACTCAAAAGGCACCAGGAACATATGGGGAGGAACTGAATTGCCTGGCATCAGGAGGAGAGCTGAAGGGGCAGCTTATTCCCAGAGAAAAGTGCTAGCAGAGGCCATTGTTCCTTTAGTGAGCACTCCCAGGCACAGAGCCAGCAGGTGGGCACCATATCTGAGTCTCCATTGACCTGGCTATCACTGTATGCCCGCCCTGTTGATTTCCTGAGAACATACCACACCCAACTTGCAGGCCCATCCAAACTGTTTCCAGTGACTTTTCTACAGTAATGGCCCATCTTGACTTATGCTTCAGACTTTCTTAAAATCTCTCAAACAGACAGCATCTGGCCTCGCATGTCCCATACCTCTCACTAAGTGATACAAGGCCTGGCACTAGCAGTTGGGGGCCTTGGTACACAGCTTGGCCTCTCCTAGGAACCTCCAAGCCTAGCACAGGTAGCAGCCACCTGCAGATCTCTTTGTAGCTCATGCTGGGTGGCCCTGGGCAGAACACAGGAGGCAGCTGACCTTGGCCTGCACCTCCCAGTGGGCCCAAAGACAGTACACCCAGTGGACAGTTTCAGATCTCATCGAAGCACCACTCAACCATCTCCACAAGCAACATATTCAAGGGGCAGATGCAGCAGGAACCAGAGCTCCGCTGAAGTAAATCCTGTGCTATGGTGTGGGCCCTTGCACAGCTGATCCTCAACAGTGGTCTCAGCCAGTCCTTTGGTGTGATGGTAGATCCCTCCCATTGATGTGTCAACAGCAATCAAAGCTCAACTACAACTGGAGGGTGTACATAGCCCACACGGGGGAGAGAGGGTTGCATCTGGAATACCCAGCTGAGGTGACCTGGGAGGCTGTGCCACTGGACTCTAAAGGCACCTACTAAATTAGGCCACTCTACCAAGCCCAGGAGATGTAGCAACTTTACCTAATACATGGAAACAAACACAGAGAGTCTGCCAAATTTAAAAGACAAAACAACATGTCCCAAATGAAGAAACAGAACAAAACTCCCCAAAAAGAATTAAACAAAATGGAGACAAGCAACCTACTAGATGTCTCCATTTCAAACACTGGTTATAAGGATGCTTAATGAGCTCAACGGATGAATAGATAAACTTAGTAAGAACTTCGACAAAGAAAAAGGAAACATGAAAACAGAACTAGAAACATGAAGAACCAGTCAGAAATGAAGAATACACTAACTGAAATGAAGAACACATTATAGGGAATCAACAGTGGAGTAGATTAAGCAGAGGGTCAAATCATAGATTTGGAAGATAAGGAAACAGAAAACACCCAACCAGAACAGCACAAAGGAAAAAATGTGGACAGCATAAGGAGCCTCTGGGACAACTTCGAGCGTACCAACATTCACATCATGGGGGTGTCAGAAAGAGAAGAGAGAGAGCAAGGAATTGAAAACCTATGCAAAAAAATAATGACAGAAAGCCTCTCTAACCTGGTGAAGGAGATAGATGTATAAGTCTAAAAAGCACAAAGAGTCCCAAACCAGATGAACCCAAAGAGGCCCACACCAAGACACAGCATAATTAAAATGCTAAAGTTTAAAGACAAAAAGAGAATCTTAAAAACAGCAAAAGAAAAGCAGTTAGTTACCTATAAGGGAGCTCCCATAAGACACAACTGATTTCTCAAAAGAAATTTTGCAGACCAGAAGGGATTGGCACAAAATATTAAAAGTGGTGAAAAGCAAGGGCCTACAACCAAAATTACTCTACCTAGCAAAGCTAGGCATTAAATAGATATGAATCTATTTAATGATATCATTCTCCTTTCCCATCAGTATTTTTACATTATCATTATATAAAGGTTTTCACTCTGCTAAATCACTAACATCTTTACACTTCTTCTATATTAAGAATTATACATATAAATTTTACCTTGGGTGTCATTAATATTGTTGCCTAAATCAGCTACTAAAATTTTAAGTCATGGTTTATTACCACAATTGGCATTACCACTTATGAGATAAGTTTCAGAAATAAGTATTTTGGAAAGGTTTTCTAGATCTGTGTTTGGAAACTATTGTTCTGAATCGCAGTGTGAAGATATTTAAGTTGAAACTAAAGAGCATGTTTATGTTAATATGACATTATGTCAACAAGGTATTTTAAAACCCTTATTGCTAGTTCCTATTTTTTCCCCAAGCAGGTTGTATAGTGGTTGTATGTTGTGAGAGGAATGAATTTATCCTCAGTGTTCCTTATCCAACTTGTCCTTACTCCAATAAAAGCAGCTATCTTTGGATTTATTTATATTCATTTATAATTCACACATGTATTTCACCAATAGTATTGGTTCCTACACTCATTATAGGCTCTAGATAAAGAGCAGTAAGCAAAACAGGAAGAGCTTTTTCTCTCATGGAACTTGTAGTTTGATTATAAGAGGCAGGAAACAAACATAAAAAAAAAATCTAATAATTACATGATGTATCAGAGAGTGATAAGGACTATGAAGAAGAGTCATCCTCCAATAACACTTAATAGTTGGTAGAAAAATGCCACCATTTAATGATAATAGAATGGCTTTTGAACTCTGAAAGGCATAGGCATCAAAAGTTCTTCCTTCTCTTTGTATATTTTACTATTTTAGCTGAAAATATTCACAAAATCTTAAGGATTACAATTTGAGAAGAAAAACATTATGACTGTATTTCACAATTTATAAACACAGTGGCAATTTTCAAATGTAATATTAAACTGAAACTTGCTTTAAAATGACATAGTAAACATAGTACTAGATTGCTAGAACTACAATAAATTCTACAATTTGGGGGATATGGTTATTTTACATATAGTTTAAACAAGTTTATTTGTTCACTTGCGCTGCCATAACAAAGTACAATAGACTGGGTGGCTTATAAAACAGAAGATGAAGGTGTTGACTGGAGGGTCTGTTTATTCTGAGGCCTTCTGTTTGGATTGCAGGTACACACCTTTTTGCTGTGTCTTCATCTGGTCATCTCTTGGCCTGTGTGTCTGTATCCTAATAGCTTTTTCTGATAACATCTGTCAGATTGAATTAGGACCCACCCTAAATGACCTCATTTTAACAATCATCTATAAAGGCCTTATCTCCAAATAAAATCTCATTGTAGGGCTCTAGGGATTAAGGTTTCTACATATGAATGAGTAGAGAGAAGGTTATTCTTAGTATCTCCCTCTAATTCTCCCTCTCTCTTTCCAACTCCCTCTCCATATATAGATATAAATATAGATATAGGTAAAAATAGATATGAATATAGGCATGTTATATGTATAGGTGTTGCTATAAATTTAGAGAAATATATGATATAGATTTGAATATAGACATAGACATATAAGCCATATTAATTTTTTGAACTACTTGAAAGTACTGTTTTATTTTTAATTTTTTGTTAGTTATTGGTTTTAGAGAGAGAGGAAGGAAGAGGGAGAGAGAGCTAGAAACATCAATGAGAGAGAACATCGATTGGCCACCTCCTGCATGCCCCCCACTGGGGATTTGTTCCACAATGTGGGCATGTGCCCTGACCAGGAATCGAACCGGCAACCTCTTGGTGCATGGGTTGACGCTCAACCACTGAGCCACACCAGCAGGGCTTGAAAGTACATTTTAATCATCATGTTTCTTTACCTTTAAATATTACGGTGTATAATTCTTAAGAACAAGGGCATTATCTTACGTAACTACACTACAGTGATATACTTCAGGCAATTTAATATTGATAAAATATGATTACATAATACAATTTATATGTTATTTTTCCCTCTGATCCAGGACCCAATACGAATGCATTTAATTTAATTACCCTTTTTAGTCTTTTTAAAATTTGGAACTAAATAAACATCTTGATTTCAGTTTTGCAGATGGATTTATTTCTCTGCACACTATTCTGAAATTTAGCAATAAGCATTCTGTCTCAAGTGAAAATCTCTCCAGTTTTTACACATTTGAAAACCATCTTAGATTTCCATTGTTGATGTACATATGTTTTTAAAGTATATTACTTATGTCTTTTCATTTAGAAATAAAAGATTGAGAAAGAGTTCTATGTCTGTGTTCTAGAAATCATATTTCTTGAAAATAGTCATCAATGATTATTCTAAATTATGTAGTAGATTGCTACATAATTTAGAATATTTATAAGAATGACAATTAATCATAATCAATCACATATTTTGTCAAATCTGTTAACAAAGAAATGCCAATGAGTTGCTAAGAATATTTTTTCTACAAGTCAAGTATCTGCAATGTTTTCCTGAATGTCTTTGTGTTAAAACTTCTTTAGAATGTAATGTAGTATGTAAAAGAATATTTATTGAAGGTCTCATATTATATAGGGATCATTTTTCTCTCATATAAAATATAAATGATTGATCTGGGTCCATGTTATTTTAAAACTAAATCTTTTTTCAAAAAGTATTAGATTCAAGTTTAACTGCAATCAAGCAAAATTAAATTTTAGTAGAATATTTAGTCACATTTGATAGCCTGAAATAAAGTGATTTGTTTAAAGTAGGAGTTTTCTTAAACTAAGGTAAATTTTAACAGAAAAGCAGTAAATTTTAACAGAAAAACAGCCAGAAGTCTGAAAATATGGGATTACAGAACTTACATTTCATGGTTTTCCCTTCAACTACTGCTATTGTTACAGGAGAGGAGAGGGGCTCATCTCCTGAGGTTGCTCATGGGGGTGGGGTTCTTGGGGTACTGCTGGAATCATAATTTCTGGAGGCCCCCACAGGAGGATGAGGTATAGTAGAAACCTTTATTTCTGTGGAGTTAAATCCCTGAGTTTTCAGGGTCCCATTTCCCTTTTTAGTGATAGCAGAAGTATAGCTGGGGCTTTACCAGCACTAGAATCAGAGCCAGTGTCCAGAGTTTCCTTTCCATGTTGGAGCTGGTTCAGTCTAGCATCAGGCTAGCTTAGGTTGTATTTTCAGCTGTAGTCCATTGCATGTGGGGTCCGCATGGCAGTGGCCCATATGGGTGAATGCAAGGAAGCAGGAGCAAAAGAGCCCCATGAACCAAGAGGAACCAAGGACACAATAGAGAGAATGCCTTTGTTTAGGAGAGTGTGTATTCCCAAACTTTCCTGCTCTTGCAATGGCCACACCCATTCTGGCCAATCATCTTTGTCCCCAGGTTTGATTGACAGGAAAGTATCTTCCCTAGTCTCTCCAACTTTACTGGGCATGTGTCTATCTTCTGTGGGGAGTGTGAAATTGCAGCTTCCTGGCAAAGCTGCTCAAATTACATGCCTATAGTGTCTGGCCTTTCCCTCTACTCTTTTTCTATTATTAATAACTAGCTAATTACAACAGTATCACTACCATGTTGTCCACACACAGACACACTACAAAATATAATGGACTTATCTTGCCTCTGATACATTAGTCTTGACAAGAAACATACTAAGATGTGGGCATTACTGACCCATGGGAACTTTCAGAGTAAAATATGTATTTTTACAAATGTATATATTCTTTTCAAAATCGAAACTCCATTAGATGAATCTTGATTTTAAAGCCCTCAGAAAACACTTTTTTAAATGAAGTATATCTAAAAATATACTTTGAAATATAACATTTTGAAATATAACAATGGAGACTCTAGTTTTCCGAAATCAGCAAAAAATCTATTTAGTATATATACACATATATAAATTAATCGTTTCATTTATAACTATATCAAAGCTATATTTAAAATAGTATTTACAGTTAAGATTTATCAAGATAAACGCTTATATTTTATTTTTTCTCAGAATTCAATCAGATAATGAGATGATAAAAAATGATGCAAAAAGAAGGAATACTGGCACAAAATTTAGTGTATTGTGAGAATTTAGTCAATTGGCCTACCTTGATAAGCAAGACAAAGGCTATACTTTCCCTCTAAATCCCATCCATCTAAACTATTGAAAGAACAAAATCCATTTGTTTCCTGAATTTTAAAAGGTTTTTATGTTGAAGAACAGCTCCTTATAAAAATGTCCACCACCCAGAAAGAGAGGAACATATTTTGTCATAGTTGCAAAAAATATGTCTCTAGAGAGAAATTAATAGAGGATCAAGAATTTAAGAGAGATCATCATTCACATGTAACAATTAACTTCATTTGAGATTAGGATTGATAAAGAGCAATAAGGAGAGGGTTTCCAATATCCCTTGCTGACTAACTCTCCTTAATCATGAGCATCTTAAAAATGAAGTGTGCACTGATTACTTTAAACCCATAAAAAAATGACAATATTTTTACAGATACTATATACATATGATAATTTCTAAAACACATATGTGAATTTATATGTGGATCTCTAAAACAGTAAACTAGACTATAAACATTTTTATAACTCATTATGTTTGTCACCTGTAAGATTGGCTATTTACTGAGAAAAAGTATTTGCAATAGTCTGAACAACAATGCTAACCAATTGTACTGCTTCTATATTAAATCAAAATTTTAATAGTGTTTATGTCTCCGTGTTATACTACACATGGAGTACCACACATTTGTATTAGAAAAGTATATACTTACTTACAAATGTTTTTATATTCAAAATATTAATTGTTTTTAGATACTTATGTTGGTATAGTTTACCATTTATAAATCAGATTAATATGGAAAAATATAAAGCTTTATGTGCACTTTTTGGGGAAAATACTTTTTTTGACATTCTATATTATTTTATATTAGTTTCAGGTGTAGAGCAGAGTAGTTAGACAATTATATACTTTACAAAGTGTTCCTGCCAATAGTTCAAGAACTCATCTGGCACCCTACACAGTTATTAGAATATTATTGACTATATTCTCTGTGCTGTACTTTACATCCCTGTGACTATTTACAACTAGCTATTAGTATTTCTTAACGCCTTCACCTTTTTCTCTCAGCCCCCTCAGACCTCTTCCCATTGGGCAACCTTCAGTTTGTTTATTGCATCTATGAGTCTGTTTTTGTGTTGTTTGTTTATTGTGCTCTTTAGATTCCACATATAAGTGCAAACATATGGTATTTATCATTTTCTGTCTGACTTATTTCAATTGGCATAATACCCTCTAGGTCCACCATGTTGTCAAAAATGGTTAGATTGTATACTGTTTTATGGCTGAGTAATATTCCATTGCATATATTACCCCATTTCTTTATCCACTCATCTCTTGATGGCATGTGGGTTGCTTCCATATCCTGGCTATTGTAAAAACACTGCAATGAACATAGGGGTGCATATATCTTTCCAAATTAGTGTTTTGGGTTTCTTCAGATATATACCCAAAAGTGGAATTGCTGGGTAATAAGTTAGTTTCTATTTTTAAAGTTTTGACGAACCTTCATACTGCTTTCCATAGCCGCTTTGCATTCCCTCCAGTAGTGCATGAGGGTTCCCTTTTCTCCATATCCTCACCAACATTTGTTTGTTGATTTTTTTTGTTGTTTGTTGATTTATTGAGGGAAAAAGAACTGAAGTGGTCATTTCCAAGGCATCTTTGGTCAACAATGACACTGCACACAGTTGGTGTTAAATGCCTCTCACTCACATAAATGGGTGTTTCTATTTTATATGGAGCTATTCTATGGTTAACCTCACTTCGGTTCTATCAGAGAAACAGACATAGAAAAAGGCATTCAATTTCCTCGAACATGCTATTCACTTTGATTGTTTTAATCCCCTGTAATATCTTTACCAATATAGAACTGAATGTATCTATTCGGTTTGCTTTCAGATGCATACTAAAGATAAACTGGCCACATTTGTATTAACTAGCCCCTGAATAAGCTTTTCAGATTAACCAAGAAAAAATATCTGTTGTATAAAATGAATTCCTTTTAGAAGACTGAGCTTTAGTGATATTTTATTGATGAGTGGAGAGTTACTCCCTTTTAATTTAAAAAAGATCCCTGTAATTGTTAAAGATAACTATACCCACAGATATTTATAATGTTGTATGACTTATAGTACTGCATTTATCTTTAAATTGTTATATGAATATATTACATAAAATAATTGAGAATATGAGAGAGACTCTTTTGCAAGATTGCTATGCAAATAACCCAATTTCACAAAAGCTTTTCCAGTCACCAGAAATTGCTTACTTCAAAGGTCATGAATGGTATGAGTTAATGTCAAATGGCCTCAAGTTACTCCTCTTTTTAATCTAATGTTCAAGTTTCAATCAGGTTTATTTCCTTGATCCCCTCCTACCAATACTATGTGTTTCTCGCTATCACTAGTCCAAGTTCTACTCCTTTGATATAGATTCTTTATTGAGCTGCTACAATTTCATATCTCAAATCATTTAAACAATTTTTGTTTGCTAAAAAATTACATGATTGCCTGCCTGAGATTTCATTCTTTTCCTAAATTCCTATTTCAACTAATAGATTTATTCCCTCCAACAGTCTTCATTTAATTGATCTGCAAATTCCATTGATGCTCACCCTCCTAAGCCTTTACTGCTTTCCTAAATTCCTATTTTAACTAATGAAATTAGTCCCTCCAACAAGCTTCAGTACCTGATCTGCACATTTCACTGAGGTTCTCTGGAAAATGCTGATTCTGTCCAAATTTTAATTGTACTTCTGTTGTCATGATTCCCTTACTGTTCATTGCTAGTGTAACAGTTAATTCTATGGGTGTTTTCTATACAAATATATATTGACTGGGCTATGAGATGGCCAGTTACTTTATTAAACCTTATTATGGGTATGTCTGTGAGGACATTTTAGGATAAGATTACCATTGAAAAGGTGGATTAAGTAAATCAGATTGTCCTCTCTCTTGTGAGGGGGCCCTCATGCAATCAGCTGAAGTCCTGAATTAAACAACAAGGCCAACGCTCCCATGAGAAGGGGGAACACCTGCCTGACTGCCTTGTGCTGGGCCATTAATCTTTTCCTGTTTTAGGATTCAAAAAAATATATAAATTCTTCTTGGGTCTTAGGTCTACTG
Organism: Tadarida brasiliensis; assembly: GCA_030848825.1. Lineage (NCBI taxonomy): Eukaryota > Metazoa > Chordata > Mammalia > Chiroptera > Molossidae > Tadarida > Tadarida brasiliensis. Next base: position 40,131,398 of record CM061257.1, on the reverse strand, counting down.
GCCTTTGGAACTTACATCATCAGCTCTCCCGAATCTCCAGCTGGCTGGCTGCAGATCTTGGGATTTCTCAGACTCCATAATATATGAGCCAATAACATATAAATCATCTATCTATCTATCTATCTATCTATCTATCTATCTATCTATCTATCATCTATCTATCATCTATCTATCATCTATAATCTATCATCTATCTGTCTATGCATCCATCCTATTGGTTATGTTTCCCTGGATAGCCCTGACTAATATAGCTAGTATTCTACATAATCTCTTACTTTGCCTCCCCGCCTATCATGCCTTTCTCTAATCCTTTCTCTGAACTGTGGCCTATATTTTTTTCTCATTCACATATTTGAATATTTTATTGTCTTGTGTGTATTTCTGGTTTTCTTTAAAATCATACACTGATATTATAACAATAAAATATTTGGATATTGAAACTTGGAATATTGTTACAGGATAATATCTTCTTTGTTTAAATTCATTTACCCATTTATTTATTCATTTGTTCAATGAATGTTTATTGCATGTTTACAATGTATCATGCACTGTGCTAGACAAATAGTTATAGTTATATACAAAGTAAAATTGCTTTCCTCATTGAATTTACATGTGGGGAGATAAACAATATAATGGTTAATAAATAAAACATATAATTTCAAGTATTAATTAATATTATAAAGAAAAAAATGTATAAAGAAATTGACTGCCATTTTAGATAAAGTTGGTGGGAAGGACCTTAATCAGAAAATGATAAGTGCGCCAAGATAGGATATAGTTATATGACTATCTGAGGAAAGAAAGATAATTCTAAGTACAGGTATAAGTGGCAAAAATGTCTTTTTGATTTATTATAAAGATAACACTAAAGAGCAGTGGGAATTTATGATCATTACACGTTTAAAAAGAGTCTTTGGGTGTTATATTTGGAAAAACAAAATAAATGTGGGCTCATTAAACTTCATATCTTCAAATCAGTTTCAGGTATATTATACAGCTCAATCTGCAAGGCCATATTTAGAAGAACACATAGGCAAGTGTCTTCATGATGTTAGTATAGCAAACACTTTCCTAAATAAGACAAAAAGGTACTCACTATAAATTTAGCTAGTGATACACATGACTATATGAAAATTAGGACTTATCAAAAGAAACCATCAAAATAATAGGGAAGCAAGATTTCGAGTCTGATAATTGTGACCCATAAAATAGCTCTCATATTCAGCGCATATAAACACTACTATAAATTAATCAGAAAACAATAGTCAGCTAAGAGAAAAATGGGAAGATAACTTAAATGGGCTTTTCACAATAGAGAAAATTCATATATCCAATAGCATATGACAGTGCTTAACTTCACTTGTAATTAGGAGAATGAAAATTTAAATCAGAATAATAGGTATCACTACACACTCACAAATACTATATGTCTGATTAAACTGTAGAGTAATATAATGCCAATGGGGTAGAAATTGACAGCATTTATTTGCATAACAGTTAAACCCATTTCCTCAAGTGAAATGCCCCATGTTTCACTAATTCAACTCTGTATTATATAACCTACAGTACTGTATATTTATGTGTGGCAGGTTAAATGTATAGAATGTTAATGACAGTATTATTCATAATAACATCACTGGAAACAAATCAAATGTTTGGGAGAAGCGTGGATCAATAATTTATGGTCTATCTATACAATGTTATAACCACAGTGAGAAAAAATATTTAAAAATACATATATCTATTAACAGTAATACAGATGAAATTTAAAAACATAATTCTGCCACCAAAAGCAAGAATAAAAGCAAAACAAAACCACATGTGGTGTGAATCTATCTAAAAAGATACCATTAAATTTGATTGTTTTTTTATACCTAATTACATAGGTGTTAGAACTATAAAGAAAAGCATGGGAGTGATTATCATAAACCTCAGAGTAGCAGTAATCACTAGGAAAGAGAAAAGAACTGTGACCAGGAGAACACATATGGGGGTTTTCTGAAGGTGCTGGCAGTACTCTATTCCTTAGCTGAATAATTGTTACATGAGTGCTAGTTTCATAATAATTAGTTAAAAGGTACATTTACGGCCTGGCTGGTTTGCTCAGTGGTTAGACCGTCAGCCCGTGGACAGAAGGGTCATGAGTTTAATTCCCAGTCAAGGGCACATACCTGAGTTGCAGGTTTGATCCCCAGCCCTGGCCAGTGTCATATGGGAGGCAACCAATCAATGTGTCTCTCTCACATTGATGTTTCTCTCTCTTTCTCTCCCTTCCTCCCTTCCACTTTTTCTAAAAATCAATGGAAAAATACCCTCGGGTGAGGATTAACAATAAATAAATAAATAAATAAACAAACAAACAAATAAATAAAATATGCATTTATGTTTTGAGGATTTAAAAAAAAATTTTTTTTCTCTATTGATTTCAGAGAGAGAGAAAAGAAGAGAGACAGAAACATCAATGAAAGAGAACATGGATCAGCCGCCTCCCTCATCCCCCCACCGGGACCTAGGCCCACAACCTGGGCATGTGCCCTGACGAAGATTTTTATGTATCCCACAATAAAGTATTACAAGTTGAATGTAAATGTCTCACCATGAGTGAAATGCGGTGCCATTAGATGGCCATGAGGAGAGAAATAATATGACTTTCCATTAACTTTAGCAATATTTATTAACCAACTGTAATGTTCTAATTGCTTGTTAAAAGTCCAGACAGACAATTAAAACTGTCAGAAATACCCACTCTAATGATATATACATGTATGTGAACATAACAGAATACATATGTAAATTATACAGTTTGCTACAAAATTCAAGATTGTATAATTGGGAGTAAATACAAGGTGGCGTTGCAATTTAAACAGGATGATCTGAAAAAGCCTTATTAAGTAGGTAGTATTTGAGCACATACTTAAAGGAAGAGAAGGAATTAGCCATGTGGTGTGTAGAGCCAACACAAAGACACTAATGTTGTGAATAGAACACTGTCTCCAAAATCTTAACTCCCAGTACCCATGAAAGTGAAATTATTTAGAAATAGAGTCTTTACATAGCGATTAAATTAAAAATCTCTAGAAGTTCATCCTGGGTGTAACATGGGCCCTAAATCTAATGGCTGGGTATTTTATGAGAGAGAAAAGGGAGATTTGGAACACCAAGACACACGGGCAAAAGGCTGTGTGAAGATACAGGCAGACAATGGAGCTGTGTACCTCCAGCTGAAGGATGCCTGGAATCCCCAGAAGCTGGAAGAGGCCAGGAAAGATCTTCCCTAGAAAATTCTGAGTGAGCGAAACCCTCAGTTTTGACATCTCAATTTTGGACATCTGACCTCTACATTGTGAGGGAGTTGATTCCGTTTGAAGCCACCAAATTTTACGTAATTTTTTATAGCAGTCCTAGGAAACCAATACAAGCAACATGCTGGAAATGTCAATGTTATTCTTCCTTAGTTTTCTTGATTTTTACTATTTGCTCGCTCTCTAGATGTTGAGGGTGGGGAGACTTTGATCTGTGAAAACTCATACATTTTTACATTACATTAAATATTGTTCTATACATATCTAAATCAGAAAAATATGAGGTCTGAGAACACTGGAATAGTTTCTTATATAATTTATTTATTATTTTAATAATTAAACATGATTTTATATAAAATTAAAAATTGAGGAAAACATACTGAATTTGTTTTAATTTTCCATAATTTAACCTAGCAGAGATAATCATTTTTCTATATTCTCTTCCATATTTTATACCCATATACTCAATAACAGAAGAGTAAACATACACTTTTAGTATCCTCCCTTTTAATGTAACTATGAACATTTTATTATATAATTAAGCAATCTACAAAACATGATTTTTAAATAGAAGCATAGTGCTTCATCCTTTGAATATAATAGTTTATTTAGTTAATCCTCTAGTACTGAAATTTAGTTTTATCTAGTAGTTCTCTATTATAAAAAATACTGTGATGTTACTTCTATATATAACTCATTGTACATATGCTTTATCATTTCTTTGCAATAAATGCTTAGATTGAGAATTATTTTATCAAAAGATATGAGTATTTTAAAGATCTTGTTTGTTTTTTAATCAAATAACTCTCTAGGAAATTTGTACCAATGAAAACTCACCCCAGGAATGCGTCATAAAGCAGTATGTAGTGCCCTGCTGGTGTGACTACTGGTTGAGCGTCGACCCATGCACCAAGAGGTCGCCAGTTCGATTCCCGGTCAAGGCACATGCCCAGGTTGTGGGCCCAATCCCCAGTGGGGGGCATGCAGGAGGTGGCCAATTGATGTTCTCTCTCTTCGATGTTTCTCTCTCTCCTTTCCTCTCTCTAAAATCAATAAGGAAAATTTATTTTAAAAAGCAGTATGTAGCGTTTTCAAGAATGGCCTTGCAGTCAGTTCAAATTCTGGCTGCATCACATCATCTTTCATTTTTGGGAGATAATTGACTATTCCATATTTTAATTTCTAAATTGTAGGAATAATGCAACTAATCACATAGAATAGTTTAGAGGCTTAAAAATAATTTATGTAAAACATTTTAACTCAATGCCCAGAACATGACTAATCTCTCAAAATTAGGATTCCAGAATATGCCTAAAATACTGTTGATTTGTTCCATGTATTACTGCCAGCGATCTGTGGTCTGGCTGCCCAGAGCTTGCCCATGGTCCTGCACCACGTCTTTCCACAGTATACGCTGAGAGCAATACTCTGCTAGACGTTTCCAGTTACTCTCAGGGGCCGCTGCAGTTACTCAGTTGGCATATTTTTTCTTAGAGTTTGTACCACCTACACAATATTGGCAGGAATTCTTTCAAAGTTGTGGTATGAAGATTATGAACTTGCCCAGATTCCAGCAATACAACATATCCCATATTTCACTTGGTTGCTACCTTGTATTACCCTTTTTCATATTAATCAGGTAATATATTGCCAACCATCCTGACATTTTCAGTAAATTTTTGCATAATTCCCATCCTCTGAATCTAGTCATTTTCACAGAGCAGATAATTCAGTATTTTACTGCATAAATAAATATCAGGAAGTATTTTCACATATTTAGAAAACTATGACTACTGTCTGTTTTTCAATATTGCATGCCATATAGGCCAAATGACTGATATTTTGCAGTGATAAAAATAAGTACTTCACATAAATTGATACATAAAGCTATATTTTTTCTGATAAATACATTATTATAATTAATATACTAAGACAAATACGGAACATCCACATTTACAGAAGAGTCAAAAATGGTGTTTTCTATATGCTTGAAACATTTTCCAAAGAGGCAGGAAAAGTAATACCTGATTTTAATGAGCAAATAATAAGCAGATATTTCTTAATATCTTATGGTTTAGCCAGGACGTGTTGGATAACACATGCTGAAATCCAAAAAGAAGATGAGACTTTTACCTGCTCAATGATGGTGCTCTTAGTCCAACACATTAAAAATAAACAAACAAAACTCCAAAGCAATCTGTTCCCTTTCATGAACAAGTACACAAACTTAAAATACATTTGATAAACAAGAAAAATTATTTGTGATTAATTGGAAGTTGTAATAACAAAGCAGATTAAGTGTACCTAGAAGTACCAACCATTATACATACATATATTGAAATTCGAACAGCAACTGTTTTCATGTTCTTAGCAAAGCAAAAGTCCCAACTTAATGTATAAACTTCTCCACACAATGCTTTTCAGAATCTTAAAGTACTGTCCCCATAACAATCTCGATGATATAAAATGATATAAAACAAAGTAAAAAAAAAAAAAAAAAAGCTGAAAAGAAAGTGAGCAAAGTCAGAACGGCTTTCATTGGGTTTTCCTTAAAGGGAGTGGAGACAAGGCGTGGACAGTCCTGAAGTGCATTGCGTGCTGTCCCCGGTGGGACTGAGCCACAGCTGCCTACAGAATAAACAGCTCACTAACACACTCTAGAGCTCTCCCTCCTACCTCACTCACTCCCCACGCACTCGCTTCCACTCAATATCAACTTCCAGAAGAGTACTCTCATAGAGCAAACTTTCACCCCAAAACACACACACAAGAAAATAGTATATTAGATTAATAAGTGGAGGGAACAAAAGGCTTGAAAGGACGGACAGGCTCAGAAGTCATTCATTCTGTCTTTACCAAAACATTGGAAGCTGTATACAAACGACACATGTATCTATGAACTAAAAAGTACCTAGTCAGTAGAATTAAGTTCTCCAATTGCATGCCCCTTCTCCCTAAATGTCTTTCTCCTTGAATATCTCTCCCCATGCCAGTCTGTCTCGATCCTCTGCATTTTTAAAATCCATTCTCAAATGTTATTTCCTCATCCTGCCGATTGGATGTTAAATACTAGCTTTTTGAATTGTATCTCTTTAGAAGACATCTTATTCAGCTCTGCAGCGCAAACTTGCATCATCCATTCATTTAACAACTACTTATAAAACCTTGACACCTGACAAGAATCAAGCCAGACTGTGGGGCCGAAGGATAAAAAAGCAGATGCAGCACATATTGTCATGGAGCTTACAGATTAATGAGGAAACAGATATTACCACACCTTTAATGCCATTTTTGAAAAAGAAATACAAAGTTCCATCCAATTAAGAAGGGACCAAATTTGTAAAATATTACATAATTTGTTTCTTCTTATCAATGACTGCTTTTTTCATCATCAAACTATTGTGTCATGCATATAATAGGTAATTAATAAATATTTGAAATAAAAGAAGTGTTAAGAGACTATAAATCAAGGTAAAAAAAAGTTACTGTATATTAAAGGTATTATTTGTTGTTTTTGTTTCTATCAATAACAAATGTAGACAGTTTTAGCTGATCAGCTTAAGTGTTTTTGCCGTGCTGAGTTTTGACTTTCAGCTGAGATGGTATAACAGAAATAGTTTTTGATTTTTAAGTTCTGTTTATGTGTAAATGTGCATTTATCGTGTGTACTACACTTCACATTTAGTATAGATTTTGCCATTGATTTTGTTTTTAGAAGTGGGCTATAGGAATTTCTGTGTAGAAAGCTAAACCACATGTGCAATTGAAAATGTTGCAGAGCCTCTACTGTGTTCCTCATTAGATCTTTGAATTAGAATTGAGTTTGTAGGCCTAGGTCAATACCTCCCATATGAGTAATTAGAAATGTTTGGAAAATAGGTCAGAGTCCCAGAGTCCAGCTGATATCATCCATCAAAATTATGTTTTCAGTTCTTTTTTATGTGTTATAAGAAATATGAGAATCAACACCTATAATGAGATTTCCACATATTAATAATAAAGGAAAAATAACCTGCTTGAAGATAGATTCTCCTGAGATCATTTTTGTTCATTGTCTTGTTTTCTATTTTCTAAGCTACAATATTAAAAAATGTACAAAGGTTTACTTCTTCTGGGAAGCTAGAAACAAGAGTATGTATCTATTGTCATAGTGCAATCACAGAGTGGTAGGAGCTGGAACGAAATGGTAATACTGGAAAGTAAAGAAAGAGGAAGTAAAGAGAAAATGTGAGCGGAGGCTCAACAACATTGGTGGCTTTTAGGGAAGGTGGGGAGCCTGGGAGAAATGAGGCTAGGAGTATCTAACCTTGGATGTCTTAGGAAATGATCATATACATTACCAATATCACTAATAAATAGCAAAAAGAGGATGGAAGGTAAGTAGAAGTTCAATATAAATTTAGCAAAACAGAAAACTAATTTATCAAAAAAGAATGCAATGCCAACATTATTTGGAGATGTGTCAGGGTACTTGTGCTATTTATCTGAAAGTTAGTAGGGGAATATATATATGGGTACAACATTATCAAATAATCAATTTAATGTCTATCTTAAACAGAGAGTTGTTGAATGGAGGCAAATTGATTTCCAAAGAAAAATTTTGAAATAATATAATAGTATCATGGCAGAATCTAAATAGGATTGTATTTTTTTCTCATAAATATTTTATTTATGATAGACATTTTACTTAGATTTTTAGTTCAGGTGTGAGTGTAGTGTATTAAATTTGAATACACTGATAAATTTCCCCAAAATGAAATATAATTAGAAGCAAATTATCTTTAGATGGAAGATAAAATGTCCTCAATTTAACAATTTATTAGTCTAAATACTTTAATATATAATTATGAATTATTTTAAAATGCCAGATATTGAGATAGATACCACCAGGATTGTGAGCCACTGGCTAGGCATGAGCCCAGTGAATTTGGAGCAATATTAACCACACTTCTGTGTCAGTTACGAATGTTAGTACACATAGTGGAGCTCTAGTCTACAGAAAGAGTTACAATAGTTCTGCAATACTTACCTTACACATCTCTACAAACATGCTGAATAGAAATACCACACTTTTCAATAATCTCAACCAAAACATAGTTGATATTTTAAACACAAAATATATTTTGAAGTTTAAATACTTTCTAAATGTTGTCCAATATATTTACCTTTATCTTGTTTATAATAAAGGAATCAAGACAATAAATATCACTTACATATGATCTCAAAAGGTAGAAACCTATCGCTTCTTGGCCTTTTGACTAAGATCAACTGTAGTATCTGTTCTTATCAGTTTAATATCTGATACATCCTAAAAAAAAAGAAAAAAAAGATAGAAACCAGTGGTATAGGGAAAAATACAACTATCATATTTCAAGAACTTTGTGCCATATGAATTATTTTATTAATTTAGTTTGAAAAGTTCTAGACAAAAATTACTATTTATGAAGTAAAACATTTTATGAATAAAGCTAATAAAAATGACATTGTTATGAGATACTGAGCTCTTTCAGTAAACAATCTTCATTGTTTTTTATCTGCTCAAATAAATATATTACATATGTATTTACTTTATAACCTGTATGAATATGAAGAAAGGAAAAACTCCCCATCATTCTTCAGATCTGTTAACATAAATTTCCATTTATAAAATGTCTCAAATACCTATTAGGATTTGGTATAGAAATATGTTGTTTTCAAAGAAAATTACACTCTAAAAATAAAATGACAAAACTTATCTTTTTCTCTGTTCATTTTCCTTAAGTGAATTGCATATAAATTCATAAAAACAATATCCATACCAAGTCATTGGGATGATTCCATCAGGATTATGCCTAAAAGACTCTCCTTTTTTTTTGGCTCTTTAATAAGCAGCTCTCTGTTATTTGACCATGAGAAAATGATAACAACCAGTAACCCATTATGTCTTTGTGTAGCTCGGCCCTGAGAAACCAGATGCACAAAGAGATTATTCCTTATTTGTACCTGGTTATGTAGAAATCAATTTATAAAATCATCCTTTTTTATTATTTTTGGATTTCTATATTATCTTACCATTAGTTGGTAAAAACAGTCAAATAAAATTGATAACATAAACCCTTCAATAACTACTTAGGGAATGATCTAAATATTTTTAATATCTTTTTTGTAATTGACACTAGCAAAGTGGTTTAAAATTTATCAGAGCATAACCGCTTCTCACTACTTCTACTACATGTGATTACAATAAGATCCTAATATCCCTGCTTCAGCCCATCCATAAGGCAAAAAGCAGAGAAAGTGATGCATTTTGCCTAGCTCAGGATTGGGGAATAGGTTAAAGAAATGTGACTAGTGTAATTACTTGCACTCTGAATTTCCACCATGCTGGATGCTTAATGTTTTGTGGTTGCTGTACTGAAATTCTTAACAATTTTATATTTAAATGTGTGTTTTGTAAGTAAATATAACAGGAAATGGAGCATAGGCTTGTGGTCTTGGAAATACCATCAGCATACATGAGTATCAGCATAAGGGAATATCAGCACAAGGGAGGTCGGTGATACACTGCTACTCTCTAAAACTGGGAGGAATGGGGCCCTGGCTGTAGGAATGGCCAGAGTTGAGCAAGTGTATTACTGCATAATGTGTTGGGACATGACAATGACTTTTCTTACCTCTGGCTGCCAGAAAGGTACTCTCAGTTTAGAGTGGGAGTGAGGCAGAAGAGTAAGACACTATGAAAACCCCTTAGCAAGTGGAATGAGGGAACTGAGACAGATAGCCAAGCAATTTACAGCCAAACACGGAAGGTCACCTCCCTAGAAATAACATCTAGGCCTCAGTTGTATTTCAGCTCCAGGCCCAGAAAAGCAAAACTAGGTTGGCAGATTGAAACTATATACTAAGTTTAAAAATCCAAACTCCTTAATTTTAGAATGCTTTGAAGTCCAAATATAAAATTTCTACTCAGTAATATTACTTATTGTATAAAAGACATGACATGAGTAACCACTATGCTGTACTCCTGAAATTAATATAATAGTGACTGTCAACTATAACTGAAAAAAATTTTAAAACAATTAAAGAAATAAGACATAATAATACTTAAAACAGCATACTTTTATTTCTTTTTTATTTTATTTTTAATTTTGTTGTTGGTAATCCTCACCAGAGGATATTATTCCATTTATTTTTTAGATAGAGTTGAAGAGAGGGAGGGAGAGAGAGAGAGAAACATTAATGTGAGAGAAACACATCAATTAGTTGCCTCCTGTATGACCTCAACTGGGGTCAGGGATTGAACCTGCAACCCCAGGTACTTGCCCTTGACCAAGAATTGAACCCATGATCCTTCGGTCCATGAGCCAACAATCAAACCTCTGAGCCAAACCAGCCAGGGTAAAACAGTATACTTTTATTATAAAATTCATTTTAATCTATTATTTGCATTCATTATAGATTACAGATAAAAAAAGAAATATATAGAACATAGAAATAAGGATGTATTAGTATAACTAGTACTAAGTATTTAGTTTTTCATAGTAAATATTATGTGTCTCACACCTTCTAAAAGACTCATGAAATCAATTAAAATTTATTTACCTTTTCCTCATATCCTTTCCACAAAGATAACTTACCTTCCAACCTCTCCTCAATAAGCATTTCACTTCTTCATTTTGTGAACCTTTCCTACTTGTGTGAATCTCAGTTTCTAAAACAGTTAGTACATGCTATTATCCTGAGGCCCATTCATTGTTTTTTGCTTCTACTCATGTCTACATTTTTGCTTTGTTATTTAATGTATTTTTTGTAATTTTTCTAATATTTCTATATTTCTTGACTTTTGTCCTTATATTATATACTTGTGGTCAATGAGAGTGCATTACCAAAAAAATTTTCCCATCAATGTCATATTTTCTCATGTCCAGGTACATTCTGTATCAATTTTAAGTTTATGGTCACAGCATTTGTCTGTAGAAAGTTGGACTAGGAGATAAGGACAAGATAGACATTTAAATAATTTATACTCAAAACAATAAATATCTAAATAACATCTTCCTTTGGGCTCATCCAGAAAATGATAAAGGTATCTGTTGTAGAAGACTTTTTTCCCCCAACCATATTACCAGTCACTGTTTGATCAGCATACACTTGAAGAACAGTGCATTATATGAAAAAAGAACACACATTTTTTGGCCACTTTTTACTGCATTTTTCTAAGATGCACTTTTTTCATTTATCATTCAGCAGTTAATAAAAGCAAAGAAAAAATGTTTTATATAACCGATACAGAAAATAACACTCCCCGTACCCCTCAAAAAAGACCTCTTTGAGATAAAATTCTAATTAAGTCATTAGAACTTTTTCTTGAAAATGAAAAACATAAAAATATGTATATATAGGATTGTATTTTTTTAAAAGAGATTATTTACTTATTTATTGTTCTCTATTAGCTTTAATTAAGAAAGAACTCTACAAAGTTTTCACAAAGAGGCCTATATTTCACATGAAGAACATGGGAGAACTCTAATGGATCAACACAGGTAAAAGTACCAAGAAAATGTACTCTTACTTTTTAAGGTAATTTTTATTGACTCTTTTTTTACCTGAAGGAAATCGCTTATTCTTCTAAGGTGAGTTTAAATATGTATATATTTGCCATTAAATAAACAAATTTAATTTTTTTCTCTAGTTTCAGGAAAAGAGCAGAATGAACACATTTTAGCAAGTATAAAGAGGGGGCATTGCTACCAAATATGCAAGCCAATGACCAAAATAAGGTACCTACATTATTTTAAACATTATATATATATGATTTTTTGCTGATGAGAACAAAACTGAAAGTCAGGTGGGTCCAGTGTTTTATCCATGCTTACACAGCATAAGTGGTAGCCAGATTCAAACACTAGAAAGACCTGACCTATTTTCATGTTTAAAAAAAAAAAAAATATATATATATATATATATATATATATATATATATATATATATATATACACACACACACACACACACACACACCCCAGAACAATTTACAAAAAGTTGTAAATGTCATGCTGAGAAAAATATGCTAATAGCTATAATTTGAAAACAGTGGTACACGTTTATCTTTAATCATAATTTAGGCATGATGAGAAAATTTTAATAATAAATAGAGTAAGTAGGGAGTTGCCGAAACAGTAAAATTTGAAGTGTGTCTTATCTTCAAAAAGCCCCCTACCAAGATTCCTTGGTGTCTGGCATTTTATCATTAGGCTATCATTCCTCATTCAGGAAGCCCTTCTTAGAAGGCATATATTACTTGCAAGACAATATGTTAAATCTCTAATATTTAGCTATGTTATAATTTTTGAGGTTGCTGCCCCCTATGAGAAGAGGCTTTAAGGAAGCCATGAGATGAGGAGGTACCCACATGAAAAGGAAAATCAGAAAAGACATTTGGGTAGCATTAAATACTGTCATTGCTTATTCCTCAGGATATCCTATCTAAATCTAAATGAAATGTAGTAGATCCCTACCACAAGGTATGATCCCTTACTCATAACAAAAATGCACTAAAGCATGCATTCTTAGTTCTAGATCCTGTAAAAATATCAAAACTATAGTAAGTTAATGGCTAATTTATGTCTCCTCTACTCAAGGATATCCTCTATACCTCTTCCGATGGCACATAATCATCAGTTCATCTGATTAACCTCCTGTAATCTCTAATGTATCTTCATTGATGAGAACAGGGCTTCCACAAGATGGATAACTAAAAGACTTGAAGAATACAAGCTGTTAAGCACAACATGTGTCTCATGCATATTTAGAGAAAACATTCTTTGCTTAATTACTATGAAGTATTGCATCTAACCAACTTTCAAAAGAAGCATTTTCTTAATTCATCTTCATAGCCCATAAATTCTGTTCTCCTCTTTGTGACAAAATGTACTGAAGAACTGTGGAGGAACATTTTATGTTTGCGTACTTGCTTATGCTTGAAGTTAGAAGCTAGGTACAAATGAAAGCCCACACTAAAATGATATGAAGGCCAGATAAGGGGATGACAACAGGCTATTATGAGGAGGCTGAAGGATGCTGCAAAGCATTTGACAACAAGTAACCAGATATCACTAACTATCTTAGATCGTGATGCATGGGGAAACCTCCCAGGAGCCAAAACACAAAATACTTTAGCACTTTGCAGAACAAAATCCTTAGCTGTGCTCACATCTAAAGAGTAAGTGTAGGGAGTGGTATAACAAGGCTCTTGATTATTGGAGCACATAAAACCAGACATTAACCTGGTCGTCAGGAAACACAGGTAGTTCTAAACTCCATAGAGACCTTAAAGGAAGCAAATTTGGGCCAATTCAAGTAAATTCATAAATCCAAGCAGTTGCATTTTAATGTAATCCCACCTAAATAAGGATCCTCAGAGAGTGTGAAAAAATGGTGACTGCAATAGATAATCCAGTTTTCCCCAAACTATCTGATCCAAATCAAGACTCTCATTTCTTCCACAATCATGGAATGGACACATTTAGGTGAGAGCTGAAAAGAAGCAGGGGATATAGTTGAGAAATATAAATGTCCCAACTCATCTTTAATTTGCAGGCAAGACCAATTTTTGCAATGCCAATTTTGATACTATGACAACTTTTTCCAATTCTACAGAACAAACCCTATGCTTCCTATATATTTTCAACTCTCAGGAATTTTGAAGTGACTTAGCTAGGTGATTCTGACTCAGGATTTCTTACAGGTTTCAGTCAAAATATCAGCCAAAGCTAAATACAGTCAGCTGAACCTTGATTGGAGCAGGCATATCTATTTCTAAGGTGATTCACTCACATGACTGAGTAGTTAATAATTGATGGTTGATTGTTATTTGGGAGCCTCAGTTCCTCCCAAGCATGGTGCTTGATTGTCTTTATAATCTGACAGCTGACTTCCTCAAAATGAGGGGAAAGAGAGAGAGAGAGAGGGAGAGAGAGAGAGAAACATGAACCAGGGAGAAGCGATTCTCTTTATGACCTATCATTACTTTTACCAGATTCTATTCATTAAATGAGTCATTAAATCCAAGCATATTCAAGGAGAGGGAGATCAAAGTCCATCTTTTGAAGAATGGAATAGCAAAGAATTTATGAACAAATTTTAAAACCAGCACACTCACGCATCAACAATGTATGTGTCCATTATCCATGCAACAAACATTAACAAAATATTCTATACCTTCAAACTCTGTACTAAATTTTTCTAAAATGCTAGCACATCATTGATATTTCCTCTCTTGGTCAATAAGAAAATTACAGTTTGCAATAAGAATGAACATCATTGTCTTTCAACTCGTCCCCAAAGTGTAACACAACACTAAAAATCCAGTTCAATAGTTGATTTGAATTCATTGTCCTGTGATATTTTGATACCAAAGGCAAGTTTCTTGTGCTCCAATGCTATCTCCTTCTGTTCCCTCTAGTGTTCCTATAATTCTGTTTTGGCCAGGATTAGTTTGTGTTTATTTCCCTTTGGAATAGCTCCCCAATCTCTACAAGCACATCAATAGATTCTCTGTGTTGACAACTCCTATTATCTCACTACCAGCTACTGCATCCACCTCTCAGTCTTATTGAAGGGCAATAAATAACTCTGGAAACATTAAAGCTTCTTGCCAACTGTTACTTTCAAAATACAATTAAGATAAAGAAAAAACTGTTTAAACAATCTGAAACCAAATAGGTTTGAACATTTAGGCACACTCTAGTTTTACTTAATGCCTAATAAAAATGATGTTTCGAATTCTAGAAGATGAATATATTTATTTATCCCCTGCCTCATTGTCCTTTAGTTGACCAACATTCTCACTAATTTTCAACTCTAGAAGGAATAGATTCTTCAAGAGTGGAGATGTTTACCAAAGAGGACATACAGATGGTCAATTCACATATGAAAAAATACTCAACATCACGGATCATCAGAGAAATGCAAATTGAAACCACAGTGAGGTATCACCCCACACCTGTCAGAATGGCTATCATCAATAAATCAACAAACAACAAGTGTTGGTAACTGTGTGGAGAAAAGGGGACCCTCACGCACTGTTAGTAGGAATGCAGATTGATGTAGCCATAGTGGAAAACAGAGATTCCTCAATAATTATTAAGATTCCTCAATAATTAAAAATGGAACTTCTTTATGACCCAGCAATTCCACTCCTTGGAATATATCCGAAGAAACCCGAAACATTGATTCGAAAAAATATATGCACCCCTATGTTCATTGCAGTGTTATTTACAATAGCCAAGATTTGGAAGTAGCCCAAGTGCCCATCAGTAGGTAAGTGAATAAAAAAGCTGTGGTGCATTTACACAGTGGAATACTACTTGGCGACAAAGCTAGTCAGAGAAGGAAAAATATCTTATGATTTCACTTATATGTGAAATCTGATGAACAAAATAAACTAACATACAAAATAGGAACAAACTCATAGATACAGAGAACAGACTGACAGCTGTTGTGGGGGAGGGTAGTTGGAGGGCTGAGTAAAAAGGGTGAAGTGATTAAGCAAAAATAAATAAATAAAAAACAAACTCAGACACAAACAATAGTATGGTGATTATCATCAGGAAAGTAGGGTGGGGGAGAAGAAGAGGGTAAAGGAGGGATAAGTTGTGACGAAATGAAACTTGACTTGGGGTTGTGAACACACAATACAATATACAGATGATGCATTATAGAACTGTACACCTGAAATCTATATAATTGTATTAAACAATGTCACCCCAATAAATTAAAAAAATTTTTTAAATAAAACTCTAATAAAAATTATAAAGAAAAAAGAGTGGAGATGTTTATAAAAGAGGTTCTCAGTGAGGGTTCCTAATGAATCTAATTGATTAACAGAAATAACTTAGTTCCAGTTGCCATATCCCAAAAACAAATATTCACTTCAGAAAATTTTTTTTAAAGCAAACAAGATAACAAACAAACATATTTTTCTTATGGCAAACAATTCATCCAAGGCCACAGTTCTTTGCTTGAATGGGAAATAGTCAACCTTTGGGAAAATCAGATCTTTTATTTCCTTTTGTAATACTCATTCAAATGTTTGTTACATTTATAGACATAGATAATAACTAAAGTGTAAGTGACCATTAGCCTAAGCTAAATCCAATGTCATGAGAATTCTATTTAACTTTTTCTTTTTAATTCTCACCCAAAGATATGTTTTTATTGATTTTAGAGAGAAAGGAATAGGGAGAGAGAGAGAAAGAAACATTGATGTGAGAGAGAAACACTGATTGGTTGCCTCCTTTACGTGCCCTGACCGGGGATCAAACACGCAACCTGGGTATGTGCCCTGACCAGGAACCAAGCCCTTGATGCTGCAGTGCAGAGGACGATGCTCCAACCAACCAACTGAGCCACTTTGGCCAGGGTGAGAATTCTGTTTAACTTTTTAGGAGACAATTACCTATATAAAAGTATTCTATACTGGTTTTTAAAACCTATATAAATAAGGACAAATCTCGAGATAATTCTTACAACATTCTCAAATTTATTTCCTTAGCTCTCTAAGAAAGTAAGGAGTTGGCCAATTAAAATAAGAATAATGTTTCCTGGGCCAGTTTCTTTCAGATGTACTGGTCACTAATCTAGCCATTCTGAACACACAGGTCAGGTACTTTTTCTAGTCCATATAAATATCAGTCATAATATTTTTAATTATAACTATTCATTATAAATTTAGGCAAGTACAGACTATAAAACACATATACTTGATTAGACAGAGCAGATGTGAGGATTGATATTTATTTTCGTGAATATGTCCTAAAATTCTTATGTCTCAAAGGCTGGCATACTCAGTACACACAAAATGCTAGATACTAACATATACAATGCTAAAGATTTCCTTTCCCAATTGATAAGATGTAGGAAGAAGAGCAATAAAAGGGGATCTCAAGATAATCACACAATCACTTTAGGAGAGACTCTCAGCTAGGTCTAATCCTGTCTAAATGGACCTGGAGGAATTAGTCACTTAAAATCATAAAGTCAGGCTCCCTTGAGTTGTATGAAATACTATGTACAGAGTTTTTCATCCTCTGCTTTTGCCATACCTTATATACAAATAATTTGTTAGAATTAGCTAAAATTAGAATGCTATTGTGAGCAATTTCTTCAAATTCCTTCTTAAGACGTTTTGCATTGTATAGGGCTGGACCAGGACATCTACTTCAGAGAAAATCACTAGCTTAAAGCTGTTAAATAACTTAAGCATAAAGATAGGTCACAGATACAGACAGGTAGATAGTGCAATAAATTTATCAAAGCAGCAGATAAATACATACATAAATGACTAGGTAGGCTGACAAATTCTCTCACATTATATATAGTTATAAACCATTAAATCTTCCTTATTAAAGTAGGAATAATGACTACAGAAAATGCATTTATTTATTTAATGACTTATTTAGTAAACAGTCATCACTTTCTTTGCATGTGCAGGGCTTTCTATTAGACAAAGAAATGCAGTGTTGAAGCAAAGGAATCAAATGTACTCTCTCCCATGGACATTGTCTTCTCATGAAAAAAGGGAAAAAAAAATGGTACACAGGCATGTGTGCAAACACACACATCCAGTGGTAAAATACAGATATTAAGTATATGATATGCATAGGTACAGGTATATTAAGAGTGTGTATATATAGTTGCATTAGGAGTATGATATATATGTGTATATGTATATTTGATTTATATGTACAAGGCACATGAACCTATATCATGATATATATCAGGCAGTAACAATTCCAATGAAGAAAAATAAAACAGTAAAAAAGAGAGTGAGTTTTCTGTGGGTTAGGGTTGCTATTTATATAGAAAAGTCAGAGAGAACTTTGTTATAATGTGATTTGATCACAGAAATGGGTAAAAGATATTTCAGATCCTACAGGAGGCCCATGGGTATAATGCTAAGGGCTTTGGCTTTTGTCCTGAGTAATATAGGAAGTCACTGGAGAGTTCTGAGAAGAAATATGACAGAGTGATTAAAAGCCACCTGGCTTCTGTGTGGAGAATAGACTACAGCAGCAATTTCCAACCTTTTTCATCTCGTGGCACACATAAACTAATTACTAAAACTCAGCAGCACACCAAAAAATATATTTTTTGCAGATCTGACAAAAATAGGTATAATTTTATTAATTTACACTGGATGACTATTGCTATGTTAACTGTTCTCATTTATTTTTCTTTTCTTTTTTTACAATCTAAGGGAAAAGAGGTCAGTGCCCTGACTAATAGTCAGATATTGCATGTTTTAAAAATTCTTGGGGCACACCTGATGAAAATCTCTGGATTACAGAGGAGAATGGGCAAACAGGGAAACAAGCTGGGAACCATTGTGATAAATCACCTAGCCAAGATATGCTGGCAACTTGGGGAAAGCAGTAGTCTTATGAATTTTGTATCTGTATGTTCTTTTTTAACGTCTAAAATCTTCACTGTACACTACTTTACAGCATCTCATTTTATATCACATGCCTTCCCTTTCACATCCTATTTCAAATCTATATACTAAGATCTTTCTGTCTCTATATAAAATTACTCAAAAGACTATTTGGAGATAAAAATGGAAGAAAAATGAAGATCATCTTTAATTCTAATGTATATATATGTACATGTACATTTGTATGATTTTGACCACCATAAATATAGAAATATTGTGTTCTGGGTTTTGCACATACATACATATATATTTATATATGTCTACTTATATTTAAATACTTTCTATCTTGTTTTTAAAAATAACATTTTGATTTCTACTATTTAATTATATTTATATCATTCTGTTATTTTTAAATATTATTTTATTCACCAAATATCTACGGAATGCCTACCGTAGAGAGTCTATTCTTGGCACTTGATTCATAGCAATTAACAAAACTTAAAAAAACAAAAACAAAAAACTCTACACACAGAGTTTATATTTCCATGCTAGAAAATGGCAAATGAAAAAATAACAACAGAATGTTAGAAAGTGATCATTGTCATTGGAAAAACAGAACTGTATAAAAATAATTCCAAATGAGGTTGAAGTAAGGTGTGGTATGTTGGTCAGAGTTGGCCTTTGTAAGAAAGGATTGCTGTTGTTGTTCTCATTATGAAGAGCCATTAGAATCTTTACATATAAATTTATGTCTAAAACTCAAATTTTTATTGGATATATTCCTAACAAGGAAATTAATGGGTTTAAGAGAAAGATTTTTTTAAGAATCTTTAGACATATGGCAAATAAATGTACAGAACTCTTTTTTTAAACCAACTAATGCACATACAAGCAGAGTTCGTTATTATTTCAATGTCCCTTGCTAACTACCAATACTTAACAAAAATGAAAATGTCCACTTCATTTTGTTTTTCAACTGCTAATATTGGCATTTTCATTTGTATTTTTTTAACTATATTGATAGTCCCCCCAAGATGTTGATTATTTCCATTTATTATTTATTAAAAGGACAACTGATTTCCCTGCTCACTTCTCACTTTTCCATTATATTTTATTTTTCTACTTTTGGTCTTCACATGGATGACCCCCCCTTTTTTGGGGGGGCTTTCTCTGAAGATTAAAATAAAGAATTTTTTTAGAATTTATTTTTTAGAACAGTTTTTTTTAGGTTTAAAACCATATTGAAAGGCAAGTTTAGAGATATCCCATATATAAACCATTCCTCACACATGCACTGCCTCCCCCATTATCACCATCACCCACTAGAAAGGTAATTTTATTTTACCAAGGATAAAACTACATTGATATATCAAAAATCATTTAAAGTCCATAGTTTACCTTAGGGTTCACTTTTGGTGTTTCACAGTCTATGGGTTTGAACAAAAGTATAATGATATTTATCCATCATTATAATATCATATAGAGTATTTTCACTGTTCTAAAAATTCTCTATACTCTGTCTATTAAGCTCTCCCTCTTGCATCACTTTTGCAATCACTGATCTTTTTTTGTCTGCACAGTTTTGCCTTTTCAAGAATGTCATGTAGTGCATTTAAGTTTGCTCCATGTGTTTTCGTGGCTTATCAGCTCATTTACTTTTAGTGCTGCATGATATTCCATTGTGTTGAAATCCCACAGTTTTTTTATCCATTGAGCGAGTGAAGGACATCTTGATTGCTTTCAAGTTTTGGCAATTATAAATAAGCTGCTATGAACAAGTGTGAGACGATTTTTGTTTGAACAAAAGTTTTTAGCTACTTTGGGTAAATACCAAGGAATGAAAGAGTAGTTTGTAAGAAATTGCCAAACTGTCTTACAAAGTGACTGCACCATTTTGCATTCCCACCAGCAATGAGTAAGATACGTTCCACATCCTTGACAGCATTTGGTGTTATCAGTGGTCTGGATTTTGGCCATCCTAATAGTTGTTTAGTGGTATCTCACTGTCATTTTAATTTGCATTTTCCTGATGACATATGATTGGAATATCTTTTCATATGCTTATTTGCCATCTGTATGTCTTTCTCGGTGAGGAGTCTTTTAAAGCCCTCAGCCCATATTTCAGTGGAGTTGTCTGTTTTCTTATTGTTGAGTTTTAAGTGTTCTTTGTAGATTGGAATAACAGTCCTTTATCTGAAGTGTCTTTTATAAATAATTTCTCCCATTCTGTGGCTTGTTTTCTTATTCTTTAGACATTGTCTTCTGAAGAGCAAAAGGTTTCAATTTCAACAAGACCAGTTACTAATTATTTCTTTCATGGATCATGCCTTTGGTGTTGTATCTAAAAATGTATCACCATACCGCCTGGCCCATGCGCCAAGAGGTCACTGAGTGTTGAGTGTCGACCCATGCACCAAGAGGTCTCTGGTTCGATTCCGGGTCAGGACACATGCCCAAGTTGTGGGCCAAATCCCCAGTGAGGGGCATGTAGGAGGCAGCCAATCGATGTTCTCTCTCATCGATGTTTCTCTCTCCCTCTCCCTTCCTCTTTCTCTAAAATCAATAAAGAAAAACAAAAAGAATTTTTAAAGTATCATCATACCCAAAATCATCTAGGTTTCCTCTTATGTTATCTTCTGGGAATTTTACAGCTGGCATTTTACATTTAGGTCTATGATTCATTTTGAGTTAACTTTTGTAAAGGGAATAAAGTCTGTATTTATATCTACTTCCTTGTATGTAGATATCCAGTTGCTCTAATACTGTTTATTAAAGAGACTATCTTTGTTCTGTTATTTTATCTTTGCATCTTTATGAAAGATTAGTTAACCATATGTATGTGAGACTTGTGGTTTCCCTATTTTGTTCCATTGATCGATTTTGTATTATTTTATCAATACCACACTGTCTTGTTTACTGAAGCTTCATAGTAAGTCTTTTTTTTTAAAATATTTTTTTCTTTATTGATTTTAGAAAGAAAGGAAGGGAAAGAGAGATAGAAACATTGATGAGAGATAACATCTATTGGCCGCCTCCTGCACACCCCTCACTGGGGATCAGGCCCACAACCTGGGCATGTGCCCTGACCGGGAATCAAACCGGTGACCTCTTGGTGCATGGGTTGATGCTCAACCACTGAGCCACACCAGGCGGGCCATAGTAAGTCTTGAAGATGGGTTGCATCAGTTCTCCAAATTTGTTCTTCTCCTTCAATATCATGTTGGCTACTTTGAATTTTTACCTCTTCATATAAACTTTAAAATCACTTTGTTAACATCCTCAAAATATTAGGGGGACCGGAAAGTAATGTCGTTAAAGTAATGCCATGTTAAGGGCGGAAGTAGAAGCAAATCCGTGTCAGAAAATCAAGGAACTGTCAAACACTCTTAATCAACTTTGGTCGACCATCCAGGAACATTTGCAGCAGATTGGTACAGTAAGCAGAGCAGGCGTTTGGGTCCTGCGTAATGTGTCCGAAGAAAACAAAGCTAACCGGTCCACCACATGCAACTTATTGCTTCAGTGGCACAATACAGAAGCGTTTTTTTGATCGCTTGATCACTGGAGATGAAAAATGGGTCCTCTATGATAATCCAAAATGCAAAAGGCAGTGGCTCTCTCCGAAAGAATCTCCACGAAGTACAGCTAAGCCAGGTTTACACCCCAAAAAGGCACTTTTGTGTGTTTGGTGGAGTATTCGCGGGATTGTTCATTTTGAAGTGCTGAAACCTGGACAAACTGAATGCAGACCTTTACTGTGAACAACTGGATCGAGTAAATCAATCTTTAATTGAAAAGTGCCCAGCGATTGTCACCAGAAAAGGCGTTATTCTGCAACACAATAATGTAAGACCGCACTGCGCAAGACGAACCCTGGAAAAAATTAATGAATTGTGGTGGGAGGTATTGCCTCACCCACCATACTTGCCCGATATTGTGCCATCGGATTTCCATTTATTCCGATTGCTACAACATTTTCTAAGTGGCAAAAAATTTGAAAATTTAGATGATGTTCAAAATGCCATCTCCAGATATTTTGCTCAAAAACCAATTGATTTTAATCGATCTGGCATTGAAAATTTGCACACTAGATGGCAAAAGTTTGTTGATAACGAAGGCGATTACATCATTGATTAAAAATAAAAACTTGTTAAAAATGTATCTGTTTGAATTTAATGTAAAAAAACGACATTACTTTCCAGTCCCCCTAATACTTGCTGGAATTTCATCAAATTGCATTGGATTTATAGATCAAGCTATGAAGAACTGATATCTTTACAATATTGAGTGTTCCTATCAGTGGATATGGATATTTCATATATTTAGTTATTTGATTTAGTAAGTCAGAATGTTGTAATTTGATTCATAAAGATCTTACACATATTTTGTTATATTTATACCTAAGTATTTTTGGGGGGGGATGTCAATATAAATTGTATTGTATTTTTTTAGATTGTTGAGGAAGTTCCCCTCTATTTCTAGTTTACTGAGAGTTTTTGTTATAAATGAATGGCTGGATTTTATCAAACACTTTTTTTCTACATTTATTGTTATGACCATATGATATTTTCTTCTTTAGCCTATTGATGTGAAGTATAACATTAATTAATTTTCAAATGTTGAAGCAGCCTTGCACCAAACCTGCGATAAATCCCACTTGGTTTTGGTGTATAATTCTTTCTATACTTTATTGGATTTGATTTGCTAATATTTTGTTGAGGATTTTGCACCTATGTTCATGAGAGATATTGGTCTGTAGTTTTCCTATAGTGTCTCTGTCTGGTTTTGGTATTAAGGTATTGCTAGCCTCATAGAATGAATTGAGAAGTGTTCCCTCTATTATCTCCTCTGAAAGAGATTGTAGAGAATTGTTATAATTTCTTCCTTAAATTTTGGGAAAATTCACCAGTGAACCAAACTGAGTCTGATACTATTTTGGAAAATTATTAATTATTAATTCAATTTAATTAATAGATATAGGCCTACTCAGATTCACTATTTCTTCTTGTGTAAGCTTTGGTAGATTATATCTCCCAAGGAATCAGTCCATTTGATGTAGGTTATCAAATTTGTGGGTATAAAGTTGTTCATAATATTATATATTCTTTTTTATACTCTTAAAAATACGTTTTTATTTTTGTTTGTTTGTTTTTGTTTTTTTCAGAGAGAGAAGGGAGAGAGAGATAGAAACATCAGTGTGAGAGAGAAACATCTACTGGCTGCCTCCTGCACAGCCCTTATGGGGATCAAGTTTGCAACCTGCACATGTGTCCTGACTGGGAATCGAACTGAGACCTCTCAGTCCATGGAACAATGCTCAACCCACTGAGCCACACTGGCCAGGCTCTTTTTTATACTTTTAATGTCCATGAAATTTATAGTGATGTCTTCTCTCTCTCTCTTCTTTTTTTCTGGTATTAGTAATTTGTTTTTTCTCTCCTTTAGTATTAAACTAACTTGAAGCTTATTAATTTTACTGATCTTTCAAATAACCAGCTTTTGTTTTGTTAATTTTCTCTATTGATTCCCTGCTTCAATTTAATTGACTTCTGTTTTAATTCTTATTATTTATTTTCTTCTGCTTACTTTTAATATGCCTTGCTTCTACTAGTGTCCTAATATAGATTTAATTATTGATACTTGATCTTTCTTCTTTTCCATTATATGTATTCAATGCTATTAATTTTTCACTAAACACTGCTTTTACTGCATTTCACACATTTTAATAAGTTTTACTTTCATATTCTTGTATTTCAAAATATTTTTAACTTTCTGTTGATATTTTTGACCCATATATTATCTAAAACTGGCTTTTGTTGTCGGTTTTGTTTGTTATTTTGGTTATCCTGGGATTTTTCCAAATGTTATGTTTCTGTTAATGACACCTAGTATAATTCCATTGTGGACTAAGAGCAGATATCGTATGATTTCTGTTCTTTTAAATTTTTTAATGTGCTTTATGGCCCAGAGTGTTGTCCATCTGGGTGAGTGTTACACGTGAGCTTGAGAAGAATGTGTATTCTATTGTTGGATGAAGTAGTCTACAAATGTCAATTATATCCAGTTGACTGTTGGTGCTCTTGAATTCGACTACATATTTACTGATCTGCTGCCCAATGAATTTATCCATTTTTGATAGAGGAATATTAAAGTCTCTGACTATAATTGTGAATTCATCCATTTTTCCTTGTAGTTCAATCAGTTTTTGCCATATAGTTTGACACTCTGCTGATAGGTGCACACACATTTTTTTCTTTTTTATTCTAAGGACTGCTCTGTGCAATTAATATAGCTACTTCTGCTTCTTTTGATTAGTTTACCATGACATATCTTTTTCTACTCCTTTTTTTTAAAGATCTATATGTGTCTTTATATTTAAAGTGGGTTTTTGGTAGAATATATATACTTGCTTCTTCCTTTTAGATTCACTCTGACTATATCTTTCAGTTGGTATATATTCAGACCACTGATATTTAAAGTGATTGATACAGTTGTATTAATAACTATCATATTTGTTACTGTTTTCTATTTGTTGTCCTTTCTTTTTGTTCACATTTTAACATTCCACATTTTTCCTGCCTTTTGTGGTTTTAAATAGACATTTTTATATGATTCCATTTTCTCTCCTTCCTTATCACATCAATCCTACATTAAAAAAAATGTTTTCTATTATTTGTTCTAAAGTTTGCAATATATTTACAACTAATTCAAGTCTACTTTTAAATAATATACTGCTTCACAGGTAGTGAAAGTACCTTGTAATAATGAAATATTCCTAATTTTTCCCTCCTGACCCTTGCATTATTACTAGTTTTTTCATTTTACTTATGTGTAAGCATATACATGTGCATAAGCATATATAAGTAAATATAATGTTGCTATTTTACCTTTACTTATTCCTTCTCAGTTGCTCTTACTTTATGTAGATCCTAGTTTCTGACATATCATTTTTCTTCTCTCTAAATAAATTATTTTAACATTTCTTTCAAGGCAGATGTACTGGCAACAAATTTCTTTATTTATTTACTTATTTATTTATTTATTTTTTCTGAGAAAGTCTTTATATCTCCTTCAATTTTGAAGGATAATTTTACAGGATATAGAAATGTAAACTGACATTTTTTTTCTTTCAACCCTTTAAATATTTCACTCAACTCCCCTTGCTTACATGATTTCTGAGGAGAAGTCAGATACAATTCTAATTTTGGCTATCTATTAATAAGGTGCCCTCCCCCCCATTTTCTTCTTTCCAGATGTTTTTCTTTATCATTTATTTTCTGTAGTTTGAATATGATATGTCTAGGTTTTGCATCAAGTAATTTTGAAAATCCACTTCACACTTTCAATAGTTTATATTAGTTTAAAATTTATTTTTTAGATCATCTAATCGGAAACTTTATTTTAAAATACTTCAAATGAATTCCAGGAAAACTATGATTTTCTAAATAAAACAACACAACTAGAGAAATGTACAATCTCTTGACATCTAGTTTATTATACTTTTCACTAAAAGCATGGTACAAAATGTAATTTACCATTTGAAAATAAAGTAGGAAACATGCAGAAAAGTATCATTTTACTTTATTTATCAGAGATGTTAAATAACAATCTCATAAATAGCTAAAGACCCCTTGCCTATTCTAGAAGTAAACTTTAATCTTCAATATAAATGTTAGTGTATAAAAATAGCTTGCAACATTATTTCATGTTATTCAGAAAATTTTTGTTTTCCTGAGATGCAATATCTTTGTACTCATAAATATTATAGGCATTAGTACATAATACTTTCATGTAAAAATACTGAGAAATATTTTATTGATAGTTACTAATTTTTATTAAAAATGTAATAAATAACCAGAACTATCATATTCTTCTATATGTATAAAGGTATAATACATACATTATTTGTACCATTCAATAGAATTGCATTTATTTTAGGATAGAGATGTTAATCTAAAAATAAAAATCTGCCCTGGCCAGTTTGGCTCAGCGGTTGGAGCGTTGGCCTGTGGACCAGAGAGTCCCAGGTTCGGTTCCCGCTAGGGGCACGTACCAAAAAAATAAAAAAATAAAAAATAAATAAATAAATATAAAAATCCAAAGGGAGAAACAACACATATTTCTTTGAGATTAAAAAAATAATAATAATCCCAATCCAGGGGTATAGATTCAGGCAGAAACCCAAATTATGTTCTGATGATGGGGTGAAGGCAAGGGTTTTTTAAGAAAGGGGGAGATAATTTCATGAATAGATGGAAATAATTTGTATTGGTGCTAATAAGTTGTTATTTTTAGCTATACATGGTTGATTACTGATTCTAAAGCATGCCCTTGATTTTCAGTCATTTTAGTCAGGATGTCTGATTTCCTATTAGCTTTATAAACAGTTCTTTGGAATACAATGTTGGTTTGACCCAAACCAAAGGTTATTTTTCCCAGTTCAAACATTCCAAAGGTTCATGGACTAAGACAGGTTCATGGAGTAGTACCCCATTAAAATATACACTAAACACATTTGAACAGCCCAAAAATAATTATCAGCAATTGCTTGAAAGAATATCAGAATATGAACAAAAGAAAATGAATTAAAATGTTGAGAATCAGGTAGAGAATATATATAAGTATAAATATCATTTATAAAGATATTCTGCCTGCTGTATATATTCTAATGTTTCCTAGGATTATTACCTATTGTATATGGAACGAACTCTATACTAGTTTACACAGAGAATTTTGATTAGGTGTTAAAGTATTTTGAAAGTTACCACTTGAAAATGGAAGACCATAAGCAAATAATGTAATAATTTTCTTTTTTATCCTCACTTGAGGACATTTTTGCATTTATCTTTAGATAGAGCAGGAGGGAGAGAGGGAAGAAGAGAGAGAGAAAAACATCAATGTGAGAGAGACACATCAACTGGTTGCCACCCACACAACCACAATCGGGGCCAGGGACAAACTGCAACCATGTAATAATTTTTTAAGCTTCAAAGAATTACTTACTAATATGATTCTAGAACTAGACTGCTTATATATTTTTAATCGCATTATCATATTCTATTAGTTAAAGAATACTTGTGAATTTAAAGGTGACATTGAGGTAGGGTAGTAAGAAGCTAGAGAAATTACTTGACAAATGGAATTAGGGAAACAAACAAAATAATTAAACAAAGCAAAACAATTTGAGAAACTTACAGCCAGCTAATACATCACAAGGTTTTACTATCATTAATCAAGGACACTTAGGAGCACATGGTTACACATTCCAGACCATCCCTGGACAGACTGGCCTCAGTTCTGGTCCCTCTTTGATGATGTTCTTTGAAAATAAAACTAACCAGAAGATAACCCTGACCCCTCTATCTAAACATTTTGATGAATCAACATATCTAAGGACACACCTGAAAAGTTAATAAATATTCTGTTAAGACCATCCCCTGAAACCTCCCCTAAGATTCCTGTCAGCTAAAGAAAGAGAAAAAGCCACAAGACAAAGGATCCAGACTTGCTTTCCCCAGAGACACCCACACCTTGTATCTGTCTTCTCATTCTTCTAAACTCTAAAGGTCTCCACGAGACTTGCAATCAGGGGAGCAGTGGGCAGTGGCAGCTTGTCCTGGGTTTACCCTCTGATCCTGTCTCCAAGGCCCCCTTTTTCTCTGACTTTCCAGTGTGCTAACAGCAGCCTCTCCTTAGCTCATTTCTTTTGCTGTGACTTAGTGCTCAGTGAGCCAAAGCAGCCCTGCCTAGGCTCTCTCCTGTTGCTTCTTCTACCTTAAGCCCTTCCTTTGCTGTGCTATCCCCACCTTTAATAAGCATACTCTCAAAATCACCTGGACTTGTATTGTGAAATCTTCCCTGCACAAAGTCAAGAACCCACATACTACTAGCTGGCCCGAGGCATTCCCAGAGCCCATCTGGTAACAATATGTTATTTTCTTTTGTGTTATGTTAAATATGTACAGATAGAATTCAAGTTCTGTTTAAATTTATCTTTTGAAAGTACAATTATTAATTGCAATAATTTAACCCATTTACAATAGCATAAAAAACAAACTTAGAAATAAATTTAACCAAGGAAGTGAAATATCTCTATACTAAAAACTGTACGACATTGATGGAAAAAATTGAAAACACAAACAAAATAAAGATATCCAATATTCATGGATTAAAAGAAAATATATTATTAAAATGTCCATATTATCCAAAGCCATCTATAGATTCAATGCGATCCCTATCAATACCCAAATGGCATTTTTTTTTTTTTTTTACAGAAGTGGAAAAACAATCCAAAAATTTTTATGAAGCCCTGAATAGCCAAAGCAATCCTGAGAAAGAAGAACAAAGTGGGAGGCATCACACTTTCTAATTTCAAACTACATTATAAAGCTATAAATAATCCAACAGTATGGTACTAACATAAAAACAGACACATAAACCAGTAGAACAGAATCAGGAACCCAGAAAAAAATCCAGTCAACTAATATTTGATAAGGGAGCCAAGAATACTCAATGGAGGAACAATAATCTCTTCAAAAAATGGTGCTGGGGAAATTGTATGATCACATACAAAAGAATAAGACTAGCCCCCTATATTTTTACCACTAACAAAAATAACTCTAATTGGAGAAAAGACTTAAATACAAGAATTGAAAGAATAAACCACCTAGAAGAAAACATAGGGAAAAGCTCCTTGACATGGGTCTTGGTGATATGATCCAAAACCACAAACAACAAAATAAAAAATAAACAAGTGTGATTACATCAAACTAAAGAGATTCTGAAAAGTATAAGAAACAATCAATGAAATAAATAAAGCAACCTACAGAATAAAATATTTATAAATCATATATGTGATAAAGGATTAATATCCAAAACAAAAAACTCAAAATTCAATAGCAAAATAATAATAATAAAAATTTTATTTAAAAATATGCAAAGGACTTGAGTAGACAATTTTCCAAAGAAGATGTTCAAATCATCAAAGGGTACATGAAAAGGGCACATTAGTGCTCCATATCACTAATCTCAGGGAAATGCAAATCAATTAACAAGATAGCACTTCACATCTTTTAGAATGGCTATTATAAAAAAAAAAAAAAACAACAACACAGGGAATAACGTGATGCTGAGGATGTGGAGGAAAAGGAACCCTGTGCAATCTTCACTGTTTGTGGGAATGTAATCTGGTGCGGCCACTATAGAAGATAGCACAGAGTGTGGACAAAAACGGGCCACATACTAAACCCGACAAGCTCAGAGGAGGCCTGCATGGTAGCCTTAAAAATTCAGAGACCTGAAATAACCACAAACGATGGTCTGAAATTAAAACTTGTTTTAACTGAAAGCAGTTTCTGGTGGGTAGTCATGTCCTAGGCCAGTATTTTCCCTGACAAAGGTCAACCTTTACCTGAACTGAGCCTGTCTATTTTCTTTTTGCATCTACGATAACACATCTTTGGAATGTCAAAATAATTTTCCTTTTTCCCGACCCCTCAAAGCACAAGTACTGCTCTGGGGACCACAAATCCCCTCATTGTTATTGAGTTAATTGTTGACTGTTAACTATCCTATACCTACCTATGTAAAAGAAGTATGTCTATTATTTTACATCTTGTCCAATCCCAGAGGTTTCCCCACTTTACTTTCTCCTGCCTCCCTAATCTGTCACCAATAGATTTCATGTAACCCACTTACGTCTCCTCTTTTCATTGTAATCATAAAATAAGCTGTAAAACTGCCATTCTCCAGAGCGTTATCTCAAATCTGCTGAGATTTTGCTTCCCAGCAATTGTCATCAGTTTGGCTCAAATAAACTCACAAAAATTGTTTACAGGTTTGAATGTTTCTGACATTGACAAGAGGGTCCTCAAAAAACTAACAATAGATCTACCTCATGATCCAGCAATTTCACTCCAGGCTATATATCCAAAAGAAATGCAATCAATGTGTCCAGGAGACAGCTCCACCTCTAGAATCACTGCAGCATTATTTGCAATAGCCGAGAGATGAAAACATATATATACATATATATACATATATATAATACATATATTATATATATATTTCCTATACTGTACTATGTATATAAACAAATGGAATGTTATCCAGCCATTTATGACAACATGGATAGACCTTGAGGGCATTATGCTAAGTGAAATAAGTCAGAGAACCACAAATACTGTATGAGCTCACTTAAACGCGGAATCTGAAAACAAACAAACAAACAAAACTCACCTGCTTCCTGAGGCTCAGGCACTGGAAAGGGTTGCTGCACAGGCCCCACCGGGCAGGGGCAGGGGCAGGTGGCAGGGCAGAGACAAAGCACAGGGCAGCCCGGGGCTGGTGATCCGCGGGGCCTGGCGCAGCTCGCGGTGGTGTCTGGGAGCCGCAGGGTCAGGTCGGCTCCAGGTTTACCAGGCTGGATAGATTACACCTGGGAAGCTGCCCATTGCACCTCGAGTTTCATAGAGCCCAGCACGTCCTCGATGGGTTTCTGGGGACATGGACCAAGACCTGGAGATTGCTGGTGAGCCGCCGCGGAGGAGGCTAGACACGGAGCCCGCCTGCTGTGCTCCGCCTGCAGGTGCCATCCTGCAGCGAGAAGGGACAGACACCTTTAACCATCAGCCAGTACCCCAGAGGCCACTAACACCTGAAGGTTACTCTTCAACCCGGGAAGTGTGTCTTGCAACCAGAAGGAAAGGAGTAACGTTAATGGACAGGTTTACCTTTCCCCGTGACTCCACTGAGTGCGCAAGTGAGCCCCAGGTTATATCAATTCTGTGGGAAACAAAGGAGCCCCCGTTTCACAAAAGACGTGACGGCAGTGTGTACTTTTCAATCTCACAAGGCACAATTTGTGTTAAAAATATGAAAAAGAAGAAAGAAAAAAAAGTAAAAGCTTAATCTAAGGAAAAAAATCACTTTATCGTTAGTATAATCTTTATATCATCAAGAAAATACAGAAGTCACTAAAGCGAGGTTGTGCTGTATATACAATACACAAGAGAAAGTTCAATGGCTTGAATAGACATCTCACAGGAATAAGGATATCCAACTGCCAAAACCCGCGAAAGGGTCCTCAACATCATTACTCCTCAGGGAAATGTAAATTAAAATGATAATGCGACACGTCTACACATACTCCAGCATGACTAACATAAAAAATATAATTCCATGGTATTTTGTAAGTCAGAGCAGCAACCAGAGCATTCAGAAGTTTCTGGTAGCAGTACAAATAGAAATAAACTCTTCAGAAAACTGCTTTGAATTTTCTATTGTGAACTCGAAGTTCCTATACCACACACACACACACACACACACACACACACACACAGAGGCTTAAATATATTCCCTAAAATACATGCAGAAGAAGGTCATACAGTACAATATGTCATGGTCAAAAATTGAAAATGTCTAAAATGCTAGTCAAGAACAAAATAGATAAATTGTGGTATCATATAATAGATAACTGTAAAGCAATGGAAATAAACAAATTATTGATATTTACAACAACATTTGTGAATATCACATAATTGATTTCATTAATATAAACTTAAAAAGAAAGAAAATGTATTTGGTGGTAGAAATAAAAATAGTGGTTACTTTGGGGGAGGCTAGTGACTGGGAAGGGGGTCAAGGGGCACTTCTGCGATGCCAGTAAGTAATGTTCTGGGCGTGTGTATGTGTATTTTAATCTCAAAGTGATTTCACGGGTGTATGCACTTCTGAAACTCATCAAGCTATGAATTTATCATTTCTGTACTTATTTATATTTATATTTTATAATAGAAGTGATATCTGAATAGCAAAACCCTATTCAATGTAAAACTGACAAACTACAGAAAGATATATTAAGATAAAATAATTGTTTGAAAAACAAACAAGTAATTATAATGTACTCTCTGTCACCTATAACTCATAATTTTAAAAATCGAATCAAATAAATTTCTCAACATAAATTTCATATCACAGAGAGTCGAATACATGTTGGGTATCCCAGCTACTTGTGAGATTAACTCATTTAGGGAATAATAAAACATGTGGAGAATAAAATTATTTTAATAATAATAAAAATATTGGCTGAAAATTATGTTGCCCCACATAAGCATGGAATATAGGTGTACCATAAACTTAGATATGTTTTAAGGATTTTTATAAATACTCTCCTGTTCTATATTCTTAAGAAAATAATAGGTTCAAGATTTTCTGCATATAGGAAGAACCAAATATTTTAAATTTCTCAAGTCAGACTATATCTATATTTAATTAAACTTTAAATAGCCATACATGTCCAGCTTGTGTGGCTCAATGGTTGAGCATCGACTCATGCACCAAGAGGTCACCGGTTCAATTCCTGGTCAGGGCACATGCCTGGGTTGTGGGCCAGATCCCCAGTGGGGGGCATGCAGGAGGTGACCAAGCGATGTTCTCTCTCATCGATGTTTCTATCTCTCACTCCTTCTCTCTCTAAAATTGATAAAGAAAAATATTTTTTTTAAATAATAAAGAGCAAAAGTTTAAAATAAATAAATAGCAATACATAACACTTGCAAATTCAGAGAAAGTTAGCTTTTACCATTTTTATTTACAAAATAACCAAGTACTATACAGCTAGTGTTAAATGGTAATATTGGATATTTCATACAATATCCATGAACCCATTTACTCTGTGAGGTTTTGAGCAATAAGGAGTAACAGTAGTTAGAACAACTTTTATAACTACACAGAATTCTGGGTCATGAAGTTACAGAGCAAACACAAACAATGCCTTTATTGAATTCTAAAACCCAGACTTCCTTCCAATTTTCATTCTCTACCATGCTTCAGAAACATCCATTCAAATACATAATGCTTCTTGGTAAGTTGAATGTCTTCTCAATATTCATGAAAGAGATTTAGTGGCATAAACTAGAATACATAAATTAGTGTGTGATTTATGTAAAGTACAAAATAGCAAATGTTTTCTAAATTAGGCCCCTAGTTTCTAATGTAAATATATTAAAATGCTAGAAAAAAATCACTTTAATTCAGTGCTATGGCAAGAATACTGTATTTTTATACAATTTGTTATAACTCAAAGAATAAATAATTTCATAGGAAGCGATGCTATCTGGGAAGATAGTAAATTATACCTTCTTTTTAAATATTGTAATTAATGATAGACAAAAAATGTACATTTTGCTTAAAATAATGAAGAAATTATTGTATCAAGGTATAAGTACATGCTTAGCTACAGAAGTTATCACTCTCTCTTTTTTTTTAATTGAATACATAACGTGGGTGTTACTATCTATCACAAGCATAGGAGATAATTTTTTTTTTCTATTAAAACATCTTGAACAAAGGATAAAGAGACCTGGTCTTTATAAAGTGTTTTCTGTTTATCAGGCACTGGGATACACTTCATATAGTTAACTGTTGTTTATTCCATATAACAATCTTACAATGAGAAGTTGATATTCAGAAGAAAAGTGTCACAATGCAAACATCATGCATCCAGAAATTGATAGAACTGAGGCGTTAAACTATTGTCTGTCTTACTACAATTCTATAATTTCCCCCAATATTCCATGCTAATTTCCCACACTAAGTCCTCAGTTTGCTCAAACTCATTAAAGCATTGGCATTAATTTAGACAGCAGGCTATTGGCCTAAGGATAAGCATACAGATCATAGACTAGAAAGGAGACTTCAGAAATATATTCACATATATGATCAATTTATTTAAAGAAATACATCAATTCAAGAGGAAAGAAATGTTCTTACGGCAAGTAAAACTGAAAAAATAATTGATATCCATGAGCAAACAGGATTTCCTGACACCACAAAAATCATCTCAAAATTGATCAGAGACTTAATTTACCTAAAACTATAGAATGTCCATAAGAAAATGTAAAAGAAAACCTTTGAGATCTTGAGTTTGGGAGACAATTTCTTAGAATATATATATAGAAAAGGGATAATTGAACTAAACCAAAATAAAAAAATATTTCTTTCTTAAAAGAAAATATTAGAAAAATAAAAATGAAAACCACAAATTGGGAGAAATATTTGAAAAACATACAGATAATAAATTACTTTTTCTAAGTATATAAAAAAGTATCACAACCCTAACAGTGGGTAAACCACTATAAACCACCATATATATATATACAATAAAAAACCAATTGCATACACACTTTACCCAAGATAAATAAAAAAGCCAATAGTATATGTAAAGATGCTTACTATCATTTGTCATTGAGAACATGCAAATTCAAACCATACCTACTATAAAATGACCACAAAACAAAACAAAACCCTGACAATACCAAGCATTAGCTATGATTTGGAGCTACTCAAACTCTTATACATACTTTTTTTTTTAAATAAATATATTTGACATACACATTGTGTAAGTTTAAGGTATACAGAGTGTTACTTGAGATATTTATGTAGTTTAATATGATTGCCAAAGTAACAATATTTATCACATTACATAATTACAACACAATATTATTCTTTATATTCATTATGTTATGTATTAGATTTCTGTGACTTATTTATTTCTCATTTCTCATACCTTTCTGATAAGAATTAAAGTTGGATAGCCACATTCTAGAACATTGTGGCAGTTTCTTATCATGTCAAACATATTTGCAACCTGCAATCTCAAAAGTCCTTTCAAAAATAAGGAAAATGTATAATCATAAAAAGATTTGTACTTTATTGTACATAGCAACTTTATTCCTAATAGCCCAAAACTGTAATCAACCAAATATTCCAACAACTTTTGACCAGATAATTAATTAAATTTAATAGATTAGGAACAAGCTACTTATACATGTATTATCAACTTGAAATAATCTCAGATGCTAAACACATGGAATTATATATTGTATGATTATATTTATATAATTTTTAAATGACAAAACTACAGTGAAAGAAAGCAGGACTGATTGTTAGTAGCTGACTGTATAGAGAGAAAACTGACTATAAATGAGCATAAGGAAACTTCATGAATATGTTTCACATCATAACTGTCATGATGTTTATACAACTGTATACATTTGTCACAACTCATTAAATTATATACTTGGAATTGGTAAAATGTTCTGTATGTAAAATCATGCCTCTATTATAATGACTAAAACAAGGGTGAAATTATTATTGCTCATGGTTAAGAACACTGTTATTAGAGGCTGGATAAAATGAGTTCAACTTTCTACAGACTAAAATGTTCTGGAAGATTCAAGTCCTAGAGATAAGGAACAAAACCCAATAATAGTTTCTCTTTTATGAATCAGAGGCTGACATAGTAATTATTTTAATATATAAAGTTTCTACATACAGGGAAAGTTAGATAAACACAAACTATTTTAAGTGAAGTATAAAGAAAGATTTAAAAAAAAATTTCTAATTTGATGTTGAAATAAATGATGTTCATAAAATGATGGACACAGGGAAATTTTTAACCTCAGAAATTGTTGCAATAAGAAAGAAAACTTCTAAAGTGTCAGATGATGTTACTACAGCTTGAGCTATTTCCTATAATTTTAAAAAATCATATCCTAATCTATTCTAATGAGTAATTACTGTATATTTTAATTACACTTCTAGTTAAATGCTGGACTAGATATTATAAAAGAACCTCCTGTTAAAATGTAATGCAAATATGAATATTCTACAACACGCTTATAAATGTATTTTTGTGACACAGGAAAGTGAAGAAAATCTCAAGAAAAAAGAACGAGACAGGTGAGAAGGAAGGAGAGACAGTGAAGGGATATAGAAAGAAGAAAAAGAACAAGAAGAAGAAAGAGGAGAGGAGAGTGGGGAAGGAAGATGAAGAGGAGGAGAAACAATCAAAATGAAAATGGAGTGAGCAGTAAAGAAACATTCAGTTTGTACCCAGGTGCAAATGCTGAACACCAAAACTAGATCTTTAGAGTATTACAGGTGGCCTAGAATTTTCCATCCATATAAAACTAGGATTCTAAAGCAATATCACATACCCAGGGACAGCAGTGAAGGCATAAAAAAGGCAGGGGTGTTTAGCCCTCCTCATACTTATTGGGCTCACTCATTTGGCCTATGCAGAAATTGGACAGCTTTGGTGAATGGCAGTGGATTATCAAAACAGGTGGTGACTCCAATTACAGCTGCTGTTCCAGATTTTGTCTCTGTTATGGAGCAAATCAACATAGCCCTAGCACATGGGATGCAACTAATGAGCTGGCATGCTTTTCCATTTGTGTCATTTAGAATAGACCACCAGAAGCAGTTTGGGTGGAAAGCAGAAACAAGTCATTGTCTTACTCAAGGCCATGCCAATTCTTCCTCAGTCACCATCCAGCCTGGCGTAAATCTGATTGGACATCCTGGCTTCATGGATGAATTCATGCCAAATGAGCTTACAGAAGAGGAAGTAGCAAAAAGGCTTCATATACCACATACATGACAATGTGAAATATGCCTCACCAAATGCAGAGACTTCCATCTCTAGCTTCTGTGGATCCAGTCAGTGGTCTATATCATATTAAGATATCCCCTCGTGATGAAAATTATAATGGTTTTAGAACTCAGTAAACCTACTTAAAATCATGAATGTACACTCCAAATGAAGGAAATTTATCATATGTAAATTAGAACAAAATAAAGTTAAATATTATTCCCTCAGAGCAAAAGGTGAACACTGTGACACACCTTTTACTAAGAAAGAGTCACTACCCTTACTGAGCCTCTATGGAATTTGCAGGCAAAATATATAATCTCATTTTTTTATTTATTGATTGATTTTAGAGAGAGAGGAAAGGAGAGGGAGAGAGGGATAGAAACATCGATGAGAGAGAACATCGATTGGCCTCCTCCTGCATGCCCCCCACTGGGGATTTGGCCCACAACCTGGGCATGTGCCCTGACTTGGAATCGAACCAGTGACCTCTTGGAGCATGGGTCAATGCTCAACCACTGAGCCACACTGGGCTGGGCTATAATGTCATTTTAATATGCTGTGTTGAACCTTTTGTAAGGTGACAGTCAGTCAATAAGGCTACCATTTGGGCACAGGGCTCAGAGTAAGAGACAGTTCTGAAGATAATCTAAATCACAGTGCAGGAAGTTCTACCATTTGGGCCTATGACCTTGAAGATACAAGTGTCTATATCATACAGTGATGTAACATGGAGCCTATGCTAATGTGAACAGGAGAATTACAACACAGAGCCTAAGGGCATTCTTCTCGGGACAACAGTTCTTTTGGAAAACAGTTGTTAATGTGCAATGTTTTGGCCACTGAACACATGACCATGGAACCCACAGCGGCCATGCTGAATGAGTTGTCATCCATGAACTGGGTGGCTGCTAATTCATTAAGCTGCACAGTTGGGTTTACACAAGCACACTTCCTGCTTGAAGACTGATGACACATGTGATGGAGATAGACCAAATCTTGGGCGCACAAGGGAGTTTCATGATAAAGCTCAGATCTCAAAGCACTCACCTTTGCTGCACTGTCACTTTCTTCTTTACACAATTGTATCGTGCTAAGAATATTTAAGCTATATGATAACAAAGGTAAATGTCACAAAATAAGATGGTAGAAATAAGAACAAGTATATCACTAATCAAAATAAAAGTAAAAAGTCTAAATTCACCATCTCAGAAACACATATTTTCATATTGGGTATAAGAAAAATACCCTTTTCAAAAATTACACATGACAAATATAAAAATTCATGGGAAGATCAAAACTAAAAGAAGTAGAAATATTTTTCTTTCCTTTTTTATAATCC
Source organism: Tadarida brasiliensis (assembly GCA_030848825.1). Classification (NCBI taxonomy): domain Eukaryota; kingdom Metazoa; phylum Chordata; class Mammalia; order Chiroptera; family Molossidae; genus Tadarida; species Tadarida brasiliensis. The sequence continues at coordinate 40,092,906 of CM061257.1, read as the reverse complement.
TCATCCAAGAGTATTTGTTCCATTGATTTTTTAGATAAAGTGAGAGGAAGGAAGGGAGAGAGGGAGAGAAACATTGATGTGCAAGACGCAATGATTGGTTGCCTCCTGCATGACCCTGGCTGGGCCTGGGAATCAAACCCGCAACTCTGTGGGCTGATGCACTAACCACTGAGCAAAACCTTCCAGGGCAGAAATTTTTTTTAAAGTCAGAATTATGCCTATCATCAAACTAATAATAATAATAATATTGACCTGCCATATTAATATCAGGCAAAATATATTATACTTTTTAAAGGTTATTAAGGAAGAGGGGATCCAGCATATAAGTCTCAGTTTCCACAACATCTTAAACATTCTAAACAATCATATTCTAATAATATAGCCTAGAAGTAAGTAATATAATAATTGATGAAAATGCAAGGGGAAATGATAATTCCCTAACAAGTTTCATATTGGAACCTACCTCTCTCACTTACAGTAAATAATATAAATAATATAAGCTCCATGAAGTCAGAGGTTTTTGTCTCTTTCTTAACTACCATATCCTCATTTGTCTCAGTATTTTGGGGCTGCTATATTGAAATACCACAGACTGGGAAGTTTAAAAATGAAAGAAATGTATTTCTCACGGATCTGGAGCCTGGAAGTCTGAGATCATCAGGTGCCAGCATGGCAAAGTGAAGGTTCACTTGCAGGTGGCAGACTTCCTGTTGCCACTCTCACATGGCAGAAAGGGCTAGGGAGCTCTGTTTTTATAACAGAATTCATCTCACTCATGAGGGTTCCACTCTCATGATCTGATCTTCTCCCAAAGGCCCTATCTCCTAATACCATCATATTTGGGGTTAGGATCTTAACATATGAATTTTGGGGAGGCACATTCTGATTTTAAGATATGAATTTTGGGGAGACATCACTTAATACCAAGATGGATCTCAATAAATACCTGATGAATCAGTGAATTATTGGCAGGACCAATAGCCAAAACAACAACAACAGAAAAACAAAACAAAAAAAGCTTGATTTAATAGACATATAGGGATTGCTGCATTTCATTACAAGGGAATAAATAATTTCACAAATGAAATAAAATATTTACAATAAATTCGAAAACAGTTGCTAACGTGCCTTGAAAGAGATTTTCAAAATGTGCATTATACAGACTCCATGAATTTAAAATCATGCAATTAATTTAGAAATAAATGACAATATAAATTTAAAAATTAAGTGCTAAAATTAATATCCACTTGTTAATAATTCAGAAGTCAAAAGTAAAGAGATTTTATTTATTTTATTTTATTTTATTTTTTTATACTCACCCGAGGACATTCTTCCATTTTTTGTTCAGATAGAGTGGGAGGGAGAGAGAGGAAGAGAGAGAGAGAGAGACATCGACGCGAAAGGGACACATCGAGTGGCTGCCACCAGCACGACCAACCAGGGCCGGGGACAAACCGCAACCAAGGTACATGCCCTTAGCGGGAACCGAACCCGGGTCTCTCTGGACCACAGGCCGACGCTCTAACCGCTGAGCCAAACCAGCCAGGGCAAAAGTAAAGAGATTTTAAAGTATTTGGAAATTACCTTTCTCTTAAACAATATGTAAAAATTAAAGTATATAGCATTCACTGTAAGAAGTATAAAAAGAGAACAACAGAATTAGTGCCAGAATATTAGAAAAAGAGAAATAACAAAATGTATAAAAACAAAGACAAAAATTGATATTGATTATCAACAGAAATAATAATTGATTCTTTGAGTATGCTAATTAAAGAAAAAAGTTGCAAGTGAGAATTATTAGAAATAAAAAAGGGACTATAATTAGGAGAAAAAATTTAGAATTAAATCTCAAGAATGTTATGGACATGCATTTGAAAATTTAAAGAAAATAAGAATTCTAGAAAAATCTGACTCACTAAGATTGATTTGAGAAAAAAATAGTTGTCAAAATATTCTCAGTATTTTAAAAAATTAAAAAGTATTGATAATTAAAAATTTTACTCAAGAAAAAACAATATGTCAAAACTTTTTAAACAGAATCTTATTAAACTTTTAAGAAACAATTTCAAGACTTACAGAATATTTTACAAAACAGAGAGAATAGTCATCCACTTTTTCTTATTGAAGCCACAATGAACATAATTACAATAACCCTAAACAAAATATTTGAAACAAAATGCTCTAAAATATCAAGCTCATTATACATCATGATCAAGTTAGAATCATTCTAAGAACTAGGAGATATTCTAATATTTAAAAAACCCATTCATATAATCTGATATTAACAGATTAATAAAGAAAAATAATATGCTAACTAAAAAGTGCAGTTAAAATATTTTAAGAAATCAACACCTCATCATGATTAGAAAAAACTTAACAAAGACAAGAAAACTTGTTAAACTTGATAAAGTGTATTTATAAAGAAACCTTAGCTGATATCATGATGATAAAGTGTTAGAATAATGTCCCTCAACAATCAACAAGATATGTCCACTGAATATCATATTTGTGATCCTCACTAACGCTATAAGAGAAAAAACAAATAATAGATACACAATTGAAATGAAATACAAATGGTGTCATTATTTACAAATATCAATCTACTTGGAAAATGTAGATAATCTCCATACAGATATTGCAATTAATAATAGAATTATCTTAAGCAACTGGATACAACATCAATAATAATAATAATAATAATAATAATAATAATAATAATAATAACTGCATTCTAGTCACAAATAGAAAATAAAACTTTTTGAAAAATTTTTGGAAGACCAAATTGAATGAAGAGGTGATGTTCATAGATAGTTAGGATCTCCCAAGTTTATCAACAAGACTTTTTAGGAAATTTGACAATTTGCCTCTAAAACTTATGTCAAAGATCAAAAGGACAAGAATGACCAAGATATTGCTGAAGTTTAAAAATGCATTATGTCCTTGCTCTTCCCAAAACAAGACTTAGGGCAAGGTGGGACTGACACAGCGGATAAACAAATAAACCAAGAGAAAAGAAGGGAGAGTCCAGATGGAGCCCATCAATAAATAGGAACCTAACAAGTGAAAAACCCCATGTCATATACCAGAGGGAAAAAGAAGACACTATATAGCAAAGGTTATAATGATATAATATTTATTACGTATATTCTATGTGAAAATGTATCCTTACCTTTTCTGATATACAAAACAATCTGTACAAACACTAAATGTGAAAATCAAAATGTCAAACTTTGCAATGAATCATAAAAGAATAGTATAGAGATAACAAGATTTTTAAAAGCTTCTCTAATAAATTAAAAGACGGATCAACTGACAACATGAAAAATAAATAAATAAATACATATGTGCATACATAAATGCATAAACTTCTGTTCAACCCAGCAGCTTGGCACAGGCATGTGTTATCCACAATTTCAGTTGGCCAAAACATTGTCAGTATACCAAATGGCAAAATAACCAATACAGGCAGCAAAAGTGCAGATTGCACAAACCAGAAATATATTATAAATGTTAGGAGGACTACATGCTGTCTATATTCCCTTACTTTAATGTGATTTGTGGAATCAGAAAGAAAAGGTAAAGGGAAAGAGCCATGATAGGAAAGTTGGTTTATGAAATGTGGCTTTCAGAGCAATGCAAAAGTAAAACCAGCCTAATATGGGATTGACAGCGGACCAAAGCATCTTTTCTTCTTTGGAATGTTAGAGGATCCTGATCCTTTAAATGTAAATACGTTAAAATCTAAATATCATCAACATACAGGAAATCACATGAAACAAAACAGTGCAAACACTTTATATCCAAATCTATAGTAAGTAAAGACAATAAACACCTAAATCAAAATTATCATATCTGAAATTTGTTTCTAATTTACATTTCTTATAAATGATACTTCTTTTAGATAATGACTTTTGTTTGCTAATATACTTTTTATGTGAACATATATTTTATGCAGTGTAATATAAGAATAAAAATCATATTGCCTGAAGATAGTCCCCATTTTTAATAAACAATATTGGCTTTTAATTTTTATTTTATTTTACTTTTTTCCTTTTTTTGGTCTCAAAATCATGACAGATTGAATCTCTTTTTAGAAAATAATAAATCTGAAATACAGACGTGTTAGTAACTTTACAGATATATGATAATCGAATACAACACATACATACGTGTTACATACCAAAATAGATATGAATATAAAACAGCTCTACATTATACAGGAAACTAGATTAATTATTTAATATGTTTGAAATTAAATATAATAAGATTAAAAAGCCAACCTACTTCTGGTATACATATCAACTATTTGAAGTAAAAAACTTTAATTTTTTTTTTTAAATCCTCACCTGAAGATATTTTTCCATTTATCTTCAGACAGAGTGGGAGGAAGGGAGAGAGAGAAAGAGAAAAACATCGACTTGAGAGAGACACATCTATTGGTTGTCTCCTGAACTGCAACTGAGGTACATGCCCTTGACCGGAATCGAACCCACAACTCTTTGGTCTGCAGGGCCAACGCTGTAACTGCTGAGCCAAATTGACCATGGCAAAGCTTTACTTTTTAAAAAATGTATTGTTGACACTATTACGGAGGTTCCCCATTTTTTCCCCCTTTGCTCACCTCTACCCAGGCCCCACCCCCCATCCTCTGGCCTTCATCACACTGTTGTCTTCTCCCATGGGCTATGTGTATATGTTCTTTGGCTAAATTCCATTTTAAAGGTACATTTGTGAGAAAAGCTACCAACTAAACTATATTCTTCCTCGAGATCCGTTTTTAAGTGATCAATAAAATATCCTCTCATTATCACTAAGTAACTTATTTTTTGTACATGTAGAAAGGGTATGTTTTCAGTAGGAATATCCATCTTACATACAACACTTCAATTTTAACTCTCATTTTGATTTTTGGTATTACACTACAGTCACTTGAATGTGCCCATCAGATGTTCATGTGGGCTCTCTGTGATAAACAGAACTATAAAATAGTAAGAGCCACCCATGTACCCACACATATGTGTGTATTCATGCATGTCTTGGTCATGAGATAAATTATAGTGTCTCAATTTGGAAAGTAAATATCCAGAAAACTAAGATGTTATTTGAATTATTGATTGATTGATTTTAGAGAGAGCAGGAGAGAGGAAGGGAGAGCGAGCAAGAGAGAGAGAGGGAAACATAGATGTATTGTTGCACTCATTTATGCATTCATTGGTTGCTTCTTTGTATGTGCCCTGACTGAGGATCCCACCTGCAACCTTGGCATTTTGGGACAATGCTCTAACCAACCAATCACCCAGCCAGGGCCAAGATGATATGTGAATACATACTTTTGCTGGATGCTATAAGCTGTATTATAGATTTCAGCTGAGTCAGTTATGGGCCATTTTTAAACTTCTCCCAAGCTAAATGATATAGTGATATAAATATAATGCCACAATTAATGGTATAATGTATGTGATTTTAAATTTGTTGTTGGGAACTGAATTTCACATGTAATGAAATAAATTAAGACACAGACCTCAACACCTTTTACAAAAATCAACTCACAGTGAATCATAGACCTAAATAAACTATAAAACATAAACTATAAAATTTCTAGAAGATAACATAGGAGGATATCTAAGTAAGCTTGGCTATGACAATGACTTTTTAGATCTAACACCAAAGTGCAATCTATAGAAGAAAAATTGATGTTACACTTCTTTTAAATTAAATACTTCTGCTTTACATAAGACATTGTTAAAATATTGAAAAGACAAGTCACAGATTGGGAGAAAACATTTGCAAAAGACACATCTAATAAAAAACTTGTATTGAAAATATATTAAAAAAAAAAACTCCTAAAGCTCAACAATAAGCAAATAAATAATACAATTTAAAAATGAACTAAATAAATGCCACCATTCGTAGGAGAGATGTAAATTAAAATAACAATGAGGTATCACCTCACTCCTGCCAGAATGGCTACCATCAACAAATCAACAAGTGCTGGTGAGGATGTGAAGAAAAGGGAACCCTAGTACACACTGCTGGTGCAGCCACTATGGAAAAAATATGGAATTTCCTCAAAGAATTAAAAATGGAACTACCATTTGACCAGTGATCCCACTTTTAGGAATATATCTTAAGAATCCTGAAACACGAATCAGAAAGAATATATGTACCCCTATGTTCATAGCAACACTCTTTACAATAGCTATGATCTAGAAACTGCCCTACTGCCTATCAGTAGATGAGTGGATAAAAAAGCTGTGGTACATATACACAATGGGATACTATACAGCTGTAAGAAGGAAAGATCTCTTACCCTTTGAGATGACATGGAGGGACCTGGAGAGTAGTAAGCTAAGCAAAACAAGCCAGTCAGAGAAAGACAAGTATCATGTGATCTCACTCATATGTGAAATCTAATGAACAAAATAAACTGATGAACAAAATAGATCCAGAGACATGGAAGCAGGGAACAGATTGTCAAACCTCAGAGAAAGGGGGGGGAGGGGTGGGAAGAGATAAACCAAAGAACTTATATGCATATATGAATAACCAATGGACACAGACAATAGTGTGGTGAAGGGGGAGGACAGGAATGGGGAGGAGAGGTCAATGAGGGGCAAAACGTGGACATCTGTAATAGTTTCAACAATAAAGATAAATTTTTTAAAAATGAACTAAAAGCCTGAATAGACACCTCACCAAGGGAGATACACAGATTGCAAGTAAGCACATGAAAAAATACCTTACATCATATGTCACCAGGGAAATGCAAATTAAAATGATAAGATACTACTACACAACTGTTAATTATTGCTAAAATCCAAAACACTGAAAATGTCAAATGTTGGTGAGGATATGGAGCAAAAGAAACTCTCCTTTTTTGCTGATATAATAATAAGGCAACTTTGGAAGACAATTTGGCAGTTTCTTACAAAGCTAAACATTGTCCTACCATATGATCCAGGAATAATGCTCCTTGGTATTTTTCCAAATGAATTGATAACTTATTTCCACACAAAGGCCTCAACATGAATTTTATAGTAGCTTTATTTATAATTGCCAAAAATTTGAAGCAACCAGACTGTCTGTCAATAGTTGATTGGATAAACTGTGATATATCCATATCATGGAGTATTAGTCAGCAATAAAAAACAATGACCTATCAAGCCATGAAAAGTCATAGAGGAACCTTAAATGAATATTACTAAGTGAAAGAAGTTTATCTGAAAAGGCTATATACAGTATGATTATAGCTATATGACATTCTGGCAATGGCAAAACTATAGCAACAGTGAAAAGATCAGTGTTAGTTGTGGTTCAGGGGGAAGGGGGATGAAATGGTGGAGCACAAGGCATTTTTAGAGCAGTGAAACTATTCTGTGTGATACTTTAATTATGGATACATGCCATTATCAGGTACTTTTTCAGACTTTGGAGAGCGCATATTGGCAATTCTGCCATCTCCATGGTAGTTTTGTTGTATCCTGGCATCCCTTTTGTAGGATCAGGAATACTATTCTTCTCCTCCATCATGAATTTAACTTTCACTCTGTTGTGATGTGTTTCACTGATCATTCCTTTTCCTTTTGTCTTTGACATAATGAACCCAGATATGCCATGCTTTATACTATGGCAAGCAAAAGATAGTGTCTTTCTCCTCATAGAGCTTAGCATATAGTTAAGAATAGCAATGATTTACTTAAATATTGGTAATATTACAAAGAAATTTGGATAATGTTATAGTGTATAAAAAGTGGATATGGCTTTGTGATTCCAGGGCAAGATTCTGTTAGGAAGTTTTAGATGAGATTTGAAAGACAATTTAGAGTATATATGGTAAAGGGGAGGGAGGTATGAAGAGATTAAGGATTTGAACGAAAGTCACTGTGGCTGCAATGAGCAAACTAGGGGGAGCATGTCCAGGAGCACATCCTGAGGTGAGTTAAAAGAGTTGGCCAAGTTCAGGTCATGCAGAGCCTTGTAGATAATGTTGAGACCTTTATATTTTGTTTGTTATTATTGTTTTTGTTTTCTCTTTTAAAAATTCTAAGAATATTGAGTATTGAGAAATCATTGAAATGGGGTGTGAGTGTGTGTGTGTGTGTGCGCGCGTGTGTATTCATGCATGCCTGGGATGGAATGGAGAACAAAACTAATTGGAGTTGGAGTTTTAAAAAGCTCAGTATCCAATTTATTCAAAATTGGATTTTCCATTTCCTTGTCAAATTTATCCAGGAACATAAAGGACTTTCATCTACTGAGACTCCTCTTTGGCATCTTTTTACTCCTCTGAATGACTACAGTGCTGCAATTCCTAAGTGCATTGCCTATCTCCACCTGGCAGACAAGCCCTCCTGTGCTGGACATCCAGGACAGCCTCTTCAAGAGTGTATCACTCAGTGTTTGTTATCATTCATTCTAGACACCTGTCTCTGTCTCCCCATATTTCCTCTCATCTCTTTGGGTTCCAGATCAAATGGATTTGTTCAGTTTTTAATGTTTATAGTTTTTCTTTTAATCTAGCTATCTCACCACTCACCTAACTTCCTAAATCTACTTTGGCATCTTAAAGAACCAATAAAATCTGAGCTCAAATTTTACGTACACGTGCTCCTGCTAAAAAGGATTTTTTTCCATTTATACAATATGAAAACAGACATTTTAACCTACTTTGTCGTATCCTTTTTAATCATTTGAAACCAAAAATTGGAACAAGAATAACTACTGGGAATTAGCCTAAGTCCATGGAAACACTTAAGTTTTCTGGATCTGATTTTAACCCTGCAGCAATGCTTTTAACAGCATATGGTTTGGATTTGGCATAAGAGTGGAAGCATGTTAAAATCACTGCTTAGGGATTCACAGTGCTTTAATACAGAAATGTTACAGTTAGATTTGGTCAGAAATCACAGGAGCATATTTCCAGAGAATGCTAGAAGGCATGAAATGTACTAAAGAATAGAGCAACGAAACCCCAGGACCACAATTCAGCAACCATTATTAGTCAACCTACTATATTTCAGGTAATGTATTACACATTGGGGACATACAGATTTTGAGGTTTTCGTCCCCTATTACAATTACCGCTTTGACCTAGTTCTTTCTTCAAACAGCTCATATTATAAAGGTACAAGAGATACCTAATAATAGAATGTTAAAGGACTAGCCAAGTAATTTTGCTAAAATGACTATGAGAGTCTAGGGAAATAAGCTATTTGCTTAGGCAGTGGAGAGAGATAGTATTACAGGTAGGTAACATTTAATCTGGGATGTAAAAAATGAGTAGATGATTCTAGGAGTGGGGATGACATTTCAGGTAAATGTGGAAATAGATGCCAAAGTAGAGAGATGTGAACCTGTGTGGCAGGCAACATCGTTCGGGACACTAAAAATTATGTGCAGGCATACAATAAAGCCTTTAGAGCTAAAAAGACAAATCTATGTCAGCTCACAAATAATACATCATAAGGATTGATGCCTAACATTAAAATATTTTAAGCCCTAATTTTATAAAGATGATCTTGGGTTGCTAGTAACCATAACTACTTTACTACCTCAAAAATACATTCTAGAAGATAATATGCTAGACCTCAATTTCTTTCTTTTTTTATTTTTAAAACTATATTTATTATTGAATGTATTACAGATGTCCCCTCTTTTTTCCCCATTGACCTGCTCCTCCCCAATCTCACCCCCCTCCTACCTTCCCCACACTATTATCTATTATAGGACAGTCAGCACATAACATAAAATAAACAGGTATACAAAGAGATGAGATATTTATAATTGATACCAAGAGGAAAAATAGAAGATAGAGTTATCAGATATGGATTCTAAAAACTAGTGTTAGATATGTTAGAACAAATAAAAGATAGAAAGTTCCCACAGGTATATTTAAATGGAAACTATTTAAATATTTAATGAAAATTATGGATTTGAAAAGTGTATTGGTGAATCTATGTGTTTAATAGATGAATTTAAAACAGATCAGACACAGTAGAAAAGGTTATATAAAAACTGAAAAATAGGTAAGAAATAAGTATGCAAGAACAGAAAGACAAAAGTTAAAAAAAAAAAACAACAGTGAAAAGTGAGAAAGATGTAAGAAATACAATTCATGATAATCAGAGTCCTCAAAAACAAGAGAGAAAGAATGAGAAAAAAATATTTGAAGACATAATATCTCAGAGTTCTCAAAAACACAAAGGACAGCAAATTATAAAATCAAGAAATATAGAAAGTCAAGAAGTATTAGCTTAGACACATTATACAGTAAAGCTGCTTAAAAAAAGAAAAAAGCAACCAGAGTAAGAAAAACATCTTCAGAGCCAAAAAGATAATGCTGATAGCTAACTTCTCAATAAATAATGAAAAGAGCCCTGACCAGTTTGGCTCAGTGATTAGAGCATTAGTCTGCGGATGGAAGGGTTATGAGTTCAATTCCAGTCCAGGGCACATACCTGGGTTGCAGGTTTGATCCCCGGCCCTAGTCAGGGTCCTGTGGGAGGCAACCAATTGATGTGTCTCTCTCAGGGCACGTGCCCTGGGTAGTGGGCTTGATCCCCAGTGGTGTGCATGCAGGAGGCAGCCATTCAAGATTTCTCTCTCACATCGATGTTTTTATTTCTCTCTCCCTTCCTTTCTCTAAAAAAATCAATAAAAACATATTTTTTCTTTAAAAAAACATACTTTAAATATAAAGGCTCAGGTGGCTTAAAAGTAAAATGATGAAAATATATATCATGTTAACTTTAATAAAAATATAAAATAGCTATAATTAATATAAAACAAAATTTTATTTATTTATTTATTTTTATTTATTTATTTTTTTTGCAAACCAAGTCAGCTTTATTAAACGTGTGTGTGTGAGTGCGCACATGCGTGAAGCACATAGTTCAGGCGTGGGGCACCACCCCATAGAGCTGGTGAGGAAGTAACTTCTGCTTCTCGTTACAACTATAGATCCATCGAGGGCGGACAAACACTAGGGAGGGGTTGTCCATCAAGGCCTCCTCAAAGCTGGGGTCCCACTCCTGTGCCGTGATCACAAACTGGACTCGGTTGCTCATATAGTCCTCAAGCTCCCCATTGAAGGCTGTGACATAGCGGCTGAGCTTCCTCCGCTCGTCCCCAGGGAACTCTCCGTACAGGAAGAAGTGTTTGCCCTGGAAAAAGTCTGGGAGTTCAGGAACTGGCAGGTTGGGAGACTCTGGGGGACCCTCATTGTCTGTGTTCTCATCTGTGGATCCTGCATATGGGTCCTCGCCATTCTCCCCCTGGCCAGAGGGCTGCCTTTGTTCTTTCTGCTCAGCTACCCTTCTCAGCTCATCTTCAGTGTCCCCAGAATCTTCCGCTCCACTGCCCTGTCCTTCTGACCACCCCCCCTCGATATGGGTATCTTCCTGGGACCCTGGTGAGGCTGGTTTGGTCTCTTCTGGAGTTGGGGGTTTCTGGGGTGAGCTGGATCCCGCTGCTGCCTGATGGGGCTTGGTTTTGGTCTGGGGGTGCTTTTGGGGAAGCTTGGGGGCTTCATCCCCACTGCTGCCACTGTGACGGCCCTCCTCATCCTCGCTGCTGGATTCTGGCCCTACCATGAGGTACCTCCGGGAGGGCAGCCGCTGACGCATGCGGTGACAGTCCAGCACCCACTCTTTACGCACAATGCGACCTCCAAGGCCTAGGACCTGGCCATACTTGGGGGTATTGGCAAAGGCACAGATAAGGTGGGTGCTGTCTGGAGTCCAGTCTGGCCGATACTTGGCCCCCAGCTCTAGGGCCTTGTCCCGGAGTTCCGAGCGGAAGGGGTTCTGGAAGCCACTCAGCACCACCACCACACCCTTAAGGATGTTTCCCAGCTCCTGCGGGCCAGCTCGGGGTCTCCGGTGCTCGGAGCCTTCTCCTCGGGGCTTCCCTGGCACTGCCCCCCGTGCTGGGGCAGGGACTGAGGCAGTGGCTGGGGTACAGGTGGGTGCTGGCAATTTGGGTCTCTTGCGGGCGGGTGGTGAGGACTGGGCTGATGGTTTGCTGGGGGTCTTCCTGTCTTCTTGATTCAAATCCAACTTCCTCTTCCCTTTGGGGGACTCCTGAGGCTTGGAGGTGTTGCCTACTGCCTTGGAGGCTGGAGAGGCTGAGGAGGTGGCACTAGAGGCCTGCAGTGTGGCAGCTGCATAGCTGGGTCCTGCTGGATCACTGGCTGTGGCAGTGGATGTCTTATTGATCCGGCTGAAGAAGAGGGCCCCCGGTCTCAGGGAGCTGGCACCCTCATCCTCCTCCTTCACACGGAACTGGCCAAGCTTGGTCACCTTCTGGGGTGAGGCCTCTACTTCATCTTTGTCTGGAGGGCTGTGAAACCGTACAAAACTCAGGCCATACGGGGAGTCCTTGCTGTAGGGCTGGCTGCAAACAATTTTGACTCGGTCCCAGCGCTTCTCAGCTGCTCCCCGAACCAACTTGTCAGGCCCAAAAATGCGAACACGGTTGGGGTTGGAGCCACTGCGGCTCTCGGAAGGGGACATGAAAGACGAGGTAACCAAAAGGACCTCATAGTCTTGCTCCCCAGTCCCTCCAGCTGAGCTGCCCACCAGCACCTCCACAAAGGCTGAGCCGTCGTTCCCAATGTGCATGCTGTGTATCTGTTCCTCCTTCTCCAACTGGAGCACCACAGAGATGGTCTTCTCGCCTGCCTTGGCTGCCCGCCATTTGCGGTAAGTGTCCGCCTTGAGAAGGTTTTCTGCACAGTGGGTCAAGTCCTGGCTACTGCAGGACACCACGTGGCGGAGGCGGATCTCCGGCATGTCAACGTCGTGGGCTTCGCGGGACCCGAAGGATGAGGAGGGTCCGAGTTTGGGGGACGGGAAGGGGGTGCGCCCTGCGCGCGCTTAAGTCAATATAAAACAAAATTTTAAAGTTAATGGTATTGCCAGAAATAAAGAGATATATTTTATATTGAGGAAAAGTCAATTCATCATTTCTCTTATAGGCACAATTATCTGGCTATTTTATATTATTAGAACTATCTGTATATTTACCTATAATGGGTATGATATCTACTTATATAAATTAATTGTATTTCCATTTTAAGTTAAGAATATATCTATGGATTTTATTTTATAAATAAAAATAGAACATTATAACATATTTACTATTAAATATTGGTGTTGGTATAAAAACATGAATGAAAGTCAAAAACATGTTAATTGAAAGAAACCAGTTAAAAAGAGAGAGAAAAGAATAACACATACTGTGTGATTGCAGCTATATAAAATTTGAGAAAATATAAAATTAATAAGTGAAAGAGAGTAGATGAAAAATGTAGTATGAGACCTGGCTGGTGTGGTTCAGTGGTTGAGCATGGACCCATGCACCAAGAGGTCACCAGTTCAATTCCCAGTCAGGGCACATGCCCAGGTTGTGGGCCCGATCCCCAGTGGGGGGCATGCAGGAGGTGGCCAATTGATGTTCTCTCTCATTGATGTTTTTATCTCTCTCTCCCACTCTCTTCTTCTCTCTCTAAAATCAATAAAGAAAAAAAATATTTTTAAATGTAGTAAGAGAAAAGACAAACCAGACTGGCTGCAGTGGAGTCCAAGAGTACTTTTCCTGGTGCTGCAAATGTTCTATATCATGCTGTTGTGGTGGTCAAATAGATAGGGTATGCACATATTTATCAAAACTCAGTGACTTACATGCTTAAAGTATTTCCATTTTATTTTAGGTAAATTATATATCAATAAAATTTATTAAAACACTTATGAAAGAATACATAAAGGTGTTGGTTCTGACAAATTTAAGAGCTATTACTTAAATCTTTATACTCTCAAGCATTTATTTAACATTGATTCACCATCATCTATGTTCACCATCACCAGAAGTCAGTGGAAGCATCAAATTCTTTATCATTTTTTAAAAAAATAACATAATCCATTATATTGCCCACCAAGCTACAGCTAAACAACCCAAATGGCACATCAAGGTGTTCTGCTAAGCAAATACAAGTCTCTGGACTAAGAAAACTTCTGCTATGATTTAAAATACAAATGTTTTGCCCCCAGTGATATAAAATCAATTATCAAAGAGAATCAAAGTTGTTTTAAGGGTTTTATTTCTTTATATATACATACAGAGAGGTACAAATATGTTTATTTACTGTCATTAGTAGAAGAATGTGATGACAAAACAGTGGTAAAGTAAAATTTGAGGAGTTTTCTGCTTTAATGACATGAGAAGGTTTCCCCTTTCCCCACCCTTTATTATATTTAGAAACACAGATTTTCCAAGTGGTTGTCAGAAGAAGAAGGAAAGACTTGCATGCTCAGAATGCTGCACATGTATTTATAGGGCTCTTTATTCACTCACAGACACTCTCAGCTCAGCAGTGTTCCTTTCTAGAGTGAACTTCTCAAGGAGATGATTATGAAATCAGGAAACAATGTCCCAGGTTTTCAGCCTGGCATTTACAAGAACTGTTGAATATCTATGATTAAAAATAATTGCAAAATAGATCAGAATGATTGCTGAGTCAAGCTGTGCTGTAGCTATCACCAAGTTACCACACATTCCAGATTAGTGTATACTTAGATTTTACTCAAATTATGCTTGTGGAGAATAGATTAATAGATATTTCATTAATATATAATGAGTGAATTCTGACACTCCCAATGAAATTCAACTTTTATGTTAGTCACATTTTTTGCTAATAGTCCATAGATGAAGAACAACTGAACCTCATGTTTAGGCCCACAGTCTAATCTATGAGGATGCCCTCTCAGTGAGGGCTGACATTGTTTTGGAAAACATCATGTGATTGGAGGATAGAGCATCCTTATGCTTTTCACCTTTAAAACTGCCTTCTAGCAGAATTTAAGAGATTCTGAGATGCAACTTACAGATTCTAAGATGTTAAGATGCTAAGTTAACTACTTTAGGTTTTATTGTTTGGTAGCATAAACCACTGAGCAGAAAGACAAAAATATTTAACACGTGCTCAAATGTTTATATGTTGATATTATCAAGGGATATATGTTACACATAGATGCTTAAACCTGCAATATATATTCTATTACATCTAATTATGTTTCATATGTTTTATTAATGCCTACTGCATGATATATATATAATTAAATATAACATATATGTTTTATGTGTGTTTATAATAATGCATCTTGTGTAAGTTTTAAATCTCTTCTTATTCCATTGAGTAAAAGTTAGTTTAAAGGAAAAAAAAACAATAAAAAAGGTAGAAGGAATAAAAAATTAAAATTTATTTACTTTAAGTATATTAGTTTAATCTTCTAAAGAACACTGGGAAATATGTAAGAGAATGCCCATTTGCAGGTAATGAAACTGAGGATTATAAAATAGTTGACAAGCATTTACACTTGTTAGATTTAGCAGATACATATAAATAAGATATTCTGAGTTGTGCAAATACAAAGAAAATACAGCATATTGGTTAAATAACAGTCATCCAAGCCCAAATGTTTAGTTTTTATAAATTTCAACAATTGAAAAAATTGTGGCATTTCTTTCCGATTCTGAGATACTCAGGACCAGAGAAGTTGAATGAGGATGCTTTACACATGTAAGCATCATTGATAAAAATGAAATGCACCAATGCCAGGAGCATTGATAAAAAGGCCAAATGATAACCTGGAATTGAATAATACTGAATGTGTTAACATTCAAATGCAATTAGGAAGGTTAAAACAAACAAATAAGTAAACAACAACATATAACCCTCTAATATTCAAATAAACCATTAAAACTAAAATTATCCCTTTAAACAACTAATATAATTTACACCAAAAAATATGAAGGCTATCACTTGGGATAAATTAATATTAAAAATCAAATGTGTATCCATTTAATTAATTACTTTATTTGATTAAATTACTTTATATATAAATTAATTAATATATATATACACACACACACACACACACAAACACACACACACATACACACACTGGCCAGTTTCCATCCTTTTTTAATAAAAGTTTAAGAGATGAAATAGGGTGCAGTCTATCCCACATTATTTTTTTGTACCCATAACAATCTCTTTCTTGGAATCATCATGGTCTGACAGTGTTTGTAGTCTGATTATATCCAACATTATACAAATCATTCTTACAAGAACTACAAAGCGCCTGCCTGGTGTGGCTCAGTGGTTGAGCATCAACTCATGCACCAAGAGGTCGCCGGTTCAATTCCTGGTCAGGACACATGCCCAGGTTGTGGGCCAAATCCCCAATGGGGGGCATGCAGGAGGCGGCCAAATGATGTTCTCTCTCGTCGATGTTTCTATCTCTCTCTCCCTCTCCCTTCCTCTCTCTAAAATCAATAAAGAAAAAAATTTTTAAAAAAGAACTACAAAGCTTATGACAGAAAAATAAGTCATTAGAAATACACACAATCACATGAACAGATACACACCTATGTTTATTCATTTGATTGCTTTTATGGGATTCAGTTGTTAGTTGTAGGGATTTTAAGAAATTGTTTCTATCAGATTATTTTAGCTAATAGCTAACATAACTTGAAAAAAAAAGTTGATGGCTTTAAAAATAACCACCTGTCTTAGTAAATAATTATAAATATATTTCATATGTGCTCTAGGATCCTTGCCAAATATCTGTGACATAGTTGTTATGGTCATACTCATTATATAGATAAGAACCCTGAGAGTGATGCCTGGCCCATGTGGCTCAGTGGATTGAGTGTCATCTCATGGACTGAGAGGTCCTGGTTCCATTCTGGTCAGGGCACATGCCTGGGTTACAGGCTTGATCCTTAGTTGAGGGTGAGCAGGAGGGAGTCAATGTTTCTCTCTCACATCAATGTTTCTATCTCTATCTCTCCCTTGCCCTCTCTCTGAGAAAATCAATAAAAACATATTGAAAAAAGAAAAAGAAACCTGAGGTTGAAAGGCTGTGTATTGTCCTTGGTCCAATGTAATAAAAATTTAAGAGTTGAATTTAGCTCTGGCCGGTTTGGCTCAGAGGTTAGAGTATTGGCCCGTACCAGAGAGACCTGGTTCGGTTCCCGCTAAGGGCACGTGCCTTAGTTGCGGTTTGTCCCCAGCCCCGGTTGGGGTCGTGTGGGTGGCAACCAGACACATCAATGTTTCTCTCTCTCTCTCTTCCTCCCTCTCTCCCTCCTGCTCTATCTGAAGATAAGTGCAAAAATGTCCTCGGGTGAGGATAAAAAACAAACAAATAAAATAAAGAGTTGAATTTAAACCAAGTCTTCTGTCTCTACAGTCAGCACTCTATCTAATGTAACATAAAATAATAAAATAACAGAAAATAATTATTTTCTTCCCTTCTTCTGTTTTTTCCTTTCTTTCCCCCCTCTCCCTCCTTTTCTTTTCCCTTTTTTTCTTTTCTCTTCTTTCCTTCCTTCTTTCTTTTTTTTCTATCAACCTATCCTTTTATTAATGACTTCTGTGCACACATAAAGCAATACAAATAGATAAACTATATTCTATATCATTGTCATTGTTTATTGAGAAATAACTCTTTCATTGTAATTGTTGTTCTTTACCCGGAATCTGATATATTAGCTAGTTTAATTTTAAAACATTTAAAATTCTTAACTGTGTTTCCTATAAGTTTATTCAGCTAGAAGATGCAATTAAAATACTCCAAATCATTAAGTCACTAAAAATGGTACTTGCGTTCACTGGCACACAGTAGGTACTCAATAAAATACAATTTAGATTTTGGACTCACTAGAATTGCTTAAATATAAAAAATCAGTTTCATCAACCAGGTAATATAGTAATGATAACAGAACATAAACTAGCATGCATTAGCTGCCTTTTAGCCGACGAGATCAGGTGCATTCAGGGTGGTATGGCCATAGACCATTAGCTGCCTTTTAAAGAACAAATTGGCTATAACAGAACAGGAGCAAGCAAAGGATTACGAATTCTATCAAAACACAAAAGAAAGTTGGGCAGATATCAAATACCATTGATGTAGTAGATACATCTTACATATATAACAGTGAGAAAAAGTAAATTTTATATATACATATAAATAATTATTATTACTCTAGAAAGTGGATGCTGTAGTTATGCACCACTCATTGTCACTGATGTACAAATTCTTGCAAATGTATTGAGTTCAGTGAAATGTCGATTACTATCACTAATGAGCAACTCAGTGGCAAAATTAAGCTTAACCACTGCAAACTGATTGAAGATCCCATTGAATGCCTCATGCCATGATTAGGAAATATTTACATGAAAAGAAATTAAATGTTGATAAGCTCTTCATTGTTATGAGTTCATCCTTAGCATTCTACAAATCTGTTTCAGAAAAAAAAAACTACACAAAAATTATATCATAAATATTTTAAAAAGTTAAAAAATGAAGCTGTACTTGTAGGTGTTAAATTCAAATATATTGTGATTTAAAATTGTTACGTTTATCTGATTTTTTTTCTGATTATACTGAAAGATATGCTCCAATCAATATTGTATATGTGTAGAAATGAAATTGGGTTTTATGCCTCTGCAGAAGCATTTTTGCTATATTCTAATACTTCTGTGGTTTTTTTTTTCTTCAAATTTTAACATTTCCCTGGCAATTAAAGAAATATAAGGTATTGATTTACTTAACCATATTCCTCATATTGCAGTGTTTCATGGTATACTGGTAATGTCTGAGTCCTTGGTCTCTGGCTATTTATTTTTAAAAATTAAAAGACTCATACCACCACTTTGATTTTTGCATGTTCTGCTACTTCAGGACAATTCTACCTTCATGATTACAAACATGATCATGAATTAAAGTTGGGATGAAATAATTATCTCAATAGGACATACAGTCTTTAGAGAAGAGGAGACCATACAGGTCAGTCCTTTTCAAATGGCAATTTGGGGGCACCGTAGTGTGTAGATACCTTTTGGACATTGGACTTCAGCAGGAGTAAGGATAATGGGTAATGGGGACAGGGAGAGAGCAGAGTAGCAGGGCTCTGTTTTCTTCTACTTCCACTTCAGTCAGAATGGCTGCCCTTTATCTTTTTTCAATTGGGTTTTTAAGAAATATTTTATGTCAACAAATTTCTGGGGCTAGAATATAAAAACATAGATTTTGTTAAGCTAGCATTACTATAAATGATATATTAGTAATTCACATACCAGGCAGTATACTTAACCTATAGTCTCTTATTTAATTTTGTCACAAGCTTAAAAGAGATTTTTTTTCCCATTTTACCAATGAGTAGAGATAACTTGTTAAAAATTTCATTGCAAGTCCACAGAGCTGGAATTCCAATGCAGGTCTTGCTGATACTGTTTAATTATTAACGATTCTCCTATTGCATACCATTCAAGTACATAACCCAGTAAGACATACAATTAACAATTACTATCTGATCATGGAATAGGAAATGCATAGTAATGTATAATAGCACTTATACAACAGAGAAAACCTAATGGTTAACACTACTAATTATAATTCAAAAACGTGGAGCCTAGTGTCTCTGGATCACAACTGCATTGATTTGATATCCATGCCTTGCCACTTAAAGCTGTACCCCAAGTTAATATACGTAAAAGCTTTAAAGAGTATACAGTACATAGCAAATGTTCCAAAAATATTATGTATTATTAAGAAAGTGTTTGTGGTGATTGTTACATTATGCTTACTTTAATAAAATTACAAGCATACATGAGTGGAAACACGTAAGAAGAGATTTTCCCTTGTAGTCTTTGATATGCCTTGTATGGACATATTATGAATATTAAAAAATAAAAACAACCTCAGAGAGTCTTCATATTAAACTTGAATTTCTAGAACTGAACTTTTCACTCTTAAGACATTATTTTATTTTATTATGAAAGACTTCATTTAATCAGTAATCATTTTGAGTCCAGATTTAGAGTACAAATGAAATCATAATCCTTCCAACAGTTCCTTCAATTGATGCACAAAGTTTAACATAAATAGGAATCACTGAGGTGGTTTTTTTTTTTTTTCTAACTTCTAATTTTAGTTTTCACCATAAATAATTCTTAGGGTAAAGATAACCTAGAGACAATACCTGAAAAATCATATTCTGGATATGAGAAAATGTATAGTTACAAGTTTACCTAATATATATTGACTTATTATTTCTCCTTTGCTTCAAGCAACACATGATGCATTTCTAAAGCTTCTGAATCACCTATGTTCAGATTTAGGTGTAGAAATAAAGGGAAATAGGATGAATACGTTTAAGTGTTATTCACCTGGGCAGGTGCCAAAGCTACCACATGTCATTAGCACTGTGCAATTTCACCCCTGTCATAAAATTAAATCAGGAAAAGGACCCATGGCTGGGGAGTTTGTCTAAGTAAAATTGAACAGAACATTTTGTTACATACAATCAACCCTTGATAAGTGGGAGTAATGAGAGGGCCTGGGGAAAGAACAAATATAAGTCCAAGTCATGGATAAAGAAAAATTTCACTAATCTTTTGATTATTGGGGGAAAGATTAATTGGTTAAACTCCAGCAGGCAACTAATTCTAGAACAACAATGAGGCATCTATTGATTACTGTTTTTGCCAGCCATGTGGTTCACAGCTTTTGGGAGGATCCACATTGTATCTGAGGAGAGTAGAGGAGGGGATGTAGGAGGCAAGTGAAAAGGAAAAAGAGGCAAATTATAGTTAGTGTTAATTGGATGCTTTCTAATTGTTGAAGAACCTCTCTGTGCCTTAGCATAACTAGTTTGCATTCCTTAAGGGCTCTGGGGATAGAGACTTAACGCTGTACAGGAATGCAAAATATTGAACTGATATTTAGGACAAGGTAACTTCTAATTTTCTTAATTTCTGGGTACTCACACATGTGTATATTCTACTTTGTCTATATTGATTCCAATAATAATTCTGGACTCTAAAGTAATAACTCATCTTAAATTCACTTTTTGTATATCAGATTTGCTATACTAATATATAATAGGTAGTTTTTAATAATATACAATATAAAGCTCTCCCTAACCAAAACTAGTTTTATATTTTGCCATGCAAACTTTAAAAAAGGTGTCAGGTCATTGCTTCATGCTTTAAAGAAAATACTTATTAATCCATTCAACAAACCAAACCATGAAGGAGGACACCTAGAAAACTGATGAATATTCTGCTGAAACTCTTCTCTGAGACCTCCCCTAAGTTTCCTGCCTGCAAGAGAGAGATAAAAGCCTCAAATCAAAGGCCCCAAGAGCTGCTCTCTCTCTTTCTGGGGAGCAGTCCCTGCCATTCCCTTTCTCCTCTTCTTCCCCCACAAGCAGGCATCTCCTAAACTTTAAGGTACGCCATGAGACTTGCAACCAGGGAAGCAATGGGCAGTGGCAGTTCGTCCCAGGCTAACCCCTGAACCTGTCCTCAAGGCCCCCTTTTCTCTGACGTCCCAGAGAGTTAAAGCAACCCAGCCTAGGCTCTCCTGTTGCTTCTTCTATGCTAAGCCCTTCCTTGTTTTCCCATCCCCAACTTTAATAAATGTTCCCTCATAGTCACCTAGACTAGTGCTTGACATTTTTGCTGCACAAAGTCAAGAACCCACAAACTACAAGCTGGCCCTAGGCAGACCTGCTTAGGGCCAAGTTCCCTGTCCAGTAACACAACCAAGACCAAAAGGATGAGATGGAGCTGTAAATGAGCTGGAAAAAGGAAAAGTCATATGCAAAAGCTCTGAGGATCGTAAGTGCTTTACATTTCTAAAACCTTAAAAAAAAATTCCAGAGAGTATGGAACACAGAAAAATTGGTAGAAATGTGTCCAACATCAAGGTAGAGAGACAAAGGCTAGATCTGGGTGCAATCAACAGACATTTAAGGATTTTAAGCAGATTTCTATTTTAATGAAATAATTCTAGTTTCATGACAAGGGTGGATGAAAGGGCCGAATAATTTAAATGGGAGATCAGTTAGAAAGTTATTGCTTTGTTCTGGAGAAACATGCCTTCCAGTTCTATGTACATGAAAATGAAGGTAGGCAGTTGCTGTGAAGTTGAAATTGTTTTCAGAGTTAGAATCTATATAAATTCCTGAAGAGTTGGATGTGCAGAATAGATAAAAGCGCTCCTACATATCCAGCTTGAGCACTGAAGTGGTAGTGGTGTCATTTACTAGGATGGATAAACAGGTGTGTCCTTATCTATTTGTATGCTGTATCGCATGTGTGTGCTTACTTAAAGAATTAAGAGTTTAATTTTGAACTTATGTGTTGACTTTTATGAGATCTCTAAGTTTACATTCAAGTCGCTGGCTACATGTGAGTTCCTAGCATTCAGATAACTCTGGGTGGGACATAAATATTTTGGAATAGTCACCTTCAAGATAGTATTATGAGCATGATGATATTACTTATGGAGAAAGTGGAAAAAGTGAATAAATAAATATTTTGAGTTACTTTTTGAAGATGACAAAAGCCAATCACTTCTCACAGATGTAAAAGGTAGTGTCTTATTCAAGTTTACCATGTATTATACAATGGCTATTTATTGATTTAAACAGCGTCTTCATCCTTTCCCATGAACACACAAGCTTCAATGCTTCTTAAAACCCTTATTTCTGATTTAGATCAAAGTGTAAGGTTACAAATACTACATACTAAATATGCATCAAAAATCTCAGCACAGATATTTCTCTGCTACTATACGTTTAACATGGGGATTTAGTTCCTGTCAATGTAAGACACATTCAAACCTGTAAGAACTTTTGTGAGTTTATTTAAGCTAAAACTGTCGACAATTTCCGGGAAGCAAAATCTCGAGATTGAAATAATGCTCCAGAGAATGGCAGTTTTGCACCTTATTTTATACATTACAATAAAAAGAGAAGACACAAGTGAATTACATGAAATCAACTGGTGATAGATCAGGGAGTTAGGAGAAAGCAGAGGGAGGAAACCTCTGGGATTGGATGGAAAGTAAAATGATAGACACATGCTTCTTTTATACAGGTGGGTACAGGGTAGTTGACAGTCAGCAATTAACTCCAAAGCCATGAGGGGATTTGTGGTCTCTGCAGAGTCTGCCTGGGTTTTGTGGTGCTTGGAAAAAGGAAAATTACTTTGACATTCCAAGGATATGTTATCATAGATGCAAAAAGACAACAGCCAGGCTCAGTTAAGGTAAAGATTGACCTTTGTCAGGGAAGATGCCAGCCCAAGACATGACCACCTGCATACCTGCTTTGAGTTAAAAAGTTTCAATTCCGGAACATCTTTTGTGGTTGCCTCAGGTCTTTCAGTTTTCAAGGCTGCCAAACAGGCCTCCCCTGAGCTTGTCAGTTTAGCATGTGGCCCCTTTTCGTCCACATTCCCAAACTGTGCTGATCATGGGAATCATATGATAAACAGTTAAAGAGTGAATTCAGATATCAGAATTTCTATCTGCTACCAAAATGAAAAATATCTCACAGGTTTTTTAGCATACCATATGGGTTTTAACATTGACAAAAACAGATTTTGCCTTTAAGACTTATAGGGCTATCTCATTCCCAAGGTTTTCTTTCTCTATATACTTTCAAAGGGGGAGGACCCATCTAATAATGTGGAACAATTATAGATCAAATGGTCCGTATCCCAGGTCCAACATACTTCTCATTTATTTGATACACATTTTCCTGGCACTGACTGATTAAAAATACAGATACAGTGCAAATTTAAATGTTTAATAAATTTTACTTGTGATGATAAACACACAATACAATATACAGATGATATATTGTAGAATTGTACACCTGAAACCTATATAATTTTATTAACCAATTTTACCCCAATATAGTCATTTAAAAATAGCAAAAATTAAAAAAAAAATTAAGATCACTGTTTAAAAAAAAAGATTCTTGAAATTAAATACAAGATCCTAGGAGGCATTCCATTTATCCTTTCAGTTAATTAAAACTAGAAATGGTCACTTTGAAGAGATTATGTTAAACCACTTTGTAAAAGATGTCTGTATGTGTTCATGTGTGTGAGTGTGCATGTACGCATGCTTTTAGTTTATAAATTTATTGAATATTAGAATAAATCTTCTGGTACTTTGTTCTAATCTTTCCCTCCCAGCGTTTTGTGTCCGTTCGATAATGTTCTTTTTTTGCCTTTGCCATATGCTCATAGTACTTCTGGAATTTGGTAGAAAAAAAGAAGAAAAATTAGTAACTAATTTATTCTGTTCTTCCTCTAATAGTCTTCTCACTCAAATTGTAAAGTGTAAAACTTGAAATGTGCAAAAGAGTATAAGATTATCCGGTCTCTTCACACTTGGGCTGAAATGAAACTATTTCAACCTAATTGCAGTCACAGTCCACCTCCTTAAATGTGCTGCACATCTCACTTCTACCACGGATTCTTCCCTGGGCAGTAACACAGAGTCAGTATTACTAAATTTTCTATCTCTAAAAATATAGATGCCTAGTGTAATCTCAAAACCTGTTAGAAAACAAATAGTAGGCTATTCAGCTGTCACCCTGACTTCTATGCTATTCTCTAAGAGAATAATTTTCTGTTATTTGGCACGGGTATCTTACTCCCTAGAAATAAAACTTTCCTTGAGGTGTGAGCATCTGCTCCCTCTGAAAGTCAATAGGAGTTAGATTGTGTGTTGAAGGACGTAACTTCTGCGGTGAGTGCCATATAACTTTGCCAACAACTATTCGTCTTCCCTGTGTTTTTACTGTATTCCAATTTTCTAACGTATTTTCTTATGAAAGATTTTCAAGCAAAAAAATATATATACAACATAAACATTGTATATAGCACCCAGATCTGTCAAACATTAATATTTTACATTTCTGGATTTCTTTATTTTTAAAGAAATAATAGCTGACAGACTCAGTAGACTTCTTTTCTGCATGTTTTCCTGTCCCATTGCTGTCCATTTTCCCCTAAGTATACTGCAATTATGGACTATTTAAAATTCCCAATTCTATACTTACATTTATAATACTATATATTATGAATATGTATATATAGGGTGAGGCAAAAGTAGGTTTACAGTTAACACAGTTTATTCTTGTATTATTATTTAATTATTGTATTATGTTCCATATAAACAACTGTAGACCAACTTCTGCCCCACCCTGTATGTACACAATATATAGAATTGTAATGTTTATGTTAAATTTTATATAAATGGCATTTTTCTTTTATCTTAATTTTCTCACTTAATATTATATTATGGAGTTTTAGTTTCTTTGAAACACGCAAATCTAGTTTATACATCTTAAGTGCTGTATACTACTCAATTATACCAATATACAAAAATGTATTTATTTATCATTTTGTTAAATATTTAGGTTGTTATTAATTATTGTCTTTTCTAATAATACTCCATGTTGCACACACGTATAAGATTTTCTTTACCAGTAGACTCCTAAATCGTTTGATTATGACATAATTAAAAGTATATACAATATAATTATGACTCCTCCCCCAACCTCTACCTCCACCGTCCAACCCCAGACATACAAACACACTCGCGTGCACAAACTGAAACAAAATATTCACTGTATATTCATTATTCTTATTGCTTGAGATATATCCTGACATGTTCTTTTGATTTTATTTCACTCCATTTAATTACCTAAGACACTGATCAAGATCCATAAATTTGATTCTATAACCCAGTGAGATCATAAATCACAGTTTGAAAAACATTACTCTAAGAATAAACTTAGAGGAGCAATTGCCTGTTCATAGAGTACACTTCAAAATAACAGCAGTCTACTTATAGATACATTCTTTCATGGTAAGGCAAGGTAAAGAATCCTATTATCAACATTCTTCCAATGTAAAGCATGGTAAGGAATTTTATCATCAACGGGGACCCAGCTATTGGGAGAGAGAGAGAAACATAATGCCAAGTATGTGGCATGTACAACAAAACTGAATGGGTCTGCTGTTCACTTTTTGACTGAACTGAAGTAAACTGTTTTTTTTTTTTTTTTTTTTTCGTACTTTAACAATTTTTTATCAAAATTTTGGGAACTGATTGCAAACAGAACTCCTTTTTTCCCCCATCCTTGAAAATATTATTCTTATCTAAACCTGGAGAGCTACCCTATGTATTCGATACCCTATCCTATTTCAAATGCTCTCTACCCACCAGCACTTTCTTTCTATTGGGCTAAGTAGAAACATATTTTGTTGTGTTGATTTTTATTCTAAACACTGCACTTGATAAGAATTTTCAATGCTCTAGCTGTCATTTTTCTTACCATATAATATCAATGTAGGCATTTCCATTGTATTCTACAATAACACTAAGAACATATTGCTTAGAACAGTAACAATTCATTAGATTAGTAGTTTTGCACTTGCAATGGAACACATAATAATATTTGGCTTTGTCACAAGACAATACAACATAGAGCTCCAGTCATATTTTTTCTCCATAAACTTAAATCCCCATTGACTATAGAAACAAGAAGTGTAGTAGTCTACAGTCTGATAAATACGTAATATATAAAGTCTCTATATATCAATGCTATACAGAATTACCCTGATTAATTTACATTCCCCCCTAGTAAATAGTAACCCCCAACCCCATAAAGAGGGATTTACATGTACAATAGAGCAACAGAAAGGTACTGTCAACATGCTGATCTCATAGCTCTTGCAACTTGTGGGTTTTCTAAGGTGATTATTTTAGCATGTCTATCATATTGTGATTACATTTCTGGAGAACAGGTTGTGAAAGGTATATACCATACAGAGCTAGTTCAGTTAGGATAAAACAAGTGTACCATGTTCTTTAAATTTCTCAGTCTTTCCTTATTTTAATTTGAAACTATTTGAATGAATACAACATTAGTTTCCCAGTTACACTGCACTCAGAATGTACCATATTTCTCACCTGAAGGCATAAACTTTTGTGACATCCTAATCATTTTCCCTGCAACCGATGCCTGTGCTATAAACCGTGGATTAAAATAGTAGGTGGAGAATAAACAGCAGGAGCAGATGAATTCCTAAAAACAAATGATCTCTATTTGAATGCAAATATCCCCATTAATAAAGAATGAGAGAGGAAACATTTTAAAAACCAGTAATATATTAAAGTGAATTATTTCCTCACAGGTTATTTTCCAGCAGCCCTTTAATGAGCTATTTCTTCATATGTTGGTAACTAATTATTACATACATTTTGTATGTATTTTTAATATCCATAAACTATGGATTTGATCTTTATTTCTTGTCAGAGTATTTGAAAATAATTTGCAGAAACATTTAAACTGCTGGGTTTCATGCTAAGTAGGAAACAATGGTTGAAGACTTAATTTACTCTGCAAGTCAGAAGATAAATAACAGTCTGGAATATAATGTAGTGAAAAAGAGAATTGGAAAAGCCTGTATCTTGCCTTCTTTAAAGATATATGAAGATACTAAATTTTACAATAGTACTTCATCATGCACAGCAATCTAGTGGTCAATGTAATGTGTGATTTTTCATGATACTATATTTTTGATGAACTGTGGAACTTTTAAAAAATGCAACAAAGTGGGAGTCGTCACTTTGTGAACTGCATATATTACAGCAGGGGACAAAGAAGGAAATAATGAATTTAGGTGCTAATGTTTTGGTCAGTTGGTGGTAAATGGTGTTACCTTACTTAACTTCAGCTGACTTCACCCTTCTTCACAACCTATGCCCAGACCTCATCTCTGTCCCTTGATCTATGTCTTGTCCTTGTTCAGTCTGTGTCCTTGAACATGCTGTTTTCTTCCTAAATGTCTTCCCACCTTGTCAAAGATCAAATCTAACCTTCTTATCATAGGCTTCCCTACTTCCATTGCTATAATTATTTCTACTGATTCAGTGAACAGTAGATGGTTGAGACATTAGTGCTTTAACCAGGCCTTTATTAGAAGATTGATATTTTATCTTATATCTATCTTTATTTTTACCACATATGGTTTTGAATTCTTGAAGTACCCCTTTCTATGGCCATTTTTCCTTAATCTCCTTTATTTGTTTATCTTCCTCCATATTGCAGTTGTTTCCTCAAAATACGTCCCTAGGTTCTGTCTTTTTAAATTTTCTTCCTAGGTAATTTAACCTATATACATGTTTCTCAAATGTACCTCAATAAGATCAAACTATTTTTTGAAAACTAAATCCATTTCCTGATGTTTCAAAACTACTTCTGAGTCAGGCGAGTAAGCCAGGACAAGCAGATTAGGGAAACTGAGACAGATAGTTAAACAGTAGTTTGCAGCCACCTAGTAAATCCTATCTTCCCTAAACCAGAGACACTTAAGAGGGGTAAATGGCTTGCGCTTCTCCCCAGCCAGAGGGTAAATAGTTTAAATCACCTTACTCAGGGAGACAGACAGCAGAAATCCAATTAGTGTATTTTGCCAACCACAGCCAAGGGCAGATGAAGTTAGGAGAATAAACCTCATTTTGGTACATCAGATAAAGCTGATGAATATTCTATTGATCCTCCCCTAAGAGCTCCCCTAAATGCCCAGTCTTTAAAACCCCTCAATAGAAGTTCCTAGTGTACTCTCCCTCCCAGGAGCACACCAGCACCTCCCCTCCTTTTCTTCCCCCAAGAGTTTAGGCATGCATCTCCTAAACTCTAAGGGACCCCAATAGGCTTGCAACCAGAGCAGCAATGGGCAGCAGCAGTTCATTCCAGGCAAATCCCCTGAACCTATCACCAAGGTCCCCTTTTCTCTGACTTCTTAGTGAGCCAAAGCATACTAGCCTAGGTTCATTTCCCCAGCCCTTTCTTGTTTTACTGTCCCCAGCTTTAATAAACACCCTCTAAATTTCAACTGGACCCTTGTGAAATGTTTCCTAGACAAAGCCAAGAACCCACACACTACCAGCTGGCCCTAGGCAGACCCATTCAGGGCCAGGTCCCCTTTCCCGTAACACTTCAGATTCAACAAGTCTTAAAACCTAATTTTGTCCCCCAAACCTAATATTGCTCCTTGTTTACTATCTCAGGAAATAATACTACCTTATTACACAAGCCAGACATCTGGTGTATTCTTTTGAAACACTATAGTTGTAACATCTAGACTCCATCTTGACTGAAAGAACTCCATTTAGAGACCTGACTATGATTCCTTGCTTTCAGTAAAATTCCATAATTGAGCCCTGACTGGTTTGGCTCAGCAGTTAGAACATGAGCCCTGAGAACTGAAGGGTCACAGGATTGATTCCTGGTCAAGGGTCCATACCTGGGTTGCAGATTCGATTCCCGGCCCAGGTTGGGATTGTTTGGGAGGCAACCAGTTGATGTGTCTTTCTCACATCTCTCTCTCTCTTCCCCTCCCTCCCTTCCACTCTATCTAAAAATCAATAGAAAAATATTGTTGGGTGAGGATTAACCAAAAACAAAAAAAATTCCAGAATTGAAATTAACCTAACCACATTCTTTAAGGAAAGAATGTATGAATATACATTCTTTTTGAACATAATGTTCTGCAAAATAGTTGTTTTTTCCATTAAATGGTAACTAGAATGCTTGCATAAGCATTATTTTGCAGGCCCTTTGGGTAGTCCACAGATCATAGAAAACATCTATGACTATCGTAGGATCAACAGCCATCAGATGACCACCATGGGACAACTGACATCATCCTCATTCCCAAGGCCTACACCCACCCCAAGGTGCCTATATAAGCCATCCACCGAACCTCTCAGGGAGCTCAGCTTCTCTTTTCTGGTGTATTCTGTGCAAGATCTTTTTGATAAACTCTATCTGCTTGATCTTGTGCTGACTTCAGTGCTCATTTCTATGACATCAATACTCAAGAACCTGCGGTTAAGGTCCAGTAACACTTTGACATCTTCCTTTTTTAAACTTTTCATATATGGCAAGGCAGTATGGATTTATTCCTTGATCATCTCAGTAACCTAGATATATCTTGCCACATTCATAGTTCAATTTATCATCATTTCTTAACTAGAACACTATAATAGTCTCTTAACTGGTATTCACTCAGGTAATCTGGCTTTGTAGAGTTCCCTCTTGACACACTACATCTGGAGTGAAATGTTAAATTACAAATCTGATATGAGGAAATCACATTTGGGAGTATTTTAATTTACTTTAATGGAGACATTTCTTTGTTATGCAAATATTCTTTAAATGGCCAAATTGTTTTTCTAAGAAAATGTCATCAAGAGGGAAAGAGTTTTAATTTATTAAAATGAAGATATGCAATAATTATTCAAGTAAATAATTCTCTATGAAGTGTTTATGCATCCATCTCATAAGATATACTTGATGAATCTTTTACATGCACACTTGAGATGTTTACATTGTAAACAACCACAAATGCTCTGAGAACCTTCATTTTGTATCCTGTAAATAAATGGAATGTTTTCTTTGGGAAAAAAAAAATCGCACTGTAGTCACATCAATATCATTAATACTTAAAATGTCATTTACATTTGTAAGCAACTTGAATAATTAAAAAATGCAAATTTAGCTTTCTTAGGAGCAATAACTTTACATGTAAGTTTTATGAGCTAAATGTCATTACTTATTCATAACATACTAACAATTTAAAAAAACAAAAAACAAAGTACTATCACAAAGTGTAAAAATCAATACGTAAACAAGTGGCTATATGGCAAATTTCAGCAGAGACACTTTCTTCTTTCCTATTAGGGTAAAGAGTTTTATTAGGGATATATTCACTGCTTCCACAACCCCCTCATCCCCCCAAAAAACACTGTCTTCAAAATGGAATAAACTTACAGAATCATTTTCTTAACTCACTATTATCTCATTCAATTATTGGGCATGCTATAAACCATAAAAACATTGATTTTCAGAAAATGGTTCTTGGAGGTAAACAGTAACTTTTGTCTAATTTCAATTGAAAATTTTCCTATTATTATAGTCTATTATTCGAATAACATACTGTGAAACGTAAACTAAATAAGGAACATTGAACGCAGTCCTCTACATTTTTAAGGCAATTTAACTTCATTATTCATGTTAAAAACTACTTTAATGATAAAACAAATGCATAGTCTGTTTAAAACATCATCAATCTATAATAGTTACTATTCATTTTTAGCAAAATTCAAATAATTTTGTTTTATTCTTTAAATTGTTTCCCAGAAACTCTGTCAGGTTATACAAGCAATCCTATCATTCCCATGTTCTAGGCTATTTTGTTAGTATACATCATATTTAAAACTGTAATATTTTTATTCCTGAATTATTTAGTTATATCTTCCAACTGCTTTCTTCTTCTTCTCGTCTACCATTATTTTGTTGCTAACAAAATGTCGACATTTTTTTCTCTTTACAAACCTCTCTTGGGCCATGGACTTTATCAAACCCTAAAATATTAAAATTTAAATTAAAAGTCTAGGAGCTCATAATCAATGATCCATTATTTTACTGTTTTTAAATTTAAAAATTTTAAATTTCATCTAATCAGTAGATATTAGAAAAATTGGGTCTAGAATCCAAGTCACCTATTTCCCAGGCCAATGCACACAAAACCCTTCAGACACCTTACATTTCAAAGACAGTGACTCCATCAGTGGACCTTTCAAACTGTGCCCACTGTAAAATTAACCCATTGTTTTCTCACCCACTGATGGAAGAAAATTCATCACAGCCAAGATTTGAATTTTGAAGTCTGGAAAAATTAGATCTCTTACCTAGTTCTTTTGGTCAGGTGTACAGTAATATATATGTCAAAATTTTCAATATTGTATCAGAATCAGATAACAATGAATTCAGTAATGAAAATATATATTTTTTTACTTATTCAAATGAATAGTTTTGATATAAATTAATCATACTCAGGTTAATTGAAACATAGAATGATTCGGACATACTTATTTTATTTTATTTATTTATTTTATCTCAACTTGGAACAAATCCAAGACAAAGAATCAGGAAAAGTAGTAATATAATATATTATCTGTTACTCCAGATGATAACTTTAACTAGGACCTTGGAAATTGTTTATAGAAAGAGGGACAGATAATCTAACATCTACCTCTATTTTGATGGTATGGAAATTATTTCAGAGTTTTTTTTTAATAGTTTCATTGATGAGCTACTAATACATACAACGTGTATTACTTTGTAAAAAATCACAAATACAAATTAAAAAGAGTGTATAGTATGGAATTTTATTATTTTATAAAACAAACAAAACCAGTGAATCATGATTAAATGTGATCAGTAATTGTTTCTGTTGGGGTGGTGTGATTGGTGTGATAGAAATATTCTATGTAGTGTTTCAATTATAGTAATATGACTGCATATATTTTTCAAAAGTCATCAAACTATACCCTTAAATGTGTGCATTTTAATGTATTTACCTCATATAACTCAATATATGAGATGTATAAAAAGTGGTTTTAATTTTCAATATATATATATTTAGGAGATAGACAACAGGTAAATGAATAGTATTTGCCTTAATTTTGTGTGGATACTAAGGTAAAACTTCCTCTTAGGGAAGTAGTTATTGCAATGAACTGGTGCAGTGTCATAGAACCTGAGAAATCACAAGGACCTGACTACAACAGATACTACAGAAGGAAGTCATGAGAGTTAGAACAGATAGACTGCTGAAGAGTTTGACTAAGGAGTCTCTAAAAATTTGTGTTTCTTACACACTTTTCCTTCCCTCCTCCTCAGATGTCTATCAAAGAACAAACCATGTAACTACTCTCTTTCTGATCCTGAACGACAGTGGAAATTTATTGACCAAATAAATCTAAGTAGCATGAGTCACCAGACTGAAAAGCAATTATGAAGCAGTAGTAGAAATAAATTTAAAGATGATGCACAGCATGGCACATGACAATGAAATTTCAAAACAACCTGAATAAAAGTCAAATCATTAAAATTCACCAAAAGAAGGAAAATTGTCCTAACCAATGGATTGACAGAAATTGATATTTTTATTTTCAACAATAGTATTGGAAGCTAGAGGCAATAGATTAGAAATATCAAAATTCTGATTAGAACTTATTTTCAAACTGTAATTTTATACCCAGACATACTATATATTAGATAGGAAGATAAAATAGATATTTTTAAACATTAAATTTCTTAGGAAACACACATCTCTTATAGCATTTTACATAAAGTTATTGAATGATGCATCAAAATGTAGGAGTAAACAAGGAAAGTGATAGATGTTGTTCCCTAGAGACACCATAATTAACACAGAAAAAACAAAATGTTAGTGTTAAAATGATTTCAAAGAGAATTCTCTATATGACAGCTGCAAGAATCTCGCAAATTATTAGAAAAACAAATAAAAACAAGTACATAGAAATCTTTTAGAAAATGAGGCATTTACTAACTCCAGAAATTACAAAATTATCACAAAAGTATGAATGCTTGAAAGAGGGTCCTCTATTGAAATACAGATCTCTGCAACAAGCAAACAAAAAGAAACAGAAACAACAAAGAAAGTGTCAGTATAATAACAGAAGGCAAATATAAAGAAACTTGTCAGAAAGGATAGTCAAATAGATTGCTAAGATGATTTTTAAAAATTAGCAAAATTGGAAAATTGCACCAGATATTATTGCACCTGAATCAGGGAAGGAAACTGTTAAAGGTTAAAAAAAAAAAAAAAAAATACTGTAATAGCCTTTCTTTCCTTTATCATCTCTATTGGGTTTCAAAGATAGTGACTCCATTAGTATCCCCTCAACATTGTGTTCAATGTGACATTTATTATTGAGAGAAATTTATTGATTCCTCTAACATGAAATTGAAATTATGGCAATCAATCTCTGATTCATGGAATTTTCACATAGGCTTTTTTATACAGAAAGCTTTATTTTAGATTATGAAATTTTCTTACAATATTTTGTAATAATTATATATCCAACAGATGTATTAGTACTGGTCTTCCATTTATCTGAAATGCTTTTAATATATGTTCATTATAGACTCTAATTTAGGATGGGCTTTTATGAATAACCCAGAGCTTTCATTTCTCTCAGCTTCTTATTGTTCCAGATTGCTGTGATCACATATGCATATTCATGAAAAAAAAAAAAAAAAGATCTAATGTATTAGTATCCTAAAATGACTTCCACGATGATGAGTTTTCTATAGTACATGGTATGATAAGAACAAATAATTAGGTTGTATTTCAAGACAAAACAAAGTTTGTTAAGTCTTTGAGTTAAAGAGAAGAAAAAGTAATTATTTAAAATCTAGTGAAATAACTATTGCAATCCACTGTCATATCTACTCTCCACCTCCTCACCACCACAAAAAGCCAGCAGATATATTTGCTTCAGAAGTGGGAAAAATTGCTTAAAATGGGTCAAGATTTTACTGGTAATTTTATATGAAGACTACTCAATAATGAGTCATTGGATTTTAAGTTTATAATATATTCCAATTTGAATCCAACTGCACCATCTCTTTTGTTGGCCGCATCTTCACTGTGTATCCTTGACCTCCAGGACTACTAACTGTTGCCTCAACATGGCTCCCCAAACCCTGCTCACTGTCTGGGTCCTCCAAGACTTTGTTGACACCTCTGTGCTGGGAAGATAAGGGAAAGGAGGAGAATATAAGACATAAAGAAGGGAAGGGGACAGAAGAAAAAGAAAGGATAGAGAGATGGATAAAGAAATAAAAATAGCCCTGGCCGGTTTGGCACAGAGGTTAGAGTGTCGGCCCATGGACCAGAGACTCCCGGTTTCGGTTCCTGCTAAGGGCACGTACCTCAGTTGCAGTTTGTCCCGGCCCTGGTTGGGGTTGTGTGGGTGGCAACCAGTCGATGTGTTTCTCTCACGTCGATGTTTCTCTCTTTCTCTCTTCTTCCCCATCTCCCTCCCTAGATTTAAAAAAAAAAAAAAAAGAAAAAGAAAAGAAAGAGAAGAGAGAGAGAGAGAGAGAGAGAGAGAGAGAGAGAGAGAGAGAGAGAGAGGAAGGAAGGAAGGAAGGAAGGAAGGAAGGAAGGAAGGAAGGAAGGAAGGAAGGAAGGAAGGAAGGAAGAAAGAAAGAAAGAAAGAAAGAAAGAAAGAAAGAAAGAAAGAAAGAAAGAAAGAAAGAAAGAAAGAAAAGAAAAAAGGAATGAAAGAGAATCGAGCTGAACCAAAAGGGAAAATAAGGGGAGGTGAGGAGGAAAGCAAAACTATAAAGGTGAAGGCTCAGTAACTTTTTCAGGATTTAGAGTATAGCACAATCTTGGCATTATGCATCTGAAGATTTTGACATAAACATTTCAGTGAAAGAGCAACCTGCTCTGTAGTTCCTGAAAATCACAAACCAACCTAGGCATCAAGAATATATCTCATAGATACTGAGAGTAGGAATAATTTAAATAAATAATGTCCACTTAAATAAGGATTTTAGATTTTTAACTCCCAAGGGCCCAAAAAATTAATTTAAATTTTTAATTCTTTGACCATTGTTTTTTGGGGATTTTTTTTTTTTTTTGTACTTAAACTCACAAGGAACTTATTCTTGGTTTTCATTTCTCTTTGAAATATTGATATATATGGGAAGATTTTCAAAATCATTCTCTTCTCAGTATTTTATTATTGGCATGTCTTTATGTCTCAAAATCTTATTGTTGAACTTCATATATTATTTTTTACAAGTAGTGCCTATTATAATGTGGCTGTATATGATTTGGGATGCAAAATAGAAATAGGGTTACATTTATATTGTGAAAGTAATCATGGGTTTGTATTTGAGTTCATTAATATACTGTTCTGACTCATATATAAGTTTTATACAGTGGCATCTAAACTTCTATTATTAGCCCCAGAAGGATGCTCAAGAGAGCAGTATTGATATTGAAGTATATGACTGTAAAAGCTGGACTGGTCCCACAGACTGTTGCTCTCAGCTCCAAAAAGGTAGAGTCACATCCTTGATCTTAAAGGTTAAGTTCAATGAGTTAAGAATAAACTTTAGAGAAAATTACTAGACAACATTTCTTCTCTAATGCTGATATTTCTCTTTTGCTAAGGAAGCTTCATGGAAAAGTGAAATGTTTGAGAAATGTAGAATAGGAGCATAATTAGTTCAACTCCATCATTTTTCTTTCTCTTAGGAACCAGTCTGTCCAGTGAGAGCATACATTATGTGCTCATTTTTTCATAAGGCTAGTGTAACATTTATACATAACTTCTTCTAGTCCAGGGTCCTGCTAGCTGACCTATTTGGCTCTTATACCAAAGTATATCCACCAAATGAGTGCCTATTAATAATAAAACTAAGGATTTAACTTTATCAAATTGCAAAAAAAAAAAAAAAATGATTGAAGTGCAATTCAGTCATGAAACAAAAATACCTAAAATCATCCATGTATTTAAAAATTTTAAAATATTTACAATAATATATCTTAATGTATGCATATATTTAAGAATTAAAAGCACATTTAATTTCTAATGGATGCAATGATATATAATTAAACTTTAATTATACCTCTATAAACAATAATAAAAATTTTATATATCAATAATTGTGGGATAAATTTACATTACATATTTTGAAGGCCAGTTATAATTTTAATGTTTATAGTAGTTTAAAATAAAGGCTAAAATTTAATGAACTAAGCAATCAACTCAATGTTGAAAAATAAGAAAATATAAACAAAATAGTGATAAGGAAATAAATATGAGGGCAGAAATTAATGAAGTATATATTCTAATATAGAGTACCAATAAAACAAAACATTTTTTATTAGAAAGACCAATAAAATAAGTAAACCTTTAAGAATATTTATCTGGGCTAGGACTAGTATTTATTTATTTTAAAATTTTTCTTTATTGATTTTAGAGAGAGAGGAATGGAGAGGGAGAGAGAGAGAAACATCAATGAGGGAGAACATCAATTGGCTGCCTCCTGCATTCCCCGCACTGGGGCTCGGGCCCACAACCTGGGCATGTGCCCTGACCAGGAATCAAACCGGCGACCTCTAGGTGCATGGGTTGACGCTCAACCAACTGAGCCACACGGGCCAAGCTGGGACTAGTATTTTTTTAAAGTTTCTCATGCAATACTAATTTGCAGGCAGTTTTTAAGCCCACTGTCTTAAAGGAAGACATTTCTGAATCCTGTATAAAAATTAAACATCCATCGTTATCAAAGCATTACATAAAAATTAAAAGATAAGTTATAAATTGGGAGAAGAAAATTTCATCACATTAATATCCAGATAACATAACAAACTTCTAAAAGTCAATAAAAACTGTAATTCAACAAATACAAAAAATGGATATGACACATAAATAAGCAATTCACCAAAGAGGTAAGATAAATGACCAATAATAATTTGAAAAGATGTTCAATATCATTGTGTTCAAATGCAAATTACTGTCTTAATGTGATATGATTTTTACCTGACATATATTTTAAAATAAAATATAAAAAATAAGTCGTGATTATTGACAAGAATGTGGTGTAAAGGCAACACTCAAAAACTCATAGGAGTACCAATTGGTAAATTCTCTTAGAAGATTTATTGTCAATGAATAAACCCGAAGATACCCTTATTACATCATCCTACAAAATATATCTTTGAAATATATTTGATATATATTTTATGTATATTTCATTTGATATATATTCCTTTTAGATAAAAATAAAGATACAAAACTAAAAGTTAATCTGAAAAGAGATACTTAGCCCACTCATCTCGCTTTTCTTCCATTTTCACTTTGCCTTAAAGCATATTTTCAATCAGGAAGCAAGACATTTTTTAATTTTATCAAACATAGATATCATGACACTGATGAATGATTCCACAAAATGAGTGATTTTTGACCATTCTCCTTGACTAGCAGTTCTAGAAATGGAAATCTAAACAGATTTGTCACATAAATACTTTTGTAGTGATCCATGTTTCTGATTCCATTGCCCTGCTCCCCCCCAAAAATGTTTTACTATAAGAAAAATCATAAAATTACCTTGAAACTAACTCTTCTTTGGCTTCTGAGGGAGGTACACCTTTATTATTTGACCTTGTCTCTTTCTATTCTTTCTTAGTTTTCCATAATAACATTTTCTCCAGAGATAGCCCATTAGATACAGTTGATTATAAGATTATGAACTCTGTTATTGTTAATTCATTATTCTTGTAGAAGTGTGTTATTCAATGTGCACCTTTGAGTATGTTGGATGCAGGATTTCCATAGATGTTCTTTATCAGGTTGAGGAAGTTACCTTCTATCTCTAGTGTACTGAGAGTTTTTGTCAAGAATGGATCTTGGTGTTTGTCAAGTGATCTTTCTGATATTGATGAAGTTTTGAATTCTGAATCTACTTTTCATTCCTGGAATTAACCCTAGCTGGTTTGGCTGTAGTGTGTAATGCACACATATACACACATATTGCTGTGTACAGTTTGCTAATATTTTATTTTGATGAGAATTTTTGTGTTCATGTTCATGAAATATATTGGTCTGTAATTTTTTAATACTGTCTTTATATGGTTTTGGTGTTACTATAATAGTGACTCATAAAAATGTTGGCAAGTTTGCCTCCTCTTCTATTTCTGGAAGAGGTTTGGTAGAATTGGTGTTTATTCTTCTTTAAATGTTTCATATTACTCTCCAGAGAAATCATGTAAACTTTGATTTCTTTTTTAATACTTTTAAGTTACAAATTCTTTTTTTTTAAATCCTTACCCGAGGATATTTTTACATTTATCTTCAGACAGAGTATGTGGGGGGAAGAGAGACAGACAGACAGACAGACATAGATGTGAGAGAGACACATTGATTGGTTTGCCTCCCGCACAGCCTCGAATAGGGCTGGGGACCACACCGCAACTGAGGTTTGTGCCCTTGACAGGAATCGAACCCACAACTCTTTGGTCCACGGGTCAATGCTCTAACCACTGAGCCAAATCAACCAGGGCACAAATTCAATTTTTTATAGTGTAATTCATATAGTCTTTTTCATCCCGAGTGAATTCAGTAGTGTGTATTTGAAGAATTGTTTTTATCTGTTATCAAATGTATGCATGTAGATTTTTCATATTATTCCATAATTACCCAATTTAATGTCTGTGGGTCTACAGTGAGAGAGCCTTTTTAATTCCTGATTGCTATTACTGATATTTGTAATTGTATTTTCTCTCTTTTTTTTCGGTCAGTCTTAGTAAACATTTATAAAATGTATTGATAAACAATTCAAAGAGTTTTTTTTTATTTTATTTTATACACAGTGACTAAATTTTTCTCAGAATCATGGGGGAAGTTGTGTCAAATTTTAGTGGTGATGCCATCTTCCAAAGAGACCCTTGTAATCTATAATTGAAGAGAATTTTGGTTTTGTCCTTCCTCCTTCTTTTCTCACCATGGCTCTCCAACATTTCAAGTAAATTGTGTGAACATACAGATAACTTTTAAATGCACGTATTTCCTGCTTACATTAATTACAGTTGATTTCTGCCTCTAGGAATATTGATGTGTATTTATAAGAATGCATTATGTTGTTCTAGCTCTAGTCTTTGTTTATACCCATAGCCACCAGTTACTGGATCCCAGTGGTAGAAATTGTGTTTTTTTTGTCTTTGTCATCTCAGTGTCTCTTGCATAGAAGAACTGCCAATAGATACTGGATGAATGAAATTCATTTGCTCACACACACTACTAAATATTAATGTAAAAACTTCAAAATAAAAATGTTTATGACGGCACCCTATGACTTCACTGCCCAAGCATTTAAAACAAGTAAGAACAAAAAATATCATGCAATAACTCTTTTTGACTAAAGTCCTTTTAGTTGAAGTATTTAGTTTCTGTACCTCCATGTTATTTTTTAATACAAAGCCAAAGTCAAGAGCAAAAAAAAAAAAAAAAAAAAAAAAAAAAAAGGAGGATATCACAGTGGCAGGTATTTGGAGAGCCGCAAAGAAAAACAGCTCCTAAAATAAAGTGAAGATTGGAGGAGACAGAAATTTTGAGAAATGCTTTTCATTAAATATTTTTTTTGAGAATCTACAATGTACCACCTATAAAATAAATTTAAAGAAACTTTCAAAGTTCTTAGAATATAAAAAAAAACCTGAATAAATGTAAGTTACCTTTATCCACCACATTTTATTTTGTTTCTTTGATTTATATTCATCCATGATGAGAAAAACAGAACTTTTTTTAGGATATATCTTTAAATCACATTTTATCTAGTAAAAATAGCCATTTTATCCATGTACTCTGAGAATAATTTATTTACCCTTCTGCTATGAAATAGTTATATCTTTGTATCCCCCTTATACAACCCACGGGTATTTTTGTAACATTCTTCCACAGTCAACATTCAGCCTAAGAGATAAAATTTTCTAACACCATTCCTGTTCTGATGCAAGTCAGTTACCAGGAGAACAAATGCAAGCATCAAATTTATTTCAAATAATTTAAATTATGTGGCTTAAAGCCAGCACTTGTCTAATAAGGAATGACATCCAGTACATAATTTGTATAGTATAAGAATCAAAATGGGCAGTCAACAGGAAACAATATAGACTTCTGACATTAAAAAAAAAAAATCAGTGACTATATACTCTAAATATTTATGGCATTGATTTGTTAAAAGTGTATGCAATTCTTTTTTAAAATGTGCGTAAGTGCCCTTTCAAGTAATTAGGGATTCATAATATGCTTTTGTAGTCTTTCTCTTCACTGATATCACTAAAAGAAGACTACTTAGGCTAATGGGAATTATGAAACTCACAGGTGCAATCTTGCCCTTATAATAATAGTCAATAAAAGTAGCATAGTCAATAAATTTCTTTAGTAACTATGCTGAATTTTATCCATATCGAGAAAAAATTAAATCTTGTAACCTATAACATAATTGGCTACTGGCGTACATTTAGATCCTAACCTCCTCACATCCTCCCCAATTCCACTTTGCCCCAATTAATTACATCACTAAGGCAATGAACTTATAGGGGTCATGATCTGAGACAAGGACATTAATAAATGGATATCTTTTAGTGTGTAGAAGAAAGAATTTCAAACTATTGAGTCTATGTGATGTATAAGGATTGGTCCCTTTAACAATGCTGTAGTTGTAAAATTGTCCTGCAGCTACTAAGCAAATCATTGTTCTGGGATGGCCTGGTAACAGGTATAGAACAGATTTTCCCTGGGATTTAGAGAGAAATGATATTATTTGGGAATTCTTGGAATTCCCTTTTCTTTTTCCTATTTTAGCAGTGGAATATTAAGATACAGAGTAAAAAATATTAGACTGTGTTGTTGGGAGAAGGAGACGAAGAGGTTGATAAGGCTCTGCTGCATGAATGAAAGGAATCCTTTAAACTCTCCATCATTCATGGAAGGCAGAATGCCTACCTGAGTTTAGAAGTAAAAGTCAGAATACCAGAGGGAAGGGGGTTGGGAGGTAGTAAAGGGTAAAGGGGATTAAATAGATGGTAACAGAAGAAGATTTGACTTTGGGTGGTGGGCACACAATAAAATGTACAGATGATGTGTCATAGAATTGTACCATTGAAACCTATATAAAGTTAACCGATGCCACCACAATAAATTTAATTAGAAAATAAATTTTAAAAAAAAGAATACTTAAATGCTTCTCCTGGTATATGTCTTTGCACACCTATCTCAGGAATTTATGTCAACAAAATACAATAGAGAAGATTTCATAATACTGGGTCTTAGTATATTTCCTAATCTCCTTCAAGGAACAAAAATGGCATATTATCCACACGCTAGACACATATTGTTTCAGTTTGTAACTTGGCTGTCTTGAATCTGTCATGTAAAATATATTTTCTGAGTGTAGATATTAACAAAATCATTTTTGTAGGAAGGTGAAGTTGAAAAGTAAATTGAAGTTGAAAGGCAAATTCGAATGTATTCGTTTATTATGTAGGGAATGTTGGAAAAGTCTCCACTAATAAGATTATTAATAATTTGAGACTTGATAAAGTGCCCTTGAAATATCCTCTTACTTAATTCTATTAATAGCCATACAAAATGAAGTTATACAGGTAAGTTCAGAACTGAAACTTCAACCAACCTAGTCTTTCTATTAAAAACCTATTTCCAGGCTCACAGCCTCCTCCATATTCACAAACTAATAGCCAATTACATTTTTTTAGGTATAAATATATTCTCAAATATTTGGCACAAAACTGAAACCTAGATAAGATTTAAAAGCTGTGACAGTGGCCAGACAGGCCAGATTGTGTGTATGGTGTGGGGCTGTGTGTGTGTGCATGTGTGTGTGACTGAGGGCTGATGAATGTCAGCCTAAGGAGGGAAAAAAAGCAAGAGACAAACTAGTAGATATACTTTTACATAATTCTCTAATTTTGAGTCATTTTCTTTTTTCTTCAATCACCGGAGCCATTGTCTGTTCCATATATAGTAAAGACTAGAAAATCAGCAAAATCATACCAAATGCCAGGTAAAATAAAAGGGTAACATTACATCAGTTCTCAAATTGGGGTGATGAGACGTTTGCAATTTATCAAAATAAATTATTCCCAGTTTTGGTGGTACTTAATAAGGCCTCTATGCACATTAATATACAGGTTTTTGTATTAACATAAATTTTCATTTTGGGGCGACATATCTAGGAGTGAGATTACTGCACAGCGTGGTAAGTTTATGATTTACATTCATAAGAAACTGCCAAACTGTTTGTTTAGGTGGCTGTACCATTTGGCATGTCTACTAGCAATACAAGAGAGTTTAATTTCTCTGTGCCCACATCAACACTCAATATAGTAGTAGTAGTAGTAGTAGTAGTAGTAGTAGTAGTCTACTATTGTTACTGTTATTTTATATTTGAGATATTATAATAAATGCAGTATATCATTGCAGTTTTAACTTGCATGTCCCCAATGACTAATAATATTGTTTCTTTATATTTGCTTAATTTACATCAATATCGCTCCTTTAGTGATGTGTCTATTAAAATATTTTTGTAGATTTTTAAAAATTGTGTTGCTTGTCTTCTCAGTTTTGAGTATTTTAAGGATTTTTATTTATTCAGAACACTAGTATTTTATCAGATATACAGGGTGGGGCAAAAGTAGGTTCAGAGTTGTATGAAAAACAGAGTTTATTCTTATATTATTTTTTTCTTTACTGATTTTTAGAGAGAGAGATAGAAACATCGATGAGAAAGAACATTGACTGGCCGCCTCCTGCATGCCCCCTACTGGGGATCGGGCCCACAACCTGGGCATGTGCTCTGATCTCTGACCGGGAATTGAACCAGCAACCTCTTGGTGCATGGGTCAACACTCAACTAGTGAGCCACACCGGCCAGGCTATTCTCGTATTATTATATATCAATTATTATATTATTTTCCATACAAACAACAGTAAACTTATTTTTGCCCCACCCTCTATGTTTTGAAAATATCTCTCCCAATATATGGCATTTTTTCAGTTTCCAAAGAGCATTGTGTGAAGACCAAATAATTTAACTTTCATTATGTCTAATCTATCAATTTTTCTTTACAAAGTATGCATTTTGGGTCATATCTTGCCTATTTCAAGGTCATATACATTTTTCTCCTAAGTTTTCTGCTTCTGCTCCTCCTCAACCTTCCTGCTTTCTCCTTTTCCTTCTTTCTCTCTTTACCTCAGTCTCTTCCTTTCTCTCCTTCTTCCATTTCTTCCTCTTTCTTTACTTTACTTTTAGATTTACATTTGGATCTATGATCCATTTCGAGCTAATTTTTGTATATAAGTAAGACATGAACAAAATAAATAGAAATAAGGTCAAGCTTTAATTTTTATGTGGATGGATGGCTGAATGTCTCAGAGCTATTTATTGAAAAACTATCTCTTCTTCACTTAGTTGCTTATCCATCTTTGTTGAAAATCAGTTGGTCAAGTATGTGTACTTTAATATCTAGACTCTATTCTGTTCAATTGTTCTACATATATCCTTTTGCCAATACCACACTGTGATTATTTCAGGTTTATAGTAGGTCTTAAATAAGAAATGCCTTTCAACTTCGCTCTTTTCTTTTTGAAAATTGTTCTGCGCCAAAGAGAGACAGACTCATAGATTGAGAGTGGGATGACAGCTGTGGGGAGGGGACTGGAGGGACTGAATAAAGAAGAAAAATAACTCATGGACATAGACAACAGTGTGATGATTACCAGGGGGAGGTGCGGAGGTGGGGAGGTAGAGGAGGGTATGGGGAGATAAATGGTGATGGATGAAGACCTGACTTGGGGTGGTGAACACACAATACAGTGTACAGACGATGTGTTATAGAATTGTGTACCTGAAACCTGTATAATATTGTTAACTAATGTCACCCCAATAAATTCAATAAGAAACACAATGCTATAGAATTTTTTTTAAAGAAAATTGCTCTGCGCCTTCTTGTTCTTTTGTCTTTTAGTATAAATCTTGCTAATTTCTAAATATTGGTAATTTAATTATAATTGTTTTGAATCTATAGGTAAATTGGGGGAAAACGGATTTATTAACAAGATTAAGTGTTCCTATCTTGAAAGTAATGTATCTCTCAATTTGTTTATACACTTTTATTCCTTTCATTTGTTTTATAGTTTTAATCATATAGATCATGTCTATAATATTCAATATTTTATCCTATATAAATGGTACTTATTTTTTCTCAATCTCTAAAACAGTCAATGTATATAGATGCAATATAAATATACAAATACAAATTACCATTATATTTTATATTTTTACTTTATGTCTTACAAACCTGCTAAACTTACTTATTAGTTCTAATAATGTTTTTGTAATTGTTTTCATTAGATTTTTTGGAGTGACATTGGTTAATAAAATTATATAGGTTTC
Source organism: Tadarida brasiliensis (assembly GCA_030848825.1). NCBI lineage: Eukaryota > Metazoa > Chordata > Mammalia > Chiroptera > Molossidae > Tadarida > Tadarida brasiliensis. The sequence continues at coordinate 40,048,149 of CM061257.1, read as the reverse complement.
AAGTATACAATTCTATGATATATCATCTGCATATTACACTGTGTGCCCACCACCCAAAGTCAAATCTCTGCCACCATATATTTAACCCCCTTTTTACATTTTATTAATCCCGCATCCACCTTGCCTCTGGCAACTACCATACTGTTGTCTGTGTCTATGAGTTGTTTGTTTTTCTTGTTTGTTTATTTGTTGCTTTCAGTTTTACATCCCACATATGAGTGAAATAATATGCTACTTAACTTTTTCTGTCTGACTTATTTTGCTTAGTCTTGATACTCAACATCCATTAATGTTGTCACAAATGGTAGTATTTTCTCTTTTCTTATGGCTGAGTAGTATTCCATTGTGTGTGTGTGTGTGTGTGTGTGTGTATACATATACACAATATAATTAGTTTCAATATAATATTATGGTTTATGTATAATATTATATTAGTTTCATCTCATATCTTATTTATCTGTTCATCTATCAAAGGACACTTTACTTGTTTTCATGTCTTGGCCACCATGAATGATGCTGTTATGAACAGGGGATGCATATATTTTTACAAATAAATATTTTCAAATGTTTGGGGTAGATACCTAGAAGAGATGTTGCTGGGGCATCTGGTAACTCTATTCTTAATTTTTTGAGAAAACTCCATACTGTTTTCCACAGTGGCTGTCCCAGTTTACATTTCCACCAGCAGTAAATGAGGGTTCCTTTTTCTCCACATCCTCACCACCATTTGTTGTTACTTGACTTGTTGATTATTGCCCTTCTCACAGGTGTAAGGTGGTATCACCTCACTGTAGTTTTGATTTGCATTTCCCTGATAGCTAGTGAAGTTGAGCATCTTTTTATATGTCTGTTGACCATTTGTATGTCTTTTTGGGAGAGGTGTCTCTTCTGGTTCTTAGCCAATTTTCAAATTGGATTGTTTGGTGTTGACTTGTATGAATTCTTTATATATTTTGGATATTAACCCATTGTTGGAGCTTTTTTTGCAAAATTTTCTTTCGTTCTGTGGTTGCTTTTTTGTTTTCTTTTGCTGTGCAAAAGTTTTTATATTTGATATAGTCCCATTCATTTATCATGATCAAGTGGTATTTGTTCCAGGGGCACAAGAATAATTCAACATATACAAATCAATCATTGTAATACAACACATTAACAAAATAAAGAATAAAAATCATACGATCATATCAATAGATGCAGAAAGAGCATTTGACAAGATATAACATTCATTTATGATTTTGCAATTTTTGAAAATTTTTTACATAGACAATCAGATCATATGCAAATAAAGACAAGTTCATTTCATCCTTTCCAATCCATATAGCTTTTATTGTTTTTTCTTACCTATTTCACTAGTTAAGCCCTTACTACAATGCTAAATAGGTATATCTTTGTTCCATATGGAAAAGAAAGCTTTTATTCTTTCACCATTATATATGTTAGACATAAGTTTATTGCAAGTGTTCTTTGAAGGTAGAGAAAGCTCTACGTTATTTTCAGATTGCTGACAGTTTATATGTGTATGTATGTGTGAGAGAGTGTATGTAATAATGTAAAAAGCTGTCAGTGCACTTTTTTCATTTGTGGAGATGATCACATGATTATTCTTTTTTTATTGTGTTGACATAGTAAATTACATTGATTGGTTTTCAAATGTGAAGCCCGCCTTATTATCTCAGCAAAAAACCCAATTGGCTGTGATCTGTTATCCTTTAGATAACTCGTCAGAATTACTATCAATATCCATTAGAGACATCAATGTACAATTTATATATATATATATATATATATATATATATATATATATATATATATATATATATAAAGTTATTATATCAGGGAAATACTAGTATCATAAAAATTGTTATTTCCTTTTATTTTTTTCCTAGAAGGGTTTGCATATAATTTGCATTATTTCTTAAGTGTTTGGTGTAAAATAATCTGGTCATATGTTTCTTTTTTTTAATATTTTTAAAAATTTTTTAATTACGGTTTATGTATAATATTATATTAGTTTCTAGTGTACAACCCAGTAATTAGACAAAGAGCTTAGTGATCACCTCTGTAAATCTAGTAGTCATTTGAATTTGATACTACACATAGTTATTACATTATTGTTGGCTATGTTCCCTATATTGTACTTTAAATCCCCATGACTATCCTGTAACTACTAATTTATACTTCTTAATCCCTTCATTTTTTCACTCACCCCCCAACACCCCACACCAATCTGGCAACCTTCAAAATGTTCTCTGTATCTATGAGTCTGTTTCTGTTCTCCTTGTTCATTTGTCTTGTTTTTTAGATTCCACATGTAAGTAAAATCATATGGCATTTATCTTTCTCTGTCTGACATATTTCACTCAGCACAATACCCTCTTGGTTCATCCATGTTGTTGCAGCTGGCACAATTTCATCCTTTTTTTATGGCTGAGTCATATTCTGTTGTACAGATGCACCACTTGTTTATCTATTCATGTATTGATAGACAATAGATTGCTTCCATAATTTGCCTATTGTAAATGATGCTGTAATGAACATATGGATGGTAGATAAGTATTTAATGCCATGTCATTATTCATATTTTTTATCTTTTATTTTCTTCTTCTTCTTAAAAAAGACCCTTTAACATTTCTTTTGATACTTTTTGTCAGTGATGAACTCCTTTAGCTTTTTCTTATCTGGGAAGATCTTTATCTGTCCTACGATTCTAAATGATAGCTTTGCTGGGTAGAATAACCTTGGTTGTAGGTCCTTGCTTTTCATTACTTTGAATATTTTGTGTCAATCCCTCCTGGCCTGTAAAGTTTCTGTTGAGAAATCAATTGACAGTCTTATGGGAGCTTCCTTATAAGTAACTAACTGCTTTTCTCTCCCTGATTTTTTAAAAACATTTTTCAAAAAATATGTTTTTATTGACTTTAGAGAAAAAGGAAGGGAGAGGGAGAGGTGGAGAGAGAGAGAAACATTGATGTGAAAGAGAAACATTGATCATATGTGCCCCAACTGGAGACTGAACCTACAACCTAGGTATGTGCCCTGACTGGTAACTGAACCCACAACTTTCTTCTGGTGTACAGGGATGATGCTTCAACCAACTCAGCCACCCTGGGGTTCTAAAGCAGCGGTTCTCAACCTATGGGTCGTGACCCCTTTGGGGGTCGAACGACCCTTTCACAGGTGTCACCTAAGACCATTGGAAAACATATTTCCGATGGTCTTAGGAACCGAGACATGGCTCCTCTTATCATGGTCCGCCCACATGCAGATACGCCCACATACAACATGAGGAACTGTATTAAAGGGTCACGGCATTAGGAAGGTTGAGAACCACTGCTCTAAAGCATTTTGCTGTAACAGTGGTTCAGGCCACCCTCACCCACAGAGTCAATAACTCTGGAAGGTCACAGAAATGTGTGGCCTTATAATTTTTAAAGAGAGTTTATATATTCAGATCAAAGAGAGGTAAGCTCACATTGATGGCGTACCTCAGAGTGATTTAGGTGAGAGCTTGTCATGCTTTGGGTGTTTCATCGTGTGGTAGAAAGACCACTATAGTGAAGGTGCACATATCAGTCCATGTTATTAGCCTGATGACACAAACCATCAAACTACTTTCAAGTTACTGATATGATCACTGAGCTAAATTCTAATTATTATTGACTAAGCAGTTAGATTGTAATACAAGGACAGAAAATAAGTACTCACTAATGAGCACATCTTGTTTATTTATTACATTTATTTTTAAATAAGAAATAGGGTAGTAATAATTTGTGTACATTTGTTTGTTATTGAGTGTATTTACCATGAAAAATCTTGGGGAGCTTATTTTTCTCTGGGTTAAATAATCACTGATTTTCCAGGCCTGAAATGACTAACAGACTCTGGGGTTTTGGGACAACACTAAGATACTCCCATCCTCTGGTGAGATAACACCTCCACTTCTAGTCCATCTAGGATACCATCTTCTCTTTAGGTTATGAAGGTGAGGTGGGAGTAATAAAGAGTTTATTTATTAATAGATCTTAATTAATATTTTTTTCAAATGGTGATTATTGCAATTACCTTCCCATACATTTCACATATCCTCATCTAACATGAAATTTTCTATTCACTTTTATCATTCCAATGTTATAGATATATAGGATAATGGATTGTTAGTAAGGAGAAATCTGAAAATTGACCTATTTAAAAAGTGGTAGTTTTATGTCTAAGATTGCACCATATCAATGTTTTATATTACCTGATTGAAAATGTTTGAGCTAACATTTATAAATTAAATATTTGAATTAAAAAAGATCTTAGATACATATAAAAAGAATCAAAATGTTGCTGTACTGGCCCAAATTCCTGCATGGAAATAATTGCAGATCATTTCTAGAAGGGATATTTACTTTTCAGTTTGCTGAAATAGTCACCTGATACATTTAATTAACTTTAATTACCTGTTGGATCTCTGTGGGCATTTGAATCTATGACTCGTATTCAGATCATTCTTTTAATTTCACAGGTGACAAAGTAGAAAGTAGAGTTTAACTGAGATTAGGGACTGGTGAATTCACCAAAAATGATGGCATGGAGGCTGCCTAAAATAACAATCATTCGGTTTGATTTATTTTTGCACTAGTTATGGTAATTTTTTTCATTCTGACAGCTTGAAAAATATAAACAATGGTTTTCAATTATTCTAACAGCTAAACCACATTTTAAAAGTAGAAATTTAGGTCTTTCCAAATTTTCATTCACTTTATTATGATGAAATTCCTCGGCCAGGAAACATATGCCAAATTTTATTCAAATAATTTAATGGGCAATAAAATAATATTCTTTTTTTCAATTTTTTTTCTTCTTCTTTATTGATTTTAGAGAGAGAGGAAGGGAGAGGGAGAGTGAGATAGAAACAGCAATAAGAGAGAACATTGATTGGCTGCCTACTGTATGCCCCTCACTGGGGATCAGGCCCACAACCTGGGCATGTGTCCTGACCAGGAATGGAACAAGCGACCTCTTGGTGCATGGGTCAACGTTCAACCACTGAGCCACACCAATTGGGCTGAAATCAATTTTTTTAAAGCTGTGATTCATGTCCAAGAATATATCAATAAGAGAAGAGCACAGATTTTGTAGTGTTTAGTTTTGTAGATGAGAGATTATGTTGCTTCCTTTTTGGACATTCATCTTATCTTTTAAAGTTTTGAATATAATAATTTCTACTTGAGCTTTAGTGCTCAGGAAAGGGTGAAAAATAGCCTTCCCCAAACACAGCAGTTTACTTCCTTTTAATAGGAGCATTCATCCTTTTTAAACCTGTGCTCTGTCCTAATTTAACGGCTAGGCAAACCTAGGTTACAGACAATTAAGTATCTTACCAAAGTTCACAAAGTAATTCAGAGTGCATGAAGCAAATAAACACAAATGAAGCCTTTCTCAAAAAGCTCCCAGCCACGGCTCCCAGATTTCCCAGTGATTTCATTTATTATGTCTTCTTTAGAATCAGTCACCACCCCATAGAAAATGTATTCCATAAACCTTTCTTTTGACTGATTTGTAGATAACTTAATTTCTCTTTCCGCTCTTATTTATTAGCTGATATGAAAGATGATATTTAACTCTAATGATGTCATTTAAGTTTAAAATGTGTTTTGAGATGAATTTTGCATAATGAATGGTGTAAAAAGTAACATTTTATTGTATTGCATTATGACCAGTCATTAGGTTTGGTGAATTGGTTCTTCTTGCTAATGTTTGTGTTAAATTAAAAACTCTAAATTAAGATAATCCTGCATGAATCCTGCGTGAGGCATTAACAATGGAATGCTGGAAACAATGCTGAAATCTACTGCACTGTAACTAGTCAAAAGGGAAAAAAAGTTAGGCTGCAAGCAATGTATGATAATTTGAGTTCCTCTGGAAAGAAAATCAGTATTGTGTCTATTCTAACTATATTAATGCAGTACAGTATAATTAGGAAAAATATAAAGGTGAATAATTCCATCAGGTGAACTGAAAATCAGTGTTCTTAGGGAATCATTATTTTCAAGCTATTAAAGGTGTGTTAACTATGAAGCTCTGCTTCTTCGGCTTTTTAAATATAAAAGTTGAAAAAAATATCGAGGAAGGGTAAACCCACAGCAGCTGAATCCCATGGCATGCTCCTAATAGATACAAATTTACGAATAATGCCTTTGCCCTTGGGAGCTTTGAAAAAGCTTACAATACCTGCTCACGCCAACAGTCATTTCATTCATCCGTTTACCATTTTGGTTGTTTTCCTGTCTACTGACTTTTAATAATTGAAATTGTACATTGCGGCCACTCCCTCCTCAGCAAACATTGACCCTTAGCTTCTGTAGCACTAACCATCTGGAACTGTCTGCTTTCTTCTCTTCACATCACTGGAAACCTAATTCACTGCTTGCTAAAGTACAAATCTCCCATTTAGCTCAGTAGGAGTTTAAAGAAAAATGAGTGTTAGACGGAACACTCATGATCACCTGCCCAGTTTCGAACACAGACAAAATATTACCACTATTGTGAAATGAATCTGTCATGTTAAGAATAAGTATGTAGTCAAAGAAAAGAGCAAATCAACAATACTATATCATATATTCATATCATATATCACATTCATATCCATCAATTGGAAACACGTCCTTCCAGGCTGCATTTCTCTGATAGGCAAGAATTTTACATTTTACATCCCTTGACTTAAGACAGTAAGTAGCTTCATAAAACCACTTATAGAGGTAAGTACTAAATTGTATGGGTCCAAGATGGGTAGTTTTTTGTGATTTACTAATCACCATTATATTTGTATAATTCTTTTGTATCAAGGAAGAGAGACACTCTCAAATAACAGGACTTCTTATAACTATTTACAAATAAATATTGGCAATACAAATAAGTTTTTCAATAACCCAGCATAAGCAACACAACCAGACCTCAAAGGAAGAAATAATTCACAGTGTACATAGGGCTTTCAGAGTATATCTTAAAAGGTACAGGCATACCTCACAGATACTGTGGTTTTGGGTCCAGACCTCCATAATAAAGCGAGTGATGCAGTAAAGCAAGTTGTAATCTTCTTGCTGGTGGAGGGTCTCACCTTCCATTTGTTAAAAAAATGCAACCCCTGTGAAGAGCAATAAAGTGAAGCACAATCAATCTCAGAGTAATAAAATTTGGTACACCTGTATTTAGAAATCATCCCAGCACATAAATTCCATTCATTGTGAATTATTATGAAATAAACTAATTCCATTAATTGTGTTTCATAAGTCAGGCTTGTCTCCCCCTCCCCCTCTTGTGCACTGTCTCTCTATCAGGCCTGACTCTAGAATGTGAGGGCTGTTTCCCCTCTGCTTTTGTTTGAGTAGGCTAGAAAGACAGGAGCTGGGAAAGGCAGCTGGGGCTTACAGAGAACGTGTGTAAGACATGACAAACCAAAAACAGACGATGGAGGCAACAGATCCCTATGTGAGGAGAGAAGATTAGCCTCTCCAGGATGTGGTCTGACTTGTGGCATGACACCTACGTGAAGAAGCCTTATAGTTTAAAGATATATATATATATATATATATATATATATATATATATATATATATATATATATATATAGAGAGAGAGAGAGAGAGAGAGAGAGAGAGAGGTGAGGGAGAGGGTGACTTGCTCCTTGCCTAGGGGTATTCCAGCCTAGGGGTATAAATCCTCTAAACTCCCAAATATAGGGGCACTCAGTTTGGTCTCAGCCCACTGAGTTGTCTGTTCAGGTTCTATCTGAGTGTATTCCTTTTCCTGCAAATAAATTCTCGCCTGCTTTTGCTGTTATTTGTTGTCTCTTGTTTGAATTCATTCCTACAAGCAAGACAAGAACTGGGAGCACAGAGTTCTGTCTCTGGCCGGAGACCCGTTGCCTACCGCTGACACTTTCACATGGGCCAGACTCAACGAAATAATGTCTTTTTTTTTTGTAAGATCTTACTTAAAGACACAACAATTAGTAAAGAAAATCCAACAATCTAAAATTTACCTAATAAATGCATTAAGAGTCTATGCTCTTGGTTACAACAGGCACCAGAAATTATTCAGCCATCTTTCTTCCACGTAAAATGTCCTGTCACTCTCACAGCTCGGGATGTGTGGACTTACACTGCCTTCTGCCAACCCACTTTAGCGAGGCCCACATGTCAAAAGCTGCCAATGGCACCCTCCGCTTTCAGTATTCCTGTATCAGGATCCTTTTGGTTGAAGATGTGGAAGCACAAGTTTAAAGAGAAGGCTGACTCAGACATTGCCTGAGGTGTGAAATTTCTTTGTCCTCAGAAACATGTTTCTTGCTCTCTATTTCCATCCCTGTTGCTTGCTTCTCATGCATTTGAGGACTTCTAACAACTCGGAACTTACATCATTCTTAGAGTTACCAAACTCATTACAAGAAAATGAGAGTATCTCTTTCCCACTGTTCCCACATGATTCCGCACACAGATTCATCCTGACAAGTCTGGGTATGGGTTCTGCCGGACCCAGTTGCTACATACAACCTTTGAGATGAAAACCAGAAAACCTTAAAAATAGAGAGAAGGTGTGACACTTCATGAATCACATAAAGGAACTAATTAAAGAAATAATGGTTCTCAAGGAGAAAATCAAGTATAACTTGCAAAAAAATTGGGTAGATACTATGCTTTTCATAGCAACAAATACCCCTTGTAACTACTTAAAATGTACTATGATAAGTGGTGTGAAATGCTAAGTAATGTACATGATAATTAAGGATTATGTACAGTATAAAAAGACCTTCTAAACTCTTGTCCCTATAGGATTGGTCTGCTAGTGTTGGAAGCTCCTATAGTATTTACTGATTTAGTTTCCAAACTTACTTCAGAAGTGAATTGTGAAAATGTGAAAACAGAACAAGCCTCACTTCCCTTCTGAGAACTTTTGAATTAGCTCTATAAGAAACTCATGCAGCCTGTCTCTGTAAGTCAGTCAAGAGAGTCTTAAGACTGCCATGCAGGGCATTAATAGCATTGCCACATATCAAGATTTTGTTAGGATTTTCTTATATCCATGATGTCCAATCCAACGTTTTATAAATATGTTGTTATCAGATTGAGGAAATAAATATTCTAGTAAATCAAGTATTTCAGACACGAAATTATAATATTTTGTATTTGAATTTTTACCAAATATTTGGAACATAACAAAAAATACTTAATATAAATATAATGGACATTTAATTTGTTAAATCGTATGGAAATGCTTGAAGCAAGCTGGGTATTAGTTATAGTAAACTCCTGATTATGGCTTGTTTGTAAATGTGGCCTCTCTGTGCCATTAATCCACATGTTTCTTGAGAAGTCATTTAATAGTTTCAAGATGATGATAGGTAAACTAGAAAAAACCAATGATAATATCTAAACTAAAGAAATACCATTTATATTTGTTTTTATCTTTGAATATATCCTCTCTTGCTATATAAGTAACAGCAAGCTTTCAAAGTACTTTTAATAGAATGTAGTGACTCTAAAATTTACTGAACATTAAAATCATTATCATGGAAATTAAATTTTCTCCACAATATAGTGGTATAGAAATGCCAGTTAACAGAGAATGTTTCATGATAAAATGTGAGTAAAACCAGTTTCATCTTATTAAAATTGCACACCATTTTCTTTAATTATACATGCAACAGTATCTTTCCTTAATCTCCTGAATTTCTTAGTATAAAATTAGATGTTTTTAAAGAAGCAAAATAAGCCATTAAATTACTTCACAGAAAACAAGCAAATGTAAAGAAATAGAGTTGGATACAGTATTGTAATGGTTTCCACTAAGGGAAATATAAATCTTCAAACCTTTTCTTCCCCCGCATCTTCCTCTTTTCTCCTTAGAATCCACACACAGAATGACTACAGTAGTATTTTAACTTGCAGCATATTATGATTTGCTCCCCAAGGCAGTAATAAAATTATATGTGTGTACAGTTTGTGGAATTCTATCACTTACACACATTAGCCAGATTTCAATTTCATAAGAAGTATCATTTAATGTGCCTGCTTTGGCTCATCAGTCATTGTTTTTTTCCTTTATGAGAACTGATTTAGCTTTCTCATGCCCCCAAAATTTGAGTGCCATTAGAGCTAATGGTATCATTTGGTCATTTTTACAATGTACAGTTGACTTTAGTAGACTTAGCTCTCCTAATTCATTCTGTAGTTTGCATTATCTGTATTATTTTTATCATCTCTTACATCTTTCCTCCTTTTAAAATTAAAGATTCAATTATATAAATATTGGGTATCAAAATTAGTAAATGTTAATTGTGTGCCATTATTTTAAAAAATAATTTTATTTCAAACTAAGAGCATTTGTCTTTTGAGAGTTTTTTAGGACTTATTCTCTAAAGCAGGCTGGCAAACATTTTCCGTAAAAGGTAAGATAGTAAATATATAAAGCTTTGCTTCTATTACAATTAATCAAATTTGACATTATAGTGTAAAAGCAGCCATAGAAAATAGGAAAATGAATGAGGGTGAAAGTATTCCAATACAGCTTTATATATGGAAACTGACATTTGAATTTCATGCAATTTTCACAAAATGCTATTCTTATTTTGCTTTTTTTTTTTTTTCCAACATTAAAAATTATTAAAAAACAGCTGGCAGGCCATACAAAAAACAAAAGATGAATAGGCTTTAGCACACAGCCATAGTTTGTGGTTCTAGCCCTAAGACAATGGAAATTATATATACTTAATTTAAAATAGTTTTAATGGTAAGTTACATAAAATACAAAATTCAAATATAACAGGATAATATAAAATTAAAAATAAAGTCACCCTTCCTGTCTTCCCTGAAGTCTGTTCATCATGTTTTTTGTTTATTTTAAATTTTTAATTAAAATATAAATGTATTATTTTAAAAGTCACAGAACAGCCTGGACAGTGTGGCTCAGTGGTTGAGCGTTGACCCATGCACTAAGAGGTTGCTGGTTCGATTCCCGGTCAGGGCACATTCCCAGGTTGTGGGCCAAATCCCCAGTGGGGGGCATGCAAGAGGCAGCCAATCAATATTCTCTCTCATTGATGTTTCTATCTCTCTCCCTCTCCTTTCCTCTCTCTCTAAAATCAATGAAGAAAAACAATTTTTTTTTAAAAGTCACAGAAAAATGAAGTATAATCGAAATTAGAAAAGAAAATACCAATACCTTATCCCAAATCTCCTTTTCTAAGGCCTCAATTAAAACATTCTTATTTTGGCATTTCAAATAATCACCTAAATATCTCAAAATAACATTATCTCACTGTTATTTTTTTATTTATCAGCTTCTCTGTGCTCTACATCCAACCTCTCAGTAAATATATCATCTTTTAATTTCTCCATTAAGTTACCACTGAAATGTTAAATGGTATTTTAAAATTTATATTATTTGACCCATTAATATACATTTATATTAATTTATTAAAACAATCATTCTATTAAATATAAACAACCTTTCTCCTCTGCCACCATTTTTTTTTTTTTTTTTTATCCTCACCCGAGGACATTTTTGCATTTATCTTCAGATAGAGCGGGAGGGAGAGAGGGAGGAAGAGAGAGAGAGAGAAACATCGACATGAGAGAGACACATCAACTGGTTGCCACCCACCTGACCCCAACCCGGCCTGGGGACAAACTGTAACCGAGGTATGTGCCCTTAGCAGGAAACTAACCCAGGTCTCTCTGGTCCGCGGGCCGACACTCTAACTGCTGAGTCAAACCGGCCAGGGCAACCACTATATTTTTGTTAATCATAGAGGTTCTATTCAATAAAATCAAAAGGAAAGTTGTAAAATAGGATTCTGTGTGTGTGTTTTTTGTTTATTTTGTACCAAATTACTGTTAGCAACTACTTAAATATTGTTTATTTCTGCTAAGATTATATAGAAAAATCAAGTTAGAAGACATCATAGTTAAAAAACAATATATCAGGGCATTATTTCCCTGCAGCTTTTCATTTTCCAGGCTGCTATGTAACATAAATCCTTTTAAGTGGCAGCAGACAGGTCTGGGCTTTTGGTGCACCACGTATATGCTGTGGATACAGATTTACGGCGGAACTGTCTAGTGCGTCACTCAGTAAGTCAATGGTTTGCAACTGGCATCTGGAGTCAACCAAAGTCCTGCTTTAATCTGTATGCTTTACTCTATATGACTGAAGTATAGCTGCAACCTTAAAATTTTTCTAACCTGTTATCATTTGTAAGGGCCATAGTTTTCTGAACCTTCTGGTTTTAATATATTTTCTAGATTTGCTAGACTATATCCTCTAGTAGTTTCCTAGAAAAACCTACATGAGAGGTTAATTTTCGGAATCATTTCATCTCTTTATATTGCCTTTACTCTTGGAAGATATAACTAGATATAAATCCTAGATTGAAAACCACCTTCCTGGAATGCCTCCTTTGTATTTTCTTCCAGCGTGGGTCTTTTTGCCATGAGGCACATGATCTTCAGTCCTTGGGAAGGTTTATTATACAACTACTTTGGTATATTACATTTCTTTTTTTAATTTACTAGTCTGTCTCAGAAGACATATTATTCTGATATTTGAACTCTTCTAACCAATTTCCAATTATTTTATTATATATTCTATTTGTCATTTTTTCACTATCTTTTGGGAGCTTAACTTGGCATTGTCTTTCAATTCCTCTATTGAAAAGTTTTGTTTAATTTATTTTTTTCTAAGAGCATCCTTTCATTTTTTTCCCCACAATATTCTGCATATGTTCTTCAATTGATGCAAGACTTTCCTCTGATATTCTGAGAATATTATTTTTTAATGTTTTTCTGTTATTTCAAATGGCATTGTTTCCTCTGAATTTCTTTATTCATATTTTGAGACTTTCATATTTGTATATTTTCTCTCATAACTTCTTATCTATAATTATCTAAAAAGAGGGGAGTACTACAGTGATTTGGGGCTGTGTGTAGAGCTAGTCACCTGACTGGGTTCCCTGCCCAAAGGTTGCTGCAGCACCAACTATTTTAACTGTATCTTCCAGATTTCAGTAGATGGAAGTCTTTTCTCTAAGGGTCTTTGTTTTTTCATAAAAGATCATCTGGTGTCCAGCCGGTGTGGCTCAGTGGTTGAGCATCAACCCATGCACCAAGAGGTCACCAGTTAGATTCCCGGTCAGGACACATGCCCAGGTTGTGGACCCAATTCCCAGTGGGGGGCATGCAGGAGGTGGCCAATCGATGTTCTCTCTCATTGATGTTTCTATCTCTCTCTCCCTCTCCCTTCCTCTCTCTCTAAAATAAGTAAAGGAAAAAAATATGTATTATTAAAAATCTTCTGGTAACTTTCTTAGAAAAGAACTGTCATACTACCTGAGTACGGTGGAAAGTAAGACTTGGAACCTAATATTTCTATATGTTTTCTTTCTTTTAAACTGATATTTAATTTGTACACAGTAAAGTGCATGAATATTAACCGTAGGCTCAGTTAATTTTACATATGTATATACCGATAGAACCACTAGCTAGATCAGAATAGAAAATGTTTTCAGTACCCTAAAAGGCTCCTTCATATCATTTTCTAGATAATATGTTGCACAAATTAACCACTTTTCTGACATCTACTGCAGAAATCAATGTTCTTTCTGTATTTTAATGTAATATAAGCACAGTTATACAGTATATGGTCTTTATGCCTGCCTTCTCAAATTCAATATTATTTCTGTGAAATTTATTCATGCTGTTATGTTATCACTAGTTCATTTTTTTCCACTGATGTATAGTGCGACATTATGTGAATGTACCAAACATATTTATCCATTTTTCTGTTGATGGACATTTGGGTTGTTTCCACATTGGGACTTTTATGAATAAAACTATGTAAACATTTTTTGCACATTATTTGTTTGCTTATTTAATTGGTGGACATGCAGTTTCAAGTCCTCAGGGGCATGTATCTAGGATTAAAATTGTGGGTCACAGTATAAGATTATATTCATTATATTCTGCTAAAGAGTTTTCTAGAGCAGATATAGCAATTTATATCTCCAAAACAATCCATGAGATTTTTCAGTAACTTTACCTACTTACCAGCATTTGATCAATATAATTTGAGCTTGAAACAAATCCTTTAGTCTAGTGTTAGTTTTAGTTTTATATGTCTAATGTATCTAAGTTTCTCCTTACTCCTAGGATAGCTTTATTTCTCAAATGAAGACTTACTTCTAGCTTCTAGAGTAGGGTCCTTACACCTAGGGTATGGCCCTATTTCCTAATGCATGCTTTCTAGGGTTTTGATTAAATTTTTGAGGTATTTGTATAAACTTCTTGCTGAGAGAAATTTTAAAATGACCTATAAGAATTAAGAAATATATATATATATAATTTGAAGAGTCAATATTGCTAAGATGGCAGTATTCTTCCAATTGATTTATAAATTCATAAAGTTCCCAGTGTCATCTCAGGGTTCTTTTTGTTACTGTTATTGCTATTATTGTTAATGTTACTTAAATCTCCAAACTAATTATAAAATTTATGTGGAAAATAAAAGAGTTTTAGAATATCCAAACCTGTCTTGAAAAAGAAGAAAAAGTTTCTAAGACTTTCCCTGCCTTACTCCACAATTTATTAAAAGCACACATTAATCAAGACAGCATAGAGAGGAATAAAGATAGACAATTAGATCAATAAGAGCCCAGAATAGAGACCCAGAAACGTATTCATATGTCTATTTAATATTTTTCAAAGCTGTCAAAACAAGCCACAGTTGGAACCATAACATATTTAATATAAAATACAGTAAAATATATTGTGTGCCTAGGCAAACTTTTTGTAGACAGGTCACAGAAAGCAGTAACTATGAAGAAATACTTAATTAAATGGACATGAACAAAATTAAATTAAATATTTCTATTCATCAAAAGACAGAAAAATAAACAAGAAAATCATAGATTCAATAAATATCCACAGGATATAATTTGATAAAGGACTGGTATCTAGAATATATAAAGAAATTCATTCAAGTCAATTAAGAGAGTTCAGGCAATCCAGTAAAAAATGGGCTAAAAGTTTGAACAGACACTTCACACAAAAAACACACAAATGGCCAAAAAGCATTTTAAAAAACTACTCAACATCATTAGTTATCAAGGAAATGCAAATTAAAATCATAATTAAATATCACTTCATACCATCAAGACTGATTAAAATTAAAAAGACTAAGAATTGTAAATGCTATTGATGATGCATAACAACTGTAATTCCTTACATTGTTGTTAAGAATTTAAAATTGTACAGCCGCATTGAAAGTATTTTGGTGGTGTTTTATACTGCAAAATATATAGTAACACTAAGATCCTGTGATTCAACTATGAGATATTTACATTAAAATGTAACAATATATGTTCACAAAAAGACATGCAAGAATGCTTATAATAGCTTTATTTGAAATATCCTCAGACTGGAAATAGATCAAGCATCCATCAGTAGAAGAATGGAATAAGAAGTTGAGTCATATTCATACCATAGGTTGGTATTCAACAATAAAATGTAGTAAACTATTGACATATGCAACATGTAGATGAATCTCAAGAACATCACACCAAGTGACAAAAACCTTACTCAAAGTATACATACTCTATGATTCTATTTGTTTAAAATTATAGAAAAGGCAAAGCTCTTCTATGGTAAAAAGGAATAAGAATAGTGTTTGCTGTTAGGGGTTGGAGTTGGATTGACTGAGGAAGGGAATGAGAACATTCCAGGGTTATAATAACATGCTATATCTTGGTGGGGACTTGTTTTCCACAGGTGCATACATTTGTTAAAACTATGTAAAAGCATGCTTGCAATCTGTGTATTTAATTGTATGTAAATATTACATCCAATAGGGGAAAATTATTCTATACTGAATAATTCTACACTGAATTCTAGTTACTGGTCATGTTGTATGCTTTAAATATATATGTTTTATTTAAAGTAAAATTTAAATAAAAGAAATTATATTTAAAAGGAAATGGTAAAGTAAATTAATCATTAAATCATGTTCATATTAATTAATATTTAATAAATAGCAGCATAAATATGGGATGGACTACATTAGTTCCTGTCTATTGAACTATCTTGAAAATATTGTTGGAAATTATCTTTTAGCTTTAAACATTTTTTTTAACAGAAACACTTAAAAAAATACTACATAATTCTTAAGCATCTTTTACCACCAAGCAACTTAGATGGTTTAGCATTAATATCAGCAGACACTTCACACTCATGAATGCATTTTGCTTCTCAGGACAGCTCTATTCACTGCAGAAATTTAAGTTTACAGAATCAAAGAGAGTAATATGAAAAGTTAACTTTTAAAACTTGAAGATTACCATAAGAAAAACTCAGTAAGAAAGCTACTTAGGATCACGCAGAAATGTTAATGAACAAGTAGAACATTTTGTACAACTTGAATAAATTGCTTCTTGAGTCATACACAAATCGGATGAGATAAATGAAAAGGCATACCAGACATTGCTTTAAATATTGAGAAAGAAAAACATTCAAAATTTGATTTTTTTCCATTTCTCATAATTTTCCCACAGAATTGAGATAGACCTTCAAATGAGTAGGTATAAAATAAAAAGGTTGAACATAATTATTTATATCCCCATCCATATCAGCCTAGCAGTACAGGTTACAAAATAGAGGCTAATGTTTCCGGAGCTTGTTATGAGCATCTGAGGAATTCTGTCCCCCTTGGCCTGCCCACAGTTATGGCAGTTTATTTACAGGAGGGAATACATACATTTTTTTTCCTTGGTATTTTTACCCAGGTCTATCACTTAACAAAACAATACACAATTTTGTCTTAAATTTTTTTTGATCCTAGTGTAATAATGAGTTCCAGTGATGTTCACACATCCAGTCCAATGCCAGGTTAATACCTCCCTCCTCATTTAACCAGCTAGAATCAGACCAAAGTCTCCTTGAGCTTGCAATTTATTGGTACCATAGTTAAAGCAACATAAGCTAATTAAATATGGCTTTGAAACAATAAGGTCTATGATCAATACCATTTACTATAAAGAAAAAAATGATAAAAGGGTTGAATCAATAATAAAAAGCAATTAGTGGAACTAATGTATGATTCAAATTATCATTATTCTTCCTAAGTATTATACGGAGGGAAATTAACCAATAACAAAATTTTAGATGTATGATTTCTTTTCATATATTAAAAATCACTTTAACCTAATTTAATTGAGTGAACCACATGCTGCCAAGTATGTGAAATGTACGTGAATATGCTGGGTTCTTTTTCAGTGAATTGATTCTCAGAATGTTCCATTTATTAAAAATAAATTCACTAAATATAGATGTTTTTATATCTGGAAATAATAGAAAAATACTTGAAGGTGTCCAATTTAGAAAGCAAAGTTTATTTACTTAATATTATTAGGTTCTTGTTTTATGAAAAGTAATGATAGAGGAATATATGTTCAATTTAACTAATAGATGCCAATGCTTCTTTGGGCAGTGATTTTTTCTAATATAAATTAATCTCTTCATATCTCTGAGGTACACGGAAAACTGCATTTTCCAGTTCCATGCAGTTAGAAGTAGCAATGTGATTTGTGTTGGCCAGTGGGTTGTGATCAGAGGTACTATTTATTGATTCTTAGCCAAAGTATTTAATGCCCATTTGAGACCTTCCAGAATTCTATAAGCTGTTACATTGAGTGGGAAGAACACCTTTTCAATATGTTACAGTTATAGGATAATGAAGGCTTTCCTAGGTTCCATCGTTAACACACAGAAGACAAGTGTGTCTAGAATTCATGAGCAAGAAACAATCTTTGGTGTACCGTAGCTGAGATTTTTGGATTATAGAATAACAAGGTACACCCTAACATATCCTTACAAATATAATAAATAAATGGTAATTCAATTCATTTGTTACTCAGTCAACTTTGGGTATAATAACTGCAAATCAATTTACATCATTGTTATTTGACATCCATGATTTAAATGTTGTGGTATGAATATAGTTTGTATTAGAAATCAACTTGTCTTCCGGTCAAGATGGCGGCGTAGGTAGACGCGGTATCGCGTCCTCCCACAACCACATCAAAGTTACAACTAAACTACAGAACAACCATCATTCAAAACCACCTGAAATCAAGCTGAATGGAAGTCCGACAACTACGAAATTAAAGAAGAAGCCGCATCGAGACTGGTAGGAGGGCGGAGGCATGACGGGCTGGTCCCACACCCACGTGTGGCGGATGAGAGTTGGGAGGACACCTCAGCTGGGAAGGTCCTCCCTGAGGACTGAGGGGTCCCCGTCCCACACCAGGCACCCAGCTCAGGGTTCCAGTGCCAGGAAGAGAAGCCCCCAGAACTTCTGTTGCCAGTTGCTTTACCACAGGATTGGCCTGTCTTGGATCCTGCTTCAGCTGTTCCTAAATTCTTTCAAACAAGCAGCATCTGGTCTCAGCTAGCCCCATACCTCTCACTAAGTAATACATACAAACAAACACAGGGAGGCAGCCAAAATGAGGAGACAAAGAAACAGGTCCCAAATGAAAGAACAGACAAAACTCCAGGAAAAGAACTAAGTGAAATGGAGTTAAGCAACCTAACAGATGCAGAGTTCAAAATACTGCTTATAAGGATGCTCAATGGACTTAGTGAGAACCTCAGTGAACTTAGTGAGGGCCTCAAGAGCATAAAAAGGGACCAGTCAGAAATGATGGATACACAGTTAGAAATGAAGGAGGCACTAAATGAAATAAAGAATAGTTTAGGACTTCCGGTCAAGATGGCGGCCTAGGTGGACGCGGAATCGCGTCCTCCCACAACCACATCAAAGTTACAACTAAATCACAGAATAACTATCACTTAAAGACCGCATGAAATCAAGCTGAATGGAAACCCTGAACTACGAAATTAAAGAAGCAGCAGAATGGAGACGGCATACTGCCCTCCAGGACCCTCCTTGTTGCCTGAAAGGAAACGAGATCCTGCAGCCAGGGGCGCCTGCGGAAGCTGAGCGAACCCCCAACACGGAGGAACCCAGGCGGAGCGAGGGAGCCGGGCGACTCCCCCACCACGGAGGAACCCGGGCGGAGCGAGGGAGCCGAGCGACCCCCACACCAATGGAGGAACCCAGGTGGAGCGAGGGAGCTGAGCGACCCCCCACACCAACGGAGGAAGCCAGCAACACACAGGAGAACGGAGCAAACTGAACAACGAATCTGACCCAGAGACATGGAGGGTGGAGTACGGGATGATGGGCCTCAGAGGAGGGGGGGAGGCGGGGGAAAGAGATAAATCACAGAGCCTATGTGCATGGGTGCATAACCAATGGACATGGACAACAGGGATGGGGACGAGGAGAAGGGGAGGGGGAGGAGGGTGTCAATGGGGGGAAAAAAGGAAAAACATCTGTAACAAAAACAAATTAATAATAAAATAAATTATAAAAAAAAAGAAATCAACTTGTATTTTAATTATATTTATTTTAAATACAGGTTATAATGTCATCACAAAATGACTTACACACACACAAAAAAATCTATAAATAAAATGAAAAGCTATGCTTTCATATTATAACCAGAATATAAAATATCCAAAACACATTCGGAAGAATGAAAATATATTTTAAAAAGTGAATGTCCATCATGCAAAATATTTCAAAGTTTATAACTTGTAATATCTTCACATAAAAAGAAATTTTCACAAGTTTAAAAGATCAGAAAAACCTGTTAATTATTGTAGTATTGAATTAAAAGACACCATGACTACAAAGTTCAGCTGTGAGATTAGAGTATTCAAGATAACTGTTATTCTATTAGAGTGAAATTATGTAACACCATAAAGCATGATGGCAGAAATATTGTTCAATAATGTCACTATAAAGTAAACTTTACTATGGAACAATCAGTATTACTCTTTATAATATCTAGGCTTAACATTACTAATTGTGTCTCTATAAAACAATTTTATGATGATATAAACAGTAGAGTCAGGCCTTGGTGTTAATGCCTCAAATAAACACAGTAATATATTGTCTTAATATCTCTTACAAACTTATATGTGAAGACCAGGTAGGGAAAAAAAAAAAAAAAGCCAGAATAGGCTGTTACAACTCCCAGCAAAACAATATGAAGTCAGTGTGTATCTCTTTTGAATGTTATGTATCACTTCATTTAACAAATATCTGAGTTTATTTAACGTGAAATGATGGTAATCAGCAATCAGAGCATTCTTTCCCAGAAATAGAGAAAAAGCATATGTCTTCTTCTAAGTCAATACTTATTTGATTGAAAAGAACCATGATAATTACTTATCGATTTAAAAATTGTTTAGAGTAATCCTTTTAAAAATCGGTGTCAGAAGAGAATAAAAGCCCTCAAGAAGATATCCAAAGCTCACACACCTTCTAAAATCCACTCCACATAAAAACAAAAGTAAATTTAAGATGCATGCATAAGTATCTACAACACCCTGATCACTTATTTAAAAATTCCTTTATTTAAATATAAAACATCAATTTACAGTCGCTCATCTTTTCTAAATTTATGAGATACAGCTATATTTCAATTATATCCATAAAATGAAAGACACACTTTAAAATACTACTGTTTGTTCATTCTTGACAAACATTTGAAGGCAAAAAAGCATTAAAATAACTCAATAAAATTATGAAAAGTTTTGCTCAATATTGGCTATTCTCAGTGAAAGTCAAGGTAATCACCATACCAGTGTGGAATAAAATACTATTAAAGAGAGAGGCATAGCTCTAAATGGTGAAATCTATTAAAAAGCAAACAAACAAAATAGGAAGACATGTTACATAGAGCCTCAGTGCAATACTTTGATGTTTATCATGCATCCTCACCTTTAAAACACATTTTATGTAAAGCCCAAGTACTCATAACCAAAAACATATCACATTATACTGGCAAGTGAACCAAAATTGTCAGAGAATTAGAGAGACATCCTTAATGATCAGTTAGATTAGGCTTGATAAAGTGGGTAAAATTTTATATATTCTTTTTTGTTAGACTACCAAGTCATCTAACTACAAAGTATGAGATGCTACTGAGTTGTCATACTGTCTGAGGAGAGGAGAGAAAATAACTTATTCTAGGTACATCTACTTTGGAAGAAGAAAAATCAAATATAACCCTATTCACATGGAGATTACAGACTATTAATTTGAGATCTTTCTTTTTTAATATGGGTGTTTATAGCTACAAATATTCCTCTAAATACTGTTCTAGCTGCATCCCCAAAGTTTTGGGATGTTATTTCATTTTAATTCATCTCAGAGTATTTTCTAATTTCCTTTTGATTTCTTCTTGGACCAATTGGTTTTTCTCGGATCAATTGGTTATTTGGGTTATTTTTGTTTAATTACCACATTATTGTGAATTTCCAAAATTTTCTAATGTTATTAATCTCTAATTTCATTCCATTATAAGAGAAGTACATATTCATATAATTTTAAAACTTCAAAATTGCTGAGATATGTTTCACGGCCTAAAATAAGGTCTAGCCTGGAGAATGTTCCATGTGCCCTAGAAAATAAAGCGTATTCTGTTGTTGTTGGAGGGAGTGTTCAATAGATGCCTGTTAGGTCTACTTGGTTCATAGTAGATATAGTGTTATGCTGTACATATACATTATCATTCACTTCTATAATCTATTTTTATGTATTGTCTATATTTTCTCAAAATTGCTTAAAAAATTGATACACTTTTTTTCTTTTACAATAATATTATTTTTCCTTTGGGAAAGTCACTCAACACTTTGGGCACTTACATGATTGTTCTCTGTCATTATGTCTACAGAATAGTTGAGCTTGTTCATAGCCTGCATGAATCCAGCCATTTTCTTCACTCTTAATATTTTAAATTATAACAAAGATTTTCTATCTTATAATAATCAAATAACATCAGTAATGTAAAACTAGATGTTTTAAAATCACAAAAACCAAGAAAGTATGACAGGATGCCTTCTATTTAACACGCAAAGCCTTCTTCCATCCTGGTATAAAGTATATCAAGATAAAAATAATCAACTTTCTCCATGTCCATATGAAGTTTTCACCTAACTAGGTTTGCAATGTCATGTTTTCAACAAGTATATAAAATGTTATCATATGTTAATTGAATTAATCCTTCAGTATAGACTCAGAAACTCGGAAACTCTAAGTTTATAATCAGCCTACAAATGACATTTTCTTGACTTTCTATTTAGTGTGATAACTTGAGTTAATTATTTTTTATACCTTCTCACCATATACTATTCACTTTACCTACTTTGCAGCCTGTATAGGTATGTGGCAGAGCTCCTTGGGGGTGATACCAGGGCAGTTTTTTAAAAAATAAGGTCACTACATTTTCTGCCAAAATTTGTAAAATATTCATTATACCAAATAAAATAGTCTTGATTCTTGTTCCAAAACCTTTTCAACAGTTTATGTAATGCAGAGAATAAATTAATAAAGATGCCATAGTTTTGCTTCCTTTTTTGGAATAGTATAGACAGTGCATTTCATTGGGAATGCTGCCAAGAAGACATGATTTTGGGCTGCATCATATACTCTAAGATTGGGAATAGAAGTAATGAGGGTCAAAAATTAAATATATGACTCTGTAAAGGTTTTCCTGGCTCTGAGGCTTTAAGACAAACAGGAGATCTGAAGAAATTTACTTTAAACAAAATTGTTACAACATGACACATATGTCTTCTACATTGATATAAGCAATCGTTTAGTACACCCCATGTTTTTACAACAAAACAAAAACCTAAGTATTTTGCATATAAGTGCTAAGAATCCTCTTCAACCAATCTAAGCTACTGTCAACTTTGTTAAACTGGAAACTATTTCCCCAGATTCCTTTCCCTACATGTTTACAGGTTAGAGAAACTACATGAGAGTGGAAAGATGAAAGTGAGTCAGTGGTACTTACTCCTGTGCAATATGAGCTAATTAAATATATATATATTATTGTTGATCCCCCTGTTACTTTTTACATGCTCCCTAAAACATCTCTAATTTATAAAGGACCTATCACAGTAAAGCAAGTTGAACAGTAATACCATCTGATAGAGATTTTTTACTTAAGTGTGAGTTAAAGAGATTGAGTAAGCCTGATCTAATGGCCCAGGGAAGGTATCTCATATTAGATATCATATAATGTCAGACAAATAACCCTATTCATGATGGTGATGTGTTTTGAAAAGATCAGCCACATCAGAATAAGATGATTTTATATATATTTGTCCTAACCAGAGCACCTCTGGACTGAAGAAGTTCCCTTAATAATTACAAGTGAATCAAACTGTCTTAGGCAAACCAGGGTATATTGTCTCACCAGTTCGGGTCCAGGGTTATTTTTCCAGGATATCTTAGATTAAAAATATAGATTGCTATCTGAGAATCTGAGAAGTAAACATCTTTGTTGGATGGAGTGGGGGAGATCTGAAAAATAAATAAATCTTTTTAAAAATAATGAGTATTGCCTCGCTGGTGTGGCTCAGAGTTGAGCATCGACCCATGAACCAAGAAGTCACTGGTTGGATTACCGGTCAGGGCACATGCCCAGGTTGTGGGCCTGATCCCCAGTGGGGGGCATGCAGAAGGTGGCCAAATAGTGTTCTCTGTCATTGATGTCTCTGTCTCTCTCCCTCTCCCTTCCTCTCTCTCTAAAATCAATAAAGAAAAAATTTAAAAATAATAATAATTAAAAATAAATAAATAATAAGGAAAAATAAAGAAACTAGAGGCTTCTGCAAGTCCACTGTAGTATGCCCATCCTCACTGCTTTTGCTGTCATCAGCTTGTAGTCCAGATGGCTCTTGTTCATTTCTGCCATGTGTATACTGACAAATATTTTTGCTGTGCTAAGGATTTGAGTTCTTAGGACAATTATGTTTATTCTTGGATACTGCTCTCTCCTAACCATTGAGGAAAGTAGATATTTCTGAAAAAAACAAACTTCATAGAAAAAAAACACCTATTAAGCAGATGACAATTATGGGTAATTCAGTAACTTTATATCAGTTACACCCATTATCCTCATGTTGTGGTTCCATATTTAAATGTCACATGGAAAACAGGAGATAAGAGAAATCTAATGACTACTAACAACTCATGTAGCTTGCTCAGTTCTGACTTGGCACAGATTAACAAGGCTAAAGATTCCAAATAATTATTGAAAACAATCTTGCCAAAAATGTACCTTCACACAAAATCCATAGATTGAGGATTTTCAACATGATTTTATTATGTCACTGAAATTTTAGCAATTAGTGGAAAATATTGAAATTAATGATTCTTTAAAATGTTTACGTTGAGCGTTGTCCCACGCACCAGGCAGTCGCCAGTTTGATTCCTGGTCAGGACACATGCCTGGGTTGCAGGCTCAATCCCCAGTAAGGGGTGTATAGGAGGCAGCTGATTGATGTTCCTTTCTCATGGATGTTCCTCTCTCTCTCTCTGAAATCAATAAAATATATATTTAAAAAATAAATAAAAATAAAATGCTTTATGTAAAAATGTATAACAGTGTTCTCCACAGATTGATACTGATTTCATAAGTCAAAAATAGAATTGTTTCATTTTATTATACACAGATCTTCAACATACCACCAAGTTTCAGTAATATAATTAGGATATCTGGATGCTCATAATCTAGGTCTTATAAACTATATCTTGATTTTTCCCCCCACTAATTTTTGGAAGCCTCTTTGTGTTATTTTCCCAAGTTTCAAAAATGCTTTGAACACTCTTCCTTGGTTTTTATGAATAATAAATGTTTAGTTTTTATTTATTTATATTAAAATACTTATATTACTTCCAAAATAGTGCAAACATGTTAAAAATGCCCACTTTTCTATTTCTAAAATGAAAGGACTTCCATTAGTATATATTTTTCAATGATAGGTTTTTTGGTGGGATTGTATCTGTTTTCCTATTGAAGAGATACAGTTTGGTCAAGTCTTGCTTTATTTATTTATTTGTTCATCTCTATCAGAACTTTGAAGTGTTTATCAACACTCTTGACACATTAAGATAAGATTATAACAGCTCCCTTAGCTGGTTGGCCTGATAAGAGTTGGCTTGAACTCTAGTTGGCAAGGATTTTTCAGTAAAGGAGCACGATTCTTTTTTACCCATTTTCCTTCTGTGCGGAAGCCTTTGCACTCTTTCTCACCTGATGCTGCAACAAAGCACTCACTTCAGAATTACCTCTCGGTGATCAAATCATTTTGTGACTTTTAGTCCAGGACATTTAGTAAACTTCTACATTTCAGGTAGCTGTGAAGACAGAATTTTCTGACTGTCTCTTTTATGTGCAGAGTTTGGAGAGACAACCCTTTTTAGGTCTTATGGATATAATCTTTGGGAACGTCTATTACTTAAGTATGAACACTATAGGATTTAACTGAATTACAGAGGACATCTATGTTAGCTCACAGTTGGTTTGTCATCTAAAGTGCTATTCACAGCTGTCAGAAGGGAGAGGAGAGTGGAGGGCAGCTCTATGAAAGAAGGTGAAGGGATTAGCCAAAGAACATAAATGCATAACCTGTAGACACAGATAATAGTGTGGTGATAGCCAGAGGGATAGGGGTTGGGGCTGGGTGGAGGTGGGCAAAGGGGAGGAAAATGGGGACTTCTTTAACAGTGTCAACAATTTTAAAAAGTTAAAAACAAATAAAGTGGTGTTCAGTTCACAAAGTATTTTTGAGAAAATAAATGCAACATTTTGTCATAAAATTCCTCAGGAAAAGTTAAACAGAAAATCAGATTAAAGGTTGTAAATTCTCATCATTTCAAGTTTATGTGTTCAGTTTTCAAATTACAGCTAAATAACTTATTAGCACAATGCCCCTTTATGAAGTAGTCTAGAAATTAGAAGCCTGGAAATCAGCAGATTTAAGATAATTTATTATTATTCTTTGCAACCACCTGGTTATTATTTTATTCAGCAGCTCCATTTTCAATTTTAAGTCAGTATTAAAATAAACAAAGTTTCAGAGTCCTTAATTTTGTTGTTATTGTCTCATCCCTAACAAGCTGTAATTCATTGTTTGGCATGCCTGGGTCGTCGAGGGAGCACTGTGGTGGACACCAGGGAGAGACTATGAGAAACTGAGCTTTCTCTCACATGGGAAAGTCTTCAATTTTTACTTAGTATAACAAATTTACTGTAATTTGCCTCTCTTTGATTTTATATTTTTACTGATTTCTTTTTTCATATTCTGTCTTCATTTGTTTTCTTTAAATGAGCCAGGCTCCTGACTGCCTGATGATCTTGTCTCAAGTCCCAGGTTTTAGACTCTGAACTCACTATAATTTCTGCATCTGTTCCCTCCATTAAGAGAATTATCCCATATATTTGCAATAAATACCATTGTTATGAGCTAACATCAGTTTCTGTTGACCATAGTCACTGTAACTAGAGCTATAATAAAAATTGGAATTTGATATGGAATATTGTTATGAAAGACTTGAATACAAAACTCACCAAATTGAGGGCATAAGGGTAGATAGTGAGAATTTCTCCATCCTGGGCTAGGAGGACAACCTTGCTTGTTATGTTGTGGCAATGGAACTGGTTAAATGGTTGTTACATAAATTTTGAATTTAAAGTATGTCTTCAACTTACTTATAGCTTTAGGGTAGTACTTACACATATAGGTATTTTTTATGTCATCACATGCCTAGAAAATTATATTTGCTTATGTCACAAAATAAACATTCGATCCTAAAGACCAGAGCCTGGCCCAGAGTTTCCACTGTCCTTGTTTCTAAAAACTGAGGGAATAAACCACCCAGTGCACATGTCCCTATTCAGAGAACACTGTTGGAAAGCTCTGCTATCAGAGCTGGATAGTAAAGCTCAGGATACCAGAATGCTGAGCTTCTATAAGATTTTTCAGCAAAGGGGTTACTTTCCTCGTTGGCCTACCTGAAATCAGACAGGAAGACAAAAAGAATCATCCATATAATGTGTTTTGCTAAAATTATTTTTCTGCTGTGACCAGTTGTTTATGAATGCAGTCATGAGGGAATAATGCATCTTTCAGAACAAAAAAACTAAATCCAGTGCCCCATGGTAAAACTGGTGTGAGAAATGAAGGAGGTGGAAAACTCAATAGGAAGTAAAATGATCACTTAGGAGGATTCAGAGAAATAGGGCAGGTATGGATTCTCCTAGTTCTTCAAATTAATATTCTAGAAAATCAAGGTTTCCTCTTCTCAGCTCATCCACCACCACCACCACCACCCCCCCACACACAAAAACCCACAAATATTATTCCTGAAAAGCGTATCTATGGAAATGCAGTCTGGGGAAAGGCAAGGGGATCTTCCAATTAACCAAGTTAGCTAACACTTGCACTTTGCTTCATGGCCAAGGTTAAAGGAGAATCCTGTAACTGAGGTCTAGGGGTTATAGAGACCCCCGCTGGCTTCTGAAATAGAAATCCCAAAGGCAGGACTTAGGTTCAGATAAATCAACAGACAACTGTGTTCATGGTATTGCATTCACACAGAAACTGTAAAACCATAAAAAGAAGTTTTATGATTGCTCTATTACTAGAGGAAATTTCAGGCTGTCATAAACATGATAAAAGCAATTTTGACTGCTAAAGCAATATAGTACTCATTAGGGAACCAATCCCTAGTGCCACACTCTGATGCTGTCCACTGAGAACACTGGAGAAAGGGAACTTTTATCAGTCATAAATCCTGACCAAGGGATAAATAAAACTTACAAAATACTATTTCACTAGTTATGATATTTGTTTTAATCTACAAGGACTGCAATATGGGATTTCTTCATGTATCTAAATAGGAGAATTCAGTATGCTTACAGTTTCCGTGGTGTATATGTACATTTTTGCCATAGTTTATAGTGTTATGATAGGCCATCTCTAGATATAACTGGGAGTAATTCACACTGACCAGGTATATTATTGTTTAGTTTTCAATGCAGTTGTTAGATGTTATTGACCTTTCTTTGGGATTCATTCGTGATTTTATATTGGATAGTTGCATTAAAGTTGGGAGCTATTCATAAAATATATATATATATATATAGTAAGGGAAAAAATGTTTATGTGTGTGGTCGTGTATGTTGGTCAACCAAGTGGTAACTTGTGACTACTATCTTTTTCTGCCAGCATCTCTACTCTCTAGTTTCTATTAATAGAACTTACTCTCCCAACCACTTAGGATTGATAATGTGACCAGTGCTGGGGAAACCCTAGTACCCAAGGCCCTGGATAAAATGGTTGATCACTGAAGTGCCAGTACCTTGAGGCATGTCAAGTGAAATTCATCTATGGAATTTTTCTTCCTGAAATCCCAGAGAAAGTATACTTCTTTCTCCCTGGTATAGTGGGCTTAACAACTCAAAGATGACAAGAAACTATGCTAAAATACACAAGTGAAAGCATGAACATCAAGAATTAAAGCAGAAAAAAAGATGCATAGAATACCTTGTGTCCAGGCCATAAGAGACCCAGGGCTGCCCTATTCCCTGAAGCACTGCCCTTAATTATCTGAGTTACTGAGTGCTTGTCAGATAAATCCTATGTGTTTTCTTAAATCATTCTTTCTTAGGCCATGTTGAATTGGGTTTCTATCACTTGCAACTAAATGAGTCCTGAATAATGCAGTTAACTTCCAACTCTGACATTCTTAAATTTTAAGCTACTCTGTTTGTTACCAGAAATATACTCAGGACTATTTCAATGTTCAATAAATATTAAAAGGTTACTAATCAAAAGCAGCCCTTCTCTGATTAAATTTGTCATTGGTCTTTTAGACTGTACTATATTTAGTGATTGAATCATCACAACCACCTGAAACATCTAGGTGTAAAAATGAAAGCGATGAAAACATAGTTAAGGAGAATGATTTCTTTCCTTTATTCATCTTCCTAATCCACTTAAAATAATTTGTAAGATTAAGCTTTATTGAAATAATATAGTTGAATATAATATTAATTTTCTCTAAACTAATCTTTATGAAGTGACATGTTTTAGGTATTCAATAAATGTTTTTAATTTCAAAGTACAGACAGTAGGCAAAGACAAACAATGAGGCATTTTTTAAGATATTACTGTTTTTTTCTCATGGCCTTTGCTCTAAATTAGCTCTGAATGCCATAGGCTATTATTTTTCTTAAGCAGTCATGGGTAATACGCTGTGGATAAGAATATAAAATATAAAAATATATGAAATTATTTATTTTACCAAAATAAATGAAAGTGACACTTTTCCTTGTTTAAATTAAATTAACACATCCATATGACATATTCCTGGAATCCTAAGAGAAGCCTTGCTTTCATACTGTAATTGCTCAAATCTGGGAATAAATCTATTATTGACTAAAATGAGATTTTGTGTTTACTAAATATATGGACAAGATAAAACTACATACCAGCCCAGCCAGTGTAGCTCACTGGTTGAGTGTCAACCCATGCACCAAGAAGTCGCTGGTTCAATTCCCAGTCACTGCACAAGCGCAGGTTGTGGGCCTGATCCCCAGTGGGGAGGATGCAGGAGGTGGCCAGTCGATGTTCTCTCTCATTGATGTTTCTAGCTCGCTCTCTCCTTTCCTCTCTCTCTAAAATCAATAAAGAAAAAATATTTAAAAATAAATAAATAAAAGCACATACCAAATGTATTTATATGTCATTGTCAACTTAAATGTTATGTTTATAAAAATGGATCACATCAGGTAAAATTCTTGTGAGATGTAAAAATTTTGCATAGAAAGTGTGTCTTAAGTGGAAGTCAGTGTGCCATTTAGTTTTTAAAAGTACTATTAACCAATATCTTGGATGAAAGCATACATTTATTGACTTGACCCATCTACTGGCATTTAAGTCCAAAATATTTTGTTCTTGTTCTCCCCTTGATTCTCCCATAAAATACAAACGATTATGAGGTCAAGAGGTTTTTATCCCAATTTGAAGACCTCATCACTGTTTATAGTTGATCTATATGAACTAAGATGGGTTCTGAACTACGATGGCTTCTGGAAAGTATATATTTTTTTCCCTTTGTTGTAGAGAACATGAGTAGTGATAATCGGATATCTCACAAAAGGAATTATTTTCTTAGAAAAAGAACACCCCTCTCCAAATTGGAATGTGTTTAGCCCATTGGCCACTGTGAGAAAAGCAATTTAAGCCAAGAACAGTTCAACTCCTATATTCATCTAGTCTGGAATATAGTGAGAAAAGGTTTAAGAAATGGGACTACTGCTATCGCTCTGATATTTTGTGGAGATCTCTCTACATGCAAGTACAATTTAGAAAGTTACTAAGAATGTTACTTTCCTTTAGGATATTTAATGTCAATATTTATTGTGGGAACTTCTTTGTCAAATAAACTACTTTGTGCTAGGAACTTTCTCATCTGATAAGGAAAGTCTATGAAAAAATAACAACTAAAATAATATGCTTCATGGTGAAAGACTGAAAGCTGGGCTCTGAGATTGAGAGTCAGGCAAGTATGACTGCTTGAGAAATGGTATTCAAAACAGAGTTGGAAAATCTAGCCAAATGGTGTGGCAAAAATAAAAATAAAAAGGCAAACATTCAAGAGATGAAGTAATTCTCTTTAATTGTCAGACACTATGTTCACCTAAGTAGAAAACCTAAGGGATCAAGAAGAATATTGGAAGAAAATTAATGAGTTAAGCAAATTAGCAGGATATAAGATCAATATATAAAAATAAAGTTTAATCTATGTACTAGTAGTGAGCCAGCCAGAAATAATTTGATAAAACACTTTTAAATAGCATCAAAAAGGGGGGGGAAACGTTTTACAATAAATTTAACAAAAGAAATATAAGGTCTACTATAAAGCATTAGAGAGAAAAAGAGAGAATATCTAAGTAAGTGACTGATCACTGCAATTTCATGATTTGGGAGACACAATATTATTAAATGGCAATATACCCTAAATAGGTATACATATTAAATACAATTTCTGTCAGCCCTGGCCGGATGGCTCAGTTGGTTGGAGCGTCATCCCATACATCAATAGATTTCAGGTTCTATTCCTGGTCAGGGCACATACCTAGGTTATGGGTTCAATCCCCAGTTGGAGCATGTACAGGAGGCAACAGATAGATGTTTTTCTCTCACATGAATGGTTCTTTCTCACATTGATGTTTCTCCCTCTCCCTCTCTCTCTTCCTCTTTCCTTATCTATCAAATGGGGACACTGGAAGATATTGCCTGATGGTGATATTATGAGAATTAAATGAATTAATACTACACATAAAGTGATAACAGCAATGAGTGATGCATACTAAATATTTAATAAATGTTTACTGCTAAAAAAATAAAAAGAAAGAAAATCAGTAAACACATATCTTCAGGTGAAGATTATAAAATAGCAAAAAAATAAATGCAATTTCTGTCAATATTTAAGATGTTTAAAATTGTAGAAATTTACAAACAGATCCTAAAATGTATATGGAAATGTGAAAGAATTAGAATACCCATTGCAAGCTTGAAAATTTGAGAAAATAGGTGGAGGGCTTATGCTATGCAATTTCAAAATTTAATATAAAGGTATAGTCATCAAGATACTTTAGTACTGGTATATGAAAAGATACAAGAATCAATTCAATAGAATAAAAAGTTTAGAAATGTAGTTTATGATACTTTTTATAATGCTGGATTTTTATTGTCTAAATTTGTTAAGAACTTTTGAGCACATGCTCATGAAAGATCATTGTCTATAGTCTTCTTCTCTTAAATATTGGTCTGGCTTTGGTAAAATAATATCTCAAATATGAGTTTCTGTTTCCCCCCATATTTTTTGTAAAACATATTATGTATGATTAGTAATATTTCTTTGTTAAGTATTTTATTAAATTTAGTAAATGTATCAGGTCCTGAGTTTCTATTTATGGAAAGATTTTTAATACTAACTCAATTTATTTACTTGTTATACAAGTCTTGGGTTTTCTATTTCTTCTTGAATCAGTTTAGGCAATAAGTGTTTTTCTAGGAATAAGTATACTCACTGTAAGTTGTGTAAATATTTGGCATACATTTGTTCATAATATTTCCTTATTATATCTCCACTTTGATTCCTGATTTATCTTCTTCTCTCAATCTGTGTCAATCAAGGTAAAAGTTTATAGATTTTTTAAGCTTTATTGAGATATAATTTGCATACTATACAATTTACCCTTTTAATATGTACAACTCAGTGGCTTTTTAGTATATTCACAGAGTTGCACAATCACCATCACAATTAATTTTAGGATATTTTATTGTCCCCCAAAGAACCCCTCTATCACTTAGCTATCACCCACAATTCCTCCCAGACCTAGATGACCACTAAAATACTTTTTATCTCTATAGTTTGCCTTCTCTGGAAATTTCATATAAATAGAATCATACATTTGATGGCCCTTTGTGACTGGCTTCTTTCACTTAGCATGTTTTTAAGGTTCACCTTTGTTGTAGTATGTATCAGTACTTCATTTATTTGTTTTTTGGGGTTTTTTTTAACTCGTGTTTATTGTTGAATGTATTACAGATGTCTCATCTTTTTTTCCCCATTGACCCCCCTCCTCCCCAATCCTGTCCCCCTTCTGCCTTCCCCACACTATTGTCAGTATCCATTGGTTATACATATATGGAGAGAAGTTCTTTGGTTCATCTCATTCCGCCCTCCCTCCCCCCTTCCCTTTGAGGTTCATCAGTCTAACAACCAATTTGTACTTCTTAATTCTTTCATCTTTTTCACCCATCCCTCCAGCCTCTGCCCCTATCTGGCAAGCAACAAAAAGTTCTCTGTATCTATGAGTCTGTTTCTGTTCTGCTTGCTCATTTTGTTTGTACATTCAATTGTTGATAGATATGTATTAATTGCCATTTTATTGTTCACATTTTTGTTCTTCTCCTTCAAGAAGACCCTTCAACATTTCATATAATACTGGTTTGGTGGTGATGAACTCCTTTAGTTTTTTCTTGTCTGGGAAACTCTTTATATATCCATCAATTCTAAATGATAGCTTTTCAAGATAGAGTAATCTTGCCTGTAGGTCGTTGCTTTTCTTTACTTTGAATATCTCTTGCCACTCCTTTCTGGACTGCAAAGTTTCTTTTAAAAAATCAGCAGACAGTCTTATGGGAGCTCCTTTGTAGGTTACAAAATACTTTCCTCTTGCTGCTTTTAAGATTTTCTCTTTAACCTTTGGCACTTTCATGATGATGTGTCTTGGTGTGGACTTTTTGGGTGCATCTTGTTTGGGACTCTGTGCTTCCTGGCCTTGTATGTCTGTTTCCTTCACCAAGTTAGGGAAGTTTTCTGTCATTATTGTTTCAAATAGGTTTTCAATTTCTTGTTCTCTCTCTTCTCCTTCTGGCACCCCATGACTCTTAGACTATTAAATATTATGTAGATTAATTCTAAATACTTGGGAATTTCTACCAATTTACTTGTGCTGATGATTTCTAAATTAACTATATTGTGTTCTGAATATATATTTTGAATTATTTTAATCTCCTTATATTTTTTACAACTTGTTTTATGACCTCTCTTGTGCACTTTTATGGAGAATGTTGCTTGAAAAAAATATTTATTCTGTATTGCTGAAATAAATGTTCTAAAAATATCAGTTAAGTCAAGTTAATTGATAGCATTACTTCACTCTTAAATATACTTATGGATATTTTGTGTAGTTGTTCTTTATCAAGAATCAAGAGCAGGTTATTAAAATTTCCAACCGTAATCACTTAGTTGTTTATTTTTCCTTTCATACATGTCACTATTTGCTTCATGTTATGTTTAGCTCTGTTGTTGGGTGCATATATCTTTACACTCATTATATCTTCCAGGTGTGTTAAACCTTTTATTATTGTAAAATACACCAATATAGCTTGAGAAATAGTTTTTGTCCTAAAATCTATTTTATATGATCAATTTATATAAACATTTGTGCTCACCATTGTTTATGATATATCTTTTTCCATTTAAAAAAAATTTAACATATTTGGAAATATAGTTGGATCCCACTTTTTATCCTGTAAGACAAATCTGAATTTTTATGGGAATGTTTAGAATATTCTCATTTAAGATAATTCATATGGTTATATTTATGCCTGATATTTTGCTATTTAATTTCTATATGGTTTATATCTATTTTGTTTCCTCTATTATACTTTACTATGTTCACTGTGTTAAATAAATAAATAAAATGGTGTACCACTTTTATTCTTCTGTTTATATTTTATTCATATTTTTGAATTATTAAAAATGATTTGTCAAGGAATTACAGTATACATACCAACATATTATCTACTTCAGGTTAATACTTTTTCTTTTTGGAAAATAAAGCAACCTTGCTCAAAGGCAACACCTCTTCCCTTTTCCTTTTGTTCTGTTGTAATTCTATGCCTTATCTATTTGTATTATGAACCCAAGAAAACATTGCTAAAATTATTGCTTTATATATTGTTATTCTTAAAAATTAACTAAAGAAAGTTGAAAATATTTCATGAAGTTTTTTTTTTATGTTGTCCAATTTATTACCATTTCCTTTGCTCTTTTTTTCTTATGGATTTGAGTTTGTCTGATGACATTTCCTTTTAGCCTAAAGGAATTTCTTTGTTGTTTATTGTACAACGGTTCTCCTAGCAACAAATTCTCTCAACATTTTTTTTTTTTTAATTCTAGGGATGTATTTATTTTATGTATATTTCTAAAGAATTTTTAAGTGAGATAGAACTCTTAAATAATATTTTTTTACAATATAAAATATGTCCTTCTATTGCCTTCTGGATTCATTTTTTTAAGATGAGAATTCAGCTATAAATTGTACAGCTGCTCCTTTGAATAAAGGTCATTTCCTTTTGTTGCTATCAAGTTATATATTTGTCTTTTGACACTTTGACAATGATGTGTTTAGAGCAAAACACTATGTGAGTGTATGTCCATCTTACTAGGGATTCAGTTGGCTTCTTAGACCTTTACATTTTTTTAAAGATCAAATTTGGCACAAAATGCAATATACAGATGATACATTATAGAATTGTACACTTGAAATTTATATAATCTTTTCTTTTTCAAATGATTTTATTGATTTTTTTTAGAGAGAGATAGAAACATCGATGTGAAGAGAACCATCTATCAGCTGCCAGCACGCCCCCTACTGGGAACTGAGCCAGTAACCTGGGCACATGCACTGACCGGGAATCAAACAGGAACCTCTCAGTCCTTGGGATGATGTTCAATCCACTAAGCCACACTGGCTGGGTATAAACTAATATAATCGTATAAACCAATGTCACCCCAATAATTTTAATTAAAAATAATTTTAATGGAAAAAAACTCAAATTTGTTATTTCAGTCAGTATGCCTTCTAATATATTTTCTGCCTGTCCTCTCTATGCCTCTGAGACTCCCATTGCACATATATTAGTATACTTTTTCTATTCTCCCACAGATCTGAAGCTGTGTTCATTTGCCTGAATGTGCCTTGCTCTCTGTTGTTCAGGTTTTAGAATTAATAATGATAAGAATGCAAGATAACTGATTCTTTCTCCTGACATTTTAAATGTGTCTACCAGGATTCATATTTGTGATAGTAATTTGAAGAGTGCTTATACTAAATTAAAAATATATATATAGATAGGTTTATCCATAACAAACATAATCACAGAAGAGGTTAAGTGGGAAATTGTTATTTTCCTTTGAAACTGGAAAAGTTGATGCCCAATTTTTCTAATACTTCTGAAAATTTTGAAGTTTGTCTTACAGTGGAATAATCTTTCTATTTTAAGGTAGTCATCATATACTTTAATTTATTTGGGTGGTTTTATGTATAAAAGCTATAATTTAATAAATATTTACTAATGGGTACATACCCAGTTTATATGTTGGATAATATTAATTTTACCTTACTTTTAAAAAATAAACACTAGAGAATCATCAAAGAATAGGTATTTGGCTTCTGGTTAAATACACTTGGTAGCAAGAGACTACCTCTTAGAGCATCACATGAAATTTATTAGAACGTCGATTTTGATACCCAGCCAAAAGATTAGCGCCTTTGAATTCCACCTATTGACCATTACTTAAGCTTCTGTGATCACATAGACATATTTTAAAATCTCTATTTCAGAAAGTAGACAAAGATTTCAAGAGTGCTCCCAAATCTTTTGAATTTCCTTTTTATCAATTTCAAAATATTTGCTATTCTGATATTCCTTTAAAGATCTATTTATTTATTGTCACTAGTAAGAAAAAGTGAGTATAATCATACAGAAGGTATTTTTGTCTGCAAAATGAAGCAGGAGATTTGATTCCCTTTTCATGGAATTTATACTGCTGTTAATGCAATCTATTATCACATTAGCTGCTTGGGCAGACACCTCACTTTTATCACCTCACATTTATATATAGATTAAACATAAATCTAAGTCCATTTGCTTGTTTCTAGAAATATCTATGCTATTGCTTTGCATGTGTTGTTAAGAATGTGTTGTATAGTTAAATAAATTTTTAGTGACTTAAATCTTTCCATCTGTGTTGCTTTCAGTATAAGCCTTGAATTGTTTAGCAGACTAGCTATAGGGAAGCTCATCCATTGAAACATTTTTCTGGTGATATTTTGTCATCTTTAGGATTGTTCTGTTGATCTTTTTAATATTTTGCTCAAGCCTACTTTTATGAAGCTTTGAGTATTTCTTTTCTGTCACCTGTGTTGAACTGAATTAATTTTCCTCCACTAATAGCAGGAGGTTTCAGTGGAATGTAGAAAAAGAGGAGCTTTTCAGGCTTCACAGTAAATGGTCTCCCTACTCTGTTACTACAACAGTGAACTATTCCCATAATTCATGCTACCTCTCTGTAGCCACCCCTTCTATGATTCTTCTAAGCTATCTATTTTATGGAGATTTCTACTGATAATCTGGGTTTTCTTTGAATATTTTAAAGTCCACTGTCACCGAGAGACACAATTCTTTTCTTCAAACGTGAAGCAGTCACTTTTAGATAATGTATTTGGCAGGGACTTAGTGAGATCAGTCACCTCTGGGCACTCCCACACTCTTGGTGTCTTCTTTCTTCTCAATCCAAAGAATAATAATACATTAACTGCCGATTCCTATCATGATGGAGTTTTTATATTTCTTCTGGAAGTGGATATGTGCTAGAGATTTCTGAAATATACAAACACAGAAGCTTTTCTTCCCCAAGGCAATTTCTTGACTTCCTACGTAGGCTTGCTGGCTGGCATAGCCTTTTGGCCACATTTTTACCAAATAAGGCATTTGGAGGCTTCTTTGTGACCTATTTTAGCTGAGAATGTAGTTTTTATCTTTTTAAAAAATTATCCTTAAGGCAATTCCATTTTCAATTTTTTTGAGGTAACACCACACTGCTTTCCACAATGCTGCACCAATCTGCATTCCCACCAACAGTGCATGAGAGTTCCTTTTCTCACATTCTTACCAATACTTGCTGTTTGTTGATTTAATGATGATAGCCATTTGGACAGGTATGAGGTGATATCTCATTGTGGTTTTAATTTGCATTTCTCTGATGATTAGTGATGAGAGCATCCTTTCATATGTCTATTGGCCATTTGTATGTCCTCTTTGGAGAGTGTCTATTCATGTTCTTTGCCCATTTCTTGATTGGATTGTTTGGTTTTTGGTGTTGAATTTTATAAGTTCCTTTTAAGTTTTGGATATTAAGCCCTAATCAGATGTATCAGCAAATATGTTCTCCCATTCAGAGACTTGTCTTTTCATTTTGTTGATGGTTTCCTTCGCTATGCAAAAACTTTTTAGTTTGAGGTAGTCCTACTTGTTTATGTTTTCTTTTGTTTCCCTTGTCTGAGGAGATATATCAGAAAATTAATTGCTACGAGAAACATCCAAAATTTTACTGCGTATCATTTCTTTTCACTTCTGGGAATATATCCAAAGAAACCCAAAACACTAATTTGAAAGAATATATGCACCCTTATGTTCACTGCAGTGTTATTTACAATAGCCAAGATTTGGAAGCAGCCCAAGTGCCCATCTGTAGATGAATGGATAAAAAAGCTGTAGTTCATTTATACAATGGAATACAACTCAGCCATAAAAAAGAGAAATCTTACCTTTTGCAACAGCATTGTTGGGCCTGGAGAGAATTGTGCTACGTGAAATAAGCCGATAAGAGAAAGACAAATACCACATGATTTCACTCATATGGGGAATCTAATGAACAAAATAAACTAACAAAGTGGAGATAGACTCATGGATACATGGATACAGAGAACAGATTGACAGCTGTCAGAGGGGAGGGTGTTGGGGGCTGGGTGAGAAAGATGAAGGGATTAAGCAAATAAAAAAAGAGAAAGATTCATGGACAGAGACAACAGTATGGTGATTTCCAGAAGGAAGTGGGGTGGAGGAGTTTGAGGAAGGTAAAGGGGGGATAAATGGTGATGGACGAAGACTTGACTTGGGGTGATAAACACACAATACAATATACAGATGATGTATTGTAGAGTTGTATACCTGAAACCCACATACATTTTATTAACCAGTGTAACCTCAATAAATTCACTTAAAAAATTATCCTTGATACTCTGGTTGAGAAGGGAAAAATTAAGACTAAATTGCTACTGTCCTTATATAAAATGAATATTTTCCCTAAATCATTCTGTAAAATATGCATTTAATTTTTGGTATATAATTTTATGTGATTTTAATCTAGTTACTTTATATTATTTGTAAGAATATTTTCTATATTATTTGCATTACAATGATTAAAAAAAAAACCAAACCACAGGCCAGCTATAGATAGGTCCTAATTATTCTCAACTTTATATTATCATGCATGTGTCAATATATATAAGAAAAACTCATAATTTCATTTTAAAAATATTTACCTGCTAATATTTATATTATTACTGACATGAAAAATAAAATATTTAGTTACAATTTGTACTGCTGGAATTGGAATGTAAGTAGTGGAATAAGGAGAGAAATACTGTTATGCATTAAATATTAGGATTTAATGACTAAGTACCTATTTCATAATATCTGACTCACAGTAAATATATTAATTCTATTAACCTGATCCCAAATTCTTTTAGTATTACACAATTTATTTTGTTGGGGATGCCTTTCAAATTTAAAGCAACTCTCTGACACTTCATTCCTCTTTTCTTCTTTTTATCTTTATCACACTACTCTTCCAATTAATATAGCTTCTTCCATTATTAACTTTAACCTTTCTCTCTCTCATAGTACATTCTTTCTCTGACTCATACTACTGTTCTAATTAATGTAGCTTCAATTATCAACTCCAATCATTATTTCCAGATTTCAGTATCATTGCTGTATATAACATATAGAAGAAAATTCAAATTTTAAAAGATTTTACTTTTCATTAGAAGGCTATAAAAATGTTATTCGTAAATTAATATTATTCTGATGTGTATAAAGTATATAGTAAAGAGCTACTAGAATTAGAAATAGCATGAATAAAATTCTGTAAATCAGTTAAGATGATAAGATGAAAAGTTGTCACAATCTAAGCATAAGTTAGAACTAAGAATTTCTAGAAAAATTATATATAATATTATGTAAAAACCATTTGTCAATGTAGCGGTGGAGCTTAGAGAACATATGAGCAGAGAAATAATATTGACCTCTATATGACGGTAGATGACTACATCTAATTAAAAAGAAAAAAGGTTCATATTAATTCAAATTTAAGCTCCAAAAACTAGTTTTTCCTCCTACCTAATGTCCATCAATCTGTTTTCCAGCCTAGGAGTAACTGCACGGTGGTGCTATCAGCACGGCTAGCTCCTTTTTCAGTTTGTTTTAGAATTTGGAGAGATGCTATGCTCTTTTTATCCTTCATTTGAATGATATCTGTTCTTTTATTAAAATAGTTTAGAGGAAAGAGAAATCAATAAACTTTTAAATAAGCCAAGAAATATATAAATTTTTCCAAGTTTATAAAAAAATAACATTAGATAAAATCTTATTGCTACTAGAGAAGTAAAATAAGCATATTCAGATTTTAATTTAAAATACTCAGCATAATTCCCAATGTTATTTAATGTCCATAAGCATATTTTATTCCTTTTGTTTGTAAGAGAGGAATTATTCAGGAGATAAACATGTTCCAACAGATTAGTGACTTGCCCATCACCACACATGGCATAGTCAATAATGAAATTGAAAATAGAGCCTTGACTTCAGAATTCTAGTTCAGGGTTCAGGTCACTTTAGTGATTCTTGAAATCATTACTATATAATTTTTTTGGACACTGAAAAGTGATACTTTCTTAATAAAAGAATATCTGTCCACTATAATTGCACCAATACCATAAATCATTTGAGTATTCTTTTTACCTTGATATCAAATAACTAGTTTTACACATAATCTTCAGATGCTTTGCAAGTATCTATTTGTACTTATGTTTTATAGTTCTGTCTTGGTACCAACACATTTTCACCCACCATTAAACAAAATTCACAGCCTCTACTTTTCTTTGCTTTAGAACTGTCTAGAATATAGAGGTGTATGGCAGGTATTAGTTACACACACCCTTTTTAAATTTTGTCACATCTTACATAAGCATGACAGTGGGAATGGTAGCAGGGTGATGTTGATTCCATTGTTGTTACAGCTTTCCTATCTCTTGGGCAAAAGTAGTACTTCTCTCTTGTTTAGAGTTCACTGGAGGAGAAAATATTGAGCTTTTAGTTCAAAAAGCACAGGATTATTATCTGATTACCTCCACTGTAAGCTTCCATAACACTTTTTATGGATAACTACCAACTCTCTGCCTGACATATCTTCTAGAACAATGTGAAGAAATGGTTTATAATATGATTACATGCTTGCAATGTTTTAATGATAAGAAATATCATTTAAATACATTTCCCAATGTCAAGTTACAAGAGAGTTTTTTAGGTGGCAAAGAATTTTCACTTAGAAAATACTTGAGAGATTATAGGTATACTCACCTACAGGTTAAATGGTTTCTTAAAATTTTATAATGTGTTGGTAATAGCGTTATAAAAGAAAACATGGTCTTCTGACTTCAATTTAGCTTCTTATCTTATCTTACAGCCTGCTAGTTTATTAGCTACAACTTTCAAAACACTTTGAGAAAACATCAACAGAAATGAGAAAAATAAATTAACAACAAGGATTTTTTTAGCTGTAAGATAAAAAACAGGTAGAAAAATTTACCTGGGGAAACATTTTCTCAAATGTTATTTCATACCTTACTTTAACTGTAGTGCTGGCATAGGAGTGGTTATAATAATTTTGTAATTGCAAATGTTATTATAGAAGCTATGAAAGTAGAGCCTTGTGCACAAGCAACTTCTTTCAAAATTAGCAAAAAATATATATAATAATCCAAAATATAATTACCCTTGTATAGTGGATAAATAAAGCAGAATTATTATGGGAATGAGCCGAGTGATCTCTAACTCTATCTAATTTCTCATCATTAGATGTTAATGTCTGTGATGTCACTTATCACTAGTAAAAATTACACATGCTAAATCTTCAAGAAAGATTCTACTTACTCAAATGTGTTCTTTAATAGGTTACTTTGTGAAAACAAAAGCAAAAACTTTAAATATTAAACTCACACTATATATATTGTGACCTATGTATCAAAAAGTGAAGATTATTCAGTGGATTTCTGATAAAATTTCTAGATCCTTTTCTTGAAACAGTTGAAAACCCTACCAGGAATCTGGAGAAAAACACCAGGTGGATACAATTCCAAGCCACTGATTAGTCGATGCCTCCTCCCAGGTCATTCTGTATTGGACGGCTGGAAGAAGCAGGAGTCATCCATCCTGTAAAGTAGAAAGTATAGATAGTTGGACCAAAGAGGTTAAAAAAAGTTTATATATATATATATATATATATATATATATATATATATATATATATATAAAACAGGGTACATGACTCCCTAAAGATAAGCTACCAGAATAACTCTTTGAATACCATTTTCCACAATCATTTGAGTAGTCAGAAAATTCGAATATATAGCTATTATCAACAAGATTCATTAAAACTTGTGAGAACCAACACCAAGAAGAAAGTCAGCAAAAATAAAACGTAAAAAGAACTCCTACCCAAGGAAAAATATCAATAGAGATAACAGAAGTTTTAGAATAACTACATTTAATATCTTCAGAGAGATTTTGGAATATTTTATAGAAATGTGAAAAAAGTATCTAGTGATTTTTTTAAAAATCTAGATAATGGAAATCTGTTTTGTTTCACAAATTTCAATTTTTTATGATAAATAAAAATCTGGCTAGACTTCAAAACTGTTCCAGTTAGAAAAACCTTATTTTTTATATTCTCTATAATTCCTTTAATGTCTTTTTTAATGTATCTGCTTTGATTGAATATTAGAATTAGAAAATGTTTTATTATGCTCCTACTCATTTGGATTATATTATTTTCCCTTATAATCTATACTAAATATCTACTAAAATACCTAGAAACTTAATTTTCTTTTAGTGTAGTATATTAATATGTTCTGTTCTATATTCCAGATTGTCACAAAAGTCCTTGAATGAACTTCCCCATTAATATATAGGAATAGGGATAACAATTTTCTCAGAAATATTAATTAACTTGTAGCTAGAATAGGCAAGACAGTTCATTAGAAAATAAATGTTTTCTATTTTGTTTTATTTATGTTTATTTCTCATTTCATCATATTTTAAAGATTATTTTACATTCAATTTCATGATGTTATGAAATCAAATGGTCTACATTATTATTCAGCGAGTTACTGAATACCTTCCATTGTGCTTGCCCCTGGATTTGGGGCGGGACCAAGGTTGTTCTTGTTACATACTAGAACAAGGTCCAGTCAAACAGGTTTAAAGAAATTGTCAAAAAAAATTCTGAGCAATATGAAAAATAACAGTATACAGTGATTGACTTATATTATAAAATTCAGAGATTAGCAAAATATGTATAAGTATTAAGAGACACCTGTTATTAATTTTTCCACTAATGTATATGTCATCTTGGGCAAGTAGTCAAAACAACATAGTTCAGTTTTCTCAAACTTAAAGAGAAAGGTAATACTTTATGGTTTTGTTTCATAGGGTTTTAAAGCAAAGCAAATGAATATATCTAGAATACGTTCGAACATTGAAAACTACAAAACAAGTGAAAATTATCAGATTAAATAATTTTTACTGTGGACATTTTGTATTGTAACCTACAAAAATATAAAATAATAATTTGTTCTTTATAAAGTGCTATCAGCTAAAACTATAATGGAGCAAGCAAAAATTGGATTAAAATGCTTTCTAGTCCTCTGTATGTACATGTGCATATCCACACACAGGTGCCTTTGGTCTGCAAAGCATTAGGTTTCTAACTGCCTTATAGACACACAATTCTCACTATCAAATCCTGAGCACCAGCACAGCTGTTCATGTCAGCATTAAAATAATGATGCTCAAATGGGTTTTGCATGTGTGAAAAATAAGATATTTTTCTCTCATCTCGGCCAAAGTTTTCACTAATCTACCTTTGTTTTATTTGAAGTATATCCAAATAAACCCATAAAAGGTAAAACTGTGGGCTTAACTTCTAGTTCCTAGTCCACACAAAATGATTAGAATAAATGTGAAAGGAATTTCCCTTTGGTCTTGACTTTGTAGTACATCTAAACATGTGGTATATATAGAGCTGGTATATTTTAATCATTATATATGTATATTTTTATATATGATGAATGCACATATATGCATAAATGTGTAAAAATTTCTAGTATTTATTTCTAGATAACAAGCATGCATACATGGATAAGTGGTAATTACAAGTTATTACATTCTTTATTTATAGTTTTATTGTTGTGCAAAACCTACTTTTCCTTAGTATGCTTTTCCTTCCTGTATATATGTCAATACAATTTTTTCCCAAATCATGTTATTTTTTCACTCTTTCTGTAAATGAACAATAGGTGACCTGCCTAATCGGGAGGCTGTGTATT
Source organism: Tadarida brasiliensis (assembly GCA_030848825.1). Lineage (NCBI taxonomy): Eukaryota > Metazoa > Chordata > Mammalia > Chiroptera > Molossidae > Tadarida > Tadarida brasiliensis. Next base: position 40,004,090 of record CM061257.1, on the reverse strand, counting down.
AAAGATACCTTCAATTCCACACACAGCTCTGCATTATCAATGTACTTCACATCGCTGCCCTTCACTGGCAGATTTGAATGACAAGTGCAAAGGCCACCATTTTAAATTGGGTATAAAAAGAGGAGAAAGTTGACAATCTTATAAATAGTGCATGTATTTGTGCAGCCCAGCTAAAATCTATAATTAGAAGGACATGAGTGCATCAAGGAAAATTCAGCAAACACTAAGAAACTGCTAAGTGTAGCTGAAAGGTTTATGAACGCCAAATTAATACCCACCACAAGCCACCTTTAAAGTCACATTTACTGAGGGAAATGTAAACTTGCTGAATGCTATTGAGAAAGCAAACATTATTCCAATCTCCAGGCATGAAAGGACAGAACATTAATAACCACCTATTTCTAACTTTAATCCATGCAATTAAAAAGGTCAAAAGTGTTAATGTTGATAAAGGTCTTTTAGAAAGAGAAGTGGTAGATGAAACCCTAAGTATTAATCATCATCAAGAAAAGTCCTACAGAGCAGTTTAGCACACTATCACAAAATAAGTATCTCAGAGGTCTCTCAAGAGCATAAGCACCTTTTATACCAAAACAGGCTCAAATTTTACATTATTAAGGACACAGGAATAAAGGTTATTTCATATATCTAATACAACAATTATATTGAGATATATAAAATATGCTTCACAGATTGAATATGCTTAGTCATGACTATATTAAATAGTAGCTCATATGATTTTTACTGTTGGTATATCCTCTCAGAAGCTGCACTCTGCTCAGGGCACAATATTTGCAAAAGCAATCAGATATTTGATTTGAGCTCATTATTATTGTAATCTTTCAGTGATGAAGTGGCAAGATTTCTATTTTAAAATAGAAAAGACAGTGTTATTGTAAAATTTTTTTCTCAAAATAAACCTCTAATTTAGAAAAGGAAAATAAACACTGAAATGTTAAAATAAAAAATGTCACCCAGAGTTGAAAAACTAATGCTATCCATTGCAATATGATAATTACTTGGACAGAAGTGTATTAAAACTGTTATGAGAGTCTAAATGTCACTCTGCCATAGGGGATCCAAGAAGGCTTTAGAAGTAATATCAGATGAGTAGTTTATTTATTTTTTCCTTTTATTGATTTTAGAGAGAGAGAAAGTGAGAGGGAGTGATAGAAACATCGATGAGAGAGAACATTGATTGGCCGCCTCCTGCATGCCCCCCACTGGGTATCGGGCCCATAACCTGGGCATGTGCCCTGACCGGGAATCAAACCAGGGACCTCTTGGTGCATGGGTCGATGCTCAACCACTGAGCCACACTGGCCGGACCCAGATGAGTAGTTTCAACAGAGGTGTGGAAACTATAAGAAAAATAAAACCGAAATGCTAGAAATATTTTCTTAATTAACATAAGTAGAAAATTATTCATAGAATTATCAGTAGATTAAAATTCTTGAGTAAAAAATCAACAAACTTGAAGATAGGTCAATAAAAATTATCCCAAATTCAATGCATAGAGTAAAATAGTAGAAGAATCAAGAAGCAATAAACAAAGACAAAAGAAAAATTCCCACACCTTTCAAGAGCTGTGACACGATATAAAAAAAATTATTATATGTGTAATTGGAATCTTAGAGTGAGAAGACAGAAAGAATGGGAAGAAAGGTTGAAAGAAATATAGCCAAGAAATTTCCAAAATTAGTGTCAGATTCCAATGTGTTATTAATATCAGACATTACTAAATATGATACATTGAAAAGGGCACTCCCCCAAAATCTGTAACCCCTGTTTTCTCCCCTCAAATTTGTACCCCCACTTTCATGATGAGAAATCACCAGACAAATCCAGATCAAGGGACATTCTATAAAAGGCTCAAGTAGTAACTCTTCAGAAATGGCAAGGTTATTGAAAAACAAAGAAATGCCGAGAAACTGACAAATATTGAGGGCATTAATTAAGTAACTAAGTGCAATGTAGTATCCAGGATTGAACCTTGGCACAGTAAAAGCACATAATTGAAAAGATAGTCAAAATGTGAACTAATTCTGTAGCTTAGCAAATAGCTAATTTGATAATTACATCATAGTCATGTGAAATGATACCGCAACTACATGAAGAGTGTAAGAGATCTTCCTTTCCTATCTTTGCAACTGTTTTTTCCAGTTTCTTCATATTTTATTCTCTATTTTTATTTTATTTTATTAAACTAAAAAAGTCCAAAAAAAAACCCCCAAAACAGTTCACCATTTCTCCCACTCCCAGCCCACGCCCCAGTTTGCAAGCACCAATCTGTTTTGTCTATCAGCTTGATTCTTTTGAGTCCACATATAAGAGAGTTCATATGGCATTTGTCTTTCTCTGTTTGACTTAATTCACTTAGCATAATGCCCTCAAGGTCCATCCATGTTGTCTCAAATGGCAAGGTTTCATTCTTTTTGATGGCTGAATAATATTCCATTTTTTATACATAGCACATTTTCTCTATACATTCATACATTAATGGACACTTATGTTGCTTCCTATGTTGGAATATATATATATATGTGTGTGTGTTTGATAACTTTCTTTACTAGTATCCCTGTATTCCTTTTTGCTTCTTTTATTTGTGTATTTACTATAGGTTTTTGCTTTGTGTTTACCATGAGGCTTACACATAACAATTTATATCTACAACAGTCTATTATATCTACAACAGTTTATGACAACTTAAGTTTGGCCCCATTTTCAAGCTTAACAGTTTTACTGTCCCTCCACCACATTTTGTTTTTGCTGTCACATTTTACATCTTTTGATCTTGTGTTTCTGTTAACTAATTATTGTAATCATAGTTATTTTTACTATCTTTTTCTTTTAACCTATTGACTTTTGTAAACTTAAATTGTTTCAAAATAAGATGTTAAAGAAGAGCATAAAAAATAAATTTGGATACAAAAATATATAATCATAAATAAAACAGAGCTTTAAAAAATATAATTCTGAAAGTTTTATGTATTCTATAAACCCATATTTTATTTCATATACTTCTGTTCTAGTGGCTTATATTTATAAAATATAATTTATTTTGAATTGAAAATGTTTTTATTGTATTTTTTAATTTATCGATCATAATAACATTTAAGAAAATATGAGTCAAAGCTATTGTCATTATTACAAAATATTAAAGTAAAAGATGAGAGTTAGTTGCATACTAAGGAGCTAGAAGTTTGATAGATAAATTCTCACATGAACAAAAGAGAAAAACATAAATGGATTATAGTTGGAAATAAATATTTTGATTATGTTACATATAATAATTCTTAAATATATTAAATAAACATGTTTATTATATCACTACGGTACTTTCTGATTAGTTAAGAGCAACCAGGAAATTTCATCACATGTAAACATAACCTCAAGAAATATCACAAAAATATATTTAGATAGTAAAAACATTTATTGAGTAGAAAGATAGTCATTATAAAATCTGTTAACTAAAACTCTCTTGTCTAGAGTAAGTAATGGGCATATAATTTCATGTTAATATGCATACAACATAAAACACTATATCAATTCTGATTTTAATCTAATCTAATAGGAAATTTCAAATATTTTTTTTAAATCTAGTTTTAGTATATTCTAGTTACCTATGCATTTTTGTCCTTGTACATGTTTAATATTCTTAAATAATACTTTGTGCACAATAGATTCTATCATTTCTACATTTCTCAAATTACTATCTCAACTCTCTTCTTGCTGCCATACCCTATTGAGGAAAATAATCTTTTTTTTTTTTCCCCAACAAAATTCAGCAGGGTGTATGAGAATCAGTAGGTATGATGAATGTTTGCAGAAATATATATTATAGGGACAGTAAGAGTTACATTTCTCTATACATTCTTCACATTCACTCTGCTGAATTTGTGTTAAAAAGATAATTGCAGTATACCAAGAAATAAAACCATGAGATTTAACAAGTAGGAGTATCCTATTTGTACTTCATACCAAAGCTGTTGGGATATATTTCTTGCTGTCAAAATCTGAGAGAGAACATTGTTCTATCAACTGTCATTTCCATCTATCCAGTTCTTCATGATTTTTATTAAATCTTACCTTTTCTATTACGTCTCAATAGCTCCTTAACCTTTCTCTGGGACTATAGAACTCATTGCCTCTGTGATTCCTAGTGTAGCAACTGGCAGTGTTTCTTCTATTAATATATTGTTTTATTATTATTTTAGTCATTACATGATCTTGTTTCTGCATATTGTTATTAGCATTATAATAGTTCAAAATATATTTACTTGGTGAATAAAAATATGATGCAAGGCACAAGTTACAGAGTACATAATCCAAATGGTACAATACTATTAATTAGAATGTGATGAATAAGGTATACATTGTAGCAACTATGAACTATAATATTACATTATTTATGGTGAGTCTAGTATATGCCATGTGTGAAAAGTCTAAGTTGTTAATAAAGAAAGAATGTTTCGTTCATTATTGTAGGACAGTTGCAAATTACTTTAGCAGTACACTAGCATTTTGGTAGTTCAGCATTTTTGTGCATACCTAAAATTATATTTCCACTTAGTATTCTAGAATTCCCTTCATCAGGACATTCATTCCAAGGACATGATAGAAAGTATGATAGACAGATTTTCTATTTTAGCTCTAATATGTAAAGAGCTTATATGCAGTCATTACCATCCTTAAAACAAAGCAAAAGCTGAAAAAAACTGAAAATCAATGACTTTCTTTGTACTCTTCAGAGAACTACGCATACATGGTCCCCTCCTGGAATCTGGAGGGCAGATGAATCCGAAGAGTCACAGCCATCATCTGCTTTCTTTGATCAGAAGTCATTGGAGTCACAAATGGTAGAGCATTTAAATGTAACTTTGATGAATTGATGGAGGCTGGGTATGGACTAACTTGAGAGAGGAAATCCCAGAGGTGACAGTCTTTGGTGGGGTTGGGGGAACACTTTCATAGGTTTTACCCCTAAGAATCCTTTTAGGTTCTCATGAATTAGAGCCAAGAGAGATGTCTTCATGGCTCTAGCAGGGCAAGGGAAAAATGAAACTTTGTGAATTATGTGTAGCATGTTCTCCATAACAAAGAGCTACTGGACAGAGGAAAAGACTTTACCAGAGCCTTCTGCCAGCTGAGAGAAGAGAATTAATTTTTCACATTCTAGATCTCCTGACACACAGAAGGAAAAAAAAAACAAAGGTAAAAGACATCTGAAGGAATGTAGCAGCCCAGGGACAGGGGCTCACTAAATGACAGAATTTTCTTTTTATGATCTTTCTTCAAACATTGAAAATGCAATATCCATTCTTAGTTTAAAGTCCCTTTAAAAAAACTGGCCGTGGGCTGGATTTGGCCTGCAGGCCCTATTTTGCTGACCTCTGGTCTACAGAGAAAACATTTCTACTTTTCTGGAAATAAACTCTTGTTCTCAGGCAAGTAACTGTGTTCGTTATTTCTGGAAGTTTATCTTGCCGAGGACAACAAGCAGATCATTCTAATTTCCATGGAGCCACTGCAGCTGCAAATCAATGAGTAGAATTTCTGCTCAGTGTTAATGAACTTGCAGAAATTTGCTTTAAAATAAGGAAAACAGTGATTTATAAATATTGATTTTTAAATAATATCATCTATTTTCTCACACATGTTGAAATGCTGAAATTTAAAAATATTTTATTAACTAATTTGCACTAATGTAATTTCACATTTTTCTACAATTGATATTTTCTATAATTAAATTGTATTGGCAAAGTAAAAATGGTTCTGACTATTAAAATCTAACCATTTTCCCATACGTTGTTCCACGATATAACTACTGTTCCCCAATATGCTACCTATGCTATGTTGCAACATAGTTTTTATATGTATAGCTATTTGTACTTTCCCTTGATAACTATTTCACAGTGTATAATTACATAGGTGGGTGGTTGATTATTTGAATTAATTTCTGTCTCCCTCACTTTACTGTATGATCTATGCTCATGGCATTAATGACTGTATAGTATAATGCTTGCCACATACTAGACACCTTCCTTTTTTTAAGGCTTCAATTTTTGTTGTTATATGTAATACAATCTTTTATTAATGTATAGTTGGATTGTATAGACCACCTTTACTGAAACATATTGGGTTACTTTAACAGTTTTGTCACAAAGATGGTGCAACAAATATGTTGGTAAAATAGAACTGCCTTTTAAAAGTAGATTTACTAGCTCAAATGGTAGGTAAATTTTGTAATAATCCAACTAACAGATTTTTATTACTGATATTGTCTAGACAACAACACATACATGATTTTTCAAAATCCCCTAACATACCAGGTGATTCCCATTATATACCTCTCTGCCTTCTCTCTGAAGACTTGACATTGAAGAGGCAGGTATAATATAAAACCATTGGTTATCATGCTCTATAATTTTGGGAGATTATACAAATTTGAATCGAAACACTTAGGTAAAAGTGCTGAATGGAAATAAAGTTTTATTTGAAAATAAACTTCACCTCATTCTGCAGCACTGTTTCTGTAAAAAGAAGCTTGAAATCCAATTACAAAAGAGAATATTTACCAGGTTTCTGGCAGAGGCCTTTGACAGATGGTTCTTTGTGAAAACACCTAGTTTGTTTCAGGACAAAATATTTATTTACCGGAGTTAAACAATGTCACACTGGTAACAATGAGGTATGAGCCACAGCTAAAGATTCTAGATTCAAAGCCAGGTGGTAATTTTTTCTGATTGAAAAATAGAGCCAAAATATCTATGCCCATTCAAAAGCAGCTAAGCAAGAAAAGTAATTCAAACTGGGGACTAGACAGATAAGAAGGTAACATGTCTCTACCTACTGGCTTTCTACAGCAAGCTTGTGAATGGTGTGTGTGTGTGTGTGTGTGTGTATGTGTGTGTGTGTTTCATTTTGGCCTAGAAAACTTCAGAAAATCTATATTTTTGGAAAGTAGGTAATATTGTATTCTTTTATATTTAGAAATGTACTACTAACTATAATACAAACACAATGATAGATATTTAAGAGTTAAGTCTCAATTGATTGTATCCTATATCACATTGTCACAATTGCATCTTATTAAAATTTAAATGTACATTTCCAAATGAAACTTAAGTAGCAAGTAAAACATTTAAAGAAAATGTAATATTCTGACCATGAAGTGGAAAAGTATGTGTTTCACTTGGTTTGAACCTAAATGAAAATGTCCAGAAACACTGCAAATACAAGAAGTTATACATAAAATAGAACTTCAAGGACACTTGATGTAACAAGTCATTTCTGTTTAATAAAGCTTACTTATCTATAATCCAGTCTTTGTTATATTCTGTAATGTAGCATTCATAATTTGGCTGAAGCCATTAACATACTCAGCTCAGATTAAAATGTATGCACATGATTCAAAACTTACTGGACTGTGTGCTTATTGTGAATCTAATAGTTATGAACAATCAAGTATATTTCAGTTTATTCATAACTCACTGTGAATTTCTTAACCTTTCAGCATAATACTCCATAGATTTTGGATTCATGTTAAAAAAAATATATCCTTTTTTGTAGTTGTTAAATATATTTAGACACTGTGTAAAGGATTTTTAAAAGAATACAAAAGATACACACTATAAAAATATTTCAAAATTTTTTCTTTACATTTGATAAAGTTATCTTGTAGTAGAATAGATCTGGTGTTTCTGAAATGTGGGCATTTATTTTAAATTAGATGTTATTAATGTATAAAATCTGAAATTTAGGGCATAGATATCCCATTTTATAAGAAGTTCTTGATTCATTCTTAAGATCAAATTGTGTTATAATTAATAATGTTTGAAATTTTTTGCAGTGCTTTTTCAGTTATAAGATTACTACTCCACTAATTGTTTTAAAATTTCAGAGAATTATAACAGGGAAATCAGCAAGAGCAGTCTTACTAATCTAAGTTAACCACCGATAACACTTTATAAAAACACTGACAGACTTTGTATGTCCTTTCTTTCTTTAATCATAAGCATAAAATTGTAATATGTTCATCTCTGAAATCAGATGATTATTTTGACATATTTTATTTTGACAAATTTTATATATTTATATGAATAATTAGAGAACAATTCCATGTGTTAATAAAGATTCTTTAGTTTTAATATGACAACCACTCACATCAAAGATGATCAGGGAAAGATGAGGAATTTATTAATTCAACCAAATTCTAAAAAAAAATCAGTGTGAGCAGCTATTTGTCAGTCTTGGTGTGTGATTGCTTTCCAGGATTTTCTATCCAAGATTGTGTTACTCTGCATCTTTTATTTATTTTTTTACTGGAATTTATGTGTGAAGAGATTACCATTCCCACATAATTGCACAGTTCCACTGTGACTGGCATCTTCCATCAGGTAAGTATGATTTCATTAGAGATCACTCTCCCACAAGAAAATGCACTGCTTCCATTTGACATTTTTGTGACCAGACTAACACTCATTACCTGTTATCCTTAGCCACCATTTCTATGCCTACAAATGAAAAAGTCTCCTATCTTATAATCCTTTTGTTCCCACCCCCACCAGCCTAAATTCCCCATAAGCTACCAGAGTTGACATTCTAAATTTAAATCAGATTAAACCACTCCTCTTAATATCTTCCAGTCATTTTCCTTTGAGACAAGAACAAACCTGAATGCCTTATCACTATCTACATGGCCATAAGTGATCTGCTCCTGCCTATGCCTCTAACCTCATGTTCTCTGTGTCCTACCTCACCCTCATGTTACGCCAGCTAAATCATCTTCTGTTCATTACTCAAATGCATTAACTGATTTTCAGGATTCTAAGTTCTTAAATTATGGTCTGTGTACCCCTGGAATCACCAAGATACGTTCAAGAGGTCCACAAGGTCAAACGTATTTTTATTATAATAGTAGGACTTTATATGCTTAAATTTTATTTCCTCACCACTTGCAGAAAGGTTCTGTGACACAGTTTTCAAGAAGACACATAAACTATGATATCACACAGATTAAAGAAAAAGGCAGATATAAGAATTCAGATACCTTATATTAAGATAGAGATTAAAGAATTTTGAAAAGGGTACTATACCGACAATCTTCACACTTATTTTGTTTTGGAAGATATCATCATTAAATTGAAACATTATTTATGTTAACATGTAAGGGGTGTACTACTGTTTTTTAATAAATTGTTATATATGTTAACTTATCAGCTTTAATTACTATGGTGAACAGGGATAGATATAGCCCCCCACCCCACCAAAAAAAAAAAAAAAAACAAAAAAACAAAAAAACACATTGTTTGAGGTCTTCGATTAGTTTTAAGAGTGCAAAGGAGATCTTAGACCAAAAACTTAGACCACTGCGCCAGAACTTTGATTTTTGTTTACATCCGTTTAAAATATGTTCTCAAAAATTTCACATGGCTCTTTCATCATATTCTTTCCATGGCCTGTTTTTTAATATTCAGATTATTTCTCAGATATCAACTCTTTTCAGAAGCTCATCCAGTAAAGGAGTGAAAGAAAAGCTCCTTTATGAATTAAGTCTATTCATTTCTGTTATCTCAATGGTGCTAACCCAAAGGAACAGATTTTCAAATCAGATTTTATAAGTCAAAGATAACACCCAGCATCAAAGGTATTAGAAATCAACTCTCATGGGCAAATCAAATAGAGATGTGAGACTTTGATGGTGGCTCCTGGTCCTTCGTTCCCAAATGAGATATACTTTCTTTAAGCCAGAGAAATAGGTGAGTTCTCTAAGTGAAGTATATGGGTTCCTTCTCACAGGGAGAATCTTGCTTATAGCACCACTCTATACATCAAAGTTATGTATGGTTAACATGACATTTTCTAGGGATCCATGCCGGAAAATTTTATAGATTCTATCTAGGTTTGGGAACCATGAGCAATCCTTCCAGGGACACCCTGCTAAAAGCATTCCATGTAAGTATTCTCTTCCTAGAGAATGTTATTAGTCTATTTGTTAAGGAGTCTACTGATCAACTTACTTACAAGGAGGTTGGATTGTGTCACTTTATTTCTTTCCCCAGGGGCATCTCTTTCTGAACACAGAGAGAAAATGAGCAGGTCAGCTGATTTAACATCTTTCTTCTGACCACAAAAATCCCAGTTCTTGGAGTAGTACCTAGAATATAATAAGCTTTCATTACTATATATTATCTCAGTGACTGGAAATCATTATTTCAATATTATTTTAATATTTCACTATGTATTTTAACACACTTTATGCATTTCAATAGACAATGGGGGCTTCTTTACGTAATACTGCGGAGAACATTCTTGCATCTTTCTTGGTACATTTACTTAATTATTTCTTTAAATTCTCAGAGGTGGAATTCTGGGTCTAGAGACATACAAATATCACATTTTTAGACATATGACAAAATTGCTATTAGAAAGATTATTCCACTTTGCATCCCTGTCAGTAGTGCATAAAATTATGTCACACTCTCATATGTTTTGTGATGACAGACTTTAAATGTTACTAATCTCATAAGCTAAAATAAAATGAGATTTAAAATGTATATTTCTTTGATTACTAGTAAATAAAATATATTGCATATGATTATATCATTTCTATTTTTATAAATTATTGATGTATTTTATTTATTTCTATATTTTTCTTTACATTTTTCCTGTATTTTTTCCTTTCTATATTTATATATATATATGGTTTAACTAGCTGTGTGTGTCCTTGTATACATATATGAATGTGCATCTCTCTCTATATACACACACATACATACTTCACCTGCTTAGGACAAGAATTAAACATGCCACAGTTATATGCAAATGCACTGGCTAATCTCTGATTTTGTTAGTATAATGGCCATCATTCTATAAACTTTTAAATGTGAATTACATAATGAAATATGGCTTATTATTGATGTGTGTTGTTGTCACAGTGTAAGTACTATTTAATCATAATGCCCTAAGTTATAATTCAGCTCTAGATTCTCCATTCAGAATATTTGAATATTTTATTGCATTCCTAAAATAGACATTTTCTGCAAACTTTTAGAAGTGACATGCCTCTGATTTTCTAAGGCTTATAACAGAAGTCATAAGCAAAAGTCTTCAGGAAACATATAGGGAGTTTCAATGTCTAAAAAATAAAATTGACATCATAAGATATGGTACAAACAGTGGCCAACTAAAGGACACAAGTCTAACTAAAGGCAAATGCATTTTGTGTAATTAATTTTGGTCAAACAAAATCTGTTTACTGGCTGAGTCCAGAACCAGTTCCAATAGTTGTCAACTTTTAGAGAGTGAGAATTCTGTATGTTTAGTGAAAACCATTGTTTTATTTCAGTTGCATAGAATAAGTTCCTCTTTACTTTAAATACACACACACAAATATACACACCTCTACAATACACATGAACATATATGTATATTCACATGCATGTAAACAATATTTTCCTATCAATTCAAGTCAAGCATATAAATGATATATTTTTTTGTTTTAGTATTCTATATATGTTAAGATTTTGAAAAGGACAATAACAAAACAGAACAAAAACCTATGCGTAGTAAATCAATTTGGATGTAGGGCTAGTTTTTATCCAACAAAAACAAAAAAATATAAAATAAATTTGTTTATTTGTTTTAATTTCTTCCTTCCCAACTAGAATGAGTGAAAATAACATCTGGAATGAATAAATATTGCTATTATCTCTCCATTTCTTCCTAGGATATCTTTGTCCCCATGTTTGATTTTCCTTGCCACCATCCTATTTAATGTATGTCGTTTTTTACATTCACGTTTCATATTGGTATTTTAATAATTTTTATGAAAGTTATTCAGAAACTATTCATGATGTGACAGCTTAAAAGTACATAAGGAAATGTGGTGCTCTCTAGAGACCAAAACATTTGTGCACTTTAGTTTATACAACTTCTCAGTTAAGTGCACGTGGAAGCAGAACTCAGCTGGCATATATCAGAGAGATTTACTCAAGTGATTTGAAAACTTGCGATAATCTTCAGGTCTTCTGCTAATTAACAATGGAAACTAAGTTGTTAGAAGCGTTGGAATTTTTCATATTTTTCTTTTAAAGCCCATAACAACTTTTTGTTTCCAATGGCCTGAGAATGATAGGCTATATTGATGCATGATGCATGGGTAAAAATAAAATTTCATTTATCTTTGGCTTTAATAATAAGTATTGGAGAAAAGAGAATGTTCGTGTGTGTGTGTGTGTGTGTGTTTGTGTGTTTGACACAGCATTTCTCTTTTATATATGATATCAAATAAAATGTAATAAAATGGAAATATGCATAGACACAGGAGGAAACACAGCAGTATCTCTGTAATTAAAGTAAATGAATAAGATAAAATAATAATCATAAAAAGATTTGATTTAATAATACTTCGATTACGGGATTAAATGCACCAATTTGGTGAAAGTTTGTATAGAAACATTCTAGCTTATTCATTGTCACTCATTCCTTTATTCCTTTTCTTTGTTTCTACATGGTTAAAATTTTTAATATATGTTACTGAAGTAGAACATCCTAATTATGTAAAGATTAATTGATCTCTAAAATATTATGTATTTAAAATAAAAATGTTGGTATCTCTAGGTCCAAAAATTAGTGCAAATGAAAAAATTTGAAAGATACTCTCCGATCTGGCCAAAAAATAATGAAATAGATCCAGAAAGGTGGAGATCTGAGTATTATTTTGACAGACACAGGAAATAAGGGCTGCACCTGCTGATCTCAGTCCCAGTTTTCAATGCTTCACTTGCACTGGCTTTCAGCCATTTTCAACCTTGGTATGAGTGAGGTATATAGTTAACATTAAGTGACAAGGTCACTACTAATGATGTCCTGGAGGACAGCCAGTCTAGTTAGAAATTCTGAATTGGCCACATGGAAAAAATGAGCATGAAACATGAAAAACTGCCGCATCTAAATTCAGTGATAATAATACAAATAATACACAGCTTCTCTGCTTTACAAAGCACATCAGCACAGAGTGTATTGTGATAATCACAATAAAACCACGAGGAAGGACAATGTTTTCATCCACACTTAAAAACAATAAAATGTATGTTTAGAATCAAAAAGCATGTTTCAAATCAGAAATTAATAATAGAAAAGGATGCTTTCTTAAGCAAGACAAGGAGAGAGAAAAAGAAAGCCCAAAGTGATAATTGCTAATGTGAGTTTTTAAGTGATAGCCAATGCAAAATGGCAAAGTAACTCAATACATATAAAATATCCGTAGTCCTGGTTGCAGAAGGGAATAGAGAGAAAAAAATATAGCAAAAGTCTCCACAAATAGCAAACCTGACAATAGATGCCCTTTACAGTCCTGTCCAAATGTGTGATTCAGTAAGCCCTTGAGTCTATGGTTTGTTGAAGTATATAATACAATTAAAATGATATGAATTTGGACTTACATCACCAGCCTTCATTTTCTTTGCGTCTACTAGCTGCTCTTAACCATTAAGTATCTCTGCGTCCCTGTTGGAAAAAAAGTTCGTATTGCGTTTTCCCTGTATAATTATTTATCTGCATTGCGAGCTGTTGAATCCCAATTCTCTCAATTCATTTTTAAAATTATTTAATATTTTAGTTATTTACACATTGATATTGCTAATATACATTTAAAACCTATGTCCTGATGATTTGGAGTCATCAATATCCTTAGCTCTCATTAGAAGCTGACCCACTGCCCCATTTATACAATAGATTTATATAATTTTTGAGCTAGGTGATCCCGCAGAAACACTTAAGCCTATTCATACAGCTGAGATGCAAGGGTCAAAAAGTAATCCTCATTCTAACCCAAACACTAACAATTTAAAAGAAAGAGCCCACATCCCAGTCCCTATTGTCCACTATTATATACAGAATAGCACTGAAAGCTGGATAGCTAGTTCAACAGTTCAGGTCTGATTTGTTTGTTTGTTTTTGTCTCTTAGACAAGTACCTAACACTTCTTCAGCTTACATCAAGCTGGCAGGGTGGCTAATTTAAAAGCATGCTAAAAGAAGGATTCAATATATTATTAACATTTTTTAGGGTAATTATGTAATTTAGAAATGAAAGCACAGGCCTCTTAGGTTAAGTAAGTATGTGAACAGACAGCACTCCACTCCAATTTGCTGGACAGTAATAGATTTCTAAATAAAACACAAAATTGATAATCTATTCACCAATAGAATGTGTAATAAGATATCTGTATATTTCAAAATAATCATGGCTATATGTGATCAATAATATCAAAATATATATATTTTGATGTATCAAGATGGAAAAAATAAATAAAAACTATGATCTATTTTTTTAATTTTAAAGATTTTATTTTTTCAGAAAAGTGTTTTTTAATATGTTTTTATTGATTTTTTAGAGAGAGGGGAAGGGAGAGAGAGATAGAAACATCAAGGTGAGAAAGAAACATCGATTGGCTGCCTCCTGCACGCATCCATTGGGAATCAAGCCCACAACCCTAGCAAGTGCTCTGACCAGGAATCAAAACGGGACTTCTCAGTCCATGGGATGATGCTCAATCTACTGAGCCACACTGGCTGGGCTTAGAAAAGTTTTAAGTTCAGAGCCAAATATGAAAAAAGTATAGACATTTCCCATATACCCTCTGACCTCATATATACATAGCTGCCGCCATTATCAGTATCCCCCATCAGAGTGGTACATTTGTTACAAATGATAAATCTATATGGACATTATAATCTCTTAGAGTCCACAGTTTACATTTTAGTTCATATCTGGAGTTATACAATTTATAGGATTGGACAATTGCATCATGACATGTATCCATCATTATACTATCATACTGAGCCCTAAAAATTCTCTGTGTTCCACCTAATCATCTCTCTTCCCCCTCCCAAAGCCTTGGCAACCACTGATTTTTTATTGTCTCCAGAGTTTTAGCTTTCCTAGAATATGATACAGTTGTAATTATACAGCATATAGCCTTTTTCAGATTGACTTCTTTCATTCAGTAATATGCATTTAAGCTTCCTCTCTGTCTTTTCATGGATTGATATTTTTGTTTGTTTTTGTTTTTAGTGCTGAATAATATTCTTTTGTCCGTTGATGTGATGGATTACATTAATTGATTTTTTTTTTATCCTTACCGGAGGACATTTTTTGCATTTATCTTCAGATAGAGCGGGAGGGAGTGAGGGAGGAAGAGAGAGAGAGAGAGAGAGAAAACATCGATGTGAAAGAGACACATCGACTGGTTGCCACCTGCACAACCCCAACTGGGGCCAGGGATGAAGCGCCAAGGTTCATGCCCTTAGTGGGAACCGAACCTGGGACTCTCCGGTCCGCAGGCCAAAGCTCCAACCGCTGAGCCAAACTGGCCAGGGCCCAATAATTGATTTTTGAATGTTGGACCACCCTTGCATACGTGGAAAAAAATATCACTTGGTCACAGTGTATAATTCTTTTTATACATAGTTGGATTTGACTTGTTAATACTCTGTTGAGGATTTATAATCTGTGTTCATGAAAGATATTTTTCTGTAGTTTTCATTTATGTAATGTCTTTTCCATATTGGGTATTAGGGTATGCTGGCATCATAGAAAGGTCTACTGCCAACAAATTCTTTTAAGGTTTGTTTGTCTGAATGTCTTTATTTTTCCTTATAGGAGAAATAACTTCACAGGTTATAGAATTCTAGGTTGGTTCTATTTTTTTCTCTCAACACTTTAATATTTCACCCCACTCTGTTCTTCCCTGCATGGCTTCTGAGAAGTTAGATGTAATGCCTAACTTTGCTCTTCTATCAGTAAGATGCTTTTTATCCTGTGGTTTCTTTCAGAATAATTTGTCTTTATCTCTGATTTTCTGTAGTTTGAAAATTATATGTCTAGTCATAGTGTTTTTCAAATTTATCCTGCTTGATGCTCTCTGAGCTTCCTAGATCTGTGATTTGGTGTTTGACGTTAATTGGGGGAAAATTCTCAGTCATTATTTTTTCAAACATTTTTTTCTGTTCCTTTCTCTCTTTTCTATGTGGTATTCCCATTACATATGTTATACCTTTAGTAGTTGTCCCATGGTCCGAGGATATTGTTTGTTTGTTTGTTTGTTTTCGGTCTTTGTTCTCTTAGCTTTTCAGTTCTCTAAGTCTCTATTGACATATTGTCAAATTTAGAGACTATTAGTAATTCCATTTTAAGTCTATTAGTAATTCCATTTTAATGGCTAATTTTATTTGTTACTTGGCCAGTCTAAGGGATACCCAAATAGCTGGTAAAACATTTTTGGGGTGTGTGTCTTTGAGAGTGTTTCTGGAAGTGATTAGCATTTCAGTCTGTTGACTGAGTAAAGAAAAATTTGCCCTCACCTGTTGAGGCTGCTACATATTATCTGTTAAGGGCCTAAATAGAACAACAACAACAACAAAGATAAAGGAAGGGTGAATTCTTGCTCTCTCTCTCTCTCTCTCTCTGAATCCATCTTTTCCTTCCCTTGGACATCAGAGCTCCTAGTTCTTGGGCCTTAACACTCCAGAACTTATACCAATGGTCCTCGGGCCTTTGGCCTTGGTCTGAATTATATCACTGGCTTTTTTGGTTCTCCAGCTATCAAAAGGCAGCTTGTGTAATTTCTTGCCTTCCACATGAGCCAATTTCTATAATAAATCTCCTCTTATACATTATCTATCTATATGTCTATCTATCTATCTATCTACTACCTACCTACCTACCTACCTACCTATCTATCTCCTATTGGTTTTGCTTCTCTGGAGAACCCTGACTAACACACTCATCAAAGGTATTATTTATTTCTGTTACAATGTTTTTGATCTCTAGTATTTCTGCTTGGTTCTTTCTTAGGATTTCCGTCTCTCTGCATACGTTGCCCATCTGTCTTATATGCTGTCTACTTTATCCATTAGAGCCCTAAGCATATTAATCATAGCTGTTTTAAAATTCCAGGCTGATGAGCAGAGGACCTGAATAGACACTTCTCCAAACAAGGCATACAAATGGCCAGGAGACATATGAAAAAATGCTCAACATCTCTAATCATCAGAGAGATGCAAATTAAAATGACTATGAGATATCATCTTACACCTGCCAGAATGGTGGCCATTAACAAATTCTCAAACAACAAATGCTGGCGAGGGTGTGGAGAAAAGGGGACTCTAGCACACTGCTGGTGGGAATGCAGACTGGTGCAGCCACTATGGAAAACAATATGGTGTTTCCTCAAAAAATTAAAAATTGAACTGCCATTTGATCCAGTGATCCCATTTCCTGCAATATATCCTAAGAAGTCTGAAACACCAATCAGAAAGAATATATGCACCCTTATGTTCATAGCAGTGCTATTTACAATAGCTAAGATCTGGAAACAGCCCAAGTGCCCATCAGTGGATGAGTGGATAAAAAAGCTGTGCTACATATACACAATGGAATACTATGCAGTTGTAAGAAGGAGAGATCTCTTACCCTTTGAGATGGCATGGAGGGATCTGGAGAGTATTATGCTAAGCGAAATACACCAGTCAGAGAAAGACAAGTACCACACGATCTTACTTATTTGTGGAACACAATGAACAAAATAAGCTGTTGATCAAAAGAGATCCAGAATCATGGAAGTAGGGAACAGACTGACAAACCTCAGAGGGATGGGGGTTTGGAGGGGTGGGAAGAGATAAACTAAAGAACTTATATGCATATATGCCCAACCAATAGACACAGACATTAGGCTGGGGAAGGCAGGAGGAGGGGTGGGAGCGGGAAGGAGGGGGTCAATGGGGAAAAAAGGGAACATCTGTAATACTTTCAACAATAAAAATAAATAAATAAAATTCCAGGTTGATAATTTCAATATTCCTGCCCTGTCTGGTTCTGATGCTTGGTCTGTCTTTCAAATTGTGTTTCTGCATTTTGTTAAGTCTTGTAATTTATATTGATAGCCAGACATGATATACTAAGTAAAAGAAACTGCTGTAAGTAGACCTTTAATAATGTGTAGTAAGGTACAGGGGGAGGGGACGAGTTCTATAGTGCTATAATTAAATATCAGTCGTTTAGTGAGCTTATGCCTCTGGACTGGGAACTTTACAACTCTGTCAGGTTTTTCTCCCCCTCAGGTGGGACAGGATGGTTAGAGTAGGCTGGTGTTGGGTGTTTCCTTTGTCCCACTTGGGTATTTACCTTCCACTAGGTCAGTTAGGCTCCAGTTAACTGGTCTTTCCTGAGGGTAGGTCTTGTTAAGAACAGAATGTTCTGGTGTGTTTCAAATGTTTCTTTTTCCCCTCCCCTTGCAAGAAGCAGAGGTGATTTTTCTCCAGCATTTACTGTGAGAATCTCGTTGAGCTCCTGGAGGTAAATCTTACAAAATTGTGAGGGCTCCTCTAGGATTGGGTCACCCTGGAGGTTTTAATTCTCAGAGTTGTCCACACTGAGCCTCCATACATTTATCAGTTACAGTTCAGGTTTTCCTTCCCTGACACTGGTTCCTATGGTAGTTTATGCTCTTGAGTGTTTGTCCTGTTAAGCTGTACCTCTTTTTATTGGCCTAACTCTTTATTCTTGGGTGAAATGGTTCGTTATATGTCCTTCTCTCATTGTGTATCCAAGAAATGTTGATTTTTCAGTCTGTTCATATTTTTACTATTGTTAGGAGGAAGTGGTAACTTCTAAGCTCCTTACAGGCTGAACCAGAGCCCAGAACTTATCTAATTTTTATAACACAACCAGTAAGATTCAATGTATGTCTCTCTAATTTGATCAGATTTTTATGTGTCCACCCTTACACTATTGTTCATGTTGACACCTGAATGAACTCAGTGTCTTTTTTACACCCATTTTCACTTTTTTTTTATTTTTATGTTTGACAATTTGGATGTTACAGTTTATGAATTGTTTTGTTAACTATAATTATTTGAAAATGTGGCAAACAAATGTATGCTTGTCCTCCCTCCCCCCCCCCCCTGTAATGGGCATCTATATCTTAGAATCTATTTCTCTCCAAAAGCTTTAGCCCACTTGTTATTTTCTTGTCTCACTCCTTTCCCTTCTTCCTTCATTTGGCTTAGATATCCTGGTGACTGTAAGATCAGGGTTATCAGGAATCCCATCATAAGAAAATTAAAAATGTTGCAATGACAATTGCCTATATTGTCATTCAGCACTCAACCCTCAAATATTGTATTCACACTGTGATAATAAAGGAATAAAGTTGTATCTCTGTATTTCAAATAATTTGCAATAAACTTGTATTTCATACAAGTGAATGAAAATATGTACATATTACTATAACAGAATATCATGTAAGATGTGGGCCAACTAGGTACACAGTGTTATTTAATTTAATTCAAGCAATACTGAGTGTATTAACAAGTACTGTGCTACAGGCTGGAAAGAAAATGATGTTTTCCTAGCAGCTCTCTGTCTAATGAGAGAGACAGGAAAATAAACAGACCATTATGATACAATGAGAAAAGTGCTATGATAGAAGAATGGTTATAATAGTTCAAAAGAGAGAGCACATATCCCACACACCACTCTGCTGTAAAGCATTTTTTTATTTATTTAAGATTTTAGAATAATAGAAAAACAAAACAAACAGGAAAAAAAAACTTCTAAAGATCCTCAGTAAGAAAAGTTGCATTAGATATTTGGCTGAATTCAAGAAATGGTACATATCTTGACAAGTTCTTCCTCTAAAACTTGATACTATTGAGGAGTGCAAACTCAGGGAGAAATATTCCCAAAGACTTTAATCTTTTAAGATAGCCTCACTTCTCTCAAACATTTCTTTGGTCAGCAAAATTCTGTTAATCAAAACACTTGCCAGGTAACTCCTAGAAATGTATAAGCCATAATGTTAACTAAAATCCAATACAAAATTATAGAAGCATGAACAATTAAACCTGGAGGCTTTGGCATAACCAAGGTGGAGAAGGCTCACGCATATCACTGTAGCCTCTCAGAATCTGTTCTTTATTTCAAATTATACTAAACATGCTCTAATTATTTATTCTTGACATAATTCAATGAATACTTTTGTATTTTATAATTTACAAGACAATTCAATATAGGTTACCTTATTTCAGTCCCATCAATACACTTTGGAGTAGTTATGGTTCCAATGTTACCAACAAAAGGAAGAGATTGGAGAATATAACTAGAAAGCTGGTCAAGTCACACCTGAGCCATGTTTTCTAGTGTCAAGTTTGGCAATTTTTCTATAACATTTCAGCTCCTGGCAAAATCATTGTTCAAATTTGTGATTTTACTTTATTTTCTAGCTTATTTTAACCTTAAAATTTATAAGCTTTCTGCAAAAAAAATCTATCTAGTCTTTCTCATTTTAACATCAAACTTTTCAAAATATTAGTTGTGGTAGGAAATTTCAGTATATAAAATCTAAAATAAATAAAAGTTTTAAATTACTTAGTGCCCCCCTAAGGCCTTTGAATTAATTTCATGTACAGTTGTTGTTTTTTTCCCAACAGAACTGTGTGCTCATTAGTTTAAAAATGACCATCCATTATACACACATCCTCCAATTTGTATTGAATATTAGAAAAACACATTTGATTTTTTAAATATTCTTTAAAGAGAGAGACTTAAACCAAAACACAGTTAAACTGATTCATGTTATTTAAAAAATGTATTACATGACACTAAGTATGTTTGTTTTCACATTGTCACTTTAGTAAACATTTATATTCTCTAACTTAAACATGCATTTTCAATGTGAGCAGTGGAGCCTCCAAAGGGACAAAAATTGGTTCTTGGGGGACAAACTATATTAAATATTATCATGATGCATGGTTCTACAAAGAGTCACAGTATATCAACAGATAGATAGACAGCATATCTTTGCTATTAAATGTTATGGTAGAGGGCAATTAGGAAAAAATGTCTAAAGCCTAGTAGGGGACAAGACAACAATGAAAAAAGGTTAAAATATACAGTTCTCAGGATTATGTCTCAGTGGATCTCAGAAGGAAAGAGAGAGAGAGAGTTTAAGTTGTAGAAGTGTTTGAAGTAAAAAAGGCAGATTTAATACACAGGTCCAATGTCCACTTATCCATAATTCCAAAATCACACAATTCTACTTTGAAATCCAAAGAACATTTAATACATTGACATCTGAAGAGAAACAAATCTGGAGATTCCTGAAATCTCATTTCCTACCTTCCTGTTGGCAGTTTAGCAAAGAGCCATTTCAGCAGATCAGAGAGAACAGAAGGACGAATCAGTAGCGCCTGATGCGAGTTCCAGAGCCCCTCTCCTCCTTCCCAGTGAGGCCCCTGCCCTCACCTCTGCAACTTCCACTGCTTTGTGTTCACCCAGATATTTCCATCCTGTGAGTGAGCACTTCAGGGGCTGGGGTCTTCTTCTGGAGTTAGTTCCACAGTGTGTCTGCACAGTTCCATCCAGTTTAAGAACAAACCTGACCTAAATTTGAGACTATTTTTTGTCTTTACTTGTTCCTCAATGTAAACATGCATTCACATGACACCAGACATTTTAATAGATTTGCTTGCAGAGTGCTGTCCCACCTCATTCGAGTATTATTAAACATACAGACTGTTAACTGTATTACCTTCCTAAAATTTAAAGAAAAATCTGTATTTCAAAAATTATCTGGCCTACAGGTTTCAGATAAGATTACGAACATGCAGAAAATGTAAAGTTTTGCCAAGAGACTTGAGATAATGTGTGAGGTGCAGAAAATTAGGAAAAATAGAAAACTACGTAACAGTGGGTTTGTAGTTAAAAGGAGGTTAGGTGTGATACCTACGTGTGTGTGTGGAGGGGGGAGTTGAACCTGAGAGATAATCTTCTTGGTGCTATGATCCTTTATTGTGTGTCCTTCCAATCGGTTGTGTCTGCAACGTTTTGCCTTAGGATTTCCTCTGAAGATAAGGTAGGTTGTTCTTTCACAGCAATGTTCAACAAAGGACTGGTAGTTTTCAGTATTTAAGTCTTGTGATTTGTTTACCTCTTGAAGAAAGTGGGCTTTAACAATTTCCCATGGGGTAGAATCCAGCTGCACACAGTGCAGCTCAACAGCATACTCCGTGTGTTGCCTCCACTTGCTCTTTGCACCCCCACTTCTCTGCTTGTGTTTACTGCCCCTTCCAAATAAACTATTCACGCGTGTTACCTTCTCTCTGGGTCTGATCCTGAGGGAACCCAAACTAAACAAAGACTCCTAATTTTTTACAGTTTTAACCAAAGTTTGGGAATCTTTTGATTAAATCCTGTATGAATGCCAGGGCTTCTGCTTACTTATATATCTCTAATGCTGTCCCAGTTCCTGTCTGGCTTCAAGACAATTTGCTTTTACATTCATTATTATGATTTTCTATTAGTCAATTAATGATTTTGCAACAAGGGTTTAAACCAATACTGTTCCCTTCAAGATTCTTGATTGTTGGAACCTATTGTCTAGTTCCATAATCCACTGAAAAGTATGATGTCTCAACTGGATTAGACTTCTACCAATCATCTCCATCAGAGCGAAATGCTCCTCTGTGTCAGAACAACTCTTAATTTCAACAGCCTAGATTCAAGCCCCAACAATGATCAGTCTGCTCTACTCCACTGTAATTAAGTGGGCTGTGTCCAGCCATTTTCTGAGATAATAAGATCTTATGAATGATGATAATTATCATCATCATAATAAAAAAAATTATGGAAGACTTACTAAGTGCAATGAACTATGCTAAATGCTGTACTGTTGTGTCTCATCTCTACGAGCTAGTTCTGTTTATGATCACACTGAGAATAGTGAACTAACACACTGAAGGACATACAACTAGGAAGAGATAGAGGAGAAATTTATCCCCAGGACATCTGACTGCAGAATCCAGACTTTTAACCACTATTTTATGTCTTTCTAAATTCTTCCAAACTAAAGAATTCTTATCCTTTGGGGAAAAAAATCTTAGTCCAGTGTAAACAATTAGATGTCATTTATTCATGACCGCAGTACCCTAAAAGACTCCTTTTATTCAGTCTGTACCAAGATTCCCCACACTGGTGGCTTATAAATTTGACCTTTTCTTACCTTTACTTGCTGTCTTTCACAAATCAAAAGCCATAACTGAGCAAGAGATATAATTGCTACTTAAGTTTCAACTTCCAAACATTTGTATTGTATGATTTTTAATGAATAATACTAATTTTAAAAGCATTAATAACTAATGTTAAGCCATTTTTTAAAATAACTTGATAAATATGTCATTAAAATCAGGGCTTAATTCATATCTCAAGACATCGCTGCATTACAAATGCTTGTTAATTGTTTAATCATTATACTATGCTTGTGTGACTAATATCTATTTAGTATTTAAATTCTCAAATGGAGCTTTCTTTCCAAATAATCACTCATCTAAACACTGATGCTTGCCCTGGCTGGTTTGGCTCAGCAGTTAGAGCGTCAGCCCATGGTCCAGAGAGTCCTGGGTTCAGTTCCCACTAAGGGCATGTACTTTGGTTGCAGTTTGTGCCCGGCCCTGGTTGGGGTCGTGTGGGTGGCAGCCAGTCGATGTGTCTCTCTCACGTCGATGTTTGTCTCTCTCACGTCGATGTCTGTCTCTCTCTCTCTTCCTCCCTCTCTCCCTCCCTCTCTATCTGAAGATGAATGCAAAAATGTCCTCAGGTGAGGATAAAAAAATAAAATAAATAAATAAATAAAAGTAAACATTGATGCTTAGCACACAGATGTATGAGCACTGAAGCTATTAATGCACACCTACTTTGAGACAGAACTATATAAAGTAGTTTACATACATTATGGTGATAAAGCCTCCCAGCAACCGTGGAGAATATGGATTATGTACATTTTATTTTTCAAAGAGACTGAAAATGAGAAGATTTTGACCAATACTATATCTCTTTTTGTGATCTTAAAAAAAAAAAATTCACAGAAAAACAACAACACAAAAACTGAAATTGTAATGGGGACAATGGTATGAAATGACAGAGCCTGTAGATTGATTGATTGATTAATCTCAATGCTTTTAGCAAGGACAGGCCAGGGAGGAACAGTATTTTAGGAAAGAGGTCATTCTCAGGATACTTTGAATGGAAGAAATAGAGAAAGCAAACTAGCTTTTCTTGGTAAACCTGTTTGTCAACTGGCTGATTCTCCTTTTAATATAATAGGAAAAGAATGCAGTGATTTCAAGAATTAACCATTGAGATTAATCCTATTCCAGGAATCTCAGACATTTAGTTCCATGTAGCTCAGAAAAAATAAATATATAAATATAAAAGAAAATTTAGGAAAACTATAAGTCTCCTTCACTTTAAACTAACACCATTCCCTTCCTTCCCTGACTGCACACTTTTTTATACATAAGCTAATGAAAACAAGGGTGGCATTTGCTTCACTTCTTCATTTATGAAATATTAATATATGTTTATTGACATTAAACTCATTTTCTTCAATTATAAACTGATAGATGTTTATGACTTCTATTGATATATACACATATAGAATACATATTCATAACAGGATATTATACAATATCATCAAAATTTAAAATACATGCTGTGGGATAAGACCAATTATTTGGACATTCAGACTGTAATATTTACTAGCTATGTGGATAAGTCACTTAGCTATATATGTCTTATCTAAAAAATGAGTATAAGAATATTACCAAGCAAATGTAGCTGTTCAGAGGATTACATAAAATAGCCAATTTTACGGAACTAGCTTAATGTCTGGTATGTAGTGAATACTCAAAAACATTCTTGTTTCTATTAAATGAATAAATTAAGTTTTGAAGTTGCCAGAATTTTTTAAAATGTCTCAAATATAATAAAATAAAATTATTTTTAAAAAGGGGGCCTGAAAGTTTTCTTACGAGAATAGCACTAGCGGATAGCTCCAGTTTTCGTGAAATTTTTTTCAAAAAATGAATTATGATCTGAACTTTTTATTTTATATGAATTATTCTGAAACTACCAGGAGGTGGAGAGCTAATTAAAAAGGTTCTCTGTAGAAAATCTCTCCTTGGCCTAAAGCCAATAGATCAGATAAAGAGAAAGAAGCAAAGAAGGGAAGGTAGTTTGGTACTGATGAATTTCTAATGAACATTGAGGGTCAACAGGTCAGCCTACAATAGTGTGATGTGCCATAAATAATTTTTACTCACTTAAACCTGCAGGCACACATACCTTTTATGCTTTCTTCATATGTACACGTTTGTAGGTTCTGAAGAGGAGAAAATTATCAATTTATAATTCAAATGATTTAAAAAATATATGTATCAATGTAATTCAGTTGCCAAGAACATAATGATAAATGATAGAAACTATATAATAATAGGTGTGCATAAAGATCAAGGGGTGAGAACCCGGCTGGTGTTGCTCAGTGGTTGAGCGTCGACACATGCACCAAGAGGTCACCAGTTCGATTCCCAGTCAGGGCACAAGTCCAGGTTGTGGGCTCGATTCTCAGTGAGGGGCATGCAGGAGGCGGCCAATCGATGTTCTCTTTCATCGATGTTTCTATCTCTCTCTCTGCTTCTCCCTTCCTCTCTCTCTAAAGTCAATAAAGAAGAAAAAAAAAGATAAAGGGGTGAGGAGAATAAGTCAAATATAACAGCATTGTTATCTGTGTGGACAAAAAGGAGCCACATGTTAACCTGACAAACTCAGGGAAGGCCTGCTTGGTGTCCTTGCAAGCTTAGAGATCTAAATAACCACAAAAGATGGTCTGAAATTAAAACTTTTTATCTAAAAACAGTTTATGGCAGGTAGTCATGTCCTAGGCTAGAATCTTCCCTGACAAAAGTCAATCTTGTCCTTAAATGAGCCTGTCTATTGTCTTTTACATCTATGATAACATACCTTTGGAATGTCAGGGTACCTCCCCCTTTTTTTTGTTCAGAACACAACCAATGCACCAGGGCAATCCTCTCTTGTTATTGTTATCATGTTAATGGTTGACTGTTAACTATCCTATACCCACCAATGTAAAAGATGCATATCTCTCATTTTACTTCTCATCCAATCCCGAGGCTTCCCTGCTTTGCTTTCTCCCACCTTCACGATCTATCACCCATGGATTTCATATAACCCACTCTTTTGATTGTAATGTATAAAATAAGGTGCAAATTGCCATTCTTAGGAGCACTATCTCAATCCACTGAGATTTTGTTTCCAACAATTGTTGACTTGGGCTCATATAAACTCACCAAAATTCTCTCTAGGTTTGAATGTTTTTTTCATTGACAGCTTTAGTTTGTTTGATTCAAGGACTGGCGTTTAGGCTAGTTCAAAGGCGATGTTTTTCCTGTGTTTGTTAACTTTTAAAATTTTTTTTTTAAAGAGGAGATAGGTTACTCCCACAAAAATTCAAGAAGAAGATCCATGATAAAGCTGAGATGATGACTGAATCTTGATTAGATGAAACTCGTGGCATGTCAGCAGCAGTGGGTCTTCATTTGAAGGTTTTTCCATTTTCTTGACTCATGTTCTCCATGTCTCCTCCAGATTCTCAACCTGGTTTAGAAAACTGGGAGCATGACTTATTACAAAACATTGCCTACCAACTTTGCATCAGTTGGAATAAAACTATCTATTAAATAAATACTTAATAGTGCCAGGAATCATACCCTATATCTGGGAATTCTGAGGTAGTAAGACAGAAGTTGTATTTAAATTAAGGAGGGCAGGATAAGAGGTGGGGACTATACTTAGTAATATATGGAAAAGTAACAGATAAAGAGCAGTTATCTAAGGTTAAGGTGGTGGGTTTATGATGGTGAAAAGAGACTCTCATATTTTGACACAAAATGCTGATAAAAACATGTAGGGTTACCAACTAAACAGACACTAAGTCATTCCTGTATTTACATTTGCTTTACAGCTGTTTCACTAGTATTAAGTGTAATCCCTGGAACAGAGTAGTCCCCCAGTAACATTTGTTGAGTGTGTATGTGTGTGTTCCTTAATTTCCTGTGCACTTACTCTCCCTGATCTGTCTATCTCTCCTCCATAGAAAAAGAATTATCTGAACTCACTGTCTGCAGTTTCTCTTCTGTCATACTCTCTTGAACCCACTCCTATTAGGACTTTACCCTCATCTTTCTACCTCAAAGAGTTTGATTGGTTTTTGTTTGTTTGTTTGTTTTTTATTTGTTTGTTTGTTTGTTTTACTCAAAATTAGCAATGACCTCTACTTGGCTTACGCCCACAGTTAAATTTCTGTGGACATTTTATTTAAC
Source organism: Tadarida brasiliensis (assembly GCA_030848825.1). Lineage (NCBI taxonomy): Eukaryota > Metazoa > Chordata > Mammalia > Chiroptera > Molossidae > Tadarida > Tadarida brasiliensis. Next base: position 39,976,848 of record CM061257.1, on the reverse strand, counting down.
TTTTCAGTGGCATTGAACAAAACTGATCATTCCTTCATCTATGAAGTTATTTCTTTACTTCACATCCGTGGTATTGCACACTTCTGGCTTTCCCTTTTCCTCCCTGGTTATGCCTTCTGCCTCCTCTCAAATCCTTTGACCTCATTTCATTGATGTTGAAATGCTCTGAGATTATCCCTTGGATGCTTTTAGTTTTTAGTCTATTTGCTCTTTTTTTTTTCTTTATTGATATTAGAGAGAGAGAGAGAGAGAGAGAGAGAGAGAGAGAGAGAGAGAGAGAAAGGGAGAGGGAGAGAGAGATAGAAACATCGATGAGAGAGAGAACATCGATTGGCCGCCTCCTGCATGCCCCGACTGGGGATTTGGCCCACAACCTGGGCAGGTACCCTGACCAGCGACCTATTTGTGTATGGGTCAACACGCAACCACTGAGCCACACTGGCCAGGCAGTCTATTTCTCTTTTGATGGTCTCATCCAGTCTGTCTCCCAAATTCATGTATTGCTAACCCAAAGTACTCTCCTGAAATTCAGAAATAAACATATACCTTGCTATTTAACATTTCAACTTGGATGTTTAATAGCTACCCCAAAATTCACATGTCTAAGAGAGAGTTCCCAATCCCTCCAAACTTCCCCTCCAAATCTGCTATGCTTATATGTGCCTCCATCTCAGACCATAACAATTCTATACTTCCAGTTATTCAAGCCAGATAAGTTGGTGTCACTTTGGGCTCTTCTCCTTTCCTCAGACCCTTCATTCAATATGTCAGAATGTCCTTTCATTTCCATATTCAAAATATCTCCTGAGTCTAAACATTTTTCAACAACTCCACTGCTACCGTCCTGTTTAAAACCACAATTATCATTCATCCAGATCACTGTTAACTGTCTCCCTAACCTGTTTATGTAATCTGTTGTCAAGGCAGCAGACAAAATATTCCTGTTGAAGATTCATCACATCATGTCATGCCCCTTTACAGAATCCTCCATGCTTTCCTACCTCATTCAGAGTACAAAACAGTGTTTACGATTATCTATGAGACGTAACAATACCCCTTATAGGCACTGGGCCTCACTTCCTTCTACTCGCTCCATTCCAACCATACTGTTTCCTTTTCCTTGAACTTGCCAGACACCTGTGTCACCTCAGCACTTTTGAACTCGCTGCTTCAACTGCCTGGAATACTATCCCATCACCAACATAACTAAGACCTGTTATCAACATTACTGTCAGATCTTGCTCAGATGTCACTTAGAGAGGACTCCTTTTACTGGCTATCCAATTTAAATGTGCAGACTACCCACTTCCCATTACCTCTTCTCTTCTCAAGGTTTGTTTTTTATCCAAAGCACTCACACCATTAGCGCACCACATATTTTACTTATTTTTGTTGTTTATTATTTATATCCCACTATTTCAACATAAACTCCTTGAAGGTAGGGATATTTATCTCTTTGTTTTTAACTGCCGTATTCCTACAACCTAAAACAGTGCCTGCCTCAAGATAGAAGTTTAATATATAATTGTTAAATGAATGAATATTAAATGCCAAATTATTTGTAGTGATAGCATTTTAGAAATTCAGATGAAAGGACACTGGGGACTACAGGAGTATCTATTTAGATAAAGTGGTACTAGAGTTGGACCTCAAATGATCACATTTTATAGATGAAGAAGACAGTGAGAGGCAACAGTATAACAGGCATGTACTGATAGAGTTGTATAATTATGTACCTACAATAGGTGACTTGTGCTGGAGAATGATAAGAAGTGCTTCAAGAACAAAATTGTTCTTGTCCCATCTGGCTGAAAACAACAGAGATCTCCCCACTAGAGAATTCTGACTTAAGAATTTCTTCCTTTTATTAAAAATAAAACAAACAAAGAATTACTTTCTCAACACTGAGAAAGACCAAGGCACAATGACTAATGCAACTTAATGTCATAACCTCTGAGACATTCTAAAAAATGATCATTCTGAGAGGCAAAAGGACTACCAGCAACAGAACTCTTCAAAAGAACTGACTAAAGTGATGTCTAGTCACAGCCACAGAATTAGTGTGTTTGTTCGTGTGCTTCTGTTTCACTGTTTTAGTGCACACAAGAAAACTTCCAGTTGCTATATGCAAATCTCTTTGCTTGAGGGCTTTTTCTGGTTGCTGGAACTTGTTCTGCTCCCTTGCAAGTGTTGAAGAATTAATGCAACCTTCAAGTTGCCCTCACTAATGACTATTGGAAGTTGGTGTATAAATGCCTCAGCTATTTAGTCCCTTGGGTGGGGTTTCTCTGGACATAGTTTTTATATTGACTCTCAGAATTCCCCAGGAGGATTAAGCTCTAACTGCACACCATGGTCACTTGTCTGATACCCCAATATATTGGCTGCCTTCCCTTCCCTGTCTTTCTTACTGCCATAGGGGTGGCTTAGGCTCAATTCCCAAATAGACTATTCACTCTCCGATACTCTTGTATTATTAGTGTTACTACTGAATGCACATGAAGTCAGACATGCTGAGTGTCCTGAAGAAATCAAAATACTATATGAACATAAGAGAACAACTCTAATAAAGTGTTGAGTTATCAGCTAGAATTTTCATCAATGATTCTTAATCACCCTATTTTAATGTTAATAACTCTATCTTATTAAATGGGATAATCATTTATACACACATGGGTGCATGCCACAAATATCCTATGCAAACAAAGACTGGTTTGGTAGTGGCAGACAGGAAATTAGTGCTAAGAATTTAGCAGCCTAACTAATAAAAACGCAGCAGGCAAGTCCCTTAAAGGCTTTCTCCTCTTGTGCTGACCCTTGCTACACCATTTGAGAAGTTGGGTTTCATTATTATCAAAGTGTTATGGACACAGGCCAGTAAGCCACATGGGGTAGATATGCACATTAAAATCTTAACACAGTTCTATTGTAATTAATTCCTTAAAACTCATTAAAGGTATTTTATGTAAATTGTACTTTTTCAGATATAGCCAACTGTCTTAAAAATATAACAATAGCCCTGGCCGGTTTGGCTCAGCGGTTAGAGCATCGGCCTGCGGTCCAGAGAGACCCAGGTTCGGTTCCCGCTAAGGGCATTAAGGGCATGTACTTCAGTTGCAGTTTGTCCCCGGCCCTGGTTGGTCGTGCGGGTGGCAGCCACTCGATGTGTCCCTTTCACGTCGATGTTTCTCTCTCTCTCTCTCTTCCTCTCTTCCTCTCTCTCCCTCCCACTCTATCTGAACAAAAAGTGAGAAAATGTCCTCAGGTGAGGATAAAATATATATATATATATATATATATATATATATATATATAAAACAATATTTTCTTTTTTATTTTGGCTGTACCATAAATCCTAGCGTATTTATTTGTCACATTTTTTTAATTCTAATATAACATTTGACTAACTCCTAGCAATATTAATTGTTGATGGGAGGCACTTTCTATTGTCAAATTGTATTCACTTAAAGATTTCATTCTAAAACAAAACTTAATTTTAGAAGAAACATACAGGTATATGGATAAATCAAATTAGAATTAGGATTTTTTTATTTTCTTATACTTCTTTTAAAGTATCACTACTGATGTTGGAAAAATTGGACAGCTACATGCAAAATAAAAATGAAACTAGACCACCAACTTACACTATACACAAAAATAACCTCAAAATGAATAAAAGACTTAACTGTGACTCAGGAATCCATAAAAATCATAGAATAAAATATAGGCAACAAAATTTCAGATATCACACACAGCAGCGTTTTCACTGATACATTACCTAAGGCAAGAGAAACAAAGAAAAAATTAATACATGGGACTACATCAAGGTAAAAAGCATCTGCACAGCAAAAGAAATAACCATCAAAATGGAAAGGGAACCCACTATATGGGAGAGCATAGTTGCCAACGATATATCAGATAAGGGGTTAATTCCCAAAATATATAGAGTGCTCATACAACTCAACAAAAGGAAGACAAAGCATCTAATTAAAAAATGGGCAGAAGACCTAAAAAGTCACCTCTCCTTTGGACATACAAAAGGCCAAGAGACATATGAAAAAATGCTCAATGTCACTAATCATCAGAGATGCAAATTAAAATGACTATGAGGTATCATCTCACACCTGCCAGAATGGCTGCCATCAACAAATCATCAAACAGCAAGTGCTGGTGAGGGTGTGGAGAAAAGGGAACTCTACTACACTGCTGGTGGGAATGCAGACTTGTACAGCCACTATGGAAAACAATATGGTGTTTCCTCAGAAAATTAAAAATCGAACTGCCATTTGACCCAGTGATGCCACTTCTAGGAATAAATCCTAAGAAGCCTGAAACACCAACCAGAATCAATATATGCCCCTTAAGTTTATAGTAGCACTATTTACAATTGCTAAGATCTGGAAACAGCCCAAGTGTCCATCAATAGATGAGTGAATAAAAAGCTGTGGTGCATATACACAATGGAATACTATGCAGCTGTAAGAAAGAAAGATCTCTTATCCTTTGAGATGACATGGAGGGACCTGGAGAGTATTATGCTAAGTGAAATAAGCCAGTCAGAGAAAGACAAGTATCACATGATCTCACTTATTTGTGGAATATAATGAACAAAATAAGGTGATGAACAAAGTAGACCCAGAGACATAGAAGTAGGGTTCAGACTGACAAACTTGGGAGTGGAGGGAGAGATAAACCAAAGAACTTATGCATATAAGCATAACCATTGAACATAGACAACAATGCTGGGGGGTGGGGTCGGGAATGGGAGGAGGGTGTCAATGGTGGGAAAAGGAGAAACATCTGTTACTAAAAATAAATTAATCAAATAAAAAAAATAATAAAGTATCACTACTGAAACTTTCTTTGTATAAAACTGGTCCATCTTATACTCTTTAATTGAACAAGACAAAGAAGAGAATTAGCAAACATTGCATCAATTTAGTTTCTTGAAAAATAAATTAGAAGTTAATGAGTTTAGGGACAGTGTTCTTATTTTGCAAAAACTTTCAAAGACTAGTGATTCCCAAAGCTTTAGAGGAGAAAAACAACAACAACAACAACAAAAACCTAACATTAACCAAATGAGGCTATCTTCTAAAAAGTATTTTGATTTCTGCATCTATTACTCTAGAATAGTATTTCTAGAATAAGGAAAAAAAAGATAAATTGTATTGCCCGGCCAGTGTGGCTCAGTGGTTGAGCATCGACCCATGCATTAAGAGGTCACCGGTTGGATTCCTGGTCAGACCACATGCCCAGATTGTGGACCCGATCCCCAGTGCGAGGCATACAGGAGGCAGCCAATCGATGTTCTATCTCATCGATGTTTCCATCTTTTTCTCTCTCTCCAAAATCAATAAAGAAAAATTATTTTAAAAAAAGATAAATTGTATTAAATTCAGAATGTTCATATAGAACAAAAATCTATTATTAAAAATTTAAAAAGCCTCTTCTGTCTTACAAAATATCAGTGTAGTGATGAAAGAACTGTTAAAATAAGCAGAGCACATTTGAAATATTCTAGATACTACTACATGGATTTTAAAATGTAATCCCAGACTACATTTAGAACATTTCAACTTGAAAATAGAGGATAAAAGATTAATAAGCTCAGAAATGTTAAATTTAAAAATGTGATTTTTGCCATTATTTTTCTTCAGTATACTAATATACTTCATTTTTTTTCTGACTCAAAAAGCTTATAGTAATATATTTAATAAGAAAGAGAAAATAATTTCATTGGTAAATTATTGTATTGATTTTAATATCAAATTATATTAACTATGTAATTAAGAATTTAAAATATAAATTTTGCTTGCTAAGTGTCTCAATATTTTGTATCCTAGAAATAAAATCTCTCAAAAAATTTCTGTAAACTATGATAGAACCATATTTATTTTACAGAGATTGTTATATAAATAGATTTTATTTAAAAAATGTATTCATCAAATACATTTGTGAAATAATTATAATAAGTAGTACTAGTTTCCAGATTTTCAACTTTAAAATGTCATGTATATGCTTGCATATTTGGTAAATTTCTGAATGAACATGGATGACAGAGAGAAAAAAAATATTTAAATTAGTCAATAGAAAACTTTTCACCTCTTCTCTAGTTCTCACTGTCAGCAAACTGCTCAAGCCTTTCACATAGTGTTCAATGATATGCTATAGGAATGAAAATGTTTATAAATAGAATATGACCAGGACAATATTTTTGAAATATAGACCACCATCCATATGGTGATACAGAGACTATATTAGAACTACAAAACACTATCACACCAAAAACAACAGAATTCACACATTCCTTTGCAAGTCCTGCATCGAAGTATAGCTCATCACTTTGGAACAGTGGAGAAGCTGATACTAACATTCTGGTCTCTACTTTTGGATATACACATATCTGAAATGAAGACAGAGGCTTTTCATGTTGATATTTCAGTTAGAACAGAAAATTTATTTTATAGACAACTTTATATTTTAGATTTTTTTCACTAACTTTGTGGATAAAGTTAGTTGCTGCAGTATTATCTATAGTCTGGAAACCTGGTGAAATGCACAATAGCTTTGTAGTTGTCTATATACATGGATACTAGATACGTTTGATGTGGTTTGTGCTCAGCAGAAAGTGACAGCTCTCCTGGATCCATGTTGTCCAAAATGTGAATCGATTTAACTTCTGGATTTGAAAAGAGCTTCATCTTCAGAAATTCATTATGGATTGCTAGAATTTTATAGTATATATATATTTTTTTCTTTTCTGGTTTTTAGAGAGAGAGGAAGGGAGAGGGAGAGATACAAATATCAATAAGAGAGAACATTGATAGGCCAACTCCTGAATGCCCCCCACTGGGGATGTGGCCACAACCTGGGCGTGTGCCCTGACCGAGAATGGAACCAGAGACTTCTTGGTGAATGGGTGGATGCTCAAGAACTGAGCCACACTGGCTGGGCTATAGTATATATATTTTTAATTTCATACACTCTACTGAAGTGGCACACAGTTATAGAAAACAGAAGGTGTTCCAATAATGCTTCCCCAATAATGAGACCAAAGTATCTCTCTCCATTAGCTCAACACATACAAACCTACAGGTACACACACAACCCTACACAAACACATACACACACAAATCCAATATTCTGAATGTAAGGAAAATTATTAGACAAGGAACAATCTATATTTCATTCAATTCTTATCAATGCTTGCTTTATAATTAAATTAGAATTAGTGAAATACTGTGTAAAATGAGTTTTGATTTTCTCTTACAGATTCCTAAATCCTGGCACATTCATCATTTATTAATTTATAAAATAAGCATAAATTCAATGTGGCAAAACATCTATGGCCAAATTATTCATTTGAGTGTCGTGAGGTGTGAATTTCTTTTTTAGTTTATGACCTGAATAGTCACGCCTGAATCAGGTAAAATATTGGCAACTAAACATTTCCTAAGAGTGTCTGAAATTGATGAAGTTTGAAATCTAAAATTGTACTCAAATTTTAGGGTTTCAGATCATGGAATAACAAATTCTTCCAAAAGGCCTTCCCAGTGCGTGAAGATGTTTTATTGAGCTCACAGTAAACTTGGTGCTATTTCTCTCATAACATAAATCAGATCTAACCTCTGATGGCAGTTATCAATGTTGACTTCAGTCTCCTGATGGCAATGAAAATAACGAATCGATTATATCATGTGAGGAATGATAGAACTGATGCTACATCCCCACATAACTTTGAAATCTGCTCCTGTTTGCCAAAATCAAGTGTAGTCTGCGCTTGTTTGGAATCTCTTTTTAAGCCACTGCGTGCTACTTGTCATTGTTTCTGAAAGATGTTTTAAAGAGCTTCATCCAGGGCGTTAGTTCACAGGTTCTTACTTTAGAAACTTTTTTAATCAGAAAAAAATGCTAAATTTACTTTATGTCTCCGATTAAATAAGTAGAAAATTACCTGTCATCTCTGGGTTGCTCAATGAAGATGAGATTTCTGACATGAGGTAAAACATGAAATTAGAGAGAATATTCCACACTCAATTATTTTTTAAAAATCTTAGTTCATCAACATTAAGTCAATTCATAATTATATTCTCTTTCCGTAGCGTTTCATAGTTAGGTGGAATAAAAGTACAGGTTTTATGGTTTAAATTCATAAAATTTAATAGCTTTGTTTAGCTCATACTATGCTGTATTTTTCACTAACACACATCATCTGTTATATTTCAAATCAATCTTGATGTAAAAATGAGAACAATAAACATGATTATAATTAGGGAGAGTTTGTTAAATGTGCTTTAATAGGTACTATTGTGAGCTGTGTCTGGTGAACAAGCAGAAATCAAGACTAGCGCACAGGAGAAGAAAAGATAAACAAGCCCCATGGTTCGTGAGCAGATACAGAGCTTGAAATTGTTTGGTCTAGGAAGACATCTAAAATACAATTTGCTACATACAGAAAATGTAATTAAACGATAATTGCACTGAAGCACAGTGAGTGTGGGATAAACAGCTTGCGAATCAATAAACCGTGAGGCAGCAGGCTGAGGCATTTATTGATTTATGATTCATTTAGCTCCAAGTTTACTCCATTTCTAATTCAATTGGAACTACTATATTATCCTTCATTGGGAGAGCTGGGTGGAGTGATTGTATCACTTTATATGGGGAAAAGATTGTCTGAATTAATATCATTTTCAAGCTTTATGTGAGTACACTCCTATGAGCTTTTTTCATTTACTTAGCCAAGTTTACAGGCTATAATATACCACTACACCAAAATATATCTATTAACATTAAAATGTACATTAAGTTAGAAAGTTTAGGACAGACTATACTTCTAATCAATGAAAATCCTGTAATTTCATTAATTTAACACAGGAATATTTTCTTGTAACATCGTGTTGTGGATCTTAACAAAAAGGGTTCTATATTTGAACCTAGGAAGATTGCACATTTTAAATAAACCAAACATTCTTATTGTTGCCAGGGAGTATCATTATTAGTTTCCACATGGATTTCTTTCCATTTATGTTGCTACCTTGAGCACTTTACTAGATTAAGTTCATCTTTCACTGATCATAAGTAGATCAAAAACAAAAGCTTAGCTTTCCCCACCAGCAATATAAGCAGACAACAGTATTAACACCCAGTCAGGGCACTTCAGACGTAACTGTCTCTGAGAGTGTGTGCAACATGTAGAAGGAATAGCCACTGAACACTCGTCATCTGTCACTTTAAAAAAATAAACAAAACTATGACTTTGTTCATCACAGAAAGCTGTCAATTTCAAAGGATCATTTTGGAGGAATGACAAACTTGCAATGCTGATCAAGAACTATACAATTTATGATTGAATTTTTTTTTAATCCTCACCCGGGGACATTTTTCCATTTTAGTTCAGATAGAGTGGGAGGGAGAGAGAGGAAGAGAGAAAAGCATCAATGTGAAAGGGACACATGGAATGGTTGCCTCCCACACGACCCCAACCAGGGCCGGGGATGAACTGCAACCGACGGGCGTGCCTTTGACCGGAATCGAACCCGCGACTCATTGGTCCGCAGGCCAACGCTCTAACTGCTGAGCCAAACTGGCCAGGCCTATGATTGAATTTGTACCAGTTAAATACTTAAACCAAGAAAAATGAAGTACAAAGGCTTACTACAAAGAGAATATTAACAAGTTAATTATTTGCCTTTTGCCCCAAATTGTAATTCCACCCTTCATCACGTTATCACTTACAAAATCTTAATAAAATATTGCTATTGAAAATGTGATGTGTTAAGTACTAAAGGAAGCATGTGTCATTTCCCCAAATCAACGGAAGGAAAATAATCCCTATCCCCATGTCTGTAAATTCATAAACATATTCATTCATTGGCTTTGTGTTGGTATCAGAAAATTTTAACTTCTCCCCTTGGTATATTTAAATCCTTTTTATACACATTCTTCTCCAGTATTTTTGCTATCAATCTTAACCTCACTGGTCATCGGAACGCACCTTTGTTGGTTTGGGTTTCTCCTCAGTAATTGAAATACATCCATTGGAAAGATGTTCCAGGATGATTACAGGTCCTTGATTAAACATCTTGCAACATATGACATGACACCTGTCCTTACCCAAACATTTCCTTGCTATCTAGCCACTGAGGAGTAAAAAGCTATTTATATTTAATGCTGTGAAGTCCTAGTAATATATTCTGAATCTCCCTTCTGCCAAAGGAAAGATTTCCTACCAAGGGAATAATTACTTATTCCACTTTAATAGAGTTTACTATCCACTGGTTTCTCAGAGCTGAAAAGTTGACCTGTAGGAGTAGCTCTTGTTCTAATTCCTTGCTTTCTTATATGCAGTTCCCTACATAATACTTATGTATATAATATTTGGCTCTGTTGTTTTGTATTTTTTAAAATTTTTGTGTGTGTCTCGAACATGTATTTACACAATATAAAACAAAATGCATTATATTTTGGCAGAAAATAAAGTTGATTTATGAGCATGTGTGACAGAGTTTTTATGAACAAATTAGTTTCCCACAAAAATGTTACTAGGAAGATGATTGCATATAAAACTAAAGTGGCAACTGGAGTTATTTTATATCTGAAGACATAGATATGTTTGTCTAAAACATAAAATTAATGTCTTGCATCAAGTTTTAAATTGAAATAACTCTCGAGAGGCTTATTTGTATGAGTATCTCTATCTGTGAACCACTGCTCCTACTGAATTGGTTCAGTTCATGGATCCTCTCCTTCCCTCGGGCACTCTATCCCCTTTCTACATTGCACATGCTGAGACAGAAAACTAAAGTCCTCTCCTCCACTCTGTCACACCCTGATACCAACACACACACACACACACACACACACACACACACACACACAGAGCCTATATTTATAGCAAAATTGATTGAATTATGCTTACTTTTAGTAGGTCAGGAAGAGCTATTATCCCCACAAGGCTTAAAGTTAACTTAGATACTACACAGTGTCGCAAAAGAAAGAAATTCTGATCCAAAACATATTCCTGACTCCCTAGAGGAATTATTTAAATACCTAATTTGGCTATACTATTCGAAATGGCACACCACTATTCTCTTGCAACAACATTGAAGTTTTCTGCATTTATCTTAAAAAAAATTTCAAATTTAATGCATCAATACATATCCTTGATATAACGTGACATTTCAAGAGTTTCGATATATTTTATTTTAATGAATCAATTAATCAATTACATTCATTCACAAACATTTATTTAATATCTAGTCTATTCAAAGAAAATTGCTCTGTGCTAAGGATATAACAGTGAATATCTTAAGTCTGATTTTTGTCCTGAAATTATCATGGTCTATTTAATGGAGTGATACCAAAAGAAATGCCTGGAAAGCAAATAGATAGGATTCCACTTAATGCTGAGCTTTCTTAGGAACAGAAATTCACATTTAAATGAATTTCAAATATCAGCTTATGTAAAAATTAGAATGCATCAACCACGTATATGAAGAACATATGAAGATTGTAATATCTAATGCAAGAAATCAATCCCACATCCATGAGGATCTACACTTACACATATTCAACAATCTAAACATATTTCTTGACTGATCGGTATGGTTCAGTAGTTGAGCATTGACCCACACACCAAGAGGTGACTGGGTCGATTCCTGGTCAGGGCACATGCCCAGGTTGTGGGCCAAATCCCCAGTAGGAGGCATGCAGGAGGTGGCCAATCGACGTTCTCTCTCATCGAGATTTCTCTCTCTCTCTCCTTCTCCCTTCCTTTCTCTCTAAAATCAATAAAGGAAAAAAATTTTTTTAAAGTAAACATATTTCTTACAAAATGTATATTTTTAAAATATTTATGTGATTTATGGTTGTAGAAATGTTCAGTGTCTCTTTAAAACTTCACTTTGTATGTTGAGTTATAAGAGTTACTGTGTAGTAAGTGTATTACATTAATACACTTCCTATCAAGGAGTTTAACCATATTAGTAGTTTTCTAGAGAGAGGAAACACTAAAAAATGTCAGATTTCTTCCATTCATAAGAGAATGGTTGATCATTGAATTTAACACCTTTTCTCCCCTACCCCACCATTGAAGAAACCACTGTAAAGTAGTAATTTCTTTGTGTAGTCAGGGATAGGTGGCGTGGGTAAATATAGCAATAGTGTCAATGATTAAATAACACTAAATACACAATGATATTGTTATTATAATTCTATTGTTATAAATGAGCTAGTTTTGATAGAAAATAAATCATCAGTTGGGAAAGTCAATCATTTTGCAATTATTTCCTGAGTTAATTCACTGTCTATATTTTGGTAGGTAGGTGGCAAAAATTAATTTTATGTTCATAATTTTGACTCGAGTTATATCAGCTCATATTTTAGTCTTGGCCTTTCTATACTCTGGTTTTTGTTTCTTAATGTATAAATGTTTTATCTTTAAGAAAGCATGTAGAATGGTCTTTTTCAGCAATATTTTGCAGTTATATCATTTGATAGTTTCTATAAAAGTTTGTTATCATTTCAAATGTCATATTATGTAGTAGGCATTTTACAATATAATAGCATTGTGTTATTTTTTTGTATCCTTACCCGGGGATGTTTATTGATTTTTTTAGAGAGAGAGGAAGGGAACAAGAAACGCGCACACACACACACACACACACACACACACACACACACAACATCGATGTGAGAAACACTGATTCGTTGTCATCCTTATGTGCCCTGACTGGGGATCGATCCCTCAGTCTAGATATGTGCCCTGTCCTGGAATCCAACCCACAACCTTTTTGATGCACTGGATAACGTTCCCATCAACTGAGCCACCTGGACAGGGCTGTAATAGCATTGTTTTTTATGCATTCAATCTTTTTTTATGACTTAGGAACATAATGAGAACATTTTTTTTTTTTCAAATAAATGCAAAATGGAAAAAAAAAAAAAAGGTACTACAAGTTTATATAGAAATTGCTCCTGTAAAACTTGTATCAGTAGGGACTATAAATGTCATGTTCAAAATGCATACCTAATATTTACCACAGTGTGTAACTCATTATAGTTAAGCAACAGATGCAAGTTGAATGGATTAATGCCTGCTTTGCTTGAATTTCAATGAGGACATCTTGCTGCCATCAAATTTGACATAATAGAGATTATATGAATTTTTATCTAGACCAAAGATGTTTTTAAATGTAGGGATTAAGCAAAAAAAAAAAAAAAGCATATATATCACCCCCTGCCCCTCTGGTTTTTACTTTACTTTTTTGTGTATGGAGCATAACAATTATCAGTGAGTTATAATCACTAAATAGTAAATTATTAGTTGGCATTTTAAAAATAACATAATTAGCCCGGCTGGTGTGGCTCAGTGGCTGAGCGTCGACCCATGCACCGAGAGGTCACTGGTTCGATTCCCAGTCAGGGCACATGCCCAGGTTGTGGGCCGAATCCCCCATGGGCGCCATGCAGGAGGTGGCCAATCGATGTTCTCTCTCATTGATGTTTCTGTCTCTCTCTCCCTCTTCCTTATTCTCTCTCTAAAAAATCAATAAAGAAAAATTTTAAATAAATAAATAAATAAATAAAAATAACATAATTACATGAATTCTAGTAATGTTCTAGTGGTTTTCTTAATAGTAATATAGTACTAATAGTGTTTCCTCATTATCATTATGAATATCTAATTGTTTTTCTTCCTCTTATCATTTCAATACAAGTGATTCTAAGGGATGGGTGAAAAAAGTGAAGGGAGATATAGTCAATAATATTGTGATAACTTTGCATGGTAACAGATACTAGACTTAGTGTGATAAGCACATTGTGAAGTACATAAATGTCTGGTCACTATGCTGTTCACCTGAAACTACTATAATAATGTATGCCTATATTTAAATCAAAAAATAAAATTTAAAAAAGGATATATTTATGGTGAATTTTCATGCATTTTCAAGTTTAAATTGATAAGTGAGCTATTTATAATTCTTTATCCTTTTCATACTTTCTTAATGAAGCTGTAATTTACTATTTCTGTCACATTTTCTGAATTATGATATTGTATGTGGATTAATAACTTATTCTCTAAAGTGAGGTGGATCTGTGGTTCCAAACCAGTTCTATTAGTTCTCAGTTATTAATAATATTTCTGCATCTCTAATGCCCCCTATGTAAAATAAAGAACAATTTATGGCTTACCTTATGGAAATGTGAGAGTTACATTAACGTGACCTGGCTCATAACTAATAACTTAAAAATATTTCTTTATGCCCAGTCGGTGTGGCTAAGTAGACTGAACATCGTCCTATGGACTGAGATGAGAGGTCCCAGTTCTATTCCTGGTCAGGGCGCATGCCCGGGTTGCGGGCTCGATCCCCAGTAGGGGGCGTACAGGAAGCAGCTGATTGATGTTTCTCTCTCACATCAATGTTTCTATCTCTCTCTTTCTCTTTCACTCTAAAAAATGAATAAAAAAATATTTTTAAAAAATGTAAAAATTTCCTTATACAGAGTACCAATACTGAACCACTTAGATTGACATTCAGTTAGTTCACACTGGGATGCTAGATCTGTGTACAAAAAGGCAATCATATTACTAATTTGGTGTATGAAAATACAATGAAATCATATAGGAACCAAAGTCTCCAATCATTTGATTTCCTGGATTAAACGTTGTCAATGATAACCTCTGTAGATATTGCAGTAAGAAGCAGATTGGAAAATGACAGAAAAAAATACAAATATCTACCTGTAAACAATTAATTTTATAAGAATAACAGTAAAGCCCTGGCCAGTTTGGCTCGGTGGTTAGAGTGCCGGCCTGTGGACCAGAGAGTCCCGGGTTCGGTTCCTGCTAAGGGCATGTACCTCGGTTGCAGTTCGTCCCCAGCCCTGGTTGGGGTCGTGTGGGTGGCAGCCACTCGATGTGTCTCTCTCACATCGATGTTTCTTTCTCTCTCTCTTCCTCCCTCTCTCCCTCCTGGTCTATCGGAAGATAAATGTAAAAATGTCCTCGGGTGAAGATTAAAAAAAAAAAAAAAAAGAATAACAGTAAATATTTTTAGAAAAATGTTCATGCTATTGTGGTTTGTTGTAGTTGTTTGTTTTATTTTTTCCCATCAAATTATATCTCTGACTCCTATTTAGTTAGGTGACAGGCATTAAAGCTACCAAAGCACATGGCTCCACTGTTTTTACTGTTTCTTAATATTTCTTAATATTATTGAAAATGAAAAAGTATTATAAGAGCAATTTAAAATAATTAAATTTAAATGACCTAACTATAAACTTTTGAATTTTGAATAAAACTTGGCAAATAAATGTTTTACAATAATTATAATTGTATATATCTGCATAATAGTATATATAGCTATAAATAATTTCTTTAAAATTATAAAGTAAAGCATCCTCTAACTTTGAATTAGACGTTGTAAGTCCAACTACATCCTTTCTCTCTCTTAGTCCTTCCTGATTCAGAACTAGACACAGTTACACATCTGCTGGGAAAAAGAAATCTTTATCATTAGCTTCTTCCCATTGATTCTAGGTACAAAGAATTGGAAAACACTTCTTAGGCTGAATTAAACATACCACATTTTAAGAAACATCTGTGGCACTGTTTTATTGTTTGATTTATGATTATTTCTATTAGTCCTGAAATTTTTATATGTAATACATATTGATTTAAATCACAGTGAATTACTATTATTACAGCTTAATATTTAATGTCACTGTATTTTGTGGTCTACATAAATTCTGGGTGATTCCTATGTTCAGACCAGTTCATAACTCAATTCTTATAATTTGACTTATGGGGAATTTTAGAAAATCAAAATAGACATTAGTTAAAGGGTTCTCTGTGCTATTTTTTCCATAATCAAACAAATGTCCAAAACCATTAATAATTATCTGTGTTGTTTTATTCCTCTGATTTCAAATGGAGAGTATCCTTTGAGCTAATATTGGGGGCAGATAAATCATCAGGGTAAAGGATTATGAAATAGCCATAGCCTAAGAATAATCCTCTGTAGGAACATAGGTCTTATTGTCCAAGAATTACAGTTAATATTCTTATCCCTATATATATACTTTCCTGAGGCTATGGGGGATGGTAATGATTTCTTGATAATGAATTCTCCTCAACCCAAAGGATTAATCTCGACACTAACAATGGGCAAAGTCCCAGGTGTAACAAAAATACCAACCTTTTCCTAAATAGAATAGGGAGTGTATATTTAATAAAATGAAGGTACAGGATTCTGAACAAATGAACAAAAGAAGGGAATATAGAAATGTATATTCAAATTTCCTCAATGCAAAAATGAACACATGGGGCAGTTTACAGACCAAGGAAAAACTGAAAACTGTGATGCCTCATTTAGAAATAATAACTAAAAATTCATTAACAATGACATTTCCATTATAAAGAAAATATTTACATAGAGCGAAAAGAAGTTTCAAGTCTCTATACAGGAAGAATTTCCTAAAAACTCCAGTTACAGTAATAATTGTGGATTCCCCTAGATTTAGCAAAATTAGACTTGTGTTCCTAAGCCTAGTGTAACTAAAAGTTCCAGTTCGTCAGACATCTCAGAACTGTGTCTCTCAACAACAACAACAGTTGAGAAATAGAGCACATTTTCCACACCATGCTTCATGGTGTCGGTCATGGTGGCTAGCTAATTGCAGCCACCCATGACTTTATAATGTCTCTGTGCTTTCATTTTTTAATCTCTCTCCCTCTCTCTCTCCTAGTGTAATTTATCACCTTAATGTACATAAATTTTGCTGTAGTTGGTAAATTACACAGCCCACCTGCAGACTTTCTGACTTAGAAGGACTGCTTTGTGGCCCAGGAATATGCATTTACAACAAGTCCCTCAGGTGTTTTGAAATCAGTGAGCCCTGATGATATTTGCCAGTGATACATCTGATAAGGGGTTAATATCCAAAATTTATAAAGAATTTATAGAACTCAACACCAAAAACACTAACAATCCAATTAAAAATTGGGCAAAGAATCTGGATAGACACTTCTCCAAAGAGGACATACAGATGGCGAATAGAGATATGAGAAGATACTGAACATCACTAGTCATCAGATATTACCTCATGCCTGTCAGAATGACTATCATCAAAAATCAACATACAGTGTTGGTGAGGATGTGGAGAAAAGGGAACCTTCATGCACTGCTGTTGGGAATGCAGACTGGTGCAGCCACTGTGGAAAACAGTATGGAATTTTCCTCAAAAAATTAAAAATGGAACTGCCTTATGACCCAGTAAGTCCACTTCTAAGAAGTTAATCTGAAAACACACACACACACACACAAAAAAAAACTGAACACTAATTCAAAAGAATATATGCACCCTTATGTTCATTGCAGCATTATTTACAATAGCCAAGATTTGGAAGCAGCCCCAGTATCTATCAGTAGATGAGTAGATGAAACAGCGATGGTACATTTACACAATGGAATACTACTTGGCCATAAAAAAGGACTGCATGGATGGACCTGGAAACATTATACTAAGTGAAATAAGCCAGTCAGAGAAAGACAGGTACCACATGATTTCACTGACATGTGGAATTTAATGAACAAACTGAATTAACAAGCAAAAGAGAGACAAAGTCAAAGATTGAGAGCGGCATACCGCTCTGCTGGCGGGGGATGAGTATTTGGGGGGTGGAAGAAGGTATGGGGGGTAAATGGTGATGGGAAAATAAAATAAAGAGGAATAATAATAATTGCTGTTACAAAAAATAAATAAGTAGATAGATAGATAAATAAACTACTTTCCCTTCTTACTTCTTCTTCCCAAAGAACATTAAATTCGCCTCCCTCCTTCTGCTAGGAAACTTCTTCAAAGAGCATTTCATTCCATTATCATCATCTTTGGCTATCTGAATTTTCACACTCTGCTCACATTCTTCTGCCAGATTCATGGCTCTGAATCTTCACCTCCTCACACCCTCCTTTACTTCTTGGTACCACTTGATACTTAGGAAAACCATGAATCTATTCTCATAATTTCCAAGGGGCTGAACTTTCTATATCATTTTAGATTTTCTATTCTCATTGTCATTCCCTAATGCATTTTTATGTCTCTGTACCCTCATTTTTGAGACTCTCAAAGCTCTGTCCCTAGCCACTATGCTTTCTTTCCAGGAGTTCTCCCCCTTGGCACTCTCAGTCATAAAACAAATGCAATGACCTGAAACTCAGAAAAGTCACATCTATTAAAGGAAACTCTGTAAAGAGTGTTGATTGAACAGTTCCTGGCATATATAATGCATTCATAATAGATATTAATGGCTATTACTGTTGTGGATGTTTATTTCTAAAGCTCCATTGTCTTTCTGAAGCTCCAAATATGCATATTCTGGGTTTTGCTGACTAAACCTAAAAGACTCACTTGTGAGTCAAACATAATAAAAGCAACTATGTCTAAAATATTATTTTCATCAGTTGTAAGACTTCAACTTCTTGTATGGTTTTCCATCTTTACTTTTTTCCTTTGGATTATTTAAATAGACTCTGAAATAAATCCATAAGCATTCAATTGGTGCAATACATTCCATTTTCCCAATGTGCCAAAAAACATTTTTCAAGCAAAAAAAAAAATATTAATTGTAGATTACTACCATATGAGAGGGCTAAGGCAGCTGGGTACTTCACAAGAAGCATGTTGTGTCCCTGACTTATTAGCACAGAGGGCTGTTGCTGAAATGACTTGTGTTCTCAGAGGAGAATATCCTCTAATTGAATACCATATGGGACCCTATTTATAGAAATGTTCTACAGGGCATCTAGAGGTAGAAATTTTGTGGCATTGAAATGTTTTCCATAGATGTAGTTTTAATTTTGTTCATCTATGTAAGAAATTAATTGGTTTGATATCTAAGGGTAATCAAATAAATAGTGCCACATTCTTCTGTATATAAACATATGTTTATTTTAAACTACCAGACATTAATTCCTTAAAAATTATTTTTTGAGTTGTAAGCTATGTGCCCAACACTGAGTTAGTCACTAGGAATTAATTGATGGACATGAACCCTTTTCATGTAGCAAATTGTCCACTCTGTTGAAGGAGACATACCAATTACAGTACAGGGTGATCAATTACATAGCTGAAGTGCAAGGTATTATAAAAGCAAATAAAAACATTTTTGCTAAATTTACACTGTCTTATTCCCTAAGAATAATCAAAGGTGATATCGGATAAGAAAAAATAGCTAAAAGAAAGTATTATCTGTATAGTCAGTGTTCCTGTATCGTTACAGTGCTGATGCTAAAACTCTTCTTTGTCAGAATAAAAACAAGTAACCAACCATGAATCAATCCAGAGTTGTCTACTGTTCCAGAATATACAATGTGTCCCTTTCATGTCGATGTTTCTCTCTCTCTCTCTTTCTCTCTCTCCCTCCCACTCTATCTGAACAAAAAATGAAAAAATGTCTTCGGGTGAGGATAAAAAGAAAAAAAAGAAAAATTTGTATACAATAAACTTTATTCTTCCTGACATACAGTTCTACAGGTTTTGGAAAATGTATAGAGTCATGGTTCTACCACCTCAGAAATTCAGAGAATAGTTTTATCACCCAAAAATTAGGCTGTGTTTTCTCTTTTAATCTACTCCCCAATTCCCAAATCCCTGGTAATAAATAAATAGTTTCTTATGCATACAATTTTGATTTTTTTTATACATGTTATATGAATGAATTTCTTTCACAAGTAGCCCTTTGGGTCTGGCATCTTTCTTAGCAAAATAAATTTTAGGTTCATCATCTTGAATTTTTTTTTTTTTGTATGTGACATATGCAATTATTCTAACATCATTTGTTGAAAAGACATTTATTTCTAGATTGAAATGACTTTGATCCTTGGTCAAAAATCAATTGACTATGTTTGTATGAGTCTGTTTCTGGGCTCTCTATTCTATTCCATTAATCTATATCTGCCCTGTCATCAATACCAGATTATCTTGATTACTATGGATTTATGGTACTTCTTAAAACCAGACAATAAGTGTCCTAGGAATTTGTTCTTTTTTCAGAATCTTTTTGGCTATTATAGTACTTTGGTATTTTAATTTAATTTAGGATCAACTTGCCCATCTATCCAAAAAAGCAATGGTAGGATTTCATTGATATTGCATTAAATCTTTAAATAAAATTGGAGATTATTTACATCTAACAATATTGAGTTTTTCAATCCATGAACAAGGTATAGTTCTTAATTTATTTAGATCACTTTTTATTTCTTTCATCAGTATCTTGTCATTTTTTAGCATGCAGATTACTCACTTATTTTGTTAGAGTTGTACGTTAGTATTGTATTTATTTAGTGCTATGATAATTTTTATTTCAAATTTTGTTTGTTTCTTGTTGGCAAATAGAAATAGAGTTGACTGAAAGTTCAATTGAATTTGTGTCCTTTAATCTTTATCAACTTACCATAGTTAAGGCTATGGAATGGGACAATATTATCCAGGAAAAATATATCTCTTATTTCAACAAACAGTGATAGAATCTTTTAATCTTGTTTGTAACAGTAATTTTTTTTTACTTTGTCATAAACTTTTGAGGCATGAAAAAAAGGGGAGCTTGCCAATTGTATTAAATTTATTTGCACATTAATGAAAATGCATATGAATTGAAGACAGTCGTACATCAATTCTGAATATAGTATTTATTGTGCTCTCAAAAAAGAGCCATGTATAGGTACTTAAAATATGTTAAATTTATTTCTCTGTAGTCATTAATATACTTTGATATTATTAATGATTTACTTACATATCCAATCAGTCTGTGAGTTTGGGTAGAATGAATTTAGGAATCCTTATTTAAATAATGTCCTAAAGCAATTCTGTGTTATAAGATTTTCAAGGACAATTTGGATGGCTTCCCACAGTATTTACTCCAATATTATGATTATTAAATTCTAAACCACTAACTCCAAACTGATTGAGAATTATGTGAAAGAATTTTATACGAATTTTGGTAAAACAGGTTGTCAGTGTAAATGTCTGTGGCAAGACTGAAAATTTAAGTAGGTGAAATATTATATAATTTCTCTAAACATGAAGATATAAATAAATGAAAGAAAAATGATAAATTTGAGCCTTAAAAAGTATCAAACAGATAAACTTTAATGCAATTAAATATTATTTTCTTGTAGCAATGAAACTCTATTAAGTAGAAATTTTGGATTTACTTATTTTTCACTTGGATCAGAAAATTATATCATAAAGCTGAAAATAGAAAATTTCAGAAGTTTAGAGAACACTTTAAATACCATTTTTCTATATATAATGAGTTATGAACATAATTGGTATTTAGTGGTATTAATGGAAGTAACTAGTTATGATCATAGATATTTAAGCTGTTTAGTTGATAATCAACAAGGTTGTTATTGCTAATTTATTTTTTCTCTTGAAGCTTAGAATTTTGAAATAACAACAACCTTTGTTTTGAAGGGCAAATTCTTGCTAAATAAACATACAGACATCACTCACACTTTAAGAGTAAATTTTTCCTTACAAATTAAATTGGTCAAATTAATCCTGTCTTGTATTTCTCATAGTTATTATGGGAGGGGGGTATTGTGAGTAGCTATGAATGTAAAAATACAAAATATATGTTTAAATTAATTCAATGTATGCGGAGAGATAATATTGTGTAGCATTAACCAGTGTGGATCTATTTTCTTGGCTGTGTTATCTTTTATTTTCATTTATTCTGTCATCTTTAACCATTCAAACTATAACTTGACCTCCATGCTCCAGAGATGTCAGACCATAGCTCAAATGAAAGCCACAAACAAGCAAACTAATCATGTGAAATTCCAGCTTCCAAAGTCAAGGGCATCCTCTTAATAACAGCTTGGGTAGACCACTTGCCTAACCCCTTGTAACTTGAGGCATCTTGCCAAGGGTTTTATGGACTCCTTAGCCTTAGAAGGTAGCTAAACACCTCTGTTTCTCTGAGAAGTATTTATATATTTATTAAGAAAAAAGGAACAACAAAAATATCTAAGACAGTGATAAGAATTGGCTGCAGTGTGGACCGCACAACTGGGAACATGAATATCCCAATGGATACCAATGGGAAAGTTCAAGGATAGCTATAAACCAGATGGATAATGTAATTTTTAACAAATGTCAACCTAGGCTGACATCAACCAACAATGAAGGACTCCTCACCTTAATGCCCTAACTTCTGAAACTTAGAAACCACCTCAGAAGAAGAAAAAAATGAGGGAGGAAAATCTTAAATTTGGAGTGATTATATGAAATCTACAAAGATTACATTTTCTGCCATCACATTGATTAGACATTTAAAGGAGTGAATAAATTAATTCATAGAACAATAGCTTCCTTTATATTTTTTGTATCTCAATATAGATACTATATTATCCATACCAATTATAACAAAGACATAATCAATACTAGAAAAAAATAATTGCAGTCCTAGAAAATGTTAACTCATAATTTAAAATAATCTCACATTTGCAATCATCTTAAAATAGATAGGATATATCTACATTATGTATATATGAGACCTCTTTCAATTGTAAAGTAATTTAAGAAGCAAAATGGTATATTCTTGCTAAAATTTATATTATGAATATTATGTATAGTTATTAGTATTTCACAATATTAGAACACCAGTTTTATATTTCACCCTGGCATTTAGGTTAGGGTAACAATACCTAGAGTTAATAAACCTACTGGAAGCATTCCTGTATTTCTGAGATGAGTCTAGCATTTAATTATTACCATAAATTTTGTCTGGATAGCACTTAGATTCTGGAGGTTTTTTAAGCCAGTAAGTATCATCAGGTAGTTTTAAACAATTATTGAACTAATATTTATTTTATACATCATATTTTATACATATAGCATGTACATGATAATTGTAAAGAATTACCTACAAAATACAAGTATTCAGAATTGATTCAAAATACCAATTTTGCTGGGATATTTAAATTATTTGATTTGGGTTAAATTCAGACTTCAGCTGTACTAACATAATATAAAAATGAACTAACTTTACAGGGAAAATATTTTTATTATTTTTATTCATAATTAGTAATTAAAAAAAAAACTAAGAACCTCTACTGTCTTTAGGTACCTAATTGGGGATACTACAGTATTATTTTATTTTATTTTATTTATTTATTTTATTTTTTAATATTAATTTATTTTTGTTACAGATGTTTCTCCTTTTTCCCCCATTGACTTCCTCCTCCCCCTCCCTCCCTGCCCCATCCCCAGTTTTGTTGTCCATGTCCATTGGTTATGAGTACATGCATATAAGTTCTGTGGTTTATCGCTCCCCTCTCCCACCCCCTCTTCTGGCAATTGTCAGTCCGTACCCTACTTCCACATCTCTGGGACTACCCTGTTCTTCAGACTGTTACGTTCATTATATTCCAGAAATAAGTGAGATCATATGATATTTGTCTTTCTCTGCTTGGCTTGTTTCGCTTAGGATAATAGTTTCCAGGTCCTCCTATGTCATCTCAAAGGATAAGAGATATTTCTTACAGCTGCATAGTACTCCATTGTGTATATGTACCACAGCTTTTTTATCCATTCGTCTACTGATGGACACTTGGGCTGTTTCCAGATCTTAGCTATTGTAAAAAGCACTGCTAAGAACATGGGGGTACATATATTCTTTCTGATTGGTGTTTCAGGCTTCTTAGGGTATATTCCTAGAAGTGGGATCACTGGGTCAAATGGCAATTCAATTTTTAATTTTTTGAGGTAACACCATAGTGTTTTCCACAGTGGCTGCACCAGTCTGCATTCCTACCAGCAGTGTACTAGAGTCCCCTTTTCTCCACACCCTTGCCAACACTTGTTGTTTGATGCTTTGTTGTTGGCGGCTATTCTGACAGGTGTGAGGTGATACCTCATAGTAGTTTTTATTTGCATCTCTCTGATGATTAGTGACGTTGAGCATTTTTTCATATATTTCTTGGCCATTTGTTTGTCCTGTTTGGAGATGGATTGGAAGAATTAATATCATTAAAATGTCCATACTACACAAAGCAATCTATAGATTCAATGCAATCCCCATCAAAATACCAACGACATATTTCACACAACTAGAACAAATGCTTCAGAAGTTCATATGGAACCAAAAAAGACCCCGAATAGCTACAGCAATCTTGAAAAGTAAGGACAAAGTAGGCAGAATCACAATACCGGATATCAGGTTATACTACAAAGCTACTGTAATCAAAACAGCCTGGTACTGGCATAAGGACAGGCACATAGATCAATGGAATAGAACAGAGAACACAGAAATTGACCCAAAACATTATGCTCAATTAATATTCGACAAAGGTGGCAAGAGCATACAATGGAGTAAATACAGCCTCTTTAATAAATGGTGTTGGGAAAATTGGACAGCTACATGCAAAAAAATGAAACTAGACCATCAACTTACACCATACACAAGAATAAACTCAAAATGGATAAAACACTTAAATGTGACTCATGAATCCATAAAAATCCTAGAAGAAAATGTAGGCAACAAAATTTCAGACATCATACGCAGCAGAATTTTCACTGATATATCACCTAAGGCAACAGAAACAAAGGAAAAAATGAACACATGGGACTACATCAAACTAAAAAGCTTCTGCACAGCAAAAGAAACAACCATCAAAGAGAAAGGCAACCCACTGTATGGGAGAGCATAATTGCCAATGACACATCAGATAAGGGATTAATTTCCAAAATATATAGAGTGCTCATACATCTCAACAAAAGGAAGACAAAGAACCCAATTAAAAAATGGGCAGAGGAACTAAATAGACACCTCTACAGTATAATTTTAAATTCCCATTCCCTGATATCAGTGTCAAGATAGAGTCCTAAGCTTTTATGATTGCTTTTATACAGTTTAAAATAATTAAACTTATGGTCAAAGTTTTTGCACAAATAATAATGACCTGTAATAATTCTAGGTAGATAAATGATAGATGACTAGATAGATAGATAGATGGATAGACAGAAAGATGGATAATATTCATTCATATATATATATATATATATATATATATATATATATATATACATGTGAAAAAACATAGGTAAACTTGAGGTTTTACTATCTGTTTCAGTTGGCATACAATATTATATTCTTTTCAGATGTACAACATAGGGACTCAACATTTATATACCTTATGATCTGATCACTACGGTAAGTCTAGTACCCATCTGTCACTGTTCAAAGTTATTATGATATTATTGACTATATACTCAATGCCGTGCACTACAACCCTGTGGCTTATTTATTTTATAACTGGAAGTTTGCTCCTAAACCTGAGTTTTATTTCTACTGTTAGGTAATTTAAGAAGCAAGATGGTATAAGCAAGATCGATCAGTCTATCGATTGATCTATAACTAAGATGCCATTTATGCAGGGAGTAGTGCCTTTAATTTATTTTGTTACAGTCCTTTTTATCTTATTTCCAAAAGAATTAAATCACCCAATATATTTTCCAGCTCTAATGTTCTGTTAGTTGTTTATTACTATTTGCTAAAGGACTTTGGAAAAATTAGTTTTGTCAGCTGCCATTATAGTCTTAATTTGTGGGAGGTGACTTTTTCCCCATCAATAGTGAACTGCTTGACATAATGATAAAAAAACAACAACTGTAGAATCAGATCTGATTGAGTTCGAGTGCCAGCACCAATAACACTTCCTAGCTATGGGAATTTTGTCAGCCTGCTATGAAAAAAACCCTGCAGTTTCTTATACATAAATTTAACTTAGAAGTTTATTGTGAAGCATTAGAAAGAATGCATAAGAAGCATTTAGCCCAATGGATCACTCATGATAGACCCCCCAGTAAGTGGCAGCTACTCTTACAGTGTCAGAGCATAGTAAGTTTGTCAAACACGGTATCTCACACAGGTTTTTAATAGATAATTATCAAACAAATTGAGTACGCCTATTAATACTTGTATTAATAGTCAATACTACTTTAAAAGTCTTTCATTATATTTAATTATTTTATAAGAGATGGGACTGAACCTGCCGTATATTTAACTGCATGTGAATTATGTAATCCGAGATTTCTACTCCCAGCTGAAAGGTAACATTGGGAGGATTAAGGAGCGCTATTAAGTCCTTTGAGCTCTTTGGGGAAATGGTGCCACAGAAAAAATAAAAAGGTTATTTGCACATGCATCACTGAAGTACCGTGGGGACCCAGGGAATTGTATCACAGTTGGCCTTGTATCCTGGTAGGCTGACATTAGGAATTGACTGTTCTGGAAGAAAGCAGGCCTCCAGTGCAATTTGGATTAAAAGGGAAAAAAAACAAGGCCAAGAAAGATATTCTTGGTGTAATGAAGAGCTTTTTGCAAGCTTTACATCACATATCCTATGAGTAATGAACAGCTTTTTTTTTTTTTAATTCTCTGAATCTCACATCCAAACAACCAGATTCCAACAATTGCTACTTCCTTTTATCTAATGGTCAGATTTAATATTTCAGGTCATATTTATCTCAATGAATCAGTTTATTGAATGAAGAGTCCTGAGGACTTTATAAAGGTTATTGCAAGAGTACCAGCTAATCAAATGACCATTTAGATGAACATGTCATTGTAGAATACATCTTTTAAAATGTCATTTTGTACATTAACAATTTATGGGTAGTTGGCTTTTCATTTTATTATGTTGATATGATACTATAAATGACAGTTTTACTATGAGAACTCACTTTAAACCAGCCATTGCTAGATTATATTTATTACACTTAAAATTATTTATAAGACTGTTGGTAAAAATACACAACACATGTATCTTATATCTCCCTCACACTTCCTGCTTAAGGCGTTGATTTTCAAAGTTTGTATTGCCAAGCCTGTGGGAATTCTCTAAATGAAAGGGGAAATCTCTTCTCTCTACACAGGTTTAGCCTCACTATTGTTTAGTTAATTATACACAGATAAGGAAAGGAAAATAATCTCAAAACTAACTGAAGTACACAACAGTATGTAGTAAAATTGTATCCAATTGCTAATTTGGGGAGCAAGATTATATCAACTACACATTATAGAAAATTTATTTTTAAGATCACAAACCAAAACCTGGTTTGATCATGAAGCAACTTTGTAGATCATAAATGATTTCTTGGCAATGCTAAGAAGATGTGCTTTCATAAATATACCCTTTAAAACTTGTAATAGTTTGAAAAAAGGTTCTATCCATCAATATCTACACTGATGGTTCCTGTCTCATATAAAACTGCAAAAATATTATCACCACCAGAGAACAGCTTTATTTAAAAAATGCTTCTCTTCTGCGCTTGACATGTAAGGTTTTTCTTCCTTCTGCCTTAAACTCATGATTAGCGAGGATTGCCTGAGCCCCATATCTGGTTTTTCACCTCCCTCAGTTTTGATCTTACCTGGCAGAACTGAGGAATGTACCTGCCTACACCATTGTTACAGTCCCAGCCTCTGCCTTATCTTTATCCTTATCATCCTAAGCCAAGCTCCATCCTTCTTTTGATCCTAGAGCTTCCATGGAGGCCCGCTGCTGTTATAAGTTACCCAGTAGAGTCTACAACTGATTTTACTCTGAAATATGGCTACATTGTCTTTTATATCCAATATCCTAATATTAGCACCTATATTCATCTTTGTTTTATACATCCTGGTGTGAGTGGATATGATTGTAATGTTTTTTATTGCCATGTGATTTCCCCATGAAATATTTTAATTGCTTGTTCCGCCTATACTACTTCTTCCAATCAAACCTAAGAAAGAAAAAAATATGCTGCATTAGTGACTCTTATTGAGGAAAATTTTATAAACTTGTGTTCTCTTCTATGAAGGGCCAGGGAAAGGAGACAGCAACAAACAGTGACAGTAAAAAATCAATTAAAAAAAATGAGGGAAAAACAGAAATAAGAAGGGGAAAAGGAAAAGGAAGAAAATAGATATATATCAGGGATATCTTGGCATTAAGAATTGTTCTTAAGGAACATATGTACCTAGAATCCCAAGTTGAAACTAAAGACACCTTTCTATGAACCACTGACGAATCTTGCATCAACTATGATGACTCATGTATTATCATCAAAGGTACGTTTAATAGGTACAATGCTATTTTAAGCACCATGGAGCCAAATGGTTGTAGAGCATGAATTCATCTAGACTGGTTTCTATAATGATTTCAACAGATACTAAATGATATTGGATAAGAAACTTCAGTAAATCAGCCATTTAAAAGTATTAAAGGTTTTACTGTATACTGAGAAGAATATATAAAGCAGATACAGGCCCTACCTTTATAGATTTTACAATATGGAGAAAAAAATAAACCAGAGAAAAGGGCCCTATCAATAGAACATTATATATGTGCCAGCCCCATGCTGTACCTTACCCCATTCAATCATCAACAAACCTATGTCATACTATTTTTCTCCCTTTTTATATATATGGAAACCGAGGTTTATTAAATTATACACATCACAAATGAAAAAATAAGATCTGCGTCCCAAATTGTCAGATTATAAACCGTGTACTCTCCACCACAAAGCAACTCTTAAGCCTCAGTTTTCTCTTCTATAAAATGATTGTGATAATATTAGCAATCCTATATACTATTGTGAAAATTAAATGAGATAATCCATTAAAATGTTCTCACACAGTGCCTGGCACATGAAAATGTTTGATCAATGTTTTATATACCATGGTTGTTATTTTTATTTTTAAAATGTTAAACAGTGTAATTACAGACTTACCACAATCAGATTCTCTGATTAGGAACCACACATAAAATTGTACAGATAATCCCCAGGATTTCTTACCACCTACCCCCAAATTTCTATCTCAGGTTTGGCTTCTGGGAAACTCATACAAAACCCTTCAATTTGTCATTTGATGTCCCTTGTCACAGTTTCCTCTTTTGCAAAATTGAAATGATAATATGTATTCTTCCTCTCTCATAGTGCACTCAGAATACAATTTAAATAAGGCAGCATCCCTTCCCTTTGGAAAACTCCCTCAGGGGATTTCTGTCCGAGTGGTATGTTTCGTATAATACCTCACACCAACATCTTCACTTCAATCAGACTTGATTTATACTTAGCTTTAAATGGGGATATTAATATAGATTCATCTATTAATATTTATTCAACATATTTTATAGAGTACCTTTTGAGTGACTGACATAATGCTGGAATAGATGGGGAACAGATCTCAGCTTCAGTTTATAAATAACTTACCATCCACTGGTAAAGACTGACCAGGGACTGGAAAATTATAATGTTACATGAAAATGAGGTACAAATAAATTCTGATCCACCATTCTCTAGGACCAAATACAAAAGATCTGTAAGCAGATGGAGGAGTAAAAAAGACCATTTCCGGGTTAGAAACTGAGGAAAGTATAAGAGCTGGCCAGACAGAAATGTATGGAGAGGTGAAAAGCATCCAAACATTGGGACAGCAGGAACAAAAAGACCTGAGCCCCGAAGGCTCTGAAGAGTATTCAGATAACAAAGTTCAATATAGATGAGACAGATACTGAGCTCTGGGAAACTAAATAATTCATGGAGAAGCACTTTGAAAGTGAAACATGCTATATAAGTGTAAAGGCTTATTATCTCTAATAAATTCTCTCTGGTGGGTAAAAAAACAAACAAACAAACAAAAAACAGGATTAAAATTCTATGTAATTTCAAATACATTATTATTTTCCCTAGGCCATAGGCAAAGCATCCAGATAAGTTTGCTTTTTATTTCTCCTAAATGCCCCCTTTTATTTTGCACTGTGATATTTTGGTACCATTCTAGAAATTAAAAGATTGTATATAACTACTTTTCCCCACAGGAATTTTCTGAAGTTTAGTTACATTTTTATTCGGCCCAATTTATCTAGTCAAAAGAAGGGTTATGCATGATATACACATTTATTCAGGGCAAAGTTGTCACAGCTGCATAAGTAACAATCAGCAACTCCTACATGATAGAATATTTCACTGATACATAATTTACAAAAAGATCAGAGAGGAGAGTGGGGAAATTGACTAGCTCTTGAGAGGAAAGTCAGCATATCATAGATGTCCAGTCCCACAGTGGAGGAAGTGCTTTCTAATAACGAGGCGATGCCAGGTGAACACAGGGCAGAGTCTGAACACCAGTCCATTAACAGACTACATGAGTATCCTCCATGTGGCTTAAAAATAGAAGACCTTTCCCTTTGAGGTGCTGATTCCATTTCTGGGTTTAGATTTCTAGTGTAAGATCCAGGAATTTGGGATTTAAAAAATAAAATATTGGAAATATTGAAAACATTGACATCTACTGCAGCACTGTAAACCCTTCCAAGTGTAAAGTATACTTGAGCTTTGACAGCATACCCTTGAGCTTCCACTTCCCTCCTGACTGTTGGTGGAAACGAGCCAAAATTGTGGGAATAGACTTTCTAGATTCAAGTGCTGCTCCCACCTAAAGAATGCAGAATCTAAAAATATTTAAGAGTGACATATGGGCCAGTCATAAGGACATGTAATGAGAAGGTGTTTGTTTAGGGCCATGCTCTGTAGCTTTCTGGGTGAAGAACCTCCCATTGGTTTCTCTTGCTGAGGCTAAGGGCTTATGAATGATCACAACTGTAGACTATTTAGTCTGTTCATTGTTTGACATCTAATGTGATGCCTCAGTTTTACAAGTGGTTTATTAATAATGGGCTCAAGTAATTTTCTGAGATGTGCAGAGATTTTCATCCTTTAAGGAAGAATTTATTGGTTAAGATAATAAACACAGCTTAATACATCTTTGAAATGGTAGATTTTTTTAACTATGTGGGAAGAATGACATACATTAGAAAGTTAACAATGACAATTTTATGAAATATTCTCAAATGTTATTTCTCTTACCAAACAAAAAAACTAACATATAATGAAGATTTTCTAACAATTAAGAAGACACACTTTCATCGTTGAACTTAAAACAGCAAGAATGTTGGAATGCTAACACAGCTTGTTGAAGTGTATATATAAAGAAGCCAGTGACTGTTTATCATCTCAATGCATATGAGGTCATAAAATTGTAATGGAAACAGGATTTTAGTTTAATATGGTTCAGATAATATGCATGGCTATTTTCATTGTTCCAAGGTTGCGATTCTTTGAAAACACAAAGGATAATGTTTATAGCATCAAGGTCTGCAGAGTCTTTCAGTGTAATTGCCCTACTCCTGAAATGTGTAATTGGAAATGATACACAATTGCATCCGTAATAAGAACAGAGGTAGGTAAACCTTTGTTTGAGGATATATGTAACCTGACCAGGAGTTGGACTGTGCTTAATGTTTTCTACAATGTGGTTAGTGTCAGAGGCTTCAAAGTACTCTGTGTCCTTGTCTGAATCCCTGTTGATGTTGGGCATCCCTAAGAACTACTTCTCAGGTTAAGTGTGCATCTTGCAGCCCTGTGGAGTGTAATCAACTGCTATTATATTGGAGCTCTATTGGTGTTATTGTAAGATGAGGAGAAGGGGAAGTTTTCTATAATTTCATAATGAAATACCAGTCTTTCCGTGAGTGTTTCTCTGTGCTATGACGTTCTCATGGATTTTCCGGTAGTCCCCCCTCACACACACACACTACATCCATAGGTGAGATAGGAAGGCCAAAGGGTGCTTGAGTGAAAGGAGATCCCTTCCCCCAACTGACCTAAAACCTTAGTAAAGTCTTTCCCCTTAGAGAGCAAGCCCTTGTTTGTTATACAGAAAGTGGCAAGCTTTTTACAATGATTATGCTTTCCTTCACTCTGCCAAAGCAGTAAAATGAGAGGATCTTTTTCAGATCTGCAATGTCAAAACCTGGTGGAGTTCCCAGAAGCAAAACCTGTAAAAATTGGGGTCCCCTAAAACTGAAGCCTCTAGGAGTTTCTCAGTCTTATGCTAGTCCACACACAATCTTATCAATTCATCAAAATTGATAAATTTTGCTCAGTGAAAGATGGAAGCAGAGTGAATGGAAGCTGCACAGACCATTTCCCAAGACCAGCCTGAAATTACAATTAAAATAAAGAAAGATCATCTGGAATGATCAACTGAAGAGCAGCTGGAGGGAATCCTTATAACCAGGGATGTAAAGAGGACCCCAAATTGAGACTGGTAGGAGGTGTGGAGGCTCGAGAGGGCTGGCTGGGCTCCCACAGGCAGCAGCTGAGGGCTATCGTAGCTGTGAGAAGATCCCTCTAAGAAGGTGAGGTTTTAAACCCCAAGTCGGCTCCCCAGCACAGAGTATTGGAACAGGGAAAGGCCCACATAACACCTGTCTGAGAAAATCACCAGAGCGGAAGATCTGTCTGGCAGGGAGAGGCACTGGGAACACTGGCACTTCCCTGAAGGTCCAGGGCACTAAATGATAGCTACAGCAGCACACCTTGGGCTACAGCAGAGGGAGGACAGACTGGACTGGAGCTTTGTGAGGAGAGTTGGGGGTTTGTGGTGCTGGGGAGAGAGCTGGGAAGGAGGCCATCAGGAGCCCTATGCTGAGTCATTACCCCACGCTGCAGTAGCCATCTTTCCCAAAAAGCCCCTTCCCATCACAGTGGCTTTAGCCTCAGGGAGAAGCAACTGCCACACCATGGCTGGGAGAAGTGCAACCTGAGGCTCATTAACTGCCAGAAACTACCCGCCAGCCAGTAGGCAGAGACTCGTCTCTGAAGGCTTTGAATCTTGGGCCTGACTCTAGGCTATTGGGTGTCATGGCTCTAGGGACTGAGCTGTGAAGGCTGAGGCTTGGGTCCCAGTACTGATCCACTAACCCACACTGCAGTAGCCATCTTTCTCAAAAAGCCCCTTTCCATCAGAGTGGCTTTAGCCTGGGGCAGAAGCAACCGCCCCTCTCCTGGAAATTTAACCCCACCTGGCTAAGATAAGCACAGCCTGAGGCTTATTAACTGCCAGAAACTACCAGCCAGCCTGCAGGCAAAGACAGGTCTCTGTGTGCTCTGACCCTTAGGCCCAGCCATGGTCACTGGTCATTGGGTTTCAAGGCTCTGGGGTCAGAGCTGAGAAGGCAGCTGCCTAGGACCAAGAGCTGAATCATTAACCCACACTGCAGAAAACATTTTCTTCAGGCAGAGTTTTCCTCTCATAGCAGCCTTAGCCCAGGGGAAAGCAACTGTCCCTCCCGCTGGAAATCCTCTTACCCTGCCCACTTGGGGGATTTTTTATTCAGCTGAGGGCTTACAACCTGAGGCTCATTAAGTAACTGAGACTATCAGTCAGCATGCAGGCAAAGGCTCTGGAATAACTGACTCTTTGCCTGGCCTGCAAAACTACCCAGGAAAGTGAGACTAGACATTGGTGTTCAGCATGGTCCCTTTCATACTCATCCAAACCTGGCAGAGGGAGCCACAATCTGTGGAACACTAATACTCACAGGGAGATTTTGGCAGGCTCCAAACCCTGCTGAGACAGCCAAAATGTTGAAACAAAGAAACAAATCCCAAATGAAAGAACAAGAGAATTCTATAGAAGAAAGACTAAGTGAAATGGAGATAAGCAAGTTATCAGATGTAGAGTTCAGAGTCATAATGATTATGAGGAAGCTCAACAACATGAGTAAAGATATAGATACAATCAAATCAACCAATTGGAAATATCATGTCAGAAATAAAGAACACATTGGAAGGAATAACCAGGAAATTAGAGGTGGCTGAGGATCGGATCAGCAAATTAGAATACAGGGTTGAAAAATATCACTCAATCAGAAAACTAAAAAGGAAAAAGAAAATTAAAAAGCAGGAGGACAGTTTAAGAGATCTGTGGGACAACATGAAACAATGTCTGTATCATAGCAGTTCCAGAAGAAGAAGAAAGTGAGCAAGGGCTAGAGAATCTATTTGAAGAAATAAGTGAAAGAAAACTTCCCTAACTTGGTGAAGGAAAAAGGCATACAAGTTCAGGAAGCACAGATTGCCCCAAGCAAAAAGAACCCAAAGAGGCCCATACCAAGACACATCATAATTAAAATGCCAAAAATTAAAGACAAAGAGAATATCTTAAGGGCAACAAAAGGAAAGAAACAGGTTACCCACAAAGGAGCCCACATAAGGCTATCAGCTGATTTCTCAACAGAAACACTACAGGCCAGAAGGAAATGGCATGAAGTATTCAATATAATGAAAAACAAGGATCTGAATCCAAGACTACTCTATCCAGCAAGGCTATTGTTCAAAATAGATGGTGAAATGAAGAGTTTCGCAGACAAAAAAAAAAAAAAAAAGGCTAAGGGAATATATTAGCACCAAACCATCACTGCAAGAAATTTTAAAAGGACGGCAGTAGCCCTGGCCACTTTGGCTCAGCGGTTAGAGCGTTGGCCTGTGGTCCAGAGAGACCCGGGTTTGGTTCCCGCTAAGGGCATGTACCTAGGTTGCGATTTGTCCCTGGCCCTGGTTGGTCGTGCGGGAGGCAGCCATTCGATGTGTCCCTTTCATGTCAATGTTTCTCTCTCTCTTCTCTCTCTCTCTCTCTCTCTCTCTCTCTCTCTCTCTCTCTCTCTCCCTCCCTCCCACTCTATCTGAACAAAAAATGGAAAAAATGTCCTTGGGTGAGAATAAAAAAAAAACAAAAAATGGTAGTAATAAGCAGAAGAAATAGAGAGAGAAACATGGGCATAATAAATAAAAAATGGCAATAAATAAGTACATATCAATAACAACCTTAAGTATAAATGGATTAAATGATCTGATCAAAAGACACAGAGTAGCTGAATGGATAAGAAAGCATGACTTATAAATATGTTGTCTGCAAAAGAGCCACCTCACAACAAAAGAATCACACAGGTTGAGAGTGAAGAGATGGAAAAAATTTTCCAAGCAAATGAAAATGAAAAAAAAAGCTGGGGTAACAATACTCATATCTGATGAAGTAGACTTCAAAATGAAGGCTATAACAAGACACAAAGAAGGCCACTACAAAATATTAAAAGGATCGATCCAACAGGAGGATATAACCTTAGTAAATATATATGCACCCAATATAGGAGCACCAAAATATATTTAAAAACTTCTCGAGGAATTCAAAAGAGAATTAGACAGCAATACAATCATAGCAGGAGATTTCAACACCCCACTGACATCACTGGATAGATCCTCTAGACAAAAAATTAACAAAGAAACAGAGATCCTAAACAACACACTAGATCAGATGGATTTAATATATTATTTACAGAGAATTATACCCCAAAACTGCAGAATATATTCTTCTCAAGTGCACACAAAACATTCTCAAAGATAGACCACATGTTAGGACACAAACTAAGTCTCTACAAGTTTAAGAAGATTGAAATCATATCAAGCATCTTCTCAGATCACAATGGCATGACAATAAAAACACTCAAAAACATTTAAACTCATGGAGGTCAAATAACATGTTATTAAACAATGAATGGGTTACTAAGGAGATCAAGGAAGAAATAAAAACCTTCCTGGAAATCAATGAAAATTAACACACAACAACACAAAATCTATGGGACTCAACAAAAGCAGTCCTAAGAGGGAAGTTCATAGCATTATAGGCCTATCTCAAGAAACAAGAAAATTTTCTAACAGACTCTCTAACACTACAACTTAAAGAACTAAAAAGTAAAGAAAAAGAAAAACCAAGAACAAGGTGAAGGAAAGAAATAATAAAGGTCAGAGTGGAAATAAATTACATAGAGACTAAAAAACAATTAAAAAGATCAATGCAACCAAGAGCTGGTTCATTGAAAAGATAAACAAGATTGATCAACCTCTAGCCAGACTCACCAAGAAACAAAGAGGACCCAAATAAACCAAATCAGAAACGAAAGAGAAGAAGTAACAACTGACACCACAGAAATACAAAGGGTTGTTAGAAAATACTATGAACAATTATATGCCAACAAATTGGAAAACCTAGGCAAAATGGACAAATTCCTAGAATCACCCAGTCTCTCAAATTTGAACCGGGAAGAATCAGAAAACTTAAACAGACCAATAACAACTAAGGAAATTGAAGATGCAATCAATAAACTCCCAGCAAACAAAAGCCTGAATCCAGATGGCTTCACAGGGGAGTTTTACTGAACATTTCAAAGAAGAACTAACACCCATTCTATACTATTCCAAAAATCTCAAGAAGAAAGAAGACTTCCAAGCCTTTTTTATGAGGCCAGCATAATCCTAATTCAAAACCTGATAAAGACACTACAAAGAAAGAAAACAGGCCAATATCCCTGATGAAGGGATAGATGCCAAAATCCTTAACAAAATTTTAGCAAATTGAATCCAGCAATATATTAAAAAATGTATTCACCATGGCCAAGTGGGATTCATCACAGGGATGCAAGGCTGGTACAATATTCACAAATCAATAAATGTAATACACCACATAAACAAATCATATGATCATATCAGTAGATGCTGAAAAAGCATTTGACAAAATCCAGCACCCATTTCTGATAAAAACACTCAGCAATGTGGGAATAGAGGGGTCATACCTCAAAATAACAAAGGCCATATGTGAAACACCTACAGCCAACATCACACTCAATGGACAAAAAACTAAAAGCATTTCCCTTAAGAACAGGAACAAGACAGGGCTGCCCACTTTCACCACTCTTATTAACAATGTATGGGAAGTCTTACCACAGCAATTAGACAAGTAGAAAAAAATAAAAGGGATCAAAATTGGAAAGCAGGAATTAAAACTGTCATTATTCGCAGATGACACAATATTGTACATAGAAAACCCTAACAACTCCATCAAAAATCTATTAGATTTAATAACTGAATGTGGCAAAGTAGCAGGATACAAAATTAACATCCAGAAATTGATGGCATTCTTATTGACCAATAATTAACACTCAGAAAGGAAAACTAAAAAACAGTCCCATTTGCCATTTCAATAAAAAATAATTATAATAAGATACCTAGGAATAAACTTAACCAAGGAGGTAAAAGACCTATTCTCAGAAAGCTATAGGACATTGAAAAAAGAAATAGAGAAAGATATAAAAAAGTAGAAACATATACCATGTTCATGGGTTGAAAAAATCAACATCATTAAAATGTCCATACTACCCAAAGCAATCTACAGATTCAATGCAATCCCTATTAAAGTATCAATGGTATCTTTCACAGATCTAGAACAAATACTCCAAAAATTTATATGGAACCAAAAAAGACCCCAAATAGCCACAGCAATCCTGAAAAAGAAGAACAAAGTGGGATCACAATACCAGATACAAAGTTAAACTACAAAGCCATTATAATCAAAACAGCCTGGTACTGGCACAAGAATAGGCATACAGATCAATGGAACAGAACAAGAACCCAGAAATCAATCCAAGACAGTATGTGCAATTAATATTGGACAAAGGAGGCAAGAGCATAAAATGGAAAAAAGACAGTCTCGTCAATAAATGGTGTTGGGAAAATTGGACAGCTACATGCAAAAAGATGAAACCAGAACACCAACTTAAGCCATACACAAGAATAAAGTCAAAATGGATAAAACACTTAAATGTAACTCATGAAACCATAAAAATCTTAGAAGAAAATGTAGGCAGAAAAATCTCAGACATCACACAGCAGAATTTTCACTGATACATCGCCTAGGGCAAGAGAAACATAGGAAAACATTAATAAATGGGACTACATCAAACTATAAAGCTTCTGCATGGCAAAAGAAACCAGCATCAAAATGAAAAGGGAACCCACTGTGTGGGAGAGCATAATTGCCAACAATACATCAGATAAGGGGTTAATTCCCAAAATATATAGAGTACTCATACAACTCAACAAAAGGAAGACAAAGAACCCAATTAAAAAATGGACAGAGGACCTGAATAGACACTTCTCCAAATAGGACATACAAATGGTCAGGAGACATATGAAAAAATGCTCAGCATCACAAATCATCAGAAAAATGCAAATTAAAATGACTATGAGATATCACCTCACACCTGCCAGAATGGCTGCCCTTAACAAATTCTCAAACAACAGGTTCTGGTGAGGGTGTGCAGAAAAGGGGACTCCAGTACACTGCTGGTGGGAATGCAGACTGGTGCAGACACTATGGAAAACAATATGGTGTTTCCTCAAAAAATTAAAATTGAAATTGTCATTTGACCCCATGATTCCACTTCTAGGACTATATCCTAAGAAGCCTGAACCACCAATCAGAAAAAAATATATGCGCCCTTATGTTCATAGCAGCGCTATTTGCAATAGCTAAGATATGGAAATAACCCAAGTGTCCATCAGTAGATGAGTGGATAAAAAAGCTGTGGTACTTTTACACAATGGAAACCATACCTGTAGACACCTGTATTCTAGCCTCCAGATCTGTGAGAAAATTAATTTATGTTGTTTAAGCCAGCCAGCCTATAGTATTTTGTTAAAGCGGAGTTAGCAAACTAATAATACTGGTTACTTCCTACTGTTAGGTTCAGTGGGGTCCCCTCCAAAATTAATATTCACCCAAAACCTCAGAATGTGACTTTATTTGGAAATAGAGTCTTTCCAGATATAATTAGGTAAGGATTTCAAAATAAAATCATCCTTAATTTAGATGTGGTCCTAAATTCAAGACTGGTATCTTTATAGGAGGAGAGGACAGGAACACACACAAAATAGAAGGTTGTGTGAAGGTGGAGGCAGGAAATGGAGTGATGGAAAGACTTGTCAGAGCCTCCAGAAGGAACCAATCCTGCTAACATCAAATTTCAAACTTCTACATTCTACAATTGTGAGAGAATAAATGTATCTTGTTTTAAGCTACCAGTGTGTGATAATTTCTTATAGCAGTCCTAGGAAACTAATATACTTGTATTACTAAATTTTAAAATCTCTTTATGTGTAATTCCACTCATATTTCATTGTCCAAAATCACAGAGCAAAGGTTGATTTCAATGGGCATAGATACACACTTCTATCTGGGAGGAACACTGAATGTTGGCAATAAAAAATGTAGTCTACCACACTCAGTTTTGTATTTTTATATGTATAAGTTATAAACATTTAATTATAAACAATTGTATTTCTGCAGTAATATATTATGGATACCTGAGTAATACAGAAAGATTTAATGGGTAAGACTGGATAATAAATTAATTTAATGGTATTTATTAATGCTACAAAATTCATGTAGGTCTCACTGTATAATTAAATATGCTATATTTTGTTACAGTTTATTAAAATTTTGATTTGTGATATTTCATTATAAGGTCCAATACCCAAGTTTTATTTCTGTATATGGTTTAAATGGTGATCAGAACTACATCATTTGCCTACACTAGTCATATATTCCATTATGCATAAGTTTCTTTCAAATATGTTGATTTTTATGTTTACCATTGTTACTAAAGCCAACTGAAATTCTTCAACTGGAAGATTTTTAAATAGAATAGTTTTCCTGCCTTTCTCCCCTGGAACATACCTGTTAGTTTCTACTTTTGAACTTCTACATAATTTTAAGTATTAA
This sequence comes from Tadarida brasiliensis, assembly GCA_030848825.1. Lineage (NCBI taxonomy): Eukaryota > Metazoa > Chordata > Mammalia > Chiroptera > Molossidae > Tadarida > Tadarida brasiliensis. The sequence goes on along the minus strand of CM061257.1, from coordinate 39,937,328 downwards.
ATTACCTAACAGTGAAGACATATTCAAACATACATTTTAAAAAAATGGTTTCTAGGTAACATGAATTCCTTTATAAAAGATTGCTTTCTAATCCTAGCAGGTGTGGCTCAGTTGGTTGGAGCATTTTCCTGTGCACCAAAGGGTTGTGGGTTTGATTCCAGGTCAGGGCACATACCCAGGTTGTGGTTTTGATCCCCAGTCAGGATGAGTATGGAAGGCAACTGATCAATGTTTTTCTCTGTCTGTATTCCTCTCCCTTCCTCTCTCTAAAATCAATAATATCATATCCTTGGGTGAGGATTTTTTAAAAAAGATTGCTTTCTCTTACTATTTATAAAAAATGTCACCCTTGCCTTGAAAAAGATGATTAAATATTCCTTTTCTCTTTCAAGATCTCTGTTGTAGTGTCACTTGTCACCACATACAATGTCAGCAAATGTGGAATCATCATGTTTGGTAAACTCATCTAAAGTACTATATGAAGAGTTAGTCAGCATCCTTACATGGGATGAAAACTTTCCTGGTGAATTCTCATCTTGTTATAAAACATTATAAAGCATAGTAACAATTATTTTTCCTTTTTAAGTAACCATGTTGATAGTATCCTAAAAACTTCTGATTTCAAATTATGGGTCACATTTGATTACTTATAAGTTATGAAAGAAATACATTTCATATATTTTTAATTTAAATATTTTATTTCATAAGCAAAGCAGTGAAATCACTATATTCTAGATAAAATTTTTATCAAATCTGATTAGATTATTTTTCTTTTAACCTCCTAACATTTCCTGTAGAGAACTTTTAGTAAGGTTTATTATCATCATTATGCTTTTCTTTTTATGTACAGTACTTTTGCTTACATGAAACAGTTCTTTACAAGAATTATGTTAAGTGGTCTTGCATTCTGTGAGGGTTGGGCTCATTAAAGAGGTGATATGATACATAAATCTGTGTAATCTGGCATATATTGCACTAAACTACAAGTGAATGAAAAATGTAATGATCACTGTCCCGCACTACAGGCTTCCCATAGAATATGAGATGGCTTGTTTGTGAATGGTGACCATCTCTCATACAGAATGAGACAAAAGTTTGTTGTTTTCAGACTTAAACAAATTATCAAAAAATGTTTGATATGCTTTCTCACACCATTATCCACTTGCACACCTTGACAATGTTTTATCACCCAATTTTGAACACTATGCCCCTCGGGGAAATTTCAAATCGCCCCTCTTCCCGGATCTTCTACCACAAGATCAGCTTCTGTCCTGCTCCTCATTCCTCAGTCTGGTTAATGTTAAATATAAATAAATAAATAAATAAATAAATAATCCAAGACACAGAAGAAACAAAGAAAAGTCTGTTTTCAGTGTGTATTTTAGAGCATCCTTTGTATATGTTTTTATATTCAAAACTCTCTCCTAAGAAATTTTCTTTAAATTTTTAAATTTTTACAATGGCTTGTTTTAACAGCTTCAAGATGTAGTTCGCATACCATAAAATTATTCTATTTAGTGCCTATAGTTCAATGGCTTTTAGTACATTCACAGAGTTGTACAACCATTACCATCATGTAATTTAAAAACATTTTACCACCCTCCCCAAAATACCCTTTAGACATTAATAGTCACTTTCCATCTCCCTATCTCCCCACCTTCAAGTCTAGATAACCACTAATCTACTTACTGGGTCTACAGATTTTCCTATTCTGGACATTTCATATAAATAGTATCATATAATAGATGGCTTTTTGCAATTAATATGTTTCACTTAGCATACTATTTCAAGGTTCATTCATGCCATAGGAGGTATCAATATTCTGTTCCTTTTTATTGCTGAATATATTCTATTGTATGAATAGACCACATTTTTAAAACTTGTTCTTCAGTTGGTGGTCAGTTGTTTCTAATTTTTGGCTTTTATGAATAATGTTACATGAGCTCTGGCTGGTGTGTCTTAGTGATTAGAACACTGAAGGGTCATGGGTTCAATTCCTGGTCAAGGGCATGTACCTGGGTTGTAGATTTGTCCCTGTCTCTAGGGTATGTATGAGTGGCAACCAATTGATGTATTTCTCTCACATCGATTCTCTCTCTCTCTCTCTCTCTCTCTCTCTCTCTCTCTCTCTCTCCCCCCCCTCCCCTCTCCCTCACTCCTTCCCTTCCACTCTCTAAAATCAATGGAAAAAAATATCCTCAGGTGAGGATTAACAACAACAACAAAAAAATAATGCTACATGAACATTTGTGTACAAATGCCTGTGTAGGCATACATTTTATTTCTGATAAGTATATAGTTAGGAATGGAATTGCTGTCTTATACTATATTTATATTACTCTATATTTACAGTTTAAAGAACTTCCAGGCTGTTTTCCAAGGAGCTTTGCCATACTCACATACAAACATTTTTCCACATCCTCATCAATGTTTATTTTCTGTCTTTTATTATGGCCATCCTGGTGTGTGTGAAATGATATCTCATTGTAGAAATGATTTACATTTCACTAATGGCTAATGATTTAGAGCATTTTTTTTCATGGCTTATTGGATATCTGAATATTTTCTGTGAATAAATACCTATTCATATTCTTTTCCCATTTTTAATTGGGTTATTTGTGTTTTTATTTTTTTTAGTTGTGTTTGCTTTTATTCTGAATAAAATCCCCTTATCATATAAATGATTTATAAGTATTTCCTTTTTCTATAGGTTTCCTTTTCATTTTCTTGATGGTGTATCTTAAAGCACAAAGGTTTTAATTTTGATGAAATTCAATATGTTAATTTTTAATTTTATTTCGTCACTTGTGCATTTAATGTCATAGCTAAGAAACCATTAGACTAACACATGGTCATGAAAATTTACTACTTTTTTTTTTTTTTCTAAGAGTGTTATAGTCATAGCTCTTATATTTTGGTCCATGACCAATTTTCAGTTATTTTTTGGTATGGTAAAAAAGGAGTCAAATCACTCTTTTGATTTCCAGTGGCCCCTGCATCTTTTGTTGAAATAAATTCCTTTGCCCCATTAAATTATCTTGACATTCTTTCAGAAATCAATTGACACTAAACATAAGGGTTCATTTTCAGATTCTCAATTTTATATCATTTATCTATGTGTCTAACCATATGCTAGTACCACTCTCATATGAATACTATAGCTTTGCACTAAGTTTTTTTTTTGTTTTTAAATATGTTTTAATTGATTTTTTTACAGAGAGAGAGAGAAACATTGATGTGAGAGAGAAACATCAATATGCTGGGAATTTTCACACAGCTATACTAAAGCTTTCATGTACATGTATTGATCTCTTTTCCAATTAAAAAAAATTTTAATTGATTTTTAGAAAGAGAAGAAGGGAGAGGGAGAGAGAGATAGAAACATCGATGAGAGAGAACATCGATCGGCTGCCTCCTGCACGCCCCCTACTGGGGATCAAGCCCGCAACCCAGGATGTGCCCTGACTGGGAATTGAACCAGGACCTCTCAGTCTATGGGACAAGGCTCAATCCACTGAGCCACACCAGCCGGGTGACAGTAAGTTTTGAAGTCAAAAAGTGTGAGTTCTCCAACTTTGTTCATCCCTTTCATGATTATTTTAGCTATTCTGTGTCCTTTGCATTTCCTTAAAATGTTAGAATCAACTGGTGAATTTCTGCAAAAAAGAAATCTAGAAATTTAATAGGAATTGTTTTCAATCTGTAGATTAATTTGGGAGCACTGTTATTTTAATATTGCTAAGTCTTCTGAACCATGAACAGGAATTTCTTTCATTTTTTTTCATAAATATTTTGTAGCTTTCAAACTACAAGTCATGTATGTCTTTTGCTAAATTTATTCCCAATCATTTTTTAGTTTTAATCTTGATAGTATTTTGACAGATTCAGATATTGAGCATTTATATATAATTGATATTTGGGACTTGCAAACATACATGCATAGTACACTTTCACTAGGTTTCTAATTCATACTTTTCTACATTTCTCAGCAAGCTACATGGATAATTTGAATGAAGAATGATTTGGATAAAATACAAATTCAAATGAACTCTATTTTGGGAGAGTTGAAGATAGGAGTCTAAACATAGCAGCAGTTGATTCTTAGCTTTAAGCAATTTAATGATGGAAATTAGTGATTCTTAATTTTTTAATTATTCAATTAATGGAATTATTCAATTAGTGGAATGTCAATATAGCTGTTACTGTTTGCACTACCATTTTGTATGGCAAAAGATGATGGTTGATTTGAACAAAATATTCAGAAGAAAAATGAGTCAAATGGGAATGCATTTTGTGTCCTTTCCTGTGGCAGGCAGGATAAATGCCTCCCCTAAATCATATTAATTTCCTAATCCCTGGAACAAGTGCACACTGTGTTCTATGGAAAAGGGTGACTATTACCTTTTATGGAGAAAGTATGTTTAAGAATCTCAGGAAGAGGAGATTATCCTGCTGGGTCTTAAATCCAACGGCGTGTCCTTATGAGAGACAAGAGAGGACACGACAGGAAGAGGAGAAGGTGATGTGACTACAGGGGCAGAGACTGGACCACTGTGGCCACAGACGAAGAAAAACGAATGCCCACAGCCCCAGAATCTGGCCAAAGGAGGGAGAAATTCTCCCCTAGAGCCTCAGAGCAAGTGTGGCCTTATCGACACACTGATTTCAGAATTCTGGCCTCCAAAACGATGTGAAAATAAATTTCTGTTGCTTGAAGACAACACAGTTGTCATCATTTGTCACAGCGATTCTAGAAAATGAATATATTTCCTCTCAGAAATATTTGCTCTCTGTTAACATAAGAAACATCCAAACCTATACAGAATTTGTATATGAGTTTATTTTAGCCAAACTAATGATAATTGCTACAAAGCATGATCTAAAATGCTCTGAAGAACGACAGTTTTGCAGTTTCTTTTCTACATTGGGAATTACAGAGAAGACTACGAAAGATTACATGAAGGTGGGAGATACTAAGGCGGAATTGAATTACAGGATAGTTAATAAGATATATGCTCTCATGAGGGTGGTTATGCTTCTGAAAAAGAGACTTCAAAGGTGTGTTGACATAGACACACAAAAACAAGGGACAGGGCTGGATTAAGGCAAAGATTAACCTTTTAGTAAAAAAGTTATGTACCTGGGTCCTGACTACCCACCATGACCTGCCCAGTTAGGAATTTATGATCAGATCATCCTGGGAGGTTACTTTTGGTTATATCTATTACAGCAACCATTTTTTATCCACAATATCCTAACATTCTGGTTTTAAATTTATTTTAAGTTAAAAAATATATTTATTTGGTCTTTATAAAAATATTAAATTAGTTATTTAAACTTTACCAAAGAAACTTAGTATTTTAAATTGAATCACAAGTATTAATATAAATTTGTTTTCTCAAAGATAGGCTTCTGCATTTTGTTAAAATATGGTTAACTTAAAAATTGGAAAAGAGCCCGGCCAGTGTGTCTCAGTGGTTGAGCAGTGACCCATGCACCAAGAGGTCACTGGTTCGATTCCCTGTCAAAGCACATGCCCAGGTTGTGGGTCAAACCCCCAGTGAAGGACATGCAGGTGGCAGCCAATCTATGTTCTCTCTCATCTATGTTTCTATCTTTCTCTCCCTCTCCCTTCCTCTCTCTCTAAACATCAATTTTTTTTTTAATTTGAAAAAGAGATCAATACATGTACATGCAAGCTTTAGTATAGCTGTGTGAAAATTCCCAGCATTAAAAAATAATAATATTAACAAAAATTGTGAAACACTATTAATCCATTCTGCTGGCCACTCTGTGTATTGGCAAAATAATGAAGATAATATTTAGTCTAGAACCAGAATATTAATATCCATAAACATTTAGTTATCTATCTATACTACAAATAATTGCTACTTTGTTGGTTACTCCATGTTCAAGTTTCAGATTATCATAATATTGATGGCTTCCATAAAAAATAAGATTTGAGCCCTGGCTGGTTTGGCTCAGCAGGTGGAGCATCGGCCCGTGGACCAGAGAGACCCAGGTTCGGTTCCCGCTAAGGGCACGAACCTCTGTTGCAATTTGGCCCTGGCCCCGGTTGGAGTCTTGTGGGTGGCAACTAGTCGATGTATTTCTCTCGCATTGATGTTTCTCCCTCTCTCTCTTCCTCCCTCTCTCCCTCCCGCTCTATCTGAAGATAAATGCAAAAATGTCCTTGTGTGAGGATAAATAAATAAATAAGATTTGAGGATATGATTTTATGGAGCCCTTAGAATTTGATGATATTTCTACATTGGTATAAATGTATTTCTTCAATAAATAAAATTCTGGATATAAATTTTTTAAATTATCTTTAAATTTTTAAAAATTATCTTTAAAAAGTAAAATAAAAAAGAAAAGTGCATTAATTTTAGGACTTTATATTGATTAAATGACTGATAATATAAATTTAAATTTTCCTTAACATTTTTCTTTAATTTAGAGAATAAAAGCAAATGAATAAAGGTTTGTTTTGATTTTATCCATTTAAAACATCATATAGACATATTCTATGCCTCATTAAAAGACAAAATTGAGATTAAATGGAAAGTATGGTAATTTTAAAAAGTATCTTTCTAGTTATATTTGATTCCTCTCTTCTATAGAAAATAATCTACTATAAACATTCAATGTTCCAAGACATATTTCTGTACTAAAGTGTTTTAATTATTAAATGCATATGTCCCCTTTTTGAAGCTTAGTGTAGTATAATATGAAACTGAGGAAAGATATGTGGAGAAATGAACACACTTTGATCTTGCCATCAGAAATGCAATCTGCTCTTTACTGTCTTCAGAGTTTTGAACCCTGGCACAATCATATAACCCACACAATATAGTGCCACTATAGAATTATGAGCAATCACTTCAGGTGGACCACATACAACACTCTGACCCTTTTTCAACAGCCTTTCCCATTTCCCCCTAGGTAATGTTTACAAATCTTCACTGTTTTCTTCAGGTCCTCCACCCATCTCCTTCCTCTCTACTCACTGGAACTTCCTTCTTTTCTACCCATGAGTCTTTGCACCTCTGTATTCATCATTTTCTTCTCATGTCCAGTATATGAGAGACTCTGTTAAGATTACCCCTTCAAGTTATAATGCTAATGAAGATTATAATAAGATTATATTATATTCTTTATACATGACATGCTCTCTCTGATCTCTTTTTATCCCCAATTTGCTTTTCCTGGAGTTTAGAGTACCTCCAAATTTCCACCAACAGACTTCTGCTCATTGTATTGGTTATTTTTACAATCTTGTCCATTCTTAAATTTGAAATACTACCTACATATTCATAATCCCTAACCTGAACCTCCAAGACTGACCTCTCTCATGCTTTGCAGGTTCATATATACAATTACTTGCTGCATGTCTTCATTTAAGTGTCCCAAAAACTCAGCATGTCAAAAAAATTCAACTCATCATAGTTGCCTTAAAACTCATCCTTTTTTTCTCTTCTGTGTCAGGTAAATTCAACCTGGCAACTTAAATTTAAAGAAATACTGGTGACCTATGTTTCTCCTTATCTATAAATCTTCATTAAGACTTTAAACAAGTCTTGTTTCATCTGAATAACATACTGTTAAAATTGCTTCCTTATATTCTTTCTGCATCATAGATTTTTGTGGGTATTAATTAAGATAATTAATGAAAAGTGCTTTAAAATAGACCTGTTTAATGATACATCAAGAAATGTTACCTGCTATCATTATAATTTTTAGCATAATTATTAATTTTTAATACAACGAATGAAGTTATTCAAAACCAAAGTGGGCAAACTTGAACTAGGCAGAGCAAGATTGTAATGAAATGTAGAGTAGAGAAATAGAGAGTTAAATATCATTGTATTATGTTTATCACAGAGAAGATGGAGATGAGGCTGGAAAGACAGCTTGAGGCCAAGTTTTAAAGTGTCCAAAAATCCATTGTAATAATTGAGAATAGCTAAGATAAAAACAAAAATCCCAATAAATAGGGTCAGCACTTGAAATGACATAGTAAAGACCTCAAAAATGTGTTCCTCCACAAAAGCAATGAGGACACTGGCAAAAATGATCAAAATCAATATTTTTCAAACTCTGGAAGTCAACCAAAGGTTTAGAACAATCTGAAAAATGCTTGTTCAGGATAATTGACTAAATCTTGCTAATAACAGTGACTTTTAGAGTTTTCATGTGCCCTATTTTCCATCATCCTCTCCCGTTTCATGGTAGCTTTGAAATCAATCCATAGACAGTGTCCACAAGGAGCCCAGATTTTGAACTAACTAGATAAAAACTTTAAACCGTTATTATATATATATTTAAAGAACAAATACACTACCTCTAAAAAATTAACAGAAAGTATGAGAACAATGTCTCACAAATAATGAATGTCAATAGAGAGATAAATTTTATTTTTAAAAAGAAACAAACTTCTACAGTTGGAAAATATAAAAACTGAGATAATTTTAACTGCCAAAAAAAGAATTGGCAAACTTGGCGATAGGTCAATTGAGATTATCCACTCTGAAGAACAGAAAGGCAAAAGAATGAAGAAGCTTTGTTGAGGAAGTAGAAAAATTGAAACCTTCAAAATTGTTGATTGGATTGTAAAATGATGAAGCTAAATAAGAAAAGTTTGGCAGTTCCTCAAAATGTTAAGCATAACATTTTTTTATGACCTAATCATTTCATTCTTGGGCAAAAACCCAAGAGAAAATAGAGCATATGCCCACACAAAAACTTTTACATGAATGTTCATAGCAGCATTAATTATAATAATCCCAAAGAAGATACAATCCAAATGTTCACGAACTGATATGTGGTATAACTATAAAATGGAATATTATTTGACAATCAAAGTAAAGTTCTCTGACAGTAAAAAGATGGCAGTGGGCAGGACCAGAGGGAGGGTGAGCATGTGAGAGAGTGAACGAGTGTGAGTGGACATGAATGTGGATGAGCAAACTCAAGCAGTGTAGAAACTGCGGGGCAGAAGATTCTTGTGCTGTAGATGGGGAGCAACCGGCTACCACAGTAAGTGGCTTGTTCAGGCGCTTCTTCCTGCATGGCCAGGAGGCCTCACCATTTTGGAAGATTGCTGGTCTTTTCTGGGATGAGGCAGCGGGAGCGGCTAGGGCCCAGCAACCTGAACCAACCAGTGCATCTCGCACCATCGGACCAGTGGACCCTGCTATATCTACACAGACCAGTGCACAGTAGTGGCACTATCAAGGTGCCTGCTGCGGAAGCTGCAAGTGCTGGGAGCCTGGCATTATCCCCCACAGCTGCAGGCTGATCAGAGCTGAGACACACCCCCAGAAACAGAGGCTTGGGAGAAGACATCCATCCCCAGCCAGCAGCAGCACAGATCAGCATCTGAGACCCATCCCCAATAGCATCAGCAGAGGCTGAGCAGGAGCTGAGCCCCATAAGGCAGCAGCACTTCCCAGCCAACAGCGGCAGGACTGGGAGCTCCAGTGGGGCCCATGCGATCCAGCAGCAGTACCAACCAGTACAGACTAATACCAGCCGCCAGTAGTTAATCCTCCAGGACCCACAGCAGGCAAGAGGCACCACGCACCAGTCTGGGAGGCACAACAGCCTTATTTGATACACAATGACCAGCCTACACATCCTAACATCACTTACTGGGTCTAGAACTACCAGATGGCTAAAATTGGGAGACAGAGAAACAACTCCCAAATGAAAGAAAAGGAGGAATCACCAGAAAATGAACTACATGAAATGGAAGAAAGCAATTTGTCAGATAAAGAATTCATAAAAATGATTTTAAGGGTACTCAAACAATTCAGTGAGAATTACAAGCAACTTAGTGAGAATTACAGAGAGCTCAGCAGGAACTAAATCAGCTTAAAAAAAGAGGTAGAAGCTATGAATAAAAATCAAGAGGAAATAAAGAATGATATAGCTGACATGAAAAATACCTCAGAAGGATTCAATAGAAGATTAGAAAAAGCTGAAGACCAAATCAGTGAGTTAGAAAACAAGGTAGAAAAAAATGCCCAAATAGAGCAGCAAATGGGGGGAAAAAATTAAAAAACAGGAGGAGAGTTTAAGGGAGCTTTGGGACAATACAAAGTGTAACAACATTTGCATCATAGGGGTACCAGAAGGAGAAGAATAAGAGAAAGGAATAATGACAGAAAAATTCCCTAATTTGGTGAAGGAAAAAGTCACACAAGTCCAGGAAACACAGAGAGTCCCAAGCAAAATGAACCCAAAAAAAGACCCACAGCTACACAAATCATAATTAAAATGGCAAACATTAAAGAAAAAAAAATCTTAAAGGAAACAAGAGAGAGAAAGAAAGTTACCTAAAAGGGAGCTCCCATTGGACTGTCAGCTGATTTCTCAATAGAAAGGCTGCAGGCCAGAAGGGAGTGGCATGAAGTGTGCAAAGTAATGAAAGGGGAAGGTCTGAATTCAAGACTACTCATTCAAAATTGAAGGTGAAATAAACAGCTTCACAGACCAAAAAAAGCTAAAGGAATTTACCACCACCAAACCAGCACTGCAAGAAATGCTAAAGGGACTGCTGTAAGAAGAATAAGAAATGAGAGAGAGAGAGAGAGAGAGAGAGAGAGAGAGAGAGAGAGAGAGAGAGAGAGAAGCATAAAATAAAAGTGGCAACTAGTAACTATCTATCAATAATAACCTTAAATGTAAATGACTTAAATGCCCCAATCAAAAGACATAGGGTAGATGATTGGATAAGAAAACATGACCCATATATATGCTGTCTACAAGAGACCCATCTCACAACAAAAGACTCACACAGGATGAAAGTGAAGGGATGGAAAAAATTTTTCCAGGAAAATGGATATGGGAAAAAAAGCTAGTGTAGCAAAAGTCATATCTGATAAGATAGACTTCAAAACGAGGGCCATAATAAGGGACAAAGAAGGTCACTACATATTATTAAAAGGAAAATCCAAATAGAAGATATAACCCTGGTAAACATATATTCACCAAACACAGGAGCACCAAAATATATTTAAAAATTTCTGGAGGACTTCAAAGGAGAGATCAATTACAATACAATCATAGTGGGTGACTTTAACACCCCACTGACACCACTGGATCTTCTAGACAAAAATTTAACAGGTACACAAAGTTCTTAAAAAGCCAACGAGATCATGGCTGGACATAATTGATATTTACAGAACATTTCACCTGAGCTGCAGAATATACATTCTTCTCAAGTGCACATAGGACATTCTTGAAGATAGACCATATATTAGAACACAAAGTGAATCTCTACAAATTCAAGAAGATTGAAATCCTATCAATCATCTTCGCAGATCACAATGGCATGAAACTAGAAATCAATTACAACAAAAACATGCAAAAACATTCAAACACATGGAGGCTAAATAGCATGTTATTAAACAAAAAAAATGGCTTACCAAGGAAATCAAGGAAGAAATTAAAAACTTCCTGGAAACCAATGAAAATGAACACACAACAACACAAAATCTATGGGATGCGACAAAAGCTGTCCTGAGTGGGAAGTTCACAGCACTACAGTCCTACCTCAAGAAACAAGAAAAATTCCTAATTGACTTTCTAACACTACAGCTCAAAGAACTAGAAAGTGAACTAAAAGAAAAACTGAGAGCAAGTAAAAGAAAAGAAATAGTGAATGTCAGAGCAGAAATAAATGACATAGAAACTAAAAACACAATTCAAAAGTTCAATGACAAAAAGAGCTGGTTCTTGGAAAAGATAAACAAGACTGAAGGACCCTTAGCCAGACTCACCAAGAAACAAAAACAGAAGACTCAAATAAATAAAATCAGAGATGAAAGAGGAGAAATAACAACTGACACCACAGAGATACAATGGATCATTAAAACGTACTACGAACAATTATATGGCAACAAATTGTACAATCTATGCGAAATGGACAAATTTCTAGAAACACAGTCTCCCAAAACTGAACCGGGAAGAGATAGAAAACTTGAATAGACCAATAATAACTAAGGAAATTGAAGATGTAATCAAGAAACTCCCAGCAAACCAAAGCCCAGGCCAGGGCGGCTTCACAGGGGAGTTTTACTGAACATTCAAAGAAGATCTAACACCGTTCTCCTCAAACTATTCCAAAAACTCCAAGAAGACAGAAGATTTCCAAACTCATTTTATGAGCCCAACATAATTCTAATTCCAAAACCAGATAAAGACACTACAAGAAAGAAAACTACAGGCCAATACCCCTGATGAACATAGATGCCAAAATCCTAACAAAATGTTAGCAAATCAGATCCAGCAATACATCAAAAAAAAAAAAAATTCATCATGACCAAGTGGGATTCATCCCAGGGATGCAAGGCTTGTACAATATTCGCAAATCAATAAATGTGATACACCACATAAACAAAATGAAAGATAAAAACCATATGATCATATCAGTAGATGCTGAAAAAGCTTTTGACAAAATCCAGCACCCATTTCTGATAAAAATGCTAAGCAATGTGGGAATAGAGGGATCATATCTTGACATAATAGAAGCCATATATGAAAAACCTACAGTTGACATCATACTCAATGGGCAAAAACTACAAGCATTTCCCTTAAGAACAGGAACCAGGCAGGGATGCCCACTCTTGCCACTCTTATTTAACATAGCACTGGAAGTCTTAGCCACAGCTATTAGACATGAAGAAAAAATAAAAGGGATCCAAATTGGAAAGGAGGAAGTGAAACTGTCATTATTTGCAGATGACATGATACTATACATAGAAAACCCTAAAGACTCCATCAAAGTCTACTAGATTTAATAAATGAATTTGGCAAAGTAGCTGGCTTCAAAATTAACATCAAGAAATTGACAACATTCTTGTACACTAGCAACAAACTCAATGAAAGAGAAATTAAAAAAGCAACCCCATTTATTATTGTGGCAAAAAAAATAAGATACCTAGGAATAAACTTAACCAAAGAAGTAAAGGACCTATTAGCAGAAAACTACAGGTCACTGAAAAAAAGAACTAGAGGAAGATATAAAAATGTGGAAGCATATACCTTGTTCATGGACTGGAATAATTAACATCATTAACATATCCATACTATCCAAAGCAATCTATAGATTCAATGCAATCCCTGTCAAAATACCAATGACATATTTCACAGAACTAGAACAAATAGTCCAAAAGTTTATATGGAACCAAAAAAGACCCCGAATAGCCACAGCAATCTTGAAAAAGAAGAACAAAGTAGGAGGGATCACAATATCGGATATCAGGTTATACTACAAAGCCACTATAATCAAAACATCCTGGTACTGGCACAAGAACAGGCAGATAGATCAATGGAACAGAACAGAGAACACAGAAATTGACCCAAGTCATTATGCTCAACTAATATTTGACAAAGGTGGCAAGAACATACAGTGGAGTAAAGACAGCCTCTTCAATAAATGGTGTTAGGAAAATTGGACAGCTACATGTAAAAAAATGAAGCTGGACCACCAACTTACACCATACACAAAAATAAATTGAAAATGGATAAAACTTAAATATGACCAATGGATCCATAAAAATCCTAGAAGAAAATGTAGGCAACAAAATTTCAGACATTACACACAGCAGAATTTTTACTCATACAATACCTAAAGCAATACAAACAAAGAAAAAGATGGACACATGGGACTACATCAAACTCAAAAGCTTCTGCACAGCAAAAGAAACAACCATCAAAATGGAAAGGAAACCCACTATATGGGAGAGCATAATTGCCAATGATACATCAGATAAGGGGCTAATTTCCAAAATATATAGACTACTCATACAACTCAACAAAAGGAAGACAAAGAACCCAATTAAAAAATAGGCAGAAGACCTGAATAGACACTTCTCCAAACAGGACATACAAATGGCCAAGAGTCATATGAAAAAATGCTCAACATCACTAATCATCACAGAGATGCAAATTAAAACAATGATGAGGTATCACTTCACACCTACCAGAATGGCTGCCATCAACAAATCATCAAACAACAAGTACTGGTAAGGGTGTGGAGAAAAGGGGACTCTAGTACACTCCTGGTGGGAATGCAAACTGGTGCAGCCACTATGGAAAACAATATGGTGTTTCCTCAAAAAATTAAAAATTGATCTGCCAGTGATCCAACTTCCAGGAATATATCCTAAGAAGCCTGAAACACCAATCAGAAAGAATATATGTACCCCTATGTTCATAGCAGCACTATTTACAATCGCTTAGATCTGGAAACAGTCCAAGTGTCTATCAATAGATGAGTGGAAAAAAAGCTGTGGTACATATACACAATGGAATACTACGCAGCTGTAAGAAAGAAAGTGCTTTTATCCTTTGAGATAACATGGAAGGACCTGGAGAGTATTATCCTAAGTGAAACAAGCCAATCAGAGAAAGACAAATATCACATCATCTCACTTATTTGTGGAATATAATGAACATAACAAGCTGAGGATCAAAATAGACCCAGAGACATGGAAATGGAGTGGAGAGTGACAAACCTCAGAAGAGGTGGATGTGGGGGGAGCGAAGAGATAAATCACAGAAGTGTAAACAAGGACATAGACAATAATGCTGGGAGTAGGGGGAGGGACTAGGAGAAGGGTGTCAATGGGGGGAAAAGGAGAAACATCTGTAACAAAAATAAATAAATAATAAATAAAATATAACATATAATAAAAACCATGCTACTAAAAAGAAGTTCTAATACATGCTGTAACAAAGGATGAACTTTGAAAACATTATGCTAAGTTAAAGAAGCTAGTCACAAAGAACACGAACTCTACATTTCCATTTATATGAACTTTCCAGAGTAGGCAAATTTATAGAGATAGAAAGGAAATAATTGGTTGCCAGGAGTAGGGGAGGAGGATGTGAGAATGAACTACAAATGGATATGGTGTTTCTTTTCAGTGGTCAATATGTTCTGGAATTAGATAGTATGAAGGCTGCCCATCTCTGTGAATATAGTAAAACAACAACAAAACAAACAAACAACAAAACAAAAAAACACTGAATTATACACTTTAAAAAAGAGAATATTATGCTTTGTGAATTTATCTCAGTAAAATTGTTATTTAAATATCTAAATGAATACAGATTGCTTTGGCAGAAACTGAGCAAGTTTTCAATTTATTTACTTTGTATTGGTTTCTTTAAGACAAAATTTAGTATAAGAAGGAAATGAGTATTATTAGCTCCTGGTGGTTGTTCCTTGCATGTAACATCCTTTAAAAAAACAGAAAATAAAAAAATACCAAACATTTTTCATGCTTTGCTTCGTTTTATTTTAGAAACTAAAAGAAAGCAAACTTCCAAAAATATTGCCTTGTCTCCCTTTCTCTCTCTAGATATATAGATGTTTTGTTTGTGAATGTGAATATGCTAAAAAATAAAAATAAAAATGTACAACAATAAAATGCATCAAAAAATGTAGATGTGTAAACAATAGACATTAAATAACATAACTAATCTATGCTATTTGAAGTCAGGATAATTTTAGCATGGTGGGGAACAGGGTGTGCAAATCTGGTCTTCTGTGGTACTCAGATGTTTTTTTGTTTTTTGTTTTTTATTGAATTTAAGAGGTGGGGGAGAGAGAGAGAGAGAGAGAGAGAAAGAGAGAGAGAGAGAGAGAGAGAGAGAGAGAGAGAGAGAGAGAGAGAGAGAGAGATGTGAGAGAGAAACATCCATTGGTTGCCTCCTGTACCCATCCCAACCGGGATCAAACCCCCAACCTGAGTATGTATCCTGACCAAGAATCAAACCCATCAGTTTTTGGTGTATAGGATGACATTCCATCTAACTGAGCCACACTAACCAGGGCCAACTAGTAGTTTTAATAGGTAGTCTGTTTCTTGATATGGGTGTTGGTTTTAGGGATGTTTTAATGCATGAAAATTCATTGAGCTGTTTATTTATGGTACATACTGAACTTTTCTGTATGTACATTATACTCCAAAGAAAAGTTTAAAAAGAGTTACTATGTTGCCATGCAATTTACTTAGTTTCTATACTATGTAATTAAGAAAAAATTAAGAGAAATATTAGGTAGAAAATTAAGAGGAATACTTCTAATTAAGAATTCAAACTATTCAACATCATTTCTGTAAGCTAGGCAGGCATACAAGTAATTGACTATATAAACATGGTTAAATAACATGTAATGGTTAAATCAATGTATTAAGGATAATAATAACAGTCTGTCTTTTCATGTTCAGTACTGTTACAGTTTCTATGAATATTATGGAATCAAAAAGGGATAAGGAGAAAAAGCCTTTTGACACTTTTCATATTTTTTCTTCAACAATGACTTTCATACATATTTCTTCATAATAGGCTTATTAGTTATTGAATTCATAATTTTATAATATTCTCAATTCATATGTAGGCATTTGTATATTTGGATGCTTTCTTCAGTGTGTAGACATTATCAGTGTTTCTGAATCTTGGATGTCTGAGTATATTTGATTTCTGAAAAATTCCAGGGCTTTGAACATTTTCAGAGTTGTCATAATCTTTCTCTTTTTTGGAAAGTCTAGAGCATGTTAGTCTAAATGATTCTAGAAAGAACATAAATATGAGTGCATGCTTCTGATAGATTGATAACACATAGGAGGATTTAATACATATGAATATTTAATATTAATATTATAAATCTTAAGGTCAATTTGGATCTTATTTTCTCCTAGTAGCTTTAAACCCCCAAAATTGCTATGACACATTATACTACAGTGACAATTTGCCACAGAGTCAACAGCTTTAGTTTTTCAATATGCATATAAATTGAAAGGAACACTTTTATAACATTGCTCAGATATTTACAAATAATTCTAGTAACTATAGGAGTATTCTATTTGCAAAGTAAATGTGTTTTACCTCGTATTACCCTTTCCTGTAGATTGAGGCATTTGCTAAAACCACTCCATAAGCATAGTACTGGGTTTTATAGCTCAGAGTTGTAAATGTTATTTAATTTAGACTCATAAATAATAAAAAGTCATATAAAAATTTCAGGCATGCCCTGGCTGGTTTGGCTCAGCAGTTAGAGTGTCAGCCTGCAGACGGAAGGGTTGTGTATTCAATTCCCAGTCAAGGGCACTTACCTGGGTTGCAGGTTTGAACCTCAGCCCCGGTTGGGGTGGTGAGGAAGGCAACCAATCTATGTATCTCTCTCACATTGATGTTTCTCTCTCTCTCTCTCTCTCTCTCTCTCTCTCTCTCTCCTCTCTCCCTTTTACTCTATCTAAAAATCAATGGGAAAGTATCTTTGGGTGAAGATTAACAAAAAAGAAATTTCAGGCACGATGCACAACATGAAAATGATTTTGTAATAAAGGGCAATCACCAGATGACCATTGTAAGATTCTCTCTTAAATGCAGAAACTAAGTCTTTAAAGCAAAGACATAGTAGGAATGGGGAGAAATTACAAAGTTAACTCACTTAAAGTTTCTTGAAGTGAGTACAGAGAAGTGTATTAAATCCTCAACCAATTTGAACTTGATCATACTTTTTCCTAGATGTTAGCTAGTTGCAATTTAGTAGATAATATATTCATTTCTGTGTGTAATTCCACTTCAGCATATTAGAAGCACACATCAGAAAATGTGTATTGCATTTGTGTATTGCAATTCTTATGAAGCACTCTTACAGATTACCTTAATCATAGAAACCAATGATTGACTAGGATAAGTGCTAGTTCATTTCTTTTGTAGGCTATCCACAAGCCTATTTTGTGATGAGTGGAAATGACCCAATTTAGTACCTATAGGTCAAGCATTTTGTTTTCATCTTTGTTCTAGGTCTACAGCCTAGCACCATGCCCACCTCAAGACAGATACTTGAGGTGATGTTGGCTGAATAACTGAATAGTTTACTTGCTGTTATTACTGAAATACTTATTTTATTATTAATATGTTGTACAGCCTTAACAAAATGCTTTGCTTCCCATTTTCATGTTTAAAATAAGAAAACTCTTCAAAAATATTTTTAGAATAATTGTTTTGATAACATCAGAAGCTTTTAATTCATATGTTAATTCTAAAATTTTTGGAAGCTGGCGTTTTCTTGATCTCAGCAGAAATGGTCAAGGATAGGTTTTCACATAACTGTCACTTACTCAGCTAAACTAAAGCAATTAACTGAAAGATGCATTCTGTTTTTAGGAATGTTAAAAATATAAATTTTAAAAATGAATTGATGAAATGGGATGAATACAAACTAGCTTTTCTCTATGAAGAAAAAAATTTGTGTTGACTTTTTGCCCTTCCTCGTGTCACCTCCTTTATACCCTATGACTGAAGGTCTTGCCCACCTTCGAGGATCCTCCACTGGCTTTGTCCCAAAACACTCTACTTTTCAATTAGCCCCATCGCTAAGCTCGCTCTCCCACATTCACTCCACTGTTTTCAAACTTACTTGTTCTTTGGAACTCTACTCTAGTTTTTTGTGGTTGTTTTTTATTACTACTTTTTTAATAGAAAAATCTCATTTCTTCCAAAAACCAAGGCGAGTCTTCATGGCAAACTAGGAATAACATTTTTAAGAAATACTGTGACAATCTATCTAGTCAGCTATATAACTCAGTTCCATGTAGAATAACTAACACTGAATGAATATTTCTTAATTTTCTCACCATTTTTTGATGCCCAACTTGTGCCTGAGCGGTACTGTGACAGATGTTGGGGATTCAGAGAGAATCATGATAGACACATGTCCTCTACCTATGGATACATTTCTGACAAATGATAGTTAAAGCTCTTCTTGAAAAACAACATCATATATTAATTTTAAATGTACTAGTCATATATGCATAATGTAAAAATTCAAATATATGAGCATTTAAATATAATGATGAATCTCTTTTATGCACTCTCCAGTGGACACTAGCTTTAAATGCTTTAATATATATTTCTGGGTGTTTCTCCCTCTCAGTCTCTCTTTCTCACTCATATATACACACACACACAATTTTTCAGAAGAAATACTATTTTTATCTATATATCTAATTATACATCATATTTATTTGTGTAGTATTTTTCTTCCTGTGTTTATTTAACAACACTACATTATGGAGTTTTCTCTATGTCATTACTTAGTGATTTGTATCACCTTTTAAAATGGTTTTATAATGTTCCATATTGTGGTGTTACACTCATAATATATATATATTTTTGGACTGTTTACAATTTTCCTTATGAAAGCTGTGCTGTAATAGTCACTGATGATCATACATCTTTGGCTGCATGTGCAAAGGCTTCTGTAGGGTACAGCACTAGTAGTGAGATTATTGGTCAAATGACATGTTTATTGACATTTTGTTACTTAGTAGCTATTAGTTGTTATACATGTTATACATGTATATTTCTATCAAAGGGTATGATAATATTGATTTCTGATATTCTTACTGATACTAGATATTAACATTATTTTTATTAACATATTTTTTGGACAATTAAAAGTGAAATTTGTTTCTTTAACATATGTATGTATTATTGTTAAAGTCCTAATATTTTATATATGTATGCTACAATTTATACTCCTTCTTCTGAAAACTGACTCTTTATTTTCATCACATATTTTTTATATTTATATATTATGTGGATGAAGCAATTATATTCATTGCCCAAAAATAAAACATAATTCAAATAATTATCATTTAACACCTATCTATTATGGGCCAAGAGCTATGTCTTGACAGATATTTTTATTTTTTTACAACAACTCTATGAGGGTAAAAGCATTAATTTTTATTTTACAGATATGACTAAGTTTCAAAGGAGCTAAACAAAATATCTAAGATCAGAGATAAGATATGATGGACATCCATGCTATATGTAGATAAGGGATAAAGATAGAGTGATCAATCATCCTGGTTCGCCTGACCCTTTGCAGTTTTACTAGAGCATCTGAGAATTTGCAGCCTCAGACAAAACAAGATGAGTTGGTTATCCTAGATGAGGACATGTCTGCTAAGTTGAAATACAGCAAATAAAGTTGGAAAATCTTGAGAAAGCATAATTTGAAAAATATATTTCTAAATAAGTAGAAGTTATTCCTTTTTCTAGAACCAATCAGAAGAATATAGGATGGTTCTGAAATACTCTGATAATGCAGTTAATTAAGACAGGTTTATAAATGCAGGCCACCAAATCATTTCTCTTGGAAAAAGGCATTTTCTGTCTATAAACAGCAACGTTTTGACTGTATAACAATATATATTAAAACACTGTAATTTAAGTAAATCTGTAAGTTAGGCTCTGTGAGCTCAATCTTTATAGGGTAAATAATTCTAACATGCGGTATTTTGATGTTTTTGTAAATGTGGTTACCTCCACAACATTGTTGCTGATTCAAATTGTTACTTGATTTTTTTCTAGATAGCACCATATCATAAATGCGATTCATAACATCAGCACCATATGCCTTATTTTTTCTTTTCTTTCTTTTTTTTGTCAGTTACCTGAGAAATATAAGAATGCCTCTCACTGCCAAATCTCTGAGCTTCAGAAAGAAAAAAAAAAATCTTTAATTTCTCTTTGTTTTTAAAGATCATTTCCATTTTACCAGTTTCAACATCAAGAATGATTTTAAAAAAATGAATGATAAAGAAAATACAATAAATACTAAAAATTATTTTGTGTATAGAAATTGTCTTGAACTGAAAGCTACTAAAATAACCATACTGTTTTAAATTATTTCACTAAATTCATTTTTTTTGCATTATTTTTATTTGCATTTATATGGATAAAATAACTGTTATAATTCTTATTCTTTTTTATTTTTTATTTTTTTTCCTTTATTGATTTTAGAGAGAGGAAGTGAGAGGGAGAGAGAGATAGAAACATCAATGAGAGAGAACATCGATTGGCTGCCTCCTGCATGCCCCCTACTGGGGATCTGGCTCATAACCCGGGCATGTGTCCTGACTGGGAATTGAACCAGCGACCTCTTGGTGCATGGGTTGATGCTCAACCAATGAGCCACACTGGCTGGACTATAATTCTTAT
Organism: Tadarida brasiliensis; assembly: GCA_030848825.1. NCBI lineage: Eukaryota > Metazoa > Chordata > Mammalia > Chiroptera > Molossidae > Tadarida > Tadarida brasiliensis. The sequence goes on along the minus strand of CM061257.1, from coordinate 39,916,295 downwards.
TCTTAAGAGCTAATTTCTCCCATTCTATTTGGCATTATTTTCTTTAAATTTCTCACCAATGTGATAAAGTTTTACTCAAATTAAACCTACTTCCCAGAAAAGGGATAGAACATGTAATAAATATATTATATCTCTATTTTTAGTACTTAACTAGAAATAATTATAGGTTCCAAGGTCTGTAACTTTAACAATATTCAGCATTTTTTAAAGTCCCTTCTGTTCGTAATACACTCAAACAACAAATTAAAAGATTGTTTCAATAGAAATATAAAATAAAAAAACACAGCCTATTAAAATTTCTTTAAAAAATTAAGTATGTATGTCCGGTCGGTGTGGCTCAGTGGTTGAGCATCGACCCATGCATGCATCAAGAGGTTGCCAGTTCGATTCCCGGTCAGGACACATGCCCAGGTTGTGGGCCAAATACCCAGTGAGGGGCATGCAGGAGGCAGCCAATCGATATTCTCTCTCATCGATGTGTTTCTATCTCTCTTTCCCTCTACCTCCATCTCTCTAACATCAATAAAGAAAAAAAAATTAAGTATGCATAAAAACATATATTGGAGCTAGTATAAGTATCTTAGAGAAATTTTTCCTGTTGTCCTTTTACTTATCTATTTATCCATATTCATTGTCTCATTGTTGAAATTTTCTAGGGTAACAAATAGTTTTCTTAATTCCTAAAAATTTAATATTCCATACATTGATAGAGTGATTTACAGGAAAGAGGCCAACAGTTCGCAAAATATTTTCCAGAAAGTCTAAACCATTTTTATAATAATCCTAAAACCTTTTTATTTTTCCCACCGTGTGACATTTGTACTGATGGTAACAAAGTAATTGTGGGTAAGGCTGCTGGTGCCTTAGAGTAGTGACACCCCATTACACCAGTGCTTACTGTAGTTGTCACTGCCACACACTCCCTCTAAATAAAATAACTTTTGATTAAAATGTTCTTGGAGAAAACATTTATTAAATTTTCATTCCTGAATATTACTTTATAAAATAGTCTCAAAATTATAAGAATCACAAAAAACGTTCTGCTGTCTACCAAACAAGTACAATGATTCTCTTCTTTGAATTATGAACCAAACAGGCATTTTTTTTTTTTTTTTTTATGAAACAACAGTTTTAATTGTATCAAGGACTGACAGATAAAAATATTATGCCATAGTTCGGTAGTTGGCAGACATTTTCTTGAAAATGAACAAAGGAAGTCTGCCCCTACAAGAAAAATGGCCAAGAGTATTACTGACAATTAAAAATTTGAGTTTTTAAGCAAAAATTCAAATACTATGATACCTGTACCTGCCATTATATCCTTGGTATCTTTTTAATATTTAAAGATGTTTCTGATGAGATTGTATAATATAATGTGTACATAATTAGAAGATAAAAATAATTCAGTGAGTCAATATTTTCCAAATGGTAAATGCCTAACACGATAAAAAAAGAAAAAAAAGAAAAAGAAATCATGGATACATTAAAGATTGATTCCAAATACAAAATGGACCAATGTATTTAGTTTTAGATTCTATATTGCCTCTAACTTTTAAGAAACCACCAATTGTCAAATTTTGGTGTAATATAAAAGAAAGTGTTCATCCACAATTATATGAAAGGCAATTATAATGTCCTTGCATTTATTTTACAACTATAAATCTGTGTGAGGCCAAATTTTGTTCATATACTTCAACCAAAACAACATATGACAACAGATTGAAGCAGAGTAAATTTCAGAATCTAGCTATAATTTGGTATTCTGAGACCAATTCCAAAATGGTGGAAAGGGAGTCCCTATACATACAACAAAGCAATTTTTAGACACCAATGAGATATTGGACACGCCCTAAAGCTAGTGTCTGATCCCAAAGGTTAAGGGGTCATTCGTATAAGACTGCCACCACTCACTGATTCAACTTCAGAGGCCAGTCTCAAGTCCAGGTTATCACCTGTGATTCTGATTAACCAGCTGTAGTTTGGAGGTTCCCACAATGCCATCCTTGAATTTCAGAAGCCAGTTGCAAGCCCAGTTTGTTACCTATATGTTGGATCTATACATTTGACTATAAAGCAGTTTCCCACAACCTCCTCCTCGGGTTTGATTGATTTGCTAGAGCAGCTCACAGAACTCCAAGAAACATTTCACTTAATGGATTACTGATTTATTATAAAAGGATATAACTCAGGAACAGCCAGATTTAAGGCATGCACTGGGCAAGGTATGGGGAAGGGGCTGGCTCTCTCCAGGTGCACCACTCTCCCAGAACCTCCACATATTAACCAACCTAGAAACTCTCTGAGCCCCGTCTTTTCTAATTTTTATGGAGGCCTCATTACATAGGTATGATTGATTTAATCATTGCCCATTGGTGATTGAATTTAATCTCCAGCTGTTCTTTCATTCACAGTGGTGGGGGTGGGGGATAGGAGATGAGACTGAAAAGTCCAATCCCCTAATCATGTGATTTGCTCCATTGGCAATCAGCCTCCATCCTTAGGTGCTTTCCAAAAATTACCTCATCAACATAACAAAAGACAACTTTATTAATCTCAACACTTAGGAAATTCTAAGGTTTTGGGAGTCCTATGTCAGAAATGGGATGAAGACAAAGTATCTAGTCTTATTATTAATCACAATGTTACAAGCTGTTTTCTATTAAACCATACTTCAAAGAAATTTGCAAAAATATAAATCAATCCCAATCTTCTCACAGTTTGATTTGGACAAATAGTTATTTTTCATGAAAAATATTTATTTTTGTAAAGTTAACCGAATTTTGTAATAGTTTAAGTATTTTCTCATTTTTAATATCTAATTGGTATGTAAAACAAAAGTCCTTCAGAGTTCTCATGTTTTTAAAGTATAAAGGTTTCTTCAAAACCTTTGAGGATTTGAAAATTTGAGAACCTCTGTACTAGATATGTGGAGAAAGAATATGAACAGAAGTGGGTACCTACACTTCAGAAAAATATTTTAAAAGATTTTCAACTTTCTTAGTAGTAGTTGTTAGGGAAATCTGTATTATATCTAAATCTAAATTTAAATCTTATCTATATCTAAATCAAAATCTATATCTAACTTGGAATATAATATAAATCTAAAGTCAAATTAAACTTAAACTACATATATATGAGTACCTAAGTTCAATCTATCTCAAAGTAATAAGTGATTTATTATACAAACAGAATAGAGTGATTATAATACCATTGTAATTAGCTAGTTATTAATAGTAGGGAAAAAGAAAAGGGAAGGCCAGACATTATAGGCATGCCATTTGGGTAGCTTCACCAGAAAGCTGCAACTTTTCACTCCCCCGGGAACTACCGGCTGATCCACTGCAGATTGTTGGGGAAAGGTGTCCAACAAAGGGGAGAGAGACACATGTGCAGTGAAGTTGGAGTGATGAGGGAAGGTTCCTGTCAGTTACACCTGGGAACAGAGATCATTGGCCAGAATGGGCATGGCCACTGAAAGCCCTCAAAAATTTGGGAATACATAATCTTCTAAACAAAGAAGTTTGCTCTCTTGGCACGCTTGGCCCTTGTGGTTCTCTGGCACTGCCCATGTTCCCTTCATAGCTGCACTGCCACGTGGCCCTGCAGACCCCACATGCAACAGACTAATGGACTGCAGTGGGAAACACAAACTCAACTAGCCTGATGCTGGCTTGGACTCTGATAATATGGAATGGAAATTCTGGACACTGGCTTTGATTTTAGCTTGACTTGAAGCCCCAGTGATACTTGTTCCTTGGTGGGACAAAGGGAAATGAAAACTTGAAAACTCAAAGGTTTGATTCCATATCAATAAAAATCACTTGTTTTTCTGTGTGAGTCTTAGAAAATTATTTTTCTTGGGATATTGCAAGAAGTCCACTCCCATGACAGGTGTGGATGATGACCTCTACCCATTGGTAACAATTACAAGGGTGAATAATTAGAATATTCATCTAATGTCTGCCCAAAATTACCCTACATCTTCTGTACACAGAAGAGACCAAGCCTGGGTGTTGTGATAGCCAAGGAGAATTTTAAAAGCCCAGGTGAGAGATGATGATAGTATAGACTAGAATAGTAGCAACACACAGAGAGGGAAATAGACAGCTTTAAGAAGTATCCACATACAATGACTCAATAGTACTTCAGCTTTAAGAAGCATCCACATAAAATGACTTAACAGTACTTTATAATCCATTCTAAGTAGTTATAGAATCAGAGAAAGTTGCCTAAGATGTCTTCTAATTTGTTTGCTTAGCAGACCAAACATAAATGGTGTCATTTATTGAAATAAAAATATAGGAAGAGGAACAGCCTTGAGGCAAGATAATCTCAATTTAGAAATATTAAATTTCAACTGGAAATGCTTGTGTATTTCTACATAAATATTTAAATAAGTGCTTGGAGCCCAGGAAACAACTCTCAAAGGAGCAATAGATTTTAAAAGTTATCAGAACGTTGATAGTGACTGAAGTTACCAGAACAGATAAAAAGTAGAGAGTTTAGAACAAGAAGAACAAAGGTGTGAACCCTGTGAGGCGGCCAGAGGAAAGAGCACTTCAAGAGACTGAGTGGGCCACAGAAATCACACTAGAGCAAAGAGGGTGTGAAATTAAAGAAAAAGGCAAGACAGGATGGTTATCCCTTTTATATGCTTCTGAGAGAAGTAAAATACAGATTGAGAAATATCATCAAATATGGGGTCCAAAATATAATTAGTGACCTTGACAAATACAGTATCAGAGGAATGGGTGGAGTGCAAGAGATTGAGATTGTAGTGATTGGCAGTGGGAAATGAGTAAGAGAAAGCAGCTGTACTAACCCTGCACACACACATCAGATAAACCACTGTGTCTTACTAAGACGCTAGAATTGTGGGGGAAATGTATCCTTTCCAATACTGCGTAAGTGAAGAATTTTTATCTGCAGATCTATAACATATTTGCTAATGTAGATTCAAGCTCTCTTGAAATATAAATAAAAACTTAAGGTTTATAATTGAGGATTTTTTGATTATTTAAATATGATGGCAAAGTAGATATGTTACTCAAATGGTTTTCTAAATATGTCAAATTCAATTATTCCTTTTTTACAGATTTTTTAAATCCTCACCTGAGGATATGATTTTATTGATTTTCAGAGAGTGAGAGAGAGAGAAACATCAATGTGAGAGAGAAACATCGATCAGCTGCCTCCCATGTATGTCCCAACGGGGGATCAAACTCACTACATGGGCATATGCCCTGACCAGGAATCGAACACACCACCTTTTGGTGTATAGGATGATGCTCCAACCAACTGAGCCACCTGGTCAGGGCAAATTAAATTATTCTTATATCTATACCTTATATATGAAAAACAAAATATAAGAGATTATTCGATTATTTTATTTGTTGATTGCTATTATTTGAAGTTAGAAGCATTTAAATTCATATTGCATCTTTCATTGTTCAGTTTTTTATACTGTTATAAATATAATATCATCAGTCCTTCCAATAATATTCTGTGGTCAGATAGAAAATAGTATTAATCCTGCTTTAGATAGAACCTATATATTTTTTCCAAACAAATCTTTAGTGTAATACACAGATTAACATTTAGTAAACTGAAATTTTCTAACACTAGACAGTTAAGTAAAAAGCATAACATTCTTTATCTATAGAATATCTAGCATTTATCTAACATTTATATGGTTAATATATGTAGGCATGCAGTAAGCATTTTCTTGCATTATAATATTGAATTTTCAAAATAACTCTATTATTGTATGAGGAATTGAGACTTAGAAAAGTTTGGGAACATGTTTATATCACGTACTAAATAAAGGATCAGGGTTAGGAATTCAAATTTGTCTGCACTCATTCATTTCTTCAGTGAATACCAATTCCATCCCTATTAAATGCTAAGCACCAGTGTGGATTCCTGAAACGGATCAGAGAATAAAACAAAGGAACATTTCTGTCATTGTACAGCTTACTTTCTATTGGGGAAAATCAGACAACAATAAACATTAAATAAGCAAATAATGCAGTAGGTTAGAACAGGTGTTGGTAAACTTTTTCAAAAAGACCAGATAGTAAATATTTCAGGCTTTGCTGGCCATAAGGGCTTTGTTTAACTACTGAACTCTGCCATTATAGTGTGAAAGTAGCTATAGACAATATGTAAACAGATGAGGATGGCTGTATTCCAGTAAAACTTAATTTGCAAAACAGGTGATGAGCGAGATTTGGCCCATAAATAGTAATTTGCCATTTCTTATGCTAGAAGGTAATAAGTGCTTGTTCTGGTATTTTTTGTTTGTTTGTTTGTTTGTTTTTAGATCATATATTTGTCTATTAATCTACATTTCACATCCATTAATTGCAGGAGCAAACTAACAACAAAATGTTGTTATCAGATTAACTCTAGTATCGTGTGAATTTACGTCTCTCCTGCAATCCAGCTTTCAAGGTATATGAAAATCATATTACAAACCCTCCAACCAACCCCTAGTCCAACCACATCTTTTTTTAAAGTATTTTTTCTTTATTGATTTTTAGAGAGAGAGAAACATCGATGAGAGAGAACATCGATTGGCCGCCTCCTGCATGCCCTCCACTGGGGATAGAGCCCACAACCTGAGCATGTGCCCTGACCAGGAATCAAACTGGTGACCTCTTGGTGCATGGGTCGATGCTCAACCACTGAGCCACACCGGCCAGGCCAACCACATCTTTTATCTAACTCTCACACATCAAGAAAATATTTTCTGTGCCCTAAATCACCCAGGGCCAGGTACCAGACAACTAGAGACCATCTCTATAGCTTTGAGCACACCAACATTATTTAATCTAGCCAACCCTAAGCTGTTTCTCCTGCACTGCCTTGACTTTTCTGTAGAAAAATACATTGACGGCTTTGATCCATGCTTTCCCTTCACTCCTCTTTCTGAATCCTTACTAAATCTGGCTCCCCATAGTGTAACATGACCCCTCCTCTCAGGAACTGTAAGTAATAAAAATCTTCTTCCAACGACATTGACCTCTCTATATCATCACTCAGTCACCTTTACAAATCAAGACACAGGCATAAATCAATAGCATGGAGAGAAGAAAAAGTACAGCACACACATTTGCTTTAATCCTCCAAGAAGCAGATACCAAGTCAGAAATAGATACAGAAGAAATTTATTGGAGAAAACTTCAGTAAAAGGAAGAGAGGAAGTCAGAGAAAGCAAGAAGAGCCTTTAAATTGTAATGCAGGTCTGACTCTTATAAAGCAGATGGGGAAGGAGGAGCAATGAGTTGAAAGATTTTGACTGCAACACAGTTCTAAGAAAGGTTTGACTGATCTGATGGGGAATCCTTCAAGCAAAATGTTTCATTAAAGAAGCCCCATGCCTTGAAGGAATGAGCCTCCACTATACCTACAATGATGCTCATTCATTGACTAGGAGCAAACTATGGAAAATATGGAGCAAACAGGAGAACAGAGGTATTGTTGGGGGTTGATCCAGAAGGGTAGCAACCAAAACATGAGTCAACTGTGTGTTGGTCTGCAGGAGATCTGAGCACAGCATTTTCATTGACACCATTACACAGCAAGAGGACAGTACTAGAGTGGCTGTGAAGTGGGATGAGGATGAGTAGGCCGATCACAGTATTGAAGACCTTGGTCAGAATAGGCTTCATTGAAAAAGCGTATGTCTGAGCAAAGATTTGAAGGAAGTATGGACTTTGCCAAGTAGATATCCTAGGGAAGATATCCTTAGGTTAAAAGCCCTGAGTACAAAATGTGCCCAGCAAGATCCACAAACAATAGGGATGTCAGTGTGGCTGAAATAAAGTTAGTGAGAGAGAGAGAGAGAGAGAGAGAGAGAGAGAGAGAGAGAGAGCTGGATATGATGGGAGATCACAAAGGGCCTTGTGGGCCATAGTAAAGATTTCAGCTTTTACTAGATGAAGGGACCAGGAAATGTGTAAAATGATTGACTTACATTTAAATTACGTTTTCTGGCTATTGTGTTAAAATACAATGGAGAGCTCAAGGGTAGCCAAACTTGATCTAGCAATAACTGAGGCAAGAGATGATGGTAGCTTGGGTCAAGTCCATAGCTGTGGAGGTGAAAGTTAAAAGGAGGTCAGGTTCTGGATACATTTTGAGGTTAGAACTGACAAGATCTCCTGACACAGTACCCATATTTTTATTCACTACATACTACTGAATTAATATCTTCCTGTCTCTCTGTCTCTTCTGTTATGTTTTACACTGAAATGATAGTGTTTATATTTATTAATTCACTCATTCAATAGGAAATGCCTATTACATACTTGTTATGGGCCAAATACATTCTTTTTTTCTGAGATTATGCAACCTTGTCCTTGGTTTTAAATGGCATCCTAATATACTCATTATAAATTACATATAGATAATATCAATATTATCTAGATAGAGATAGAGACCCCTCTATATAGATATAGGTATAAGTATATGTGTAGGTATATGTAAGGAGAAAAGTAGAGGTAGAGGTAAAGATGATGACAGAGATACAGATACAGATATAAATACAAATAGGTAATAATGCAAAACCAGATGTGCAGTGTTGATATGGTAGAGGTTTGACTCTGATAGGGAGAGGGCAAAAATGCACACATTACAGTTGTCATGCCCACCTGGGTGAGTGGAGACAGGATACACTTTGCATTGAGAAAGGCATGAGCTGAATTTTTAAAACAGACAGCTAGGAGGTAACAAAATGAGGGGTGGCTCAGAGAAAGAGATGTGTAGGCTGATGAGAGAACATGGCAAATTGTGGGAGCAACGAGATCAAAGGCAGTGAAGCAAGAAACAGCCTGAGAGGAGTCAGAGTTAAACCAAGAGTGTAGGCAGGAGCCAAATTAGGGAGAAACTTGTGGGATTCACCAAGGAGTTTCGGTTTATTTTTTAGTTATTTGTAGAATCGGTGAAGTTTCAAGTAGGGAATTTAAAAAAATAAGAATTGCGTTTGTGAACAATCTTTTTAGATGCAAGCAATATACAGATAGGACTGGGTAAGAAGTCACAGAGACATGCACATCAAAATATACAGTGGTTTCTTATTTTTTTTCCTTGAAATAGATTATAGTCTAGACTGGGAAATATATATATATATAAACAAATAATTACAAAAGCGCACTGGGAAGTACTGGTGGATATTCCAATGAGTATTTCACAAAGAAAGTGTAAATATAAAGATTTTATATATATGTGTGTGTACATACACACACATGCATACACACACATATACACACACATTTTCCACTAAGGCATAATATTTCCAAGAAATAAAATTAAAAACTTGGTATTAGATGTTCTATTAATGATGTATTTTTAATTAATAAAAATATTTGTACATTTATTTGAGAATGAGAACTTAAACCACTGAGCTGTTTTCTAAAATAGCAGATGGATTTTTTTATTTAGGTTGTATTAATGGAATGAAAGCACTGGTTAAGATAACCAATATGGTGTTTTTCAGAAACATAAATACTTTAAAATCAAACAGATTGATCATATAGTGATTGCTCATTTACAGCATATGAAAAGAAACACAATCTACATGTAAATAGAGGCAAAAATTGCAGAACTGAGGGGTTTCATATATTGCTATTTATCTAATGAATCAATTTTTGTGACATAAATAGATTTGTTACAGAGCCATAATTTTGAAAAAGTCACAAAATCTAGGCTTGAGTTGTAGTTAAATTTGATATTATTTATCTGTATCCATATGGAAAGTTAAGATTACCTAAATGATGAATAAATTTTAAATAACATTTTCCTGAACAGATTCATATCTCTCTAATATTTTTTCTACTCTGTTCTTATAAAAACATGACATTTTAGTTCCAGGAGGAAAAAAATAGAGATATTGACATAAGCATTCAGATTCTTCTGAAAGTAATAATTTTGATACGGTTATTGGGAATGTATGTTATTTTATTCTCCCCCAGATTTGACAGTCTCTGACCTTACCCTTACTGCCTATCCTGAATGCTGCTTTAATATCACTTATCCACTTATGCAATAAAATGTGATTTAGTTTCTATGTTCCAGACATTCTATAGGCATTGTAGGCAATGATAAAAATATATAAACAATAAATTGAATATGGAATTAACAGTCATCCTTTTTTTTGTGACAGATAAGAAAAAAAACTAATTACTTCAAAGAAGCATAAGAATAGTTGGTAACATAATTTTTACAGGCTTTTTTGTCTTTTTCCTGCACCTCACACATTAGTATTCCTTATTTTTTATTGTCTTTATTTCTTTGTACATTTCTTCCTGGGAAATGTTATTCAGGACCAAGTCTTCAATACCTAAATATATAAAACTTTCTAATAAATCTGTATCAAATCACCATACAATGGCAACTAACTGCATACTAAATATTACTACCCTAAGAGAATTCAAACTTTGCCCATTAAAAATGAAATTAAATCTTCACCCTGCTCCATTTCTATCCCCCTACTTCTCTTCAATCCATCAGCAACAACCAAATCTGGTCCTTCTTCTGTAATCGTTATCATGATGAATGACATAATTACCCATCAAATGGTTCAAGTTAGAAATCCGGGAGTCATTTTACACACTTCCATCTTCCCTCAACCCTTCACTTTTTCCTCCTTCCAAATGCAATCAATTACCTAAGCCCTTGCCATTCAAACATCTCAGCATTTCTATTGTTTTATACATACACACACACACACACACACACACACACACACTTCTTTAGTCTAGTTTGGCCCGATTATTTTCTATCTTGATATACTGCAGAAATTTCAAATCTACCTTCCTTAAGTCATTGCAAATGATCATTTTTAAAAATCCACACTTCATCAGCTTGACCTGTGTTCAAAACTTCCAACAGCTTTACATTGCTTATAGAATAGAAACTCTAATCTCCTCACAGACCCAGTCAGGTGGTCATGGTTTGTGTGCTACATACCTGCCCATTATCAGTTTCTGCCACTCCACGGTTTAGAGTGCATGCTTGAGCATTAGTGAAATCTGTGTGCATATTATGTGCACTGACTTTGTGTGTGCTGCTTTTTCACCGTAGAAGGACCTCGTCCTTATTCTGACTAGACTGTTTTAACTTCTCCTTCAAGAATCACCAGAAATGTCACTTTGGCCTTTCTATTTTCACTCCCTCTCATGGACTTGGGTGCTCTTTTTTCTATTTCCAAAGTACCTATCACATAGCTGTGACTGAATTATGCTGTACTATATACTGTAAGTGCCTTGATAGTAAGTGACTTCTCTCTTCCCTATAAATCCTCAAATCCCACTAAAAAGAGTAGTATTTATTATAAAGCACAAAGCTGACTGTTGAAAGAGTAAATAAAATATTCATTGTGGTCTGTTTCATTTATGAATAGACAATCTCTAGGTTTCTTGTCTTTGCATACTTTGTGTCAGGCCCCAGCAGCATAACAAGCCAATGTCCACCTGGCACAAGTGGGCTCCCAGTAAGTATTTGTTGGAGAGCAGTATGTCAGGGTCCAGGCTCTTCCATCCACTAAGTATGCAAGTTTTACTTAGTCATTCGTCTTTCTCAAGCCCCAGTTTTCTTGTTTGTAGATGGAGATGGCTGTATTTGCCATATAGACCTCAAATAATTGCTGCATGATTCCAGTAAAATAATGAATATAAAATATTTAGAAAATAATACAATTCTGTACTTGTGTTACTTGAAACACTCTGCCATTGATGTATTTGTCTTTAAAGAGAACTATATCTGAAACATCCCGGAGTTACTGGTTTCTAGCCTTATGTAATGTCTCTAGACAGATGAGATTCCTTTGATGTTACAAATTAATGCCTTACAATAGCTACAAAAAGAAAAATCCTTCCTGCTGGAATTTAAAATCATATGAATGAAGATCTCATCTTGCAACAGTGAAAAGGGAAGCCCTCAAAACAGAGCTCCTGTTTGTGCCATAAATCTATATATCTTCATAAAAGATAACTAATTGAAAACATATCATGTTTGAATGTTTTAATTTTGATTCTGTCTTTTATCTAAGGGATGTTACTTCTAAGAAATCCCATTAATTAATCAATGAAAGTAGTTCTTAATGGCAGTGAATCTTTATTTTTAAATTAGAACACACGAACATGCACACACACAATAGATAAATTAAAGATAATGACTTTTATCATTTACTATGATAATACTTACTAAATGTTTACTAGGAATCAAATAAACCAAAATGCAATATATTATATTGACTACCAATTATAAATTGGATTTAATTTGCATAGAGATATTTTCTTGATTTATTTAAATCATTCTTCAGTTATAACCTTATTAAATCCTATATTTTGCTGTGTTAGGGGAAAGTTCTTTTTAAAAATAAAATTCAAAAAAAATTGTCAATTAATAGTTGAAATTGAATTAAAGACCCCAAATCTTCTAACCTACATGAAGTTCCTGAGTAATGTTTTCTATCCATGACCTATGAGTTCTTTCTGAATTCCAATGTCTTCAAAATAATATATCTGCATGTCTTCATCTAATTAGAAATGGCAGTTAATAAAAACACTTTATATTTATGTCGCCAACTATCAATTTATTCCAGTGTTATATTTCAATAACCTGAACCAAGCAAAGATTTGCTTGCACATAAGTGGACTTGCCCATCATGATAAGCAGCTGACAAATACATATAAGCTGTATGAACTCGGCAGATTCCATCTGGTGAACCATCTGTGTGAAGAGTCACAAAAATTAGACTCCATCTGTCGTTTCATTTTTGCTAAGATTGCCAACCTTGTCCTCACTCCATTACCTAACTATTTTCCTTCCCTGTGGACCTCGTTTGTACATTTGCTTTTATTCCCTGTTGGCACCATATATCTAATTTCCAAAGCACTCTCTTCATTTTTGAAAGGAATTAATTTATGCATTTAATTTATGCAACCAAGAATCCTCTCGGGAAATGAAGTAGCTGAAAAGAATTGCAGAAATATCATAACGTTGTTAGAAAATGAGTGCTTTATTATAAAAAACAATTTCTGCATGGAAAGGCCTAAATATATAATTTATTGCCAAATTAATTAATGTCTATATAATATTGAAAATATAATGCTTATCTGATCATCTCCCCCCTTCTAATCTACTCTCCATTCTACTACCAATATTACTTTCTAAAATATTCCTGCTGTCCTACTTCCTTCAATAAACACCCTTCAATGGCTTTCAATAGCTGCCAAAATAAAATTCTTTAAAATTTCAGCACAAGTTCTCACACCTCTGCCAAAACTTTCTAAGCTGCACTTTGTGATCATTGTAGGCGTAGTCTATACCACTAATGTTCTCTTAGCACTGTTCCATCTTGTTCTAAGCTTGTCATCATGGTTCTAGCATTTCCATTTATTTCTATTTTTCATGTCTTTTCTTGTTCTACATCTTGTATCCACAAATGATATTAAACCTCTAGAGAACTGGGACAGCACCCATTAGTTTTGTTTATTTAACCCATTGCTCTAAGCACTATCCATTTAAAATATTTTTGTTTAAAGTATGAACACTTCAGTAAATAGCATATTGTGATTCTGTCACAGTGAAGATAGATATTAAAATAAAGGATTACGTTGTCTTTGAAAAAACTTTACCATCTATGTCTATAGACACCCAATAGAAAGGAAGTACTCTCGGTAAAGTAGACTCCCTGTCCTTTGACCATGGCTTCAGAACAAAAACCAGTTTCATTTGCTCTAGATTTCTTGAAATTACAGCATAACCTGCATACCTCCTCAGAATTAGTCTTTTTTTCTAACTCTGTAGAGCTAAAACTATAGATAGAGAGTTCTCCAAACTTAAGATATAGCTTTGTGATGTCAAAACACATCTGAGGCCATTGTGTTTCTCACCTACATATTGCAAAAGATAAGATTATCTTCAGCTTCCTGCTGGGTAATTTTCTAGACCTTCAGAGGTGTGTTGTAAAGGTGTCTTTTGTGCCAATCCTTTTGGCCTGCCTCTGTCTAACTCCAGGTCTCTGTGACGCTGGTGTTGGTTGTCATCCTCAATGACAAAAGCAGGAATCATGTCTTGATGTTCGCCAATGGTACCACTAACTCTGCTAAAGCCTACGTAAGGTGGCATGGCCTCTCATACTGAATTCCATTAACGATATTCTCCTGATGACTATGGTGGTTGCCAAAGCACCAATGCCCCAGATTTCTGCTAATGGGTTGTTTCCACTAATTATCATAGTGCAACTGGCAATGTCCAATATTGAGGGCACTGATGTTTTTGTCTTATGTTATTTCAGAAACCAATGGTTTTCCTTCCCAATGCTTTAAAAAGCTGCTGGCAATAACATGCCAGAGTGTATGTGCTCGAATTCTTGAGTAGCTTATACTGGAAAGAAGAAAGGAAAATTTTATTTGAAACCAATCTTTTGTTTCCCGTGGAGTTGCCTAAGGACTGAGGTATGTGTGCTTGACAGCTGAGTTGAGGAATTAACCTACAGAGAGCTACGGCCCTTTTGCTCTGATGCTGACCTATCATCCTTGAAACAAAATATCCTTAGTATGAGTTCTTTCTCATGAGGCACTTAGTTCCTTCACGTAAATCTTAGGGTGAATAAAACCTAGTCTCAATCTGGGATTCCTGCTATAGAAAGTACTGTGACTGAGCAGCACATCGAATCATCAATGAATTTTAAAAAGCTTTTTATATGATTCATATAAAGGATAAGCATACAAAGAACAGTGGTGAGCAGTCTTCTCAGGAAGAACAATATTCAAAGGCTCTTGGATTTTTTTAAAAAATGTGATTTTTTTTTTCTCCTTTCACACCTGGAGTGAGGCAGCATAGCAAGCCCTTCCTCGATACGTCTAAGCCAAGCAAGGCCGACTTGCAGCAGCAGCCTGTGACCCCAGGACTGTGATATTCTAGCATATTTGGTGGAATGGACTGCGAGGTATCTTCTTTATTTAAGGAATTCTTATGACAGGTCTGGTTTGTCAGGTTTCAAATTCTCAAAACCCAGCACCTGTGTGATCTGTGTTAGTGGAAGAGATATGCAGTGTATCTAAAAATCAGAAAACATAGTGAATTAGACAGGGTTAGGATTTGGTGTCATGACAAAGTCAAGCAACAGCATCATACCACCTATTGTTCTGAGACATCTGACAACCCACCAGGGATTCGCTGAAGGACTTCCGAGAAAAGGCTGGACGCTTCCCCAAGTACTTTGTTGGCAAGGTATAACCAAAGTGTTTGGCTTACTGTTTGTTTTAGTGTGGTTCAGTCATTTGTAAAATATTAGAATCATCAACAACAACAAAATAGCTGAACATTTACCAATAAAATATTATATTTGAATAGTAAATGTGTTTTTATACAGGTGAAGTCATCTTTTACTTACCAACTTTCACCTTTTTTAAGAATGTGTCAAGATGTATTATTAGCCAAGTAAAGACATCTTTTCATCCTTGTTTTTAAAGAAAACAAAAGCATATAATTGTAAGTTGCATTTTATTCTAAATCTTTTATATACAAAGTGTGAAGGGGTTCCATTTAAATTTTTTGTTGTTGTTAATCCTTACTTGAGAATATTTTTTGCATTGCTTTTTAGAGAGTGTGGAATGCAGGGAGGGAGAAGGAGAGGGAGAGGGACAGGGACAGGGACAGGGACAGGGAAAGGGAGAAGAAACATCGATGTGAGAGGGACACATCAATTGGTTGTCTCCTGCATGTGCCCTGACCAGAGTGGGGACTGGAACCTGCAACCCAGGGACATGACCTTGATTGGGAATTGAACCCGAGACCCTTCATTGTGCAGGCCAGCACTCTAACCACTGTGCACACAAGCCAAGGCCCTTCTACATTTTTTTTTAAATCCTCACTTGAGGATATTTTTCTATTTATCGTCAGACAGAGTAGGAGGGAGAAAGAGGGAGAGAAAGGGAGAAAGAGAGAAACATCGATGTGAGAGGGACACATTGACTGGCTGCCTCCCACATGACCCCAACAGGGCCGGGGACAAACCACAAGCAAGGTACATGCTTTGGCCAGAATCAAACCTGTGACTCATTGATCCATGGGCCGACGCTCTACCACTGAGACAAACTGGCCAGGGCCCTTCTAGATTTTTAAGGTATGAAATTTAAGAACTAAAGTAAGATACGAGTTATATCACAGCAAATATATGACATTCGAAGACGTACAACAACATTGTTACAGATTTGAGGGGTCATTCATATTATGTTATCACATCCTTACAGTCGAAAGGGGAAAATAGACTATTAAACTAATGCTCTATTAAAAAAATGCCTCTCAATATTATCTGGCATAGTATATTTTATAGTTTATTTGGAAGTACTATTAGAGTTACTTCCCATGCTTTGATGGGATATAAAAGCTGAAGCCTGCCAGTGAAGTGTAGTACAATGCCATATAGCTGTTAGATGAATCAGCATTGTCAATAATTTTGTTTGAAGCTTACTGATTCACTTCATATTAGGTAATACTCTGGTACACATATTGAATTTAGCTATCAAGTTGTAGCTCCCAAACAATCAGATTTCACAATAAATCTACCTCATGGTTTGCAGGAGAGTGAAAATATGTTGGAAGAGGTAACTGCAATAATTATATGGTCATTAATTCATATTTTGCTATCTCTCTACATTTTTCTCATACCCAGAAATTTTCACAGGTAGATTCCCAGCACTTCTTTTCAGGAAATGACAGATTATTGAAGTCCTTCCCAATCTAATTTCCAATTAAGGGTGTTAGAAATCAAGAAATTGGTTAAAATACACAATATACTAGTTGATTGTTTATCATGTGTCAAACTACACGGATTCAAAATTCTACCAGTACATGAGGAAATTATAGTATGGTGAGCAAAGACACATAAGCACATAGTTTAAGGTCACATAAAAATACAGTAAGAGAGTCCTAAACAAAATGTTGTAAGAAAAAAAATAAATACTTGATTTGGGTGGTAAAGACACAATACAGTGTACAGATGATGTGTTATAGAATTGTGCACCTGAAACCTGTATATTTTGTTAACCATTGTCACCCCAATAAACTTAATAAAAAAGAAAAAAGTAAGGAAAATTATTTTTCAAATTGAAAATCTCTAATATAAGCTCTCAGCAAAGTGCATAGCACACAGTATATGTTCAGTAAAGTTTAAGTAATAATACTATTATTATTAAGTATATAATTGCATGAATAATTTGTGCTAATGAAACCTGGATAACAGAAATCAATCAGTTGCTATTAAAAGTATTATTTTCATCAATTAAAGATTTCAGAAATGATTTCTTAGATACAATGGTCTCTTGTGGCTGTCATATATATTCAATAAAGATGTTTGTATTGAGAAAGAAGATAAATTATTTTTATCTTTCTATCATTTTACTAATTTGTAAATCTATACACTATACTTTTCCATAGTACAAATTATTCCTTTAATTTATCCTGAAAATTATAAAAGGGATCAAGTAATAGATGGAATATTTATTCTTTAAATATTTCTTATTCTAGAGAATATCAAAGATTAATTTTTGCCTGTATGAACTCATGAAAGACTACATGCAGCCTATAAAATGCTAACCAAGATTTCTCTCATACAGCATAGTACTCATTGTTCTGATATATTCAAGAATTGTCTTTATGAGACATTAATTTGGTCATTTGTTCAAAAATATTTTATTGAACACCTAACATATTTCAAGCAATCTTCTAGGTGTCTAAGCATAAGAGACCAAAATCCATGTCTTATAGTGCTCATGTTTTAGTTGAAAGAGAAAGAAATGAAAATAGTAAGTGTGATAGGTAAATTCTATGATAAGCTAGCAAGAGATAGGTTGTATAATATAAAAGAAAATTGTGCAGAATAAGAGGAATCAGGAATGTTGGGGATGGGGTAGCACAATTATAAATAAGATGGTGAAAGCTGGCCTCACTGAAAGAGTGAAATGTGAGCCAAGACTTTGAAGAAGCTGAGAAAGGTGGATGATAGAAAGTAATTCCAGGAAGAGGGGAACAGAGAAGACTCTATGTGAGATACCTGTTAAATAGTAATGAAGTCAGTTTGATAGGAGCAGAATCATTAAGGAAGAGTAGTAGAAAGGAGAGTTCAGATCATATAGCACCTTCTAAAACATCACTTGAACTTTGGCTTTTACTAAGTGTAAAAAAAGAGGCCATGGAGGAATCATTGGTTGAAGTTCTGGAAAAATGGATTTCTCAACAGTAAAAAGTTTGTGGAGAAGCAGAATTTTAAAGGTGAAAGAGGATTTAGTTTAGCATTGGACATGTTGTGTTTCAGATGCCTATTAGACAACTGAGTGGAGGTGTCAAAGTACCCACATATATGTCTGGAAATGAGAAGAGTGGTATACCCTGGAGATAAACATTTGAGAACAAGTATACAATATTTATAGTCATTAGAGTGGATGAAATTAACAAAGAAGTGAATATAAATCGGAATATACATAGATAAAAGAGAGTCCTGGATCACTCTGACATTAAAGAATCAAGGAAGAAAAATAACAAAAGGAGGCTAAGAAGGAACAACCTGGGAAGATAGACAACCTGAAATCCAGGGAAAGAAAGAAGGGGAAGTGATCAACAGATACAGAATAATATGCTGTCTTCTATTACAATGAGGACCAAGAAATGACTTTATATCTATCAACATGAAGGTCACTGGTTAAATTGACAAGACTGATTTATAAAGACAGATAACTAACTTGAGTAGGTTTAAAAGAGATTAAGAGAATAATTTAGGACAGTAAGTAAGGGCAACTCTTACAAAAAATATTGCTGCAAACATGAGCATAAACATGAAGAAATAACTGGAACAGGAATTAGAATCAAGATAAACATTTTTAAGATGGATAAAACAACAGCATGTTTTTCTGCAAATAGAATTGATCCAGAGACAGGAAAGAAATGGTGATATGATGATGCTAAAGAGAAAAGAATTGCTGGAGGGTTGACCTTGAATTGACTAGAGTGGGCAGGGATAGTGCAGAAATCGAAGGATTAGCTTGTAATGGGAGCAAGGAGAGTTCATTTACTACTACCAGGAGAAAAAGCCCAGTGAATAGATATAGACAATATCAAGCAAATAAATATTATTGTGAAAATCTGTGGACATTTTTTGATTTGTTTTATATTCTTTAGCCAAATGAGAAGCAAGTTCAACAGCTGAGCATAAGGGTAAAGGGGAGATGTTAAAGTTTGAGAAAGGAGAAGGCCTATAATAGTCCTCTAGAAGAAATGGAGGTTAAAAGTAGAGGGAGGGTGGAAGAGAGAAATGTACTATTATTGCCAGGCAGAATTAAGACATAGTCAAAATTAATAATAATAAAATTAAAAGGAGAGCTGTCGCATATATGGTCCTTATGTATGCAGAAGATCTCAAAAAATACATTATGTGGTGCAGGGGTTGGGGGAAAGTATTGGTCTCATAGGGCAGAAATCCCCCAATTAAAGAGAGATCTTAATGCATGAATAGGAATCAATTAGAATTTTGTTCATGTTCAAAAACTATTTTGGGGTCATGTTGATCTCATCACTGTGACCACTGCCAATCATATTTAGAGCACTGAATAGATACCAGGTTCTAAACTGCACTTCAGACTCTTACTTAATTTACCCTTCATGGCAAAATTACAAAACAAAAACAAATATATCTATTTTTAGGTGAGCAAACTGACATTTAGAAGAGTTCAGTAACTTGCCTTAAACTCAAGCCTGTAAGAAATTGGTGTAAGATTCAAATCCATGCAGTTACATAGTCTCTCATTTCCCAACTACTTCTTTTTTTTTTTTTTTATCCTCACCCGAGGACATTTTTTTTTTTTTTTTTGCATTTATCTTCAGATAGAGCAGGAGGGAGAGAGGGGGAAGAGAGAGAGAGAGAGAAACATCAATGTGAGAGAGACACATCGAGTGGTTGCCACCCATACGACCCCAACCGGGGCCGGGGACAAACTGCAACTGAGGTACATGCCCTTAGCGGGAACTGAACCCAGGACTCTGGTCCGTGGGTCGACGCTCTAACTGCTGAGCCAAATCGGCCAAGGCCCAACTACTTCTTGAAGACTAGGTTCCCATTTACAAATGCCTTCTTTGAGAATCCCATTAAGATCTGATTTCCTTTATTTAATTCGTCCAAAGCCATCCAAAACTTACTCTAAAGTAGCCATTTTTTTAAATTAAATTTATTGAGTTTACATTGGTTAATAACATTATACAAGTTTCATCTGTACAATTCTATAATATATCATCTGTGTATTGCATTGTGTGCTCACCACCCAAAGTCTAGTTTCCTTCTTTCACTATATATTTTACCTGAAACAATAAAATACATAGGAAAAAACAGAGGTACTAAACTTATGTACCTTGTTCTCAGAGGGTTCTTTTGTGAAAACTTGACTCCAAAGGCAAGGGAAGCAAAGCAAAAATAAATGAATGGGACCACCTGAAACCAAAAAGCTTTTTCATAGCAAAAGAAACCATCAACAAAACAGAAAGGCAATCAACCAAATGGAAGAAGATATTTGAAAATGATACCTCTAATAAAGGGCTGGTATCCAAAACATATAAAGAACTCATACAACTCAACAACAGAAAAACAAACAAACAATCCAATTTAAAAAATGGGCAGAGTACCCAAACATACACTTCTCCTGGGAAGATATACAAATGGCCAACAGATATATAAAAAGATGCTCAATCTCACTAGCTATAAGGGAAATGCAAATCAAAGCCATAATGAGATATTACCTCAGAATAGTTAGAATGGCTACTATTCATAAGACAAGAACTAACAAATGCTAGAGAGGATGTGGAGAAAGGGAACACTACTGGTGGGAATGTAAATTGGTACAGCCTCTAGGGAAAACAGTATGGAGGTTCCTCAAAAAAAATTAAGAATAGAGCCGGCGTATGACCCAGAAATTCTTCTTCTGGGTGTCTACTCGAAATATTTGAAAACACTTATTCATAAAGATATATGTACCCCTCTGTTCATTGAAGCATTATTCACTATAGCCAAAACACAGAAATAACCTGTGTTCTTTGATGAATGATTGGACAAAGATGTGGTTACATATCTACAATGAAATACTACTCAGCCATAAAAAAAATGATGAAATATTGCCATTTGTGACAACATAGATGTATCTTGTGAGTATCATGTTAAGTTAAATAAATCAGATGGAAAAGGAAAAGAACCATATGATTTCACTCATATGTGGGACATAAAACAGCAAAAAACAAACAAACAAACAAACTCATGTACACAGACTACAGTATGGTGTTTACCAGAGAGAGTGGAGGTTGGGGAGAAGATGAAGTTTGTCTGGTGTTTTGAATCCTGCCAATGCCCTGCCTGTTTTGTACAGATGTAATTCAACTGCAATTAAACATTTATAATTCCAAGTATTACTACTGAATAATTTGAATAATACATCCATATTTACATAAATATTTTAATAACTTCATTCATATCCCTCTTGGTAAACAACTTCTCAATCTAAATAAACATCCTGTCTCTCTCTCCTTCCTATTTGTTCCTTCTAGGACAGATTAAAACCTGATATTTCCTATCTATTTCTTGCTGACCTTCTAACTTTCAGTTTATCCCTTTCTTAGAGGACCTTCCTTGAAGATCAATCCCTATATACCTCACTTTGTGGATTTCCTGCTACAACTTTCAGAAATAATAGCTCACAATTCCTTTGTCTACTAACTCTGCCCCCTTTTTTTCTTTTTATCATGACTATGACCCAGCTAATACCCCAAATTCTATATTATCTAACATAATAGCTGACTTACATGTGTACATTTAGCATCTACCAGATGCCAGGTAGTAAATAAGCATGGATGAAATCATATGCTTCAAGATTACCAAACCAAAAATACTTTAATTAATGAAAGCCAAGAGATGAGAAAGTCACCTTGGAATTGGGCTTACAATAGAGTTCTGAATTTTTAATATCAGCAAATGGGCCCAGCCGGTGTGGCTCAGTGGTTGAGCATCGACCCATGCACCAAGAGGTCACTGGTTCGATTCCTGGTCAGGGCACATGCTCAGGTTGTGGGCCTGACCCCCATGGGGGCTTTGCAGGAGGTGGCCAATCGATGTTCTCTCTCATTGATGTTTCTATCTCTCTCATTGATGTTTCTATCTCTCTCTTCCTCTCCCTTCTCTCTTTCTAAAATCAATAAAGAAATATATATATATATATATATATATATATATATATATATCAGCAAATGAGGTTAAAACCAAGAAAAAAAGCAAATCCAAAAATGTATAGTCAACATCATTTTAGAGATGGATATTCATTATCTAACAAGTCTATATAGAGAGTTTTTTCTTCACCATTAACTGTCTCTTTAGTTGAAGCCCAGAATGGCTTAATGTAAGGGTCAAAAAGTATAAAAATACCTACTTATATTATTTAATATAGTGAAAATCTCATATTATGAGGTGAACATGAGAACTGAAACTGAGCCGATTTATGTCTGTGCTTTATTTGGGTGTAAACTCATTAGATAAAATGACAGGCAAAATGCTATGTGCTGTATTAATTGTTATAGCTCTTTCTTTTTTCTTATTTATCTATTCATTCATTTGCTTATTTGTTTATACCAAGAGCCTAATTAAATTTCCCTATACTAAATGCGCATAGTGCTACTAAGCTATAATTGTATATCTACAAGCACAGTGAAAATCAAATATAAGAGGCTCTAGATCTTGGTCACTATTAACAGTCAGAAAAGCTAGTGTTCTGATTCCAGTCCCATGCTTGACTAAATATCCAAATGTGTCTAACTGTTTAGTGTCAAGATGATGATATCTGTTTTGATTATTTCACGAGATATTTATAAAAACATGTTATTAAGTCCAAAGCCCTCTACAATTATGAAAGTCTCATCATGTTCCTCTATGTTGAATGTAATATTATCAGAAGTAGATTTTGTCTTATTTTTGTTTTGTTTTTGCCTTTCCGCATAGGTGTGAAGAATGGTTACAAAGGGCACATTCATGGAGAGAGAAGATAATGGCTTAGGATTTTGTTGGTCAGCGTAGGATAACAATATTGTCTCATATACAAAAATTAATTAGTTTTAAATGTGTTAGCTGAGTTACTGGGAAAGTTTAATCAGCCAGTTTAAACTATTGTTCTTAGTCTGTGTCAGAATCTTACCCTTTACTCCACTGTTTAATAGGAAAGCACAGGCATATCAATAAAGGACATCACCACAATCAATGATTCCCATGAAATGCTTGCTGTCACACCAGCTGCCTAATCCAGTATTACTCTATTGACAATTCTATCTTCAAAGAAAAATGATAACATAAATATGTGATTGAATTTAGACATCAGTCCTTCCTAGCATATCAGTTATAAATTGCAGAAGCTAAATTGAATGACTTTTCCAAAATAAAGTCAGTTTTCAGTGAAGCTGTCCACCATAGTATTGATTTATTTGGAATAAAACATGATCTTTTTACTACAAGTAATATTTCATCTTGGAAAATTATGCCATAAGACATAAGATAGAAGTACTAGTTAATCTCAACTGATAACTAAGTTATGCAGTAAGTATGAAAATGTATTTTTGCAAACTTTCTATTTTTTGAGCCTCTTTTATGACTCTTATATTCTTCCAACCATTCTCCCCTCAATGTGTGCTCAGGTAGTGCTCTAAAATTCACTCACATTAAGTTGTAAATAATTGGAAAGCTATACAGTATTGTTTCTATTAAATTGTTTTGAGCTCAAAGAATTAAGCTAAATAAATGAATATCTAAAGGTAGAATTTTAAGGTACAACCAATAGAAATAGCATTTCCTGTGCTAAGGAAAAGACCAATCTTTGTTGACCGGCTAAAGCTTGTCAATTCTAATCTACTAGAGAGAGTGTTTGTCATAGCAAACATATACAGCAAGCCAGTAACTTTTGGTAGTTGCACAGAAGTTTGCTGATATTGGATATTTTGAAGTAAAAATAATTGGATAAATAATGAAATGCATAACCTATGTCATATCAATCACAACATTGTCCTTTAATTTAATGTGTTGATTAAGTGAAAAATATGGGTTTTCAGAAAATCACTGGAAAGTCATTTATTACAGTTGGCTAATTTTAGTGACAAATTTTTACTGCCCTTAACCAGTCTCATTTTGCAAATGTTCTAAGTGTCTCTATTCTGACTGCCAACATGGGTGCTAATTAGCATCAATTTTGCTAGTAATATTTTTCTCCTCTTGGGGACTGAGTACAGCTGTTCACTAGGAAGAGAAATGAGATTTCCCCCCTAGATTTCTGTGGATCAGTGGACTGTGGTAATTGATTTTAGTCATAGCTAATCCAAGCTAGTTTAGAACTCCATAACTGACTGTATATCCTATTAGCGATCCCATTAACCATCAAGCTTGCCTAAGGTGACAAGGAAAACAACTCAATAGCACCAAACTCAGCAACCATGGAAAATAAACTCACCTACTGTGGAGTGACTCATTTGGGAACCGGGCTTCTCTAACTGAATACATTTTCAAGAAGCTCTCTTCAAGCACTTAATGAAATGGAGTTTTCTTTATTACTTTCATTTAAAAATACATTATGAAAGCCACTTGGCTTTTCTTTGCTGCTGCCAAGTTTTGAATACCTGATTGCCAATCCCACAGCAGAGCTATAACTAATTTCAAATATTACAAAGATGTGTTTTCGTTTCAGTTTATGGTAGTGAGTATCCAGATTTGAAATTTGTTCATTGCAGAAACACACTATATTATCACCTCAGTATACTGTAAACAGAAGCATTTAACAAAATATCAGTGTCTGCTAAGATGGATAGAAGGCTGCTTTTAATATAGAAATGAAACTTTGACTTCTATGGGGGAAATGGATGAATAATTTTGAGTATGAAAATTTCCAGCTTCTTGTAAGAAATCTCTACTTGATTGCATTAACATCAAGTCGAATAAATCATTACCACCAAAGACCTCCCAAACATCCCCCATAAATATTCCACAAATCCACAATTTAGTCTAGAACCTTGAAAACCACTTTCTCCATTCTGTGCCTTCTACCCCATTTCTTCTTTATCATTGAACAGTGACATTTCTTCCTTCAGACTGTCCAATATGTTTTATTCCCTGTGACTAAATTCCTTTCCATTTCACCCCTGAATTATAGGAGCTATCTCATGATTGAATTACCTGCTTTCAGTTCAGAGGTCCCCCACCCTGGTTTAACCTGAGAAAACTGGAAAACTATGAATACCTGAGTTCCACTGAGAGAGATTCCGATTTGATTGTATATGGTATAGCCCAGGCACTGGGGTTTTTTAAAGCTCCCCACCTGAGTCTAATGTTTAGCCGTGGCTGAGAACTACTGCGCCTTGTCTGTCTTCAGTACTGACATCAGAGTTAACATATCAGGACTCTCACTTTCTAAGAAGCCAACAGTGGCCCTTTATTTGTTCTAATATCAGGTTTAAATACCTCCACCTGTGTTTTAAAGTCTTTCTTTCTTTTAACCACATTGATAATAACTTAATTTTATTTCCATTTATTCCTAACACATTTGTTCTCCTTGACCCAAATATACATACAAGGATGTTCACAGCAGCATGGTTTCTAACAGCCAAAAACTGAATCAGCCCAGACATCCTTCAACAAATGAATGATTAAACAAACTGTGGCACATACATACCGTGGAATACTACTCAGTAATGAAAAAAGGTAAACTATTGTTATACGCAACAACCTGGATTAATCACTAGGGAGTTATACTGAGGGGAAAAAAAGTCTAAAAAGTTAGATAGTATACAATTCTCTTTATATAACATCTGTGATGTGACAAACTTTTAGAAATGGAAGACAGATCAGTGGTTTTCAGGAATTAGAGACAAGGTGGAGGAGGAGGGAAGAGGAAAGAAGAGGAGTTGGGAGTGGTTACAAAATGGTAAAACGGGGACTTGTTATGGTGAAGCTGTTCAGCATCTGACTGTGGTGGTGTAAACATGAGCCTATATAGGTGATAAATTGTGTTGAACTTCACACATACACACAACTAAGAATAATGGAAAAAATCAGAATAAAATCATTGGACTGTAGCAGTGTCAATATCCTGTAATAATAGTTTTGCAAAATGTTACCATTATGGAGATTGGGCACAGTATACAGGGCTTCTCTGTATTACTTCTTGCAAATGCATGTGAATCAATAATTATTTCAGAAATTATTTGGATCAGTTTTTAATTCCAATTTAAAAATTAAAAATACCACTCCTTCAAGGTCCAATTGCATGCCGTATATCTGCACACTTTTTTTTCATTACTCTGAACAATTATCAAGGTTAGGAATAGCATATAATATAAATCTGTGTCTGCTAATGTTTTTCCCATAAAGGCAGAAACCCTATACTATTCTTGGTTTTTGTGTTATTATTTTTTATGTGGAGAAAGCAGTTGGTAAATTCCTATCAAACAATTAGCAAGTTAAATTTTTGAAGGGAAACATACAGAAGATTTCACTTAAATTTTTTCCACAGAAAACCATCCACTTGCAATGGGAGAAATAAATGGCACTTTGCTGTTACCTTCTATGTAATATACTCATTTCCTTTCTTTGTTTTTTTAATTTTATTTTTAAAATTGAGAAACAATGTTATACAGAAAAGAACACATATCCTAAGGATACGACTTGATAGACTTTCACAAGCTGAGATCTTACATGTCCATGTAATTGAAATTCAGATCAAGAAACTGAACACAAAGAGTAGTCCAGAATATCCTCCTTGCTCCCTTCTAGTCAGTACAAGCCCAGGGGTAACCAGTACTGTTTTTATGTAAGTGTATTAGACAATACATAATGCTTTGTGGCTAGCTCATTTTAACATTGTTTGTTCAATTCATTCACATTGTATGTGTCATGCTGTATTAAATTACATTGGGTAAACTTCAACAACTTATCCATTTTATTGTTGATGGACATTTGAATATTTTCTAGTTGTAGCCAATATGTAAAGTATACCTATATATATTTTAGTCTGTACTCTAATTAACATTTCCTGAATACCACTTTGTTTTGATTCCTCATCCTCATCCCTCTTCAGATGGTGCTTGGAAAATGGCATTCCATCACATGAGCAAAATGATCTCTTTGTGCAGACAGTAGGTAGTCAAGGATACATAACATAAAAATGATTCAGACATTCGTTATTCAATTTGCACTTTCATAAATGATATTTGACACCTAAGCCCTTAATTACCTACCATTCCTATTTCAAGAGGTGGTATGGGACAGAGTAGAAACATCAACATGCATAGAGGGTCCAAGCAACAAGAGTGAAAGAGGTGCTTCCTGTTGGGTGACACCAGAGACCCAATAGAGACTCCAAGAAGCTCTCCATTCCTCTATGGTGAAGCCCTAACAGGGTAAATTCTGTTTGCTTTTAAATTCATGAACAACTAATGCATTGACTAGCAAAAATAATCATTGAATGGTACAGTGGATTGTACCCCTCTAGGTTATGACTTCTATAACTTAGCACAGCTAATGCAATTGAGGGTCAACAACACTAATCAAAAAACATTTTTATTTTTAGTATCTACTTGCTTAATCTGTTCTAAGAATGGCAAAAAATAAATAAATAAATAAATAAATAAATAATAGTGGAAAGACATGATTTTTCTAGGAAGAAAGTAAAAGATAATCTAGTCTGTAAAATAACTAACATATTTGATACCAAGTGTTGTTTTATATCTATAAGAAACATAGAAAAATCACAGTTGAATTAAATATATCATGAAATAGTAGTGAGTAATGACATATAATATGATTTGAAGCTAAATAATATACACCATAGAAGTTTAAAGGTAGAGTTCAATGAGGCTGAGCTAATCACAAAAATCCCCAGGTAGTTAAGGACCTAGTGTAGAAAGATGATTTCCAGAGACAAAGGGAGAAGGGAGTATCAGATAACTGAGGGAAGTGAACTAACTCTAAACCTAACTTCAACTCTACCATATGCTAACTGAATTGTATACATTGTCAAAGTATGAATTAAATTGCACTGGCAGAATTCAAAGGGCTGCATTCAGGGTCCATTGAGAAAACTGGTCTAACACTATAATTAGTGTAGAGGTTGGTTACTGGCTAAGAAAAAAAGAGAAAGTAGGTTTAAAAAATCCCTTGTATGTTCTTTAAATAAATTTTTCATATTAAGGTATCAGCTGTCATACTTTTATAACCAAGTGAGCTTTTGCTGTAATTATTTCATACTAAATCATGTCCCCGAACATCACTTGAAAGCATTGTTCTGCATGATGATCCGTATTAATTCACTCACATTTATGTAGTTGTTGTTTTTTTTGGGGGGGGGAGGGGCTTTCTTAAAACAATGCAAGCTCCTACTTAATCAGTTAATCAGATAGTAAAACAAAATAAAACAGCTTATTTTATAATTCTTCCCAACCAAATATCCATATTTATCACCATAATTAGGCCACATGAAGCTTCTGGCTACTCCCTCATTTTTCTTCCTTTTCAACAAGTTTGGTATGTTTATATTAGATATACTTTTTGGACCTGAGGCCCTTGGTATTTACATGTTATGTACTCAATTAGATACTAAGCTCCCCAAAGTGAATGGCCTGTCAGGCATTTCTATCCCCACTTCTACAGAAAAAGCACTCTGGGCACAATAAATGTACAATAAGGGCTAAAACCTCATTTAACAAAGAAAACAAACTTTCTTGTGATGACAATATCTACGGGCATTGTATTAACTTATACCAACCAGAGTAATGATTGAATAAAAAAGTACCTTGATGTCCTTTAAATGTTGAACTACGGTCCATATACAGTAGCTAGACTTTTGCAAAGACTAATACTGGCTCATTGAAAAATGCTTGTACTCCATTAAATTTCTGAGTCAGCAACTTAATCTTTAAGTCACTATGACCCTCTGTACATATCCAGATTATCAACTTCGCTTTTTAAAAGTGTGCTTATCCGTAAATTTAGACATGTAGTAATGCTAATTTGAAAATCTATCCTCCATTTTGAAAGTTGTCTGAAAAATAAATATTCAATGTCATTCTTTGAAGTCTCTCTGAACACATCTCTCTATATTTCAAACACTTTCAAGGTCTCAGTTCTAGCCTTAAAATTGCCATCAATTGTATTCGTAGGATTTCAATCAGTGATAGGAAGTCAAAGTCCAGGTAGCACAATAAAGACTAAATCCACAGTCACCAATATACAATGTTTTAGCCTTATGTTAATATGCATATCTTCCGTGATATATGACTTCAAGGCTACTGTTTAGAACTAAGACCACTTTGCATATCATACGGTGCCTTGAAACAGCATGACTGAAATAGGGAACTGGGAAAACAAATGAAATATTCTGTTTGTGTTTGAAGTTCCATATTATTAATGCAAAGGGTTTCTACTAATCCATGGAAAAAAAAAAAACCTGTATTTTCTGAAGCTGATTGAGTTAAAATTAGTCATTAGAATCAACAAATATTTATAAGAATTTCTTTTTACCACAAAGAAAATAATGTATCAGTTTGACAATGATGGAATGCAAGGAGTCCCGGGGAATGTACTTGCAATACAAAAAAATAAATCTTAAGGATTTAAATAAATGACACAGGAGAAAAGCAAACAGCTTGAAAGTTCCTGGTTAGGTTTTGGTCACAGTATTAAAAAAGGAAATCATAATTCTTTTTGCTCTTCTCTTTTTTAAAGAACAAATTTAAAAGATAAGGTTAGAACTAAAATGATGCCTCTTTGGTTAAGGGTCCATTATAAAAAGCATTCTCCTTTCTCAAATTTTACTTTAAGTCATAGTCCTCTTTCATCTTTTTTTCCCTTCTGAGCTCCATTAGAACACAGTATGCTTTCTTGTTAAGTTTCTGTGTCCATTTCCTGCATAGAAACCATGGTGTTATGATTTGGGTTCCTAAAATACATTTCTATGAGCAGAGTTTTAAAACTGTGTATTTATAATCAAAATGGCTCCCACCAACCAATGTGATTAAAAGTCGTAGTTGAAAGCACACACTATTCAAACTATCTGATAATGTAATATTGGCCAGGTGAAGCTGAAGAAGGGTTTGATACATTGGATATGTCATCAATGAGACTCAGTCCCCAAGCCCCAATTCAGGTCAATGGTTACCATTATATTTGACTATAGTATGCGTGTGTGTGTGTGTTTACATACATACATATATAATGTTATTATATTTAATATATTATATTAAACATGAATCTGAGGTAAAGTTAGGAAACACTTTATTCTGGTATTCTTGCTCTCCACCTAGGCCTATTTTCCAGGAATCTTTATATGGGGGATGGGGGAATCTCTCTCTCTCTCTCTCTCTCTCTCTCTCTCTCTCTCTCTCTCTCTATATATATATATATATATATATATATATATATATTACATTTTCATAAAATTGAACTAATGATAAAAGTATTAATACACATCTATTTGATTAAACACATAATTATATTTATTAAACACGTATAAGATATTTTTCTTACATTGAATTTTTCCCTTTCTTTAATATTTGATATGTAAATTAAATATAATAACATCAAAAAATCATTTTTCTTTATGCCCTTCAGACCCAGCAGACATATAATAATTAGTATTAATCTTACTTATTTCATATTTATTAAATATCCTGATAAATATAATGTAACCCTAGGATTAGACTAAAAATTTTACAAGAAACCTGCCCCTTGGGAACCATTGTAAAGGGTTTTAAGTTCCAAAGAGAAATTTTGCTCCATAGATGCAAAGCTAATCAGCGCAAAGCAAGCATTGCTAACATTATCATCAAATTTTTAGGTAGTATCAGTACAATATAACTCACCAGCAGCTTTTCTAAAGCTCCGACTTTGTGTCATATTTCAAATCACATAAGATGATTTTTATATAAAGGTATAGAAATTATCTGGGGAATTATTTTTCAATTCCTATTTGCCAAGCTATCATGGATTTTGCAACTAAAAAATAAAAATGTAAGTACAGATGCTTTTTAACTCCCTTAGAGTCTCACCATTATGGAATCCTGAGATCTTTGTTTAAGAAGTTTTCTTTTACAATTCTGAGTGTGTTTCTTCTAAAACTAACAAATTAAAATATACCATTCCTGATTCTCAAGTGAAGAAAACTGCCTATATGACATATTTTCACAGATGAAAGAAAACATATGGAAGAGTGTCTCTTTGGGAATTACAAGCCAGCCAGCCTAATATCTCCAAGGATAAGATTGTTAAAGTTCTGATTTTGTTGTAAGACACAAAAAGCATATGAACATAATTCATTGCTCATAATTATTATAAAAATTACATGCTACTGAAATATATACTAAAAATGATCCTCAATAAGCTAATCTGAATCAATAATGTAATGATTATGCCCCATAGTTGAATAGTGACTCTTTGGTAAAATTTGAATGTTTCCTGACAATAATCTATAAGCTAAATGAGGGCAGAAAGGCTAAAATATTACAAAATATAACTTCTTCTTCAGATGTGGATGTACACAAGAAAACTAATGAATAGTCAGAAAGCTTTCTTACTTCTTGCTGTCACCTGACTTCTGGTTTTAGCTATAATTCTAGGCGCATGTGTATTTTGGAAGGTAGTTCTTTGACAGCTTATATTATTTGGCTCTGTTTAGAATGTATTTTAGTTTTCTTTATAATCTAAGAAGCTTTGCCTTTTATTAAGGAAGCTTCACCTATTTACATTGATTATTATAATAATGGAAATGTCTTCCTTTTTCTCCTTTTTAATACAATGTTCTATTTTCTCCCTGTTGTTGTATATGTCATAAGGAGGAGATAGAGGCTGGTTAGGCAGTGAGGGATGGGAACATGGGGAGGGAAGGCTGAGACACAGGGAAGTTTGAGATGACTTGAAACTCAGCACACAGGCGGGCAACCCGTACACAGCATATCTGGAGGTTTATTCTGACTCAGTATCTCAAAATAAAACTAAATTCAACATGGGCATTGTGCTCCCAGGCCAGAAACTCCCAGCCCCCATTAATAGAAATGTAAAGCTCCTGGAAGAGGCACAGGTCAAATACACAGGAAAAAAACCCAGACAGGCTGGTTTCAAGCAAGGCAACAGGATTGCTGAAAGAGTTCTGGGACACTGTATATAGAATGTGTTCCCATTGCAGAAAGCCAGGTCACCTTAAAAAGGATTATAGGAAACCAAAGTTGGACTTAGAAAAGAAACCAAAAGCAAGCATAGGGTTGCTCTAAGGGTGTTTCCCCTCCTCCTCACTAACAGTCTGGGAGAAGTTGAAATGATCAAAAAAGGAAAGCCACTAAGTCTCCTATAGATGACCTTGGGGTGAACCCAGTCAGGTGGGAAACACAAGTTTTAAAATGTATGGATGTTGCTAAGGCAGAATTCCTTGAAAGGACCAATCAGAGGCTAGCAAGACATATATCTACCCAGACAACAGAGCCTCACCGACAACCCACTTGGGTCCCCACCCCGCTGTGGGAAGTCTGTCTGTTTTTCAAATAAACTTTCCTATTGCTTACTCTTGGTCCCTGAAGTCATTCTTCGATTTCGGGAGACAACGAACTCGATCACTGTTTTAATATTTTCATAACTTTTATATATAAGATGTTTCAGAAAGAATATTAGTCTGTATTATGTCCTAAGAATGTTAATCTTTGTTCCAAATTTTTCAAAATATGAAAGTTTATTTTCGCTTTGAGTGTTTGTATATGTTTATGTCCAACCTTGTGTCATTTGTAGATTCTATGTGGTATGTTTAAACATGGTATGTTATAATTAGGTAAAATCTGTCCAGCCTGGTGCTAAAGTACATGTATAGATTGAATTCTTACTCCAATCTAATTTCTAGCAAGGTTTTACCCAGGATAGTTTCTTTCAGTTATTATTTCTTTCTGTTACCCTCAACTGCAAGAAATGTTACAATTTAGGGAAGTATTATAAATGAAAATCTGAACATAAACATCCCCCAGATCTTGACCTCCCTCCTCTTTCTCTTGCTGGGCTTTGTGGAGAGGTAGTCCCCTCACAGTAAACTTGTCAAAGCATCCTGTCCTTCTGTATCTTTCCATTCATCTTCTGCAGTTTGAAGTCTCTGACTAGATGCACAATTAGCTAAATGTGGACTTTGGGCATTACACTTTGCCAGTCTCCCTGATGACTGTCTCATATATAGAGATCCATATTTTTTTCCAAATTTGTTCTGTGGTAAAACCTCTAATATTTCAGTCTAGTCATAGATGGTATGTAGATTATCATTTTGCTATTTTTATTATAAAAAATTCTATTTCCAGAAGCAAAACAAATTTATGCCATGTACTGGATACAAGAAATTCTTTAATTGATCTATCTTATCATATAAATGAATTTTTTCTTAGCTTCTAACATTAGGTGGTTTTTTGGTCTTAGGTTTTTTTTGTTATGTTGTTACTCTGAGTGTTTTTGTTTTCATTGTGACAATCCATATTTGGGGGCTTTTACAGAGATATTTTTGAACCAGAAATAGACAAATATACTAAAAATTATTTTAGGTTTCCATTTCACTTTTTTGGAGTGTCTTTCTCACTATTTACTTACTTCGAATAAATAATTTTTTCTACCATAACTCTATGAAAGCAATTATAGAAAGACAAAATGAAGACTGCCTCTGCTTGAGTGATATTAACCTCTATATTTCAGAATACCTTTAGAGCAAATAAACAAAACAAAACAAATCACACAAACCTATTAACCACTTAACAATGAGGTTATGGAGGAATCATTTAGAGAGGCCACTTTATCTTGACTCTAGCCAAGGACACAATTCTGAAGGGCAAAACCAGTCCTAACAGCCCTCAAGTGGTTCAGCCCAGTCCATCAGATGAAAAAATTACA
Source organism: Tadarida brasiliensis (assembly GCA_030848825.1). Taxonomy (NCBI): domain Eukaryota; kingdom Metazoa; phylum Chordata; class Mammalia; order Chiroptera; family Molossidae; genus Tadarida; species Tadarida brasiliensis. Next base: position 39,882,325 of record CM061257.1, on the reverse strand, counting down.
TAGGAATTTGCATGAAGTACTCACTTGCCTCAAGTATACTCGATGCGGGTGATGCCGCTCAAATCGGCAAGGGCAGTAAACAGATGGACATGATTTAAAAGGCTCTAGGATTAATTCTGGCAAGAAGTACATCAACTATCAACTAAATATCCTCCTGAATGTTCTCACAGCTAATGGATTTCTGGTGGCACTGAGTTCGCTTTTTTTTTTTTTTTTTTGCATAACCATATGCTCTACATTACAATTGTGAGGGGGGGAAAGGTAGGGAGATAAATTCTGAACAGAGAGAAAAGAATTTCCTAATTTGTTTAAATGTAGATACCTTATACGTATCTATGCTTTCTGCCAAGGACACTTTTTCATATGGATAATGCTGTCCAATGAGAAAGATGAAAACAACTAATTAATTGATATCTCCTAAGTGGTTTTAGCTAAAAAGCCAATGCATAGGCCAAACACTATCATTATCTTGATGTGGTCTGATTACGGTGCTTATGTAACCTAAAGAAAAATATCACAAGGGAGACATTCCCATGAATTTGTATTGTTAATATAACTGTTGACAGCAAAAAAATAAAGTTTGTATGTTTAAATAAGAGCTCTTCTGCCCAAAATCCAGCTGTCTCATTAACTGATATATTTGATTAAGCTAAATTATCACAGCCAGAATTATTATTGTCATTCCACACTAACATGAAATGTCTATTCACCGAAGCTCTGAGCACCAAGCAAATGAAGTGCAAAACTCAGGAAAATACGTGAAAGCATTTGAAGGTTTGAAGGGAATGCACAAATAACAATGGCCCATATTTTAAAATAGCAGTTTCTTGGAAACCTTTGGATTTTCACAACAAAAGGTTACAATAGCATCACTATAATATGAATTATAATAGGTAAGATGATATCCATGAATGAACAGATATAACTGTAAATATGTAGAGCTATAGTATTTATTACAAATACTCTGATCACCCTGGCCAGTTTGGCTCAGTGGTTAGAGTGTCAGCCAGCAGACCAGAGAGTTCCGGGTTCGGTTCCCACTAAGGGCACATACCTCGGTTGCAGTTTGTCCCTGGCCCCTGTTGGGGTCGTGTGGGTGTCAACCAGTCAATCTATCTCTCTCACATCGATGTTTCTCTCTCTCTCTCTTCCTCCCTCTCTCCCACCTGCTCTATCTGAAGATAAATATTCTGATCACTTAACAACATCTTTGATCAGATAATTAAATAGGGCCTTCAGGGTATTGTTTTTTAAGTACTTTGGCAAGTAAATGCACAGAACACATTAATTTAATTGCTTATTTTGATGTATAGTCTCTAAATATTTGGAACTATAGTACATCAAGAAATATATTTTTTGCCAAACTGACAAAAAAAATGGGTATAATTCTGATTCATTCACACCAGATGGCTATTGTTTTTTGTTTTTTGTTTTGACAATCTAAGGGGAAAGGGGTCAGTGCCCCTGAGTAAATAGTCAGGTATTGCATGTTTTAAAAATTCTTGCAACACACTGGTTGAAAATCACTGGTATGTAGAAATGTACACTTTGGAAGACAGTTTGGTGGTGTCTTACAAAGCTAAACATAGCCTTTCTATATAAATCAACAATTGTACTCCAAGGTATTTAGCCAAACGAGTTAACTTAAATCCATACGAAACCTGCACATAGAAGTTTTATTCATAATTGCCAAAACCTGGAAGCAGCCAAGATGTCTTTCAATAGACGAACAGATAAAAAATTCTATTGCATCCATACAATAGAATATTATTTAGTGATAAAAATACATGAGCTATTATGCCACAAGAAGACATGGAGAAAACTTAAACACATATTTCTAGGTGATAGAAGCCAGTCTAAAAAGGTTACACTCTGTAGAATTTTAACTATATGACATTGTGGAAAAGATAACCAAAGAAGACAGAAAAATATCAGTGGTTGCCAAAGGCAGGGGTCAGGAAGAGGGTAGAAATGAACAGGTGCAACAGAGAGGATTTCTAGGCCAGTGAAACTATTCTGCATAATTCTGTAAGAGTGGATACATGACCTTATGAATTTAGCTAAGAACTGTACATTGCAAAGAGTGAACCCTAATGTAAACTACACCTTCAGTTAATAATAACGTCTGAATATCAGTTCATCAAGTGTAACAGATGTACCACACCAATGCATGATATTAACAATAGGGAAAATGCAGGCAGAGAGAGTGAAAGAGAGATTAGATGGGAACTTATACTTTCTGCTTTTTATCTCTAGAATCCTAATACTATTCTAAAAAATAAAGTATGTTAATTTGGAAAATACACAAGATTAAAGAAGAAACTATAAAAAAATAACAAAATAGTCAGAACAACATTATTATTAACACATATGTCCAAGGCAATAGTTAAATATTTTAAAGCAAAGATAAGTTATATAATTTGTGTTATATTAAGATAGATGATACATTATAGATGATAGATAATCAGTTAACAAGAGTAAATCTTATCATGGCCTAATTTAACTCTAGTGATAGATAGTAGGTTGCTTCCATGTAAGTGATACCATAAAGAGTGCTGAGATACATTTCTTCATATGTTTCACCTTGTAATTTGTTTGAGTTTTGTTTTTGTTGAGGGGGGAGGGGATTTGATATATATACCCAGAAGTTGGATTTTTTTTTTATCAATCATGCAAACTTATTGAACTTGTGCTTATGTGTATTTTTCCATACAAATCTCTTTCTCCAAAGAGACAAGTACCATGTCACCCTCACCTACTCCAGCCTCCATCCTGTCTCTCTAACACTGCAAGGGATTTCATCTATAGGTATGTGGACACTTCAGTTTACATGTACAATCAAATCCACAATCTCTGCATACAGCTGTCCATTGGCCACCCATCTGGTCCAGAACTGTGTACACCAGAAGCACAATTTGAATTTAGAGGACAAAGCCTATGAAGCCCTGGACGACAAATGGGGACATTTGGGCAAAAGACTTTGGGAACTAGGTATCTGAAATATGGTTTAGAAGTAAGATGGGATTGGCAGGGACAGAGGTCACTTGTAAATATTTTTGATGAGGAATTTCTCTTGAACCCCCACACTCCCTAGCCTGCAGTGAGGGCATAGCCAGAGGAGGACCAGAGTGGGACACTATAAAGCACAAGGACCTTCTTGCTTGGATCTCAAGATGTAGCTGACTGGAGTTGGGGAAATGTAAATGACATACTAGGCATCTATCTATCCACTAGAAGCAATGGACTAGAGGTCTATGCTGCAACATTAATGTATCTTGGTGTTGGGTGAGAAGAGTATAGAACAAAATGAAATTCATTAAAAAACAAATTATTTAAACTTACAACATATAAAAACAACACTAAAAAATACATTCATACCTAAGGATATATCAAATATATTATTGTCAGTGCTTATCAAGGTGAAGGGAATGGAGTGCATATTGAGATTAGGGAAGAACAAATAAATACAGTATACCTTGAATGAAGAGAATATTTAATTCAACTCTCTACTTTTGTGTTAATAAAATAATAATAAAAATAGGAAAAAAGTTTTAGAATAGACTAAAATCAAAATGTCAGAATCCTTTGCTTCAGACTTACTATCTCTTGCATAAACCTAATCCTTGCATCCATCCTTTTTTTTTAATTTTTTTTCTTTATTGATTTTAGAGAGAGAGGAAAGAAGAGGGAGAGATAGAAACACTGATGAGCAAGGACATCGATTGGTCACCTCCTGCATGTCCCCAACTGGGGATTTGGCCCACAACCTGGGCACATGCCCTGACCAGGAATCGAACTGGCGACCTCTTGGTGCATGGGTCAACGCTCAACCACTGAGCCACACTGCCAGGCTTCTTGCATCTATCCTTTATTCAGCCAGCTTTCTTTGAAGTATTCTCCATCTTTGCCTTTGTTCATGGATATATCGTTCACAATTTAAGCCCAGACCACGTCTCCAGTCATATCCCATCTCTTCAAGAATCTTACTCAGATCATTCTGACTCATTTACATAACATCTTTTCACAACACAACATGACCTGTTTTGTATTAATATATATTGTAGCCTTTCATTATATATCATTACCTGTGTTTATCTAGTTTTTATTTTCATGAGTATTCTCACAATAGTACCATATGCTTTTTAAAAGTTACTTATTCATTGATCCCTCCATTAATTCATTCCATACGTAGTTATTTCAACAACTGTGCTCAAAATCAATGTACTGGTATAAGAAAAGCAGCAATCCACATGGCTTAATGAGCTCATAGTCCAGAAAGAAACTCAGACAAATGTGATAAATATAAAGATCAAGCTCATCATACAGTGGTATGAGTGCTGAAGTATATATTATAAATATTATAACATGTTCTCTAATAGGTTAATATTTTATATAAATTATGTAATGATTAATATTAACAATTGGTAATATTAAACATATTATATCAGGTTATTACACCACATAATATTAATGAGAATATTAATAATATTTCACCATGTTAGTTAATAGTAAATATTACCAAACAAATCTTGATGCAAAATCTGCAAAAAAACATTGTTTATGTTATCTACTCCTCTGAAATCTTCACATTATTGCAAATAATCAGAAGTTGACTATTTATCAATTAGCCACTAGAATTCACAAAGTAATCTCTAGTGGTGATTTATACTGTTGTCAGAAATAGGCAAGGAATAAATATGCCCATAATTTTGTTTCTACAACTTGCAAATATATTTCTATATTTATGGTTCCAGGTTTGCTGATTACTTTCAAGGTAGGTGACAGCAATCTTAGGAGATATAAATCCCTAGTCTCTCAAGGGCAGGATCAAAACTGCATTACCAGTAATCTCCAATCAGCTCATTATTCTTTCCAGTTTGCAAAAGGACTCCAAAATTTATTGATACTCCTGTATTAATGACACAATTGCAAGTATGAAATGATAAACAGTACAGTAATGGGGAGATTTTAGGAAAGTGTTAGCAAACATTTAGCGATCAATTTATCTAGATATTCCTATGCTGCAATTCTTCTTTAAGAACTTAATTTTAGTACAGTGGAGTAAACATTTCCTGATATATCCTGTAGAGATTGCCTCTGACCTACTATTTGGCTATTTCATTTAAATAGCATTTTATTTATTTCTCTAATCTGTTCTTTCGTACATGTATTTCCGGGATCGCTATCAGCTTCTTACTAGTTTCAGCCTCATTTTCTCTCTCTTAGCAATGGGTTCTTACTTCCATATGAATTTCATTCCCCAACATGTTCTGCATATACAGAAATAGAAAGTACCTGCAGTATTTTCAAACTCATGTCACACTGAGTTTTCCCCAGTACATTTAAGGTATATTTGGCTTATTGAATAACTCTAGCTATTCAACATCCATTCACTCATGAAACAAATCAGGGCGTTTCACAGGCACGTGACCTGTGCCATTACACACGTTCCCATGCATAGAAAGCTTACTGTTCTGCTGTTGCCATCTTGAAATTCTTAATAATTTCTGGAGAAGGAGCCATGCATTTTTATTTTGTACTTGACCCCTAAAATTAAGTAGCCTGTCTAATATTTGTAGATAATACTAAGTAAATGTAGAGGAGTAATGGAAGGATACACAGAAATGTTACCAGTAGTTACCCTTACATGGTGACATTGAAAATAATTTTAATTTTCTTTTCCTCTTTCTTCTAATTTCTAATTAGAAAATTTTCTAATTTCCCTGATCTTTAGAGATAAGAAAGGATAAAAGATTCCCAGAAATCTCTTGGGATTCAACCAGTAGAATCTATGAGATATTTCTGTTGAACTAAAGGAATTCGATCTGTAACAGACAAGATATTTTCATTTATAAGGGTACAGATAAATTTATATTCAATAGTAGACCTTCTAGCAAAGGAAATGCAGCATGTAATTAACTAAACAGCATCTATAAGCTGTAGGCCCAGCAAAAAATTCCTATGAGTCCAGAATGTTCATCTGGCACCAGGTCACTGTGTGTCACTTCATGTTATCCTGTTTTCCCTGAACACCCTCTGTTTTTTGGTATATGTTCCTATTTCATACATACCAATTCATGGCTTTAAAAAAAAAAAAAAACAATTCTAAAAACCAAAATAAAATTAACAAGAAAAAGCATTTACAATTATTTGAGAATTATGTAGTATCATAGTTTGAGTACAGGAAACAAAGTTGGTCTGCAATAGCTGACAGATTTCTTTTTCATTGTTTTTTTTACAATAACTGTATTTTGCCCCTGGAGGGATAAGATTCAGCAAGTAATTACTTAAAAGGAACAAAACAAACACAAGGGAAGTAGAAGGAAGAAGAAATACTTTGTTTTGTTTCTTTCTTTGTCTATTCAAGTTGTTATAGTTTTGTAAGGGTAAATATGCTGGACATTGTTTTTTACTCATTTTCATTTTTCTGTATGAATTGAAAGCAATTTATCTTAAAGTCAGGATATAAAACAAAACAAAGAGTGTGAGAACAAATTTGCAGTGCTCGCTTCAATCTTTCCCTGGAACACTATATATAAGACAGATATCTAAGGGGAAAATTATATAGCCTCACATGCAGTTTCTAGAAATAGTCACCACTCAGCTATTTAGACAAAGTGGTTCACGATGCTTGAAGTTACAAGGAAGAAATGAAAAGTCACTGTAACTTCGTGTTTAAAAGGATAGCCAGAGTACTAAAGTCAAATCCACACGTGTGGCTTTTGGCAAATAATCTAACCCTTCTCTGAGCTTCATTTTCCTCATTTGTAAGATGGGAATGAGAATTAAGTGAACTAATTATTAATAATAATTCTGTAAATCTCTTCAAAGTGTAAGCAATTATTACTATGTATTTTATTGTCATTTAAAAATTACTTTATTCATTAAATTATACAAAATCCTCCCCCTGAAAAAGAAACTTCATGATAAAAGATAAAAAATATTATATCATTAAGATTAAGGCAAAAGAATCAATAACACCCTAAAGTACTGTGATGTGGAAAAGTCACATTCAACGTTTTATTACTGAGGCGGTCCCTCAGTAAATAAAAAGATATACTAATTATAATGTCTTCATGTTTATTCCTGTGCAGCATTTATTTATCTTTTTATTCCTGGAAGTCACTACTCACAGGGCTTACATGAAGTGTAAATATCTGAACAGTGCAATGAGTAAGTATACATTTATTTCCCCAGTATCCCTCTAGACTAAAGGATTATTTTCTCAGCTGCTGGGAGTGCTGCTGAAAAAACACTCTCAGCTACCTGCCCTCTTCTATGACTGCCCAGGCTGAAGAAAGGAGACTTGCCCACGGCCAGGCCCTTTCCTGGGATAAGCACACCCAGTGACTTATGGACCAGGGTTTACTTGCTTGACTCCCTTGCCTCCACACAGACAACGTTAGATGACCTTCCAGCTCTAGCGCTCCCTGCAGGTTGACTGAAGTATTCATTGGAGACAGCAACTCAGATCAACTTTTCCCTTGACCCATCCCACTGTTTTCGTTCTCTCCCGCAGGAGTTGACCAAAGAGCAGACTCTAATAAATTCTTAAACACTAATCTGTCTCAGATTCTGCCTCTAATCCAGAGACCCTCAGCTCTGATATGCACTGGGAAACCGAAAACTTTGTGTGTCTCACTTTGTTGCAATATTTGCTTTATTGTGGTGGTCTGGAACCAAACCCACAACATCTTTAAGGTAGATCTGTATTATTAAAACAAACACTTTCTCATTTATATCCAAATATCTGAAAGCTACACAAAATTCTGAGCAGAAAATAAGGCGATTCCCTGTCTAGTGAAAGACAAACAGAATTCAGCTTTAAGTTTGAACACTCATTTTTAGCTTTACCATCAACTTGTAGTGTGTCAATAATTATCATTTAACCTCAGCCAGTTTCCCTTGTGATTTGACGATAAAAATAATAGTTTACCTGAGAGGTTTGTTCCAAGGAATGGTAAGATAGTATCTTTCAAAAGCTTTATGCTGCTTGGAGAACAGTGCTACTAGATTGCTTCTCTTTATTTTTGGCCCTGGAATTTTCTCATTTCACGAAGTATGTGTAGACTTTGTCGGATAAAATAATTTTAACCTGAGAATGAATCCAAAACTGACTTTTGTCAGCTAAAGGTCTATGCTGTCAATCTAATGGCAACTGAATTCCCAATCTGGGGTTCGGTAAAAAGAAAAACTTCATCTAGATAAACAATTTGTAAACCTAAGAGACAGCCCCCTGAAGAAACTGAAAGTGTGCTCCACAGAGACAAAAAGAAGACCAACTTTTATAAAAAAATTTCCCACCCTAGTGCCTGATTGGTCTATTTCTATGCTTATAAGGAACCTAAATTTGCACGATCTGATTGGTCCAAATAGCACTGCCCTTATAGGCCAGAATTGTGCATTCTGATTGGTCATTACAGAGCTGATCTGATTGGTCAGTAAAGATTCAAATGAAGATATAGCTGTGCAGTTCTGTTTGAAGGGGACAGGTCTCAGCCTATTGGTCAAATTCCAGGAACTCTTTTGTAAGGGTCTTCTCAGATGACAGGAAAACAGTTCAGGAGGCTGGCAGCTCAGTCTGTGGCCCTATCCCTGAAACGCAGTGTCAGGGGAGACTCCACTGGCAATGGCTGTTAGACTCTATTGACAGATTTGAGCCCAATTAACCACAAGAAGTCCTTCTTGGCAGGTATGTTCCTTCCTGGGGTCAACAGTTTTCATGGTTGCTTTATCTTATAAGACATGTACATTGGGTATAAACATCTCTCAGGGAGGGATATAAATCATACTACTTACAATGATTGCTGAAATATGGTGATTTGTAAAAGTTAACAAGAAGCATTTATTTCTTTTCAAAATTGGCAGTCTCAACTGCTAGTATAAAAAATATGTTAAATTGTAAATGAATGACTCAATTTTGCATCATATGCTCTCTTCTTAGAAATTCCCCAGAAGCACAGTTTAGTAAATTAAAAGACAAAATTGGAGACAACATAAATAAGCATAGAATTAGTATGTTGTATTAGTGTTTTATCAGAAATACTAAAATTATTGCATTAATCATGGTATTTTACAAAGCACTCACATAATATGTCTTCTCTTTTTTTTACATGATGCACAAAACATCATTATATGAGTCTTTTAAAGATTACATTGCTAACATGCTTTCGTAGACCTGTATAATACACAGAGAGAAAAAGGAACATTGTTCTGCTTCTACCTTAGTCTTTAACTTTCCAATAAATTAAATAATTGGCTAAAATCCTATTATACTATTATGTAATATATACCAAAAAAAAAATCAAGAAAAAAGAAAACACTATATCCTTCATTAACTCTTCCCTCCTATTGTGTCTCTATTCACTTTCCTTCCAGGGGTGGGGGATGTCTGGCCCGCGGGCCATGTAAGACCCATGAAATCAATACCATCACACATCTTACCAAATTAGCCTGAACAAATATAGCATGCTAATCTTTAAGTTGATAATTGTGTATGGCCCACAAATGATGTTATAAATATCCAAATGGCCTTTGGCAGAAAAAAGATTCCCTACCCTGGAGGGTATTGCCATTTCAGTGGAAATTTTGCTCCGCTATGAATGGGAACCAGGTTATCCTCCATCTAGAGACCCTAACCTCTTTACAATAAGATCATGTCTTATTTATTTCTGCATCATTAGTGTGTACAGCAGTGTTTAACATAGTGAAATTAACTGTTTCCATATTTAATATATGGAAGAACTACTGTTGTTATTAAAATCAGTAGGAAGATATCTTCTCATTTGGTTCTCAGCTTTGGTGAACAGACACTAACTAAAAGCACTTATATATGGTGGATTGCTTTCCAGACTCTCTATGAAATATAAAGCAGATTCTGAATATCTCTCCCCACTGCTCCCATGTCTAAAAAAATACAAAATTTTCTTTTTTGCTAGTAATGATGGAAAATGTCAAAATGAGATGAAGATATACATAGCAAGCGCAGAATTTTACATATAAGAAGAAACCTTTAGATAATAGTCAATGCCAACACTGAAAGATAAATGGTGCTTGACATATATTTTTATCTCCCCTTGTGTTCTTTCATATACTTATCCTTCCATTCTTGTCTTATATGTTGGTCAATAAAAACCATCTATCATGCCCTGGCCAGTTTGGCTCAGAGGTTAGAGCATCAGCCCAAGGACCAGAGAGTCCCAGGTTCTGTTCCCGCTAAGGGCACGTACCTCGGTTGCAGTTTGTCCCTGGCCCCTGTTGGGGTCGTGTGGGTGGCAACCACTCGATGTGTCTCTCTCGCATCGATGTTTCTCTCTCTCTCTCTTCCTCCCTCTCTCCCTCCCACTCTATCTGAAGATAAATGCAAAAATGTCCTCAGGTGAGGATAAAAAGGAAAAAAAAAAAACCCATCTATCACTTTAATTCTCTAGTCTATAATCCTGTATCATAGCACCTACTCCAACTGCCCCTGGAGACCTATGCAAATGCATGGTATACAGTAGATGTATACCATGTACTCTTTGAATAATAGGGAAACAGTATCTGGTATAATAATTTTTGTTTTTTGAAATTAGACTCCTTAGACATCAAAGAGATACGATGTGAAATGGAGTGGCCAACAGTTAATGGCTGACACAGGGCTCCCTATGAAAGGGGGAGGCAGTCAAGAGACTATACATCAAATAAAACCAAAATTTATTGAGCACCAACCAAATGCCAGGCTCTTTACAAATGTCATCTTACTTAATTATTTCATAGCAATGCATTGTAGTATTTATTATCACTACTTCACAGATGCACAGATGAAGCAGCAGCATTTCAGAAAGGTTAAAATAACTGCCTGAAGTCACAGAACTCAGCTTTTAAACTGAATCTGTTTGGATTCAAAGTCTCATCTGTCTACAAGAAAATCAACTTGTCTCCAAAAGTTCATTCCCGCAGTTTCAATAATAGTTTCTAAGTCATGTTCTAACCCAATCCTATATTTATTTTGGAGAGAAATAATTTAATATTAACCTTATACAAAGGTAAATCAAGCCACTTATTCTTTCTCATTAAAGTCAATAAATACCACTGATTGATATTGCGAAATATAAAGATAGAATAATATATATGCCGACACCACTGGTGGTCAATTAAGTAGTTTGAAATTCAATATATCAGAGCTATCATTTAAATAATTACTCTCTTCATTGGCCTTATTACTTTTTGTTTTGTGTTCTTTGAAGCTACTTTGGCATGTGGCTTTGTGTTCCAGAAGATTGTAAACTGCAGATTAGAGGAAAATTGTTTTATATATTATTTTACCTCCACCTCTTTTTGAACACCGTGTCTGGAACATAGCTGCTAATCAATCAATGAACAGTGAAAAAAAAAATGGAGACCTTAGAGTTCTCTATAGTTATGTAACATATTCTATTTCTGCTCTAAAAATCATTGACCTTGCTATTTCGAAAAATAACTCAGAAGTGCTCTTTGAGAAATACAGGCTAATCATGGCCTCTTCCTTTCTCACAAAGAACTGGTACATTACAATGAAGGGTTGGGGACAGAGAAAGGAGAGTAAAAAAGAAGAACAAAGACCAAGGCATGTTCTTCTAAAAAATACTATTTCTACTCATAACTAAGGATTTTAGTCATTCTTTCCATTGAGAAACAAAATAATCTGTATAGACTAACCAAAGAATGTATATGTATACGTGCATACCAATGGACACAGACATCAATACTGTGAAGGTGGGGGTGCGGGGAGGAGGGTGTCAATGTGGGAAAAAGGAGTGACATTTTATAACAAAAATATTGAAAAATTTAGCCATTGAAGTAAATATGAAAAAAAAAAAGAATCTGTATATGCCTTTATTGAAGAGGATAAAATCAGAAATATTTGTTCTTCCACATCCTTTTGATAGATAGATGAAATAATGCATCTCCCTTACACATTTACTTTGGCATCTGAAATTCAAATAGTGTTATATTTACTGACAAAAAATAAATAGAAGGGGACTACTCTCTGATGTTATCAAAAATATCATTTCATATGGAGCTAGCATCTATTCTGCATAATTAGGGAAAGTCAAAGAACACATGTTACTTTACACACACCACATAAAATAGAATGATTCTTTACAAATAGATGAGCCTATGCACTCATTGGAAGGATATGAATAATCTCAAAAATTAATCTCAATGTCACCTCAACTGCCTTGACTCACACTAAAGGGATTTATTTATGTTTCGAATGAAATTATATAACTTCAATTGAGCGCCCATCAACTAATCTGTTCCAAATGTTTTCATGTGAAGTTCAATTTCAACAACCTACACTACAATCCAAAAATCTGACTAATAGAATGTGTTTGCTAAAACGAGGCAGGAGCATACCAGCTTCTGAGACAGAGAATTATAGTTCAGCAAATATTGGGATCATTTTTATATTACTTCAAACTGAATCCTGGTCCATATTTATGTCTTGTAAAGCCAGGAAAAAATCTGTAATTAGACCACTAGTGTGAAACCAGCAATAATGAATGATTTAAACTTCATGAGGTGTGTTTATGCTCCTATATCATCATCTAACAAGTTTCATGGATAAAGTTATTATTAACTATGTAATGTTAAGTGTGGTTTACTTCTGGAAACTGCTCAATAGATGAGATTTGCTAGCCGATGGAGACTAAACATACTTGTACAATTTAAAGCAATGATTCTCAAAATTGATCATGCATCAGAATAGCTAAACCTGACCCCCTGGAGTTTCTGCCAGTCTCAGGTGCAACTGATAATTGATATTTTTAATAAAGTTTCAGCTAATAATAATGGTGATGCTGTTGCTGGTGAAAATCAGCTTCTTCCATGAGATTGCGAGGAATGCATTCCAGGGACTCACGGAGTTCCCTCCTGAGTTCCCAATGTCCCATCTCCCTGCGTCCCACCATGGAAAAAGTCCAATCTTGTCTTCAGAATGGCCAAAACAAAGTCCAGTGTCCAGAGTTTCTGCTTCATATAAAAGTTTAGTCTTTTGGAGCACATGAGGTCTGCCACAGGCCCTGGTTGGCTACTACACCTGCATGGTTGTGTGTTTCAGGTCTGGGGAGGGGGGCCACTCTTCTTTGTTACCCTGGGGTTATGACCAAGAGCTTTTTCAAAATAACCAATCAACTTCCCAAGCTTTTGTGTGGGCTACTGATGGGTTTACCCCTTAGCCAATGATCCCTTTCCCAGGTTAGACTGGCAGATCTCTATGATTGCCATTGGCTCCTATTATACATGTGCTTTCCTGCTCCTTCCTTTTCTTCTCCTTTCCCTGGGTGATCTACTGGGATCAGACCAGTGGCTCCCTGGGGGGGGGGGGGGGTATGAAGCTCTAGCTTCCTGGTGAAGCAAACAGGCTCAGTATCTGATTCCCTTCCCTTCCCTTTATTTTTAACTAGCTAACTATGATAATGATATTAGTGTGGAGATGACACTTCAAGAACCATTCATTTAGAGAAATATGTCTCAAGGTGCAGTCTACCCCCCTGATTTAATCATAGTAATAAGGGATACTTTGTAAGATGAAGTTTCTCAGATACCACCCCAAATTTTCTAGATCAGAATCCAGGATAGGGCTCAGATGTCTGCACTTTTAACAAGAATTCCAGATAGTTCTGACACACACTACAGTTTGACAACCACTGTTCTCTGTCCAATTCTGACATTTAGCTTGAGTTTTAACATAAGATGTGCTTTCAGGGCTCTGTGATTTGCTTAGTGTTCTGTGTGGTTAAATTGTTCCTTTTTCTCTGCTTGGCACTTTTTTTCATTCTTCAGGACCCAGGTCAAATATTGCTTCTCTATAAGACTCTCCTTCTCTTTCAGGGAAATTAATTTCTCCATCAATTCTAGTAGCAGTCATTGTATTACATGTTTACATGTTTTGTTTCACTGACAAAAGATGAGGTTCTAGACTGGGAAAGAGAGCACTGCATTTTTTTCCTTGAGGTTTTCATCATTAAGTAAGGGACAAATTAAGCCATCAGGAAAATATTATTGACTCTAATACAAGGGAAGAAATATAAACTTGAAAACTCAATAAAACTGAACTTGACATTTTGCAGTATAGAAAGTTTTACTTTCCATAATTATGACTACACTATTTCAAATGAACACTTGAGAATATTTGTTTCAGTAAAAGTTGTTTACTGAAGGTCTTTTTAATGGATATACATAGGAAAACACAAACAATTGCCCTTTTCTTTTTTGCCTTTTTAAAACTTCCCATTAATTTTTTAAGAAACTGGATCATTTATTTCAAGAGTTTCTGCCCTCTTCATTTGCAAATTTTCCCATTTGTCTAATTGTAACAGCTGCTGCCTTAGGTAACATCTGTTTGCTATTAACTCCTCAGAAAGACATTTTTTGAGAGGTCATGAAGATCAGAGAGATGATACACCTAGAGACTTAGCCTAAAGGCTGCATCAGTGGATTATGCTATGATTTTGTATCCTAAAATGCTTTAGGTAGTATGACATATCTACAGTTCAAAAGAAGTCTAGGGGGATTTCAAATGTGATCTGAATAATGCCAAGCTCTTACCACTTCAATTTTATTACTATTATAATGATAATGACTTGCTCAGTTGGTAATTATTGCTGTGGTTTCTGCCTTACTTTTCTCCTTTGAGAAGAGGATCATCAGCAAAACAAAGTCAAGGATGAAAATAGAACAAGGAGAGAAGTTTACTCCTTGATAATGCAAAAGAACACTTTGGCAGTACTGGTACATTGAAGATTGTCATGGCTATGAAAGATAGTGCTCTATGGATCCATTGTAATATTAATGATTCAGTTATGTTGGTTACATAATTTAGTAAGTACATATTGGCAACAGAAAATAGGGTAAATACATATAAAGTAAATCTGGTGCTCAAAAGTAAGGGAAACTTCAACTAAAATATGCATCCATATCAAAGCTGGTTTATTACTTGTTTAAAATTCTCCTATTATTCATAATATGTTGAAGTAATAAAAATCTACCTTTCAAGTAAATCTGTGACACAGAGCACTTTACTTATATTTTATTGAATTATTTTAATCCATCCCTAGCAGCTAACTTGGTGGGGAGGGACACTATAAGTGTTCACAAAATGGATTTTAAAGGCAACATCATCTAGATTCTTAAGGCCCTGAATCCTAAATGGGAAGCAAGAATTATTGTTCCTGACAAGTCTTGTTAACTTCGGAGTAGATACGCACAGAGAAATGTCTCAGCTTTTTCTACAGTTCCCTGTGGCATAATAATACAGAAATCAAGAACATTTGTGAATCAAAGGAAAACTAAAAATCAGGAAGTCTTGAAGAGACAATTCCTTTAAACAAGACTTCACTTCCCTAATCAGACATGCCTGAGTTGGTTTAGTATACTTAAGATATTCAATATGAGTTATGAATACAAGCTTATATAGATTAAGCTCCCTCCCCCTAAATAGAGAACTAATGGGAAGAGAGTGGAATTTCAAACTGGGAAATTACGCAATTAAGCCAGAGTTTTGTCACTTAGTAGCTGTGTTCTATGGGATCAGACTCTTATTCTTTCCTCACAGGTTGTCACAGCACCCTCATTTCATGTGAGACTTAAGTGAAATAATATATAATAAAATATTTTGTAAACTATGAGTAACTATACAAAGCAAGAATTGGTTGATTGAAACTTTAAAAATGTTACTATTGTGTAAAAGAAGGCAGAGACAAAGAGTACATGATTTAGGATTCCTTTAGATAAGATTCAAGAATTGATCTATGTATGAGAAGTCAGATTAGTGGTGACTGGGGGAGAGGGGATTTTGCTTTTCCTGGGTACTCCTTAGCTTAAGGTAAATGATTTACCAGCATCCACTCTGTGTTATCCTCAAACCTCTCCCAGTCTCCACAGCTTCTTTGGCTTAAAGGAGCCTCAGAACTCTGCCTGCTTCTGGAAAGACTTTGTCACCACCTTGCCAATAATGACACCTTGACATCACTGTCACTCTTCACTTTAATACTCAACACTAGTCTCCTTAGTCTCTTTGGAGCAATTTGAATTCAGAACCACAAGTTCAGTTTTCTGGGTTCACTTCTTATCTCATGCACACAAATGTGGTATGATTTTTCAAAGTCCATTTTCTGATACCTTCCACTCTTTTCTACCTCCTGAAATCTTTTCACTGTTTCTTCTGATGTTGATTCATCAGCAATATCCTGCCTTTCCTAAACCTCCAAGTTTATTACATAATAAAGAATTTGTCTGATTTTTATCCCAAGTTCCTTGAACTAAGCTTGTAAATCCTTGGCATTTTCCCCATGAAAGGAGTGCCTTTTTAAATTCATAATGGGCCCCTGGGACCACTTTACCATTTATCCTAGAATGGTGACTCATGGTGTGTCCCTAGATTATTTCAAAATGTGGGCTGACCTTGTAAGAAAGACCAACCATGTGATTAGAGGGTTAGGCTTTGAACCTGATGATATCAACCTGACCTTCAGGAACCCCACATTCAACTATATGGCCAATGATCCAACCAACCATGCCTGTGTAATAAAATCCTAGTAAAACTGGAGATCAGAGGTCAGTTGAACTTCCTGGTTGGTGAACACAATGATGTGCTGGGAGGATGATGCCTCCTGATTCCATGGGGGAAGACATGGAAAGTCTGCATTTGGGACCTCCAAGACCTTCCCCATGAGTCTCTTCTTTAGGCTGGTTCCTGATTTGTACATTTACAATAACATTGTAATTTAAGTGCAGTGCTTTTTTTTTAGTTCTGTGGTTGTTCTAGTGCATTATTAAAAGTAAATGGGTTCCCCCAAACTTGTGGCTAGTATGTAAAGTAAACCCTACTTGTGGGAGTTGTGCCCTTACCCTGTGAAATCTATGTTAAATCTACTAGTTACCATCAGAATTGAATTGTAAATAGAGACAGAGTTTTTCTAACCCTGCAGGTGTGATAGGTGTTCTTTGTGCCCTTTACTTCCCATTCAAGACCATTTCAGTACTTCCTCTGTCAAAACAAAACAAAATTTTGTTATCAGAATGTAAGTATTAGTATACCTTACTGTCACCATGATCCTTAGGTTACTCTCTGTCATTTCTTACAGATATTTAGCTCCCAGTTATCTGTCATACTCTCTAACTTTAAATTTTTTATTTCAATACTATGCAAATTGTCTATCTTTGCAATGTTCTGATTTCTGAGTTCATTCAATGGCTCCCCCCCATTTATATTATTACATTATTGTCCCTCACCCTAGACACCGACCAGCATGTTCATATCCTAAACTTTGTCATTCTCAGTAACCTTAACCCCTCCACAATCTCAGATTCACATACCCCATTCTATGGCCAACATCTCTCATCTTTCTAGTTCACTTCTTTTGATGCCCAAACTTAAATATTCCTTTAAAACTACTAAGACATAAAATACTGCTCAGATGTTTGTTGTATTTCCTACATCCACACTCCCATTATCCTCACTTTAATGCCTCTTCCCCAATTCACATTCTTACTCCGTAACCTTATTTGTATTTTACCGAGAAAATCTGGGCAAGTATCTCTATTTTAAAATTCTAAAGGTGAGTCATGAAAAGGTTAAACAAGTTTCTCATGGTAAACAGAATTTAACTCAAGTTCAGTACCCTTAGTATTTGTGTTAGGCAGCTGCTGCCACAATAACGCTGCATAACAAAACACTGCAAAACTCAGTGACTAAACCACTCTGGCTCACAAGGAGTTTATGTCCAGGAGGCTGGTATGGTTCAGTTTTGTTTTACTGTGCCTCTTCTAGTGCCTGGGTTTTCTTTTTGGGGTCAGATATTATGTTCCTTAGAAATGGAGATAATACCCTGGCCAGTTTTGCTCAGTGGTTAGAGTGTCAGCCTGCAGACCAAAGAGTCATGGGCTCAATTCTGGTCAAGGGCACATACCATGGTTTCAGTTTGGCCCCTGGCCTTGGTGAGGGGTCCTGCGGAAGGCAACCAGTTGATGTCTCTCTCACATCGATGTTTCTCTCTCTTTCCCTCCCACTCTGTCTAAAAATAAATGGAAAAATATCCTAAAGTGAGAATTTTTAAAAAATATAAATGGATATAATACCAAATCTTTAGATGATAAATCCCAGCAATAAAAAATAATTCTCTCTTTTTTTTTCCCTAAGGTTACAGGGAAAACAAATATATTCCCAGGTCAGAATTGTCAAAATTCTGATTCTTAGTCTAGCAGTCTTGTGGATATGGTTACTTGTTATCTATCAACTTTAAGCATTATGTTACCGATGGTTCACATTGGTACTATAGGCTACTTGAAAAATAATATTCTGATAATGTTTGCTCATGAGGCAAAAAAAAAAAGGTGTTTTCATGAAAAGATGATTTAACTTTCCTCTGTCACGGACAAAGATGGTAAAAGGTGGTGAGAAGGTAATCTGGTTACTGATTCTTGATGGTGGGGCATGAGTTAATTTTTTATGACACAACTTGAGTTTTTAACTGAAAGGTCAGTGATTAATATTGCCCCTGTCCATCCAGGCAACACACTACATAAAACCATGGCCAGAGTCTTTTTAAAATATACTCCTTCCTTTCTCTTGGTCTCTGTTTTGGGATTAGTGGATAATGAGTACAGCAAAATAGGTCACACAGTCCTAACCTTGTGAGATATAGCTCATAATACTGAAATGTCATGGCTGGGGAAAAAAATAGGGATCATCATTTTCTCATCCTGACATTTTTCCACATCATAACTCACAGGTACTTCATTAAAGATCAAAAATGAAATAGAGTAATAAGACTATATTGACAACCACAGTAAATAAAATCAAAATCTCTGTAATATATTTGAGGTTGGGTCTTGACACTAAAGTGTAGGGAAGTTGACATTTGGTTATATAGATATTTTTCATGAAGACATTTAAAATGTACACTAACCACACAGAGAGAAGGAAATAACAATATGAAAATGTTTACAATCTGGGCTGTTATTAACTGAAATGATGGTGGTGATGAAAGGGGTGGGAGAGAATACTATAATAGAGAACTAGTCATAGTGGGGTGCTAGCCCTAGCTATAAGAAATGTTCATCGTCCTTTGCAATGTTAATCATGGTTGCTTTGTTCTGATTAAAGAGAAACCCATTCTGACCTGGCTGGAAGGTGTGTGCCTCCGGAGTTTACCTCAAGAACGCTGTCCCTCTTCCTAATCAGAGGACCAGGGGGACTACCTGACATCACAGAAAGATTAACAACCTGATTATTGGAACACTGGACCGATAACTGTGACTCATGGTGACTAGCCCCTGCAACCCCCAGCTCACATTCCTCCCCCCCCTTGCCCGTAACCATTTTGCCCATTTTTTTCTTCCTTTTTGCCTAACTGCCTTTCCTCGTGTAGTCATTGCTTCTCTACCCTTTAAAAGCGGCTGGCAAGTGGGGGAGGGGGCGGAGCAGAGCAGATTTTACGGGATGATCCACTGCCCTCCCATTCTGCTGGCAACACTGGAATGTAATAAATGCTCATATATGTTTCGACCTTGTTTCTGCTTGATTGGCTCAAGTAGTGACAGGTGGCCCAGACCCATTCATTGTCCGGTTTCAGTGAGAAAGACCTTCTATTCCTGACCTCTATGAGGCAAATTATAGATTTTAGGTGATAAATATATAAACATAAAGACATATGAGCCAAATAAGGAGAGTCTACAAAATATTAATATATATTAAGAAGAGCTGGAGCCGAATCGGTCATCAGAACAAAACATGGTATAATCTTATATTTAGTCTTTAAAAGATATTCCAAAATACTTATGTAATATCAGTGATCTATGAGTTTATTTTGTTGACATATATAAATGTATTATTTAACTTACTAAGAATATCCTTATATAAAGTTCATACAAATAAATTGTATAAAATGCCAGTGGAGAGATGTATTTTAAATTTCTGGTAACATCTATGGATTTATTCATACATTCATTAAAATATATTAATACCATGTGTCAGATGTGATAAGTCATATCGGTCTAGTGATTTGTAAACCTCTTGGTAAGGCAAAAGCTATAACTGTGATATTATTGTCAATGATTCCAATAATCTCTCTTCTGGCCACCTCCTCTTTCCTTCTCTTCTCTCTTGTCTTTTTCTCCTTTAACTTTATTTGCAAGTAAACTAATGAAAGAGAAAAGAAAGAAAATATATAGTATTTTTGTTTTGTTATGTTTCTTTGTGGCCTAACACTGCATTATAGACTTAAATAAAGTGGTTGGGCCAACTGGCCAGCAGGAAACCTCAGTACCATTCACAGCATCTGCTCATATCTTTAGGCTGACTTCCTTTGACTTTTATACTGAAAACTATGTTGCATTTTTATAGGGAAAGACTATCCTTCCCACTGTTTCTTCCTATCACTCAATATGCAAGAACATTTTTTTCTTACCTCTATTAATTTTACAGTATGCACACATGTACTGTAAGCTCACATAAGCAATTACTAAGAAATACAGTGAAATTCAATTTCCTGGCCTCTCACTAGAAATACAATAAATAATACAAAGTATAAAAACAGTCAAAAATAATTCCAAGAAGACAAATTTCAAAATGTATTCCAACAAAGAAAATATATTTTAGTTAAAATGGTAGAGCCCTGGCTGGCTGACTCAGTTGGTTGGAACATCGTCCCATACATCAAAAGGTGGCAGGTTAGATTCCCACTCAGGGCACATATCTAGGTTGTGGGTTTAATCCCCAGTTGGGGCCTGTATGGGAGGCACCTGATTGATGTTTCTCTCTCATATTGATGTTCTCCTCTCTCTCTCTTCCTTTTTTTTCTCTAAAATCAATAAGGGGTGGGGGGCACCCATAATAATTTCAACAATAGTTTCAAAAAATAAGTTAAAAAATATACTATCACTTTATTAATGGGGAAAAAAGGTGATATTCTAAATCTATCATTCCTTCTTAATTTATTGATAGATACTTCTATCAAGAGAAACTTTCCTTGTCAAGTTAAATAATTTTGTATAGGGAATGTAGAATAAATTCTTGTTTCTTTCAAAAACAGAAACCACACAAAACATATCCTGAGTGAGGATAAAAAAAAAAAAAAGGTAGACAGTTTTACCAGATCATGTTCAGATAAAGAGGGAAGCCTGTAGCTTTGCTTCTGATGCTAAAATATCTGTTTTATGGTGCTAGCTTATCATTTTGAAGTAGTCTCAGAATGTTACATTCAAATTTATTTTGTTTTGTTTTGTTGTTGGTTTTTAGAGAGAGAAGCTAAATATTAAAATTTATTAACACAAGATTTAGGATTATGTTACTTGAACTTTGCCGCAAAAGTACAGAATAGCAAATTACTTTTTATTTCTATAAGACAGGTCTAACAAAAATAATTTTCTTTCTCTTCTATGCTATCACTCTTTATAAATGTTTTCTATTCTCTTTATCTCCGCTGACACCTAGTATACCTTATTTCATTGGCTTTCCCTGCATTTCTCAATGAGGAAAGAGTTCAGCGGGCCAGGTAGCTCTCCCTGTCCTCAGCTCTGTGGTCAGTCACTCAGTATCTCAGTAGCCTCAGACTAGTATGGAGGACATGAGGCCGTCTGGTCCTATTTTTGCCCTTAGAGCTCATTGCAACATTTTCTTTCACAGAGCTTCTGGACTTGATGGATATGATTTGACACAAGCAAGACATGGAAAGAGACTTGGGAATTTTCCTAAAGAGATTATGGACTGAAAAAGGAAGTCAAGATGTATTTAATGTTGACATGAATGAAGGTTATGAGACAAGAACTGCTGTAAAGCCGCTGAGGCAGCTTTTTCTCAACAGAGATTTTATATTTACTTCAGAAAAATTAGAAACTTGCATAATTTCTTATCAAAGTGTATAATGGGAATATTCTGAATGTTGTGAATAATTTTGGAATTCTATGTATCAAAATAAAAATTAAATCCTTCTGATTTATGAAAAAAATGGAGTGTTTATTTGACTACATAAAATTTTCTGGTTCAGAGATATAAATCCATGTTCACTTTTATAAAATAGTGATATTCCTGAAATTTTCCCAACATAATCCAAAAAGACACTTATACATTGTTTTAGCTATATACATGCCTGTGCATTTTCCTATGTCATTTTTTTTTTAACTAGCACAGATGCTCAGGAGCACAAATACAACTTATTGATCAATAAGCTGCCCTTGCTAGTCAACAAAATTACTCAAATAGACACAGAGAAACTAAAAAGAAAAAAATCCTTATGATTATTTTTGCCCAAGTGTAGCCATATGGATGATTTACCTCCCATGAGCAAACTGCAAAATAATAATAAACTAAATTTTCCCCTAACACCCACTAGAAATGCTGACCTAGTCAATGAGGAAAGTGGAGTTATGGTGTTCAGCATATAAATTGCTGGAAAAGTGGTTAGTGTCCTCCTCTTTCCTTCTCTTCTCTCTTCTCTTTTTCTCCCTTTAACTTTATTTCTTTCCTTTTCTCTCCCCTATTTGATTTCCTATCTACAGAAATCTCCCTGTCAATTGAGAAAGTTCATGAATATGTATTTGGATTATTGTATTTTTTTTTTCTTTCACTTATAAGAAAGCAATGCTAGGAAAATAATTGTAGACCTCTTTACCAATTGTTCAGTCATATGTAAATGACATTTACATGTAATATATAACATTAACAACATAATAGATCTAGTAATCTAATTTCAGAATTATAAATACAATTCTAAAATTAAAGCAACTACAAATATTAGTAACAGTAGTTTGCTGAGTAATTTGTTAAGTGGTATATCTGCATTATCCATTTTAATGCACAAAAGTTTCTCTTGAAATAACTACAATTCTTTTTGTCACTGCAGGTAAAGATACAGAAGTTTGAAGAGGTTCTTGTTCAATATCACACAACTAGAAAATATCAGAGCCAGTGTAGAAACCTGAGAGTCTGTTTCAGAGTACTCTCTTAGACAATATACATAGTACCCTTCAAGTATTGTGGAGAGTGGTGAGAAAGGTTTAAAAAGTAACGTCTAAGATACATTTCACTGCTATTCATGCTAATGTTTTCCTAAATGTACAAACATTCAAAATAATGATTAGTTTTACAATCTTTGATACTTCTTTATAATTAAAATCCTTTTAAAGCAATCAAATAAAAACCATTCCTATTTTAAAATTCTATCATCACAAATACTACACTAATTTGCTATTGTTAAATTCTATATTTGGGAATCATTGAAAATGATGACATTTTTGTTGGCCAGAACATATAATTAAAGTAAGTGTTCCCCAAAATATCAAAGACCATAATTATACATGCCAAAGAATGCAAGGATTTTGAAAATGGCCAAAGGTGTCCCATGATTAATGTCTATCATTTTCTGCAAGATTCCTCCGTCTCATAATCACTCTTCTCACCAATGAGACCACTTAAGCACTATCTGAAAACGCTGTTCTAATCCTTTTCTAGACCTGGTCCTGAACTTAGATATTAGTTTTAAAATGTTAACATGTTGTCATATTGGATAAATTCTTTAAAAATTTTTATTAAATACTTATAAATATCACTAAAGATTCTTCATTCACCTACTCTATTCTTTCCCTCCCAACCTAATGGTAAACAACATCTTAAGGTTGGCATAAATTTATATTTTAAATATTTTCATACATATATGTGCTACTTTATAAGAACACATTGGCCAGTATAAGTAAACATAAAAGCTATGAGACCTACATATTTTGTTACAATTTATCTATTATAGTCAATGCTATATTTGTGGAATTTATAATGTTTATACATTTAATTATAATTCATTTATTTTTATTTTAGATCATTGTGTTATTATATGTTAGGTAGAACCCACCTAAATGGCCACTGATGGATGAACAGATAGAGAAAATTTGGTCTGTACATACAAGGCAATATAATTCAGCCTCAAAAAAGAAGAAAATATTCTACTAATTATGACAATGTGGATGAAATGGAGGACATTTTTGCTATGTGAAATAAACCAAACACAGAAGGAAAAATACTATGTGGTTTTACTAATATGATTAATCTAAAATAGTCAGACTCATAGAAGCAGACTGTAATGGTGGGTGCCATAGAATGGGAAGAGTGGGAAACCATGGGTGTTCGTCAAAGTGTACAAAGTTTCTGTTATATAACATCAATAAGTCCTAGGGAGCTGGGCCTTTTCTTAATGATACAGTATTGTATATATATTTTTTTTAATGTAAGAGGTTAGATCTTATGTTAAGTGTTCTTAAAATAATAATAATAATAATAACAGCAATAATAATAATAAATAAAATGAGAAGTTTAGAGGTGATGGCTAGGTTTATGTCGTGAATGTATATTTGTCTCCAAACTCATCAAGCTATATATATATATTAATTATGTAAAGTGTTTTGCATGTCAATAAATAAATAGGTGCTTATATGTACTCTAATCAGCATTTCTCATTTAACATAGCTAGGGTAGATCTCTTCATTTCTCCTTCAAGCTGTTCTTCCAAAAGCCTTCTTCCACATCTCAGTCTACAGCATCATCAGGTGCTGAATTATTTAGGTGAAATACCTAGATAACTACCATGATTCATCCATTTTCTTCACCAATAACCAATATATTAGCAAGATCTTGGTTATCACTCTCCAAACTAAGTTCTAAACTTGTCTACTTTATTTAAACACTAGCTGGAGACATCACCATCTAGCATCTGTACTACTGCAGAATTTCTTAACTGGTCTCCTTGCCACCATTCTTCTTCTAAAATGTATCTTCCAACTAGTAGCTACAGCCATATTCTATAATAGCAAACCCAATCATAGTCCACTACCAATAACTTTCTACCTATTAAAATACACAACAGTCACCCATGGTTAATAGGTCCCAATAACCTGGACCTAGATATCTCTGAGACCTCACTTGTACTTTTCTCCAACTGGTGCAATATGCTTGCCCCAAGGCACTACCCCTGCATACCAGCCCTGGTCTCGGGCACTGCTTTCCAGCTGGACACAGGCAAAGACATTGGCTTTGATGCTTCTTTTTCTTTTTAACAAGTTGTTCTATAGTACATATTTTATGAAGTAATTTAATGTGCCAAATATACACAAATCATTTTATTTTGCCTGGAGTCATTTGTCCGTTCTACACTCTAAAAGTTAATTATTTTCAGCCTTATGAGGCAGTAAACTGATCGTTGCTACATACAAAATATGAACAGTAATGCTAGCCTACAGATAAATAGAGGTTTTCTTTTTGTTTATACCCCCGTCAGCAGAATACCATATACAAAATATAGCTAACATCCATGATGAATATAGACTGAGGATCTAAGAAAATAATGTTATCTTTGACAGAGGCAGAGATAGAATAGAGAGAGAAAAAAAGGGTAACTACAGATATTCAACATCCCCCTTGCTAAGACATAATAGCAAATTCACATGTATGAATTTAGGTGATTTGTCATATTCTGTGTCTCAGTCTGGAGAACTACATATCAGTTCTCCTAAAGAGCTAAAAGTTAAAACAAATTTTATTGTTTAGGAAAGATTAACACTACAGTTTAAGAATATTAAACTAATTTAATCAGACAGTAAAAAGCATGTATCTTTTGTCCCTTTGGAAGAGTTTTATTCTTTTATTATTTCACTTCTTAATTTTATACATACATCCAGTGCCACTATATAGTATTTTAAATTATTTAGTGCTTTTGCAGTTTAAAAAGAGAAGCA
Source organism: Tadarida brasiliensis (assembly GCA_030848825.1). Classification (NCBI taxonomy): domain Eukaryota; kingdom Metazoa; phylum Chordata; class Mammalia; order Chiroptera; family Molossidae; genus Tadarida; species Tadarida brasiliensis. The sequence goes on along the minus strand of CM061257.1, from coordinate 39,856,579 downwards.
ATGAAGAATACATAATAGATCTATAAACATATCCCTGTGAGTATAAAGGATTTATTGGAGATATGTATATTTAGTCATAGGGGTTCTGTCATTAGAAATCAGTGGTGATATGGTTTCTCTAAACTGTAATCATTTACTGACAGCATGAACAAACAGTGAAAAAAAGCAAATATAAAAGCAAAAGAATCACAGAGAACATTTAACATGAGAAATGCATTCTTTTAAGTAGAGCATTATTTTATTTACATTTAATCAGAGAATGTAAAAGGTGAGTGGTAGATGCATTTCTGAAAAATACTATGATTATTAAAGTTTTATTCAGATTTATAAGCTAGTATATTTCTGCTAAATCCAAAACTCAGAGCTCAAATATTGAGTACACTCCTCTGATACTGTACCCAGAGTGGCTATAAAGAAGTAAAAAGTTAGTTTGATTCAGTACTAATGAGTAATATGCAAAAGTCTAGCTATATAATTTATAAATTATTATAGCCTACCAGGAGATATCTATCCATTCATGTACATATTTGTAAATTTGGAACATTTAAAATTTTAGTAGATTAACATTTGTTCTAAGACCTATTTATTAATCAAGCACTTTCATTTCCCTGTTTCAATGTCTGGTACCTAGAAGAAATCAACAAGTATTTGTTGATGAATAAATGCATAAGTTAAAGCTGAATTATTGAATAATTTCTTTAGTTTTCTCTTCAGGCATGTCTGTGATTTGAATAAGTTAGCTTAACTAATTTTTTCTAGAACCAATGATAGAAGATTTCAAGTTAACTTAATCATTTAGGATAAGTCTTACTGCATTATATATGGTCAAAATAGTCAAAAGATTTCTGATTTTTGGCTATCCAATTGTTTGGTTGCACTTGTCAATGTGTTTACTTGGTAAAAAAAAAATATAATGTCATGGCTTTTATTTCAAGAATGATACTAAAAATGTTTAAGTGGGAAAACACCATTCCTTTTAGACATAGGTGCAATTTCAAGTAATCTCTACCCTTTCCCCAAATAATAGGGTATGTTAAATTGAATACAATCTGAGATGAGTCTAACAACTACAATTCATCTTAATTGAAGGAGCTACTTCAGACTGTCAATATTGCATAATATTGATTATAGCTTCCTTGAGTGCAGGGACTTGTATTTTTTTTTTAACCACTATTCAGTACTTAGACGATAACATAACATATTAGATGCTCAGTAAATACTTACTGAATAAAGAAATAAATGAATGGCTTTTTCTTGTTGGTTTCATTCAGTTTTTAACTCCATGGACTCTCCGCTTTCTAGTGGCAGGTAAGATAGTTCATATTATATTTGCACTTATATTGAGCTACCAACTGAAGCACACTTCACTTTTCAAATTTTGATCTAAATTTGCATACTCTTTCTGAGATTCACCATTGTTCTCTAGCCAATAAGATAGTGTTACTATTTAGGGTATCTATTATCATGTGATTTATGGTCCTAAAAGAACTATTGAAACTAACATTAATTTATTAAATTGACCCATATAATTTTTCAACTAATAGTAGAATAGAGTCACTATCAGAGGAAGATGATATGGTAGCCAATATACCCTGAGCAAAGCTAGATATTTTCAATAAACTTGCATTAAACAGAATTCAAGTCCTTCCAAGCTAAGCCATTAAATGTAGCCACTGTAGACTGATGATGTACCAAGAATTAGCACCAATAAGTGGGGCAGTTAATAGTATAAACTGAGTTGGGAGAACAAAAGTGGACTGAGTCATGATTAATCATCATATTCAGTGATGCTATATAGTGGCTACCAGTGCACCATAAATAGTATTATTTTGCAAAGAGAGAAAATATTCTTGCTTTCTAGTCCCCAAATATGTGATAACTTAGGGCTATCCTGGTGAAGTGAAATACTAATTCTAGCCTTGAGCATCAAAAGAAAAAGAGAGAGAGAGAGAGAGAGAGAGAGAGAGAGAGAGAGAGAGAACTCATGGACATGGACAACAGTGTGGTGATGGTGGGGATGGGAGGTGAAGGTGGGTGGAAGAGGGCATAGAGGGGGTAGACAGTGATGGAAAAATAAAAATAAAAATAAATGCCCTGGCCAGTTTGGCTCAGCAGTTAGAGTGTCAGCCCACGGACTGGAGAGTCCCAGGTTCGGTTCCCACTAGGGGCATGTACCTCAGTTGCAGTTTGTCCCTGGCCCCAGTTGGGGTCGTGTGGGTGGCAACCACTTGATGTGTCTCTCTCACGTCAATGTTTCACTCTCACTCTTCCTCCCTCTCTCCCTCCCTCCCTCTCTATCTGAAGATAAATGCAAAAATGTCCTCAAGTGAAGATAAAAAATAAATAAATAAATAAATAAATAAATAAATAAATATAAAAATAAAAATAAAAGTAACTAAAACTAACAGAGTTATGGTAGCCACATAAAAAAATAAAATAAAAATAATGTTCTTGATTTTATGGCTTTTATTTCCTACATCTTCATTTAGATAATATTCATAATTTCCTGAAACTTTAGCTACTAATTATGTTTTTGCTTTATTGTTTTATGGAATTACTTTATATATCTGATTTAAAGTTTTATTTTTAATATTCCTCTTAATAGTGCCTTATTAATCATGAATCCTTATAACTTAATCAGTGTGTATGTACTGTCAAGCTATATCCTCATAATATATAGATATAAATATGATAATTTTATTAAGGAAATATATATATGATTTGTCTTTTTTTTTTTTTTTTCCAGTTCATGATCACATTTCCTATAGCAATCTAGTTTGGGTTCTAATCAAGTAAATGATGTCCCTCAATCATTACTTCCTCTCTTGTGTCATAAGAAAGTTTCAGGCTTCCATATTTGGATTTACCCATCTTTTCATGGTGGGTAAGGTGAAGTAAATTTGGGAGTCTGGGCCATTCATTGACTACACTGCTACCTGTAATTTATCAGCTTACTTGGTTCTGTCTGCCATCAAGATATATGGCTGTAGAGATAGTATCATAAAGGAAACAATTATTGAGAAGATAAATGGTCTGTAAGAGAACTACAAGTCTCTAAAGTATGGGCAGAGGGCAGAAAGTTACCTTGGTCAATGATTTTGTTTGCATCCATATGTCCAGGCAATTTTGGAACCCCAGAAATAGTGTCCCTTAAATCATAGCTTCACCCATCTCCCAACTTCATTTTTGTTTTCTTAGTCATGACTCCACAAAAATTGCTCCTGGTCTCAAACTGGATTTAGCTCTACTAGGGAAATTACAATATATTTTGAATTAAAATAAACAGCATTAATTGAGCACCAGCTTTATCTGGAAACTAAGTCTCTACAGTGTTTTCTGGATTTAGGACTTAGTGGCAGAAAATAGCGGAATCATATGTGAATACTATGAATAGATTTTTTTTAAATCTGATAATTTCTCAGATAGGTCTAATCAATTAAAAAAAACAGCCAAATCAAAAAAGGAAGGAAAGAGGAGAAAAGGAAGGAAGGAAAAGAAAAATGACAGTCTCACATGAATGAGTAAAAATTTTACTTTATAAGTGAGTTACTCCATACAAAAGAAAAAAAGTATAGCCCTTAAGGACAGACAAGAGAATATTTCCTCTATAAAATAAGAAAAAAATATAGGAATAATGTAGATAATAATAATAATAATAATAATAATAATAATAATAATAAACCTGATAACTATTAGAAAAATAGGATAAAAAACTACATACATAAATACATAAACCAAAAAAATTAACAAATAAATAGGTACAACAGATATTATGTGTACCCTGGAATAAATAAAAATCAGATTTGCACTGCAGAAAGTAAATTGTGAGTTAGAGGCTGTAACAGAGAATAAAAAGCATATAATCTTTATACAATATTATACTAACCAGAATTAAATGTACTAACAAACAAACTAACAAGTCTGTTGAAACAAAAGTAGGAACCAGATCTTTTGCTAACAGTCTCTATTTTAGCCTCTATTTTCGTACATTGCACAGACTAGCAGTTCTAGTTCTGTCCTGATGGGAACTGACTGACCACAAGAATTCAGCTGACGTGGATCAAATCAATATGTTAACACTGAGATCCTTTTTGAAACCAGTTAGAACACTGCCTGCACATCCCTGTTTCTCCTCCTCCTTATAATAGTCACCAGCTTGACCAGAGATATTATGATGATTTTAGGACAAGAGTCCGCCATCTTCTCAGGTCACCAGTACCTGAATAAACCTCTTTCTGTTTCACCAGCACTTGTCTCACAAATGTTGGTTTTCGTCATGGCAGGCAGCCGAACCTGCATTTGGTAACAAAGCCACCACTAAAAAATATTCCCCAAACCAGAAGATATAAAGTATGTCAAAGAGATAGATCAGTAGGTCACATTTTTGAGATTCTTCTCTAAATTTTAGTTATTCCAAAGGCAGAAAATAAGGCAAGTGAATCAGAAAAAAATGTGGCAGTATAAAAATAAGTAATTTTTCTGAGCTGAAAAAGAACCTGGGCTTGGGAACCATGGGTTCTCACCCCTTCTGAATCAAAGTGAATCAGATGAAATCAGATATAACCTGCTTAATGAATATAGCCTTTGAGCATTCAACATATCCAAAGACGATGAGAACTTCCACATGCAGTTAAGCTAAAAAGAAAAAATTCCCAACAAACATATTTTACCAACATTTACTGAGTACCTACTATGTCCAAGGCCCTGAGGAGAGATTAATAACAACACAGCCATGATCCCTCCACTTATAGGCTTTCAAGGCTGCTGTAGGGAAGTGACAAGGTGTTAAGAGGGCAACACAATACTTGCTACTCTTGACTGAGCACACAGGCTGGGCTAGCTTTGCTCTGTGTACTCTGGTGTCCAATGATCATTATTTGGTTTACAAATGACAAGGCCTAAGTGCAGGGAGGTTAAGAGACTTGCCAATGTCACAGAGTTTTTAGGTTCAAGGAGTTGGAATTTGAGCACAGACTGTGTAGTTCCACCCTCCTGATTTTTTTTTTTTCAACACACCTTAGGGAGGGAAGGACTTTTAAACTGAAGCCAGCAAGTATGTAGTAGATGGCTGGGCAGATGTAGGGGAAGGCAGGCAGTAAGTGTTTTCTAAGTGGAGAAAATAACCTGTTTGAAAGACCCTGAAATAGGAAAAACTTAGGTTTAGAGAAATTTGAAAGAAGATTCACCTGGTGAGGCTTAAAATTGTAAGGGGCAGAAATTAACAGGGTCAAGTTTCCTGTGACTACATCTTAGTGTACTTTATCAGCTCCACACTCCAGGCAAATGCCTTAAACATTGGCATGCCCCAGAATTCTTTTCCCATTTCTCTTTCCTTTATACTGATTTTTCCTTAAGGACTTTAAACACTGTCATGATTTAATTTCCATTTATACTGCATTTATTTCAGAAATTTCCCTGATTATACTATAAGAGTTAGTCTATATTTTTCTTTCTCTTTCTCTTAAACCTAAGTCTGATTGATCCAACTGACTCCTGGGCATTTTCATTTGGGTCTCCTACAAGCACATCTTCATAGTCCAAACCTAAATCATCCCCACTCAAACTGTTTCACCTTTTGTATTACTTATTATGTGAGTGAGCAACTCAGGCTCTCCAACAGCCCAAGAAATAAATCAAAACCTCAACCTTGATTATTCTTCATGACTTGCCACACTCTTACATCATCAGTCATCAAATTCTATAGAGTCTACCTCCTAGACAGCTACCAAATTTATCCAGCATTCCCAAAACCACTGCCGAAGACACTTATCATTACTCACTTAGATTGCTTTCAGGAAAAACTTCACACTGCTTAGATTTCAAATGATCCCTTTCTTCCCTTTGTCAAGGGCTGAGCTGAGCTGGAGAGAGTCAAGATGCCAGGTGTCAAAGAAGCCAATTTAAACAACAAAAATTAAAGGAACAATCAGCGTTTAGTCACTTACTATGATAGTATATGCAAAAGGCTACACCAGAGAAAGCATTGGATCCCTCACTGCTCCATTTTTCTTCGTGGAAAGGCACCAGTGGGGGGGGGAGGGGTCAGGTGGATCAGCACAGATGTGGCCAGTTGCCTAGCTGCTGAGGAAGTCTGGAGCAAACAGCTCCTGCAGTTTTGTGGACCAGAGGGCTGGGAGAGGGAAAGAGGGAAGGGCTGGGGTTGGAAAAGCATTGAGTACTAAGTCAGAGTGGAGATAAATACATTCAAGATTACTTCCCTCTTCTGATCAAAGGCCTGAAGCAGGCCTCTGCCAGGTCAGGAAGGTAGATATACACAAGGGCATGATCCACCTCAAGGGGCCTGAATCCTTGACTATAGCTCCTTTCAGAGTCTGCAATGCAGTGGCTGTGCACAAATCAGGTGTGGGGGAGGCAGCTGTTGCCTGTGAGACTTCAAGTAATGCCTTTTAAAATACCTAAGGTTGGGCCTGCAAAATCACATACTGCTGTATGTATTTAAGCTGAAGTCACTCACTTTTTGGATTCAACTCTCACTGCAGTCTTCCTTGTACTACAAACACCTGCAATTCTCTTGGTTTTCTACTGCTTCTACCTTGCCTACTCTCAACTATTTTTGGTATATTTACCCCCTCCTTATACCACAAATCATAGTTTAGATAGCAGCCTCTCTAGGAATCTTCCTTAACTTGCTAATTAGATTTCCTCTAGCATTTTGAACTAGGCCAATCATCATGGTTCTTGCAATAGCCCAGCCGGTGTGGCTCAGTGGTTGGGCATCGACCCATGCACCAAAAGGTCACCTGTTTGATTCCTAGTCAGGGCATATGCCCAGGTTGTGGGCAAAATCCCCAGGAGGCCAATTGATGTTCTCTCTCATCGATGTTTCTCTCTCTCTCTCTCCTTCTCCCTTTCTCTCTCTCTCAAATCAATAAAGAAAAAAATATATAACAAAATTTTGTCTTGCAATATTTTGTATCCAGGAAATAATGTTATATTTAAGTCTTATTTCAAATTTAGTGCTTTGTAAATTTATTCAATATTTACTTATGCTTTGAATACAAAACACATTTTTAAAGGCGGTACAGTGTTTTTCCAAATAAAGAAAGAGTTTCTGTAAGAAAGAGGTATCTTTCATTTCTCTAGGTGAACAGATCTGTGACACAAGGATTCATTTTGGAGCAATTATAATCATTAGAAAATTGCTCCTTATAATAGACTGAAATCTATACTTTTAACTCTTAGTGCTTGTTCAATTTTTTAATGTCTAATCCTCTTTTTTGTTTGTTTTCTGTCATGGGTATTCAGTTATTTGAAAATGGATATCAGTACACCTGATAAGTATTCTTTTCTTTTTTAGCTATTCTTCAAGTGTGAATGGTTTTTAGATATTTTCCCACTCTGAACATTATCCTTTTGATGGGCTCCTATCTCTAAATATTCCTATAAAATGTAATCCTGTGAATGAACAAAATAAAACTGATGTGATCTTAGTTTAATACACTGGAACTATATTAACTTCCTTGATCCCGTTACTGTAATTTTTATCTGGATTTATTACACAGTCCTATAAATTACATTTCAAATATCTGGAAAATCCACATATAAGTTAATAGCTTCTTTCCCTTTAACACTACAGATAAGTGAACTATTAAAATGTGTGCATATTTGAAGATATAAACTAAAAGTTTTCATTTTCATTTTCAGCAAAATACTTAGACATTAAACTTTTTTATCTCCTCTACTTACATTTCTCTACTAATATTTACCCTTTATCTCAGACATACCTTTGTGATTATATCAGTAAAGCATATCCTTGGCACACATTGGCATCAGTCAGGGGAAAAGAGAGGCGTGTTCCAGGAGCTCAGAGTCTTACGTTACACAAGTCTCAAGGGATGCTAATACAATTCCAGTGGGTATGGTTATGCCATTAAGCATCTCTAATAAAAAAAATATTTTAATACATATTTTTAAATTGATCTTTTAAAAATGTTATTCTAAAAGACCATGTTTCTAATTTTATGATGAAATTCATTGGGAAACTGAATTTGCTTTGCAGAAATTCTTGTTAAATATGTTTTGCTGCAATCCAATAAAAAGAGAGAAAGCAATTCTGTATGTATATACACATATATAATTGTAATGCCACTCAGTCTACTTCTAATCTATGAAATAGAGATCATGTGAAAATCAATGTACTCATTTCCAAGTAAGATTTAATAATCTGCTATGTCAACAATGTTTTATTAAATCTGGCTATAGTTCATCTCTAACAAAATTACACATGAAAATTGAAATCTCTTAGCTCTCAGATTTGCACAATCATTTGCAGAATGATTTAAGGAAAGAAAATGAGTGTCTGTTGATAGTGACATTTAAGAGAACTATATTTACTCTAAAGCAAGGATATGTAAATAATTTAAATAATTTTTTGAGAAATATGTTTTTGGATTATTTATTATGCAAAGAAACAACTACAGAAGGTGGAGAAAACTTGTGACCGTGGTTCTAGTCCAAAGGTTTCTGAGTTGGTGGTTAGGCTTTCCAACATAATGGTAAGAACCAGAGGTTCTGGAGACAGATGCTTGGGTGAAGAGCTTGGCTTTATCTCTTATTAGATATGTTTGCCTTTTCTCATATTTGCAGTGAGGATAACAATTGTACCTATCCAACAAGGATAGGTACAATCTTAACAATTGTTATCTTAACAATCTTAACAATCTATAACAATTGTTATAAAAAGATAGGTACTTATCTTTTTATCTTGTTCAGAAGATAAAAAGAAATATCACATCTAAAATACCTAGTGTAATGTTTGACACATAGAAATTACTCAATAAATAAAATAATTATTAGTGCTGTAAGGTTACATAAGACAAATACTTCTGTTCATTTTCTCACTAATTGTAATATTAGTATTTTTTACTAATATACTTGTTCTGAAAATAGTTATAAACAGTGGAATGATAAGATTTTAAAAAGCTCTGCCCTTTTGAACTGAATTTCCCAATATAACGCCTGCTATATAGAAGGCATTAAATACATTTTTAATGAAGGGAGGGAGGGCTGGGCCCTCTGAAGCCTGGAGTACATGACTTCCTCACGCTTTCTGCCTGGGGATTTCCTGAGGCATATTCTGAGATACTGTGCTCTGGAATATTGTTAAAATAGTTACAACACATTCTTAAATGTGGATCTCTTGTCTTAGGAGAAATTGTAGCAGGACAGGTAAAAGTGCTAGATTGTAGGATCCAATTATTAGGGAGACTCATTACACTCGCGGGTGATAGGAGACAGCCCAGTAAACCCCTGAAGTAGTTTTGGAACCTTGTCCATGCATGAGTATTTCAGGTGCCTTGATCTTCACAGGCAGGTAAATGGTGGTTTTGTTGAATTCTGGAGCAGGGCTTATTTACGCAGGAACGAGTGCCATGGTATTGCTCAGCCAGTGGCAGAACTGTGGACACAAAAAGGGTCTAGGAACAGAGAATCGAAAGATCAGGCAAGGTAGGAATTGAGTCCTAAAGACATGGGAAGGTAGATGGGTTATTAACACAGGGACATATCAGTTAGCCCCTTACCCTAACAAATTAGAGATGGCGTTTCAGGGAAAAAGACAGAAACCACGTATGATGAATTGGGCCACATGATGAAGATTGACTTGCAGTCAAGGGCAACATGATTCAGAGTGTTAGTATGTTAGATAGTAGCTTTTAAAATCCCTCTGCCGAAGGTGAAAATCCATCTTAAGAAAGAAGCAGAGCACGACCTGTGTGTAGGATTTAGTATCCCTTTGAGAAAAGAAGGATGCTGAGGCTCAGGATTGGATCGGGCAACACCTTATAATTCTCCAACAGTATTTATAATTGGGCCTTAAAATATGCTTTCTTCTTATAATGACAGCAAGAATTTTGACATCTGTTGAAATATAGCTTTTTACAATAATGTTTTAACATTGACCTTATGTAACAATTCTTTCTCTTTAAGTTTCTTCTTGCATTTAACATTTGCTATGAATATTTATATATTCAAATATATTCAGAAATCCTCCCCCCCCCTCTTGTTGTTTGAACATATTTGGAGACTTTGCACGCGAAATCTTGGCAAAAGACCACATTGCCTGAAATCCTTTCAGGTACTATTGGATATTCTCCTAGAGAGCGCAACAGTTTGGGAGCTTTGCATCCACTTACAATACTAATGCAGGCTTCATTAACTCTCTTAATCCCTGTCACACACTTTCCAACCCTGCAACAATTCAGTAGCATTTTCTAACTATATCTGTCATGGGGATTCCTGGCTCTGGACTTCCTGAAAGTCATTCTAGTGTCTGACAGTACAAGCACTTTCCAACTTATTCAATTTTTGCACCTTAGCAGCAGCCCAGTTTTTGGTGGATCTCATATCTAAGCATATCTGGTACTCTCCTCTTCTCCTTTTCCAAGAAACACTCAAATTTCTTTCAAAATTGTGACTTTACAGAGGCTTTCCTGGGAGTATGGATTAGAGATTGCATTTCATATCATATAACCAGTCTTCCCAATAATCCCTTTCTCCTTTCACTGGCCACCTGTCATCTGAATCTCATCATCTGCACCCGATCCCAGCCCTTGCCCCCTCATTTCTGCTCTGGCCACACTGTTAACCCTTTATTATTCAGAGCAACTTCATTTTCTCTTGATTTTTCCAATTAGCTTTTCCAGTTACACACAACCCTCCATTTGATTGAAACAATTGTCTTTATTTATTTATTTTTCTTAAATGTCTCAAGTAGAGGTAATAAACTTCAAAAACTAACAATATATTTCATTTCATAGCAAGATTATGGTCAAATACTTAACATTATAAGTATATGACTAATATAAGGTATCTTTTTTCTTAAAATGTTATCCATCTTTTCCTGTACCAAATGAAGTTCCATTTCCTGGTTCAAATTGAGGCCAAACTTTGAATAAATTTATGCTTCAGCTGAGCTCCCTTTTTCTCTGTCAGTGAATGCAGACCTTGGCAAGGATAATTGGATGAAGTGCTAAATTATTGCTGATGCCAAGACTAGACGAGGACTGCATTTGTCTGACAGGTCCTCAATGGGCATGTAAAAAAATCCCTTGCTGTTTTCTTCTTTTTCCCCCTCCAAATGCTTATGTTAAAAAGGCTGAAGGCCTGGAAAGGTATTCCCAATGTGGTTGTTCTTGTTGGTGTTTAATGTAACCTGTTTCTCAGAAAAAAATACAAGTTATATTATTGCTTTTCTGTGATATGTCTTGAGCATGCCTATATCATATACCTGAAATGTTTTAAGAAACACTGCTATTCTAATGGCCTTGTATATTAGAGTTTCTTTCAAACACTTCATTATTTTAACACCTTTTTTTCCCCACATCTTATTATCTTAACTCCAGGATTAATATATGCATGATTAGTTAGATAATTTGGGATTTTATTATTGCCTAATTGCACAGAATTTGGATTGACAAATATGTTTACATCAGATGTTAGGAGGACAGACACATATAATTTATCATCCTTCACATCAGAATCTGAACACGTGATCTAAAAATGAGCAGTGGGTATTTAACATGATTGTTGAGGCCATAGATTTTAAAAATCTGATATACTTCTATTTTCAACATAGAGAGGAAGGTGATTGAAATCTGATAAATTATAAGTTGAAGCAAAGTTGCCTTATTTATTATTTTCTCCTGTCAGATTTTCAGATATAAGTCATAGAGATATTCCAAAGAGATTAATTATTTAAAATTATGGGCAATCTTTTTCCCTAAACATATTATCATACTTCTATAAGTATTTAACACTGATTTGAAAGTAGGTAAGGAAATCTCTGCCATGTGTATAAAATATTCAAAAACCTTTATTACATCAATATATATAAATGAAATTCAATGCTACAGTCTATTCAGTTTCTAACTGAATAGTCAGGAACAATGCAGCAAGCCTTCAAATCAACCTCTTTTTTTGCTGTAACAAAATGAGGCCTGAATGTGGATTCCAAATTTAGCCCTGAAAAGACTTATTATATGATAATAAACAAGGCCTTTGGTCCTTTAGCCCCAACTCTTCATCAGCAGTTAGACTACATGCTCTCTGTTCCCTTATTTATTTATTTATTTTATTGAATTTTAGAGAGAGAGAGATAGAAACATCAATGAGCGAGAACATTGACTGGCTGCCTCCTGCATGCCCCTCACTGAGGATCAGGCCCACAACCTGGGCATGTGCCCTGACCGGAAATCGAACGAGCGACCTCTTGGTGCATGGATCGATGCTCAACAACTGAGCCACACCAGCTGGGCTCTCTCTGTTCCCTTAAACACTTTAATTCTATGTTCAAATAAAGAACATCGAAGTAGGTAGTTTTAAAAAACTGGCATTTAGAATTAAATACATGACCCTGAAACTATCACTGCTTTGCTGTTAATTCCGGTACAATAGAGTTTAAAAATGATAATTCCATTGTCATTATTATAACACCACTTCAAGCTATATCCTTATATGATAAATGTATCTGAAGTTTTCTATACAGCATGCTTAAGTGGGTTAGTGAAAATTAGTTTTTTTTCCAAGCATTCAATTTTTTATAATTACCAGAATCTTGAAAATTCTCATATTTCTTAATATCTTAGCATCTTAACAACTTTTAAAAGTATAACTTCAGGATTGCAAAATGACGGCAGAGTAAATGGAAGCTACACAGACCATCTCCCAGGACCAAATTGGAATTACAACTAAAATAAAGACAAATCATCGGGAAAAAGCAACAGAAAAACACCTTGTGAGGACCATATAACCAGGGACACTGAATCGATCCTGGTAGGATTGCTGAGGCATGAAAGGGGGGCTAGGATCCCATGGACAGCAGTGGTCTTAGCTGTGAGCAGTGCCCTCAGGGTTAAAATCCCAAGCTGGCTCCACAGAGCAGAGGGCTGGGACAGCGTGCTAAATTAGCCATAGCCACTACCTTGGGCTCTGGCAGAGGGAGGGCGGACTGGACTGGAACTGTGTGGGGACACCCAGGATTTGGAGGGTGCTCAGAGCTTTTGCTGAGTTGCAGCCACGCAGGACGGTGGCCATATTACTCCTTCCCAGGACTCTGGGGAGAGGCAGCAGCCACTCCCTCAGACATTCAACCCCACCCAGGTGGGCCAAAGAAATGCAAATTGAGGCTCATTAACAACCAGCCTCTGCCCCACCCTTGGGAAATCCTCTTACTCTGAACACCTGAGGGAGTTTTTCATTCAACTGAGAACCCAAGGCTCTTCAAGTAACTGAGACTAATAGCTTCCAGGCAAAAAGCTAGAGGATAACTGAACCTTTCCTGGGCTTGCAAATCTACCCAGGAAAGGAAGACTTGACAGTAGTGTTGAACGTGGGTCCTCCCACGCTCATCCAAACCCAGTAGAGGGAGCCACAAACAGCAGAAGGCCAACACCCACGGGGAAAATTTGGCAGGCTCCAAAACCCACTGAGATAGCCAAAATGGCGAAACAAAGAAACAAATCCCAAATGAAAGAACAAGAGACCTCTACCGAAGATGAGATAAATGAAATACAGTTAAGCAAGTTATCAGAGGTAGAGTTCAGAGCCATGATCTTGAGGAAGCTCAACAGCATGAGTAAGGACATCAACACCATGAGTAAAGATGTAGAAGCATTGAAAACCAACCAAGTGGAAATGAAGAATGGCATAGCATAAATAAAGAACACATTGGAAGGACTAAACAGCAGAGCAGAGGAAGCTGAGGACTGGATCAGTGAATTAGAAGACAGAGTAGAAAAAATCAACCAATCAGAAAACCAAAAGGAAAAAACAATTAAAAAACAAGAAGACAGCTTAAGAGAACTGTGGGACAACTGGAAACGTTATAATATTCACATCATAGGAGTCCCCAAAGAAGAAGAAAATGAGCAAGGGTTAGAGAATATATTTGAAGAAATTGTGACAGAAAACTTCCCTAATTTGGTGAAGAAAGAAGGCATTCAAATTCAAGGACCACAGAGAGCCCCAAGTAAGAAGAACCCAAACAGGCCCACACCAAGACACATAGTAATTAAAATGCCAAAAATTAAAGACAAAGAAAGAATCCTAAAGGCAGCAAGAGATAAGCAACAGGTTACCTACAAAGAAACCCCCATAAGACAATCAGCTGACTTCTCAATAGAAACACACTACAGTCCAGAAGGGAATGGCATGAAGTAATCAAGGTCATAAAACAAAAGGAACTGAATCCAAACCTCCTCTATCTAGCAAGGCTATCATTCAAAATAGAAGGTCAAATAAAGAGCTTCCCAGGCAAAATAAAAAGGCTAAGGAAATACATTAGCACCAAACCAGCACTGCAAGAAATGTTAAAAGGACTGCTGCAATTAGTAGAAGAAAATATAACCACACTAAACAAAAATGGCAGTATATAAGTACATATCAATAATCACCTTAAATGGAAATGGATTGAATGCTCTGATCTAAAGACACAGAGTAACTGATTGGATAAGAAAGCATGACTCATATACATGTTATTTCCAAGAGACCCACCACACAACAAAAGACTCACACAGGTTGAAAGTGAAGGGATGGAAAAAAATCTTCCAAGCAAATGGAGAGGAGAATAAGCTGGGGTAGCAATACTCATATCTGATAAAATAGATTTCAAAATGAAGGCCATAACTAGAGACAAAGAAGGACACTACATAATATTGAAAGGATCTATCCAACAGGAAGATATAACCTTGGTAAACATATATGCACCCAATATAGGACCACCAAAATATATTAAAAATCTTCTGGAGGACTTCAAAGGAGAAATCAACAGCAATACAACCATAGCAGGGGACTTCAACACCCCGCTGACATCACTGGATAGATCCCCTAGACAAAATATTAACAAGGAAAGAGAGACTCTAAATTAAGCACTAGACCAAATGGATTTAATAGATATTTACAGAGAATTACACCCCAAAACTACAGAATTCACATTCTTCTCAAGTGCACATGGGACATTCTCAAAGATAGACCACATGTTAGGACACAAACTAAGTCTCTACAAGTTCAAGAAGATTGAAATCATATCAAGCATCTTCTCAGATCACAATGGCATGAAACTAGAAATCAATTGCAACAAGAACATTCAAAGACATTTGAACACATGGAGGCTAAATAGCATGTTATTAAACAATGAATGGGTTACTGAGAAGATCAAGGAAGAAATTAAAAACTTCCTGGAAACCAATGAAAATGAACACACAACAACACAAATTGTATGGGATGCAGCAAAAGCAGTTCTGAGAGGAAAGTTGATAGCACAACAGGCCTACCTCAAGAAACAAGAAAAATCTCTAATAGACTTTCTAACCTCACAACTTAAAGAACTAGAAAGAAAACAAAAAGAAAACCCCAGAGCAAGTAGAAGGAAGGAAATAGTAAAGATCAGAGCAGAAATAAAGACATAGAGACCAAAAAAAACAATTCAAAGGATCAATGAAACAAAGAGCTGGTTTTTTGAAAAGATAAACAAGATTGATGGACCCTTAGCTACATTCACCAGGAAACAAAGAGAGAGAACCCAAATACACAAAATCAGAAATGAAAGAGAAGTAACAAGTGACATCACAGAAATATGAAGGATCATTAACAAATACTATGAACAGTTATATGGCAACAAATTCCACAATCTAAGCGAAATGGACAAATTTCTAGAAACACATAGTCTGCCAAAACTGGACCGGTAAGAGATAGAAAACTTGAACAGACCAATAACAACTAAGGAAATTGAAGATGTAATCAAGACTCTCCCAGCAAACAAAAGTCCAGGCCCGGACAGCTTCACGAGGGAGTTTTCCCGAACATTCAGAGAAGAACTAACACCCATTCTCCTCAAACTATTTCAAAAAATTCAAGAAGAAGGAAGACTTCCAAACTCGTTTTATGAGGCCAGCATAATTCTAATTCCAAAATTAGAAAAAGACACTACAAAGAAAGAAAAGTACAGGCCAATATCCCTGATGAACAGAAATGCCAAAATCCTGAACAAAATACTAGCAAATTGGATCCAGCAATACATCAAAAAAATTATTCACCATGACCAAGTGGGATTCATCCCAGGGATGCAAGGCTGGTACAATATTCGCAAATCAATAATTGTGATACACCACATAAACAAAATGAAAAATAAAAACCACATGATCATATCAATAGATGCTAAAAAAAGCATTCGACAGAATCCAGCACCCATTTCTGATAAAAATGCTCAGTAATTTGGCAATAGAGGGATCATATCTTGACATAATAAAGGCCATATATGAAAGACCTACAGCCAACATCATACTCAATGGGCAAAAACTAAAAGCATTCCCCTTAAGAACAGGAACAAGATAGGGATGCCCACTTTTGCCACTCTTATTTAACATAGTACTGGAAGTCTTAGCCACAGCAATCAGACATGAAGAAAAAATAAAAGGGATCCAAATTGGAAAGGAGGAAGTAAAATTGTCATTATTCAGAGATGACATGATATTATACATAGAAAACCCTAAAGACTCCATCAAAAATCTACTAGACTTAATAAATGAATTTGGCAAAGTATCAGGATACAAAATGAACATTAAGAAATTAACAGCATTCTTATATACCAATGATGAACTCACAGAAAGAGAAACTAAAAAAGTAATCCCATTTACCA
The DNA here is from genome assembly GCA_030848825.1 of Tadarida brasiliensis. Taxonomy (NCBI): domain Eukaryota; kingdom Metazoa; phylum Chordata; class Mammalia; order Chiroptera; family Molossidae; genus Tadarida; species Tadarida brasiliensis. The sequence goes on along the minus strand of CM061257.1, from coordinate 39,839,925 downwards.
TCACAGCAAAATATTAAGATTCCTAGGAATAAACTTAACCAAAGAAGTAAAGGACCTATTTGCAGAAAACTACAGGACGTTGAAAAAAGAAATAGAGGAAGATATAAAAAAGTGGAAGCACATACCTTGTTCATGGATTAGAAGAATTAACATCATTAAAGTGTCCATATTACCCAAAGCAATCTATAGATTCAATGCAATCCCCATCAAAATACCGACGACTTATTTCACAGAACTAGAACAAATACTTTTGAAAAGTTCATATGGAACAAAAAAGACCCCAAAAGCCATAGCAATCTTGAAGAAGAAGGACAAAGTAGGTGGGATCACAATACCAGATATCAGGTTATGCTACAAAGCTGCTATAATCAAAACAGCCTGGTTCTGGCACAAGAACAGGCATATAGATCAGTGGAACAGAACAGAGAACCCGGAAATTGACCCAATACAATATGCTCAATTAATATTTGACAAAGGTGGCAAGAGCTTACAATGGAGTAAAGACAGCCTCTTTAATAAATGGTGTTGGGAAAATTGGACAGCGACATGCAAAAAAATGAAACTAGACCATCAATTTATACCATACACAAGAATAAACTCAAATTGGATAAAAGACTTAAATGTGACTTGTGAATTCATGAAAATCCTAGAAGAAAATGTAGGCAACAAAATTTCAGACATCATACGCAGCAGAATTTTCATTGATACATCACCTAAGGCAACAGAAACAAAGGAAAAAATGAACACTTGGGACTACATCAAACTCAAAAGCTTCTGCACAGCAAAAGAAACAACCATCAGAATGGAAAGGGAACCCACTGTATGGGAGAGCATAATTGTCAATGATACATCAGATAAGGGGTTAATTTCCAAAATATATAGAGTGCTCATACAACTCAACAAAAGGAAGACAAAGAACCCAATTAAAAAATATACCCTAAAAAGAAGCCTGAAACACCAATTAGAAAGAATATATATACCCCCATGTCCATAGCAGCACTATTTACAATAGCTAAGATCTAGAAACAGCCCAAGGGTCCATCAGTGGACGAATGGATAAAAAAGCTGTGGTACATATACACAATGGAGTACTATGCAGCTGTAAGAAAGAAAGATCTCTTAACCTTTGAGACGACATGGAGGGACCTGGAGAGTATTGTCCTAAGCGAAACAAGCCAAGCAGAGAAAGACAAATATCACATGATCTCACTTATTTCTGGAATATAATGAACATAACAGTCTGTGGAACAGGGTAGACCCAGAGATGTGGAAGTAGGGTACAGACTGACAACCCTCAGAAGAAGTGGTGGTGGGGGGGGGAGGGAAAACATAAACCACAGAACTTACATGCATGTGCGCATAACTGATTGATATGGACACCAAAGCTGGGGACGAGGTGGGGGGGATAGGGAGGAGGGTTTCAATGGGGAAAAAAGGAGAAACATCTGTAACAAAAATAAATTAATAAAAAAATTTTTTTAAATAAAAGTATAACTTCATGAGTAGAGAAGAAGCTTCTTAGCTCTAACAACTCTTGTCTCACCAGTATATTTTTATGTAGAGAAGAGAAGGAACTAAAAATACTCTATCATTTTTCTTCAAATAAGGAATGATGATCTGGTTTAAACTGATGATCATCATGAACTGATGATCAAAACTAAGGAATAATTATAAAATTATACAGAAATGAAGAAATATGCAAGGAAGGGAACACTAGAGTTTGCTTAATATGTTCTAAACTTTGCATTTAATATATGAATAAACACAGAAGTCAAATTATTATTCTAGCTAAAGAGGTAATGCAACTCTTTTATTTAATTATGAAAATATTTTTCTCAATTTGAACAAAATCTTATAAACTCTTTGAAAAGCAAGCAACATAGAAGGAAGGAGAAGGAAGGAGGAGAAGCAGAAATCAGTTATGCAGGTGTTTGAAATAAAGACCAAAGTAAATATGAACTAAAGGAATCTTTTTTCAACAAAACGTTTCTACAAGTCTGATGATGACTATATACATCCTAATGTTAAGCTTCATCACAAACATTTTAAAGATGACCCGCTGTTTCAGGAAGACAGTTTTCTAAATTAAATTGTGCACTGCAGTTGTTAACGGCCCCATTTTATTTTCTTCAGTATTTTTCTATCCTAATTTTAAAAAGTTGATTGACAAATGCCCCCTATTTAAAAATGAATGTTAAATAGAACAGTACTAAGCCAGGATCTATGCAAAAGTACCGAAAGAGGAAAGTGAAAATGACTTATATCAAGATAGAGAATAACCAATTTTTTAAAAATCACCCCAACAAAAGTTCTATAGGTATTACCCTATACTATGAAAGAAATCAAATAACTTGGAATATTTTGTTTAAAACACTCAAGTAATAGGCATATTAAATGGTGGAGATGATGGTTAACTAAGGAAAGATAGAGAAGATTGTTGTCTGAAGCCAGATACCCTAGGAGTAAACAATGAGAGAGAAGTTCTGTGCAAGCAACTTATTCAGAAACGGATACTTGGTAGACCAAGGGAAGGTCCCTGAAAGAACTGATGTACACATAGAAAAGAAAGCATGCAATGGCAGGAGGAAGGGTGCAGAGAATCAGCAAAAGTAATCCAAGAACGTCTAAAAGTAGGATGAATATCAAACAATCCACTGAAAATACCTTGGTCTGTATCCCCATAAAAGCAGACTCTGAGTCAAGGATTCAACTACAAATAGTTTATGTGAATAGTGATCCCAGAAAAGACTGGTAAGAGAGTAGAGAAGTAAAACAGGAAAAGGAAGGAAGAAAGAAAACACAGAAAAAGGAAGGAAGGAAATCATTTTCCACTGTGGGCAACTGAAGTTTATCCCCTCAATGTATAAAAAGTGCACTGGCATCCTTAGAAACATTTGGTGTTTACATTCTTTTTAATTTGTCCCATTTTCATGATGTGTGATTACATATCACTGTGGTTTTATATGCATATCCTTGGTAACTAAAGATGTGTCATATTTTCTAGGTATTTTAAGATTTGTCTTTATCTTTGGTATTTGGCTATGATGTGACTGTTTCCTTTTAAATTGTCCTACTTAAGTTTGTTTAGCTTGTTGGATCTGAATACTTTTTAAAAATATTGGACATTTTGGCAATTATTTGTTCAAATATTTTGTTTTTTTTTTCTGAATCGTTCACTCTCTCTTCACTTTGAGGAATTCCAATTTATTTATGTCAGACTTCTTAATACTGTCCCACTTAATCAGAGGCTCTGTTAATATTCTCAATATTATCTTTTTATATTCAGGTGTAATTATTTCTATGGACATATCTTCAAATCCACTTATTTGTTTGTTTGTTTTACAGCCTCCAAACTTCTAAAAATCTCATTCATTTTTCTAGATATTATATTTTTAAGATCTTGAATTTCCATTTCCATTCCAGACACCTGGATAGATTTTTATTTCTCATCTTTTTACTCAACGTATCTATCTTTTCCTTTATCACCTTGAACATATGTATGATGGGTTTTAAAATCCTTGTCTGCTAATTCTGACACCTCAGATATCATAAGATTTGTTTCCATTGACCAATCCTTTTTTTCTTGATTATACTCCCATTTTCCTTTTTCTTTCTTTCATGTCTGATATACCCATTTCCCTCTGTCTGGAATGCATTTCCCCACTCACTCCTTTCTCTGCTTATTGACATGTTATTCTTTCTTGATGGCTCTATAAAATCTTTCTTTTTCCTTGACATCTTTCCAATTCCTACCAAATTAGAATTAAATGGCTTTCTAGAGCCTAAAATATTTATCTGTGATGTTATTTTTTACTTTATTGTATTTTGTACACAGTATGCTTAATATTTATCTATCAGTCTCCTGAAACACACTGTGTGCTCCTTAAGCATAGGAATAATTTTGATCTCCCACAATTTCTAAATCATACTGAATAAAGATATTCAGATGTAGAATATTGTTAAAGAAAAATTATTCTGACACTTGTGAAAATGGCAGGAAAGACTTTATTTAAAACTACTGCCATAGGGGTATTATAGCAGGGGAGAGGGTTTGTGCTCAACTGTGAAGACTAGAAACACAGCTGGCGATTTATAGCCCATAAGCAGAGTAAATGGCCAATGGATGGAAAATTACTAAGAGGACACATCAAGCATAGGGGGATTCTTGCTCATTTGACTTAGCAGGATTCTTATTAAAACTGGGCTAGGCAGGCAGAAGACAGAGGGCCATGGTCCAGGCCTGGTAGACAAGGGCTCAGAGAAGCCTGAGTAAAGATTGGTCAAGGAGAGAGTCTTTGTCTATACGCTTTTAGATTTTCCTTTCTTTGAACGTTCTGGACTCTCTGCTTAAAATAGCTTCCCCATCTTACCCCAATAGTTAATATATGCTTTTGCCCTTCTACAAATAATATTGTTATGTGGTATCTTTCATTAACTTCCTAAAAAATAATAAGATATAACTTAGTCTTGTATTCCCATAGTAACTTTTGCCAAGCCCATCGCAGCATGTATCACGTAACGTTGTGCTTGGATCTTGTCCTACAGTAGGCTATAGCTTTAAGCAAGGGGAGTATGTTTTATTCAACCTTTTAGTCCCCACCGTATAACAAGGTACACTAAAATATTTGTCCAATTGAACTTCTTGACCTCTTACAGTTGGATAACCCTGAAAAATCATCTAAAATTTTGGATAAAACCCAGATGATCTGTAAAACTTGTCACTATCAGCTATAATTACACATTTATTTATAAGCACCCTTTGAATTTAGATGAATGTTTTAGACCAAAAATGATCATCATCATCAAGGGAAAGGTGAGGTCAATTCCAATTTGAAAGAGTGAATTTTGATTGTCTTTTAAACATGATAACATGTCTATTGTCATTTATATATCATTCTTTATTTTATACTTAATTTGGTAATATAAATCTAGTTCAATATAATGACATTTGGAAATAAATTTTGTTCAACAGAGTTTTCAATGTGAGCAGATTCAATCAGTTGTAAGAAACACCATACATTATATATTTTTACAGTAGTTCTACTCTATTTCATATACGTAATGTACAGAATACAACTGTACTACTTGTTTGTCATTAATTATTAGCAGTATGCCTAATATATCTCTAATTTGCATATATCCCTTATTTTGCCTGTATATTTTAGAATAATCTTGTGGTTCCAAAGGATTCTGAACTCTATTACTTCTGAATGGAGCTAGTTGTTAAAAGCAAGGGGTGATGGTACTGAAGCAAAATATCACAGGAGATAGAAAACAATGTTACTGCTGCCCTTGAGTAATGGAAGAAAAGCATAGCATTTCTCTATTTTGTGACTACAATTTGTCTAAACATGCTAAGTTTATTAAAGCTGTTTGCCCTGCTCATAGTCAGCAAAGATAGAGAAGAAACAGTTTTCATCAGATCTGACTAAAGAATGGATAGAGTTCAAACAATGGAGCTAACAGATCATGGAAGGAATACCAAAGGAAATAGAAAAGATAATACCACATGACATGGAAAAAAATGAAAAAAAGTAAAATACAGTAGTCCTCCTTTATTTGTGATTTCACTTTCTGTAGTTTGTTACTCCTGGTCAACCAGGGTCCGAAAATATTAAATGGAAAATTGCCGAAATAAATAATTCATTACTTTTAAATTGCAAGCAGTTCTGAATAGTATAATGAAATTTCACACCTTATTGCTCTCTCCTACCTGGACATGAATTAGCCCATTTTCCAGTGTATCCAAGCTGAATAATACCAATCTATTAGTTACTTGTAGCCATCTTGGTGATCATATTGCCTGTAATTATCACAGTGCTTATGTTCAATAACGCTCATTTTACTTAATAATGCCCCAAAGTGACTGACAACTTGGATATACCAAGAGAAACTGTAAAGTGTTACATATGTATAGAAAACAAAAACAAAAACATAGTATATATAGGGTTCGGTACTATCCATACTTTCAGGCATCCACTGGAGGCTGGAATATCTCCCCTGCAGATAAGGGAGTACTACTATAAACGGAATAAAATTTGATAGAATATCAGATGGGAGAGTATGCTAGACCACAAACAGAGAGAGCTAAAGGGAAGAAATGTAGGATCAGGAAAAAAATCAAGAATTTTATAGTCTGAATATTTAGTTGTAAATAAGAAAAAACCAAGTGAAATTGAATTAAATACAAAAATGAATATGTCTAGGGTGGAGGGGGTGTGGTAAGGGGACAGATGCCGCTTTATGCAACTAAAAGATCTATAACCTAAATCACATTAGATTTAAATACTTAACTCAACTTTTAAAAATCTATTTTCAACTCTTTATCTTCATTCTTAGTCATGCTCTCCTCATATAAGGCAAAGATGTTTAGTTTTAATGCCAGTTATTAAAACTAGCCTAACACAATTAGTAGAAAGAGAATGTATCTTTCCTAGAAGATCTGTAAGCTTTTCCAGATCCTCTTTATTGGCTAAGTGTATGTCACAAACTAAACAGGAACTAATCACAGTAATCATGTGACTGGATTATATTGACTGAACATGCTAGATTGGGTGACCAACATTGAGGACTGTAGCCTTCACCTGAAATACATGAACTAAGAGTAGAAGATAAAACACCAAATTGTTATCTGAGAACAAGGGAATTAATCCGGACGGTCACTAACAAGTAAGCAATTATATATATATATATATGAAAGAGATGGTTTGTACAGTGACAGAGACACCAGGCTATGGGATGATAATAAAAAAGTGAAAGATGAGAATAATGAAAGAAAGGTAGAGAAAACCAGTAAATATAAGATGGACATAAAGAAAGATAAAAATAATATCTGATTACAATTAGAAGATACATAGAAATGTATGTACATATATGATATCTCTCTTATGTATATAAGGCATATGGAAAAATAGAAGATATATGTATAATAACAGTGTATATATTTACATAATGGTATGCATGTGCACACACATATATGAACATCGATACATAGATATAGTTTTAACCTCATGGTAAATTTACCATAGGAACTTGAGTTTAGCAGTAGTGATTAGAAATTGGAGGCACAGTGAAGGCCCTCCAAATTCCATTTCCTTACCTTGATAGTTGGTTTGATTAGATGCTGCAGTAAATAAACCAGAAAGAAGCCTAGTCTCCCGTCAAATATGCATTTGCTTTCACAGATCTGCTAGGAAAGATATATTCACTAAGTGGAAGAAGATACATATATTTAAAGTGGACACATAAAATAAACTTGCATTGATATACCTAAATTCTCGGCTTTCACCTTAGCTAATTCCGAATTTGGAAATAGTAGTGCTAACAAAAATAACAAATTTGTGCATGGCTGAATATGGGTGCTGTTGTATTACATATAAAACACTGTAAATTGTTTTGGAGTGGATGAGGGCTAAAGGTTGAGTGGTTATAATGAAGCAAAATTGCAGGTTCTCAAGGGCAGGGTGGAAAAGCAAATGAACTGTGTTTTTAGTTCCTTAGAAATTACTTTGGCAATTAAGAGGTGTTCCTATATGTGGTTTGACTGCAATCAGGGCACCCAGTGGAATACCCAGACATTTCTTAATGTATGTTGGCCATTAATTCAGCAATTATAAAAGGGTTATAAATGCTAACATGCACATTTCCAGTAATGTGGCTTTCAGTCCCTATACCATCATTGTAGAAATGTATTATGTGGCTTCTTTATACCCAGCTTGCTCTGCAAGGTCAATGCAACCAGCAATTCATTCCTTGCAGAGAAACCATTTTATTAGGTAGCGCGGAAGTCAGAGCTCCCTATTTCATTAAATGGCAATTAAGTAATTTAAAAATAATACGAAGTCTTTTAATCAGCTTGTTTTGCCATGTGTTCCACAAGGGACTTTGACATTCTCTAACAATTAATAAGAAAAGTGCTTCATGAATACAACCAATGTTTTTAAGCTTTGAATTTTCCTGCCAAACCTGAGGTTTTAAAATGTTTCTCTTATGAAAATGCTGTCTTTTAAAATGCATTCTCTCTCAATAAGAGGAAAAAACTTTTAATAGATTAATGAGGTAATTATTCGTTGTTAGATAGAGTACATTTTATTTTACAGTAGTTAGGCCAAAAGCAGTTACATCCCAGATGAGTAGTTATGAGTGTGAATAAAACTTTTACAAATATCTACTAAATCATTTTGTGTTTTACCTTAAATATATGGAATTTGAAACTGTCCTTGGAGAAAATTGCACCTTAAATAACTGTTTGAGTTATGTATTGCTATATAACAAACCACCCTGAGGCTTAGTGTCTGAATCAACAACAATAATTTATTCTGGTCACAAACATTCAATTTGGGCAGGGCCTAACAGGGACAATTATCTCTGCACTACATGGTGTCAGCAGCACAGCTGAAACAGGGGCCAGAGGATCCACTTCCAATACGGCTCATTCCCACGTTTGGCCAGTGGTGTTGGCTTTCATCTGGGATCCCAGCTCGTGGGCCCTGGATCCTCTTTATGGAGTGTTTGGGCTTCCTCAGAGCATGGTGGCCAGGTTCCAAGAGCAAGTATCCCATGAGAACCAAGTGGAAGTTGTATTCTATTTTCAGATTTAGATCAAGGAGCAAAAGAGCATCACTTCTGCCAGAGTCATAACCCCATCCAGACTCAAAGGGAGGAAACCCAGACCCTACCTCTCAATGGGAGAAGTGTCAAAATCACGTTGGAAAAAGAGCGTGCGGGACAGGAGATACTGTGCTAGACATTTTTTGGAAAATACTATCTGTCCTAATATTCACACAATAAAGATGGAAATATATTCAAGACCACATGATAAATATATATATATATATATATATATATATATATATATATATATATATATTTCTTTTATTCAGAACAACAAGAAAAGTAATTCTTTTTAAAATTGTTGGTTTTTATTCTAACCTACCAGCTATTTAGTGCAATAGGGTAAAAGGAGAACACGAGTTAGAGTCCAACTTTTATTTATATTCTAAATCCAATAACTGGCTGAGAGACTCTAGGAATGCCATGTAAACTGAGCACTTTGTTATTCATCATTAAAATTAGGTTTTATAACAACTATTTTGCGGCAACATTTACAGTGAAGGTTAAAAGAGGCGATGATACCAAGAATTCCGCACACAGAGTCATTAATTCTTGTCTAAAGCAAATATGTTAACAATGTCACTGTGTTATCAAATAAGATGAAGACAGTGATAATTTATATCCAACAAAGCAATGCCAAAAATGACCCCAATATACCTTAACAACCTTGACAATATACAGAGGATGTGTCTACAAATTGATTCATGTGAGGTTAGTTTGAAAGACTCTGAATTTCAGCCTACATTACTGTTAGTATCCCATATCCTGATATTCCAGTATCTGGCTTCTCATATTGCTGTTGTTATTACTGTTAATTCATAATTAAAATGGATCTGAACATACAAATATCTTGAATGATAAATTGAATAGCTCACTGTAGTTTGCAAACATATCATTATCTAGTTATATATGCTGGTATTCAATAAGTTATATAGAGGATCATGTTCAACAATCAAAATGCCCAAATCAACTACTTTTTCCATAATAACACACAGTCAGTCAAATTATTAAAGAACAGCATCTTTAATTATAAGTCTCTCTTCCCATATGCTCCACGCCCCACTCACATACACAAAGCCACATTAATTTTCAAAACAGCACAAAGTGAACATGAAAATAATTTTCAGTTTTCTAACCTATCTGCATATACTAGAAATACTAGGTTTAGAGTTATACTATATATATACTAAGTGCACTGTGAACTCATTTCTATCTCATTTTGAAAAAGAAAAAAAAAACACCTAGTTTATAAAATTAAAATTTCTATAAAACATTAGCTGTGCAGATATAACAGTGAGTTCATATAACTGCTTTCTTGAAGTCTACATGAAGAAACACCATTTAAAACTATGTAGTGTATACAATTTCTTTCCTTCTACTACTATGCAATACAAATATTGTTTTAATTTTCCTTTTTGTCATAAATCAATTTGACTATTCTTCTGCCAGTTCTAATTTTAATAAGGGATAAAGAAATAGGATGATTGAAACATAGATTGCTGTTATTGACACATGGTGAAGAGGAAGTGTTGATTCAAAGAAAATATACACTAAAATTTTCTGAGAAGGTTCTATTTTTTTATAATTGCTGAAATACTGAAAATAGACTGACTAATTTTATCTTTCTGGCTTCTAAACATGTTTGAATAGGCAAATCAGTCTAAAATTTCACTTTTTTTTTTTTTTTTACAATTTTACTTTACTTAATAAAATATAGAAATGTTTCAATGACCTAAATAACAGGCTTTTGGTAACCACACTATCTGATAGAGCTACAGAACAGAACTTTGAAAAGCCACTATGCCATAATGTGAATAACAGAGATTATTTATCCATGTGTCCATTTCTCCTTTTTCCTAGCAAATGATGAGTTCTCCAAATCCTTGAAATTACTCATTACCAACTGAGCCAATGAAATGTGAGGGGAAGAGTCACTTTTAGATAGAAATCACTGAGAGACATAGGATGATTAATCATATTCTCCAGCCCTACCACAGAGATCTGAGTACCGGAGTGAACATAAGCAGAGAGGTGCACTTCATAACACTGGTGACTCACAGTAACTGTGGATCAGAGCAAGAAACCATACTCTGCTAGAAGTCATTGAGATTTGTAGATGTTTACCTCAGCACAGCCAACCCTAGCTCGGTTGATAGAGGGCACCAAACATCTACCACAAAGCCCATAAGTATATTAAATTCCTTTACAAACCTGACAAACAACTTTGCTGACACTTCCTCTATTGGTGCCCTTTGTAATATGTGAATTCATTGTGATACTTTCAATCAAACCCATATATTACCAGAGAGTCTACTCAAGTCACTGTTTAAGACTGTGGTCAATGTTGGCTTACCAGGTGAAATTTATTTCTGATATTTTTCTCTAAAGCCCAATTAATTCGATTGTATAAACATAAAATTTTGGTTATATTTATTACAGTTTTCAACACATTAACAGTTATCAATAGGAAACGGAGAAATAGGGAAATTTATAGTTGGCAGCAGCAGAAGAAAACCATATCAAATGACACACAAAATTTCATAAATATTATTTTGTGGAGGAAAGCCTAGACTTGAAGATACTAACAATGTAATAATTAATGTTCATTAGCATGATCCTGGTACTTAAAGTAAAATAATATGAAATTATAGCCACAACTGCTCAAGTACCTATTGTGTGCAAGATGTTTAACAGGCATTGCTTCTGTTGTTCTCAATACAACTCTGCTGGGCAGGTATCACTAAACTCTCTATATTCATATCCGTATGTTTTCTGGAGTAGGGCATACTGACATCACTTTCCCGGAGCTCTGTCCCATAATCAGCCAAGATAGTAATAGAAGTAGAAATAATAGATAATAGAAAGATTCTTTGATATCACAAAAACTAGAGCCTCTAAGGATATTCATGCAACAAATTTTATTACCAAAGGGTGAGAAAAAAAATTGTTTTACTCTGGAGCTGCATCAAAGAAGTTGCTTTCCTGCATCTCTCCCTCCGAGCCTCAAGTTCTTTGAAGAAAAAAATTAGATGAAAGCTATTGTTGAAAACTGAACCAGAAGTCAAGATGAAGAAAAAAGACCCCTGGGGAAAGGAAAGAACAGGTCTCAAATCCCAGGAGTCCAGAATCAGTGGGAGAAGGAGGAGGAAAGGAAAGTAGAGGAGAGGGACCCAGGGACGCCCACTGCAGGTAGACTCAGCCTCCTGTCTAGGTGAAGGGATGAATACAGAACTGTTCTGAAATACTGAATTACAGAAATCAAACTCAGAAAAAAAGTAATTTTAGAACACACACTTTTATATTACAGGACATTTTCTCTTTACCCCTGATATATCTCATACATTATACTTATTCTAAGAAAATGTATTTTATATTTACTTATTCTAACTGATTTATTTGTAGTGTAACTCGATCCACAAAGAATTGAAAATTTCTTAACCAGAAATTATAAGTAAATATTCTGAAATATTTCCTTATAAAGATGGAGATCATTGAAAACTAAATGCAGTTTTAGTACAGGGCAACTCTTAAATTTGAGCAAGAGGATGCTTATTCTGGGCCCCATGATGTATAAGTTCTCACATTTAGTACTGCAAAAACATTTATAGAACTAATGTCACTTTCTGTCACTTCAGATCTGTTTCTCAACACTGAAACCGTGTACCCCTAACCCTAGACATGAACTCTGATGGTTTATACCGGTTGAGCCCCAAAGAAAGGCTTGTTTCCTTTTTTTTTCAATTTTTTATCTTTATTGATTTTAGAGAGAGAAGAAGGGAGAGAGAGAGAGAGGTAGAAACATCAATGAAAGAGAACATCGATTGGCCCCCTCCTGCATGCTCTCCACTGGGGATCGGCCCACAACCTGGGCATGTACCCCAACCAAGAATCGAACCAGTGACCTCTTGGTGCCTGGGATGATGCTCAACCACCGAGCCACACCAGCTGGGCTTTTTTCTTTTTTTTTTTAACTAGTCCTGGGACCAAAAGCAACTCAGAGAAGGTCTGAGGGCTATTCCCCTGCCAGAGTTGAAGATGGTACTGCTTTGAAAGACAGGTAGAGCTTAATAGCTCAAGTACTTGTGCGTGGATGAGTAATCCCAGAGGTCCTTATGACATTAGATGAACAGCAACTGAGAAAAGCTTTCTAAGAAGTAATTGATATTCCTTTACATTTGTATAAGTCTAGATACAACAGGAAGCATGATACCAGTACTTTTTTTCACAAGGTTTAATTTAGTGATAGATTTACTCATAATTTTAATTTTATAAAAATAATATATTTTAGCTTAATTTTTAAAATTAAATAAATTATAATTTTCAGATTATTTTAAATGTTTAGATTTAATTATAATTTGAATGCCACAGAAAATTTTAATATATTAGAAAAGAAATAACTTCCCTTTGGAAATATATAAAAATATTTTACTTTTTAATTTTGTGACAAAGAGATATTTAAATATTACACACTCTGAACGCAATTCGTTTTTATTCTTTACATGATTTAGATTATTATTCAGAGTGAGTATATGTCAAAATCATGTTAGAAATAGAAAACAGTGATTCAGTTTAATAAAAAAAAAAGTAAAACTAAGTGAGACTCTCTACAGAAGCAGTCTACTTAAATTTTTAATAACTGGAGACAATAAAAGTGAGCAGATTTTTGTTTAACATTTTCCACATAAAACTTGCAATCAGGATATTACAAATTCTCCATTTAATGAGTATCTAATTACTGATCAAAACAATAAAAATTAGTAAGAAAATTATTCTCATCAAGTTCTCAATTTAAATAGGTCAGATAAAATTGCTGCACTGACAGATCTTTTTTAAGAAAAGGAACATTTAATTGTCAAACATGAATATTGATTGCACACAAATAAATACATGCAATTTGATGACAAAAATTTGCTGATATAACTCCAAACACATCACAGAATTCAACACAAACAGGACAATACCAATAAACATTATAATAATGATATTTTTTAAAAATGTGCTTCCTTTTTACATTTACTTTTCTTTATTATCTTTACTGTTGAGAGTAATATAGATGTCCCTGCCCTCTTTTCCCCATTGCCCCCTTCCATCCGGCTCCTGCCCCACCCCAGTCCTTTACCACCCTATTTTCTGTGTTCATGAGCAATGTATATATGCATATAAATTCTTTGTTTAATCTCTTCCCACCCCCTTGCCCACTTCCTTCTGAGATTCCTCAGTCTGTTCCATGTTTGATCCCTCTCGTTCTATTTTATTCATGAGTTTATTTTGTTCATTAGATTCCACATATAAGTGAGATCATGTGATATTTTTCTTTCTCTGACTGGCTTAGCACAATAATCTCTAAGTCCCTCCATGCTGTCTCAAAAGTTAATAGATTCTTCTTTTTTATAGCCTCATAGTATTCCGTTGTGTAAATGTACCACAGCTTTTTTATCCACTCATCATAGGCATTTGGGCTGTTTCCAGATCTTATCTATTATAAATAACACAGTTATGAACATAGGGGTGCATATATTCTTTTTGGTTGGTATTTTGGGATTCTTAGGATATATTCCTAGAAGTGGGATCACTGGGTTAAATGGCAGTTCCATTTTTAATTTTTTGAGGAAATTCCATACTGTTTTCCGTGGTGGCTACACCAATCTGCATTCCCACCAGCAGTGCACTAGGGTTCTCTTTTCTTCACATCCTCGCCAGAATTGTTGCTTGTGGATTTATTGATGGTAGCCATTCTGGCAGGTGTGAGGTGATACCTCATTGTCATTTTAATTTGTATCTCTCTGATGATTAGTGATGTTAAGCATTTTTTTCATATGTCTATTGGCCATTTGTATGTCCAGTTTGGAGAAGTGTCTATTCAGGTCCTCTGCCCATTTTCAATTGGATTGTTTGTCTTCTTTTTGTTGAGTTGTATGAGTACTTTACATATTTTGGAAATCAACGCCTTATCAGATGTATCATTGGCAAATATGTTCTCCCATACCAGGTGTTCCCTTTTCATTTTGATTCAACAACAACAACAAAATAAGATACCAATGAATAAACTTAACCAAGGAGGTAAAAGACCTGTACTCAGAAAAGTACATGACTTTGAAAAAAGAAATAGAAGAAGATAAAACAAGTGGAAGAATATACAGTACTCATGGACTGGAAGAATTAACATCATTAAAATGTCCATACTACTCAAAGTAATCTATAGATTCAATGCAATCCTTATTAAAATACCAATGGTATATTTCACAGATCTAGAAAAAACATCCCAAATATTTATATGGAACCAAAAAAGATACTGAACAGCTGCAGTAATCTTGAGAAAGAAGAACAAAGTTGGAGGGATCACAATACCGATATCAGGTTATACTGCAAAGCCACTGTTATCAATACATTTACTTTTTAGTGTTACTAGAAGCAATATATTTATATAAAACAACAAAAAGTGTAGGTTTAGTAAAAATGATCTTGAAATTTGATGCTAGAATAGCTGAATACATAGGATGGATATAAAAATAATCGAACAATTATTATATAGGCTGAAGAAGTCAAATATTATTAATTTATCAGGTAATATACTGAAAGAAGTTATATATAAAATTGTAAATATAATATTATTCATTTCAATAAGATGATATCAGTGATAAAAATCCTGTTAAACAACAAATTTTATTTTGTATATTGTTGAAATATTAGAAGAGGTAGAAAAAAATTAGGTGTTAAAAATATGGGTTTTGACTTAAGCAAAAAAAGAACATTTAATTTTTAAAATCACTACAAAAATTGGTTGAGGATAAGCTTATTATAGTCTTACCACTGTGCTTGGTATAGAAAAAAGAGAAGTTTAGAAACAAAAATTTTAGCCAAAAATTCAGTGCTTTTTCTTTCATCTATGCCTTTTAATAATGGCAACTCTTTGCAACAATTCAGATTCCTTACGATTTTTCTTTCAATTTGCATCTATGTAGTTAAAAGTGTGACATCTTGATGAAACACATTGAATTTGACACAATAATTACTCTTGAAAATAGTATGATAATCCTGCCTAAATTCTGTTAAAGCAATTATATTTATTTTATAAAGTATATAAGGTGCATAGAAAAGTTAAGAGTGGGATTAGGTAAAGAAGGTTGACAAACAAAGAGCTAATCCTAACTGGACTTTGACCAAAAAAATGAAATTAATGTTGAGTTTTCTCTGTAGTTACTTGATATGACTACTGCTTTCTACTACCATTGTTTAGAAATAACTTATACAAAATTCAGACCATCCTAAATTTGCTATTTAACTTTAAAATAATTTAAATATTGTTTTAAATAAAATGTCTTCAGTGATATTTTCTGTTACTTAAAAAAAAAATACTCCATAGTTTTGGCCAAGTAGCTCAATTGGTTAGAGTATTGTCCTGATACCCCAAGGTTACAGGTTCAACCCTTGGTCAGCGCACATACAAGAAGCAACCAATGAATGCATAAAGTACTGGAACAAGAAATAGATCTCTCTCTCTCTCTTTCTCTTTTTCTTTCTTTCTCCCTTCCTCTCTCTCTAACAAATAAAGTAAATACTCCATAGAAAATATACAACAAAAGTGACATTCCAATTATATAACACACTAAAACACGTTAAAAAAAACAAACAAACATTTGCATGGCTACGAAGGAGAAGATTCATGTAAAAATAATCACAAAACTTCTTTCTACAATAGTTTTATTTTAGAAATCAGTTTTAACTATAAATATCCAGCAATAAAAATGTTGGAGAAAAGGATAATTTAAAAATTCTCTCTCTCTCTCTCTCTCTCTCTCTCTAGAGAGAGAGAGAGAATTTCTCTATATATATAGAGAGAATTTTTATATTTAATATATATATACACACATATATGTATATATATATGTATATATATATTTCTTTATAAGATGATGGAAATCATCACACGTGATAACATAGTACAACTGCATATTCTAATACATTCTTCCATAGGATAATAAGACTATAAATTTATATATAATGCTATCCTGTACTTCAGAAAATACCTGAAAACAATTTTCCAGACAGATAGTTTACTCTTGATTAACATTGTGGTGTCCACCGATATTAAGCTATTATGTCACAAAGCAAACTAATCCTCAGTTTCCTGAATGACTCTCCCTCAACTGTTGAACTCAGACCTAAATTCTCTCTCTCTCTCTCTCTCTCTCTCTATATATATATATATATATATACACACACACATACACATACACACACACACATACACACATAAATATATATGTATCTCTCTATATATATACATACACACAAATATATAAATGCATACATATATATTTATGTGTGTGTATATCGAGAATTTATATATAACTATATGTATATAATATATAAGTGTATATAAAATACATATTTATATATACATATATGCATGAATTTATATGTTTATAATTAAATACATTTATAAATACATATACATGTACATTTATATGTGTGTATAACACACAATTATAAATATAAATATTATATGTACATATATCTGTATATATGTAAACTTTTTGAACTTTACTTTCTGAGAAACAGAGAAGATTCTATCAAGGTGGTGTCCCTTACTTCAGAAGTCTAATCATCTAAACTTTGCTAGAGAAATAGGTTTTTATACTGTTTTTTTTGGGATGTACAAAGTTAATAGTATTACAGAGAGTAAGTTATAAAAAAAGTGTTCTTCCTGTAACCACATTATAATGTTTTAACATGATGTACAAAATATATTCTTTATTTTCATGAATTTAGGAACACTTTGGAAATTTTATAGAAAATTCCAATTGGTACTGCCTCAAAAAATTTTCTACAAATTGAAATCAATAAAAACCTATCTAAGACTTGATGATGGTCATAAAATCATTATTAGCAATTTTGTTTAAAACTGAGAAAAATAAATTTTATAGAATAAATATATAATGGTTCCTTAAGTACGTATTTTTTCAATATATGGCTTTTTATTGCTTCTTTAAAATATTGCAGATAAGTCTCAGGGATTATTCTGCATCTTTCTGTTTCTATAGTTGGACAACTGAGATCTTATTCATCAGCCTGCTGAACTGTTCCTTTTTCAGAAACATAGATATCATCCAAAAAGTTTCTGATATCCTGTTTTTAACTGTTGTGGCTTGCTGAATCAAAGCAGCTAAATTTGATACAAGTTCAGAGTCATCTTCTTCAAGAATCAACTCATCTTTCTGGGCTTGAGACACTGCACAAGCAATGCTTGACCTCATTCAAATCCTGCGGATGTGTATTTCACCCAAGAAATTTCTGATTTCAATAAGAGAACCATTCTCCTGAATAACAACATTGATGGGGAAGTGAGTGTACACAGACTTCATCTTGTAATAGAAGCCCAGTGTAACACCCTCGATGATGTTCTATACATGACTGCAGATGGTGCGAACAATGGCTGTTCCCTTCTATTTCCCCAACGTGGAGCCTCTTCTTTTTCTTTCCAAAGAGACTGAGTTCTACATTGAAGTGACTGAGGTCCCTCTGCAGGGTGCCTCTGGGGCCCTTCACAATAACTGTGTGCCACTTCAGAGTGATGTCAACATTTTCTAAGTTGTCTGACAATCTGATTGCTGAGTAGGGTCTCCATCCTCTCAGTATATACAGCAAACAGCTCCTTAAGTATGTATTGTTAATATTTACTTAAACATTATTGAAATTTTAACATTACCCTGCAGATCTGTGTAATTATAATCACCTTCAAAAATCTTTGCTATTCTATCTAATTTCAATCATATAAAACCATAGATTATACATACTTTTCAATTTTGTTATTAAGAAAGTCTATCATCAAGATAAAGAATATAACATACTTTATTGAGCAGTTCAGAACCTCCATAGGTGCTCTTGCCTTGTTACCCTCCAAAATAAACTGTGGTAACTCTTTTAGTGAAAACAAGCCAATTTTCCATAATCAATACAGTTTTGCTTATCTGAAACATCATATGCCCCAGTAATGGCAAATTATTGAAGTGCTTTGGAGTTCTTTCTGCATTGATGCTCTTCCTTTTCTCAGGAGCATATCTATCAGGGTGAAGTATGGCAGCTTTGACAGAGTAATTATGAATGATTTTCAGTCAGCTCCAGACATTAGAGCTTGATGTAGAAAAGATCACTTTGGTGCTGGGGCAGAGTGCATGTGAGCACAGTCATGTTCACATCGACAGAATAGTGATTGAATCCAACATTTTAGGGGTTAATTTTTGAAAGTGTGTGTTTGTGTATTTAACATGTTGACATGTATTTTAAAACAAATAATGACCTATTAGTGTCAATTAGGTATTATTATTTACCTGAAATGACCACTACACACTTTCATTGAATAAACTACTCTTATAGAGTCAAACTTTTATTGATGAAAAAACTTCTTCAAGCCAATATTATTGTTTCCTTCTCATCTTTTTACATTTTTATTTTAATATAGAGCATACCACTAGCTCAGTGATAGCTAATCCTAAACCCAAATCATTGGTTTTGATAGGTAGTCCATTAAAAGCAGGTATATATCAAATTATATCATATAGCAAGACAATTCATTCAGCTATCTACAGGAACATTTTGCTTATAATTAATTCTGGCAGGTCCACTAATAAACCAAACTGCTTACAATCAGATAATCTATTAGAAGTGTATTGATTTTCCACCCCCAGTGTTTTAAAGTCTAGTGAAAATTTCCAATCATTTCACTGTTCAGATTTTCAGTGTAATGCCTCTGATTTTTGACTGAGAACCTGCTCATAAGGTAGAACAGAAATAGAACTGTTCCACATGAAATGAAAGTACAAATTTATATGTTTGTGTAACCTAATGCTCACACAATGCAAGCAAGGAGTAGGCTATAAAAATTTATTTAATTTAATATTTTTATTAAAAATATTTTTTTTCTCTATTGACTTTTAGAGAGGAAGGGAGAGAGAGAGAGAAACATCAGTGAGAAAGAACATCAATTGGACGCCTCCTGCATGCCCCCCACTGGGGATTTGGCCCACAACCTGGTCATGTGCCCTGACCGGGAATCGAGCCAGTGACCTCTTGGTGCATGGGTCGACACTCAGCCACTAAGCCCCACCGGCCAGGCTAATTTAATATTTTTAATTTAAACATGTATTTAAATATTTATTAAATTAATGAGTAAAACATAATTTGTGTAGTTATTTAGATGATCTCAAATTCCGGCAAGATTAAGTAAAGTTTCTAAATTTTTATTAAGATCTTATTGAAAGCTGAATATGATATATGCAACCAATGTTTAAAATTAAAAGCAATACTAGAAACCAGTTCTTCAGCAGTCCATCCATGCCCTGATTTCAAATTTCTGTCCCAAATCTAGATGAGACAAATTAAATCTAGGAAAGACTTGAGAGAAGATATATAAATTAGTTATCTATTTTTGTGTAACAAAAGTTAGCAACTTAAAACAACACTGATTTTGTGGGTCTGGAATTTGGCAGTAGCTTAGTTTGTTGGTTCTATGTCAGAGAGTATAATCACGTTGTTGCTGATGTGTTGGCTGCAACTGCAGTCATGTGAAAAGTTATTTGGGGCTGAAAGATCCCCTTCCAATGGTTGTTGGCAAGAGTCTCCAGTTCATTGCCACATGGATCTTTCCATAGGAGTACTTGAGTGTCTGTATGAGATGACAATTAGTTTTCCCCAGAGCAAATGTTCCAAGAGAAAGATAGCATAGGAAACAGTCACAATGCTTTGTGTATCATCCTAGCCTCAGAAGCCATATACCATCACTTCTGCCATATTTTATTGATCATACAGACTAAACCAGATACAATGTGGGAGGCAATTACACAATGCTCTGAATACCAGAAGTCAGAGAACACTAAGAGTTATGATAGAAGTTGGCTATCACAATATTTGAATGCAATATCTCCTTCTACAAATTTTATAAATCTTATTCTAAGACCAAAATGAGTAATGAGGATACTATAATAATTAGAACAAATTAGTTTATCTTTTACAGAACTGTCTTGATTGAGTTATCTATGACTGAAAATAATTTATAGTTAACTTTTGACTTTCATATGTTTCAAGAATTAATATAACTGCAAAGTTTATTGTAGCATTTTTTAAAACATTATCTATTTCATGTTTCTCTTATAAAATATATTTTTAACTGAGAAATGTCTTGTGTAATTTAGCACTAAGAAGTTTTTATTTCTCTGAGGACATGCTGAGGAACACTAGGTGACTGATCATGTTTACCTGACTTTATTTTTCTGGCTACCTGGAAGCTTAGAAACAAATGCAAATTTTAGTTCCATTGATTAGTTTTATATAAATGCTTACAATGGTTATGTTCTTTTTATGTCATTTAAATATTTAATTTTATATTTTATATGATTTTGAAACTAAATGAGCATATACCCAATGCTCTTTATGTAATTAATTACAAATGAATCACGTTTGTAATATAAATTAAGAATAAAAAATTAGAAAGTAATACCTCTCTTTGTAATACCTCTCTTTGTTCTACTAACTAGAGTGAAAAGCTCTTATAATTATATGGTAGAAACACCCCTTTTTTCATAAACATTCCTTATTTTTTGCTGTTGTTTCTGTTTATCTACAATATCATATAAAGGCTCTGGTTTCAGTTTAGAAGAGTAAAGAGCATGGACATCATCATTCTCATCCTTACAGAAAGCTAGACAAAATAAAAAGTTTTTTTGGACCCATAGATAAGTGGGATCACAGAGAAAACCACCATCCTGAAATCTGGAGAGACAGATACCTCCAGGGAAATACAAGGCCTGAGCAACTGCTTATCTTGAGAGAAGCAGCTTAAAGTCATATAAGCCAGTAGGAACACTAAACTACAAATTTTGACTAATAGCTCAAGGACAAATATGGGCTAGGATGCCAGTAAAAAGCCTCTGGGGACTGTACTCACACGGTAGGGGTTCACGTTCATAGGTTTTCTTTTAGGTATTCTACTAGGCTGTCACACAGATTGGAAAGAAGGTTGGGAAAGCTGCCCCTGCCTCCCTGGCAAGGGGAAAGGAAGAATATCATTGTGAAACTGGTCAGATCATTCTTTCCCTTATGGAGCAAACAAGTATCAGAGGATATCAGTGTAATTCCATTCCAACTGTGGGAAAAGAACATTGCTCTACTCACTTCCAACCCTGTCTCATGTAGAAAGAAAGAAAACTTTAATATACAAGAGAGGGTTTCAAGGACACAGACTGGGGATACTGGAGCATAGTGACTGCAGCATGGGAAGAGGTTATAGAGAAGGGAGAGAAAAAACTCAACCATGAGGGAGGAGCAGAAAATTTCTGAAGGCCATACTCCCAAGACAAGGTCCATTATGCAGATTGAGATTTTACTCAGAAATTAGAGAACACACTCCCTCACACCCTACCACCATATTAATAAAATCCAACAACAATAACAGGGTTACAGTGGAAAATTTCATAGAAAACTCTGAAGAGCAGCACATAGAGAAGTCCCAAAGCCAACAAACATGGTTCAATTTGCAGCCAGATTAGCATAATTCCTTACACTATAGGTCATTAGCCTCATTATCCACTATGAAACTGGTTTCCAATGAAAGAAATATCCAAGACATGCCAAAAGGCAATAAAAACACAATCTGAAGAGATAAAACAATTAACCCAAGGAGAATCTGATATGGTACACATGTAGAAATTGCTAGAGAATTTAGAATAAATATGATTAATATGTTAAAATTTCTAATGGAAATGACAAACACCATGCAAAACCAGATGGACAATTTCAGCAAGAAAATAAAATCTTAGAGAGAATCAAAAGGAAAAACTATAAATTAGAAACATAGTAAGAGAGCCTGGCCAGTGTGGCTCAGTGGACTGAGTGTCATCCCATGGTCTGAGAGGGTGTGCAGGAGGCAGCTCATCGATGTACCTCTCTCACATCGATGTTTCTATCTCTCTCCCTTCCTTTTTCTCTAAAGAAATCCATAAAAACATACTTTAAAATATATATCTATATATATATGAAATAAAGACTATCTTTGAAGAGCTCATTAGTCAACTGAACACAGTTAAGAAAATAATCAATTTAAGTGGAATGTAGATAAATTAAAATTACTCAAGCTAAAATGAAAGAAAAAAATAATAAAAATAACAGAAGAGAATATTCAACAACCTTGTGATAATTTCAAATTGTGTACGATATATATAATTAGAATATTAAACGAGAAGAAAAATGAACAGGCAGGAGAAAAAAATATGACCTAAACTTTTTGAAAAATACTAAACAAACATCAAAACACAGATCTTAAAAGTTCAGAGTATACCAAGTACAATAAATACCAAAGATACCCACCCTGGGCATATCATCGTCAAACAAAGAAGCCAAATACAAAGAGAGTGTCTTGAATACAATTAGAGTGAGGGGTAGGAGAATGTTTAACCACAGAGAAATGAAGATAAAAATTACAGAAGACTTTACTTTAGAAGTCACATAGGCAGTAAGACAGTGGAGTGAAGTCTTTAAAATGTTATTTTTTTAAAATCCTGCCAAATGGGATTTCTATATCCAGGACAAATATCCTTCAAAAGAAAATAAAAATAAAAATTTCTCAGAAAAATAAAAACTGAGAGACTTCATTGTTTCATTATTAGTAGATTTGTCCTGCAAAATATGTTAATAATGTTCTTTGGGCAGAAGAAATATAATATAGGTCAAAAATTGGATTTACATAAAGAAGGAAAAAGTGTCACAAAGGAATGAAGTTAAAATATAGTAGGTTATCTTTCTTATTTTTAATGTCCTTAAAAGATAACTATGACTATTTAAAGGAATAATTGCAAAAATGTATTAGATGTTTGGAGGATATATAAAAGTGAAGTGAATGAAAAGTCACAGTGGAAAGAGGAAATGAAAAATTTTATTATAAGAATCATTACCACGCATGGTATAGGCATAACTCAAAAATATTGCAGATTTTGATCCAAGCCTGTAATAATGTGAGTTTCACAATAAAATGGGTCATAATATTTTTGCTGGTTGAGGGTCTTGCCTTTAATTTGTGACAAATGCAACATCTGTGAAATGCAATAAAGTGAAGCATAATAAAATGAGGTATTCCTGCATAGTATTATTTAAAGGTGATTTTATTATTTTAAAAAAATGTATATTGTAAACCCTAGGGCAAAACACTGAGTTGAATAATGTTCCCCAAGAATCCATGTCCACCCAGAACCTATGAATGCAACTTTATTTGGAAGTATAGTTTTTGTAGATATGATTAAGATGATGTTGTATAAAATCAAGACGAGCCATAAATCCAATATTACTGGTGTCATGAAAAGAGGAAAATTAGGACACAGACATACAGGAGAGAATGTCATGTGAAGACATGTTAGAGACTGAAGTTGTGCAGATAGAAGCCAAAGAATGTCAAAAATTTCCAGCTAACCCTAGAAGCTAGAAGACACAAGAAAGAATTCTCATCTAGAGACTCCTGGGAAGGCATAGTCCTAACAAACACTTGACTTCCAGCCTCCAGAACTGAAAGAATATAAATTTCTATTGTTATAAGCCATGCAGTTTGTGGTAATTTGTTATGGCAATCAAAAAAAATAATACAGGCAATATTAAAAAATATTTTTTTAAATTATAAATAGCACAATAGAGAAGGCAGAAAAAGAGTATGGGGGTGGGAAATAGAAAAAAGAAATGCAATGAAGAAAAAACAGCAAGATGGTAGATTTCAATCAAACTGTATAATGCACACATTGAATGTGAGTATTATAACACACCATTAAAAAAAAATTTCAGATTATATACAAAAACAGACCCAAATATGTGTTGACTATAAGAAACTCACTTTACATATAATGGCTCAGATAAATTAAAAGTAAAGAGGTACAATAGTGAACCATGTAAACACTAATCAAAAAAAAGTTGAATTTATTTCAGACAAGGTAGATTTCAGAACAAAGAAGATACTCAGAGATAAAGAGGATCATTAAGGATAAATGGGTCAATTCTCCAAGAAGACATAACAATCCTAAACATGTATGCAACTAACAACAGAGAATCAAAACACGTGAGGAACAACTGATATAATAAAAAGGAGAAATAGACAAATCAACATTGAAAGTTGGACATTTCAACTCCCATCTCTCAGTAATCTACAGATCAAGCAGGCAGAATACCAGCAATGATATAGATGACCTTAACAGCACTATCAATCAACTTGACCTAATGGATATTTATAGAACACTCCATTGATTGTATAACAGTCCACTTCTACTCTTTAAAAATTATTCTAAAGCAGCTTCTTTGCCACATTCTATAGCTATAGATCTAAATGCAGATATGGGTATATATTTACAAATGTAGATAGATATTCAGGTAGATTTTTTTTTTCTTTCTATGACTTTTTAATGGGATAGATAATCTTATATTCAAGAAGTACCTGAACTTGATTTGTTGAAAGAATTCCTGTTTAGTCAAGGGGTATTAAGCCAAATTTGCTTATTTTCCAATATTTATAGAAACTATTTTTTGAATAGTATATTTCAATGGAAATGGAATAAGTAGCACTGTGAGTTTGGTATATGTATTTGATCTCTTAAAAATACTGTTTACCGCCCAGCTGGTGCGGCTCAGTAGATTGAGCACTGTCCCATGGACCGAGAAGTTCCAGTTCAATTCCTGGTCAGGGCTCAATCCCAGGTTGCGGGCTCGATCCCCAGTAGGGGTTGTACAGGAAGAAGCCGACTGATGTTTCTCTTTCTCTCCCTTCTTTTCTCTCTAAAAAATCAATAAAACATATTTTTTAAAAATACTGTTTACCTTCCTAATGTCAATTTAACAATAAGTGTACAGATGTGTATATATGATGGACACAAAATTTAATCATAATCTATATGAAATATTTGTATTTTTCATATTTTGATCACTTAACTATATTTTTCTGATCACTTAACTATATTTATCATATGTATATCAATGTATCTCTAACATAGATGACTAATTTTTCACTAAGTTCCAAACTCTTCTTCATCTAATAAAATATTTACATTTTACCTAGGCACAGGGACATATAGAACAAAGACTACATTTCCAAACCTCCTTGCAGCCAAGCATAACCATTTTCTGATGAGTGAAATATAAGTGAAAGTGTTTTGTACAAGATGTATTCTTTAAATCTTTTTTCTTTATTGATTTTAGAGAGACAGGAAGGGGGAAGGAGAGAGAGATGGAAACATCGATGAGAGAGAACATCGATTGGCCGCCTCCTGCATGCCTCCCACTAGGGATTTGGCCCACAACCTGGGCATATGCCCTGACTGGGAATCAAACCAGTGACCTCTTGGTGCATGGGTTGATGCTCAACCACTGAGCCACACCAGCTGGGCGACAAGAAGTATTCTCAAAGGGAGGAACTATACATATATGTATATATATATATATCCTTCCTAATAATTGGAATGTGAAAGTTATTCCTAGAACTTAGAGAGCCGTCCAGAACCATGGGATATATTCTTATGTTTCAAATAGAGCCACCATATCTGTTCTTGACCTTAGACTGCTTACTTTTAGACTGTATTAACTTCTATTATTTTTGGATTTTCGTCTCTGACAGTAGGTCATGATTATAAATAGTAAGTATTTCTTAGGAAAGTATTTATCATATAACTAATTGCTAAACACACACACACACACACACACATGCTGAGACTTACACCTTCATTATCATAAACTCATTACTAAAATCCCAAGTCAATCTTTATATATCCCTAAAACACATCCACCAATATGAGGACAGAAAAATCTTATCTTTTTAAGAGAAATGAAGATATAAAGTGTAAGTGAAAAAAAATATTTGTTTTCTATAAAGCAAAGAACTTATGTAATGCAGTTTAAGTTGCTATTATGTGTTTAACTTACTGGCATCTGACAGTTTACAAGTATATCTGAGTTGATATAAGCCCCAAAATGGAATTCTTAATCATATATCTCTTCTGAATAAGCATTCAGATTTGTGAGGAGTACCAAATTAAAATGAATATAAATTACCTAAATAAAATCAATGTGTAATTAATAAAAGTATATTTTATAGTACCATATCACACAAAGAAATCAGTAATTGTATTCAGTATATATTCAGTCAAAAACATAGAGGGGATAAATAGTGATCAAAAAAATGTAATTTAATTTAATTTTTAAAAAAACTATCTACTGAGTAATATATGTGTAGAATAAAATTTTTATTGTCAATATTTTGGATTTCAAGAAGTTCACAGTCTAATAAATAGAATGATAAATGAAAATATGGATTAAGATATTTCTCTTTCACTTTTTAATTCTGCATTAAGAAAATTATTTTATTGTTGCTCTCCTCTGAAATGTAATATTTTCTGTAATCTCTACTAGGATTTTAGCCACTTAGAGTTATAATTAATATTTGTTAATATGTTGGATATACATACAACTACACTAATCCAAAATAAAAATCAGGATTAAAAGTATCTATCACTGCATCTTTATCTCCTAACTCACTAATTTCTGAGATATTACATAAACCACTAGTTTACATTTCATTATAAAATCCTTGCATTAAAATATGAAAAAATTGATAATTTATCTAACTGCACCTATTTATCTGCAAAAATACATAAATATATTTGCATTTATTCGTATCCCTATGTTTCATATGTAACATAGG
The DNA here is from genome assembly GCA_030848825.1 of Tadarida brasiliensis. Taxonomy (NCBI): domain Eukaryota; kingdom Metazoa; phylum Chordata; class Mammalia; order Chiroptera; family Molossidae; genus Tadarida; species Tadarida brasiliensis. The sequence goes on along the minus strand of CM061257.1, from coordinate 39,812,594 downwards.
CCAAGAAGTCACTCTAGATAAAGAGTAAAAGTCTACAGTCATATCATAGTTTAGTTTATATTCCTTTCAATATGTTTTTGAAGGAAATATGAAGAAACTAAATAAATAATTACCGTGACTACAAAGCAAGCTCAGATTAAGAAGGTTGTTTGATTCCTTTCATAATTTTATCTTGAAAACAAAAGTGGATGGTAATGTTAGATAATATTCCAGAGAGAACTGTTCATGTAATACTTCCTAATGTATATATTATATACTATTGACATAGTATATAAAGTTATTTGGAGTTTGTAAATATCAGTAAGGATATATGTGTAAACTATAATATAAATATATGTGATGTTTGATAAAAAATAACTTTTTTTTAATAATTCTAATGGATGTGCAGCTGAAAATATATGTTAAAAAGTATACATACTTGCATGTATATAGTTATCCTCTATAAATAATAACTTCATACTAAACAGACTGGGAGATGTAAGATCACCATTTTTTAATTTAAAATGCCCTCTAGTAATCTGAACTATCTTAGTCAAATGGAAGTTGAATCAATGTGAATAACCTCCAGGACACATAAGTCACTTTCATGAGGTCCCTGGTGAACCATCACTTATGTTCCACCAAATATGTTATACAGCAATGGCAAAAACTTCTGAGCAGTCAGTCTAAAGTACTAAACATGATGAACTCTCATCTTCAATTAAATATTCCCCTTTTTATACCATGGGGATAATCGTACTACCAAGCTCATAGGGACACTTTGGAACACATCTGATTTTGTCTTTTCCCATCTCATCTTCACAAATCTCCATCTCCCACATTCTAAAAGGAAGGTAGATTTCTCACCCTTTTCCTAATATTAACAGAGTACATTGCTCAAGGGTATAAAACCCTCAGAATGCCAAAAATAGATATAACAGTTTGAAATATTGGTATCAGTGGTTAGAAAGTTAATGACTCTAATGAGTGAGTAACAAATCACTCTGTAAAACAGGATTTCCAACTCTTTGCTTTCAAGAAAATTAAAGAACATCAAATTGTCAGCTAGAAAATAATTAAAAATAGTTTTAAAGATAGAACACTGTGATTTTTGTCACATAATTCATTTGGTGACCAAAATAATTGAGTTACGTTGCAATAACAAATTTCCCAACTACTTTTGTCATGTAGATAAACTTTTCCAGGATTCACATCTATAAAACTAAAATAAATTATAGTAAAATAATTAATAGTGAAATATTCTGGTGTAATATATAAACTAACTGAATAAAAACCAATCCATCTAATTAAAAATATATTCCAAATTAATAATTTATTCATAATAATTGCTCATTTAAATTAACTATATATGTCATAATGTCAACTGTATTTTGATAATACTTATAATATTGTCAATCTACAAAGTAAAGTTTAACATGGAGAGGATTATAATAAGAATAATGTATTTGTTGGAAAAATGTATAACATTTATTAGGGTAAAATTCTATGAGTAAAATAGCATGAAAATAAAATAGCTCAAACCTTAGGGATCATATGCCTCTGGTGAATGAAATGAATGCCAGGATGAATCATTGCATCTCTGTACATTTCTCGCTGTCACAAATGTCTCTGTAATAAGCCAAAACTATTGATTACTAGTCTTAGTTATTTTTATAATGAGATAATGAAATAAAAGAGTTAAATATTCCTTCTACATGTGACTACATAAAAATTAAAGACAGTTAGTATGCACCCCTTGACTATTTGCTTTTCTATGTGTAAAGCCTGAGTTTTGTCAACCATTTCCATGATAGGTTTTGAATGCCACTTATTATCATGCTTGCTGCACAACTTCATTCACAAATTGTCCCACTTTTCCCTCTTAAAGTGCTGCCTTCTGCTAGGACCTCTCAAGATGTAGAGAGAGTGATCCTTCTTTCTTATTCTTCATATAAAGCCACTAATTTTATCATGAAAAACCTACTCTAGTGACCTCATTTAACCCCAATTACCTCCCAAGGACCCCTTACAAAGGGACACAATTCAATCCCTAGCAACTTATAAATTTAGAGTGTCTGGGCACTAATCAAAAAGTAAATAGCAAAGTCAAAACAGAAATGCTCTTCTGGATTATAACTTTGAGTGAGATTGTTAAAAACTGTTGCCTGGCCGGTGTGGCTCAATGGTTGAGCATCAACCCATGCACCAAGAGGTCACTGGTTCGATTCCCAGTCAGGGCACATGCCCAGGTTGTAGGCCAAATCCCTAGTGGGGGGCATGCAGGAGGCGGCCAATCGATGTTCTCTCTCATCGATGTTTCTATCTCTCTCTCCCTTTCCCTTCCTCTCTCTCTAAAACTCAATAAAGAAAAAATTTAAAAAAAAATGCATATTATCGTGTAGATTTTTGTCTGGAAGAAATGATCACCCCTAGGGTTACAAGTTATAGCTTTTCAGAACATTAGCCAGTTTTGTCACTAAACTAACATTCTTATTTCAATATTCATCTTTTAAGTTGCTTATAAATACTCTCCTCTTCAAATTCTTTTGAATCAGACTTACTGTTTTGCTGGTTCCATCATTAATGAGTTGAATGATACCTTTATCACATGTCCATTTTATATTTTTATGAGAATCATGTTTTTAGCTTTTAAAATTTATACTTGACAACATGAAATTTAGATATAGTGAATAAACTGTGATATTGAGATTGTTCCATTTGTGATTGCCCCAATGTAGTTTTATCTTTCCAAGTCAGATAGAAAACATTGATTAAAGAATGGCTTTCTGCCATGTAATCCAATAGCATTCTCCTATACGTGTACAAAAGAGAAAGTAAATGTCTTACTCTAAGACATAAATGATTGATAACTACATAACTGAGAGTATCCTTTTCCAGCAGGTTATGGCCAAACTTTTAGAGATGTTTCAGATATTTCACTTGAAATAATGATGTAACCTATATGACTACCATCTATCATTATCATTTTTATTATATTTACCATAATTGTCATAATTATATTTCTTCTTTATAGTCATTTAACAAAAAAAAAATAAGTTCAACCACTATTGATTAATTCAGAATATAACTGGAAATTAAATAACTTAAAAAAAGATAAAAGTTTAACAAATTAACAAAACCAGTAAGGGCTCATTTTTGAAATTTTAGGAATATAAAGCATTTTCCCACATAGCATCTTATTTTAACCCTCAAAACTACTCCAGAACTAAGGTTAAAGGAGTGTAATGTGCTTATTTGAGAAATAGATTTAGCCAAACTGACATAATAAATAAGACTTCGGCCCTGGCTGGTTTGGCTCAACAGTTAGAGCATGGGCCCGTGGACCAAAGGGTCTCAGGTTCGATTCCTGGTCAAGGGCATGTACCTGGGTTACAGATTCAAACCCCCATCCCAGTCAGGGTCATGCAGGAGACAACCAATCAATGTGTCTATCTCACATTGATGTTTCTCTCTCTCCCCCTCCCTCCCTTGCACTCTACCTAAAAATCAATGTAAATGTTTCTCTCTCTCCCCCTCCCTCCCTTGCACTCTACCTAAAAATCAATGTAAAAATATCCTTGGGTGAGCCGGGCGACCCCCCCACCGCGGGGGAACCCAGGCGGAGCGGGGCAGCCAGGAGACGCCCCCACCGCGGGGGAGCCCAGGCGGAGCGGGGGTGCCGGGCGACCCCCCCCCACCGCGGGGAACCCAGGCGAACGGGGGTGCCGGGAGACGCCCCCACCGTGGGGGAACCCAGGTGGAGCGGGGGTGCCGCGACCCCGCCACCACGGGGGAACCCAGGTGGAGTGGGGGAGCCGGAAGACGCCCCCACCATGGGGGAGCCCAGGCAGAGTGGGGGAGCCCGGGGACCCCCCCACCAACGGAGGAAGCAGGCAACACACAGGAGAACTGAGCAAACTGAACAACGAAATTGACCCAGAGACATGGAGGGTGGAGTACGGGATGACGGGCCTCAGAGGAGGGGGGGAGGTGGGGGAAAGAGATAAATCACAGAGCCTATGTGCATGGGTGCATAACCAATGGACATGGACAACAGGGATGGGGAGGAGGAAAGGGGTAGGGGGAGGAGGGTGTCAATGGGGGGGAAAAAAGGAAAAACATCTGTAACAAAAACAAATTAATAATAAAATAAAATATAAAAAAAAAAATATCCTTGGGTGAGGATTAACAAAACAAAACAAAACAAAAGATATTTGTTAAAAAAAAAACAAAGAAACTTTGTTCCAGATTTTTCAATATCAGTTTTCAGAATTTTCATTGTAAGAGTTATTGTTAAGAACTTCTCTCTTACATTGAAAATAAGTAACAGATGACTACCTAAGTCTTGAAGTTTGACAGCCTAGGAACATGAATTTTTATTCTACTTTATTGCTTATTTAAAGTGTGATGGTCAAATTACTCTATGAAAGTATAGAGACTCAACTAGTTTTATAACTAGTTTAGACTCTCAGTAAGACATAATCACAACAGATTGGAGTGAAGTGTTGCTTAGAATGCTTCAGAAAATATGCTAAACTCAGATATAAATAGAGGCCATTTGCAACTATTTCAACAGGTGTGGATTATGGAATTCAAGTATTGGAACGATCCTGAAGATTGAGTACCTACAAGACCTTTACTTAAACCAGAATTTATTTTATAAAGCCTGCTTCATAATAATATTATACTGCCATTGAGATAGACATACAATTACTTCAATCAAATGTGAAGAAATAGTACTAACTATAATTATCCTTCACAGCTCACTGTAAGACATGCAATAAAAAAACACATATTGTATTATGCATTTATTTAATCTAGTAAACTGCTTTTCCCCCTCAGGGTTTGGTTTGTGCACCTTCTTGTTGTTATTGACATTGGTTCTTTGTGTATTATTGAGAATAGGTTATAAACTTATACTGCTCATCACCTTGCTTATTTTCCAGGTAGAATTTTAATTTTTCTTTAAAAAATCAAGACTCTGGCTCTGGCCAGTGTCACTCAGTTGGTTGGAGTATTGTCCTATAAACAAAAGGTGTCCAGTTTGATTCCCAGTCTGGGCACATACCCAGGTTTGAGGTTTGATCCCCAGTCTGGGAGTGTCTGGGAGGCAACCGATCACCGTTTCTCTCTTATGTTGATGTTTCTCTCCTCTCTCTCCTTTCCTCTCTCTAAAAATCAATTAAAAATAATTTTAAAACATCTTTGTAAAATAAAGACTCTGGACCTTTAAGGGCTAATTTTGCTTAAGTTAAATATTACTCTCAAGCACCTACACTAAATGTACTCTGAATTAATTTTCTAAGCCAGTCACAATCATGCCCACATCATTAGTATTACGTATTATAAAGCGTATGGCTCCTATTCTTAGGGCAATTTAAAGTTGTTATGTCCTGAATGTGTCACAGATGTTCTCTTGGTATTAAACTTAACAAATTGTGGTTCTCTATTTCATTTCAAATGATTTTTTTTTCTATTTTAATAAAAGGTCACAGCATTTTATAACTTAGACAAATAAGATGATGTTGAAAGTAAAGTGAAGGGCACAATGACATAAACTAGGGATAAAAATCAAGCCACAGAAAATATTCCAATTCTTAGAAAATTCAATCCAGGACAGTGATAATCAAATATACCTATTCTAATTATATTGCAAGTGTGCAGAGCTATATCATAAATAATTTAAAATATTCTAGTAAAATAAGTGAAGATAGAATACCTTATCGCAAAAGGAAATAATGAGACTAGATAAAAAAAATGCTAGCATATCACTGAAGGTCATAATATGTAAGCACATTCCACTGAGTTCTCTAGAAACTCATTGGTATGCAAGGGTTTATTGTCTTTTCAAAGATAATAATATTCTAGTTTCATTAAAATCCTCATTTAATTTCATTAAAACCTAGCTTAGCATGCCACACCCATACTTAATAACTTATTATATAATGATTAGTTTGGTTTATAATAAATAAATTAAGAATGTCAAATTGTGTTTACTGTATTGATAAAGAACAAGGCCTTATTGAATTAAGTAACACAAAGATAATAGGGATTTGTAAGTGCTCAGAAACAATCTGATAGAGAAAATAAGATGAGTTTTTGAGTTAAAAGCATGAGTACCACACATTACTATGATTGAAAATCTATTCAACTTTTCTGGCAACACTTTCTTCATCTGTTTCTTTATTCCTTCATCATCCAATATTTACCAATCTTTTACATACTAAGAAATATGCTAATTTTTCTCTTCAAAAAACTTAGCCGGGGAGATTGATATTAAAATATAACTAGAATAATATAAGCATCACTGTAAAAATATTCGCATACTTCTTCATTTATTCATTTATCTAGAGTAGCAATTTTCAACTTTCTTCATCTCATAGTATACATAAACTAATTATAAAAATTCCCTGGCACACCAAAAAAATATATTTTTTGCCAATCTGACAAAAAAATAGATATAATTTTTATTCATTCACACGGGATGGCTATTGTTATGTGGGCTGTTGTTATGCATTAATTAATTAATTAATTAATTAATTTTACAATCTAAGAGAAAAGAGGTCAGTGTCCCTAATTAAATAGTCAGGTATTGCATGTTTTAAAACTTCCTGTGGCACACTGGCTGAAAATCACTGATCTAAAACATATTTAGTGAGCACCTATTATGTGGTACAGAGATTTCTTTGTGCTGGGAATACAATAATAAAAGAGAATAAATCTGTGCTCATAACTCTTGGCTTAGTGAAGGAGATAGACAATAAACAAATACCTATGTTAGCTATTTATCTATATAAACAAGTTAAACAGATTATAACCCCTTAATCCAATAGTGAACTTTCTAGAGCAGGAATTAAGAGAATATCTATTTTATGTGATACACACACACACACAAACACACACATACATATATGTATGGAGAACAATAAAACAGAAATAAATGGCCCCAAAAAAGTAGAAAATAAAGTGTCAGGAAAGACCTCTATAGTAAGATAGCCTTTGAGCTAGTGCTGGAATGAAGCAGAGGAAGCCATGAGCATCTCTAGGGAAACACACATAGCATGGGGAATTGCCAATGTAAAGATCCTGAGGCAGGAATGCATCTGAGTGCACCAGACCCAACAGAGGCTGGTATTCCTAATGCAGAGTGAGAAAGAGGGGAGTGAGAGGTGATAATTATCTTAAGGAGTGCAATTTAATTACCCACTGTTTTCTTTTCTGGTAGAACAGAGTAGTTTCCCTGCTTCCTTGTAAAAGTCATCTTGTAATCAATTTTGAGCCATGGAAAGTGAGTAACGGCAATATCTGTACACACTGATGTAGCCCTAAAATACTCCCACTCAGGATCGCCATAAGCTTCTGGTTGGATGTAGAGGAAGTTACAGCCTGAGAAGCCACATGCTTGAAAATGCCAGAGCACAAGATAGCATTAGCTTGGTCATAATCAGCACTTGGACAAGAAGCTCTCATTAGAGATATCTATTTTCAAGTTTAAACAAATGAAAAATAAGTCATACTTTTGTTAGGTCACTAAAATTTGAGATTTCTCTGTTAGAACAGCTATTATTACCATAGCTAATGTAGAAAAGGTCATTAACAGGCATGATAATTGCTCAGGAAATACAGGCCACTGTAAAGATCTGGCTCTTTTTTTTTTTAATTTTTTTGTTTGTTTATTGATTTTAGAGAGAAGAAGGGAGAGGGAGAGAGAGATAGAAACATTGATGAGCGAGAACATCGATTGGCTGCCTCCTGCATACCCCTCACTGGGGATTTGGCCAACAACCTGGGCATGTGCCCTGACTAGGAATCAAACCAGTGACCTCTTGGTGCATGGGTCGATGCTCAGCCACTGAGCCATACTGGCCGAGCAAGATCTGGCTTTTTAATCTGAATAAGATAGGATATTAACAGAGTTTTGAACATTATGTGTCTTATTTTTATTTTTTTTAGTGGGGAGATACACAGTGGACATGTAATAGAAACAAGAGTAATAATAATTCTGTGTTGTTGTAAGCCATGGAGATCTTGGGATAGCTTATTACCATGATGTAACTTAATAAAAGCTAAGTGAGGCAGAGTTCTTCTGTTTTTATTGTCTGAAAGTATGATCCTTTCAATTTTCATAGGTTTTAGTTCCTTTTTAAAAGTAGAAGCTGGGTACATATTTCTGACTGAATTAGCACTTTGTTAAGAATGTTATTTTTAATGGGTTTGGTTCCAAGTAAGAGAAAATCAACTCAAGCTGTCCTAAACAGTGAGGAGAGTTCACTGGTTCACAAATGAGGAAAGTGCAAAAGTGAATGGGTCTTTGAACTTGGTTTGATACAGTGACTCATTCAGTTCATCAAGAACTGATTTTATCTATGTCTCTGTAATCTGCCTTTGATAGTGTCAGCTTTATTTTTATTTTTCCTTATTTAAGTAATGATGCTGTCAACCATTGCCATGGATATGTGTTTTCTTGTCAACACTAGGAAGACGGAAAGGCCCTTCTAGAAACTCTCACAGAACGGATAAACATTGTTCTTAAAAGCCACAATAAACCTCTTTCATTTTAGTGGTGGGAAGTGAGGTACCCATGCATTTCTGAACTAATAACTATAACCTATTAACCTCAGCCTCAGACACAGATTGAACCTCTTGAGCCAGGTAAGTTTAGGCCACCGTTAAAGGACATGGGAAATGAGTTTGCCCAAAGAAATAAACACTTAGGTCTGCTGGACAAAATTATAAAGAACACTATACATTAATGCAGCTTTTTAAATCAATCCTTGTACATGAATATGTTATACATCGTGTCAGACGATTTGCATTTTTTATTTTTGCTGAATATTCCTGTGCATTTAGCATAACCCAAGAGAAGTGGTAATCTAGGAAGTTATTATCTGGCAAGCACACAACCTGTTTTACATGGCCACTAGATGCATCCAATCCAGTTTTGCAAATAATCATCTGACCGGTTCCTTACCACACTACACATGGTCAACTATGCCAAATATTTGATGTGTTTCCAGATTTCATGCTGCCTTGTTCTCCCTCTCCTTCCCTCTGTTTCTCCCTTCCCCCCTCCACATCTCTCTTTCTCACTGACATATAAATATATCTATATAATTTATCTATTTCCTCCTATCTAATCTACTTATTTATCTATTTCAAAGAGTTAAATATTTACAATATTTTAAGCTGTGTATGTCTACTTCCTTGTATTTTTTTTTTAATAAGCACTAAATTCAACTTGTTGTTTTCTTGAAAATGTCTTCAGGCGTCTCAAGATCAATTCTATAGCATATTAGATTCCTGGGAAAGTTGTTGGTTTAACATACAACCTTTATATTTTAATGGAACATTCCTGATTTTATCTTCTTCAGTTGAGTATAGCCAAAGTAATATAACTACTTGGTCTTATTTGATATTATTTTCTTATAACTATTAACAGGCATTTGAAGCATAATATAATTTTGACCATGAAAAGCTGCCTAAAACCTTGATTTTTCTTCTTATTTATCTAATTCTCAGAGATGGTATAAAGACTTTGCTGAGACACCATTTCACTTTGAATAATTTATTTTTATTTTATTTTATTTTTTTATTAATTTATTTTTGTTACAGATGTTTCTCCTTTTTCCCCTGTTGACACCCTCCTCCCCATCCCCCCCAATCCCGTCCCCAGCTTTGTTGTCCATGCCCATCAGTTATGGGTACATGAATTTAAGTTCTGTGGTTTATCTCGTCTCTCCCCCCCACCCCTTCTGAGGGTTGTCAGTCTGTACCCTATTTCCACGTCTCTAGGTCTACCCTGTTCCGGAGACTGTTATGTTCATTATATTCCAGAAATAAGTGAGATCATGTGATATTTGTCTTTCACTGCTTGGCTTGTTTCGCTTAGGATAATACTCTCCAGGTCCCTCCATGTCGTCTCAAAGGATAAGAGATCTTTCTTTCTTACAGCTGCATAGTATTCCATTGTGTATAGTTACCACAGCTTTTTTATCCATTCGTCTACTGATGGACACTTGGGCTGTTTCCAGATCTTAGCTATTGTAAATAGTGCTGCTATGAACATGGGGGTACATATATCCTTTGTGATTGGTGTTTCAGATTTCTTAGGGTATATTCCTAGAAGTGGGATCACTGGGTCAAATGGTAATTCAATTGTTAATTTTTTGTGGGAACACCATAGTGTTTTCCATAGTGGCTGCACCAATCTGCATTCCCACCAGCAGTATACTAGAGTCCCCTTTTCTCCACACCCTCGCCAACACTTGTTGTTTGATGATTTGTTGATGGTGACCATTCTGACAGATGTGAGGGGATACCTCATTGCTGTTTTAATTTGCCTCTCTCTGATGATTAGTGATGTTGAGCATTTCTTCATATGTCTCTTGGCCATTTGTATGTCCTGTTTGGAGAGGTGTCTATTTAGTTCCTCTGCCCATTTTTTAATTGGGTTCTTTGTCTTCCTTTTGTTGAGATGGATGAGCACTCTATATATTTTGGAAATTAACCCCTTATCTGATGTATCATTGGCAATTATTCTCTCCCATACAGTGGGTTCTCTTTCTAATTTGATGGTTTTTTCTTCTGCTGTGCAGAAGCTTTTTAGTTTGATGTAATCCCATATGTTCATTTTTCCTTTGTTTCTGTTGACTTAGGTGATGTATCAGTGAAGATTTTGCTGCGTATGATATGTCCGAAATTTTGTTGCCTACATTCTCTTCTAGGATTTTTAGGGATTCATGAGTCACATTTAAGTCTTTTACCCATTTTGAGTTTATTCTTGTGTATGGTGTAAGTTGATGGTCTAGTTTCATTTTTTTGCATGTGGCTGTCCAATTTTCCCAACACCATTTATTAAAGAGGTTGTCTTTACTCCATTGTATACTCTTAACACCTTTGTCAAATATTAATTCAGCATAATGTCTTGCGTCAATTTCTGGGTCCTCTGTTCTGTTCCACTGGTCTATATGCCTGTTCTTGTGCCAGGCTGTTTTGATTATAGTAGCTTTGTAGTATAACCTGATATCTGGTATTGTGATCCCGCCTACTTTGTTCTTCTTTTTCAAGATTGCTGTGGCTATTTGGGGTCTTTTTTGGTTCCATATGAACTTTTGAAGTATTTGTTCTAGTTCTGTGAAATACATCACTGGTATTTTGATGGGGATTGCATTGAATCTATAGATTGCTTTGGGTAATATGGACATTTTAATGATGATAATTCTTTCAATTCCTGAACAAGTTATGTGCTTCCACTTTTTTATATCTTCCTCTATTTCTTTTTTCAATGTCTTGTAGTTTTCTGCAAATAGGTTCTTTACCTCTTTGGTTAAGTTTATTCCTAGGTATCTTAATTTTTTTTGCTGTGATCGTAAATGGGATTGTTTTTTTAGTTTCTCTTTCTGTTAGTTCATCATTGGTGTATAAGAATGCCGTCGATTTCTTGACATTAATTTTGTATCCTGCTACTTTGCCAAATTCATTTATTAAGTCTAGTAGCTTTTTGATGGAGTCTTTAGGGTTTTCTATGTACAATATCATGTCATCTGCGAATAATAACAGTTTCACTTCCTCCTTTCCAATTTGGATCCCTTTTATTTTTTCTTCATGTCTGATTGCTGTGGCTAAGACTTTCAGTACTATGTTAAATAAGAGTGGCAAAAGTGGGCATCCCTATCTAGTTCCTGCTCTTAGCAGAAATGTTTTTAGTTTTTGCCCATTGAGTATGATGTTGGCTGTAGGTCTTTCATATATGGCCTTTACTATGTTGAGATATGATTCCTCTATTCCCACATTGCTGAGTGTTTTTATCAGAAATGGGTGCTGGATTTTGTCAAATGCTTTTTCAGCATCTATTGATATGATCATGTGGTTTTTTATCTTTCATTTTGTTTATGTGGTGTATCACAATTATTGATTTGCAAATATTGTACCAGCCTTGCATCCCTGGGATGAATCCCACTTTGTCATGGTGAATAATTTTTTTGATGTATTGCTGGATCCAATTTGCTAGTATCTTGTTCAGGATTTTGGCATCTATGTTCATCATGGATATTGGCCTGTAGTTTTCTTTCTTTGTAGTGTCTTTCTCTAGTTTTGGAATTAGAATTATGCTGGCCTCATAAAATGAGTTTGGAAGACTTCCTTCTTCTTGAATTTTTTGAAATAGTTTGAGGAGAATGGGTATTAGTTCTTCTTTGAATGTTCAGTAAAACTCCCTTGTGAAGCCATCCGGGCCTGGACTTTTGTTTGCTGGGAGAGTCTTGATTAAATCCACAATTTCCTTAGTTGTTATTGGTCTGTTCAAGTTTTCTATCTCTTCCCAGTCCAGTTTTGGGAGACCATGTGTTTCTAGAAATTTGTCCATTTCGCCTAGATTGTCGAATTTGTTGCCATATAACTGTTCATAGTATTTGTTAACGATCCTTTGTATTTCTGTGGTGTCAGTTGTTACTTCTCCTCTTTCATTTCTGATTTTGTGTATTTGGGTTCTCTCTCTTTGTTTCTTGGTGAGTCTAGCTAAGGGTCCATCAATCTTGTTTATTTTTTCAAAAAACCAGCTCTTTGTTTCATTGATCCTTTGAATTGTTTTTTTGGTTTCTATGTCTTTATTTCTGCTCTGATCTTTACTATTTCCTTCCTTCTGCTTGCTCTGGGGTTTTCTTTTAGTTTGCTTTCTAGTTCTTTAAGTTGTGAGGATAGATAGTAAGAGATTTTTCTTGTTTCTTGAGGTAGGCCTGTCGTGCTATCAACTTTCCTCTCAGAACTGCTTTTGCTGCATCCCATACATTTTGTGTTGTTGTGTGTTCATTTTCATTGGTTTCCAGGGAGTTTTTAGTCTCTTCCTTGATCTCCTCGGTAACCCATTCATTGTTTAATAACATGCTATTTAGCCTCCATGTGTTCAAATGTCTTTGCATGTTCTTGTTGCAATTGATTTATAGTTTCATGCCATTGTGATCTGAGAAGATGCTTGATATGATTTCAATCTTCTTGAACTTGTAGAGACTTATTTTGTATCCTAACATGTGGTCTATCTTTGAGAATGTCCCATGTGCACTTGGGAAGAATATGAATTCTGTAGTTTTGGGGTGTAATTCTCTGTAGATATCTATTAAATCCATTTGGTCTAGTGCTTCATTTAAAGTCTCTATTTCTTTGTTAATTTTTTGTGTAGAGGATCTATCCAGTGATGTCAGCGAGGTGTTGAATTTCCCTGCTATGATTGTATTGTTGTCAATTTCTCCTTTGAAGTCCTCCAGAAGATTTTTAATATATTTTGGTGCTCCTATATTGGGTGCATATGTTTACCAAGGTTATATCTTCCTGTTGGATAAACCCTTTCAATATTATGTAGTGACCTTCTTTGTCTCTGGTTATGGCCTTCATTTTGAAATCTAATTTATCAGATATGAGTATTGCTACCCCAGCATTTTTTTTTCCATTTGCTGGGAAGATTTTTTTCCATTCCTTCACTTTCTACCTATTTGAGTCTTTTATTGTGAGGTGGGTCTCTTGTAAACAATATATATATGGGTCATGCTTTCTTATCCAAGCAGCTACTCTGTGTCTTTTTATTGGAGCATTCAATCCATTTACATTTAAAGTGATTATTGATATGTACTTATTCATTGACATTTTTGTTTAGTGTGGTTCTATTTTCCTTCCTATTTCTTCTACTAATTGCAGCAGTCCTTTTAACATTTCTTGCAGTGCTGGTTTGGTGCTAATGTATTCCCTTAGCCTTTTTTTGTCTGGGAAGCTCTTTATTTGACCTTCTATTTTGAATGATAGCCTTGCTGGGTAGAGTAGTCTTAGATTCAGATTCTTGTTTTTCATGACCTTGATTACTTCATGCCATTCCCTTCTGGCCTGTAGTGTTTCTGTTGAGAAGTCAGATGATAGCCTTATGGGGGTTCCTTTGTAGGTCACCTGTTGCTTATCTCTTGCTGCCTTTAGGATTCTTTCTTTGTCTTTAATTTTTGGCATTTTAATTACTATGTGTCTTGGTGTGGGCCTGTTTGGGTTCTTCTTACTTGGGGCTCTCCGTGCTTCTTGAACTTGAATGCCTTCTTCCTTCACCAAATTAGGGAAATTTTCTGTCACTATTTCTTCAAATATATTCTCTAACCCTTGTTCATTTTCTTCTTTGGGGACTCCTATGATGCAAATATTATTACGTTTCTAGTTGTCCCACAGTTCTCTTAAGCTGTCTTCCTGTTTTTTTATTGTTGTTTTCCTTTTGATTTTCTGATTGGTTTTTTTTTCTACCCTGTCTTCTAATTCACTGATCCAGTCCTCAGCTTCCTCTACTCTGCTGTTTAGTCCTTCTAATGTGTTCTTTATTTCTGCTATGTCATTCTTCATTTCTTCTTAGTGTTTCTTGATTTCCAATTGGTTGATTTTCAATGTTTCTATGTCTTTACTCATGGTGTTGATGTCCTTACTCACGCTGTTGAGCCTCCTCAAGATCATGGCTCTGAATTCTAGCTCTGTTAACTTGCTTAACTGCATTTCATTTATCTCATCTTCGGTAGGGGTCTCTTGTTCTTTCATTTGGGATTTGTTTCTTTGTTTCACCATTTTGGCTATCTCAGTGGGTTTTGGAGCCTGCCAAATTTTCCCTGTGGGTGCTGGTGTTCTGCTGTTTGTGGCTCCCTCTACTGGTTTTGTATGAGCATGGGAGGACCCACGTTAAACACCACTGTCAAGTCTTACTTTCCTGAGTATATTTGCAAGCTCAGAAATGGTACAGCTATCCTCTAGCTTTTTGCCTAGAGGCTATTAGTCACGGTTACTTGAATAGCCTTGGGTTCTCAGTTGAATCTATGTGTCATATTTTTAGAAAAGATCAACCAGTGCCCCAGCTGGGTGGCTCAGTTGGTTGGAGTATCATCCCATATGCCAAAAGATTGTGGGTTCAATTCCCGGTCAGGGCACATACATAGGTTGGTTTGATTCTTGGTGGGAGGCAACAGATCAATGTTTCTCTCTCACATCAATGTTTCTCTCCCCCTCCCAACCTTTCTTTCTCTCTAAATTCAATAAACATATGCTCTGGTGAGGATTATAAAAAAAGATATTAACTAGTTTTCATCTATTATTTCAAAGTTTGAATGAGTCCTACTCTTATCAAAACATAAACACTGACCATCCTACCCTTTTTTCTGATCCTTTTTATCCTCCTTTATATTTCTTTTTCCAAAGTGACTTGTAATATTCCAATATATATATTTTTATTTGTATTGTCTGTCTTCCTTGACCAGAGTGTAAGCTCCACAAAAATAGGGATCTTTGTCTATTTTTTTCACTGATGTATCTCAATCACCTAAATCAGTTCCTTATGCATAGAACCTCCTCAGGAACATTGGAGTAAAATTGGTTAAATGTAACTTTTTTTTTTTTTTAAATGATTGTAACAACAAGAAAATCCTATAAAATATATTAATTGATTTTTTTAGGTGATTTCACTTTTTTTTTTCTATTTATTTGAGAAAGGAAGGGAGAGAGAGAGCAAAAGATCAATCTGTTGCCTCCCTTACCACGAAGAACAGGGATCAAACCTGAAACCTCCTGGGTATGTGCCCTGACTGGGAATCAATTGAACCCACCACCTTTTGGTTTGTGGGACAATGCTCCAACCAAGTGGGCCACGCTGGCCAAGGCAGTTTCACTTTTTAGATCAGTGTTGACCTAATCCCTAGCCACAGAAATTTTCCACATCAAAATACCTAAGAAATCAGACCATGAAAATTTACCTCTCCTTTCTTAAGAGGAAAAGCAAAAGTTTTTGCACTGTAAATAACTTAACTGCTTCTTCTTTTTTTCAGTTTTATTGAGAAATAACTGACATACACCACTGTATAACTTTAAGGTATAGAACATAATGGTTTGATTTATATATATTGTGAAATGATTACCACAGTAGATTCAGCTAGCATCCATCTTCTCATATAGATACAATAAAAAGAAAAGAATGAAGGAGGAAACTGTTTTTTTCTTATGATAAGAACTGTTAGGATTTACTCTAACAATTTTCTATATATCATACAACAGTGTTCGCTATAGTCATGTTGTACATTACATCCCTAGCACTTACTTATCTTGTAACTGTAAGCTTGTACTTTTTGACCACCTTCCTCCAATTCCTCTTCCTCCTACCCCGACACCACTGTTTCTTAAAATAGTTTATTAATGCCTGTGTTCAAAGGAAGAATCATATAAAAGTACTACTGTAATTTATGACATTTATTTCAGATTCCCTAGAACCTATAAGTTTCTAAAATCACATATCACAAGAACTTAAAGTGTCTATGCTACATTTTTTAAAACAAATTTTGAGTAAAAGCCTGAAGAGAAAATGTGTAGTTTCCAAAAGATTTTCTTCAGTTGAAGAGAGAAATACACTGTGAAGGAAGAAGAGGGGAAAGATGAGGAAGAATTTACTACCTGTAGTTACAGGAGAATTCCTAAAGAGTTATCCAAGCACTTAGGGGATTCCCAGAAACAGAAATGTCCTCTTAATAATACCTCCAAGATTTTGCTTCTAACATTTTACAGATTCCAGGATGTCCATATCTTTGTCTTTTATCTCATCCTCAGCATCCCTGACATAGGTAGGACAGATTGTGATTTCCATTGAGAAAACCAGCCAATGGAGAGAGAGACCTAAAATAATTTAATCTAAATTTCACAGCACATTTAAGGCAACATTGGAGCCCACATCTTTTGGCTCTTAATCTGGTATTCTTCATATTTCTCCATATGCCTAAAATAAATTCGTGTGCTGGAAAAGGCTAAGAAATGTGGATGTGATTTGTGTAAACAAACAAACCAAAAATCCATGTGTGTAATAAACATCTGTGGTAGTGCTTATTTGAATAAAAAATATTTTTAAAAAAATACTGAAAATGAAGAAGTGAGAAAGAAACACCGTTAAGGCCAAGAGCATAATAAGAAATCTAGTTAGTATCAAATGACAGAATCATTGATATGACGAATGTGCCAGGCACTAAGAGAATAGAAGTGCCCATAGTTCCTACAACTTGTTTTTTTTTTTTTAGCTTTAATATCTAATCGTAATCTTTGGAAGTCAAACTTAAAATATAAATCTGGAATGCAATAATTAGTCATAATTTTAAAGTAGAAGAAATTCATTAAAGGTCTGGATAAATCATAGTGCTCTCTTTTAAACGAGGTAACTGATTTTCTTTGTCATGTAGGAAAAAATATGAATCTATTCCTGTGTGTATCCTAAGAAGCCTAGAAATCTCAATAGATAAAAATAAAGGGGAAAAGTTTTATTGTTGTTTGCTGATCTCAAATCATTGATTTGGAGAGATACTCCATAATTGGTCAAAAATATATATTTTAATAATACTTAGAAGCTATAAATATTTTCCATAATATTTTTCTAAGGATTTATTTAGCAGAAGTTTTTACTGACTTCCAAAAGAGAAGACAATATTGAGGGTTTCCAGATATTCAGCTGCAGAAGTGTTTAACATTACATGAATTTGGGGTTTAGAAACCAACAGAACCAAGTTCAACTTCTGACTCCATCATAGGCTAATTCTATGTCTCCAACCTTCCATCACTGGACTTCTGTAGGCAAGTTTCTCCATTGAGCAAAACAATTAAGTGATGTTAATTACCTTGTAAAGATTGACTAATATGATGGGTAGAAAAGGCTTGAGATACAATAAATTTTCAATAAATGTTAACCATTATAATTAAAATAAATCTGACATTGTGAGCCTAATTAGTTGGTCACCATTTTAATGCCTTTCACAAAAATAGGGAAGAAGCAATGATATTTTAGATGACATTACTTAAAGGGTTTGAATTTCAAGTGCTAGAGAGTTGTTGGACATTCTTGGGTGTAATTG
Source organism: Tadarida brasiliensis (assembly GCA_030848825.1). Taxonomy (NCBI): domain Eukaryota; kingdom Metazoa; phylum Chordata; class Mammalia; order Chiroptera; family Molossidae; genus Tadarida; species Tadarida brasiliensis. The sequence goes on along the minus strand of CM061257.1, from coordinate 39,794,730 downwards.
AGGAAAAAAACGATTTAGACTTAGGAGACCATTAAAAAGATTACATTGTGACCCCATCAGTGTTCCCTGACCAAAAATGGTCATTAAAACTAATGTGTAAGAAAAAGCACCATTATAAAATCAAAACTAATTTACAATCCATTTTCTACTGTTATTTACTTATTTAAAATTTCAAAAATTATAATTACTACAAAATTACTATGGCGTAGGGATTTCAATCTATACATGAGGAAAATTATTTGCAAAGTACTTAAAATGGTGCCTGACACACAATATGAGAGACAGAGAGAGACAGGAGACACTTTTATACATACAGACACACATCACATACATTGGTTATCCAGCCATATAGATAGATGAGTATATAGGTAATGACATACATACTTTTTTTGTTCTTTAATAGGGATCTTGACAAAAATAGAAGAGCCTGAATTTAGAGTTTTCTGTAATAATGTCCATAAGGACATACTAATTTTTTCTAAGGTATTTCCTGATCCTGTTTTTCTCCCTAGAAAAGGCAAATAAACAGTTCCTTTTCAAGGTAACAGGTTTCCATTTTTTAATTTGTAAATGGAGTTGCAGACAAATCACGTGATTGAGAAGCAATGAGTTTTAGAAGGTAAGATAAATTCATGTGCTAGAAAAGATAACTAACATGTGTCAGTCTTCTGATTTCTCCATGGAGTAATGCTTAAAATCAGTGACTAGACTAGCCTCTTATGAACTGTTTTCATGGAAGCAATGCAATTAGGCAGGGAGACTTTTCACTGCTTTTTTGTTCTGCCGTGAAGTAATACTTTCTCTTCAATATATATTACTTTTTAAGACATAGTTTTATAAAGGAAGCTAAATACTCAATTTAATTTTTTCCAACTTAAATAATATTATGGCACAATTTTTTTTTTTTAATTCTTAGAAAAGAAAAAGAGAAAAGAACTGTGCTGACATCTATGAGAGTCAACTTTGTTAACCTTTTCCCAATTAATGACAGGAGAACACATTTGTCTTTCATTATCATCGTTTCATAAAGAATAAGACATTTTAGCACAAGTAGTAGGAAGTTCATAATCCCTGAATTTTGCTTCATGAAAAATTCACCAGGGGGTATTTTCATTTTTCTCATTCTGTAAGGAGCTGTCGATTAGCATTTGAAAATGGATAGTTTAAAGCAAGTTTTCCTCTTTTTAAAAGCATAGCATAAAAGAATGTCTGTCCTAGAACTCACAGGATCTCAATGAGTACATAATTAAAGGAATGTATATGACTCATAGAATCTCAACCTATAAAGAAATATTATTGAGAATCTAATGTTCCACTTGACTCTGAAATATACCATCAAGAAGTTATTTTATCATTTTATCTTTCCAGAACAAAACCTCATATCCACATGCATCCCCCCTACATGTCTTCCTGTTTCAGTGAGTGATCAGACCCTGGCCCTCTGAGGCCAACATCCCCACTATGAAGTTACCTCCTGCCTCCCTCTGAAGTACAGTTGGCCACCTCTCCTCTGCAACATCATTTTCCTTGGATCATTCCTATCATGAAATGAAATAGTCCAGAGTTTTCTATCTTAGGGAGAAAAAAAAAACACCTCATTTTACTTCACAGTCCTTCAAGACACAGGTCCTCTGCCAGCAAGACTTCACCAAAAAGTTCTCTCCAGTTTCTGCCACTTCCTACATATAAACTTTCCAATGGCCTTCTGTTTGAATTAGAATAAATCGCAAATTATTTACAGGCCTTCAAGAGCCTATATGAAGTGTCCTTATGGCTGGTTTAAACTCACCTTGATCATTTACATCACTGTGTGCTGTGCACAGCCACGCAAACTGTCTTTCAGGTCCTTGAGCTGCTGTTCTGCTTTAAGGGCCACTTTGACCTGCTTTCCCCTCTTTCTATAATGCTCAGCCCTCAGATATTAACAGACCTATCATTCAGCTCTCCACCCAAATACCACTATCCCCTGAGTCCTGCAATCCCCGTCCTTTCCACAGTGCCCCCACCACAGTCACCCTCATGACCTATTTTACATTTCTCATATTACTATCTGCAATTGACTTTTGCTTTTTCGAGCTGTCTCGTTAACACTCTAGGATATAAACACCCTGAAAGCAGAATCATTTTCTATTTCATTTACTGCTACTTCTGTCACCCAAAACCAGTTTCTCATACATGGTGGTAGACAGTGATATCCGCTATAATAGATACAAAGGTTAAATTATGTATCAGTAAATGTCACTCAAATTCACACATATATTTTTAAAGTAATATTAATTATATTGTTAAGGGATTTGACCCCATGGTAACTGTTTTGATGTGGAATGATAAATAATCGCATGTATCCTCCTTTGCTATTTTCAAATGATTAGAACATTATAATAAATCATGTTTTTTACTGTGCGTTGCATTAAATTTTCAGAGATGAGAAAAATATTTAATTTTAATCTTAATTGATAAACATCAGATTATAAATATATATATGGATAAGCATTTGCACATTTAAAAGTTCAAAAGACCGTTTGGATTTTGTTGTATTGCTGTGATATCGTGATTTATACTAAATGTATATTCGTTCTTCCTCCTATTACTGTCACAGAGCTTATAAAACTTGCAATTTCCTGTGTTGAGAGTGATGAAGGTTCTTTTGTTATGTTAATGGACCCTGCCAAGAGCCTAAGATTGGGGGCTGGTTGCCAAGACAACCAACCCTGTGATTAGAAGGTTGGAACTTTCAGTCCCACCCACCACACCCCAAGAGGTCTTGGAGGTCTAATCAATCACCAATGGCCAATGATTTAATCAATCATGACTATGTACTGAAGCTTCCATAGAAAACAAAAAGGACTTGGTTCTGAGAGCTTCTGGGCTGGTGAACCATGAAGGTGTGAGATAGAGGAGCACTCAGAGACCAGGAAGCTCTGAGCCTGTCCTGGCATCTGCCTATCCATCTCTCACTCTGGCTTTTCCTGGGTTATTTTCTTTTATAACAAGACAATAACTGTGTAAGTAAAATGTTTCTCTGAGTTCTGACATTTTTTCTGGCAAATTTATCAAACCCAAGGAGGAGGTCCTGGGAACCTCGGATTTATAGTCAGCTGGTTAGAAGTACTGGCTTACCACTCACTGGCTTCTGAAGTGAGGCGGACAGGGCAGTCTTTAGTACAGAAACTTTAACCAGTGGAACCTGACACTGTCTGTGTACTTAGTGTCAGAATTGAGTTGAATTGCAGGACACCCAGCTGGTGTTCTAAGACTTGCTTGGATGTGTAGGATACCATCCCCCCCTACACGATCACATTAAAATTGGGTTTAGGAACACCAAAAATTGATAAGTGGTAATTTATAACATTTCTACTCTTTGAGATTAAAGTTATAGCACTAGCTATTTATGGTCTCTTGAGAGCTCTTTCATCACAGATACACACTAAAGCTCTGTGGGTAGGCAGATGCTAAGATGATCTGCAATGATTCTTGCCTGTTGTTATTGAGAGTCGATAGACTTAGTGACTTGTTTCTATCCAATAGAATACAGCAAAGATAAAGAGTCATTACTTCCATGATCAGGTTACAAAAGATTGTGACTTCTGTAATGCTAGCAGACTCATTACGCTCATGGATTGTTTGCTATAATTAGTCAAGCTGCCATGTTGGAGAGCCTCCCATGGAAAGGCACTGAAGTTGACCTCTTGCTAAAAGCAGGTGAATAATTGAATCCTGCCATATGAGCTTGAAAGCGGACCTCTTTCCAATTGAACCTTGAGATGACTACAGCCCAGCCTACCCCAATGGCAGCCTGTGAGAGCTCCTGAGGTGGGAACCCAGCTAGGCTGTGCCTGGATTCCTGGCACACAAACACTGTGAAACAATAAATGCATGTTGTTTCAAGCTCCTGAGTTTTGGGGTAAGTTATTGCACAGTAATAGATAACTGAGATAGGCTCCTCACATTCAGGTTCCATCTTAAAATATACCTAGATTTTTCACTTTTATGTTTTGGACCTCACTCTAAGTTATTTAAATGTTTTCCTCTGAATTTTGTTTATTCTAAACCAATGTTTTCGTCTTTTTATCTAGTAAAATTATAGCCACTCTATATTTAATGGTACCATTATCTGATCAACCTTCAAGTTACTGCAATGAGAATTAAATATTATTGACAATCAAACCCTAGATGCACACCTATTGCTATGTTTTTGTAATTATAGAGACAGATGCTTATACATGAGGTTGGGAGCTGAGAGGAATTGCACACATTTCAGTGGCATATGGATCGAGGAGGAAACAGAACTCAGTATAAATAAAATGGAACTGCTCAAGAGCTGGAGGAGCTCGTCCAAATGGTTTTCCCTAGTCACTTGTTTTATTATGTTTCTATCAGACCATCCCTCCCTCTCTCCCTTCTTGAAATTAATGCTGCAATCTGAAATAATTACATCTAGTTTCAAAGAGTTAGGAAAATGTAGGTGAAAATCAATATATGGCTTCAAATGTCCCACCAACCAGTTACTCTAGTAAAATACAGGGTTTATTCTTTATTAGAAGTGGAAGCTTAAGTCTATTACACCTTTTGCTGTGTTCCTAGCACACAATATTCATTCAAAAATTGTTGGTGCCCGACTTTGTAGAAAGTATTGTTGCACTTTACGAAAATCTAGTTGAGTAATATGAAGTGTGATTTTTGTTACTTTTTTTTTAATTCAATAAAATTTATATTAAAATATATTTATTAGTGTATGTATTTGTTTTATATCTACCTTCTTTACTAGATACATAATGATAAGGACAATCCATTTTCTTAAATACCATATACATTTCACTAAAAATAAGGTGCACACTTAAAATGTATTTAATTATATATTTTAATTTAAAAAGAAAATAATTACATTCACATTTTCTACCATTTATTCTAATCTCATATATGATTATCTGTCATCACTTAATAAACTTTTACCATTTCAAAACCAGAAAAAAAATGTCTTATTTTACTTTACCTTTTCTGCATTTAGCACACCACAAAGTAGGCACTTATTTTATATCTGAGTAAGTAAATCAAATTCATTAATCATTAAGAACCAATTTCTAGTTACTGGATTTGTGTCAGACAATTATTGTAAATAACAACACAATATACTATCTAACTGTTGTTCATTTGCCATAAAATTAGTTATATAGACTAAAGTAGCAAGAAAGCTACAATGTTTTGGTACAATGGGTTACAGATAATTCCCCTCCCAAAGCTTAATTGTATACTTTATTGACTTCCCATCACATAAAAGAAATATAGGTCTCTGTACTCTGATGATAAGTTTTGTGGTCTTGTCATGGCCTCTAATTTTACCTTCAATTAAATAGTCAAAAGAGCAATTAGATTTAAGGGATTTCTTTCCTGATTAGAGCACTTGGCTCCATCTATGCTTTCACTGGGAGCATTGATACAGTCTTAGATTACTTGAAAAAATTGATAATGAATTATGCTCCTTGAGGCTGTGGTTAATTAAATTGGCTACCCTTTTGTCTTGAGCATGGGCAGCTGGGGCACAGGACTATGGAGGACTAATGAATCCTACTTAAGGTAAGTCCTCAAGGGATTTGAATTCCTGCTGTCAGGCAGGAATATGACTCAGATCACAGAGTTCTCCAGTCTACTAAGTAGGTCAAACTCTCTAAGGAAGAGTTTGTTAAGATAAGAAACTATAAATTTAATTAGTTATTATATCCAACAAACTTTTTCTAAAATAATGCATATGAGGAAACTCTTAGAAAATCCTTTATATTTAATAGGGAAGGATTTGAATCAAAGAATAATTCTGTTAGAAGCCATATGTCTCAGCACTCAAGGACGTTCAGGAAATAACATGTATAAACAGATCATAAGCTTTATATTAAAAGTTTTTAAATATGTTTTATTGATTTTTTTAGAGATGAGAAGGAAGAGAGATAGAAACATTTATGTGAGAGAAACATCTATGGACTGCCTCCTGCACGTCCCCTACTGGGGATCAAGCCTGCAACCTAGGAATGTGCCCTGACAGGGAATCGAACTAGGACCTCTCAGTCCATGGGACGACGCTCAATCCACTAAGTCACACTGGCTAGGCTATATTAAAAATTTTAAAGAACTAGTCAGGTGCCCTGGCTGGATAGCTCAGTTGGTTAGAGCATGGTCTCAATACTCCAAGCTTACAGATTCGATCCCCGGTCAGGGCACATATAAGAATCAACCAATGAATGCATAAATAAATGGAACAACAAATATCTCTCTCTCCCTCCCTCCTTCTCTCCCTTCTTTCCTCTTTCTCTCTAAAATCAATATATAAAAATTGAAAACGAAGAAACTAGTCAGGTGATTAAAAATGCCACATCTGGTAGTACATTACATTGTATTATGCATTTTTAAGTGTTATCTATCTTATTTGTGTGTCCACCAATGTGGTTAGAAGGATAAATACATATGTTGTTTATATTTTGTTTCTAATTTTTCAGCATTATTCTATGTAAATCATCAGAACATATGTAGGTATTTCCACTTGTGTTATTCACTGCCGTGAGAAATGTACTGAACTGCTCTAATATAGGCCAAACTAGAAATGAAAAGTTCACAGTAATAGTGTTAATAAAAACAATGAGTTATTAAATACATGAAATGGGCCCGGCTGGTGTGGCTCAGTGGCTGAGCATCGACCCATGCACCAAGAGGTCGCCTGTTCAATGCCCGGTCAGGGCACATGCCCAGGTTGTGGGCCCGATCCCCAGTGGAGGGCATGCAGGAGGCGGTCAATCAAGGTTCTCTCTCATCAATGTTTCTATCTCTCCTCCTCCCTTCTCTCTCTCTAAAATCAATAAAGAAAAAAAAAATTAAAAAACAAAGAAATGGAAGACATAATCATTTTCATTGATTAGTTTATTAAGCATTCTCAAAATTATATATAGTAATTATTATTATTATCATTTTGAAAAGAAAGAAACTGGGGCACAGAGGGAATATGAAATTGGCTCAAGGTTATTCAGGTAATCCACAGTGAAGTAAGATTTCAAACCTATTCTAACATCAGAGCCCACAGTATGATAGAAGAAGAAATATTGCCTTCTTTTGGCTATAAATTGAAAAGTTTCATAAAATGATATATTTCAGATATGATGGCATGTTTAATATAATACTCTATTATTCAGTATGTCCTCTGGACCAGCAGCACCTGCATCATCTGATAGGTTGTTAGAATTGTAGATTATCAGCTGCAACCAGACATACTGATCTAGAATATGCCTTTTATCAAGATCTCCAGATGCTCTGAATACACATTAAATAAAGAAGCACTGATCTAGCACAGTGTTACTGAACTTAAATACACATTTAGAATCCCTGGAAAACAACACACACACACAAACCGCACCCCCCCCCCAACACACACACAGTATCTAAATCAGTCTTTTGGGAGGTTGCTGTAGTCTAAGTCTTTAAGGTCTTTAAGGTGATTCGAACCACCTTATTGTCAGGGTTGCAAAACATGAAGTTATACTCTAATATAGTACTTCTCAAATTTTGATGTGTACAAAATAAGCTAGAAGGAACTCTGAAACACTGGCTGCTGGACCCACCTTCAGAGTTTTTAATAATATAGGTCTAAAATGTGACCCAAGGACTTGGATATCTAACATGTCCCTAGGTATTACTGATTTGGGTACCAGATTTTGAGAACCACAAAATTGCTGACTTTATAGAAGTAATTAAGACTGACGGGATAGAATGAGGAAGGGACAGAAAGTTCAGACTCTGAAACAGGTACACCTGGGTACAGACAGGTACAAATAGTGGTAAATTTAAAATAAAAGTATATATAGATACCTGCAATAGTATCTGATTGATATCCTCCATCCTTATTGTAGCAAATTATTGGCAAGAATGGAGCTGGTACTCAGGCCTCCTAATTTTCCCTCTCCATCCCAATTGCATGAACTATAAACTTTCTATTTCTAATTAGAATACTGTTAGTTAATAGAGGTGGCCAAACGTATGGTGAGAGAAATGGAGAATTTGAATATTTCTTATAGGTTAATTATCTAAAAGCTAATTACAATGGAAAAAGTCAAGCATAGACATATCATGCATTTAATTGAAAAGTTTTCTCTCTGGCTTTTTAAATACAGCAGTGGTCAACTGTCCTTTTACCAAAAATAGAAAAATCTATTAAGAACCCATAGGTAATGTGTTCACATTTGTTCTCCTTAGCTTTTATTGTAAAATTTAAATTTCATGCCTTAGGTTCTGAAACGTTTTATAAGCTGATGCCTGCCTATCTCTCTACTCAAGCCTCCTTCCATTCTCCCTTATACAGTTGCACTCCAGTTTAAATAAAGAACTTTCAAATTCCTGATAATCAAATCCAGTTGCACATATCTAAAATTCTACATATGTTTTCTATTGCATTTACTAGTACTCTTTTTGTTTGCTTGTTTAAATATGTTTTTATTGATATTTTTAGAGAGAGAGGAACGGAGAGAGAGAGAGACAGAAACATCTATGTGAGAGAGAAACATCGATCGGCTGCCTCCTGCACGCCTCCTGTTGGGCATTGAGCCCATAACCTGGGCATGTGTCCTGACCAGGAATCGAACCGGAAATCAAACCAGTACCTCTTAGTCCATGGAAAGATGCTCAATCCACTGAGCCACCACAGCAGGGCACTAGTACTCTTCTTGATGATTCTATCATCCTTGCAGCACCCTGTGTGTTTATCTGAAATGGAGTTAGCATTGCATTTTATTCAAATATTTGATGCACTTTCTAGCTTCACCATAAGCCTTGAGAGAGCAGATCTTCATTATTTACTTTACATCCCAAAGCTTCTCCCAAAGTTTGCTTTACTGTAGATACTCAACAAACATTAGCTGAGTGGAAAATGTAACTGTGTTTTTTCCATAATGGGATAGAAACATTAAAAATACTCAAGGGCCATACTGATATTGCAAATATGACTGATGGTTTGATAAATTCTGATTGGCTAGCATTATCAAAAATAGAGCAGCAAATACCAAAATTTATATTTTAAAAAACATTTAGGTGAATAGCAATGTTCTCTGTTGTTAGATAAATGAATTATTACAATCCAATATGGAAACTAAAAAAAAATATTTCTTTAGACATTCTCCAAAGCCAAAACTTTAAGGTGTAATAATTTCCATGCAAATCATTGGGAATGGATAAGAAGAATGGAAACTGGAGAAAGAAAAATGTGCATTACACTCACAAATATGCTCTCTTGTATATGTGATTAAAACATGAAATAAAACAAAAACTTTAAAGTATTTAAAAAGCATTCCAAATTTATTTTCTTTTAAAAGAACATTGCAGCCTTGCCAGTGTGGCTCAGTGGTTGAGAGTCGACCCATGCACCAAGAGGTCACCCACCGGTTCGATTCCTGGTCAGGGTACATGCCCAGGTTGTGGGCCTGATTCCCAGTGTGGGGCATGCAGGAGGCAGCCAATTGATGTTCTCTCTCATCGATGTTTCTATCTCTCTCTCCCTCTCCCTTCCTCTCTCTCTAAAATCAATAAAGAAAATAAATAAATAAATAAATAAATAAATAAATAAATAAATAAATAAATAAATAAACAAACATTGCAATTAGGGCAGCCAACAAGGTTATGAAGCATGAAACATTTCCCAAAATTACAGAGGAAGCTGTGAACCTGGTTGTGCCAAAGTAGATAAACCACAAGATAAAAATAACTCAGAAGTAGAACAAACAAGAGAAATGATATCATTAACAACTAACTGACAATTGCAAAGACGTGATAGGATGCAAAGCAAATAATTGAGAATGCTAGTAATACAAACATCATATTAAAATACAGGAGTGGCAAAAGTAGATTTACAGTTGTTCATATGGAAAATAATGCAATCATAAAAGGACTAACTGTGTTTTGCATATTCACAACTATAAACAACCTACTTTTGACCACTCCATATAGGTATGAATGTGTTCACTCTATTTTTGATCATCAAAAGAGGTAGCTTTGATATTAGAAAACAATTACTAGACTTTGATTTAGAAGATCGAAGTGTAAATACATCTCTGAACTTACTGGTTTTGTGACCTTGACCATGATATTTAACTTCTGAGCTTCAGTCTTTCATCGCCTGTGTGTGTGTGTGTGTGTGTGTGTGTGTGTGTGTGTGTGTGTGTGTTTCAATATATTAATAGATATAAAACCCCTAACCTGTTGTCTACATATGGTGTATACTTAGCATAATTCTGTATTTGCCATGGAAGTGCATAACACTTCAACTTTCCAAATCTGTTTAGCATTTATTTGAGAAATAAGGAATCTATAAAATAAACTATCCCTTTAGCAATTAAAAAAAATCTGCTAATATTAATAGTAGAGGCCTAAAATTTTATATAGTGAATGTGCCTTTAAATAGTATCCTTTTTACTTTAGTTTCTTTGCAAAATATCCAGAAAAGGGGTAATCTTGTGCCACTGAGTAAATGAGAAAATTTGGCTTCTACTCTTTTGCAGCTCCTGTGTCTGGCCTCTTCCCTAATCTCAGATACTTCTTCTCAGGGGCAGTAATTTCCTGAGCTCCAGAGAAGTCCAGTAGCAGCAATGTGAAGTCACCCTCTAGGGGGAAATAACACAAAAGCCAGCTCTCCTGAGGTGTTTTTTTTTTTTCCAGTGTTTTCTATGAGTTTTTGGTATGTGAGGTGGATATACCAAAGGCAAATTCCATCACTAATGAAAATTATTCAGCACTAATTCTCAAATATCCTGACTTACGCACACAGTATTTGTAACCGAACAATTAAATCAAGCATCAACATTGATAATAATAATACTTATCATTTAAAAGGTTTTGCTCAGCTGGTGTGGCTCAGTGGTTGAGCGTCAACCCATGCACCAAGAGGTCGCCAGATTGATACCTGGTCAGGGCACATTCCCAGGTTGTGGGCCGATCCCCAGTGGGAGGCATGTAGGAGGTGGCCAATAGATGTTCTCTCTCATTGATGTATCTATCTCTCTCTCTCCCCCTTCCTCTCCCTTTAAAATCAATAAAGAAGAAAAAAGTAAAAAGTTTTAGTAACACTAAAATAGTTTTAGATATATAGGAAATTATGTGAATTATTAAAGTAACCATGCAATCAAATACATGTATTCCTGAAAGTACTGAAATCACAGGTGTAAATTTCAAAATTCTAAATATTTAGTGTTTGATCTTTTAAAAAAAAAGATGATCCTGAAAATTAAAGACAATAATCTTCCTGAGTTCATCATGAAAATAGTAGTTATGGACTTCGAACCAAAGGGTCTTGATAGAGAAGTTTCAAGCATTCCATTTTCAGTTTAAGAAAATCTCATTTGGTCAAAAGGCATTAGGCTTTGGTCCTAGAATTCCTCCTCCAGTCTAGCAGATGGGTATTTTTTAATTTGTCCTTCTCTGAAAACATTTTGTTAATGTACTGCTTTATAAGAAAAGTGTTCTTTTTCTCCGAGTACTTGTGCTAAAGAATATTGTACCTCTTTCTTATACTACAGTAAAAAAACAAAAACACCTGAAAGAATAATTGTAATACTGCTTTTAGAACACAGCATGTGAATAATCTTAATTCATTATTTTGCCAACACTTAATAAGAACCTACTATTAGCCAAGAGCTCTTTGGGGTATTAGGAATAAAGTCGTAAGCAAAACAAAATGCTTGGACTTATAGAACTTGCATTGTGAAGGCATGCACAAGGCGCAGAGGAACAAATAATAGAAAAATATATAAATATGTCTTAAAAACAAATATTTCTTAGGTTAGAAGGTGATAGATGCAATAGAAGGGAAATGTCAGAGGAGGACATTAAGGAGTATCTAGTAGCAGGGTTAAATGCTTTTTCCAGAGATGATCATGATGATGTTTGGGCAGAGACCTTTAGAGAGAAACCAGGTAGTATCTAGGGAAGAGTGTTTGGGGCAAAGGGACCAGCACTGCAGAAACCCTGGGGTAACAGCATGCAGGGAGATCAGTGTGCCTGGAGCCAATGGACAAGAGGGACATGGTAAGGAGCGAGGGAAGAGTGGTGCAAAGGAACCGGACTGAACAGGGACTACTCCAAAGAACGTTGGCTTTTCACTAGGATGAGAAGCCACTGGAGGGTGTACCACAGAAGAGTGATATCATCTGACACATTTGGAAAGAATACTGCTGGTTGCTGCACTGAGCCAGTTAGGAGGTTGTGACAATACCGCTGCTTAGGCGAAGATGATACAAGTAGAAGGGATGAGACCTGGTCAGATTAGTTTGCTGATGGTTTAACTGTGGCATGTGCAGGAAAGGAAGACTCAGTGATGACTGTGTCATGTTGATGTATGCTTTTTTCTGTCCACTGAAGGCAGGTGAACTATAACTTTCCCACAGCAGATGTCCACTCCCCTGAATCCATTGCCTGCACAGTACTGGATAAACACCGTCAAACATTTACTGTCTTACTTTTCATATTCATGCAGTTATTTCATGCAGTTTCTGCCCTCCTCCTCTGATCAGGAACTCATTATGCTTTTAGAAAGAAAATATTTTGAGCATATACTATGTGCAATGAACTATAACAAGCATGTTATGTGTATTACCTCATTAAATTCCATAAAACCCCATGAGATATTTATTATTTCTGTGTTGATTTATATGGAATGTATACCTACACTTTATAAATTAAGAATACAAACTCTATGAGGGACTGCATGATTTACACCAGGTATCCATGATGAATGTATCAGAGCAAAGATTTGAGTTCAGATCTGTGCGCTTTCGAAAAAAGCCAATTAGTCTCACTAATCACGTGCATGTATATTTTTAAAAATCATCAGAAGCTAACTATATTTTCAATGATCCGAACCTAACACATGCAGAGTTCATATATAATTGCCCATAGCTTTGAAAATATATTAACCTAGAACTACTTATACTGAGCTTTGTTGAGATCAGAGTAGGCCCTGGGCTCCAACTGCCAGTGGTGGAGGGCTCAGGGCAAAGGGCAGAGTCAGGTGTGTAGGGGTGGGAGTGTGTGTGTGTGTGTGTGTGTGTGTGTGTGCATGTGTGTGAATGTACACATATAAGTGTAAGATCCTGATTAATGGGTGAATTTGACATATGTTTCAATGATTAACACGGCTTAGTCTTTTCTCTGTTAAACATCACCGACTTTTTCTGCGATTTCCTAGTCAAATTCCCATATATATGCACTACATATCTGTCCAGTTTAGCCTACATATTTATTTCAATTCTTCACCATTGTCAGTGGTATTGGTGCAGCATTGTCTTTCGAAACAAGCACATAATCAATACGTTCTAATCTAGAATGACTGTTCTAGTACATAGCATTCACATGAATTACAGGCCCTTAAAAGTCGGGAACAGATCAACATTAGATAATCAGAAAGAACAGTCAACTCCTAATGGAGGTATGTTTATTGCCTTCACCTCAATTATTAACCGACTTGTAAGCATTCCATTTCACTATTTAAATTTAGCACTGGTTTAAGATATTACTCCCTAGTTTTGTATTTGTATGATAATTTGCAATACTTCATTTGTATTTATAATCATGGTTAGGATCAGCTCTAAATTCATTATGCATACAAAATTTAAGTAAATAGTTAGAAAATTACCTGAACAAATCAGCAGAACAACCAGGCGCTTTGTATTTTGCAATTAGTGTAGATTAAGTTCTTAAAATCCAGTTTATTTTCTACGAGAAAAAAAAAAAATGTATGTAATTATGAGAGCCCTTTCTAAACTATGGAAATCACCCATGATTGGCAGCTTCATCTTTTGTATACAGTTCTATCTGGTTGATTTTGCATATTCTGTCAATTAAATGTGCAAGGAATTCCTCTTGAAATGAATGGAGTTATAAGATAAAACCCAGACTTAAATCTCCGGAAAAGAACACCAGGACTTGCACCGCAGTGTTTTGAACTCTCAGCCCTCCTGGGATGAAATAGGTTATACTTCAAGTAGAGACTTGAATAGATTGCCGTTCTGTATTTAGGTGAGTGTGCATATCCTGGCTTACCGAGAAAAATACGGTGATAGGGCAACAAGAGCAGTTCTGGGGATGGCTGTTCAGAGGGTTTGTTACACCTGCCTCATTTTCTCCACCCTATAATCTCCACAGAAGTCTACCCTGAGAGCTTCTACACCACAGGAATCTTCCAGGAGCCAGTGTATGGCAGAAAGGGATGAGAAGGTGAAAGAAATAAAATCATTTTCCTTTGTCTTATTTAACTTAATAATAATAATTTTTACAAACAAGCCTAGTAATCTAATGTCTCCTCCATTTCAACAGCCCCTCCATGAAGCCTATGCTAGGTTTGGATAGATCAGCAGTCTTTGTTGTGTGTGTGTGTCTCAGACCTCACCACACCTCTTGCTGAATGAAGAACTAAAGAAGAGTGTTGTGCTAGTCTGTTCTTTCTTCTTTTAATCCTTATTGAAAGGGGAACTCTAACATTGTGTGTGTGTGTGTGTGTGTGTGTGTGTGTGTGTGTGTATGCACACATACAAATATAAATCCTAATGGATTCAAATTGGAGGATAAAGCTTTTCATATATTACAACAATATGAAAAGCCCTGTGAATAAAAAATACTGATTGATTATATTTTTTAATTTTTATATTTATATAGTGAGCATATTGTTATTTTTTTAATTCTAGATTTTAAAATGACACAGAGACTTTGGAAGTTTTATATTACTGATGAGTAACTTACATTCTGATTTTATTTGATATTGATATCTACCTATATACATATATGTGTGTGTATATAAGTACATATGTAAATCATACGCATGTAAAAGTTGGTAAGTATAGGAAGAATTGTAGCTGTAGAGATAAATCACTTTAACCTTTAATCAGAGTAATATATTTAAGTATAAATAATTATCTAGTAAGGAGAAAGATTCTGAAAACAATGTGAGGGTAGGGAGAGTAGGATAGACACATTCTGAAGAGTGATAGTATTAAAGTAATGAAAGCAGACCCTTTTGTGAGGCCCCATGTTGCGGCAGAAATTCAGTCGGTGGGAAGAGACAGACCGCACGCACTCGGAGCATTAGAAAAGGACTGTTTAATGTGCACCGGTGCTGGCCCATTAGAGTCACCTCCAAAGGCTGAGCCCCAAGCCCAGGTTCCAGCCACCTTTTATACATGATAAGCTTCCAGGCATTTGGGCTTTTCTAGTTCCGCTGTAGTTTAGGCGGTTGGTGGATGTAAGGGAATTGAAAAGCCAGGGGCAGGGTCTCTGCACTGCCTAAGGGGCTGCACCTGCTTGCCTTCTCACCCAAAGGTATGAACATACTGGTGGTTCTGGGTATAGATCTGGGACAATAAAGACTGTAAGAGGTATTTTAATAAGAAAGACAAGATGGATGCTGCATATTTTACAGTGTATTAGAACTGATATTTTGTTTTTAAAGTTATATAAGCTCAAGATTCAGAAAATAACATTATAATGTTGACAGTCTTGCCATCAATCAGGCTATTAAGATTACAGAATAAGTAACAATTCCTACAGCAAACACAGAATCAGCACCTGCCCTACATATTAAAGTAGAATAGATTCATCAATCACATCAGTGCTATCAAATGAGCTTCTAAATTTTGTGATTCAGGATACAGATACTTTAAAACTGAAAATTCATAATGTTTACAAAGTATAAAAATATTAATATATGAAAATATTGACAACACAGAATTTAGAAAATCTTAGACATGATTTTTACTAATTTGTCTCTTAAATACAAATAATATTAAGCATTTTAAATAATTTTTAAATAGAGATTTAATTCAAGCAATGATATCGAAAGTATAATTGGTTATTAAAGAATTCTAGGATAGATTAAGATCCAAAGTTTCCAAATAAAGTATTCATATTATTGAATCTTCAATCTCACCTAATTTTTTTATTATTTTATAAAAGTATAAAGTGATCTAAAAAGTATTTTCATGTATATTAGTAGTGAATTACAAATTCGTGGCCTTAGCTTTGCAGTGTATATTTTGAAATGACATACAAACATAGAATTTCACATCAAATTCTGAATTTCCAGTTTCTGTAAAAAAAAAAAAAAAAGAAGAAAAGATCTAGCTATTATGAATACATATTTCACACGTCAACAATTAAGCCCAGCAGAGGCTGTCTACTCTATATAAAATTTGAGTGTTTTAAATAAACTGCAAATTTCAATTTGGATGCAAATTGATGTTTTAAATATATTGTTTATTATGCACATGTACTTGTATACTTAACTCTGTCACTGTTTTATATCCTTTTTTTATTTTCACAACTTATGAACTTGTAAGAAAGCGTTAATAATAGTAAAAGTAACCCACATAAAAGTAGCCCACACACATATTTACATATATTTTCCTCAGGCACTTAAAAGTTGCAGACGTCATATTGCATATGTCCTTCAGTGTGTATGTCCTAGGAACAGGGCCAATATCGTATCACAAACCACAATAAAATGACTTAATCAGTAAATACAACATTAATATTGCTATTATTTAACCATCAGTCTGTTATCTTTTGTATAGTTGTTTTCTCACATGTAATGTGCCATTTATTTCTGGACGCTTTCAAACATTTCCTTTTCTTCTTGCTTTTCAGAGGTTTACATACAGGGTGCCTAGTTTCAAAGTATGGTAGCTTTCAATCCGGAGA
Source organism: Tadarida brasiliensis (assembly GCA_030848825.1). Taxonomy (NCBI): domain Eukaryota; kingdom Metazoa; phylum Chordata; class Mammalia; order Chiroptera; family Molossidae; genus Tadarida; species Tadarida brasiliensis. Next base: position 39,778,023 of record CM061257.1, on the reverse strand, counting down.
CTTTTCTCTCCCCATTATGAAAAATTGGCGTTAAAAATATATTTTACTTTTAAAATCCCCACCCCTGTTTCACCTGGTAGTTTTTATGCACATTTTTTTATGACTCAGAGGGTGGATCTCCAGTATTTATCTTTCCATTTTTTTTTACCTTCTATTCTATTGTCTGTTTTCATATTTTTGTTGTATTTTCTGAATTTCTTTGCTGTATCTTTCAACGTTTCTATCAATCTTAGAACATTTATTGTTATTATCAGGTACCAATTGTCCTTTCCTATTCTCATATGCTCCCTTTTATAAAGCATTCCTTTATTTCTTCAGAGCAATGTGTCCCATCGTCTCTCTAAATCCATAGTTTTTACAAGTATCTTGACCCACACTTTCAGTCTGATATCTTATCTATCTATACTATCTTCTGTTCCCAATTTCAGAGTCTCTGTATTTGGTTTTCCAGTGGAATTATCAGCTAGGCTTTAGAGTTTGCAGTCAAATAGTTTCCGTCGCAACTACTCTTCTCTGTCATTATAGCATTAATGCAGTCACAGACACTGTGCAAAATGAATAAAAGTTCCAGCATTGTATGTATGGACCTGAGATTAAAATTTCATATATTTTTCATTTGCTAGATAATATTATTTACTCTATAGATTCTTTTAGCCATTTAAAAATGTAAAATACAGCCTGGTGGGTCACACAAAAACAAGCCGAAGCAGAATTTGTCCCACAAGCCAAAGATGGCCATTCCCTGCTCTGAAATGATTAATAACTGCCTAACAACATATAACCAGTTTGATCCCAGGCTTGAAAATAAATCCTCTACATTACAAAGGTAACTCTCTTCCATTGTACTTTCCATAGGATCTGCCAAACTCAAATTCAAGCATTTCTCACCTATCTTTGTAAAGCTCTAATTCAGTCCATTTTTTTAAAGATAGAAATGCCAGTATTAAAGGAGACAGAAAATACCTAAAATGAGTTTTGTTCTTTTTTTCCTTTTTAAGTGCAGTGTCAAGTGGTATTCATATATTGCTCACATTTTTCTGCCCTCTTTCTGAGGTGAAATTCTTTAAATGTCTGACTGTCAAAATCCAACAATGGGCACAGTTCACTTGCGTGGGAATGTAGGATGATTTTCTAAGGAAAGAATTTAATGGACCACTTTTATTATTTCACTCAAGGCAGAAGATGCAGGTAAATAAAACTATTCAAATAAATTTTTCTGGTATGTGAGACATTGATAGTAAGTAGAATATTTATAAAAAAATAATAAGCATGATTTCCCACAAAAGGAACTATTAACACAAGATCATATAAAATCATCCTTAATTACCAACAAATATTTCACTGATTTTGTGTTTCTTTGGCAAACTTTGTTAGCAATCTAGGATAAAAAGCTTTTGTAAAACACACAAAAAACAAAATATTTGGTTTTCCTTCAAAAAGAGACATATTATCCCAGGCATTAGACAGATGTGGAAGGCCAACCCTGTGCATGATGTGTGTAATGATGATGCCAGTCAAGAAGGTGTTGAGTAGATACTGATGATGGAGGTCTAGTGGATACCTATTTTCCTTGCAATAATCGTTATTCATGATCCACAAATATTAGGCTTTCAGGCCAATGTTACAATGTATCAGTTTTGATTAGCACCACAGAGCAATGAATCACTATAGATCCTGTCATACATAACTATTAGTTGTTCTCTACAACTAAAATCAAAGATAGAAAGGAATGACCAAATGAAAACAAGCATTCATTATTGACTTCTCACCATCACATCAAAGGAACGTTTTTAGATTAAAAAAATTTTTTTAAAGAAAAACAAGCTTTGTATTATCCATTTTAAAAGTACAAAAGATCTTGATTATAATAATTCAATATTTTAGGTGTAATTTATTCAATTAAGTCTGTGATTATTTGTTTCTGAAAGCACCACCCATTGGTGCAAACATCAAATTAACTTTCAAAATTAGAATTATCCAGCTCATAAATTGAGGATTTGGAAACTCAAGTATTTATTAAGAATCACATTCATACAACCAATATGCTCATATTAAAATTTATTTTTCATTTGGACTTCCAATTTGCTGCATAAGTTAGTATAACAGGTAGAAGGGATTTATTTAATAAGAGTAAAGTGTGTAGGAAAAAATAAAAATTGAACAAATATTTATCATGTATCATGGCCTTAAGCTAAAACTTTAATACTTGAGGGCCATTTTAAATATTTTTCTTCTTAAGTTAATTGGTTATCACTGCTGCTTAGATATACAACCCCATTTTGTATGCCTCATTGATGACAGTTCATTTCTACAATGTTTAATGGAATACAAAATAGCACATATTCTTCATGTATTAAAAAGTATAACTTGTATTAAAAGTAACTTTTACATAACTCACATCAGCAGAGGGAAAGAGACAGTCATGTAACTTTGTTGGAGGTATTAACATTACCAGACACTCAGAAGCAGATGTGTGAGAACGCGGAGGGCTGAGAGAGCATTTGTTAAGGGACAAAAGTTTGGCAGGGATGGAACACAAGCCTGCCTGGGCATGGAGGGAACAGAGGCTGGTTCAAAAACTTGTCTCATGAGCGACCTTCTCTCTAACTATATTTAGCCCATTAAGTGATAACCTGTAAGTCACATTATACAACACTGCCTTGCTAACCTTTCCAGGATGCTAGTCTCAATAGCAGGTAGAATTATAACTGGGACAAAATGGCTTGTTATTGGAAGGGTTTCATATTGTGTTTAGAAAGAATATATAGAAGGGTAACATGAAGCAAGGATTCTCTCTTCTTCGTCTATAGAATATAGGTTCCCCTGTGAGAAGAGAAAATTTAGAATATATACAGGTCAAATCTCAGTCTAGTGACAGCTCCTCGGGGTTATGCCCTCTTTGTATTTGTGCTAAGTTACCCAGTCAAGGTTTGGGTCACCTTTTTATTTTTAATTTTAGGAAGATATAAAGAAGGACTGGGAAAGGAAAGCATTTACTGTCCTGAATAACTATTGACAATGATTTTTATTCTAAATGATTTTTAAAAGCAGTGTTATTCCCGGCCATTTTTTAGGATCCTAAGATACTTGCAATGTAGTGCACTGTTCATTATAATTATATTTCTTTTGTAATAGATTTAGAACTTATTTGATCAGAAATAGGATAAAGTTGGATTTAAAAAAAAAAAAAAAAAAGATCCATTATCCTACAAGTTTTCAGGAGATACAAAGTGTACCAAAATGGCAAAATAATAATGTATATTGCTTGCCCCTTGAAATCACTTTACTTTCAGAATTCATTTTAAAGAGTTTATTTTGCCAAAAAACATTCTAGATGAAGTATTATTTGTAGGAAACACTATTTTTCTAATAATTGTAGAAGAATGTAGTTTCTAAAACCAATTTATAAGTGAGGATATATAAATGCAGACAAAGATATCATAAAATATTTGGCTTTTATTACACATTATTGATAACTCATTAAAAAGGAAAGAAATATATATGGTTGGGATTTTCAGTTTAGAATATCATTTTATATTTGATATTGCTGTGATGTCATTTTTTTTTTCAGTCTAGTGATATGTTGGGTTTTCTTTTAATAGGAATTCTTTTTTATGTTTGCCTAAAATTATTGTTTTATAAAGAAAATATGTACCATGCCATAATCATGCCATAGAGATAGGATCTTCTTGCCATTCACAGTGATGCTAAAAATTGTTTCAGGCTGCTCTATCGCCTTATGTAGAACTGTATAAAAACTGTAGTTTATAATCCAAACATTTTAACTTACTTCAACTGACTTAATTTTAAACTTTAAAGATAGTATACCTTATTCTTGGTCTTTCTAGTCCATGTCATTCCTTTCCTGTTTTAAAATTTTTATTCCATAATATTCTTCTAAGTGATAATTCACAGTTTTATCTTCTTGTGAGCTAAAACATCATCTGTTCAATGATCTGTTTTCCTTTACTTTTTTTAAAAAGATAAACATTCTTTCTCTTTGCAGACTGTAAAATTCTTATCAATAACCTTTGTGTGTGTGTGTGTGTGTGTGTGTGTGTGGTGTTGGTTTATTTTGTAATACACTGTAGTACTTTGCAGTGCACTAGCCCACAGGTCCTCCCCTTATTAGGAAACTTTAAGTTAAAAAGTGCCTACTGGGAGATAGACAGTTTTCCCCTTTGCCACCATTTACTTTTTCCTTATAAACTTTATGCATTCTGTTTCTAGACCCTTCAATTATTCAGATTAGGTAACTTCCTTAAATGTATTTTATACAGAACAGAAAATTTGTATACCAAGATTTATCTAGTTTTATACAGAATATCTTCACAGTTGTCTTTTCAAATGGGAAACTCCAATTTGCTTACATTTAATCTTTTATTTGCAAAGAACTCTGACAGTAACAATTTATTATGCCAACATTTCTTCAACTGATTTCTCCATTGTTACCTGTCCAGCTGGTGTGTTTCACATCAAGTACCATAGAATATGACTTTTACTTCTTTATTTTTAAAAGGCATAGCTATATTCGTCAATATGGTTTTGAAAAATCATTTTAGTTTCCTTTCATTGGACTAATCCTGACTATTGATTATCAAAGAGTGTGTGTGTGTGTGTGTGTGTGTGTGTGTGTGTATTATACATGTATTTAAGTCAGAAACAAACACTTCAAACTCATTAAATAATTAATGTTTACAACAACAGTAAAATCAGAGCTGATTACTGAGTATCTGTGCACAGTATCCTGTGTACTCATTGTGGGATCTGAGGTCATTGTCTGCAGTTGCTTTTCTACAGGCACTAATGGCTGTTTGATACAACATTCAGCTCTGTCTTCAGACTAGAAACAGGTTACAAGAAACAAAACACTGTTGGCCACACTTTTTCCAAAGCATCAGAGTTCAGTTAAAATCCAGCTTTTCAAAATTGCAAGCCTATTCTTATAGTCAAGCAGATACCAGTGTGTGCACAGAATCAATTTAATGTACTCACAAAGCAACATTAATGACCAGTTTTCAACAAGAACAAACATAAAGCTCTTTTAAAACAAAAGCAAACACCTGTGACTTTCTAACAGAACTACTAAAATGATTTTTGGTATTATTATAACTCCCATGTTTTAATTAATTCAAGTGTTTTGGGTTTCTTTTTCTCCCACTGCAAGCACAGTTCAATATTATGTAAACATTATGTCAATTTCACAAGAAAATAGGACACTGGATCAATATAAATGATTTCTTATGAAAAAATTTCTAACAATAGGAAACTTTACAATTCCTTATAAATTTTCAAAATATAATATTTCCCAATATCTTTGTTAATGTTGACATAAATTCTACACACTACTTTGTTTTAGTATAAGATACTGTTATGTAATATATAGAGAATTTATACTAATACTTAAAATAGATTAGGAAAAGAGTAAATCCTGAGTTTTAAAAAATCATTTTATTAAGACTATTTTTTTAATGTTTTTTTTTCATTGATTTTTTTTTTTATCCTCACCTGAGGACACTTTTGCATTTATCTTCAGATAGAGCGGGAGGGAGAGAGGGGGAAGAGAGAGAGAGAAACATTGATGTGAGAGAGACACATCGACTGGCTGCCACCCACACAGCCCCGGTTGGGACGGGGACAAACTGCAACCGAGGTACATGCCCTTAGAGGGAACCGAACCCAGAACTCTCTGGTCCGTGGGCCGATGCTCTAACTGCTGAGCCAACCCGGCCAGGGCTATTGATTTTTCTTTTTAAGAGAGAGAGGGAGATAGAAACATCGATCAGCTGTCTCCTGCATACCCCACACTGGGGTTTGAGTCCACAACCTGGGCATGTGCCCTGACTGGGAATAGAACCAGCACCTCTCAGTCTGTGGACTCACAGTCTGGGATGGCGCTCAATCCACTAAGCCACACCAACCAGGCAAGACTATTTTTGTGTGTGTGTGTGTGTGTGTAGTTTTAGGTCACAGCAAAATTGAAGGGAAGGTATAGAGATTTTCCGTATATCCCCACCTCTACTCATCTATAGTCTCCTGCATTATCGACATCACTCACCAGAATGACATATTTGTTACCAAGGATAAACCTTAAACCTGCACTAGTACATCATAACCACCCAAAATCTATAGATAGTTTACCTTCAGATTCACTTATTTATTTATTTATTGTTAATCTTCACCCAAGGGTATTTTTCCATTGATTTTAGAGACAGTGGAAGGGAGGGAAGGAGGGAGGGAGAGAGAGAGAGAGAAAGAGAAAGAGAGAAACATCAATGAGAGAGAGAAACAGCTATTGGTTGCCTCCTGCACTCATGCATGCACCCCAACTGGGGCTGAGGATCATACCTGCAACCCAGGTATGTGCCCTTGACCAGGAATCAAACCCATAACTCTTGGGTGTGCAGTCGATGCTCTAACTAGTGAACCACACTGGCCAGGGCATAGAATTCACTCTTGGTGTTGTACATTCTGAGTTTAGACAAATGTATAATGGCACATATTCATCATTAGAGCATCATGGCATCATGCAGTGTATTTTTATTGCCCTAAAAGTCCTCAGTGCTTTGCCTGCTCTGTTCTTCCTTGCCCCTAACTCCTGGCCACCACTGATCTCTTTACTGTCTCCATGGTTTTGTATTTTCCAAAATATCCATACCATTGGAATCATACAGTATACACCCTTTTCAGATTGGCTTCTTTCACTTAGTGATATGTAATTAAGGATGCTCGATCTCTTTTCATGACTCAATAGCTCATTTTTTTTAGTGTTGAATAATATCCTGTAGTCTGGATGTACCACAGCTTATCCATTCACCTACTAAAGGACATCTTGGTTTCTTCTAAGTTTTGACAATTATGAATAAAGCTGCTATAAACATCCCTGTGCACATTGGCAAAATAACTTATTGTCACCAAAATGAATAATCATTTTCATCATTGATTAGGTTCTATAATTGTCTTGAAGTTGTATCAGGGCCAATGGAAGGGCCAAGGGAAAATGTAAAGGAAATGTAGATATGATAAAATCGTCATTCCTTACAGAGAATATGAAACAATTTGCTTCTTTCAGAGAAAAGGTAACATCCTAGAACTCTTTTTACCATTCATGTGAGCTAGTGTGTCCCATTCACTACATTCTATTGTTGTCCGTTCAGTTTTCCAAGCCCCTGAAGGTACATGTATATACAACAAGTATAAGTTTAGGTGATTATCATGTTGATAACAACAGAGAGGAGCTTGCTTCCTCGGCAGACCAAAGTCCAATACAACCTTCTATTAGTTTTCTCGGCTGCATCAATAATCCACACAATTTAGCAGCTTCAAACAACACACATGTGTTATTTTACATTTTTTGAGGGTCTGAAGCCAGGCACAGATTAATTGGTTTTTCCACAGATTAGCTGATTTTTCCTGCTTATTGTTCCACAAGTCTGCAGAGCATCAGAGAGAGCTGGGTTCTGATCTAGAGGCTGGATTAGGGATTCAGCAATTACGCAATTGGAGATATATATGCACACACACACAGTAAATGAAAACAGGATGTTGACGAGATTTATTCATGTGTTCCTGTATTTTTTGCAGCATTACTCACAATAGCCAAGATATGTAAACAACTTCAGTGCCCATTAACAGATGAATGGGTAAAGAAGATGTGGTACATATATACAATGGAACACTATTCAGCACAAAAAAAGAAGGAAATCCTGCAATTTGTGATAACACGGATGGACCTTGACGAAATTATGTTAAGTGAGATAAGTCAGAAAAGGCAAGACCAATGATCTCACTTATATGTAGAATCTAAAAAAGCTAAATTCATAAAAACAAAGTGGTGGTCACCAGGGACTGGAGGAGAGGGGATAAGAGAAATGGTAAGGGTACAAACTCCCAATGATTATTAAATAATCCTAGAGATCTAATGTACAATATAGAAATATAGACAACAATATTGTATTATAATCATCAACATGCTAAAAAACTATCTTAATTATTTTAACTGCAAAAATGTTATGATAATTTTGTGGCATGATAGAGATGCTAACTATCTCTACAATGTCAATCATATTACAATATATAAATGTGTCAAATAATTAGCTAGTGCACCTTAAATTTACACAATGTTATATCTCAAATATATCTTAATAGAGGCTGGACCAGGGAGGCAACTACTTCTTTGTGTGAAACCAATGTGATCATTGGTTTCATTCAGTTCCTTGTATGTGAAGGATTGCTGGCAGCTTCCTTCTTAAAAGCCAGGTAGAACAGAGACAGTCTCTGGGTTGAGTCTGCTAGAAGACAGTCTGACATAGCATAATGTAACAATGGGAATAAAATCCTGTCACCTTTGTGGTATTCTACATTTAGAAGCAAGCCATAGTCCTGCCCATACTTGAGGATATAGGATGATACAAATGTGTGAACCCCAGCAGGTGGGGATCATGGGAGCCTCCTTAAAGTCTGTCAGCCCAATTCTTTTCCCTCTTCAATTGGCTCCCATTCAAAAGCTAGCTTAACCAGGCACTGGTGGAAAATTAAAAGTATGGAGAGAAAAGTGGGCATTGAGGTTCAGCCGTCTAAAACAACATTCCACATTCTAAATAACATTTAGACAGTTTCTTATTTTAAAAGTATGAATTTACTTATTCGTTGAAATAGAAGGGGAAAAATGTCATCTGGTAAATGATTCTTTGGGTGAGCAATCATACAAATGCAGTTAGAAAAATAAAATAGAAATGTATTCAAATAGAATAAAGTTCAAACACAAAGTCACATTCACTTTCATATGTGGAATATTTTAAAAAGTAAAATAAAATGTTATTATAAGTTATTCAGGGTTTTCATTACTAACTAGCCTTTAAATATGCCCAACCAATTTTAACTTTCATAATTTATAATTATTTCCTTTTATTTTAAAAGTATGACATATGTATTAGCCATGCAACTAGATATAAAGAATAAATCTTAATAAATAACTTGGATGGCATTATATATTTCAGTATAATACATTTAAATCAACCTCTTTTATAATTCTAAAACTGGACTCAGGCAAGTCCTTTCTGTAAGTTTCAAATAGTTGCTGTTTTAATTTATATAAAATAAATTATTTTTTATTTTCAATATACAAGGTCACAGCATGTGTTGTATGTTAAATTAGTTGCTGAATGAAAACATCTGCCTGACTAAAATCATCCATTTCATCTCCTAATTTTATTAACTTAGAAAATTTTTAAATGATAAAATATAAATTCCTTACTTAAAAAACACATAAAACCTAGTTATCACCCTGGCCAGTTTGGCTCTGCAGTTGGACTGTCGGCCTGCAGACCAGAGAGTCCCGGGTTCGGTTCCCGCTAAGGGCACGTACCAAAAAAAAAAAAAAAAGTATATATATAAAAAAAAAAAAAACTTTTATCTGTCCTGTTCTATTGCTTCCAAATAAAATATTTAAGAAAAACAAACTAAGGAAATATTAATTTGAAAGAAAGACAGTTGGAATCACTCCTTATAACTCATGCAGATACTGAATAAAGATGACACGCAACCCTTCTGAGGAGACCAACCCTGTACAAAAGACTCGCTTTGGCTTCTGCTCTCTGGTTCTTCTGATGAGCCCTGTTAGATGTCCCTCACTGACCTCTTATTTTCTCTTTTCTACTTCTTCCTTTCCTTCTCTATCTTTATTTTTCTTTTATTTAAGAACCCTTATTGCTTCCCAACTCATACTGCTTGTATTTCTTTGAGAGCTTTCCTTAATTTGTGTATGACTACTAATCTCCTCTCACCAGCTAATGTTGCCCTTTTACTAATCAGTTCCAGGCTGTGTCTTACATTGATTGGTGGTTTTGAAATGTTGTCCCTTAATCAGTAGGAAACCATAGTTCTGGGTAAAATATTTCCTGTATAGAAGCAATGAGGGAGAGTTCAACATGAGAACTTGGTGTAAGGAAAGAAAATAGTTTTTGAAGAGTACTACATAAGTTCTTTAAATAGTTGCTAAATCTATTTATCAATCAATCTATTTTAAAATATGAAATGTTACATTAATAGTCCTGATTACATGCTGGTGTGTTTGCAAGAAAATCTGACAAATGAGACTAATAATCCATCATACAAAAAATTGTAAATAATTTACAAAAATACTGGTTCTGTGTTCTGTTTTCCTTCAATCTGGACAATAGGCAAGTGGGAAAATTAATATATATTTGATTAGTAGTAAGAAATATATTATACTGCAAGGTAAAATTATAATAAAGATGGATTGGTAAATATAACTTAGTAAAGGACAAATGAGTCTGTTCAACACCGTCCATCAAACTAATTGTAAAACTCAAATGTTCAAGCACGCCTGAGAGATACAGTTCTGTCTTCAGATCAGAGCTGCTTCCCCTGCTCCATATAGCAACACAGTTGCAGGGATATAATAAGATTTTATCTCTGGAGCTGCCAGGAGCCAATCCTGACAATTATGTTTCTACTGACTTGCCTAAAGAAATAGGAAAGAAAAAAGTTACTCAAGGATGCACAGGGCCTTTCAATGCCCATTAAGGAAAGTAGGATTCTTAGTGCCTGAGCCATTACAATAGCAATCCCTTACTGTCTTCGAAGGAGACGGTAGAGGGTAGAAAGAGGTTTTTATCCTCTGCTCCCTCAAATTGGGAAGATGACAAAAATGTAAGCAGAATAAATTCTCCTTGGCCAGAGGCTGAAATATGTGGTAAAGGCAAAAACTGTTTCTTTTCCTAAAATGGAAACTAATATTTTCCACCATTCTGCTGCAAGGAAACGAAAGCAATGCATCTTGGTGCTACTTTTGTAGACAAAGTCATCTAAACCAGAAATGACACATTAAAAAAAAAAATGACTCCAAAACAAAGCAAGTCTTGCACATTAAGCTCTCTTTGTTTTTTAGCCTTCTTTACTGGACACAGCTGTCATCATGCTTGACAAAATTTATTTACATTATGTCACAAATGCAAAAAAATAATCTCTATGTTGATGGCTTCCAAGATATATTTGTAGGTCCTCAGCATTGATACAAGATACAAAAGTGGATACAAAAGAGAGCAGGGGATCCATGGTTTAAACAACTGAAAATTCATATTTGATCATTATGACTCCCTAAAGTATGCGTTTTGTTTTGTTGGTTACTTATTTTAGTAATTATTATTATTGTTATTATTATATTGCTTCATGGTGCTGAAATACATGACTCTTACCTCTGTTTTCACTTCTCTCATGAAGTAGATGAGATAAACTCAGTAACAGATCCACAATTCCAACAGCCCCTTACTATGTATCCTAAAACCAAGGTTACTAACGTGGGATTGTTCTATACTATGGCAAATATTCACCATAAATGCTTTCAATAAAAAATATTGAGATGACTCTTGATTAGTACTCTAATCACTTTTAAAAACCTGAACTTTGAAATATGGCATATATGTGGTATTTGATGCAATATACAAAGTTTACAACTGCTACATCACTTACTTTGACTTTTAATACATGTTTATGTTTCTGATGAAAAATTTAACAGAAATTTCTAGAACATCAAAAAGAGTTTAAATACATGTTTTACTTTTCCATAATTATCAGTTTTCAGAACAAATGTTGTATATTCCATAAAGAAAATTGCCTTGTGTTAGAAATAGTCAATATTTTAATTCATCTAAGGACATAAGGAAAGGAGCTTTATAAGAGATACATTTCTCTTAAAATTTTGACTAAGAAAGTTATTAAAACATCTTTTGTGTTTTCTTTCCCTCAATGGGCAAATAAAAAGGTGTTGATTACCCATTTGTATAAAATTTTCTTCGAGAGGGGAAAAAAACATAGTTAAGCACTTTAAAACTCATTAAATACTTAACACTTTCAACAATAGTAAAATCAAAGCTAATTACCAATATTTTGCTCAGTGAACCTGGAACCCTTACTCTGGGAATCAAGGTCATTGTGAACATTTGCTTACTCTACAGGCACTAATGGTTATTTTGCATCGCATTCAGCTTCTGCTTTCAGACTAGAACTGATAACAAAAGACCAGGAGAGAATCATTTTGCAACACATTGTGATTGCATCAGCACACACTTAAGTAATCTGATCATTTAAAGGGAAGATATTTGTCAATCTATTTCCTTTATTTTGTATAACCACACACAAAAAAATGTTTTTAAGTTATAGTGCTTCTAGAACTTATCAGAAATGCTGCTTTGGTTCCTAAGTCAGATATCCTGAAAAGGGATTCTCTGAAGGAAAAGCTCTGATTTTATGACATTACTTTCTCTGATAATATTTTTATGAAGACAATTATCCTTAATACAATAGTTTCTGATTGGAATTGTAGATACCTAAGAATAGCAACTATCTTTCTCTTTGCGAAAGTTGACTATAAAGTACCTATGTATTTACTTAGAAAAATAAAAAAAAGGATTTTGTTGTTGATGTATAGACCATACTATAAATGATAACAGAGGGATAAAAAGAAATCAGATATAAACAATTATATGCCTCAAATAACACTGTGCCTCTAGTGAGAAGAAACTAAAACTTCACAGAGTTCTTACAATCTGGGAGGCAAACCTCTTGAAAGCCCACCTCCACATCCAAGCCCTGATTCACTGTGAGTTCAAGGCAGCTGGCCCAGACAAAGCAGTGCTTCCTTCCTTAACACCTGAACGTCATTAAACTATCTTGCTCTTAGATGACACACCTCTACCTGAGTCCTTTATTAACGATTTAATTTACTTGGTTCTAGTCATAACAAATGATGAAGTGAATAATTACCATATAAGTTAATTATTTTGAAGTATTTTTCTAATTAACTTGAGACCACATGAAAGGAATATTAGTAAGTCATTTTGTCACGCTCTCATGTTCTACGTTCTCAAAGACCTAGGGACTCTACCCTCCACCCAGAAGTAGGAAGTTTCTCTTTACTTCATAGATGCAACTTTTTCTTTTTAATCTTCACCCAAGGATATTTTCCTACTGATTTTTTAGATAGAGTGGGAGGGACGAAGGGTGGGGGGGGGGGGGAGAGAGAGAGAGAGAGAGAGAGAGAGAGAAACATCAATGTGAGAGAGACACATTGGCCCCCAAGGAGTGACCAGGAATCAAACCTGTGATTCTCTGGTCCATGGGCTGACGCTCTATGGCTGAGTCACACCACAGGTGCTGCTTCTCATGAGGATATAACAATGTTTCCAACTCCTAAAAATTAGCACATTGTACTAACTCTTGGAGATGAGAAGATAACAGAATGAGATTAAAATGGGTATGGGCGCGCGCGCGCGCGCGCGCGCGCGCGTGTGTGTGTGTGTGTGTGTGCTTGCACGTGTTCTCAAGGAAGAATTTCAAAAGAGTTCCATGTCAGCATCAAAATCTGTACTGGAGATGGTTGAGCATAAATTTGAAGCTGTAGAAAATTGATATAGAAGACAAACTAGAAATACTCACAGAGTAAAGAATGAAAGAAGCCAGTTGTGACCAGCCAGTGTGGCTCAGTGGTTGATCCATGCACTAAGAGGTCACTTGTTCAATTCCTAGTCAGGTCACATGCCCAGATTGTGGACCTGACCCCCAGTGGGGGGCATGCAGGAGGCGTCCATTCGATGTTCTCTCTCACTGATGTTTCTATCTCTCTCTCCCTCTCCCTTCCTCTCTTTCTAAAAATCAATAAAGAAAAAAAATTTTTTTTAATATTAAAAAAAAGGAAGCCAGTTGTAAGAGACTATATAGCTTATGATTCCATTTATATGACATGTTCAGAAAAGGCAAAGCTATTATAGAACAGAAAGTAAATTGGTGATTTCCTGGGGCCAGGAGTCAGGGAGAATAGGGTTAGCAGTAAATACAATCTCAATCAGATAATGAAAATGTTCTAAAGCTGATTTATTATAACAATTTTAAAAATTCATACATTTATTAAATATCATTGAATTGTATACCTGAAATAGGTTAACTACAGGACATGTAAAATATATCTCAAAAATAATTTAAAACGAAGAAATAAAGTTGATAAGTACATGAAGACAACACAGGTACGAAGAGAATGCTGATCGTACATTCAGATAACTTTTATCCCATAAAAAGGTCTAAAAAGTAACAAACAACAATTAATGAAAGGATAAAAGAAGAAAACTGAGCTTAAGGCAAACTTCTGAATGTAAATTTAAGGGATCACTGAATACCTGAGAAATAAATTATAAATATTTGGATAAAAAAAAAAAAAGGCTGTTGATAGGCAGACAGAAAAGTTACTTTTAAGGCATGAAAAACAAGGTTGGACCAAAACTGGGCTTAATATTTCTTCCAGTATTAAGAAAACAATGGATTTGTGTTTTCAGAATTTTAAAAGAATGATTTATTTTTCAGAAATATTATATTGAATAATTTTCAACATGTGAAAGCATTATTCCCTTTAAATATGCAAAGCTTCAGAAAATAACTACCCTATATTAATTTTTTTTTTAGAACTACTAAGCTTATTCTAGTTCACCAGAGGTAAACAAAACGAAAATTCATGAATGGGGAATAATTTTAAAGGGATTTTCAAGTCTTCTGTTAATTACTGTAGAAACAAAACTGAGGAGTTATTTGTTAGATTCTGTCACTCAAAGATGAAGGTTTATTCCCTAGTGCTTTCCTTAACATTCCTTCTTATGTAGTCATTTATTTTCAGTTTCTAGGAATTTATTTCCTGCTCCAGATTTGTTACCTTATTGCTTAATTAAATATTTTGCTATGTTTCATTAATATTGAGAAAAGTAGCCCAGCCAGTGTGGCTCAGTGGATTGAGCATTGTCCCATGGACTGAGAGGTCCTGGTTGGATTCCCGGTCAGGGCACATGCCCGGGTTGTGGGCTCGATCTCCAGTGGGGAGCATGCAGGAGGCAGCCAATCCATGTTTCTCTCTCACATCGATGTTTCTATCTCTCTTTCCCTTCCTCTCTCTCGAAAATATCAATTAAAATAAATAAATAAATAAATAAATAAATACTTAGAAAAATAATGATTACTATTCTTTTCTAAATTACAAAATCAAATTATTTTTATAGTAGCCCATGATAGAAGAATCACTAAACAAAACAGCTTTTAATCTCTCTTAGCATAAATATATTGCATTAAAATGACTTTTTTGTGTGTGTGAAAAGAACTTGAATCACAATTTCTTGCCCCCTTAAACAATATAAAATTACTTTTTTACTAAGAAGAAAAGACCAATAAATTTACCAAAGATTAATATTACCTGTCTTCAAGCTATTCCTGGTATAAATTTTGGTCTAATAACTAGCGTTTTTCACTATTATTTTTTAAAATTATATTTTGAGCTCAATTTTGGTCAAATATTCATAAAAACAAGTAATTATATTTACATGCAGGAGTTATAGAAAACTAAATATAGTAGGATTTTCATTATCTCAAATTGTCCACAATTCAGGTTGTCAAACTTAGTAGACAAACATAAAGTATATTGACTTAAATTTGTATTACACACAAAAAAAGAATAAAATATCTTATTATAAATATGTGCCAAACTTTGAAAACATTATACTTACATTAATGTTAAACTTGAATTTCAGATTACAAAAATTTTTTAGTGTATTTCCCATGTAATATTTGAAATATACTAATAGAAATATTGATTATTTCAAATGCTAATTTAACTCAGTGCCTTGTTTTATCTGGTAGCTCTATCCATCATAATAAAATGTGCTTCTTTTATTTTTTTTATTTTATTAAAAAAATTTTTTTTCCATTATTGATTTTAGAGCTAAAAGAAAGGAGAGAGACAGAAACATCGATGAGAAAGAACATCGACTGGCCGCCTCCTACACGACCCCCCACTGGGGATCAGGCCCACAACCTGGGCATGTGTCCTGACCAGGAATCGAACCGGCAGCCTCTTGGTGCATGGGTCAACGCTCAACCACTGAGCCACAGCAGCCGGACTGTGCTTCTTTTATTTAGAAAAATACTATTTAATATAATATGCTTAGATAATTGGATTTGGAAGAAAATACACAAATATGGTAGTCATTTCCCCCTGAGCTTCCATGTTATAGATGATGTGCATGTTATCTATTTTTTTTAAGTCTTTAGAAATAAGGACTATAAAAAGGATTCTAAGAAAATTAGAAGATACAGTAAACACACGATTGAACCACAAGCGAATGGTAGATAGCAAGAATATAATCTACAGTTAGTGGGAAAGTAATACTATTTCCTTCCAAATGTTTCTCTCTAAATCTTTTTATCTGGCCTTCAATTTAGTGATCATTTTCAGTTTGGATAAATAATTCCACTAACAATAACAAGAAAACCCAAATTAATTATCAAATAATCATAAGATATTGTAGATGACTTAGAAAGATATTCCTATCATTAATTCACACTTAAATACACACATACAGACATTGTTCCCCAAATTTTCTTATGAAACAGCTTCAAAATTGATTTGCATGCTTTTTCGCTCTAGAAAGTGTAGGTATCTAGGCAGCGATGGAAACCACATCTTAGATTCAGTCTTTCTCGTTTTCTTTGCCTGACTTAACAGCTGGATTAGGAAAGTCTGACTGGCATCCCAGGGGGGCAATGGCATTTTCTGAGCTTCACAGGTATATGGGCCAGTTTCCCAGGGGGGGAAGACTAGCAATCACAGTACAGCTGAAAAACGTTCTACAGGGAGATTGCTGTTAAGAAACCCATTAAGTCTTAACAGTGTGGCTGCTGTGCCGATGTGATTCAAATTTGTGTACCCGAAAGACTTTCCTCTTCTTAAGCAAACCAGGGAACTTCTGATTATTTCACTCCAACAACCAGAGAGTGCAATGACTCAAATCCACCAGCATCTCCAACAAAGTGAAAGCTACATACACTGGTGAAACAATGCCACAAATGCAGAGATCTCGATAACAAATGAAGACCACACCAAATCTCTAGAATTATGAAGCAGTCAAACACATACAATATAATACTTTTAAATAAACATGGGGCATACATTTCCAATGAATAAACAGCTATAGATCATTTTAGAAGTTATTAGCTACTAGAAATAAAGTTTTTTGTTTTATTAAAAAGGTTAGATAAATTAACGTGCATTCATAAGCATGAAGTAAAAGAAAATAATTTTCTTTTTATTGCCAACTTATTTTTAATTTTTTTAAAATATGTTTTTATTGATTTTAGAGAGAGAGGAACAGATAAGGAGAGAGAGATAGAAATATTGACGAGAAACATCGATTGACAGCCTCCCAAATGCCCCCTCTAGATATCAAGCCAGCAACTCAGGCATGTGTTTCGACCTGGAATCAAACCTGCGACTTCTTGGTGCATGGGATGACGCTCAACCAACTGAGTCACACTGGCCAGGAAGTTGTTTTTAATTTTATAATTAAAAATACTTTATAACATAATTCAGATAATAAAATGTATCTAATTTTCAATTGGTAAGGAATGGATAACAGAAGTAATTCATAAAACAGGATAGTAAAAGTACATATGATTAGATGATTTTATTTATTTATTTATTTATTTCTATTTTTTTAATCTTTATTATTGAGAGAATTACAGATATCCCCCCCCTCTTTTCCCCCATTGCCCCCTCCATACTGGTTCCTGTATCATCTCATGCCTTTACCACCCTATTGTCTGTGTCCATGGGTAATGCATATATGCATGTAAATTCTGTTTAATCTCTTCCCACTCCCCTGCCCCCCTTCCCTCTGAGGTTCATCAGTCTGTTCCATGTTTCCATGCCTCTGTTTCTGCTTTACTCATCAGTTTATTTTGTTCATTAAATTCCACATTTAAGTGAGATCATGTGACACTTGTTTTTCTCTGACTGGCTTATTTCGCTTCACATAATATTCTCCAGGTCCCTCCATGCTGTCTCAAAGGGTAATAGATCTTTCTTTTTCACAGCTGCATAGTATTCCATTGTGTACATGTACCACTGCTTTTTTCCATTCATCTACTGATGGACACTTGGGCTGTTTTCAGATCTTAGGTATTGTGAATAGCACTTCTATGAACAGAAGTATGCACATATTCTTTCTGACTGGTGTTTTGGAATTCTTAGGATATAGTCCTAGAAGTTGGATCACTGGGTCAAATGACAGATCAATTTTTAATTTCTGAGGAAATTTCATACTGTTTTCCATAGTGGCTGCACCAGTGTGCAATCCCACCAGAAATCCATTAGGGTTCCCTTTTCTCCAAATCCTTGACAACACTTGTTGTTTGTTGATTTATTGATAGTAGCTATTCTGACTGGTATGAGGTGATACCTCACTGTTGTTTTAATTTGCATCTCTTTGATGATTAGTGATATTAAGCATTTTTTCATATGTCTCTTGGCCATTTGTAAGTCCTGTTTGGAGAAGTGTCTATTCAGGTCCTCTGCCCATTTTTTAATTGGATTCTTTGTCTTCCTTCTGTTGAGTTGTATGAGTACTTTATAAATTTTGGAAATTAACCACTTATCAAATGTATCATTGAAAATATGTTCTCTCAAAGAGTGGGTTTCCTTTTCATTTTGATGCTGGTTTCTTTTGCTGTTCAGAAGCTTTTTAGTTTGATGTAGTCTTATTTATTTTATCCATTGTTTCTCTTGGCCTAGGTAATGTATTGGTGAAAATTCTGCTACGCAAGATGTCTAAAATTTTGCTGCCCACATTTTTTTCTAGTATTTTTAAGGTTTCATGACTTACATCTAAGTCTTTTATCCAGCCCGGCCTATGTGGCTCAGTGGTTGAGCATTGACCCATGCACCAAGGGGTCACGGGTTCAACTCCCAGTCAGGGCACATGCCCAGGTTGTGGGCCTGATCCCCAGTGGTGGGCATGAAAGAGGCAGCCAATTGATGTTCTCTCTCATAGATGTTTCTATATCTCTCTCCTTCTCCTTTCCTCTCTCTCTCTCTCTAATATCAATAAAGAAAAAAACATAAAAAATTAAGTCTTTTATCCACTTTGAGTTTATTCTTGTGTGTGGTTTAAGTTGGTAGTCTAATATTTTTGCATGTAGCTGTCTAATTTTCCCAACACCATTTTATTGAAGAGACCATCTTTTCGCCATTGTATGCTGTTGCCTCATTTGTCAAATATTAATTTAACATAATGGCTTAGGTTGATTTCAGGGTTCTCTGTTCTGTTCCATTAATCTATATGCCTATTATTGTGCCAGTAGCAGGCTGTTTTTATTACAATGGCTTTGTAGTATAACTTGATATCTGGTATTGTGATTCTTCCTACTTTTTTCTTCTTTGTCAAGATTGCTGTGGCTATTCAGGGTTTTTCTTTTTTGGTTTCATATAAATTGTTGGAATATTTGTTCTAGATCTATGAAATATGTCACTGGTATTTTAATAGGGATGGCATTGAATCTATAAATTGCTTTGGGTAGTATGGACATTTTAATGATGTTAATTCTTCAGATCCATGAACATGGTATATTCTTTCACTTGTTTATATGTTCCTCTGTCTCTTTTTTCAACATCCTGTAGTTTTCTGAGTACTGATCTTTTGCCTCCTTGGTTTAGTTTATTCCTAATTATCTTAATTTTTTGTTGCAATGATAAATGGGATTGTTTTATTATTTTCTCTTTCTGAGAGTTCATTATTGGTGTATAAAAATGCCATATTTTGGGGTGTTAATTTTGTATCCTGCTATGTTGTAAAATTCATTTATTAAATCTAGTAGTCTCCACCAAAAATCTATTAGATTATTTTATTTTCATTTCAAAACTTAAAAAAAAAAATAAAGATACAATTTTGTCAACAGGTTACATTGCCATAGAATAAAAAACTTGTTTTATTTTCAAGTATTTTCCTTAGAATCAGGAAACAGTTTCCTCTGCCGCCTCCTCATTTTCATTACATGAGGCTGCATATTTATTCTCTACCACTATTTGCAAAGGAAAATATCAGAAATAAATATATTTATTATAAGATTTAAATTGTATTGTTTTTTTCCCCCATTGACTCATGCATTTAAATGACACATTGTCCTCATTTACAAAATATATGAAACAACAATCTTACTATATCTTTATCAGAAAGCCATGCCAGAGAAGACCTATATATGAAAATTAAATGTGAAGGAAACCATTTTAACCTTCCAACATTTTCATGGTTGATCTTAATTATAAACAAAGAGGAAAGATTGCCTAATCTGAAAAGGCACCTGCCCAAAAAACAACTTTGCTATGAAACAAGGAATTATTCCCCATAAGGTAGACTCCCTTGTTTATATAAATCTAGGAACTACATTGTGTACAATACTGATATAAAAATAACTGCTGAAAACTGTTGTCCTTCCTCTCAATAAATATCTACTGAACACACACTATACAATATACCCTTAGTTCAGAGTTTAGGAAGGAGAGAGGCAGTTGTTTCAAACTGCTCTTTGATTTGAAGGAATCAATGAGCTAATGGTCACACTTAACGGAAAAGAATAATTTATCATCCATTTATACTCTTTCTTCCCCCAGAATTCTCTGGAAAGACTAGAAAAGAATTTAAATTTTGAGTCTTGCCCCAATAATGTGTCTGTCTCTTCAAAATGGAAATCTTTTCTGATGTTCCATAATAGATAGAGTGCCCTTCATCAACATATTAAAAAGTGGGCATATTTCCAGTTTAGGAAAGCTCTCTGGGAACTTTTGCTTCATTATTATGGAACTTTGCAAACAGTTCCTGGCTACAGCAGAATGGATAGTGTCTTTCCACAGAAAGAAGAATTGATAACGACTACAAAAAGGAAAAAGGAAAAGTGCTGTAGGTTCTTAAATGAAAATTGATTTCCACCATTGACCATGAAACAAGCTCATCAGTAACATCTCATTTAGAAGGAATCTAATTGTTTCTTCTTATGGTAGGGTTTGAACTTGGAAGGAAAGTATAAGAGGAAAATCAATCCTCTGTTATCACAAGTAGCTTAGTCACAGCATACTGATTCAAGAAAATACAATTATTTAAGAGGCCATTGTAACCACTCAATGGATTGCCTCAAAAAAACCAAGCTGCATTTTTCAGAAACATATAGGTTCAATTTCTAAGTCTTTCTTTTTTCATGTATGTACCTACTACTAGAGACACCTAATTCCTACAGTCACATAGTTAATGAAAAAGGAAAGAAAATGGATCTGTGCAAATTCACTACTAAAAGGGGGAGATTGTTCAAGTCATGGGCCATACTGATTATTTTTATCTGTATGTAAGGCACATGTTATTTTATTCACTTAGCACTTAAGCATAATAAGGTTACAAGACTGATCATAATACACAAATCCCTGATTTCACGAAGCTTATGTTGTATTTTAAATGTGAGTGAAGGGAAGAGGCAGATAAACAAGAAAGTAAAACATTAATGAAGAAAATTATTTCCAATAGAGCTAAGTGGGAAGACCTGACTTTGAAGCAGAACATTTCTATTAAAGAGAATTGCAAAATGTTGAAGCATGATTTCCATGGTCAAGGAACATGTAGAAATTTCAGTGTGGTTGAATCTGATTAACCTAAAATAGTATTATGAGTACATATTGGAAAGGTATGCACTAGCCAAATAATACATGACCATGGAGACCTTGGTCAGCACCTTAGTTCTCATTGAGAATAAGTTTGGAAACTTTGAAAGATTTTGGGAGGTGGTATGGGGATAATATTTGATTTACACTGTTTAAAAGCTCATGCAGAAGTATGAGGAATAAACTGGAGAATCATCAGTAATCAGGACTTTACACTAGTCCAGGGAAGGATTGTCGTGTCTTGGACTATTGTGATAAAAGCCTTTGTTACAAAGTTATTGTGTTTTTGATAAAAGCTTTTTTTTAAAGGTTTTTGTTTTTTTTTTTAAATTAGCCTTTTTTTTTTTTTTTTAATTGGGCTGGGGCAGTGATGTTAAATATCACTGCATGTGACTTAATGAAAAAAAGAAGAGAGGGTTGTAAATATATCCTAAAAGGAAAACAAGCTACAGAGAAACAAACAAATGAAATAAGTCATCAAGCCTTCCAAAAGAAATCTTTCCATCCATTTCACATGTATCAAATACTAAGTTTCTATACATTCAAGTTCTTTCAATTGCAATAAAAATTACTATTGAGTCTACTTGTTTTCTCTTCAACCACCCTCCCTCATACTTTATTCAGACATAGTTCATTTGTATTTCAATCTTAATGGTAATAATTCACAACTACTCATTATCATAGTCTCATTGTGGCCCAGTGGAACGAGCATGGACATCAAAGCAGATGGATTCTAGCTAGTCCTGATGCTGACTGCAATGACTTTAGGAAGCTGTTAATATTTCTAGGTCTTAACATTTTAATGCAGTAATTACAGTAATTATTGTATCTGTAAGAAATATGTAATCTTTCAGTACCTTGGCCCAAATTGGTATCTTTCCTTCCCAATTTGCCAGTTCTTCCAGAAGTCTTACATATTTTTCAGGAGAATTCACTGCTACCATGGAGTCAACTCATATTAACTACTGACTAGTAACAGCAAGGCAATGACTCTGGGCTCAGTAAAGTTGATTTTAATAATCCTCTGACATCCCAAAGCAGCAATAGATCTATATCTTGTTACTTTGTCACCTTGATCCATTTTGCCTTCTTGTGATACTAATTTGGCACTATTTATTAATTTTATATCATGCTGTAGTATATATATTATACATTACAAGTGTTTTCTACATTTTCATTGTAAGTACTTACAGCTTCTCAAGATAAATACTTGAGCATTGCAGAAATGAGATAAAGATTGCCTGTTGGCCCAATCTTGGTATACTCATGAACTGATATGAAGAATCAGATATTCACTGTGTCTGAAATCTATCATTTACAGTAGAGTTCAACCTAAGAGAACTAACAAAGAATATTTTTTACTGCTGACAACAATCTTAATCCCTGCAAAATAAATGAAAGGCATGCATTCACTTCAGGTAGCAGAGCTAAGCAAGCAAAACAGTGAAACTTTTATAAGTCAAGTTTTAGAAAGTTTATTACAATTACAGAATTTTTTCAGGGACAAGAAGTTCACCTAGATTTTGCCCAGTTATTTTAACAACAGAGCCCCAAATTAGAAACAAAGGAGAGGAAATTCTGTATTAAAATATAATTTTTAAATCTTAAACAATTTTATATAATTTAATATTATCTTCCCAAAATGCAACTTATATTATTACAAAGTTACTCTTTCACTGAATATTATGATCTATATTATATTGACTAAATTTTAAGTGATTTTCTTATAACTCCCATTTGCAATTACATTTAACTTCCATGTTAAAAATCTTTCAGTAGTTAGAAACCTTAATAGCTAATGTCTTATGTTATTAAAAATTTACAATCAGTTGATTTAAACACTGTAACAATGAAGCCAAGGTTTCGGGCTATGTCCCAGTGTGCACTTACATGGCAAATTCTACTCTTGACTATCATCAGTCATCTTAGCTTTTTAAAAATTTTGTTTTGTTTTATTTATTTATTTTTATTAAATTTATTGGAATAACATTGGTTATTAAGATTATATAGGCTTCAAGTGTACATTTCTGATATATGATCTATGTATATTGCATTGTGTGCCCACTACCCAAAGGCAAATCATCTTCTGTCATCACATATTAAACCCCCTTTACACATTACTACCCTCTCAAGCCCCTTCCCTCTGGTAACCACCACCCTGTTGTCTGTGTCTATAAGTTTCAGTTTTTTATCTGAGTGAAACCATATAGTTCTTAGCTTTTCCTGACTGACTTATTTCGCCTAGCATGGTATTCTCAAGGTCTATCTATGTTGTCACAAATGTCAGTATTTCATCTTTTCTTATGGCTGAGTAGTATTTCATTGTACATATGTACCATATCTTCTTTATTCAATCATCTATAGAAGGACATGTTTTGCCTACCATGAATAATGCTGCAATGAACATAGGAGTGCATATATATTTGCAAATAAATGTTATCAATTTTGGGGGGTAGACACCTAGGAGAAGGGTTCTGGCTCATATGGTAACTCTATTCTTGAGTTTTGAGGAACCTCTATACTGCTTTCCATAGTGGCTGTACCAGTTTATATTTTCACAAGCTGTGAATGAGGGCTCCTTTTCTCCACAACCTCTCCAACACTTATTATTACCTGTCTTGTTGATAATAGTCATTCTAACAGGTGTGCCGTGGTATCCCATTGTAATTTTGATTTGCATTTGCCTAATAGCTAGTGAAGTTGTGCATCTTTTCATATATCCATTGGCCATTTGTATATCTTCTTGGGAGAAGTATCTGTTCAGATCCTCTGCCCATTTTTTAATTGGATTGTTTGTTTGGTGTTGAGTTGTATGAGTTCTTTATATATTTTGGATATTAACCACCTGTTGGAGTTATTGTTTGCAAATGTCTTCTCCCATTTGGTTGTTGCCTTTTTGTTTTGTTGGCAGGTTCTTTTGCTGTGCAGAAGCATTCAGTTTGATATTGTCCCATTTATTTATTTTTGCTTTTACTTCCCTTACCTTGAGGTCAAATTGACCTTGATCTCTAAGACCAAGGTCCATAAGTTTAGTACCTATTTGAATCCATTGTTTGTTTTTCACTCCCTTGTCAAAAATTATTAGCCCATATGCATGTGGATTTATTTCTGGGCTCTTAATTCTGTTCCATTGGTCTGTGTGTCTGTTTTTCTGCCAATACCATGCTGTTTTGATTATCATTGCTCTGTAGCATAATTTGAAGTTAGGTAGTGTGATGTCTCTGGTTTCATTCTTTTTTCTCAGGATTGGTTTGGCTATTCGGGTTCTGTTATAGTTCCATACAAATCTGATGATTTTTGTTTTATTTCTTTAAAAAATGACATTGAGATTTTGATGGGGATTGAATTAAATCTGTATATTGCTTTGGATAATATGGCCATTTTTAACTATGTTGATTCTTCCTATACATGAACACAGAATATCCTTTCATTTTATTTTCAATCACTTTCAATAATGCTTTGTAGTTTTCCGTATATGGATCCTTTACATCTTTTGTTCAGTTTATTCCTAGATATTTTATTCTTCTTATTACAATTTTAAAATGACTTTTTTTCACTTCTTTTTCTGAAAAGGATCATTTGTTTGTGATTCTAAAGATGGCAAAACACAAGGGGGGAAAGCATATCAAATATATCAGACAATCTACCATCCACATGAAGAAACAATTCTAGCCAACTTCTTTGTTTTAGAAGCAAAATTTTTTGCCAAACAATTTAGTAACAATGTTCTTGGTCTCTGGGATCTAAATGGCAGATAACTTAAAAAAAAAAAAGTAATCAATATAATAACCGTATAATAACATGAACCATAGATATAATATGTTGATAAGTCATTAGTTACACAACTGTGGTGATATATAAGGAAATTAGATTAAAAAATATTAACTGAATTAATTGAAAACCTAAAAAACAAAAAAAGTAATCTAGGAGCATGCCATTCCAGAGCTGGCACATTGGCAGAAAAACCATAAATCTTCAGGATCTGTAATAAATGTGAATCTGGGATAAATTATAGTATTTGAAATTTCAACTGTGGAAGATTACCTGTTAAAGTAGGCATTTCTGATTATACAGCTAATTGAATGTATATTATCAACATAATATTTAAATGACTCCTCTATAATGAAACAGAACCCTAGCCAGAAACAAGAGCTATAAGATTTTATCTTCGAGAAAAATTGACTGGCCAGAACCAAAACAGGAACAACATCTCTGTTAATCATGATTTTAAAAAAGATGGGGTCAGTGTCTTAATCCCAGCCTCAAAAAACTGTCATGCCTTCCATCAGGATCACAAGGATGGGCGATCCAGCTAAATGCTTATTCTTTCACTAGAACATCACCGTAAAATCCCTATTTACTCTCCTTAACTGGTGATAGGTGTCAAGAAATGCAGATACATGCCATTGTTAAGCAAGGTCCACCTTGATTTCCACATGGTCTTCTATGGAGATATTATCTCTAAGCAGGAGACATCTCTAAACTCCAAATAGAGAAATGAGAGTATTTCTTCATCTTTTCACCTATTTCATCATATGAAATGAGGACATTAATAGGATCCTAACCTCTACAGATGTGAATTATTTTGTGTCCTTGAGAACTTTGCCTTTTACTCATAAAGATCTCTCTCTTTGTGAGTGCCTTGAAGGGTACACATGGAGGAGGGAAATCCTATTAGCTCTTCTCAGAGCCCATTTTCTTAATCTGAAGGTGAGCTTCAGACAGGCCACACTACACTGCAATTATATGCAAAATATTCTGGTTTTATAAATAGGTGCTTTTACTTCTGGCAACCAAATTTAAAGAGTGTGTGACTCTAAAATGATTTAAAACTTCTGGCTTAGAGTTCAACTGCTGTGTAAGATAAGAAATTTCTGAATGGAGAATGGAGTATAGACAGAAACAATATTTAAAATACCTCTAGGTTTTTCATTTAACTTATTTATATTTAAGTCTTGTATGTCATACACTCTTCTAAGGAAAAGAAAGGTGTACACTGAAAATTATGTGAGTCTCTACTACTAAGTTTTGTCACAAAATTGTGAAGATCCTTTTACCCCCATCTACACTGTATAACATAACATTTCCCTCACAGTTTATTTATTGTGTTGTCTAATTACTATTGTTCTAAATTGAATTCTGTGTCAGCTTTTAGTAGCATGGTAACTGAGTAACACCATGGCCATTAAAGAGGTGGGGAGTTATGGTATTATTCAAGTCTGGCCCAGTTAGGACATAGGATTCAAACAATCTACTAAATTGCTGAGAATCTTGTCTAATCTTTCTTAGAGAGAAATGCCTGGCTGCACAAGCCAAAAGACCTGTGTCATTGCCTCACTTTTCTGACAAAATAAAACAACAAATATACTTCAGACCTTCAGAAAACATTATTTTGGGGCTCCATAAAGTTCTGAACCTGAATAAAAAAAACTTAAGATGATGAAAAGTGTTACATATAATTCTTTCCAGAAAAAATACACTTGATATAAATAGTGCTGAGTTGCCTGGTTTGAGAGTCCATGGCAGCGGGACTATCTACCTAGGCAGGTAGCTAGGTTAGATAGATAGACTGGCAGGCAGGCAGGCAGATAGGCAGGCAGGCAGGCAGGCAGGCAGGCAGACAGACAGACAGACAGACAGACAGACAGACAGACAGACAGACAGACAGATAGATAGATAGATAGATAGATAGATAGACATAGAGCTCTAATTTTGAGGTAATGCAAATGCTGGTTTAGCATCATGATGCTTAGACACGATGAAAATGAGGTGTCTCCTCAATCTTTCCTAGTCCTGAAATAAATTCATGGTCCCCAAAGGACTTAAAAGGTCACAACATGTCATCAATGTTCCATTATCTGTCCTATGGAAATGCCAGAAAGTCCTGTATCGGGAAATAAGATCTTTGGCTCAGACTGTGCTATATGAAGCAACAACTTGGAGATCCCAGAAGCAACCTAATAAAAGAGGTCATTGTAACTGATCACTGAGGAAAGAACCAAAAACCAGACATGAGTGCCAGGATAAGAATTCTAATGGATGAGAGAAGCACCAAAAAGGAGAATGTGAGACATATTAAAACGTGCATCTCAGGCAATGAGCTGTACCTGACACCAGGATGTCTGTGGATTATCCTAGGCTGAGTTCTGACCACTGTTAGGCTCATGGGAATAAAGGCGCTGGGCTGGGCCAGTTATTATTAACAATTCAATAAATTCAGATGACTGTATCATATATTGTCGTTGGGTACCACCGTATATCACGAATAAACATGAACAGGTTATTCAAAGTATGTGCTTTATTTAATTTACTGCATGAATTCTGAGAGTCCCAAATTCTCTTTATCAGTTTTGTTTAACATGAAGAACTGCCAGCCACACATTTAGAAGGTTATATATTCTAGTGGATCTTAATTGTTTAAATATAATCATGTATAAAAGAAAGCACTCAGGAATAAAGATGCTTATACTTTATTTAATATACAATAGAATTTTTCCTGCTACACTCGAGATAAATTTACTTACTAAGAACAGTTATTTTAACAAATTCTTGGCAGAAATGAATTAATTCATGTTCTGCTCTGCATCATCCCAAAGTCTAATTCTTGAGCCAAGCCTATGCCAAGCCAAACATTCAAAGTAATATGTTTTTTAAAGCTATTTCAGAATCATAGGGAATCTATACAGAGTGCTTGAAAGGTAAACTGTGTTATATATCATATCCTAAATATGCCAAGGCCAAGTGATTATAATTTGTTCACTTAGTAAGCTCTTTGGAATTTCAAATGTATTTTAAACAAGCTGGTGATTGAGAATATACATTTTATTAGTGTGATTAAATATGACACTATCATATATTACAGTTTAGGCCAGTCCCAGCTTCATGACTTATATATGAGAAGTAATATAATTGAAAATACATATTATGTGCTCTGAACATTTTTTCTTTATCTCATTGAAATTATGTCACAATTTATCATTATTTAAATACCATATGGTAGTGGTAGACTATGACATGTCTTCAAAGAAAAGTAAAAAATGGGCTTAGCAGAATTTATCCATACTTGGGGAAATCCATATCTCTTTAATTCAAAAAAAGGAATACATAAATTCATAAAATAGACTAAAAATTCCATAATTTAAATCACTTGTTACATTTTATGGGGGAAAAAAGCCCAAAGTTATTAAGCTGGTAAGAAATCATTGGCATATATTTTATGTGGTCTGTCAATATGTTGGTAATAAATCTTTATATGGGGAAGAATTGAAGAGGTAGAAATTAAGAGGGTCAAACATTACAAGTACCTTTGAAATTATGAAAAGTATATTGCTTTAAACATCATTCTAAAATTATAGTTATCTGTATCTTACCCACATTCTGAAAACTATTATGAAATTTCTCAGAATAATCCAGGGGATTATTTTCTTGCCTTAAAATTCTCCTTTCATTGAAAATATAGAGTTTTGAGTAGCAAAAGCTCATTTCATTCATTAGTTAAATCATCCAGCACTAATTATTCAAATAACATTTATACTAGAAAAAAATCATTAATTTATCAGTTATAACAAGTAAAATTACCTTACTTGAAATATGTTTCTAAACTATTGAAAGAAATATTTCAAGTCATAAATTCTTAAAATGCAGGAAGTTTTGGAAAATATAAGTTATCAAAAGTTGAAATGTATCAGCAATTTCTGGTAATATACCTGTACTCTATAATGAACTATACAATGTACAGTAACTTAATGAAAGAATATTTTGATTTGTGTTGCTTTAAATGTTTAAAACTATAATTTACTTTTGCAAAAGAATAGAATTACTGATAAAGTGTGGGTTTTTAAAGGCAAAAGAAATAAGCTTTTTTTTACTTTACTTTTATAGTTTACACTATTACAGATGTCCCCATATCCTCCCTTTGCCTACCCAGCCCCCACCCTTGCTCCCCTTCCTCTGGCCATCACCACACAGTTGTCTCTGTCTATGGGTTATGCTGATCTAATCTAATAGAATTATGCCAATAGCAAAGGAAAAGCATTAGTCTATATCTAACACAAATGCCTGGATAAATGAAATATGCAGTTTCAGCAATAAATGCTGCTGAACTTACAAACCTATATAAGTGTGAACTCAATTTTCTCTTTCTTACAATAATAAAAACTTTTATTTGTCCTAACTTTTGCTTAGATCTCATTTCTTACCCCATTCTCAAAGTCTTCATGTCTTTTTTAATCCTGTCTCTCCATATTTTCATTGAACTGTTTTTAGATTATCCATATCAGCATTAAACTATGATGTAATATCCCACTTAAAAATGGCACCTAAGAATAAAGCAAAAAAGAAAACTCTTCCGCTGACTCAACTATTACCATGACTGGCCCCAACAACTACAGCTGCATTTACTACTCAATCCATTACTGACTGGCTTCTACCTCTACGATAGTCAACACAAAAGACTTGCCCAAATAAATGAACATCTGTCTATCTTTACCTCACTCACCCTTCCAGAAATTATGACAAAGTGGCAAACTAATCTCTTCTTTCCTAAAAAACTGTGTGGGTTTGGGTTTGGAGGAGATATTTTGAAACTAACATGTTTTGTATTCTAGAATGAACAGTATCAATATATCAAGGATGATACAAAGGTTTTGGATCTGAGTAACTGGAAGACTAGATTTGCAAAAAATGTGTTGGGATGGGAAAGGATGCTGGTGAAGATGTTTATTTCAACAGTAGCAGATTCACCTCATTTTTGACATGTTGAATTTGAGATGTCCTATTTGATTTCTAGTTGATAATACTGTTCTTTTGTAGTTGATAATTTAAATTAATAATAATAATTAACAATTATTTAACATTTATTATATGCTACGTATTGGTTTGAGGTCATTAATTTTCAATGAAAATCCATCCATATTATTAAAAATTTATAAGAATATTTGTGTTGACAGTTTCTCATCCAAAGTAATTGAGGCCATAGCCTCAATTTTTAGATTTCAAAACTTATAAGGTTGTACAAATATTAGTACAGTTTATATGAAATATGTTTTATAATAAATTCCAGCTGGATCTAGGATATCATTCCTTAATTGACCATATTATTACTTCCTCAGGGAAGCATATAAATATTTAGAGTAAGAGGGATAAATATAATTATCCTGCTACCAGTTCAGGTCAAGTATTCTATCAGATAAGTTCAAGTCATACAGGTTTTACTTTCAAATAGTTATTTTTAAAATCTTAAGATTTATCAGAATTTATTGGTTTTTAAATTTTCTTTTATTTTTAATATGTATTTATTCATTTATTTATTTTTTAGAGAGAGAGAAGAGGGAGAGAAAGATAGAAACATCGACGTGAGCAAGAAACATTGATCAGCTGCCTCCTGCACGCCCCCACTGGGGATCGAGCCAGCAACCCGGTCATGTGCCCTGACGGGGAATCAAACCAAGACCTCTCAGTCCATGGGACAACGATCCATCCTTTGAGCCACACTGGCCGGGCAGTTTTTAAATTTTCAGATAAAGTTGTAGACCTACACAAAATTTTTAGATAAAGCTGTGTAATTTTATTATACAACGAAAATTGATGCTGACAAACTACCCTTTGCTATGGGTGAACTCTTTGTGTTACAACTCAAAAGAGAATATTTCTTTAGGCATTATCCACGTTTTTTTCAATATTTAATTCATTTCTAGTATATCATAGCATGAATGCTTTGACTGTATAATTTAAAATATTATTTCTAAAAGATTTACTAAAAAATTAAATCTGATTTGATAGACAGATACTAGTATTTCAGTTTCTGTCATAGATTATTAGTATTGGTTAAAATAAATAATGGCTTGTGATCATTAAGGAAAGATGAATGGGGAATAATGCATAAGCTATATGCAAGAACTACTCAGAAATTAATGTGTTCATTATAAATTATTGTCTTCACCATTTGTCTATGCCCATGATAATTAAAAATCCCTTAGAATAGAATGATTTAAAAAATAACCTTAAATATTGGACAAAATAAATGAGACCAAAAATTGAGTTCTTTCCACTTCAGAGAATATAAGTAATTGCCATAAAATAATAGATTCCACAGAATATTTTTTAAATGTTTTTTTTAAAACATTATATCTCAATGTCTGTCAAGTACTCCAAATTCTCAAGTAACTGGACGGATCTACTTTTTTTTTTTTTTTTTTTTTTAAATAGCCTATTTTTTAGAGTAATCTTAGACTCAGAGCAAATTTGAGCAGAAAGTACAAAGTGCCATACATCCCCTATGCCTGTTCACGCACAGCCTCCCACACTGTCAACATCTTTCACCAAAGTGGTACATTTGTTGCAATCAATGAACCTACATTGACATATCATTATTACCCACAGTCCATAGTTTTGTTTTCTTTTCAGGATACACTCTTGGAGTTGTACATTTCACAGAGCTTGACAAATGTACTATGCATGTATTTGCCATTATAGTATCATAAAAAAATACTTTCACTGCCCTGAAATTCCTCTGGGTCCATGATATTTTTACACATTATAGTTGTGATTGAAATGTTGTGTGACAAAATTTATTTATTTAAGATTCCCAACAAAGTTTATATTTCATATAAATGACCTCCCTCAGGCATACATTTTTTTTCATCTTTCCTGATACTAAGGCATTATCTACCATATAGCATAAATGTAGGAAAAAAACAGAAATTATTAAATGACTTAAAACAGAAAACTATGGAGATCATTTGCAGGGGATAATAATCATCATTTTGTTAATGTTTGTGACAGGTACTAATGTGGGTACTGAAAAATGTGAACATACAGATAAAATTCCTGCATGTGAGATAAAGGAAAAAAATAAAAATAGTTAATATGTCGGTACATTACAATAAATATTACAACAAAAAACAAGGCAATGTAAGGGGGGAAAATTCAAAGGGAGTAGTTAGTTTATAGATTGGGTTGTTGGAAAAGGCTCTCTAGAGCTGATGTCAGATCAGAACAGACCCTTTAGCAAGTCATGCATAGTTCTGAAGAAAGAGCGTTCTAGGCAGATGGCAATCGCCAAGCCTCTAGGCAGCTCTGGGGTTGGCACATTTAAAGAGTAAAAAAAATAGTGTTACTTGAGAAGAGTAAATGGTCCTAAATAAAAGAATGAGACCAAATAATGTTGGGCTTTTATACTATTAAGAGCTTAGATTTCCCCCTCATTCCACGAGTATAATGGAAATTCATTAGAGGTTTGAGTAGGCATATGACAAGATTTAACTAACACTTTATAAAATATCATTACATTGTATAGGGAATGAGCAGGGATAAAAGCTGACAGATGAGTTAGTATGCTATTTCAGTTGTCTTCGTGAGAAGATAGTATCTTAGAATGCTGTGTTTCTCTTTTATTCTCTTAATAAGAATAAATGCGTTGTGTTGTTTTTAGAAGTTAATCAGTGTCTTGTATTTCTAGGAGAGAAAACCATCCAGGCATAGTGCATTAGACCATTATGCATCATTGAATTTGATATGCTAACAAATTAATCTACTACATATTATAATATTCATATTATATAATATTATACTACATATTATATTAATATTTTGCATCAGTGATCATGCAAGAGGTTATGTTATGGATTTCAATAGTATAATTTTTTTTCTATTTTAAGTATTAGGGTAATAATGGCCTTATACAATGAATTATTCTAGTACCCCTCTTCCTTTCTGGAAAAAAAAATCACTGGTATTATTTCTTCCTTAAAAATTTAATAGAATCTACCAGTATAGTTATTTGGCCATATTGTTTCATTGTGAAAATGTTTTCCACTATGAATTAAATATATTGAATTTACATAGGTCTACTCAAATTATGTATTCTTGAGTCAGTTTTGTTATTCGTACATCTATTAGCTTTTTATTGTTGTCATAATGAATTACCATAAATTCAGTAACATCAAACAACACATTTTTATCTCACAGTTCAGTAGGTCAGAAGTTCAAGTACAGAATGGCTCAAATGGTTCATCTGCTTAATTATCTTACAAGGCCAAAATCAAGATGTCCTTTTTAGAAGCTCTAAGGATGATTCCACTTCTACATTCATTCAGATTGTTGGCCAAATTCAGTTCCTTGGGATTGTAGAGCTGAGGTCCAGGTTTCCTTTCCGCCATTCAGCTGAAGTCTGGTCATTGCTCCTAGAGGCTGCTCACATTCTGTGCCATGCTCCCCACGTGACTGTCTCCAGCAACAGGATACCGGCTCCCATGCTTTAAATCTCTCCAAACTCCTCTTTTGCCATCTCCCTTTAAATCCAGCCTGAGAATATGCCCTGCTTTTAAGGATTCCTATGTATCCTTTAGCATATATTTTATTATATAATAAATTGGTAAACATAAGTGTTTCTCTGAGTTTTCTGAGCTCTTCTTGGAAATCACTGAACCAAGGAGGAAGTCATGGGAAAGAGGTTTATAGCTGGTCAGTCAGAAGTACAGGTGGCAACCTGGGACTTAAGATAAGCAGGTGAAGTGGAGACAGTCTTGTGGGGCTGAGCCCTTAACATGTGGGATCTGATGCTAACTCCAGGTGGATAGCATCGAAACTGAATTGCAGGAAACCAGGTTGGTGCCTAGAGAGTTGGATAACTGCTTGACGTGGAAGAAGCCTACGCATCCGGTGTCAGAAATAGAGTGTTCTGTGAATATTGTGAGGAGAAATTGTCTTTTTCCCTTCCTTTGGTACAGAGAAGTTTTGTTTTGCTTTTGCTAGGTGTGAAGACATTTAGGGTATAAAATATTCTTTCGAGATTTCCCTTTTCACATTATAAAATGTTCTGTTTATCCCTGTAATCTTCCTTGCTCTGAAGTCTACTTGTCTCATATCAAAATAATTGATCCAATTTTCTCATGCTTAGCTATATCTTTTATATATTATAACTTTACCTATTTTTTACTTAAATTCTCTATATCTTTATATTTAAAATAATCTTTTAATAGACAAAATTAGCATAATTCCTTTTATTGAATAAGATTTTTTAATGTACTATGTTTCATAGGAAAAAACATGCAAATTTTTTTTAAATCAAATACTTCTCTCTTGCCTGGCTGGTGTGGCTCAGTGGTTGAGCATCAACCCATGCACCAAGAGGTCACCAGTTTGATTTCCAGTCAGTGCACATGCCCAGGTTGTGGGCCCGATCCCCAGTGGGGGACATGCAGGAGGCAGCCAATTGATGTTTTCTCTCATTGATGTTTCTATCTCTATCTACCTCTCCCTTCCTCTCTCTCTAAAAATCAATAAAGAAAAAAAAAACATTTAAAAAAAATTCAAATACTTCTCCATATTTATGAACACCCAAAGATAAATGTCAACATTAAAAAAAGAGAGAAAATTTGACTTTGGGTAATGGACACACAACGCAATAAACAGATGATGTATCATAGAATTGTACACTTATAACCATATAATTTTATTAACTAATGTACTACAATAAATTTAATTAAAAAAAGAAATATTCTTTGGAACTCTTCTATGATTACAAAATATGACAAAACAAAAATGTGAACTAGTGAAAATGGGCAGATTTGTTCAAAAAGTTAACTGCATTAATTAGAATACTACTGAGTTATATTATGGGTGAAATAATATATTTTCTCTATTACTTCACTCTTTCTCTTTTATACCTTTACTTACAAATTACAGTTATATGCATTTACTTGTACCCTTGTTAGATGTCTGTCTCCTCACTTGAGTATAGATATCAAAAGGTCAGATATATATTTTTATTAATTCTTCAATAGACTGTCTACCACAGTGCTTCAAACATAATAATTGATCAATGAATAATTGTTTAATAAATGAATAATTAGTATTAATCTTGCACTTGCTAATCTGTTAGGCAATAATACTTAACATGGAAGAGTGTTAAGTGTATAAATATTATGACAAATGTAAAAGAAAGAATTTTTCTAGAGAAAAATAAAATGTTTCATTTTTAAAAACTGTCTCAAAGTCTGCTGAACTGTGATACAATCATGTTAAAAGAAAGAAATGCAAGAGAAACTAGGAATGAACTCTAAAAAAATGTTTGGAAAATTATTTCAATTAAACATGTATTTGGAAAAGTGTATTCAATCAAGTTTTCTGGTAATTTTGAAAGCTACAGTTTTGAAAATAAATGGAGTTTCAACAAATCATACACATTCTAATACAGTATTCAGGAGAAACTGGGCACTATTGATGTAGTTATAAGGCTCAGAATTGAAGAAATGAGTAAGGTGTTGAGTGGTGAAGAATATACTGGAGACGTTCCTATAAGTAGGAAGTACGGGAAACTAACTGATGATTGTGAGGGACTTTGTCCTGAAGAGAATGTAACTTTTTTTTTTTTTAATTTTATTTTTTAAATTATTTTTATTAATTTATTTTTGTTACAGATGTTTCTTCTTTCCCCCTCAGTGACACCCTCTTCCCCTTCCTTCCCCGCCCCGCTCCCCCAGCCTCCTTGTCTATGTCCATTGGTTATACGTACATGCATATAAGTTCTGTGGTTTATCTCTTCCCTCCCCCCTTCTGAGGTTTATCAGTCTGTACCCTATTTCTATGTCTCAGGGTCTATTTTGTTCATCAGTTTGTTTTTTTCATTATATTCCACAAATAAGTAAGATCATGTGATATTTGTCTTTCTCTGCTTGGCTTATTTCGCTTAGGATAACTCTCCAGGTCCCTCCGTGTTGTCTCAAAGGATAAGAGATCTTTCTTTCTCACAGCTGCATAGTACTCCATTGTGTATATGTACCACAGCTTTTTTATCCACTCATCTACTGATGGACACTTGGGCTGTTTCCAGATCTTAGCTATTGTAAATAGTGCTGCTATGAACATAGGGGTACATATATTCTTTCTGATTGGTGTTTCAGGTTTCTTAGGGTATATTCCTAGAAGTGGGATCACTGGGTCAAATGGCAGTTCAATTTTTAATTTTTTGAGGTAACACCATAGTATTTTCCATAGTGGCTGCAGGCTGCACCAGTCTGCATTCCCACCAACAGTGTATTAGAGTCCCCTTTTCTCCACACCCTCGCCAGCCCTTGTTGTTTGATGATTTGTTGATGGCAGCCATTCTGACAGATGTGAGGTGATACCTCATTGTTGTTTTAATTTGCATCTCTCTGATGATTAGTGATGTTGAGCATTTTTTCATATGTCTCTTGGCATTGTATAGTGGTTAATACTCTGCGTTGTGTAACTTTCTTTTAATATATCATTTTCAAATTCTGCATGGCCGGTGAATGATGTAGTAAATATCGAAATGGCCCTTCACAGAAAAAAAGGTTCCTCACCCCTGCACAGCCCTATGCCTATAATTCTGAGGTTGTTTTTCTCTGTTTCTCTACCTTACTCCAAATTTTCCCCAGGAGATTCAAGAAAAATTCATGAAAAAGAGTGGGTGAGTAGAGGCTGATTTTCCTTATTTGCAGGGTTTACAGGGATTTAAAACTATTAGTCCAGCTAATCCTCAGGATTTAAGAATTCATTAAAAGTTCCACTCTTTACTTGCTTCTGTGGTGGCTTCCTGTTCTCTCCACTGCTTTGGCAAAGTGACCCAGCATGGACCCTGCCTCTTGAGGAAGGCCTGTCCTGTAATTTAGCTCATTAGGTTATTTGGGTATCTCAACCCTTTGAGGCCTTAACATATTTATAACTTGGTAGATTTTCCCATTCGTTTTTCTTAGAATGGGAGCTACAGTCTCTTTCCACTTTCTATATCCTCAGAAGAGTCCTCTTTATTCTTAGGTATGGGGTATTTTCCTTAACATGTAGAAAATCAAGCTCTATTTAAAATCAGGGGTTTGATAGTCATCCATTATCCAGATCTTCTGTATTACAGTTTCCCCCCAACCCTAGAATATCTAGTAGAAGGTACGGATGGAAAATTAAGTCATCTTCATGTCAAAGCAAAGTCCATAGGTATTGCCTAGCATCGCCAATAGAGAAATAATATTAAGGACTTAGAGTTACAGACTTAACTTTCAGTAGAATTTGAACTCCAAATAAGCAGAAGTGGTTACTTCAGGGAGTTCACTGGAGTAGTGGCTTGTCTTTGGCTTTCTAATTTATATCTTTCTGTCATGTTTGATTTTTCTTAACAGTGATTATATATTATTATTATGAAAATATTTTTTAAAAGTCTAACCTGTAAGAACTAGAGTAGGTTTAGTTGCTGAGCCAAAACACTGTTAGTTCAACAAAGGTGATTCTAGCTCTTCAGGGCTGATAGTCACCTGGCAGGAGAGTCAGGCTGGGTCAGAGTCTTTCCACATGTTAGGTGGACCAGGGAACTAAATTGAATAGGAAGAAAACTTTACACATCTGAATGGCAAGTTAATGAGGTAAGGCAAGGTCTGGATATTCGCAGGAATAGGAGACCGTTTCTGAGTGTCTCAAATTAAAGTCCAGTTAGCAGAGGCAACAAGAGAGATTGGTATCAAGTATTATGAAATAGAGCTTCAATAGATTATTCAGTGATCAGCTAGAGAAAACTTCAAATAGGAACAAGGACTCAGCATGCGCCATTTTATTATATTCCTCATTTGTGTTTTCAGTGATACTGCATGATCGAGCTGCACATTACAGGTTTGGGGCACCCATACTTTGGCACAAACTTGAAAAAAAATTCCTGCTGTCAATGTGGTATTTCAAATGACTTGGTTAATCCTAAAACAGCTGAATTTTTTTAACAATTATGTAAAATATACTGATAATGATCATGTTGTTTCTTTCAAAACTCTACTAAAAATTGTTATAATGAGTGTATTATTATAGATTTAAGTTGTTAAGCAATAAGATAGGCTGTGTGCTACTCTGCAATATAAGTAGTTATGCTGGATCACAGACCTAAATTTATTAAGAATAATGGATCTTGCATGGCTGGTGTGGCTCAGTGGTTGAGCGTCGACCCATGCACCAAGAAGTCGCCAGTTTGATTCCCGGTCAGGCACATGCCCAGGTTGTGGGCCTAATCCCCAGTGAGGGGCATGCAGGAGGCGGCCAATCGATGTTCTTTCTCATTGGTATTTCTGTCTCTCACTCTCCTTTCTTCTCTCTCTAAAGAAATTAATAAAGAAAAAATATTTTTTTAAAAAAAGAATAATGGACCTTAACTGTTGGCTTCTTCCATCAACAATTTTAAAAGGTACTATAGGATGATAGAGTTAATTACTATGTCAGCCTTCAAAATCACTAGCAAAAATAAATCCATGACACATATCTAGTTTGTAAATAAAACAGAAAATAGTGTAGCTTCTATCTAAATATTTTATGATTACCTACATATTTAAATAAGGGCACTATCAAATAACAAGCACTAGACAGAATAGGTATTGCATGAAACCGAACAATGTCATATAATGTGTTGTACAATGATTTCCTTTCTAACGTTTTAGCATATACTAGAAATATTAATTCCTAAGCGAACACTAATTTGAGAGCTCTGGCAGGATAAGCAAATGATCAGAAATTATATATCTCACTGGATGAGAAGTGGAGAATGTAATATTTGGGTTCAATTAAAGTATAAGCAGTGTCTAGTTTTAAAATGTGTGTGTCCATAATTGTATAAAAGCTATTTGTTTGAAACATTAGACCTCACATAAATTGATTGCAACCTGGGGACCAAAATTTTATGATTTGCTTGAATTATTATTCTATAGTTAGTACTGATGGTTTAAATGAATCATTGAATCATAAAAATGTAGGGCTGGAAGCAATGTCAAAGTCACCTTTTCCAGCAGTGCAGAAGCAATCGAAACAAATGGAGTTTATCAGATGGCTATCTGTCTTGTCATTAAAAATTCCCCTTAAGAGAAATTTACTGATCTCCCTGGGTACATGGCTCTGAGGTTTGATTGGCCTGATTACCTTGAAACTTAGTCTGCTTTTTGACAAAGAAAAAAAAATAATGTTAAAAATAATTTAAAAGCATTTGGAAACCTTGGCTTTCTTACTTTTTTATGTTCAGCATAACACTGGAAATAAAAATGAAACAGAGCTCAAAAGATTATTAGGGCAGTGAAAATACTCAGATATTATAATAATAGATATATGTCCTTCTGTATTTGTTTGAACCGATAGAATGTATAACATCAAGTGTTAACTTTCAAGTAAATTGTGGACTTGGGGTGAATAGGATGTGTCACTATAGCTTCATCAATCGTAACAAATGTACAACTTTGGTGAGTGGCGCTGACAATGGACGTGGTTATGCACGTGTGGAGACGGGGTATATAGGAAATCTCGGCACTTCTCAATTTTGCTATGAATCTAAATCTTATCTAAAAAATACAACATTTTGAAAAAAATGTGAGACTTTTCTCTCATTAATATCCACTGTGTCCTGTGCCCTCTATCCAGTTCTTCCTTCCATTCTCTCTCACACTGTATCTCCCGCTTCCCTACCAATTGCTCTGTTCCTTCTATGTTTACAGATACGTTTTTCTAGTTCCCCAAACAACTTTTTCTTTACCTAAAATAACCTTTAAGAGCATAGACCTATCTATACTTTTCAATTAGTTACACCTGTGTTTACTAACGTCCTAGGGATTGTATACTTTATTCACTTCCCCTACTTTTTCACACCCACCTAGTGTTTAACCCTTTCCTATTTTTATCATTATTCATTCATCAATCAATCATTTCTGAATTCCTATTACGTACCAAAAACCAGTGGCAGCTAGGGTGGGAGGTAAAAAAATCCTCTGTTTTTCAGAGCACATTTCATAATTCTATTAAAATTTCTCCTTTAGAGGTCATTGATAATAGTGCAGTTGTCAAGGATACCAGCCCTTACTCAGTGCACATCTGACTTGATCTTTCTGGAATGTATGATCCAGTTAACTTTTCCTGACAATTTTCCCTACCTTAGATTTCATAAAGGTAAATCTCTCAGGGAATACAAATAATATATCAGCCCACCCTAAAATGGAAACAAAAGTAAAGTAGATAATAGCAAACTATTTGAGTTCATTCCTTTACTTACACTGCTCTTGATGTCTAGATTTTGGAAAATGACATCAGATGTTGTTTCTGTCTCTTGAAATAACTCTGATTCTCAGACAAGCATTTGAATCTCAAATCTTCTCCTTTATATTTCTATAATAGTCCTCACCCAGCTGTTGTCATTCTTTCATCAATCTCTATTATAGTACATTGCCACAAAATTACCTTTCTTTAGAATATCTATGATTATCTTATATGTCTTGTATACTTTCCCAGTGCCAAGAATTGGTCATAAAAAATATATATTTCCTTTCTGACTCAAAATTATATATTCACATTCTTTCACCCTCAATACACAGAGAGCATGTTTGTACACATGTATGCACACACTGCACACACACACACACACACACACACACACACCTGAACAAAAGCTGAATGAAGACAAGAACTTAGTCTTGTTCAATACTATATCTCCATGAGATAGCACCATGATTGACATATATTAAATTATGAATAAATATATATTGGATTCATAAATATATAAATGAATAAATTATGTTACTGCCTATCTCCTCTCAGATCTTTGATTAAAGTTGATATTTCAGAAGAATGCTTTCTACATAACCCTTAGAATACCATTGTGTTCTGTTGATGCCACTCATATCTATGTTCATATCAGACACAGAGCTCTAGCTTAAATCCTTCCTTTGTTAAGAGAAAATTGGGCTCGAGGCCAATCAGACAGCATTTCCAGTATTTCCTTTGATGGCGTGGATGGGTTTTGCTTCCACCTGACATGTTTTCCCTCCTTTCTGTCAAATTATCAGTTGCTATTCCTTTGGTATTTTAAGTTCCAGCTCATGTTCTCACTCATTCAGTTTCCTTAGATCACTCCTGTGAAATTTTGTTTTTGCCTGTGTTGTAGGAAAATGAGTATCTGGCTGGAACTGCAGAGACAATTTTTCTTCCTAGCTGTATCACTTATTAGACTTACTACTTAAAAAAAAAACACATGGCTTTTTTAGTCTTAAGTTCTTCATCTTCAAAATCATAACATTTCCTTTTCTAATAGCCATGAATGCTGGTGTTGTTGGTTGACTGCATTTTGAGAGTAAGCAGGAGAGTAAGATGTGCCATATGATGGCCAGATTACTGTCAGAAAATACGTCTTCAAAATCTCCTCTTCAGAAACTGAGAAAAATAGTATTGATAGTGACTTGCCCAAACTGTATGAAAGTATTATGGCTATGGCATGAACTTAAATATTTGTGAAAATACAAGGTGCATACAAAGCCTATATTTAGGCATCTGCCTTGACCCTCAGAAGTTTACCCTTTTTTGAAGGTAAGAGTACATCAGTGGGAAAATCTGAGCACTTTCTTAACAACTGAAATTATATCACACATGTATTTAAGCTAAAGTTTTCTATTACTGAACCGTACCTTGACATCACAACACTGAGAGCATGAAGGGTGACTGTAAGAAAAAGGATAAAAGAGGGGATACTTTTCCGTAACCTCATGGAATGTCCCATTCATATATAACAGCAGAATACATTTCTCTCAAGCCTACATTGGAGAACAGGCTGTGGACTCAGCAACTTTTTTGAGGACTTTATGCACATTGACTCGAAGGTGCTTCTACTGACTTGAAGATGCTTCTAAAACAGGAGAGCAGCTTTGAGCTCTTGCTGGCATGTTCAGTGTATGAGCTCTGCTGTCCAGTTACATGTTTGGGCCTGTGTGTGTGTGTGTGTGTGTGTGTGTGTGTGTTGTACTACTAGAGTTCATGGTTACTGACATAACTTAATGTTCTACATCTGAAGTGAGACTCAAGAGGGTAAACAATTTGTGACACACACATATATGAATATTATCAGTGAAGGATGATATTATCTCACAGCTGGATTTATTATTCAAAAATATTTTAGTCATAATTCATAATTTAGCACACATCCCATTTTGAAAAAAAAAAATAAGTGGGATGGTTTATGGATACTCCTTTGAAGCCTGATTTGCAAAAACCAACCAAGAAGAAAGCAAAAAAAAAAAAAAAAGTATAAATTATGGAAATGCACAAGGAGTAAAATTGTGAGAGCGAACAATATTCTCTCACAACTAGTTTTTAATGTTAACTTTGGGATTCATTTTATTTATTTCTGTAAACCCCACACTTGCCCCCAAAGACTGCAATTTATTTCTCTAAATGTTCAAGGTATGGTTGTTAACCAAGTTAAAACCTGGGGATTGACAAAGCAATTGTAAGCCCAAGGCTTCTGTGCTCCAAAAATGTAACTGCAATACAATTTCTCCATCAGAGCCACACAGACACAACGCTGCTCACCTGTGCCTGTTTAATTCTCTGTGCGTCTGCCCAGTGATTCTGTGGGACAACTTCAGGAAGCGTCACACGCACACGCGCATATACACATACACATGTGACAATGAAGACAAATAGTTCTGTATTTCGACAGAGTTGGAGCTTTCTGAAGAAATTATGCTAAAACCTGGGACCCTGGGCCAAGAGCAAGTACTGTGAGGTTAGTGCTCACCTAGACAGATAGTGAGAGTACTTCAGAGAGATTTACCTAACTCCTGAGATGTGAGTTTATGTTTCAAAGGGAAATGATGCTCAGGACCTTGGAGGCAGCTCTTGGCAATAAAATTCAGAAACACTTGGGTATATCCTGCCCTTATAGGAAATCGTTCATATTCCATATGGTTAGAGTGAGAGCCCAGGATTCTTTCTATCCTATGTCCAGGGAGCAGAGGTATTTTTGACTTCTTTTAGCAGAGAAGAGGGAGGCAGCTCCTTCCTTCTC
Source organism: Tadarida brasiliensis (assembly GCA_030848825.1). Taxonomy (NCBI): domain Eukaryota; kingdom Metazoa; phylum Chordata; class Mammalia; order Chiroptera; family Molossidae; genus Tadarida; species Tadarida brasiliensis. Next base: position 39,734,686 of record CM061257.1, on the reverse strand, counting down.
CTGTGTATAAGCAAAGAAAATCCACTTTTCTTCATCTCTCACCTGTTATACAGGTACTAGATTTTTTTTTCAATATGGCTTTCATTGTGTCATTTCAGGGTAAAAACTGGGGCAAAGGCAACCAGTGCAGTTGTTATCATTTAAATACTAACAAGAAATCTGTCCCTGATCCAGAATATCTGTGTATGTATTCTGAGTAAAATTAATCAAAATATTAAAATGATATTTTTAATTGTGCCTGAAAAAGAATCTGGAACTTGGGCCATGAACACCTTTCCTTTACTCAAGAATTCTTGCCCTCGTCTCCCACAACTGGATCTTTGTTGAAAGACTAACGATCAGGACCTATGCCGAGATCAAGTGGTCCAGGATTGATTTGAAATGGGATTTCTATCAATAACTTAACATGTACTGATGCGAAACTGTCATGCCAACAAATAAGTGCAAAAAAAATTTTTTTTTTATCCTCACCCGAGGACATTTTTCATCCATCTTCAGATAGAGCAGGAGGGAGAGAAGGAGGAAGAGAGAGAGAGAGAAACATTGATGTGAGAGAGACACATCAACTGGTTGTCACCAGCACAACCCCAACCGGGACTGGGGACGAACCGCGATTGAGGTACATGCCCTTAGCGGGAAACGAACCTGGGATTCTCTGGTCCGTGGGCCAACGCTCTAACTGCTGAGCCAAACCTGTCAGGGCAGTGCAAAAAAATTTAAAGCAGCTTGTAGAAAGCATTTAGGAGGAAGTAAGAACACAGACAGAGGTGGGGATGGGAAAGCCTCTATAGAGAATGTTCATTCACTTAGCAAATATTTATTAACAATTTACAGTATCATACACTATTTTAGCCACTAGTTATGCAAAGACAAATTTAAAATGTTTATTCCTAAGAGATTCATTGCTCAGTGGGAGAGTCAAAAGTCACTTTTTTTTTTTTGTAATATTTTTTCTTTATTGGTTTTAGAGAGAGAGGGAGAGGGAAAGGGAGAGAGAGACAGAAACATTGATGAGAGAGAACATCGACTGGTCGCTTCCTGCATGCCCCCCACTGTGGATTGGGCCCACAACCTGGGCATGTACTGGTGACCTCTTGGTGCATGGGTCAATGCTCAACCACTGAGCCACACTGGCCAGGAAACCGTCAGCTTTAACTAAGTGCCATGATAGGAGTATACACAAGGCTGCCTATGAGGGTGGACAGATAAAATCAATGTATAAGAAGCAGAACTGTTGATATTCAGTGTCCGCTAGAATAAAGGGCATAGAGAACAGACACGTTTAAGGTGAGTGACTTTTCTGGTTTAGATAATTGGATGAATGGTGGTGCCATTTACAAAATATCCAGAAGTAATTGGATCTAGGCTTAGAGCTCAGAAGAGCGGCCAAGGCTGGTGATGGGTTTTTCAGCAGCACCATGTAGATCCGGGTTGCCTCAAACCATCACATTTCCCCGTCCCTGTTTTCTCACACCCCTGGCAAATATCAAAGATAGCAATTGTTCCTACTGTTGAGGAACTCTGATTGAGAATCCTTCTTTGTCTTAGCCTCCCAGACAGCACTATAAAATTATTAATTTTGACAGATGAGATTAAACTAATTTCTTTTTCCTTTTGAAGCTAAAGGAATAATTTTAATAACTATAGAGCAAATATAAATAGTGGAAATATCAGAGGGGTAATGCGGAGTTAAAAAAATATGTAGACAAAATTAAGTGAAAGCAGGTTAAAATAGACTAGAGTCATTAGATACTATAAAGTCATACCATGAAATCCCAGTATTATGAGAATCATAATTGAAGACAGGTGTCAGTCCTATTTGGTAACTATAGACTTTTAATAAGATTGCATTCTACTAAAAAGACAAGCCAGATGATGCCTTGTATACAGGAAAAATTAAAAAGCTAGCTTTGCACCAAAGGAGAATGCTTTTACTGAACACTGTGTAAATAATACTGATGCCAGAACAACAGAACCAGTATCACCTACTTCTATATCTATCTATATCTATGTCTATGTCTCTATCTATATATCTATAAGGTAAAATTATTTATTTCAAGGAATTGGCTTATATGATTGTGGAAATTGGCAATTCAGAAATTTCTAGGACAGGTTGGCAGACTGGAAACTTTCAGGCAGAAGCTGAAGATGCAAACATGAGGAAAAATGTCTCCTTCTTCAAGAAAACCTCAGTTTTTTGCTCTTAAGGCCTTTCAACTGATTGGATGAGGCCCACCTACCATATCAAGGTAATTTCTTTAAAGTCAACTGATTGTAGATATTAACCACTCCTACAAAATACAAGCACAGTAATACCTAAATAAGTATTTTGTTGGATAACAGATATGAGAGTCTGGCCAATTTGACTCATGAAAATAACCATCAAATATTCTTTTTGCTCATAATATAGAGAAAGTGTTAGTTGTTTCAATGATCTCAATGAGTCCCATTTTGTTATCCTGTAGACATGATATGGTATTGATATAGGTCACTGATATTCAAGAATGTTTCCGATGGGTTGCTGACCCCAGTCTTTTTTGCACACTTTAGGTTAAAATAGGGGCTCAGAAGATTCGAGTGTGTCACCTACTTAACTGGTTCCGCAGGTTGAATTAAAACCTGGTAGGAACTGTCATTATGTAGTACACATGCATGGCCAAGGGCCGTCTAAAGATAGCTCCCAGGTGAAATGATAATCAATATCCTCCTTCCTTGTTGAACCCTAGCTTCAGGGCAGTTGGAAAATGTCAGAGGTAAAAAGTGGTTTGCTTCCCCAAAGCCCCTCAAGCAGTTTCTGTGGAGAGGAAATGTTAGAGCACAGATTTTCAGACCTTTGTGCTCTGAGTGTAGTCATGACTCAGAGCACAAAGGTCTGAAAATATTTGGCTTTTTCTAATGCTTCACAGACCTAATAGATGTTTTAATAACCTGATGGTGATTTCATTAAACATAAATGCTGATTGATTTCTCAAGTTGAAAAACACTCTGCTGCAGTTGAACATGTCAGTACAAAGTGTTTCTATAAAGTGATAGCATTTACCTGTGTTAACCATTTTTAAGTGTTTTATCAGGAGGAGGAATATAAAGAAGAGTAGCAGAAAAAAAGAGAACAAAATTGGAGAAGTAAATGCATAAGGAAAAACTACATATTTCTAGTTAGTTGATTTTTTTCAATTATATAAGTTTCAAAACTATAATCAAATAAATTATCTGTGCTATAACACATGCTTAAAGTATTAAGAATAGGGAAAATTTTATTTCATCATCTTAATTGAGGAACATTAGTTAATTTTTAAGAGTATCTTCTGAGTATTTAAAAAATATATAAAATAGTGTACATTAACTAAATAATGTACAATGAATAGACCTGGATAGATAATTATGGGAAAAAATACTAAAAATGGAAAACTGCCCCGGCCGGTTTTGCTCAGTGGTTAGAGTAACAGCCCGTGGACCAAAGAGTCGCGGGTTTGGTTCTGGTCAAGGGCATGTACCTCAGTTGCGGTTCATCCCTGGCCCTGATCGGGGTCATGTGGGAGGTAACAAGTCGATGTGTCTCTCTCACATTGATGTCTCTCTCTCTCTCTCCTTCCCACTCTATCTGAAGATAAATGGAGAAAAATATTCTCCGGTGAGGATTAAAAAACATAATTATAAAAATGGAAAACTGAGGCACTAATCATAATTTTATAATTATAATAAACATTTTAATTATCAATTTGGAGTAATTATAACATCTAGGTCCACTTGGCACATTATTTTATGTCAAGACAAAAGTGAAACATAATACTGTCCATTTTTCTAATCATGCCACAGAACTCCAGTAAAGGTATATTTCTCTGTAGCTGAGACAGGATAGTAAGAAGCTAAGAAAATTCCCTGACAAGTGGAATGGGGAAACTGAGACAAGGAGCTGATTCAGATTGGCCCCATCCAGCACCCTGACTCACCCACCTTCTCCTTGCATGACCATTCCTTTAAGCAATAAGCCCTCAGGACAATGGAGTTCTGATTAGCATCAGATAATCTTAGGAACAAAGCCTCTGGTCTGTTGACCACAGACACAGAGTTTTGGTCAAACAGGAGATAACACCTAGGTCTCAATTGTGTTTTAGCTCCTGTCCCAGAAAAGCAGCAAAACCAGAGAAAGTGATGCCATGGCTGACATCAGGACCATCTGCATTGTCTAGTGACCCCCAGGACTGTACTAACCAGTCAGTAGAGTCCGGGACTCTGACCCTATACCTCATTCTGATGCATCAGCATATTAAAGAACATACCTGGAAAGCTGATGAATATTCTATTGAGAGCCTCTGGAGACTTCCCTAAAATTCCAGCCTTTAGAAAACAGATAAAAACTCAAGACAAAGGACCCAGTTGGAGCTCTCCGTACAGTATTCCTGTGCCTCCCTCTCCCAGTCCCCCAACCTGCTTGTCTTTCCTAAGGCGGGGATCTTTGCTTTCTTTCTCCTAAGCTCCATAGTCTCTGCTTTTGTCTGAAACTTGTTTCTTAGCTCACTTCTTCTGCCTCTGTGACTTTCTTTCTAAAAGGCCAAGGCAGATCTCTGAGCATCCCGCCTGAATCCTTATGCTAAATAAACTTCCTCTCAGGCTGGAGTTCTTGGCTCTGAATTCTTTCTTTACTGAGCTCAAGAACCCAGAGCTGAAATACGCCACTAACATAGGGAGTCTGACACCTAAGCATTTGAAACAATATAAAACCTCAAACAGAACCCACCATTGAAATTCACCTCATTAGAAATGCTGTTTGATTTTGGAAACAGTGTAAAGAATCCATTTGCTATGTTTTTACATCATTTATGTAAGATACTTTTATACCATTTGATCCTGTGTAACAAACCATTCTTCAAAATATACATCCAGAAGGGTGTAATAAATATTCCTTGAGGATTTTCATAACAACTAAACCAATTGGATTTTATAAGATCAAAACAAACTACAGTAAAAAAAAAAAAAGACAAGTAAGTTCTAGTTGCTTTTAATTTTAGATTTCAGTATCACTTCATCCAGAATAATTTAAAATTTAAAATTAGCACTTTGATACCTTGAAAGAGACAGTAATTGCATTTTGTGCTAGAGATACATTCTTAAAGAAGTCTTGTAATTCAAATTTTATATCATTCAAAATTTTTCTGCATATAAATATATATAAAGTATGGGAGAGGCATTCTTAGAGCACATACATCTACACACTTTATGTGTGGATTATGGTATGGATCTTGTAGCCATTTCACCAACATTTCCCCATCATCCTTTTCTGCTTATATGTTGGTATTAAAATCAAAGACATTTCTGTGTTTTTGTCCTTTAAAAAAATTGCTGCATTATCTCTGTGTTTTGTAGAATGTAAAATTATAAATTAGCAACAGAGTGTGTCACACTATTAGCTTGGTCTTTTTCTTTTTTGGTAGTGTTTTATCATGTCTAATTTCTGATTCACTATTAAAGATTTTAGGCGTCATTTTTATCTGTGACATTAGTAATACTAAGTAATACATGCTTAAATAACATTGCTACTGGACATGAAAACATTTTCAATTGTAAAAGTACTTAAGAGTAAAATAGCACAATAGGCACCCACAGAAAATCACTGAAAGAGAAAGCCAGTGTATATCAGCAACACCATCGGAGTGTAGAGCACTACAAAACTGATGCTGTTGCAAGCATTTGGTTCCCAGCTTAAGTGGTTCTGCTATTTGGCCACAGTTAAAACAAAATGCTTTTTTCCTGTCAACTTTGAAGTGATTCAGTTCTTGGTCATTTTTTGTAATTTGCATGCTTTACATCACTTCTATGTTTTTGCATAAAAAAGGAAACCTTATTAATACTTATTAAAGAACAAAATTCAACCAAGAAAATTTGAAGATCTAATTGGCTTTATCAAGCTATTCATGAATCCCACAGCATCCCATGTAGCAACTACAAGGGCACTCAGAAGTGCCCTTGTATAAATGGCAGGTTTTTATAGGAAGAAGGGTGGGAAAAGGAGCTATCAGCTAAAGAAAAAAAGAAAGAAAGGATTACTTTTAGGAAAGGATATCTGGAAGGGGAAATGGCAAGGGTATTGATCATACAGATTGTCTCTTATTTCTACGGTAGATGGAGATAGCTCCTGTGGCAGGTTTTCTCACTGGAGTTGACCGGAAAATTCCAGATTGGTTGGCTAATATTATATTTCCGGAAGGGGTGAAACAGCAGTTAGGACAGGTGTTAAAGTTAGGTTTAGTATCATGGGCTTTAGCACAAGTGGCTACATTTATCATATTTTATCATACTGTATAAATTGTCCAAATTTTAGATCTAGTTCTTGGAGATCTATATCTTATATCTAACTTTTCATGAAGTTAAAATTTCTGTGAATTACTAAGGTGATGGCACGTCATGAGCATGTATGTTATATGCAGAGCATGTATGTTATATGCAGACTATTCGCACATTGTTTTTACTCAGTATGGTCTCAGCATTAAAAAACATATATGAGCCCTGGTCGGTTTGGCTCAGCGGTTGGAGCGTCGGCCTGCGTTCCAGAGAGACCCGGGTTTGGTTCCTGCTAGGGGCATGTACTTCAGTTGCAGTTTGTCCCCGGCCCTGGTTGGTCATGCGGGTGGCAGCCACTCGATGTGTCCCTTTCACGTCGATGTTTCTCTCTCTCTCTTCCTCTCTCTCCCTCCCACTCTATCTGAACAACAACAACAAAAAAACATATATGAGCAGGTAAAAGTGGTTAGAAATGAAGCTGACTTTCCTTCCTTCCTTCCTTCCTTCCTTCCTTCCTTCCTTCCTTCCTTCCTTCCTTCCTTCCTTCCTTCCTTCCTTTTTTTCTGTGGGCAAGAACCGTGTTTATCTCACAGTAATATGCTACCAGCACAGTCCTTTGTACATAAGAAATGCCTTAGTCGGGGTTACGCTCAGAGGCGAGTTCTTAGACATGAGTTGAGTACTCATCATTCATTTGGGGGTGCTCACAGATTCACTGGGGTGTGATGGATGCAGGGATGGGAAGGCAGGCAATAAGGGAACATTGTTAGATGAATTTCCACAGTCACTAGCCATAGCTTGATTCCATAAGAAAACTCTGGATGTATCATAATTTATACAGTTATTGATTATAGAGTGGGTTTCAGCTAGGGCATGTTATTTCTCAGATATTCCCAATATCTGGGCTCCTGCTGGCAGACCTTGCACAGGTGAGAAAAGTCATGCTCATGTGTGGAAATACTATGACTCATGGATATGGGCCAAGTGCAGACTGAATCCAATACAATGGTTAATTAGAAAACAATAAATAAATGAACAAATAAAGTGGAATTATAGTGCAGCTTGAAATGGCGAGTGCTAGAAAATACAAATTGATTTTTAAATCAAAATTTTAAAAGTGTTTTTAAGCACTAAAGAAAAACAATATTATTATGCAATAGTAACTGCTCATTTTTATTTACTAAATATAAATTTTAAAAAGATGGTTTTCTCTCCAGATTTTTATTTATACATTTTTTCAAGCAATATTGTATCAATAATTCATTTTAATCAATTGTAAATGTTTAATGTCTCAATCTTACCCAAAATAAAAATTTCTCTTCTCGTATTCCAACACCATACACCTTTGAAAATAAACCATGAGCTTATGTTTATGTAACATAAGGGTTACATACATAGGCTTTAGAATCAGACACCTGGGTTCCTGACTCTGTCACTTAGACATTATGTGGCTTGGGACACCTCACTTAGTTTCTCTGACCCTCTGTTTACCCACCAGAAACATGAAGACAACAATCCCCTCAGGATTGTTTAGAGAATTAGGACAAATAATGTAAAATGTGCAGTATCTAAAGTGCGGTAAGAATTTATTAAATTAAATTCAGAGAAATTGAATAATGTGGGTTGGTAAATATGAAATGTGATCTATGGGCTCCAAATTTTCAGACTTTAGAATTAGAATTAGAAGGATGGGATGTATGCAAGTGAGTCAAGCTGCACCTGCTATTAATTGCATAGTCCCCAAAGCCCTCATCACATTCTAAGACACTGTTACTGGGTTTCTCCCAAAGAGCATACAGAGAAGCACGGAGCCCCTACTTGATCATACATAGCTTCAAGGTTCTTGAGAAGCGTCATTGCCTAGGGCCAGAAGTTTGATGCTTTTAAGAAAACATTGGATGTACAGTGCTCTCTAAAACTGAGTTTCCTCCTGCTACTGGGTAGGGCTTGTACGCATGTCTTTCTGCATTATCTATTCAAGTAGGCTGAGCACTTGTAGTCACATAGCCTATGCATTCCAGAGATAAAGAAGATCACCTAGTAAGGCTTAGTTTTACCTTATTTGTTAATCTCTCCAAATGAATGTGAATTTGAAGTCTAGTTTATAGTCTCTCTTGGATTGCTTTTCGGGAATTATTTACTCTCAATGCCCTGGTTTTCCATCTATAAAAATATTAAAGTATTTAATATTTTAAAGTCTTAAAGTTTATCTAAAAGTCATTTTAATGATTAAATAAGTACATATAAGTAAACCACTTAGAGTTGCCTGATTTATAGTAAGCTTCTAAAAAATATTCTATTTTAAGCAATTATAATTTCCTATTAAATTACAGAATCATCATGGCTCACAACTCAGGAATCTTTGATTGTACTACATGTGCCACTTATATAACTGCCCCTTAAATAAATATTGATTGCAATATATCCTTTAAAAGATAATGAGATTTCTGTGTATTAGCTCTTAAAATCAGAAATTTTTGCCCATAACACACTGACTTCCTCTTGTTAATAAGGTTGGCCCAAGCTTTGCTTTAGCGACCATTCTGTTGTACTCTCTTCTTGGTTTATCCAGCCCAAGGTTTACTTTATAGAAATCATTCCTATTGTTCCACTCCAAATAAGTCACCATCTGTCATTAGCTTCTGCCCAGGCTGACCGACGGAAAACCCCAGAAGCTTATTCTTCCTAACCCATGGAAAAATCTGTCTTTAAGTACACGTTTCCTAGTCAAATTAAATTATGTAAATATAAAGCAGCCACTATACACAAAGCAGTGTGTTGCAGATGGTGCCACCAAACCTGCAAGATCGTAAAATAGATATTTCTCACCTTTCTCTAGCTGGTACTTCGGGGGCTGTGAATTCTAGGAGCAGCATCTATAAATCTTTCTTGTAGCATCTGATGCTGGGTATTGCAACACTTTGCATGGAATAAGAAGCAGGTATCTTTTTCTTGGAAAGCATAATATTATTTCAACACAATTTTACTAAGGCACAGGATTTATATAGCTTAGTTCTTCCATAAAGTTCAATGGAATGCTAATAGCCACAGAGTACTGGGATCTGGGATTTAGATTTCATTATAATGGGACTAAATGGCATGCAGGAGACCCCAAGGGCCCTGTTCCACTTTGCAGCTCTCACCACACCTGCAGGCGCTGTCCAGGAACGTGTGCAGTGGAAGATCAAGGGAGATCACAGGGGACAGCAGAGTGGACATCGACATTCGTTCTTCTCAAAGTGTTAAATCATGTTCAAGACTTCTTTACTAAGAACCTTTTTGGAATTATTGCCAAGGATCCCAAATAAATTAAATCAAATTTTACCTAAGCCCCGTTACAATTTTTGAAATTTAAGGTGATAGATAAGTACAACAGAAGAATACTATGGGAAGAGGACCTAAATCGGTATTTCTCCCAGGAGGGCATACAGATGGTCAAGAGACATATGAAAAGATGCTCAACATCACTAATCATCAGTGAAATGCAAATTAAAACCACAATGAGCTATCACCTAACAACTGTCAGAATGGCTGTCATCAATGAATCAATCAACAACCAATGCTGGACAGGTTGTGGGAAAGGGAACTCTAGTACACTGTTGTTAGGATTGTAAATTAGTGCAGCCACTGTGGAAAACAGTATGGAGATTCCTCAAATTGCCATATGATTCACCAACTGCACTTCTGGATATTGATTTACAGAAATCAAAAACATTAATCCAAAAACATATACGCACCCCTATGTTCATTGCAGCATTAATAGTAATAGCTAAGATATGGGAGCAACCTAGACGTCAATCAATAGATGAATGGATAGAGAAGATGTATATACACAAATAAACAAAACAAAGCAGAAACAGACCCGTAGATATAGAGAACAAGTTAATGGTCGCCAAAGGGTAGTGGGTGGGAGGATGTAAATAATTTTAACTGTGCCTGGCTGGGCCGTAGTGGCTTAGTTCAGTGAGCGTCATCCTGAGCACTGAAAGGTTCCCAGTTCAAGTCTCGGTCAGGGCACATACCTGGGTTTCGGATTTGATCCCGTTCAGGGGAATTTATAGAAGGCAGCCTATAGATGTTCCCCTCTCATATCTATGTTTTGTTTGTTTTTTTCTCTTTCTCTCTGTCCTTTCCTTTCTCTAAGCATGTCCTCGGGTGAGGATTAAAAAAACTGCAACACACACACACACACACACACACACACACACACCCAGGTGACATACAGAATATGTGACAGAAGTTCATAGGAAGGATAAAGATCCATAGGCTGAAATGTGGTGGCAGCCAGATCTGAGAAGAATGTTGGGTAACGTGCAGAAGTTGTACAAAAAGTACAAAGGAAAGAGGCCAAGATATGGTTACAGAATAAGAAACAAACTATCTGGTTCCTTGACTCCCCTCCTCCCTGTCCCCTGCCAAAATAAAAAAAAAGTATGTGGACCAGATTCTATAGGTGTGTATGTATGCCTGCCTGACTGGGTTACTTAAAAAAAAAAAAATACACTTTATCTTTTAGAGAAGTTTAAGTTCACAGCAAAATGGAGGGGAAAGTACAGAGATTTCCCATATAGCCCTGCCCCACACCTGTACAGCCTCCCCTGTTATCAGTGTCATAAACATCCCGCACCAGAGTGGTGCATTTGTTAAAAGTGGTCAACCTACATTGACACATCATCACCCAAAGTAAATAGGTTATATTAAAGTTCACTCTTGGGTTTGTACAAATTTATAATGACATAAATAAAGAATATTAGAGTAAGCCTTGAAAATATTACAAGGTTCCCAATGAATGAAAATTTAGATGTCAAATTATTCAAGACCTCAGGTAAAAGCTGAGGCCATCTAAATAAAGCTTTGAGAAAAATTTCCTATAGATATTGTAAAGCATCAGTATGAAATATATCACCATTCCCTTGTGAGTCGTCACTTTTGATCAATAAATCTTTCTGGGCATAGAGATGTGCAGAATTTGCATGAGATTAAGGAATTAAAAACTTGTGCTAATAGAAAAAAAATTGCCTCTGCTTTTGCCAAGAGAACCCTAGGAATCCCCAGACATGTCTAATTTTACATCCCGAGGAGACCTCTTTCCTTCGTATCTCTAGATAAACACTGTCCAGTAGAAATATAATGTGAACCACAAATGAAAGATACAAGTGTAATTTTAAAGTTTCTAGTGGTCACTTTAAGAAATGTAAAAATAAACAGATGAAATTAAGTTTAATAATATATTTATACTTAGACCAATATATTCAACAAAATAAACATGAAATATTAATATTTTTTATAATTTCTCATACTGGCTGACCAAAATCTGATTACACTTACAGAACAACTCAATTTGGTCTGACCACATTTTTTAAATAAATTTTCTCATTGATTTTTAGAGAGGAAGGGAGAGGGAGAGAGAAAATCATCAATGTGGAAGTGAAACATCAATAAGCTGCCTCCTGTATGTCCCCTACCCCCTGCACACCCCTACAGGGGATGGAGCCTGTAACCCGGGCATGACCCTGATAAAAAATCAAACAAGCAACCTTTCAGTGCATGGGATAATGCCCGATCAACTGAGCCACAATGGCCAGGGCCTAACCACATATTTATAATTATGCTTAATAGATACATGAAGGTATTGGCTACTGTATTGAATAGCCAAACTCTATATCTCCATCTTTAGCTGCCTCTTGATTTGATGCTTGGGCATAACAAACCAAACACTTTCAAGCTTACATGTAGGTACATACATCAAAGTGCGTATGTGTATTCCTGCTCCTCCACTCTGCTCAGCGTCTTGATAAATGTCTGTGCATCTCCTGACATTCTCTACATCCTTTTGCTCCTGGTTTGGCTCTTCCAATATTTGACACCAATGAGCATGAGCAGAAGGAAGTGGAGGAGGGTCAGTGTGGTTTCCATCCTCCCACCACCTTCTTCTTGGAAGGTTGCAATTTTGACAGTGGATGAAATTGTCTAAGACAATAGCTCTGTATTGCCGTCCGTCTCCCAGTTAGAACTCTTGGCAGGTATAGAAGCACCACCACCTTTCCTTACCTTTCAGGAGGGCAGTAATGAATTTCAGTGGCACCAGTCCCCAGGTGCTTTGCCATCATCCTGTCAGATTCCTTTGCTTTGCCAACGTTCCTGTAAACAGCTCCATTATTACCCTCTCCAATCTAATCCTTTGAATGTACCATCTGTTTCTTATTGTGACCCTACTTAATATAATGGTATAATAATTTACCTAATATTACTCATGCCATAAAACTAACATTACTTTTTACTCGTCTCTGCCAAATTAGCATGCTATTTGGCCATTAATTGCTTTCTCCTATTACTTTCCATATTCTCAGCTTGGACTCAGTCACTTTCTAATATAATTTGTCAAAATTTTCTTTTGCCTTTCTGCCGTAACTGAAAATTGGATTTTCCCTCAAGATGCTACGTTTCTTAGGTCTGCTCCATTTTCTCATGGTAGGACCAGAAGGCAAAGTACACATTCTTATTTGCCAATTACTATTTTATTCATTATTCTTTGTTTTATACTTTCAGCTTTCATTCAACAGATACTTATTGGAGACTAAATATACGTCAAGCAAATTTTAAGAATGAAGAAAAATAAATGACCAATTACGTAAAATTCTATGCTCCAAGATCATATATTCCTAGGGGACTCAGAGAGTTACCAACATAAATAAGTATAATATATATTGTGTTAAATAGTGATATTTCCATTTACACATCATTTCTCTTTAGCAATCAAGTACAAACTTCCTCTTTTGAGGCTTATGTCACCTTAATAGTGATTTAAGAATTTCTGAGTGACAGGTTTACTCTATTACTTCTCATGAAAATTTTGGCCCTGGACTAATAGGTTAAGTGTTTTCTTTACTTCTACAACAGACTCACACACATACAAATTACACACACACACACACACACACACAAGCACACAAATATGCACATGCACCCAAGACCTACCACAAATCTGCCTATTTGAAAATCACAAATTTAATGTCGCTTATTTATTTTCCTAGGCCTTTTAGTTGACATATAAAATATTCTTAGCAGTTTAGGTTTTTTAAAAAAATTTTTTTTCTTTGTTGATTTTAGAGAGAGAGGAAGGAAGAGGGAAAGAGATAGAAACGTCAATGAGAGAGAACATTGATTGGCTGCCTCCTGCATGCCCCCCACTGGGGAATGAGCCCACAGCCTGGGCATGTGCCCTGATGGGGAACTGAACCAGCGACCTCTTGGTGCATGGGTTGATGCTCAACCACTGAGCCACACCAGCTTTGCGAGCAGTTTAGTTTTTTATTCAAATCCCATAACTCTCATAATCCTCCTTGCTCACTCTTGATGATGACTCTCTACCCAAAAGGAGCTGACCTGACATGCATGCAACGCCTTATTGTTCTCTGCACACCTACCAGCCTCATGCCTGTGACTACTGCCTTGTCTTCTGTCTCTGAGGAGTGGATGGTTCTCTACTGATTACGGATCACATTCATATGTGTAGAACAGTATCTATCACATGAGCAATCAATAAATGTTATCTATCACCATCATCGTTATTGCCACCCAGAGAAAATATTATTGGATGCTATCATAGCATTCATGACACTTAGAAAACAATCTCACAGACTCCATCTTTCTGAATTTTATAAATTAGAAAACTACCTATCTTGCAGTCCATATACCTATTCCATTTGGGCACTATCAGTTCAATCTCAAGTACAAGATTTTTATTAAAAACAACAACCCTGACTAGATGTATTTTCTAAAATTAAATGTCATATCTTGCATCCAAAATTACCTAATGGCATGCTAGTGATATGTGTTTGGATTTGATAATCAGCGGTATTGAATCCCTGTGATTTAAGATGACATTAAGAGAGCTTTTATGTGCTTGGTGAGATTTATGTGTCTGAGAGAATACTCCAGAGCATCTAGAACAACATACTTATTTACAATGACTGATAGATAAAATGGTGGTTTATAGCAATTACCTAGAGGCACCAGTTAATTTAAAACATACCATTGTAGTTGGCATGACCTTGGCAGGATATGAACACTGCTTCCTCAGGGTGTTTAATCAACTAGGAAATAGGGGCTTTAACTGTGTCTTGGCGAATGTCAACTCTGCCATACCTCTCTGAGCGGTTTCACATATAGTGTCACAATGGGAAATGACCGTATCACTACGTATGTATATACATATATTTTGAGGATTCAGTGGAATTGTGGTTTACGATTTATGTAAGGATTTTAAAAGCCCTCCACGTGACGACTGAGATTAACCAGATCAGAATTGGGGAACACATGAAGCAGACAGAAATACGGAAAAGTGCCCTTATGATGACAAAGGAAGCTGTGAGGAAACAGACACAGATGGATAAATCTTACGGGAAAAAGGCATTGCATGGGGCAAAGAATGCTGCAACAAAGGACGGGCCCTCTCTAAAGGTATTACCAATAACAGATCTGAACTGGAGCTACCGTTTGGAGCCGAGAGTAAGTATCAGAATCCTCCCCAAGTCACTTCAATGAGCCAAGAGGAAGATGAACTTTATTAAATATGTTACATTCATACACACTGTACAATGACGATGTGGAGAATAAAGAGGAGGGGCTGTGACTGTTCCCTATGACCCTGTCACGGGGACAAACAGCATGGTAGGGTCATTACATCAAGAACAGTTTTCTCAGATTCCTATGTTGTGAAGCAGTGACGCCATCTGGGGCCACCAGAATATCCAGGATAGTCAGAGAGCATATGTCCTAATGATCTGGGCCCCAAGGCTAAGGCAACTAGATTCCATTTTATGTAGGCCCCTTGGTTAAGGCGACTAAATGACTCCATTTTTATCATCAATAGACCTTCCTCGATATTCTTCCAATAATAGGTTAATTACCCCTAGACGTAAAGGAATTTTGCCTAAGATTATAGTTACCCCATGTATTGGGAGACATTTGCAGTTTCCTGAGTATAGGTATTTGCAAGTGTTTGCAAGTGCTTGAGGGCTGTCGGTGAATAATGCTAATTTTGACTTCTGTAGTCTCTGTGGCTCCCACTATTGTACAGGTCCCCTGAGTGGAGGGGAGCAAAAGGAGGAGGGGGCTTCTGTCTTTAAAATGGAAGGAGCAAGAAGAATTGGGCTGCTGATCTGAGGGGAGACTATGCCCTCTGCAGCCCGCTGGCGAAATAAAGTGCTCCTTTACAATTCGGCTGTGCGTCTCTGGTTATCTCGCTGTCATGTTACAACACTGGCCAGAAACATCTGATAAGGTGAACCACTAAAAAAAGGTTAGGAGTTGGTTGCACATTGATTTTATTAACAAGCCTTTGCTTATTTAGGCATTGTGGTGTCATGCCTTTGGAGCAATGCTAGGTGTGGGAAACAGAAGAAAATCTTAAACCTTGCATGTGGTAGACAGAGTAATGCCACCCCTGTCAAGCCTGTAAAGACCTTCACAGCTTAATATCCAGAACCTATGAATAAGTCACTTCATGTGGCAAAAGAGACTTTGTCAAGGTGATTAAAATAAGCATTTTGAGATGAGGAGATTATCCTCGATAATCACAAAGGATCTTATAAGGGAAAGAGGAAGGTAGGAGAGACACAGAGAGACATGATGATAGAAACAGAAAGTGGAGGGATGTACTTTTGAAACCAAGCAGCAGTGATGGGGTGGTTGTCTCTTGAAATCGAAGAATGAGTTCATGGACCAAGAGTAAGCGATAGGAAAGTTTATTTGAAAAACAGGCTCCCAGAAATGGGGAGAAGACCCAAGTAGGCTGCCTGTGGGGCTCTGCTGCCTAGGGTAGATAATTACTTTGCTAGCCTCTGATTGGTCCTTTCAAGGAATTCTGCCTTAGCAACATGCATACATTTCAAGACTGTGTTTCCCACCTGACTGGGTTTAGCTCTAGACCATCTATAGGGGCCTAGTGGCTTCCCTTTTTATGATAATTTCAACTTCTCCCCGACTATTGGTGAGGAGGAGGGGAAATGCCCTTGGAGCAACCTTATGCTTGCTTTTGGTTTCTCCCCCAAAGCCAATCATTCAGCAATCCTGTTGCCTTGCTCCCAGCAGAATCGCCAGAACCATATTCTTTAAAAAGAAAATTCCTTGGAATTATACAATCAATTCCCGTTCCCCACTTTGCCTGAAACTGGCCTTTCTGGGTTTTGTGTTATGTAATGGACCTGTGCTCCTTCCAGGAGCTTCTAATTTGCATATCCATAAACGGGCCTGGGAGTTTCTGGCCTTGAAGGCAAAAATTGCCAGGTTGATTTTAGTTTTTATTTTGAGATACGTGGAGTCTGAATAAACCTCCAGATATGCTGTGTACTGGATTCTACCTGTGTGCTGAGTTCCAAGTCATCTCAAATTTCCCCCTTGTCTGAGCCTTCCCTTCCCGTGGTTCCGTCCCTCACTGCCTAACCTACCTCTATCTCCTCACTTGGAAGATGAGGGAAGAAATTCAGGAGCCTCTAGAAGCTGGAAATGTCAAGAAAACAGAGTCCCCCCTAGAAACACTAGAAGGAATTCAGGTTTGCCACAAGATTAATGTCAGATTTCTGACCTCCAGAACTGTAAGATAAATTTGTGTTAAACAGTTACAGCTGCAACATGAAGCCAATAAACTGCTCAAAAAAGTCAGTCTGTAGTACATGACAAGCTATTCAATAATCACAACGCAATATTAAGAATGTTACAGAGTTTTGCAGACATCACTGTGTTATAACCTGATGGCGAGATAACCAGAGACGCACAGCCGAATTGTAAAGGAGCACTTTATTTTGCCAGCGGGCTGCGGAAGGCATAGTTTCCCCTCAGATCAACAGCCACAATTCTCCTTGCTCCTTCCATTTTAAAGACAGAAACTCCCTCCTCCTTTTGCCCCCCTCCCCTCAGGGAATCAGTACAATAATGGGAGTGACAGAGACTACAGAAGTCAAAATTAGCATTATTCACCGACAGGAACAAGTACCTGCAAATACCTATACTCAGGAAACTGCAAATGCCTCCCAACTCCTGGGGCAACTATAATCTTAGGCAAAATTCCTTTACAGGGGTAATTAACCTATTGGAAGAATATCGAGGAATGTCTATTGGTGATAAAATGGAGTCTTTTAGTCGCCTTAACCAAGGGGCCTACATAAAATGGAATCTAGTTGCCTTAGCCTTGGGGCCCAGATCAACTGGCAGTCCAGAAAAGGGGCATCACATTTTTATTGGTTAAAGAAGGTTTTCTGAATAAGTGATTATTGTTAATTTTTGATCTGGGCCCCAAGGCTAAGGCAACTAGATTCCATTTTTATGTAGGCCCCTTGACTAAGGCGACTAAATGACTCCATTTTTATCATCAATAGACCTTCCTCGATATTCTTCCAATAATAGGTTAATTACCCTTAGACGTAAAGGAATTTTACTTAAGATTATAGTTGCCCCGTGTATTGGGAGGCATTTGCAGTTTCCTGAGTATAGGTATTTGCAAGTACTTGTGCTGTTGGTGAATAATGCTAATTTTGACTTCTGTAATCTCTGTCACTCCCATTATTGTACTAGTCCCCTGAGGGGGGGGGGGCAAAAGGGGGATGGGGCTTCTGTCTTTAAAATGGGACAAGCAAGAAGAGCAAGAAGAATCGGGGCTGCTGATCTGAGGGGAGACTATGTATGCCCTCTGCAGCCCGCTGGTGAAATAAAGTGCTCCTTTACAATTCTGCTGTGCGTCTCTGGTTATCTCGCTGTCACATTACAACATTTTGAATTATCAGTAGGAATTAACCAATATCTTTAGCCAACAGTACTTCTTGTTCTTTTTTTTTTTTTTTTTTAATCCTCACCTGAGGACATTTTTCCATTTTTTGTTCAGATAGAGTGGGAGGGAGAGAGAGGAAGAGAGAGAGAGAGAGAAACATCGACGTGAAAGGGACACATCGAGTGGCTGCCTCCCGCACGACCCAGCTGGGGCTGGGGACAAACTGCAACCGAGGTACGGAACCGAACCCGGGTCTCTCTGGACCGCAGGCCGACGCTCTAACCGCTGAGCCAAACTGGCCAGGGCTTCTTGTTCTTCAGTCACGCCACTCCCATGCCATCTTTCTAAAATATCGATCTGATCCCCTCATTGCCACATTTATAATCCTTCAGTATAATCCTACAATCCTAATACCTTTATTTTTTAACAATTTTCCCTCAGCTTATCTAATATCTCATGTTACCATAAACAGCAGGAAGATAACCAGGCACCATCTTCAGCACATTGCTTGGAATTCTCCTTTGTCATGTAAACAACTCTACCGCTTACCACATTCTGCTTTGCAGTAAGACAGTTCCCTAAATTCTCTGGCAGTAAAAGGAGAAAAGAATCCACTTCCAGTTTCCAGTAACAAGTTCCTCCCGAGACCTTCCAAGAAGCATACAGCAAGTCCTCAAATAACCTCATTTCATTTCATTTAATGCCATTTTGTTACAATGTTGATAAGATACTGTGGGAACTGAACTCTTGTTTAGATCAAATAGCCTATGGTAAAATTGGTTTTCCTATACATCATTTGGTTTAAAGTTGTAGAATTTACTGATGATTTTAAGTGAGGACTTTCTGTACTTAACATCCAGACTTCTACTAACAGTCCCTTCCGGGTGATTTGGGCTTACCGTACCATGGTCCTCAAATGCCTTCAAGCCTCCACCCACCAGCAAGTTCCAGTGCCACTCCAACATGTTCAGGTATTTGTTAAAGAGGCAACCTGCTTCTGGTACTGAAACTGATATCAGTTTTCTATTGTTATGTAACACATTTATTCAAATTTAGTGGCTGAAAACAACACACTTATTATCACATAGATTCTGTATGTCATAGTCCAGCAGAGTGTAGCCGCATCCCCTGCTGAGGAACTCACAAAGCTACAACCAGGTGTTAGCTATGTTCCCATCTGGAAGCTGGACTGGGAAAGGCTCTGCTTAAAACTCATTCTGATCCTTGGCAGAAGTCAGTTCCTTGTGGTTGTATGACTTAATGGCCTGCAGTTTCTCAACACAGACACTTACTTCATCAAGCCAACAAGGGGAATTCAAACTCCAGTCTGCTGAAATGTAATTCTGGGGATAGCATCTCATCACCTTGCTTATATGTTACTGTTACAAGGAGCACAGCTCTTGCCCCCACTCCAAGGAGGGTAGTCTACCATGCGTTGACACCAGGAGGTGAGAAATCTTAGGTTCTATTTATCATAAATATTACTCAATTTCTTCTATGTAGTAATAAATGTATTCTTAATGCATCCCTGGATTGATTTTCCCTCCAGAGTCAAGAAAATGACTCCCTATCCTTTTGTTTTTTAATTTCCAAAACCATTGTTTAATTTAACATAGTCCTCAATATTCTCATCTATAATTTTGATATTACATTAATACACATGCATTCTTTGGTGGCAAGTTCGTATGGTAGAAACAGCTTGGATTATGAAATAGTACTTGCAGGATTATAATGTGGATTACTGACTTGTCTGTAACTTCTTCTTAAATTCTTATATATTGTGAGTCACACCACTGAGCATAAGTTTCTTCATCATTAAAATCAGGATAATAATCAACAATGTTATGAAAAACTCTGTGTGTGTGTGTGTGTGTGTGTGTGTATTCATACACATCTTTTATAAACTTTAAAGTTCTATGCATATATTGATTTGAATAACATTGATAATGATAGTACTAATCATAAGTATGGCGTATGACTGTCATCTCAATTGGGAAAGTTTTGGGAAAGTCTAAAGAGGCAAGTTAGATAATGTTTTGTTTTATTGCTTTTTTTTATTACTATTATCTCATTACTTTTCAAAAAGATTTCTTGCAACAATCAACTATTTTACACAAACCTATTTTCATCTACACAATGCCTCCCCTGAGGTTTCAGCCCAACATCCTTTGTTTTTTCTGTTTTTTCTCATTTCCTCCTAAATACGCAGTTATGTTAATACCCCATTCTTTGAAAATGGCAGTTTACTTTGGCAGAACTAGTCATAAGATACTCAGAGAAAAATTAATCTTACTTTACTAGTTTTTCAGTTCAATCTTATTTTCTATCTTCATGTGCTTTGTTTAATCATTAGCAATATTCTTTGCCTTAACACAGATTTTTTTTTTTTCTTTTTAGCTTTTCAACTCACATTCTTAGGTGTTAAAATCCCTAAAAGTATCTAGGTTATAATACTGTAGGTTTAACTGTCTTTGCCTTTTTCTTATGTGACTGAACTTTAATTATGATGATGATGATAAATTGTAAATATACGCATATTTATAGAGCTATCTTTTCATTTTTATTTAAGGTGTGCTATAGTTGAAAGAATTACCACAGCCAAAATTATCCCAGATGATACAAAATCAGATTTTTATTGTCACACAGCATAAAACAATTGGTTTATAATGAATAAAAGTTTAGTCTCTCATGAAAATAAAGCAGCCTCTTAAGAACATAAAAAAGTAGGACTTGGGAAGGGAAATATTTCTCCCATATTAATGGCGTTCCCTAAAGCAATATCTGAAGTAATTTTAAAACTTCATCTATAGCTGTAAATGGTTCATTTTTATTTAGTTAGTTATTTAAAAAAAAATTCTTTCTTTATTGATTTTAGAGAGAGAGGGAGAGAGAGAGATAGAAACATCGATGAGAGAGAACATTGGTTGGCCGCCTCCTGCATGCCCCCCACTGGGGATCAGGCTCACAACCTGGGCATGTGCCCTGACTGGGAATCGAACTGGTGACCTCTTAGTGCATAGGTCGATGCTCAACCACTGAGCCACACCAACCAGGCAATAGTTTATTTTTACAGTAAAATAAAATGTATGAGTGGATTTTTAAAAAAAAATAAAATATAGTCAATTCCCTTTGAACACCTTAATTTTGACCTTTCTGAATTCATAATTTCATCCCTGCGTTAAGTAGGAATTCTCATTTACTTTTCTAATTTTGCTATTTCTTCTCATTATTATAGTTACCTAGAAATCTAACTTAAAATACAAATTTATATATATAGTAGAACTAGCATTGCTTTTCCTCTTATGTTTATATTTAGGTTTGAAAGATATAAAAAATGTAGACCTTTGAAACTCTTACATATAAGTCATTGACCTCTCTAAAAATTACTAAGGAATGATGACAAGATAAAAAACTGGTAAACATTTAGATTCTCCCTTTCAACTCTCAAATATTAAGGTAAGTATTTTTTAAAGAGTATCTGACAAATGTTTTTAAATTACATTGCTCTTGTAAGTTACTGTAATGATTA
Organism: Tadarida brasiliensis; assembly: GCA_030848825.1. Taxonomy (NCBI): domain Eukaryota; kingdom Metazoa; phylum Chordata; class Mammalia; order Chiroptera; family Molossidae; genus Tadarida; species Tadarida brasiliensis. The sequence continues at coordinate 39,713,111 of CM061257.1, read as the reverse complement.
TTGATGACTTTTGGCCCTCTTCAAGTGATGGAGAATTCTTCACATCAAAGCCTTACTCTTAATGTTTCAAATACTTTCACAAAGCTTTTTTCCTTGGTTAACATTTATGGGACACCTGTTACCTTGAAGCCAGAAAATCAGTTCACCTGCAAGACAGGAGATAAATCAGATAATCGCACAGCTACAAATGAATGGCAGGCTCAAATAGAATTAGAAACAATTGCTAATAGTTCTACTTATAGTGTCTCTCAATATTTATTAGCAGGTATTTATTCCACCAGTTTTACAAGCTAATTGGTACACGGGTAATTGTTTTAGCAATAAGATATATTTTTATAAATTGAGTATTTTGTAGAATATATCAAGTAATGAAGCAGTAAATAGATATCTATTCAATAAAAATTTGAAGAGATACAAATGTGCACAGTGGCTGGGCTAAACAATACAATTAGACGTAAAGATGAATAATGTCCTGTCTATGCTCCTAATGGATGTGCAGTTTAGTTCTGAAGATATCTACCGATAAGTACAACAATATTAAAATATGGTTTGTGTGGCCAAAGATATAAACATAACGATTATGACAGTTCAAAGAGAAAATATATTATATTTTGCCCCAGAGTGATCAGAGAAATCTTTGTAAGGAAGTTGGCATTTAGTTATGTCTTGCATGATAAGAATTTTATACTTTTGGACAAATGTAAGTAAAACCAGTCTAATGTGGGGAAACCAAAATGTTATAGTTTGCATGAAGCTGGAAAGAGAGCTAACATTTACTGAGTACCTTCAATGAGCTAAAAATTGTTTGGGGCCCCTTATTAGTTTTTTTTTTATGGCTATATAACAAATTACCACAAACTTGGTGTTCTAAAACATCACAAAGGTATTTTATCACAGTTCTTTAGGTCCAGAATCCAGCTACTAGCTGGGATTTGTTTTTTAGGATATCATAAGCCTGAAATCGAAGTGACGACTGGGCTGAACTCCTGTTTGTTGGCTCTGGGAAGGATCTTCTAAGCTGATTCAGGATGTTGGCAGCCTGGTTCCTTACGGTTATAGGTCTTAAGGATCTGTTTCCTTGTGGGCGGGCTGGCAGCAGGGCACTCTGCGGCTAGATGTCTTCACATCCCGTCTCATGTGACCCTTCCAAATTCAAGGCAGCAACTCCATATCAAGCTTTTCTCATGCTTCAAACCTTGGACAGCCCTTCGGCTATACTCGTCTTCCTCTTCTGCCACTGTTCAGAGAAAGTTTTCTGTTTCAAGGCTAATGTGATTAACTTAGGCCTATCTGGATCATTTCCCCTTTCGTCGATCAACTGTACCATATAACATAGCATAATCATCACCTTCACAGGTGCTGAGGATGAGGGCTTGTGTGATTCCAACGTTCAGGTTTGAAATTTCACTGCCTATAAAATTACTGGTGTAGGAATGTGTGAAAATTATGTCAACCCCATATTTAACCGAGTCAGAAATATTTCATTTATATAATAGACTGATGCAAAAGAAAACTGTAGTTCTGAGCTGTTTCCTCAGTTAAAAGTCCCTGATGATGGCACGCTGAAGAAACTACATTTCCAAAGAGATGCTCATCAAACAGGCTAGAAAATAGTAACTCCAAGACGGTTCAGATAGACCTACCAATGCAGCTCTCTGGTGCCCTCATGAGCAGAGGTGTACATAGGATTCCCCCACCCACTCTTTTATCTACATGGGTAATTACAGCATGAACATGATACCACAAAACCAAATTGATCACAATTTTGAGACCCCAATGAACAGAATGGCCCCAGGGAATCTCCAGCTAGATCTTTTTTTTATCAACATAAACAGTTTGATAATGATTCCAGCATGAACTTATTAACACAGGATCCAGCTGGTCCTACATCAAAAAGAATAAAAAAACTAAAGAATAAACTTCACCAAGGAGGTGAAACACTGGTACAATGAAAGTTACAAAATGTTGCTGAAAGAAATTAGAGACGACATAAATAAATGGAAAGACATTTTGTGCTCATGGAGTGGAAGAATTAATATGATAAGATGTCAATACTACTCAAAGCAATATACAGATTTAATGATACATTAAAATAAAAAACTTCTGTATTTAATGTATTTTAATATATCATTCTAACGATCCAGAGTGAAAAGGCAAAATACAAAATGGGAGAAAGTATTTGCAAATAATATATCTGGTAAAGGGTTAATATCCAGAACATATAAAAAAAACTCTTATATCTCAATAACAACAATAAAGAATACAAATAACCCAATTAAAAGTTATTTTTGTATGTCTCCTGGCCATTTGTATGTCCTTTCTGGAGACGTGTCTATTTAGGTCCTCTGCCCATTTTTAACTGGATTGTTTGCCTTCCTTTTGTTGAGTACTCTATATATTTTGAAAATTAACCCCTTATCTGATGTATTGTTGGCAACTTTGCTCTTCCATATAGTGGGTTCCTTTTCCATTTTGATGCTTGTTTCTTTTGCTGTGCAGAAGCTTTTTAGTTTGATGTAGTCCCATGTATTAATTTTTCCTTTGTTTCTCTTGACTTAGGTGATGTATCAGTGAAAATTCTGTTGTGTGAAATGTCTAAAATTTTGTTGTTTACATTTTCTTTAGGATTTTTATAGATTCACGAGTAATATTTAAGTCTTTTATCCATTTTGAGTTTACTCTTGTGTATGGCATAAGTTGGTGGTCTAGTTTCATTTTTTTTGCATGTAGGTGTCCAAATTTCCTAACACCATTTATTGAAGAGACTGTCTTTACTCCATTGTATGCTCTTGCCACCTTTGTCAAATATTAATTGAGCATAATGTCTTGGGTCAATTTCTGGGTTCTCTGTTCTGTTCCATTGATCTATATGCCTGTTCTTGTGCCAGTACCAGTCTGTTTTGATTATAATGGCTTTGTAGTATAACCTGATACCCGGTATTGTGATTTCTCCCACTTTGTTCTTATTTTTCAAGATTGCTGTGGCTATTCGGGGTCTTTTTTGCTCACTGTTACTGATCATCAGAGAGATGAAAATTAAAACAACGATGAGGTATCACCTCACATCTGCCAGAATGGCTGCCATCAACAAATCATCAAACATCAAGTGCTAGCAAGGGTGTGGAGAAAAGGGGACTCTAGTACACTGCTGGTGGGAATGCAGACTGGTGCAGCCACTATGGAAAACAATATGGTGTTTCCTCAAAAATTTAAAAATTGAATTGCCATTTGACCCAGTGATCCCACATCTAGGGATATATCCTAAGAAGCCTGAAACACCAATCAGAAAGTATATATGTACCCCTTTGTTCATAGCAGCACTATTTACAATAGCTAAGATCTGGAAACAGCTCAAATGTCCATCAATAGATGAGTGGATAAAAAAGCAGTGGTACAGTCCTGGCCGGTTTGGCTCAGCAGTTAGAGCATCAGCCTGCAGACCAGAGAGTCCTGGGTTCAGTTTCCGCTAAGGGTACGTACCTCGGTTGCAGTTTGTCCCCGGCCCCGGTTGGGGTCGTGTGGGTGGCAGCCACTAGATGCGTCTCTCTTGCATCGATGTTTCTCTCTCTCTTCCTCCCTCTCTCCCTCCTGCTCTGACAATAAATGCAAAAATGTCCTCAGGTGAGGATTAAAAAAAAAGCAGTGGCACATATACACAATGGAATACTATGCATCTGTAAGAAAGAAAGATCTCTTATCCTTTGAGATGACATGGAAGGACCTGGAGAGTATTATGCTAAGTGAAATAAGCCAGTCAGAGAAAGACAAGTACCACATGATCTCACTTATTTGTGGAACATAATGAATAAAATAAGGTGATGAACAAAATAGACCCAGAGACATAGAAGTAGGGTTCAGACTGACAAACTTCAGAGGATGGGGCGGGGGCGAGGGAAGAGATAAACCAAAGAAGTTATATGCATATAAGCATAACCAATGGACCAATGGACATAGACAACAATGTTGGGGGTGGGGGCGGGGTTGGAAAGGGAGGAGGGTGTCAATGGGGAAAAAGGAGAAACACCTCTAACAAAAATAAATTAATTAAATTTAAAAAATTATTTTTGTCCAAAAAAATATACAAATGGCCAAGAAGCACATGAAAACATATTCAATGTCACTAATCACCAGGGAAATACAAATAAAAACCACCATGAGGTATAGCCTCCCACCCAATACAATGGTAACTATTAAAAGAACAGAAAACAACAAATGTTAGCAAGAATATTGAGCAATTGGAACGCTGACACAATGTTGGTAGGAATGTAAACTAGTGCTATGGAAAACAGTATGGTGGTACCTCAAAAACTTAAAAATAAAATGTGTGTGTGATCCAGAAATTCCACTTCTGGGTATATACACAAAAGAAGTAAAAGAAGGGACTCAGACATTTGTGCATTTGTGTTCATGGTAGCATTATTCACAACAGCCCCAAATTGGACACAACCCAAGTTTTCGTTGACAGATGAATAAATAAACAAGATGTGGCAGAGACATAATGAAATATTATTCAGCCTTAAAAAGGAAGGAAATTCTGCCACATGCTGCAACTTGGATCAACCTTGGAGATATTATGCTAAATGAAATGAGCCAGTTACCAAAAGACAAATACTGTATGATTTCATTCACGTGAGGTACCCAGAACAGCCAGATTCATACAGACAGAAAGTATAAGCGTGTTTGCTGGGGGCTGGGGGCTGGGACTGAGGGAAATGAGAAGTAGTTGTCTAATGGGTACAGAGTTTCAGTTTTGCAAGATAAAAAGAGTTCTGGAGATTGCACAACAATGTAAAAGTACTTAGCACTTCTGAACTGAGCACTAACAAATGGGTAAGCTGGTAGATTTTCTCTGCAAGTTTTCACCAGACTGCACTAGATGACATACGCTCAGAGTATCCATATAATACTTACATGCTATGACCCTATATCTTTTAATAAAAGATTGTTGACCCTTGAGTATATACCATTGTGACTCAAACTAAATTTCACTCAATGACAAAATGCATGTGTATAAAAATTTTAGAGGTGTTAAAATATTTGGGAAGGTATCATAAATCCTAATTATGTAGCATTGATTATTTCAAGAGAAAGAAATTGGAAATGTTGGATTCGGATAAAGAAGGCATATATTATTCATGTTTTCATTATATCCCTCTGCATTATTACAGTGAGTATTAATTAACCTTTTAAAAATCCATCATGACCTATGAAGAAAATCTTATTTAAAATATCCTTTCATCAGCCCTATACTTCTTTTTTTTATAACAACGTCTATATGTTCTGCAGGAAGTTTTGTCTTCAACACTAATGCAGTAATCCCCCAGCAAGATCTTTACAAGTGGCAGTCATACATAATTTTTATATTTTGGGTTATTTCTCTGCAAATGCATGGAATCCGATTCTATTGTGGTGACCTTTAATAATGTATTAAATTCAAAACTCAAATGTCCAAGTAATGCAGATGTTCCAAGGGTAATAACAATTCTTCTGGCTTTAATTGTTGCTGGATTAAAGGCACTGGAAATCTCGTCACTAATAATGATGATAATGCTTTATATTTCTGTAACATTTTAAACTTTTCAGTCACTCATTTATTTTTATTACATGCTTGCAATGATCCTTGAGGCTTCTGTCATCATCCACATCTCTGATGAAAAATCTTATAATAGGATGTTGGGTGACTTGCCAAAAGTCATAGCTACTATATAGAAGGGCTGGGAAGATACTCAGAGGTATTTGAGTCTGATTCTAGTTTCTTTTTCTTGCTTCTGTCATATTTCAAAATTACATAGATGGCCTTTGGCTGGGTACTTGTAGCAAACTCTAACTTGCGAGTCTTTGCTTGATATTCTCTCGGTCCCAGAAAAGTTGCTTTTTCTTCTGACAAGGTGGCATATTGCCATTACAACATCCTTTAATAAATAAACACATCTATTCAATGTCAAGCAAATTAGAAAGTACTTATTTCTGTTCAGTGAGCCAGATGAAATCAATAATCACTGGGGACACCCAGCTGGTGTGGCTCAGTGGTTGAGCATTCACCCATGTACCAAGAGGTCACCGATTTGATTCCCGGTCAGGGCACATGCCCTGGTTGCAGGCTCAATCCACAGTAGGGGGCGTGCAGGAGGCGGCCAATCGATGTTTCTATCTCTCTCTCTCCCTCTAAAAAGTTAATTAAAAAATTAAAAGAATAATAATAATCACTGGGGAGTTGCCACTATAATTCCTTAGAGCTGTTCACTGGGCCTCAGTAATCAGTTCAGAGAAAGAAGTGAAGTTTGGGTTCACTAGAGAGAGAAATTTAGCATCAAACATCTCAGCTCAAGTGAAAGTAGTATCTAATAATTATTTCATCACACCCCTTTACACTTCAAAGTGCTGAATTTTTTCTCAATAATGGAAGAAACGGCTTCAGAATCACTCACTAATTTTGAGAATGCAACTGAGCATTAAAAAGAAATTATATAAACTGAAAGAAATAACGGCAATGATTTAGTGAAAAGTATCAGGACAAGTCAGTCTTTTTGCTCCCCCGTGTCCACCTCATTCGTCACAACTCAGCAGATGTTCCTGGTCTGTTTCACTACTTACTAAGTTCAGGTTCCATCCCCAAATTTCCTTTCCTCCTCCAGGACTCACTTCTTGATTATCTATCTTCTCTGTATCTCAGTTTATTTTCCCAGTGATAGTATTCAGTGTCACAGTTTTAAATAACATTCAAATGCACGTATTCTGAATTTATAAGAGTATTCTAGATTAAAACTCCTGACTCAGATATCCAATCTGACAGGACAAATTGGCAACTCCATTTGGATGTCTCAAAACCATTTTCCACTCAGCGTGTCCAGAACGGAATCCCTCATTTGCCTCGTGAAGCTACTCTTGGTCGACAGCAATTCCATCCTTCAGTAGCTCTGTCTCTGAACCGTGAAGTTATTCTACATTTCCCCCTTTCTCTTAGACCTCTATCCCAGAAAACTACGAACTTCATCTTCAAATGTATCCAGAATTCACCACTTCTCTGAGCCTTCACTACTACTTTCCCAGTCAGTTAGTACTACTTTACCTACATTAATAAAAGAGCCACCTAAAACTTCTCCCTGCATCAAATTCACACCTCTGCTCTCAGTCTATTCTAATAACAGAAAAAATATAAATCAGACAATATGACTGCTATGCTTAAAATCCTGCAATGGTTTGCACAAAATAACAGCTAAAGTCATGACAAGGGCCTTCAGAGGCCTGCAGACTCTGGCCCTATTACCTTCCCAGTCACCCATCTCAGTCCACACACTGGCCTCCCGCAGCCCCACGAGCACCCAGGCCTGCGACAGTTCGGAGCCTTGGCACTGGCTGCCACCCCCTCCGCCTGCAGGGCTCTTTCGCCTAACATCTAGATGGCCGATCCCCCAAATCCATCAAGCCCTTTTTGGATTTCTACACAGTGACCTTTTTTAAAAGCACAGCTTGTCACTCAAGGCAACTTCGCTTTTCTAGTTTTATTTTCCTCCATACCTAATATCTTCTAATCTGTTGCAACATTTACTTGATTACTCCAATTATTATTTACTGTCTATCTCTCTCTGTTAGAATGTAAGCTCCCTGAGGGCCTGGATCATTGCTTTGGTCACTGCTGTACACACCACCTAAAGTGTCTCACAGAGGATAGACACTCAGGGATGTGATAAAAAATTTTTTTTCTAAAGAAATTTATCGTTTTAGACTGACACAATAACTGACTGTTTCTCTGTATGTCCCATAGAACATGTCATTAGGTCTATAAAATTTATACTTGTTCTGTTATCATTAAGAAATACAGCCCTGGCTAGTGTGGCTCAGTGGTTAGTGCCGGCCCACACTGAAGGGTCACAGGTTCACTTCCCAATCAAGGGCATATCCTTAGGTTGCAGATTTGATCCCGTGTGCTTGAGGCAACCAATCAATGTGTCTCTCTCACATCGATGTTTCTCACTTCCCCTCCCTCCGTCCCTTCCACTCTCTCTAAAAACTGTGGAAAAAATATTCTCAGGAGAGGATTAACAAAAAAAAAAAAAAAAGAAAAAGAAAAAGAAATGCTCACAGTCTCAAATTCAGGATAGCCAGTACCCACACTTCTTGGGCAGGGGCATAAATAACAAGAGAGATATTTCTTGTCCTGAAAACCCTGGGCTACACTCAGTGGAACTAATATGGAAACAAATCTAACAAAGCTTCGTTTAAATGTAACCCATATTAAATACTTGTTGAGCCCTGGCCAGTTTGGCTCAGTGGTTAGAGCATTGGCCTGTGGACCAAAACGTCACGGGTTTGATTCCAGTCAAGGGCACATACTTTGGTTGTGGTTCGATCCCTGGCCCTGGTTGGGGTCATGTGGGAGGCAACCAATTGGTGTGTTTCTTTCACATCGATGTTTCTCTCTCTCTCTCCCTCCTTCCCACTCTATGGAAAATCAATGGAAAAGTGTCCTTGGGTGAGGATTAAAAAAAAAAAAATACTAGTTGAAGCTATATTTACATGTTTTATATATAGAAAAAATTGGGGATGTGTTATTTGGGCTTAGGTTATATGGAATCCAAAGGTTTTCATTATACTTTCCACTTTTTTTAGTATATAAATTTAGCAATTGTCATTTAAAAAAATAGTATTAAAAAATATCTTCTGCTTTTTCCCAAATTAAAAAATTGATATGTGAGAACTCCAATCTCACACTTTCGAAGAGGTAATTAATGTACACTTATTTGTATACATGGTCTTCCATTGCTGCTCATTTTCTTCATATACATTTTAGTAAGACTGATCTAAAATACACTGTAACAATATAATTTAAAATATTATATTTTAAAACATAATTATTTAAAATGTTAAATAAATAAAAGTATTTTGATGATTTTTTAAATTAAATAGAATGCATTTTAAAGGTTTTAGTGATTATTTGAAAATCTAAGCTCATAATTACAATATAGCACAACAGCATAAAATTAAATTTGTTGAAACATACAACTCTATATTACAGTGTTTTAGATTAGTTCCCTCGGTCAATTAAATAAATTCCTTAAAATTATGTTGTACATCAATATATTCATTAAGAGAAATTTGGTTCCAAAATAATAAAAAGTTCGACTTCAGTCTTCCTTTTCTCAAATTCTCACATTCTGTTTTTCAGAATGGTCTGAATTAATGAGTCATTTTTATGATAAAACTGAAAGAAATCATAAAATGATGAATTATTGAAAACAGGAGAGAGCTGATATCATGAAGAGAACTTAATACTTCTCATAAGAAATATTTCTCTCAACTGCTAAATTTTCAGTCCAATACCTTCTCAGGAAGATGTCAGAATGAAGCATTAAAGTCTCGACTCCCCCAGAATGGGCAGCCTTGAGGAGCAGACAGTGGAGGAGTCAGCAAAGCTCTGGGGACGGGCCCTGAGCAGAAGGGAGGACAGAACAGGCATTCCCGACACACTCTTCTCCTGTAGTGATCACAACACACCGAGCTATGATGTTTCCAAATGTAAAGGTGAGGACAATGTGGCTTAAAAAGCTTAAATGACTTAAAAATTAGACAACTTCAATTTGTTATGACAACATTAAAACCAAGATCGGTTGGAACCAGCTGCTCAAAGCGTGGTCCAGAGAGCACAACATTTGTATGGCTGGAAGCTTCCTGGAACGTTCACCGTGGTCTGACCAGTCTGAGGTGTGGCACTCAGGAACTGATCTTAACGGGCTTTCTAGGTGAGTTCGATGTAGATGACAGTTCTGGAAAGCACTGTCCTACACCACACTGGTGCCTTGGAATCGGACTTCACTTAATACTCACAGTGACATGTCTTTGCACAAACTACTGAACTCCATATTATTTCATCATCTATTAGCAAGGTAGAAAAATCCTTTACACCTTTCTCAGAGGACCTTGGAAAGAGAACATTGTATCTTCCAAAGCATTATAAAATATAAATAGTAAAATGTATTATTATTATTTTTTCCTTTATTGGTTTTAGAGAGAGAGGAAGTGAGAGGGAGAGAGAGATAGAAACATCAATGAGAGAGAACATTGATTAGCCGCCTCCTGCATGCCCCCCACTGGGGATTTGGCCCACAACCTGGGCATGTGTCCTGACCGGAATCAAACATGCGACCTCTTACTGCATGGGTCAATGCTCAACCACTGGGCCACACCAGCCGGATATAAAATGTATTATTATCAATCATAATTTGTATAATTATTTTGTAACTCTATGTATGAAATACTCCTAAGTTAAAACTCTTTAAAGAAAGAAGCTGAATCCACCCACCCTCCATCTTATTATTTTATCTCCTTTGTCAAGAGTACTTAGTTGCCCTAGACCGCATTAATAACTGGTGGCTTTGTAAACATAATGAGTCTATCAATTGAGGGTCTGTTTGCTCATCTTTAGAAACAGAAACAACTAACTTCCTTGAGTCATTAAAATCAAAACTGGAACTGAACTTTTTTTTATAGGAAGACAAGATTTTTGCATCTTAACGAACCACACTTTTAAATAAGGGCAGTGCTGAGTTAAAACTGGAGTTCATCATTCATAGCTTAATTTAACAGCAGGTATGAACCAGCTTTAGGGAGTGAACATCAAGCATTCAGAAACATGGTCTGTCAGAAGTAGAATAACCTTGTACTAACAGGAGTTTGTGCTTTATTTCACAAGGGCGAAGCCCCTCCCTAATTCTCTTTCAGTATAAAATGAGTTTGTGAGTATGTATGTGTGTATACAAGTGCATAAATAATGCAGAAACAAAGTATATTTTTAGAAACTTCTAAATAAGGATTACTCTGGCCCTGGCCAGTTTGGCTCAGCGGTTAGAGCGTCGGCCTGCGGTCCGGAGAGACCCGGGTTCGGTTCCCGCTAAGGGCATGTACTTCGGTTGCAGTTTGTCCCCGGCCCTGGTTGGTCGTGTGGGTGGCAACCACTCGATGTGGCCCTTTCACATCGATGTTTCTCTCTCTCTCTCTTCCTCTCTCTCCCTCCTACTCTGTCTGAACAAAAAATGAAAATAAATAAATAAATAAATAAATAAGGGTTACTCTGAAATAGGAAGTCATACTTTCTGAAAATTGTGCATATTTTCTCCTTACTTTTCTCAAATCCAGAATTTTATATTAATCCTGCATTCATTCCAACATTACCCAAGTTAGTAACTGTAAAGACAAACAAAGCATACCAGTGCAGGCACAGACATTGGCATGCCTACCCTAAAATAACCTAGAACCTTTTGGGGGAATTATACTGATTATAAGTTGATCAAAGCTAGGATTTCTCTGTCTCTGTGTGCATCTCTGTCTCCATCTCTCTGTGTCTCTTCTCTCTCTCTCTCTCTCTCTCTCACACACACACACACACACACACATACACACACACACACAAACACACACATACACACACAAAGTCTCAGAGGATTTACATACATCCTAAGAGTCATTTGTGAACCTGTTATTGAAGGTCTGGTCATGTTTAGATTTTGAAGGACTTCATTACCATTGAGTGGGAACATCTTGCTGTTAACAACAGATTCTGGAATCAATTACCTTCTTTTGTAATCTTGTTCCAGTACTTGAAAACTATGTTAACTTTGGGCAAGTTATTAAACGTCTCTGTAACTCAGTTTCCTGATATAAAATGGGGTTACCAACAGTACTTATCTGTAAGGATAATGATTAAATAAATCAACATTTGTAACTCTCTAGAAGAGTTACTAGCACCTAACATGCACTGAATGTGTTTTTCATGTAAAAATAAATAAAAAATAATTGTTATGAGAAAATGTATATTCTTAGGTTCATATTAATACACGGTATATGGTAAGGAAGCCAATTAAATAAATGTAACATTTTCCCCAGAGACCCATCTTTTCATGTTCATCAGATCAATTTTTAAAACAACTCTCGCCTAGTAACTTTGCAGTTAAATGTTTCTAGAGGGTATGCTTTACAAAATGAGAAGAAACAACCGAATCAAGTAGTGTCAACTCAGTTTTCATACCCTCTGAGAGCATCTAATACTTTTTTCTTTAAAGTGTACATTGTATTACAAAAAGAAGACTTGCATGAGGAAACACCATAGTTAATTTTTGATATGTGGATGCAAACTAGATAAAGCAAAACAAAGAACCAGAGTTAGGCAAACAGCTAATAAATATCAAGTCCTTGCCTGGCCAGTGTGGCTCAGTGGATTGAGCATCATCCCCTGGACTGAGAGGTTCCAGTTCAATTCTTGGTCAGGGCACATGCCCGGGTTTCAGACTCAATTCCCAGTAGGGGGCATGCAGGAGGCAGCCGATCGATGTTTCTCTCTCACATCGATGTTTCTCTCTCTCGCTTCCTCTCTCTAAAAAAAAAAAAAAAAAAACAATAAAAATATTTTTTAAAAATCTTAAAAAAAAAAAAGGTCCTTTTAAGAAAACTGTAGCCTAAAACAACAAAACCATAAATTGTTACTAAGTCAAAGATACCAAGAGCTGAGGTTGTGTTATGTGTGTATCTATGTGTGTACTTGAGTGTTGTTCTGTGCATGAGCATTGGGAGAATGATGATTGTAAAAGCTTGTAATAAACACAGTTTGATAATTTGAGGGTGATAATAATGAAAATGTCACAATGGAGAAAAGAATGAGCAAGAACATGAGGAAAATATTGAATGAGTTCAAGGAATACAGAAAAGAACCAAGGTAAATTAAAGTTATATACTCTAATACCATTTATACCATATACGGATTCACCAAAATTTTGCTAATGAGCTTTATAGAAAATATAAGCATAATAGAATATTACTGCTGTAATAAACTGAAATTTGGTGATTTAAAAAATCATATTGAAAAATTAAGATACACTTGTGATGAGGGTTTAGATTATTACAAAATTTTCTGGAAAATATCTTAAAATGGGCAATTAAAGACTAAAATATAAATACATCTTGTCCTCCCACTTCTACACCAAGAAACCCATTTTAAACTAGCCATTGCCAGTACAGTATATATGTATGACAAAGTTTATTGAAGGTTATGTACATGTGTAAAAAAAATAAAACAATTTAAATGAGCAATGATACAATAATTATTAAATTAATTCTTTAGCATCCATAAAATAAAAGCAATTTGACATTATGCTTTAAAATATTCTAATGGCTTGAAAAATGCAAATCAATGCAATGGTAAGTGAAATTATATGCATATATATAATAACTAAGATTATAAAACTGTAATTGTAAATTTTTACTATAAAGTTTGACACGTTTGTAAGCAAATGTACATATATGACTGAAAGTGAAAAAAATGTTCTCAGCAGTGATTACAGATGATTTTAATTTTTCTAAATTACCAGTTTTCTGATATACAGATATTACCTCTTTAATGACAAATAAATGTTCAAAAACCAAAGTTATATATTCCAAAGGATATATGTGTTGGATCATTAAGAGGAAAATTCTGCACATCAAAACCTTAACCACCCAGCCAGTGTGGTTCAGTGGTTGAGTGTCGACCCATGCACCAAGAGGTCACAGGTTCGATTCCCGGTCAGGGCACATGCCCAGGTTGTGGGCCAAATCCCCAGTGGGAGGCATGCAGGAGGCAGTCAATTGATGTTCTCTCTCATCGATGTTTCTATCTCCCTCTCCCTCTCCCTTCCTCTCCTTTAAAATCAATGCAGAAAAAAATATAAAACAAACAAACAAAAAAATCTTAACCAATTTGTTTAACCACAAAGTTCACCACAATTATTTAAACTGTAATTTAAATAAATTTTAAACCTGTTTAAATAAATTTAGTTTGGGAAATATTTGAAAAATTGCTTATTTCAAAAATATATATTAAATTCACTCTTAAAATATGACCAAGAATATTAAGCTAATATTTGTTTCTGTAAAGACATTATGTTAGTTACATAATAATAAAATTTTGCTTTATAAACAAGGAAAATATTCCTTCAAAACAATTAATTTGGGACAATTCTATTTCTCTCATACCTGTATGTGTACACTTTCTTGCTTTATATATCTCTTTCTTTTCTTTCTCCATTCACTTAAAAAGAATGTTTGAAATTTTAGATTTAGTTCAAATTATAATTAATATGATATTTTCCATTGATTGAAAAAACTATGCTTAGAAAATTTGGGCTCTTAGTTATTTCTATTTATGTGTTATAGTATGCAATACTAAGGATTAGCATTTCTGAAATTTTAATTGAATTAGTCTTTCATATGCAGCAACATGATTGAATAAATAGGTAGCTTGTGAATATCTTTATAAAGAAAAAGTAGTTGTAGTGGGATCTGTATATTAGATATCAGTGGAAAGAGCATGAGTACTGTGTTACCTGATTTAGTATGTTTCTACATGTCATGGACAATCCCCTCACATTTTTTTGGGGGGGTGGGTGGATTTCCTAGAAGGCCTAGCTACTATCTAAGAGCAAAGAAAGAACAAAATGTCCTTAGGATGAAAATTTCCAAATTACAGGTGCTTCCCCTGTTAAGCGTGAAGTTTTCCTCACAGAATGAAGGGATGGCCCTATCGTTGATGAAGACGCTTTCAAGCTTAGATCTCTTTGTTCCATTTATTCCTCTGGATTTTATAAGGTAAACATAAGTGAGGGGAAATGTTTTCCCTGAGGCATTTACTGAAATCCTTGAAATAAGATGAATTGACATGAAAATAGAAATGAAAACAAATTTAGAATACATAGACAAAATTCTGGAGATGCACTAAAAATGCATCATCTGGCTGGTGTAGTTGAAATATAAGATAAAGAGATGAAAAATTTCTCAAGAGATAAGTTGGGGTCTTGCGCTTTAAAAACTGAGTGTGATAAAGTCGGTGAAATATTGCATTTGGGTTGCTCCTCCTTCTCCTCGTCTCTATTGAAGGAGAGATTAATCCCTCAAAGAGAACATTGCTAACATTTCAAAAATCCAATTTGTGAACAATGTTCAAGTGTCTGGGAATACACATTTATAATCTTAACAACCTAGTCACTCTCAACTTAGAGGAACCTGCCATTTATTTTCAAATATCAGAGAATGTCATATCTTGAGAAGAAAATTAACATTAGAAAGAAAAAAATGTATTTATGAAAAATTGAAGAACAGTAAAAGATATAGGTATTTCTGTTTCCCTGACAATAATGTTTAGCTGGTTATTGGTAGGGCAAAATATTTTGGGTTTAATACTTTGGTAAGAAGATGCAATAATAACATTTTCATACTCTTTATTAAATACTTAAGGATATGAAGAAGGCCTGCTTCAAGTGGGAGAGAAAATATCAAAAAAGTTATAATGAGTATGTTTCATATTTAAAGTATTGGTCTCACATACTAAAATCCATCTCCTCAAAATATAAAATGAAAATAATTAAATGTCACAGTCCTTTAAAAATTATTATTAATGTGACTAAATTTTCATTTTCTCTTCTGTGAAATTATAATAGGTATCATAGTTGCTATGAGGATTAATGAGAAAATTCATAGAAGTTGTAGCAGAGTTCCTGGCACAAAAGTGCTTGTTAAATTTCAACTATATTTACTACTAATACTTCAAATCACCTCGCTATTACCACTATTAATATAAATATAAATAATAAAAATGAATAAATAAATAATAAAATTTTATGTTGTAGTTTACTTTGTTAATACTCAGTTTTATATCTCCTATTAACACAACTTCTGTTTTCTTACCTTCCCATAAGAACCTAAATACACCACAGATGTTTCTAAACTATTTATTCTTGTTTTTCTTTAAATATTCTATAATATCTGTGTTACAAAATTTGCCAAGAAATACTATCAAACAGCTAAAAGTTAAAGAAGTATTTCAATTATTTTCCTTGATTTAAAAATAATAATAATAATAGCCCTGGCTGGTTTGCTCAGTGGTTAGAGCGTCAGTCTATGGACTGAAGGGTTGCAGGTTTGATTCCTGGTCAAGGGCATGTACCTGGGGTGCAGGTTCAATCACTGACCGCGGCCAGTCGAGGTCATGAGGGAGGCAACCAATAGATGTGTCTCACTCACATCAATGTTCTTCTGTCTCTCCCTCTCTCTCTTCTACTCTATCTAAAAAATCAATAGAAAATTATACTCGGGTGAGGAGTAACTAACTAAATAAATATTAATAATAATAATACACCTCTTGATGAACAAAAGTCCAAGATCAGATGGCATGATTGGTGAATTCTCCCAAACATTCAAAGAAGAATTAATACCAGTTCTTAAACTCTTCCAAAATATAGAAGAGGAAAGAATTCTTCCAAACTCATTTAATAAGGTCAGCATTACTCTGATACCAAAACCAGACAAGGATACCACAGGAAAAGAAAATTGTGCAGCAATATCCCTGATGAACATAAACACAAAATTTTTCAAGGAAATATTAGTAAACTAAATTCAACAATACATTAGGGGGATCATGCGTCATGATCAAGTGGCATTTATTCTAGGGACACGAAATATACCATGATTATCTCCTAGATGCAGACGAAGCATTTGGCAAAATTTATTATCTGTTTATGATAAAACCTCTCAACCAACTGGGTATAGAAGGAATGCATCTCAACATAATAAAGGCCACATATGACAAGCTCACAGCTCACATCATACAAACTAAACGGCAAAAAGCTGAAAGCATTTTCTCTAAGATCAGGAACAAGGCAATGATGCCCATGTTTATCCTTGTTATTTAAAATAGTATAGGAAGTTCTAGTAAGAGTAATTAGAAAAAAAATTGAAGGCCTCCAAATTAAAAGGAAGAAGAAAACCTGTCTCTATTTGCTAATGATATAATATTATATATATAAAACCCTAAAGACTCCATAAAAAACTGTTAAAACTAATAAATTCAGTAAAGTTTCAGGATACAAAATCAACACACAAAAATCTGTTGCATTTCTATATACCAATAACAAACTAACAGAAAGAGAAAAAATTTTAAAAATCCCATTTACAATGGCATCAGAAATAATAAAAAACTTCAGAATAAATTTGACCAAGGAGATGAAAGACTTGAATATTGAAAACTACAGTATGTCAATAAAAGAAATTGAAGAATACACAAATAAATGGAAAGATATTTCCTGCTCATGGATTGTTAAAATATCCATTCTACCCAAGGTAATATACAGATTAATGACATCCCTTTCAAAATTTCAATAGCAGTTTTTAAAGAACTTGAACAAATAATCTTAAAATTTGTATGGAACCACAAAGAAACCCCAGATGACCAAAGCAATCTTGAGAAAAAAATAATAAATCTGGAGGCATCATACTTCCTGATATCAAAATGCATTACAAAGCCATCGTAATGCAAACATCAGGATATTGGCATAAGGGCAGACATGTTCACAGTGGAACAGAATCGCGTGCCCAGAAATAAACCCACTCATATATAGTCAATTAATTTACAACAAAGGAAGCAACAATATACAATGGGGAAAGAACGAACTCAAAATAGATTAAATACTTAGTTGAACGTCAGGCCTGAAACCATAAAACTCCTAGAACACAACATACGTAATAAACTCCTTGATAGGCCTTAGTGGTCATATTTAAATCTGACACCAAGAGCAAAACCAATAAAAGCAAAAATACATAAGTGAGACTACATCATACTAAAAAGCTTCTGCACAGCAAAATAAACTATCAACAAAATGAAAAGACAATGTACTCAATGGATGAAAATATTTGCAACTCATATATCTGATAAGGGAATAATGTTCAAAATCTATAAAGAACCCAAACAACTCAATAGCAAAACACCAATCAGATTAAAAAATGAGAAGATCTTTCCAGATCTTAGCTATTGGAAACAGCGCTGCTTATGAACATAGGTGTGCATATATTCCTTCTGATTTGTGTTTCAGGTCTGGAAACAGCCCAAGTATCCAACAGTAGATGAATGGATAAAAAAGTTGTGGTACATTTACATAACGGAATATTATGCAGCTGTAAAAAAGAAGGCTCTCTTACCCTTTGAGACAGCATGGAGGGAACTGGAAAGTATGCTAAGCAAAATAAGCCAGTCAGGGAAAGACAAGTATCACATGATCTCACGTATATAATGAATTTAATGAACAAATAAACCAATTAACAAAAAGGATCCATAGACATGGAAGCAGGAAGCAGACTGATGAATCTCAGAGGGAAGGAGGGAGGTGGGGCAGGAAGACATAAACCAAAGAACTTACATGCATATATGTATAACCAATGGACACAGAAAATAGTGTGGTGAAGGTGGGGGGGGCAGAGGCAGGGAGGAGGGGGTCAGTGGGGGGAAAGTATTGGAGGAAGTCAATGGGGGAAAGGGGGGGGTCTATGTAATACTTTCAACAATCAAGATACATTTAAAAAATAAAAATAAAAATTGAGAAGGTCTGAATAAACATTTTTCCAAAGAACACTTACAGATAGCCCACAAGTATGTGAAAGATTTTCAACATCATTAATCACCAAGGAAGTTCTTCAAAAAATTAAAAATAAAACTACCATATGATCCAGCAATACTACTTCTGGGTATTTATACACACACACACAAAAACAAAACAAACAAACAAACAAACAAAAACTCTAACTAAAAAAGGTATGGTCATTGCAGCATTATTTACAACAGCCAAGGTATGAAAACAACCTAAAGCTCATAGATGGATGAGTGGATAAAGAAATCATGGTATATATATACAATGGAATGTTATTTAGCCATAAAAAGAATACAGTCTTGCCTTTTTTGACAACATGGCTGGACCTGGAGGACATTATACGTCAGAGAAAGACAAATACCGTAGAATCTCTCTTATATATGGAATCTAAAACAAAGAAACAAACAAACCCAGCTCATAGATAAAGGGAACAGATTGGTGGTTGTCGGGGTGGGGGAAATGGTGAAGTGGGTCTAAAGGTAAAAAGAAAAAAATAAGTAAATATAATGCAATACTAAGTGGCAACAATAACAAAGAAGCAATTGTTTTATTTTCTAGATGCACAACCTAAAAGCAGGATAAAGTTACCAAATTATCGATTCTACTTCAAGTTATTTTCCTCTTTAACCATAATATTACAAAAACTTACACTGAAATATAAACTGTATTTTTCAAAATGTCTATGCTCAATTTTTCACTTTAGCAAACAGCGTATGTTTACCTATTTTCTGCATTTGCACCTGGGAATAAAACATTTCTCTCCAAGACCAATCCTGAGACAAGTCATTGAAACTATATTCCTGGTGAGACCTCATCTGTGTACAGAAAGGCCCCAGAATAACCCAGGTTCGACCCAAACTGGCACAGAGGAAGGCCTTCTTGGAAAAGTAAACTTCAGATAGAAAGTAAACCTGGCCTCAGGATAGCCATGCTGAGTAAACAAGTAAAATAGAAACTAGGTTTGCATTGTCATGGTGAGGCCCTGAGTTTCACACTCCTGACACTACTTCCAGATGTTGATAAAATCCCATTCCCTGGGGCCGCCCACATCTTTGGGATTTGAGCTCATAGTGGGGTGCAGAACAAGGCAGGATTATAAGAGTGTGGCCCTGGCTGAGGGACAGGGCTGCCTTAAAATAATAATAATAGAACACACTCAGAAATAATTTGGTAAAACACTTTCCTAAAACTTCTGTGTTGCCATATATAGAAACAGTATTTCTTTAAAAAGGTTTATCTGTGTTATAAACAGTTTATTTGTGGGGGTGGGGGAAGTTAAAAACTTGTACATAATGACTATTGTTGACATTTTAACATAAGCCACAAAGTGTTTGAGTGACTAATTCCATTGACCCTCCTGTATGGTTTAATTTGAGCGTTCATTCTATGTAAGACACTTTTTTATACACATGTGCTATATACATTTTGATAGTCTGATGAAAGGAACTATGGTACACATTAGAAGAGTAAAACTATATTTTTTAATATACTCAGGTTAATAGAGCTAGTTTAAGCAAAAAATGGAGGAATTGGTGAGAGGGAAAAAAGAAAGGAGCAATTGTTATTGCTAAGTGGATTGGACCAGAAACTAAAAAGCCAAAACAAATTTCCTCTCTCTTCCCTGCTTTCTCTAGTTTCTACCTCAGTTTTCAGTGCTATAGACCACATCATTCCCCACTCATACTTGAGAATGGGCACCCCACAGTTCCTAAGTTTACAATTTATAATTCCAGCCCATACAGACAGACTCAACAGTGTCTGTGGAATGCAATTCAGAATATGATTGGCCCAGCATGAAACAGCAGTTTATCTCTTGTCTGATTAATTGTCATCAAAATGACAGTGTCACACAGTACAACAGTAGCACTTAATCCCTGGGGGTTGGAGAGGCAATTCTCAGGAATAAGAGGTCATTGTGAAATGGAAAAACACCCTCAAATGTATCTGTGTCATCTAATATCACTCTCAGATGGCTCACACCAGCTACCTTCTAGAAACTCCTGTCTGTGCCACGATTTCCGATGGAATACTCTCCTCGAAATGTGCCCTCAACCGCGCTGCACAGAAGGATCTCACTTTGCCTCACAGTTCAATAACTGTTGGGAATCTCTTGCCATTCTTCATGAGTTATATTGAATAAAGGCAAATTAAAAAACAAAACTAAATTTACTTGTTGGTAATTTGTGTTGTCGTTTGTTAAGCATGGTTTATAGATGCTGATAAACAGTGCTATTTATCTTTCAGAGACAGGATTCCAGTTATGCTTAAAGCATCACAAAAGATCCAGTGATTTGGTTTGCCTAGAAAGTCAATTCAGTGTGAAATATAAAAGCAGTCAGGTCAATTGTATACTGTTACAGAGAGAGACCAATACAAGCAACAACGGGTACCAAAATCAGCTGAATAGTTGGCTGACTTCTTTAAACAATGAGTTGAATTGATGTAGAAACAGTTTTAGAGTTAGAACAGGGCATGTTTTGGCTAAAATTCTAAGGCGTCCGAGGCAATGATCCCACTTTGGCTTTCGGGATTCTCTGTGCACCTTTTTAAGCCCTTTCACTTGTTTTGGCCATTGTTGTCATTTTACCTCACCAGTAATAACAGGAAGTGGAATTAAATTGGGTAGTCTGATGACTTGGGTCTTATTGTGTCCCTGTAGTAAGTAAACTTGATCAAGAATCATATACATTTGCCTCTCTCTCAAATAGAAAATATGGGAAAGATAAATTAAAAAAAGAAAGAAAATAAGGGCAATTGAGCAAAATAATCTCAAATCTACTTCAAGATATCAAAATCTGAGAAAAATTTAAATAATACTTAAAGCTTTAGACTAATATTTAAGTGTAGCATTCAGCTTTTGATAAGAAAAAAGTTTAGGATTTCTCTGAGAACCAGGGGTAATGTCTGTTTAAAAATTGCATATGTATTTGTCTCCAGAGGTAGCTGTCAACAGTAAAACAGGATAATCATCTGGGGAATATTTACATTTTCAAAGAACAAGCTAGAGAAGAAGATGATTAACCAAAAGCACTAAGTCCTTAAAGTGAATGAATGATATGTGGTGGTGGCCAATAGACAGAATATTTGGATATCAGTGGTTGCTTTACATCAACATGTAAAGTTGGCATATAATGTTTCAAATGTTTTACAAAAGTCCTCACCTACAATTGCCATCTTTATGTATTACATACAAGCAGTCTCGATGGATTAAGGCTTATCATAGATTTTTCAGTCATGTTTAAGTTTGAATTGACATTTTGATATAAAACATTGCTCATATTAATTAAATACTCCAAAAATCATCTTTGGAGATGAATATATTGACGTCTAAATTAGACAGATAATTATGTATACATGGTAGCTTCTTTTACTCCTTTGATTCTGGAGACCCCATAATTAGAACATGTTTTCTGACTTTTCCATATAGGAGCTGCGACAGTTATCAGTGTATGTTCTCTTAGTTCTAAATCTATGCTTTTTGAGGTGCATTTTGTGATGATGATTCTGGGGTTGAATTCTGTAAACATTTCTCCTTTGCCAACTAGAGCAATGTTAGGCCTTTTCAAAGAAGACAGGGAAGGGTCATTGTGTTACTGTTTTGTGAATATGCCTCTAGCAGTTGGGCCTGTGGGAATGGGCCTCATCTCGGTGATCCTTGCAGACCAACTTCCGTTCACCTGCACCCTTCAGCAAGTTTCTTGGCCATCCAGCTGACTGTTACTACAACCAGCTTGGTCTTGCTCACACTTTCTTGTGAATTTCTCTGTCTCCTGATGGTTCACCCCTACAGTCCTCACCTATCTCTTCTGTCAACTTCTGCCTCTGGATGACTATACATTTCTGTAGCGGACATACATTCTTCAACAAGCTCAGAATCTCAGCCTCAGGATGGGGATGGACGTAGAGGCCAGAGGATGTTTTCCTAAATTCTCAGTTTCTTCCTTGTTCACTCTTTGTCAGCCCTGGAGGTAGGTAGTCCTTGCATCTACCATTTCGATATCCTTACAGTCCTTATTTGCAAGCCTTTTAGTAGTCACTCCGTTTACCAGTTCATAATTATTTATACTGAATTGCGTCTGTTCAAATTGCTGATGTGGTTTTTACTTAAAGACTGATGAAATACATACTGAAAATTTAAAAGTTACACTTAAAAGTTTAAATTATATTAATGGTGAATTCTTTTTAAAAAAAATATGTTTTTATTGATTTTATAGAGGGAGAGGGAGGGAGAGAGAGAGAGAAACATCGATGTGAGAGAGAAACTAGGACCTCTCAGTCCATGGGACGACACTTAACCCACTGATCCACACTGGCCCTGCAACTGTGAATTCTTTATAAGAAAATATCACTAGATCTCAAAGAAATAGTGTTCAAAATGCTCATTTAACTAGGTGGGGGTCACTTGTTTTAATACTTGTATTTCAGGTTTCAAGAAGATGGAGAAAGGCTAAGGCAACATTTGGTCATAAAAGGCAAACATATCCAGTAAACTACTGGACTCATTATCTGACTCAATACAATAACTCCTTGTCCATATGTACGTGTTTTGTAAGTAAAGAGAGCTTAGAGATGGTTTATGTGACTCTATAAAGAAGTCTTCTAATGTGATTCATTTCCATTATTTCTTAATTCACCTCTGACAAGCAAGAGAACAGTAACCAAAGCAGCTTATAATAGTTAATGGAATACTGTGGCCACATAGCTAGAACTCTCTCTCTCAGGAAAGTAGCCTATACCTGTTAGGCACGCCTACATCTTTTCTAGTTTGTGTTAGCTACAGTACTTCCCATGTCATCACTATATTATACAACTGCCTGAGGCAACTTTACAGCAGTGATATTTTCATGCAAAGGGAAGGACATTCCAAAACTCAGAGCACTGGAAAAGATACTTAAATGTTGTCTGAGAAAACGTACCTTAGTTTCCTCAAAGCAAGACACTCAAATCACCTCTACCAACTCAGGAGTAATCCTAATGTTAAGAATTTTAATGTTAAAGGAGATTTCTTAGGATTTGTCTCCACCTAATATCATCCTGACTACCTTTAGCCCATTGTAATGTTCAGTAACTCATGACATCTCTGTATTTCTACCACCAATAGCATAACCAAAACTAGGAAATCTATGATACTCTGCCACAGCTCTCTGTCTCTCATACTCTGTGTACCTGAAGGTTAGGTGGTAGAGATGGTGTCTTTGCAGCTCCCCAGGACTTTTTCTAGGTAGTGGCTCTCCAAATTTTATAGATCCTGCTCCTGTGAGTTAATCATATCTGTCTATATAACTCCTCCTCCTTCTCATTGCACCAGTCTCCAAACTTTCCTGTCAGTATTCATTAATTAATGAAAATTTCTTAATCTATTATTTCCAACCCAACCCTTGTCGTCATGAATGGCTATGAAAATGAGCTTTTCAAAGAATACTAGCAAATCAGTCTATCTCCTTATCACCACTAGCCTTATTCTCCAATATTTCTCTGCCTCCTAATCTAATGTTCTCCCCATGACTCAAAAATATGTCATCTGAACTTAAACATGCCATTCTCTGGCCACAATGTCTGCCCTCATTGTTTTCCTGTTCGTAGGCATCACACAGCCCATCAGTATATATTATAAAATCACTGCCATCGTTCCTTAATTCCTCCAGATTCAGTTTTAATTCCAAGCAAAAGACCATCATTTCCATTACTATCTTGAAAGCACCCAGATATCTCTGAACATTTGCTTCCCCACTACAACTCATGGCAAATCTACAGTGAACCCAATCAGAAGTTTTGTCAGTGACCACAATAGGCAGTTGGATATTTCTGGAGAAAAATCCCATATCTAAGAAGTTCATAGTTATTTGTGGTTCTCAGCCTTATAAGCCTTACAATATGTGTCTCCAGTAAATTAGTTCTTTTTCAACCTCTAACCTCCTTACATATCTTTATACTCAGAATATTACTTTTCCTCTGCTGCACTGATAAAAATAAAAGTTTCTATCAGATGCAACCTCTGTCAACTTCCTCTCTTCAATAAACAGAACTACACATATTATAAATGTTCTCCTCTTGACCCAATGCTATAATGTGAGGGAAAAAAATGCCTTCTCTTACTTTTAAGGCTCATCTCTCTGCCTCAACTGTGGTCCCAGGTTCACATGCAACTCTTAGGACTCTTGCTATCTATCGACTCTTCTGTCTCTCTGAGACAGTTTCAGTCACTAGATTCTTCTGATTAGGATTCAAAAGTGGCTGCCATGTAACTAAATCCAATCTAATTCAGTCCTTTTTTTACTTAATTTCACAGCATTTGACACATATGACCATTCACACTTTTTGCAACACTTTTTTCTCTTTCTCCCTCCTTTAGTATCATCTACCAGCCTGAAATTAGCTTTTGAAAATCCTTTATCATCATTTATCTTATATACAATAATTGAAACTCAATGTATTGGAATTCTTCTAGTATAAAAAGTTTTAAACTTTGAATCAATAAACTTGGTTTGCAATGTTTGCAAAGTGTGGACCACAGAATCCATACATCAGTCAAAACAGGCTAGATTTGACTGAAGATTAAAGAAAAATTAAAAGTCCATGGATTAAAATAGGAGAAACGTACTTCTGTTTCATACTTCATGATCATCATCAGGTGTTAGCAAGGAAGGACTATCCACTGACAGTAGTCACCCACAGAATCAAGCTGGCAGATCATCTACCATCTCAAATGTTGCTTTGCCTATCACTGGGCCAAGAAAAAAATGTCCCTGCTCAGAAGTGACAAGTATCATTTCTGTCTTCAACTCAATGGCCTAGTCACGTATCCCTACCTAACAGCAAACAGGCCACAAAATCAATTCTCCCATGGGCCTGAAATGAGACAACTGCATAGCAGTGAGCAGCACTGAAAATTGCCACCCGAAAAATGAGACTCTTGTCACCCATCAACAGAGCCGCTGAACAAGACAATTTGGGAGAGAGCCCTAGTACTCTATGTATGATATGTAACAAGCACCCTGAGTTCTGTATGACCACTAAAATATAAGAAGCACTTCCCTCTTGGTTCCATGAGTACACTTTACAGAGGCTTAAATACCATGCAAATGGTGTATGTATATGCATATAAGGAAGGTTAAAATTATAATATGTTATCCAAAGCAATATACTTTGAACAGTAAAAGGTACATGATTAATATTTCACTAGGACACAGGCATAAACTTGGACTATCCAAAGTTAACTGGGTTATATAGCAATAGAATACAGAGGCAAAAGATACAAAGTATTAGTTAATTTTTACAAAGCCAGAGGACTTCTTTGTATAAAAAACAAGATGAAACAGTTTTCTTGGTTCTAGTGGCCTGTTCACTACTTTATAATCTATACAAAATTTCTGTTTATCTTAATTTGTAAATGTAGAATTTTTCATAGCATTGTATAATTAGAATATCTAATGACCATTTTCAAAAATAATGGAATATTTTCCTTAAAAATTCTACATTGCAGACTCCACTTTGGGATTATTTTTAGCCTACTAATATTTTTAATTACCATGTGTTTCTAACTGGACTTTGAAAATATTTCTAAAAGTTAAAAAAAGATACTCCAGAATTTCTCCTACCAACTATAACTATTCTAATTATACAAAGGCTATACAAAAATTCAATACATCCCCAATATTGTTTCTGATATGGCATACTTCTGCTTCACATTAACATAATTAAAGCGTTGTTTCTATTGGATCTAAATTACAATAGAATGAAGGTTGACAATTTTATTTTATTTTATTTATTTTTTAAACCTTTCATTTTTTAAACAAATTTTTTTTATCTTTATTGATTTTAGAGAGAGAGGAAGGGAGAGGGAGAGATTGATAGAAACATCAATGAGAGAGAACATCAATTGGCCACCTCCTGTATGTCCCCCACTGGGGACCCAGCCCACAACCTGGGCATGTGCCCTGACTGGGAATTGAACTGGCAACCTCTTGGTGCATGGGTTGACGCTCAACCACTGAGCTGCATGGGCTGGGAAGTTTGACAATTTTAGAGGACGATCTTAATTTTTATTATCTCCATTACTACTATATCATGCTAGAGTTTTTACTGTTGTTTAGGTGGATGTCCTTTACTTTATCTTAGTCTTATGATTCTTATTGTATCTTTATGTCAATTGAGTTCTTGATGAAGAATACATTGAAATAGAAAGAATAAAATTAAAAAGTGTTCTTCTGATAAAGGACTGTTACCCCAAATACACAAAACCTTTAAAACTCAAAAATAAGAAACAAATAATCCAACTAGAAATAGGCCAAAGGCCTGAACAGACACCCCACCAAAGAAGATATGCAAATGTCAAATAAGCATATGAAAAATGCTCCCCATTGCAGGTCACCCAGGAAATAAAAATGAAAACAACACTGCAAATAAAGAAGCCCACACTGCATCTGGCACCATTGGGATGCTTGCTTCAGTCAAATTCAGTGTGGATGCAAAAAGTATAGTTGAGTGAATGAACAAATCTATCTTGCATTTATTTGACTATTTTTTTTCAAATAAATGTACTTGTAATTAATGAAGCACAAATGCATTTAAAACTATATCTGAAACAGTGACAAAACTAATGGTGATGAGGCTATGGAGCAACAGGAACTCTCATTCATTGTAAGACTACAGAATATTATTCAGTGCTAAGAAAAAATAAAAAATAAAAGAAGATGAAGAAAAGAAAGAGCTATCAAGCTATGAAAAGACATGGATAAACCTTAAGTGAATATTACTAAGTGAAAGAAGCCAATCTGAAAAGTGTACATACTGTATGATTCCAACTATATGACATTCTGGAAATGGCAAACCTATAGAGACAGTAAAAAGATCAATGATCGCCAGGGGTTAAGAGCATGATAGGCATGAATAGGAAAAACACCGGGGATTTTAAGGTAGTGAAAATACTCTGTGGGATACCATAGAATGCACAACACCAAGAGTGAACTGCAACATAAACTATGAACTTCAAGTGATTACAATGTGCCAGCACACAATGCATCAGTTGTTAACAAATATGCCACACCGGATGGGGATGATGATAATGAGGCTATGTACATATGGGGCAGGAGGCATAGGCAAATCTCTGTACCTTCCCCTCAAAGTTTCTGTAAACCTAAAACAACTCTAAGAATATAAATTCAATACAATTTTTGTAAGTGTTCATTCTAGAACTGTTCTCAGGTGAAACTTTTTATTATGAAATAAGAAATAAATACCAATAAATGTATCACCATATTCTTCTGCTTTATCTGATAATAATACATTTTTAAATCATCCTAAAAGAATAAATATTTATAACGTAAATAGAAATACACCCTCAACTTGGCAGTCTGTCACATGTGAAACAAAGCATCTGAAATAGACAGAAAGATAGTGATTACTGAAACAAAAGTGAATGTGACATCGTCTACAATAAAATGACAGACATTTAACTATTTTACAACTTATTTTTCTTACTAATCATCTTTAAAGAAGTTCACATGGCATATGTGTTAAGCAAAGTGCTTTTGTTAATTTTAACATTATGAAATGAAACCTCTTTACCTTTAAATAACTTTGATTAGTGTTGTAAAGGTTTATTTTTCTTTCTTCTGATCTCTTCCTTTCTCAAAATGCCTCTCTTTACTCTTTTGTTTTCCTCACCACCTCACCACTCTTCCACTACTGTCTTGCTTTTATAAATCCTTCTTTCTCCAGCATATTTTTCTATCTTCTTTCTCTTTATTTTATCTCAATTACTTCTTGCAATTTTCAGGGGTCCTACGACTTGGATCCAGAAATATCCTAAGCTATTCTGACCTCTTTGTATCTTGTTTCTAGCCTTATGCAAACATTTGAAAGTTCTGGCTGCCATGACATAGTGCAATCACCAAGGAATTTCTTAAGAATATACATCCTAATTTAAGGACAATCAAAATAACCTTTTAAAGTCTTATTATTTCCATTTTGGAGTACATCGTTTTATTAAAAGTTATCTGCTTGACCTGTAAAAATGTTATGTTGCCCAGATGGTGTGGTTGCCCAGAGCGTTGTCTTATGGACTGAGAGGTCTTGGTTCAATTCCTGGTCTGGGCACATGACTGGGTTGCAGGCTCCATACCTAGTAGAGGGCATGTGGGAGGCAGCCGATCGATGTCTCTCTCTCATTGATGTTTCTATCTCTCTCTCTTCTCTCTCTAAAAAACAAAATCAATAAAAATATATTTTAAACAATGATTTTATGTTTAGTTCCGATGAAGAAAAGGAACAGAGTGGCAGGAGGAGGCCACTGTCATAATTCATCACTTGTAAACATGCTTATGTGCTTAAAAGCCTGAGAGTTTAAAGACAGCTGTTTGAAAAATAGAAAAAAAAAACATTTTTTTAGTTTTTTAAATCTTAAAAATAGAAAAAAAAATCTTAGTATGTTTCTTTTGTATTATTGTCTTTTTCTGGGGGAAAAAACAAAGTAAGTTCTTTTAATTTAAAATTTTATCTCTGTTTTGAATAGTTAACTTTCTTATCTTACAACGCCTTATAAAAAGTCTCTAAACTGTCACTTTTAAAAATATGTTTTAATTGACTTTTTAGAGAGAGGAAGGGAGTGAGAGATAGAAACATCAACGTGAGAGAGAAACATTGATCGGCTGTCTCCTGCACGCCCCCTGCTAGGGATCAAGCCTGCAACCCAGGCATGTGCCCTGACTGGGAATCAAACTGGGACCTCTGAGTCCATGGGATGGTGCTCAGTCCACTGAACCACACCAGCTAGGCTCTAAATGGTCACTTTTACTTTTATCTGTATCTTCTCTCCAATACTAAACACACAAGAAACCATCATAAAATTAATTTGAGTTCAGTAGTAGGTGAAGATGATAATGAAGGTGAACAATACATTGGAAGATAGTCAAGCACTAGACAGGTACCACAATTTTGTATCACTTATACTAAACATGAGATATTGGTCAGTACTTCAAATATCTGGTATCTTAGATCTCATTAGAACTTCTCAAATGTCTTTTGGCTATTTTTTTAACCAACACCTTGATGAGAAACAAAATCTGAAACCCTACTCACCTAATAGTCTTACATTTGTTTCCTGTAACTATGTGTATTCTGCTGACTGCATACATAGAAATAAAATCAATACTGAAATTTGTCTGAAAAACGTGTGAAATGTCTGACAAGTCACGCGATTCACTATACAAAGTGAAAAAGCAGACATTTTGATGAGTGAAATGATTACCTCCCAATCCTCTCTGATATCAAAGCCATGAGTTGCCAGGCTTCATCTTGGATGGAACTCAGCTGTTTAGAAAAACCTCCCTTAATGATCATCACCCTTCCTTCTTTGAAAAAAAAAAAAGAAAATAAATCTTAACATGATGAAGTGCTCTGATCAATTCCAGCCTCTCTTTTGTTGTCAAAAAATCTATTAACCTATGAGGAACTCTGGCCTTAAAGTCCAAAGATTCAGTATTGCTGATTGAGAAAGATCCATTTATTTTGTTTGGCAGTTTTATCCAAATTAAAGAAAAAGGTTGTATTTTTTCCCCCATATCACCAATACCATGTTTTTTCTTCCACTTTGATTACTTGTCCAGAGGTGTAAGGGTTTTTGTTTATTTATTTTTTTTAATATTTCTGGTCTAATGAAAGGAAGCTCTTTAAAACATTTTTTTTCTTTATTGATGTTAGAGAGAGAGGAAGTGAGAGGGAGGGAGAGAGAGATAGAAACATCGATGAGAGAGAACATCGACTGGCTGCCTCCTGCATGTCCCCCACTGGGGATTGGACCCACAGCCTGGGCCTGTACCCTGACCAGGAATTGAACCGGCAACCTCTTGGTGCATGAGTTGATGCTCAACCACTGAGCCACACTGGCCAGGCAGAGGTGTAAGAGTTTTTAAATAGCTCATTGTGCTCTGATTGGACCTTTCCTACATCTGAGATACTTCTAGAATTTTCCATTTGTGCATTGTAGCTCAAGCTAGTGTTCTTCTCTCCTTGACGATATCTGAAATATTTATCTGAGGAAAGAAGATATAAGATTTCCTCTGGACTCCGTGATGGTATAAGTCTTTGAGAGTCAATCAATCTTATTTCCCAAAGGGAAAATCAACATCTGAAGTAGGATTAATATTAGCATACATTTATGGTTCTAATTTAGAATGATCTCAGTATTAAAATTATTAAATTAACTCAATATGATTGACACTTTTTGTGGAAACTCATCTTTTAATATTCTACAACACTATCAAATAATTAAACAATTAAAGTCCTTTTTAATTTGATGAGTTAGCATATACGTTTGCAAGTACAGACAATGTATATGCTAATTTTATAATTGGATAAAAATGAATATCTTACCTATAGACTAAAAGGATCTTTCCTTGAAAAAGCTAATAAAAGAGTCATTCGTGGTAAGACAGATCAAGGAATAGAGAAAGGGTATAAAAATAATGTTAGAAATAAAGACTTTTACTTTTTAATTTAATATTTTAATCCTCACCCCAGGATATGTTTTTATTGATTTTTAGGGAGAGAGAGAGGGAGAGAGAGAAACATCCAGCAGGTAACAAATTTCCTCCTCCTCCACCTCTTTGTTCTATTCATGCCTTCAACTAATTGGGTGATGTTCATCTGCACAGGGGTGAGCAATCAGCTTTACTCAGCCTACAGATTCCAGTGCTAATCTCTTCTGGAAACACCCTCACAGACACACCCAGAATTATGTACTACTTGCTATTTGGGTAACCTTTAGCCAAGTCAAGTTGACGTGTAAAATTAACCATCACAGATACTATATTTTACCAAAATCTAGGTTATTTTAACTAATACTACTTGTTCCCCATACAAAAACTTCCAGTAATGCCTAATTGGAAGTTAAACTTCAAAATCAAGATATCATTGTTTAATTCTGCTTGCCACATTTTAAACAAAGCATAGACTAATGAGTATCCATTCAGGTATATAAACAGATAGATAGTAGACCTAATAAAATAAGATATTGGAGAACTGATGACTAGTCAACTTGAAGACAAAGCTTAGAGAGCTCATGCCTCTCTTACTCATTCACTCAAATTAAGTTTTGATTGACTATACATTTTAATTTTAATTTCCAATGCCAGAATTAAAAATATATTATTTTTATTTTTTTTAAATTTTTTTTATTTTATTAATTTACTTTTGTTACAAATGTTTCTCCTTTTTCCCCTATTGACACCCTCCTCCCCCTCCCTCCCCGCCCCGTCCCCAGTTTTGTTGTCCATGTCCACTGGTTATGAGTACATGAGTACAAATTCTGTGGTTCATCACTCCCCTCCCCCAACCCCTCTTCTGGCAATTGTCAGTCTGTACCCTACTTCTACCTCTCTGGGACTACCCTGTTCCTCAGACTGTTATGTTCATTATATTCCAGAAATAAGTGAGATCATATGATATTTGTCTTTCTCTGCTTGGCTTGTTTCGCTTAGGATAATAGTTTCCAGGTCCTCCCATGTTGTCTCAAAGTATATTAAAATAATATATCTACCTGTATTGCAGGTAGAATAAAATTAAATAAACAATTTAAATAAATTTTAATAGATTATCTAAGGCATGCAGAGAACTACAACTTGGTAGAAGTAATGATTAACACAGCCAAGGTTTGAGGTTTGAGGAATTTTACATAGGTAATGTTTGAGTTTATCCTTGAGTATATATAACTATTTAAGCCAAACCAGGACTAGATGGGCCATTGAAACAGAAAAAATGAAGTACATGAAAACTATAAAATAGTTTAGTTTTCTTCAAATATTTTTAAGTGCTGTTACATGGAAGAAAGCACTGAATTGTTTTTCTTTGTTCAGGAATATCGGTAAGGGCATTTTCTGTGGGAGATTGAACAAAAAAAATGTGTAAAGCTAGTTGTTTTTATGATACTAAAACTGGTCTTGGTATATGAACAGAAAAGGCCTAGGAAAAAGACAAAAAACACCAAAAGTGGTTTTCTAGATGATAACAACAAAGCCAAGCAGAAAAATGAACTCGAACTTGATTATTCATCAAAGGAGCCAGGTAAATGCTAAGTATGGCCACCTATTTTCGGAATGAGAAGTGGAAGAACAATTTAAGAGTAAGATCAAAGCAAATAAAGAGAAGTTGGTCTTGATTGATTCTGGACAGTTAGTAAGTACTAAGGACTAAGTGGCTTCCAAGCACTACCAATGAGACCTGGGTGAACAAATAGTCTCATCGATGGGCTGTCTTAACACGGAGTTTGGAGAAACAGATATTCTTTGAATATAAGAACTTTTAACTTTTAAGATGAGTTTTCTATTTCCTGCAATAAATTCTGTAATGGGTTTAATTGTACCATTTAAAAAACATAGGTTGGAGTCCTAACTCCTTGTATCTTTGATTATGACTGTATTTGGAAGGGTCTTTACAGAAGTAATCAAGTTAAAATGAAGTCATTAGGGTGGACCCTAATCCAACATGACTAGTAGCCTTATAACAAGTGCAAATTTGGACGCAGAGACAGACATGCGCACAGGTAGAACACCATGTGAGGAAGGCAGAGATTGGAGTGATGTGTCTACAAACCAAAAAAATGCCAAAGATGGATCGCAAACCACCGGAAGAGGCGTGGAAAAGATTCTCCTTCATAGCCCTCAGAAGAAATCAGTTTTGCCTGCACTTATTTTTGTTGTTTTAACCCTCCACCTTATGGTATTTTGTTATGACAGCACTAGGAAACTAATACAATTATACTTATTGTGAGCTTAACATTTGCTATATAATATGTAAGGCACTTTCCTATCATATTTGTTATAACTTTAGGATATATTAAGTACAGTAATTATCACAAATACAAATTTTATAATTTGTTTAGAATGTTATATAAATGGAATCATAAACTATGTACCAGTGGTTTTTAGTTTTATCTATCAATACCCATTGCTATATTTTTTCATTTCTTCCTATTTTTTTTAATTTCTTTGTCATATTAATATATCAGAGTCATAACAATTTCATAAAAAGAATTGGTCAGTCATCCATCATCTTCTTTTTCTGAAAATATTTGTATTATTTGCTCCTTAAATGTTTAATAAAATTCACCAGAAAAACCATCTAGACCTTGAATTTGATTTTTGGAGATATATAGATAACAAGTTTAAATTTTAAACAAGAAAAGCAACTACTAAATAAATTATGGGTAAATATTCAGATCGAGGAAAATGACACAAATTCAAAAAGACACAGGGACTAATACTGAAATAAAATCATCACAAAAAATTCTGGAAGATAAATTTAAAGTATAGTGCTATAAATAAAAGATAATATGTAAATTAATTTTGTTATAAATAGAACATTAATAAATCCACTAGTGAAAAGAAATATCTCAAATAAAATGAGAGAAAAAAAGAATTATAAAATATTTAATCAACCTTACCAATAAAAAGCGTAATAGATGTTAAAAGATTTTTAAAAATACATTTCTATTATCTATCTATCTATGTATCTATTATATTTCTCCATGTCAATATATATGTTCATTTTCCATCTACAGCATATGAGCTTTTTTTTCCATGCCAACAATAATCTTAATTATCTTTACCTATCTTATATGAATAGACAAAGATAGCCAAAGGTAATTAAGATTGTGAAAATCCAATGTTGGGAAAACATTGATAGATTTACAATAAATATTGTTGGTAGTCAGAATACATCATTTTTTCATCTTCATTTTTTTAGTTTTTTAATGTAATATATCTATAAAGAAAATATAGATTCTTCAGTAATCTATAGAAATATAAGATTTCTGTTCTTATATATATTTTCTCAGCTGATATCTGAATACCAGTCTTGAATTCATTTCAGGGAATGCTTATAGCAAATCTAGCCAACAATATGTATTCGCCAATGTAAAAATCATCTTAAAATCTTGTGTTCTTGCTATATTATTTTCTTCTTCTTTTCATGATAGTTGGTTTGGAAGAAACTCGTAATTTAGAAAACAGGGAGAGTAATGAAGATTATATAGCATATATCAGTAAATGGTTTGAAAATATTTTTTGATTGAGCCTTTCTTTATAAATATGATTTGGGATTTCAATACAGCATATTGCAAATGCCACCCAGTGCATTCAGCAAATGTTAGCTTCTATCACAAAATACAACTCAGGCTACAAATGTGATTTGAGTAAAAAGGAAGCATGAGGGAATAGCTTGTAAATGACACTGGCTTTTTGGTCTTGATTGATTTCAATACTGAATTTGAAAACAATATGGCTGCATTTGTAAAGCAACTTTACTTCTAGTTTTGTATAACTATTAAGTGTTTTCCTTCAACATTCAGGAAATGATTGCTTCTTCCACTAAAGTCTGTATTTCATTTTTGTACTATAATAGATTTTAAAACTCTGGATAAGCAGCCCTGAATTCCTAACTCTTCCTGTGGACATTCTCTGTATTTTCATGAAATCAACTTTGCAATGAAACTGCTTCAGGAATCCTTTCGCAGGAGCCTCTTTCTCCTTTTCCAGACCTACGTATTCTTAATACTGTTTCTCACTGCTCTTATCATCAAAGGCAAGGAGGTATAAAAATCCATTAAAATTTTCTTTTGCATTTGTTCCTTGTCTCCATTATTGATTTTTTATAATATCAAAGGATCACCTCTACAAAAGTTTTCAAATGACAATTCATATAAAAAAAATAGAGATTTGGTGAAGAAACCAAATTATTCAAAGCCATATCCTCTATACCCAGCAGAAAACCAGATCCATCCCCATAGACAATCCTCACTTATGATTTTTCTCATTCATACTCTGTTATCACAGCACTCAATTTGAGTAAAACAAATTATTATTTTTTAAATTCCACAAGAATTAGGATATCTCAAGAACTTTGGATTACTGTAATCTAAATTCTAGTAATAATTCAATGACCTGAGCCACCATTAGGTAATTAAATTAAGATCATCATTCTGAAATTCACATGTGGCTATGTGCTATACCACAGATAGCTTGATAGTGGCCTAGGGATGCTACTCACAACACATAATCATGTAGCTTAATACCCTTGTCTCAAAAAATCTCTGAACCTCTTATTTATATAATCAACCACCCTCATCCTATATTTAATTATTGCTGTCTGCTGGTGAAGTGTTACTTTCAGCTGCAAGAGGCTACTCTATGGCCCTTTCCATCCTTAAAGACAGAAAAGATGTATGGACAATACCCCCCCCCCTTTTTTTTTTCACTATCTCTGACTTCCCATTCTGCTACTAGCTGGAGAAATATCTCTGCTTTTAAAAGGTCCATGAAATTAGATTTTACCCACAAAGATAATTTCATATTTAATTAATTCAATGTCAATGGATTAGCAAACTTAATTACATTTTAAAAATCTATTTTGCTATGTAACAGAAGATAATCATGGACACAATGTCTCTATACCTATGGTCATGCAAACTAAGGAGAAAAATCTTGGAGGACAATTTTAGGATTTGCCTACTCCAGGAGTTGATCTTCCATACTCCACTTGGCATAAAGAGGCAATGTTCTAATTCTACTGCTAGTATAATGTCAGTGATTTTAAACAGTGTTGGTTTTCAATTCTCTGCTACTGAAGCAGGCAGCATTCTAATTCACCTGCCAGGGTAATTTAATGGGTGTCCAGCAGAAAGCTGAGCTACCAACTACATCCAGCAGCAATGAGATTTGGCACAGTGAAAGAAGATGGCTAGTAAGCACGCCACTTAACCTGTCCTGGTAGAAGGAGGGCCTAGTGAGAGCCGAGCCTCCACTCTCATCCAGCAGCAACTAGACTGAATGAGATTCTGTGAGGCAAGGCTACTCAGCACTCTGATCTCCCCACACCTCACCCTGGTTGTTTGTAGAAAACAAAGAGAGTTGTACCTCTACACTCATCTAACACCAATATACCCTAAATACAGTAACTGTCTGCTAAAGAAGATTATACAGGATCTAAGAGTCTCACAATGTAATACCCAAGATATCCACAATACAATAAAAAAGTCACTCTTTTTACCAATAACGAGGACAATCACAACTTCTATAAGAAGATAAAATCAAGAGACATTGAGATGTGGAGTTACCTGACAAAAATTTTAAAGTAGGAATCATAAAAATGCTTTAATGAGAAAGTATTAACATTCCTGAAATTAGTAGAAAAATAAAAAATCTTGGTAAAGAAACTGTGGATATACATACAAATAAAACAAACAAAAAATCATAGTTATGAACAAAATCATAACAACTGAAGGGAAAAAGAAAAACACACCCCAATGGAAGGACTCAATAGCAGAATGGAGATAACACAGAAAAAAACTTAGTGTACTCAAAGTCACATGAATAGATATTACCCAATCAGAAAAACACAGAGAATATAGATTAATAACAGAAAAATCAAGGACCTTAAGACCAATACAGGACTGTCTATCTAACATTCATATCATTTGAGTCCTAGAAAAAGAGGAGAAAGAATGTGGGGTTCATACAAGAAACTGAATGCATCTCAAGGGCATTATGGTGAGTGAAAAAAAAACACAACAATCTCAAAAGTTTAGATATTGCATTGTTCCACTTATTTAACATTCCTGAATAGCAAAATTACAGACATAAACAATAGATTAGTAGTTTCAAGAGGTTGGAGATGGAGTTGGGAGAGTCTGGGCATGGCAATACATGGTTAGTTAGCCTGACAGTGGTGTTGGAACAGTTTTGTGCCTTGAGTGTAGTGGTTACACAACTCCACACATGTGATAAAGCTGCACAGTACTTCATAAACCATTCACCTCCCACACAAAAATGACTGTGCTGTCAGTTCTACAGAATGTATACCAATGTCAGTCTCACAGTTTTGAGGTTGCACTGCAGTTATTCAAGGTGTTAACCACTGGGGACACCTGGATACAGCATGCATAGAATCTCCCTGTACTTAGTTGTGGTTTGTTTTTTCTGTGACCTACTGTGAACATATACTCATATCAAAATAAAAAGTTAAAAATTTGTTGAATACACTTTTATATAATTTGTTCTAGTCTCTACACCTCAGTTTACTTTTCATTTAAGGTGTTCTAATTTGGTCAAAATGATTTATCATGAGCATGTCCTAATAAACATCCTGAGAACTTATGTTGGCAATTCCCTTAGACTGCTAATATTAAGATATCTTACTTTAATCATTTGTATCCCATTGCTAATTTTTTTATTTTTTCTCTTCTAGCTAATTAGTGAACAGGCTTATAATAACTAGAAATAAATTATTCCAAGAAAGTCCATTTCAAATACCTAAGTCTATCTGTATAACTAGGTAAGTGGGACACGGGAGCTTTGTGAATCTAGGTGGTACTTGCAATAGCCCCTAGGTTTTGAATAGATCATTTGGGATGTCTAGAGTTGACTGTTACCCTATGGTTCCTTTTTAAGCTATAAAATAGTAATGCTTTCCTTACCTTATGAGAATTTCATAAGAAGTAATTACTAAAATGTCTACGAAATTTTAAAAGTCCACACATAGTTTTTATAGCATGCTATAACAAGTAACACAGGGAGGAATAAATACTGACATTGTAAATACGCGTGGAGTCCAGTGCAAAAGGAAATTAAAAGAGGTATGTATATTAAAAGAAAAGGAATTATGGTAATTTAAAAGACAGGTAAAAACCAGTAGTATAGAATATAGATTTAAGTTAAAAATCTGTAGTTTAAGGAGAGAAATGAAATGACATTCACTGACATTTTTAAGCAATTTATAATCTAATCACAAAATACCCAGTTACTAAACTCAGTCAACCACTAAATTTAAAATAATTACTAAATCAATAAAATTTCTTCTAAATTTTTAGAAGAAAAATCTTTAACATTTTGTATTTTATGCCAACAAATTAGGAAAGTAGGGTAATTTGGAAAATCATTTTTGAAGTTAATATCTCCAGTAAAGCATACCAACACCATGTAAAAAGAAGTAAATATATTCAGGAACATTAAAATCCTTTGAGAGATTTGAGTATTCCACAGTAAATTAGAAAAGTTAATGAGTTTATGATGCATTCTGTTGTCTATATTTGATTACTTCATTTTTGTTTATTGGGTGAACATAGCAGTGCCCTCAACCTGTATTAATGAGGAAAAAATTGAAACCTACAAAAGATCAAAGCTTCAGTACTAGTTGACTTTAAAAAGGCAGGAGAACAATATAGTAGCATGAAAATATTTTTATATAGTTACAAACAAAATATTCAGCTAGAAAGAACTAAAAATAGAAGCTAACCATAAATTACTATTGTAACAAAAATATAATTAAATTTTTCTGTCATATTCTGGTCAAGTAACAGACATAGAAAAATAACTTTTTAATTTAAATCACATAAAATATCACTGCATTTAGATTTGGAGAACATTTTATTTACTTTTTTCATATTTATGTAAGGGTAATAATTACCAATAACTCATTAATTAAATATCAAAAAATAGATTAGTTTTTACATATTGTATTTTATTTATACTGTACTATGACATCTAAAATCTGCTTTTCAAGATTACAGGCTCTCAGCTCTGGATTGACTAAGTTAAATCTTATCATACTTCAATGGGTTTAAATGTAGGCATCACCTGAATGACTGTTCTGAAAAAGCAAAGAAAGAAAACACCTGAGAGAGTGAAAACTGGAAAACATCATATGAACTGTCAGCATTTAAAAATGTTGTTCAGTATTTTTGACAAGCAGATCAATAGTGAATATTCACCTTTTGACTTTTGGACTTAAAATATATATAGTCAGCAAGTTGGCAGATCCTAGTGACTATGTAATTCATTGAGGAACCAGGAGAAGTTTCTGTTCTGTTACATTATGCTTTACATTTTCAGAAAATCTTGGAACACTTGAACCTGACCTTTATATTCTCATTTTTATAGGGCTGGTTGATTCTTAAAATAATTAATAGTTTTATAATAATTTAATAGGAATGACTCTTAGAAATGTACCTTATTTTATTCATATATAGCTCCATTTTTCTCCATATTAAAAATGTCTACTATTTTGTAACTTACTGGAGATATTAACCAAATATTCAACATAGCTAGCAGAAAGCCCCCCCCCCCAATTGCCAGGTAGAGTAATAAAAACATGCTAGAAAAATCCATACTCTTAGCCATGATGCAATCTCTATATAATTATATTCTCTAACATAAACATTTCAGAGGACAGGCAGGGTAAACTGAGAGGAAAAGGTATATAGATATACCATTGTAAAATATGATGACCATGAGCTACTGAGCAACTGAAAATGTCACTAGTCCAAAATGAGGTGTGCTTAAGTAGAAATAGACACTGGATTTTAAAAACTTAATATGAGCCCTGGCTGATTTGGCTCAGCAGTTAGAGCATCGGTCCACAGACCAAAGAGTAAGGGGTTGGATTCTGGTCAAGGGCACATACTTTGGATGCTGTTCATCCCGGCCCTGGTCGGTGTGCGGGAGGTAGCCAATTGATGTGTCTCTCTCACATTGATGTCTCCCTCTCTCTCTCCCTATCTCTCTCTCTCCTTCTCCTCATTTCTCTCTCTCCCTCCCACTCTATCTGAAGATAAATGGAAAAATATCCTCAGGTGAAGATTAATACAAAATTAATATAAAAAAGAATATATAAATCTCATTTATAATTTTATAGTAATTAAGTGTTAACATAATATTTTGAACATATTGAGTTAAATAAATTATTAAAATTAATTTCACTTTTTATCAAGCAACTAGAAAATTTATACATATATATGTATATGGCTTTTACTTGTGACCCATATAGTCTATTGATCTGCATTGCCTTACAGAATACTCATAATTCTTCCATTTACCAGTTCCTTTGATATTATCAAACTATATCTAAGTTCAACAATAAGAGGTCATATTATCTGGAGGTGGATGCCAACTGATGAGGTAGTCATTTTTCTCCCAGCTTTGCGGATGAATCCTGACTGGCTCACTCTAATGGCATCTTTCCAGTCACCATAACTCTAGGAAACAATAAGCAGGCAGTATGTGGTGTTCCATATTTTATTTTTGCTCTGTACAATGTTTTCTTAAAACCTTATCTGTTTATTTATCTGTGTTTCCCACTGGGAACTCTCCCAAGCATGAAACACTGTCTTTTTTCATATCTTAGAGGTGAGATTGCATTTGCACGTAATAGTTGAATGAATGTACCTAAATCTCGTTCTCTATTTTACTTGGAATGTTACATATTTATTTTCTTATTTGATTATTCCTGCCCACCCTCACTAGAAAGTAAGTTCTTTAAAGGCAAGAACTTGGTTTATTCTAATAATTGATGTCATATATCTCTAGAATCTAGAATCATGCCTGAGACAAATTGATTCTCAAAAGTGTTGAACTTTTGAGATGAAAGTAAATCCGTTGAGAAGGACTAGAAAGAGTGGTCAGTTCCAGATGGCAAGGCAAGTACCATTCTCTTTTTTTCTTTCCATAATGTGATTTTATTTCCCAAAAAATACTAGTTAAGAAGATAGCTCTCCAACGTTCACTTCTTGATAGGATTTTTTTCTTTCCCAGTTATCTTTAATATAACATTCTATCTCATATTTGTCTGTTTTAAGGGTCAGAATATAAATGTCAGTTAAGACAAAGAACTTTTACAGGAGGTTACCAAATTGTTGTTCTCATGTGAGTAGAATTGTATCAATTTTATTCCACTTCTGCTCTATTTTAGGCCACACTTCCGATCCTTGAACAAAGAAACTTCTGAAGAGGGTAGAGATGGGATAAATGCTGATTAAAAATAAACATGAATAAAATAAAATTAAATTAAAATTAATGGTGTGGCTCAGTGGTTGAGCATCGAGCCATGCACCAAGAGGTCACCAGTTTGATTCCCAGTCAGGACACATGCCCAGGTTGTGGGCCAAACTGCAGTGGGGGGCATGCAGGAGGTGACCAATCTGTGTTCTCTCTCACTGATGTTTCTCTTTCTCTCTCCCTCTCCCTCTAAAACCAATAAAAAATAAAAATTAAAAAATGAAAATATCCAAAATTACCAAACAAGATATTCTTTAAAAAATCCTTCAAGTTCTTCACAAAATATCAGTGGTACACTTAGGACGACTGGGAGAAAGGACAAAGGACCTTTGTCCATACTTTCATCAATAAGTGTAACTAGATCTACATAAATATATATATATATATTTGTTTTCTAATATAAATAAATATATTTTATTATGCATTTCTGATATTAAAAGCCTCACATCTATAAAGAGGTTTTATTAATTTTATCATATCATGACTCTGAGTCAAAGATTAAAATCATTTTTTAAAAAGATAACAGAGTATATAAAAAAGGCAAAACCAAGTCTGTGGAATGAAGAAAAATTTTTTTATTTGTAAAATAAAACCTCTTTGAAGTTCTAGAAACTTTGGTACCTATAAAAAAAGAGAGAGAAATATTCAGCGATAACTTTGAAAAAAAATGACAACCTCAGTTAGAAGAATCAACCATAAAATATAAGATCAAGAAAATTTCCAGCGAGAGTGTCAGATGCTAAGGATCAAATCTTTATTCATATCTGAATTGTCACTATGACTATTAATGTGATTACTCAAAAAGCAGTGTTTTAAATTCAACAGTAATATTACTAAAATGTTTAAAAGAAATAAAAATATTTCTATTATATGTAGCTGTTTAATTGATATATATATGTATATATACACACACAATTGGGAAAAATAAAGTTTTTTAAAGTTAATTTTTAGACCTAGATATCTATGGAGAAGAAATAAAAGTAAAGCAAAAGAAAATAAAACAGAACAAAAAATAGTAAACAACTTTTTGCCATAGAAGTTTAAAAATCTATTTACAGTCTTTTATGGGTATTTTAGAAGATAATGGTACTCAACAATAAGAGTGTCATTATTTATTTAATTGCTTATTTTCTGGCATGATTCTCCTTTATTTTGTTTGTTATAGAAGTAATCATACTCATTTAATAATCAATTTTCCATCTTTTTCTCTGATTAAATATTAAAATAAAATATCAGATTAAAAATACAACAGTTATATCAAAAACTCTATGCCAATGAATTTGATTACCTACATGAAATGGACTGATTCCTTGAAAGACACAAGATGCAAAGACTCACACAAGAAGAAATAGATAATTTGAATACGCCTATATCTATTAAAGAAATATAATAAATAATTACTAACCTCCCCAAATAGAAAGCACCAGGCTCAGATGGACTCACTGGTAAAATCTACCAAACTTAAAAAAAAATTATACCAATTCTCTATAATCTCTTTCAGAGGCTAGAAGCAGAGAAAAGCCATTCTTAACTTATTTTATGAGGCCAGCATTACCCTAATACAAAACTAGACAAAGATATTACAAGAAACTACAGACCAATGTCTCTCATAAAATATAGATGCAAACATTTTCAACAAAATGTATCAAATAAAAATCAACAATGTATACTGTCCTGGCTGGTTTTGCCCAGTGGTTAGAGCACTGGTTCTTGGACTGAAGGGTAGTGGGTTCAATTCCAGGTCAAGGGCAGGTACCTGGGTTACAGGTTTAATCCCTCCTCTAGTTGGGGTCATTCAGGAGGCAATCAATCAGTGTGCCTCTCTCACACTGATATTTCTCTCTCTCCTCCCCCCCTCCCTTCCACTCTATCCAAAAAAATCAATGGAAAAATATCCTTGGGTGAGGATTAACAACAGCAACAAAAAACAATGTATAAAAAGAAATATACACCATGACTAAGTAGGATTCATTACAAGTATGCAAGTCTGGTTCAACAGTGGAAAATCAATTAATGTAATCCCTAACATCAAAAGAGTAAAGAAGAAAAATCACATGATCATATCAATAGATGCAGGGGAAAAATTTAACAAAATCTAACACCTATTCATGGTAAAAATTTTCAGTAAGCTAGAAATAAAGAAAAACTCCTCAACTTGATAAAGAATATCTACAAATAACCTACAGCTAACATCATACTTAATGGTGAAGAACTCAAATTTTCCCACTTGGATCAGGTATAAGAGAAGGATATGTCCTCTCACTATCCCTTTTCAATATACATATTGATAGTTCTAGCTAGTGCAGTGAAGGTCTGGGTAGGGGGTGGGAGCAGGGTGGAGGGGATCAATGGGGGAAGAAGAAGGGGACAACTGTAATACTCTCAACAATAAAGATAACATAAAAAAATAAGAAAAGTAAAGAAAAAGTATACAGACTGAGAAGAAAAAATAATTCTGCCTTTGTTTGCAAATGGCATAATCATTTATGTAAAAAAAAAAAAAAAAAAAAGTAAAGATTGACCAAAAAAATCCTGGAAATAATGAGCAATTATAACAAAGTTGAAGGATAAAATTAATATAAAAATGACAGCCACTTCCCTATATGCTGGAATAAACAAGTGGAATTTGAAATTAAAAACATAATATTATCTACATTAACACCCCAAAATGTGAAATGTTAAGCT
The DNA here is from genome assembly GCA_030848825.1 of Tadarida brasiliensis. NCBI lineage: Eukaryota > Metazoa > Chordata > Mammalia > Chiroptera > Molossidae > Tadarida > Tadarida brasiliensis. The sequence continues at coordinate 39,669,163 of CM061257.1, read as the reverse complement.
CTAAGCCTAACAAAATAACTAAAAGATTCATATGAGGAAAACTACAAAACTTTGATGAATGAAATCAAAGTACTGAATAAATAGAGATACTCCAAATTTATGAGTAGGAAGACTCAATAATCTTAAACTGTCAGGTCTCAATTTAATCTATAGATTCAATGTAATCCCAACCAAAATCCTAGCAAATTATTTTGTGGTTGTTCAGAAACTGATTCTAAAGTTTATATAAGGAGACAAAAGACCCAGAATAGCCAACACAATATAGGTAGAAAAGAACAAAGTAGAAGAACTGACACTATAGACTTGCTATAACCCTATAGTAATCATGATAGTGTGACATTGGCAAAAGAATAGACAAATTGGTCAATGAAATGGAATAGAGAGAACAGAAATAGACCCACATAAATATATAGGGTGAGGCAAAAGTAGATTTATAGTTGTTTATATGGAAAATAATACAGTAAATAATAATACAAAAATAAACTCTGTTTTTTTTTTTTTTAATTAATTTACTTTTGTTACAGATGTTTCTCCTTTTTTCCCCCATTGACACCCTCCTCCCCATCCCTCCCTGCCCCGTCCCCATTTTTGTTGTCCATGTCCATTGGTTATGAGTAGATGCGTACAAGTTCTGTGTTCATCGCTCCCCTCCCCCAACCCCTCTTCTGGCAAATGTCAGTCTGTACCCTACTTCCACGTCCCTGGGACTACCCTGCTCCTCACACTGTTATGTTCATTATATTCCAGAAATAAGTGAGATCATATGATATTTGTCGTTCTCTGCTTGGCTTGTTTCACCTAGGATAATAGTTTCCAGGTCCTCCCATGTCGACGCAAAGGATAAGAGATCGTTCTTTCTTACAGCTGCATAGTACTCCAATGTGTATATGTACCACAGCTTTTTTATCCATTCGTCTACTGATGGACACTTGGGATGTTTCCAGATTTTAGCTATTGTAAATAGCGCTGCTATGAACATGGGGGTACATGTATTCTTTCTGATTGGTGTTTCAGGCTTCTTAGGGTATATTCCTAGGAGTGGGATCACTGGGTCAAATGGTAATTCAATTTTTAATTTTTTGAGGTAACACCATAGTGTTTTCCATAGTGGCTGCACCAGTCTGCACTCTCACCAGCAGTGTACTAGAGTCCCCTTTTCTCCACACCCTTGCCAACACTTGTTGTTTGATGCTTTGTTGATGGCAGCTATTCTGACAGGTGTGAGGTGATACCTCATTGTTGTTTTAATTTGCATCTCTCTGATGATTAGTGAAGTTGAGCATTTCTTCATATGTCTCTTGGCCGTTTGTATGTCCTGTTTGGAGAGGTGTCTATTTAGTTCCTCTGCCCATTTTTTAATTGGGTTCTTTGTCTTCCTTTTGTTGAGATGTATGAGCACTCTATATATTTTGGAAATTAGTCCCTTATCTGATATATCATAGGCAATTATGCTCTCCCATACAGTGGGTTGCCTTTCCACTTTGATGGTTGTTTCTTTTGCTGTGCAGAAGCTTTTGAGTTTGATGTAGTCCCATGTGTTCATTTTTTCCTTTGTTTCTGTTGCCTTAGGTGATATATCAGTGAAAATTTTGCTGTGTATGATGTCTGAAATTTTGTTGCCTACATTTTCTTCTAGGATTTTTATGGATTCATGAGTCACATTTAAGTCTTTTATCCATTTTGAGTTTATTCTTGTGTATGGTGTAAGTTGATGATCTAGTTTCATTTTTTTGCATGTAGCTGTCCAATTTTCCCAACACCATTTATTGAAGAGGCTGTCTTTACTCCATTGTATGCTCTTACCACCTTTGTCAAATATTAATTGAGCATAATGTCTTGGGTCAATTTCCGGATTCTCTGTTCTGTTCCACTGGTCTATGTGCCTGTTCTTGTGCCAGTACCAGGCTGTTTTGATTACAGTAGCTTTGTAGTATAACCTGATGTCCGGTATTGTGATCCCTCCTACTTTGTCCTTCTTTTGCAAGATTGCTGTAGCTATTCGGGGTCTTTTTTGGTTCCATATGAACTTCTGAAGTATTTGTTCTAGTTCTGTGAAATATGACGTTGGTATTTTGATGGGGATTGCATTAAATCTGTAGATTGCTTTGGGTAGTATGGACATTTTAATGATGTTAATTCTTCCAATCCATGAACAAGGTATGTGCTTCCACTTTTTTATATCTTCCTCTATTTCTTTTTTCAATGTCTTGTAGTTTTCTGCAAATAGGTCCTTTACTTCTTTGGTGAAGTTTATTCCTAGGTATCTTAATTTTTTTGCCGCGATGGTAAATGGGATTGTTTTTTTAGTTTCTCTTTCTGTGAGTTCATCATTAGTGTATAAGAATGCCGTCGATTTCTTGACGTTAATTTTGTATCCTGCTACTTTGCCAAATTCATTTATTAAGTCTAGTAGATTTTTGATGGAGTCTTTAGGGTTTTCTATGTATAATATCATGTCATCTGCGAATAATGACAGTTTCACTTCCTCCTTTCCAATTTGGATCCCTTTTATTTTTTCTTCACGTCTGATTGCTGTGTCTAAGACTTCCAGTACTATGTTAAATAAGAGTGGTGAAAGTGGGCATCCTTGTCTTATTCCTGTTCTTAAGGGAAATGCTTTTAGTTTTTGTCCATTGAGTATGATGTTGGCTGTAGGTCTTTCATGTATGGCCTTTATAATGTTGAGATATGATCCCTCTATTCCTGTATACTCACAACTGTAAACCTACTTTTACTCCACCCTGTATAATCAACTGATCTTTGACAAAGGAGCAAAGCTAATATAATGGAATAAAGATATTTTCTCTCTCTTTTTTTTTTAAGATTTTGCATTTATTTTTTTTAGAGAGAAATAAAGGAAGAGGGTGAGGGAGGGGAGAGAGAGAGAGAGAGAGAGAGAGAGAGAGAGAGAGAGAGAGAGAGAGAGAAACATCAATGTGAGTGGGAAACATAGATCGGCTGTCTCCGGCAAACTGCCTACTGAGGATTGAGCCTGTAACTCGGGCATGTGCCCTGACCATGAATCAAACCAGCAACCTTTCAGTGAATGGGACAATACCCACAAACTGAGCCACACCGACCAGGGCAACATAATTTTTTCAACAAATGGTGCTGGAACAACTGAACATCCACATGATAAAAAAAAAAGAAAAGAATCTACAGAGAGACCTCAAACCCTTCACACACACACACACACACACACACACACACAACAGATCACACCTATCTAAATATAAGACACAAAAGTATAAACTCCTAAAATATACGTAGCAGAAAACCTAGATGAGTTTGTGTATGGAGATGACTTTTTTTTTTTTTTAGAGACAATAAAGACACAATCCATAAAAGAAATAATTGCTAAGCTGGACTTCATTAAAATAAAAAATTTCTGCTCTGCAAAAGACAACGTCAAGAGATTAAAAAGACAAGCCACAGATTGGGAGAAATATTTGCAAAAGACACATCTAATAAAGGACTGTTATCTAAAATCTAAAAAGAACTCTTAAAACTCAACAATAAAAAAACAAACAATCCAATTGGAAAATGGGCCAAAGGCCTTAACAAATCCTCTTACAAAGAAGATATACAGATGGCAAACAAACATGAAAATATTCTCCACATGATTTCTCATCAGGAAAATGCAAATTAAAACAATGAAATACTACTATTACATATCTATTAGAATGCCCAAAGTAAGGATCACTGCCAACACCAAATGCTGGTGAGGACATGGAGCAATAGTTACTCTTATTCACTGCTGATGAGTATGAAAAATAGTACAGCCACTTTGGAAGACAGTTTGGTGGTTTCTTATAAAACTAAACACACTCTTACTATTTGATCCAACAAATGCACCAAGAAGTTCCTTAGAAACCATTATTAGGCATAACCACAAGCTCTAATAAAAGTCCCTTCTGACTCTTAGTTATCTGCCGTTTTGTTTCTCATGGACAGTGTTCTCTAATGCTGCAGAAAGTTAATAAACCTAACTTTGTTTTACTGCAAGTGCATTCCTGGTGGTATTTATCAGATCGGTTTTTTCACTATGAAAATGTGTAACTTAAAAGAGGGTGATAGACATTTGTTGATTGCCTCTTCGGGCCAATTCTCTTTCTTCCATCAACACTTTTGGATCTTCTCATATCTGTCTACATGACTTGAATGGAAATGATTACCTGCAACAAACCTCCCTGGCCAACGAAAGTTCATTAAAAGCAATGGAAACAAGCAATGTCCACGACTTGAAGAGATGAAAGAAAACATCTTTTTTCTCTTGGATTGCAAAGTGTAAAAATGTATGGTCTGAACATGCTCTATTGTTTCTGCAGAAAAATCTGGGACTCTGGTGTGGAAACTGACACCATCAAAAGCATAGTGGAGAGACAGAGACATGAAATCCTAGAGATATTGTGCAAATTATTGAATCCAGTATTGCCTTCCTCTAACTTTTCAGATAAGTAAGCCAATACAGTCCCTTCTTTATTTAAGCTAATTTGAGGTATGTTTGCTTGGTTTTAACTGAACTTAAAAAACTCCTAACTGTTTTCATTAGAAATGTAGTTTGGCCTAAAGACATGAAGAATATGGTAAAAATTCAGAGGCAATACCAACTTTGCTGAGTGCATATGCACAGTGGCAGAATAAGACCAATTAATGACTAATCTGTTTCTATTAACCTTGGCTCATCCACAGGGAAAGAAAAGACCTAACAGTCCAGAAGTTCTGTGTTTGACAGTGTTCATTGATAATACCAGAGTCAGGTCTTGTGCTGTTTATGAGTCCAGCCTCTGACTGAGAATAAAATTAAAAGTGTTAACCCTGAGGGTATTAAAAGACTTGAGATTATTTACTTACTTGGGAAAAGAGAAAACAGAATAAAGTCCTAATAATTATTTTTTAATTTTGGAGAGTCTAAAAGGGTGAGAGAAACCACTAACTGCTCTCATCCTCCAAAAAGAAGAAACATTTGGATATTTCATAAATGCTATTCTTTGAGGACGAGAAGAGATAGCCTCAGAGACAAGTGGCTATTCAGAGCCTATACGTAATGAAAGAGGGACCAAAATAAAAACAATAGCTAAATTTTATTGTTTATTTATTGTATTTCAGACATGAATATAGTTTATTTCACTCCATGAAGTATGTATAATCATTATCATTTTGATTGTATAGACAAGAAACTGGGTGTAGACAGCAACTTGCCCAATAGCATCCAATATACACAAAAAGGCAAACCCTGGGTTTGAACCCATGTCTCTCACACTCCAGGGAACGCATACCTAACTACTAGCTATGTTTCATTACTAAGATCCAAATACTTTTTCAGTTCAGAGATCCTGAACATCACTAAAGATGGGATCAAAGTATCAGTTTTCTTCTCAAAGAAGGTATGAATAAAAAATAATCAATACAAACATGAAATCTTTGTCAGAAAATTAATTCTATAAATAGTATTATTTTACTAGTTTTTTTTTTTTTCTTTTTCTTCTTTTAAAAAAAAATTTTTTTTTTAATCCTCACCGAACATTTTTCCATTTATCTTCAGATAGAGAGAGGGAGAGAGAAGGAGAGAAAGGGAGAGAGAGAGAAACATTGATGTGATAGAGCCACATTAACTGGTTGCCTCCCCCATGACCCCTACCTGGGTCAAGGATGAACTGCAACCAAGGTAGGGCCCTTGGCCAGAATCGAACCCGTGACTCATTGGTCTGTGGGCCGACGCTCTACTGCTGAGCCAAACCGGCCAGGGTTCTTCTTGTTCTTGAATGTATGTATTAGGGAGCTGAAAGGCCCTTATTCAATAATAAATAAATATCAACAATTTATGCTATTTTTGGCACTAATTTTTGTACTGATAGTACAATTTCTCATGGAACTTACACCTTAATGGGAGAAACAGATATTGAGCAAGGAAAATAACAAATATATAGTATTATAACCTATTAAAAAGCAATATGGGAAACAGGATAAAATATGACAGGGGCAGAGATACTAATGCTATTTTGTTGGAATGATGAGGAAAGGAAATCTGAAAATATAAATATTGAGGAAAAACAACTGAAACAAGAGAGAAAGTCATTTAAAAATCTGGAAGAAGAACACTTCCACTGACGAGAACAAGGACAAAGATCTTTAGGTGATAAAACTTGACAGTTTGAAGAGATAGCATAACTCCAGTGTGGAAAGACAAGTAAGCAATATGTAGAGGTAGGAGATGAGGTTGGAAAAGTTGGTAATTTCACCTACATAATGGCACTCCAACTCAGGTTATGCATGTCTTTGTAAGACATATTGATATATTTAGATTTTTTTTTCAGAGTTCTGAGGAATGGGGCTATAAGTTTCAGTTGAGTGAACCAATAAATGCCCAGTTTAAAAATACTTTTTAAAAACATGAGATAGCATAATTTTTCAACAGAAAATCAGATCTTGGGTGTAAAAGAATGTAAATGTTATGTTTTCTTAAAGTATGTTTGTCATTTTCTAATAAACTCTATCTTTACTTCTTTAAACCCTGTTTAGGTACCTATATGCTAATGCCCAAGAATTATCCAAAATTAATAAAACCCATTGATTGTGGTAGTCTCTCTCCGGGAGGACTCCCGTGATCCCCAACTCCTGATTCCCATGCCTTTGAGTTGAGCATTGGCTGGATTTACCACTCACTTCTAAATAATAGAATAAAGAAGAATCACATCAGTTCTTAGTTATATGAGGAATTTAAAGTTGATATAAACTTTTCTACAAAATTTTTAAAAAGCCAGAGTAAAAAATAAAATTATTTTTAGGAAATCACACAAAGATTTATTGGTCAAAGATGCTTCTGAGAAAGTTTTATGCAGTTCAAAACAAGATTTTATAAATAAAATCATATTCTGTCTTGGCTAAAGTTTTCATGACTATAGACATAATATAGTTTTAACTTTTTACATTCAATAGACTTATCCATTAATTCCAATAAAATCCTCTAGATTTTGGTAGTTCAATCAAAATCTTCTTTAAGAAAATAAAAATCTGTTTTTTTTTTGTGTGTGTGTAGCTTTATTATACTACTTCAACAGGGCTGGGCTTGAGGTCAACTGATATAGCAGGTATCAGAAGAACTAATTTTCCACTATATAAAAAAATATTTATTTCTTATCCAAACTATATCATGATGTTCTTCCAAAAAGTTTACCCATCTTCTGGCTCCCAGTATATTCTACAGAACCATAGCCATGTCTGGGCTTCTGCTCTCATCAGTTTTTTTATTTTGGAGAGAGGGAGGAAGAGAGAGAGAGAAACATCAGTTGAGAGAGACACATCAACTGGCTACCAGCCACATGACCCCAACCGGGGCAGGGACAGACCACAACCAGTGGGAACTGAACCCAGGCCTCTCCGGTCTGAGGGCCAACGCTCCAACTAATACATTGAAGTTACTTCTGCTTCTGGAAAAGACAAAATAACTGATGTAAGACTAAATCTCCCACTAATAACAACTATGAAATCTCACTAAAATACAAAAAAAAAAAAAAGCGTTTTGAAGGCATCAGGAATTAAACACATAGCGGGAATTTGAGAGGTAAAGATTCTGAAGGGAGAGGAATATATTGATGCGATTTCTAAATTTCCCATCATTCCCAGGTTTGACATTTGATTATTTACTGTTCAAGGGCAAAGAGCAAAAACTTATAGCAGTGGTCTAGAGCTTATGGCAATTTCACTGGCCTGGAGAGACAAAAATTGGCATTGAAGTCTAACAAATGAGGTATTACTTTATAGGTCAAGATGCACAGGAAAGGGAACCAGAGAGAAGCAAGTACAACATTTAGAATGCCCTTTATTTTTATTTGTTGACTCCCAAAACGCTCATGCTTGGGGTAATACTTGTAAAAATTAAATCTACAGCACCTGGAAAAAGCTAAGCAGAAATTTTAGCAGCCTTCTCATACTAGGGAGATGAACGTTGAAGTTTAGGGTTTTTCCAGTACATGAGGGCAGAGTAAACATCCCAGCCTTTTACATTAACCTTAGAAGTGTTATGCCCTTGGGGGAAAAAGGCAACATAGAAATTTATAAGCATTGCTTGAGAAGGAAAATATGCCTCTACTCTATCTAGCAGAAGCAAATTAAATGCTTTCTGGAGGAAGATACCAGCATGCACAGTCTGCATTATTGTTTACATATAATTGTCCACCATTTAAGCTAAAAGTTACCTGTCATAAAAGGAAACAAATTCAAAATATCAAATATAAAAAATAGATATGCAGCCATGGCTCAGTGGTTAGAGCATGGGCCCATGCACCAAAGGGTCTTGGGTTCGATTCCCAGTCAAGAGCAAGTACCTGGAATGCAGGTTTGATCCCTGGCCTCGGTGAGGGAGCACTCGGGAGGCAACCAATCAATGCATCTCTCTCACATCAATGTTTCTCTCTCCCTCCTTCCACCCTCCTTTCCACTCTCTCTAAAAATCAGTGAAAAAAATATCCTTGAATGAGGATTAACAACACACAAAAAATGGATATGCAGAAAACAAAAGATAACGAAATTTCAATAGTAAGGATTAGAATGATTATTTTTTAAAAATTAAAATAAAGAATCTCACAAAGAACAAAAATAAATAAAAATTTTCAAAAAGGTAAATCTTAAAACTAAAAAATACAATAGTTGAAACTAAATTTTTTAGGTAAATTTAATATCTGATTAGACTTAGCAGAAAAGAGAGAATTTAAAAACTAGAATACAGATCCGTAGAATTAATAGAGATTGAAGCACAAGGGAAAAAAAGAGATGAAAATAAAGAAAAGAGATATGTTGGAAAGATGTAATAAGTGTATTTGGAGTTTCATGAAAAGATAAGGGTAATAATGAAGCAAAAGTAAAAGTTGAAATGGTTTTACCTAAGAATTACACAAAATTAATGAAACATATTGTGGTAAATTATCTTCAAAATGACTCCCAGTGATTGCCCAACTCCTGATATTCATTCCCTTGTGTTGAATGTTGACTGGACTTAGGGATTCACTTCTAGTTAATAGAATAGGAAAGAATTGATTAATTAATTATTAATTAATTAATTAATGGTTTCTAACTGTAAGACTAGGGCATATAAGGTAGTGTGGCATCTTGTTCTCTCTCTCTCGTCAACGTTCATTCTGGGGGAAGCAGCTACATGAACAGGCCTGCAAAGAAAGGAACTGAAGCGCCTGCTAACTTCTAGGGTTGTGAGTGTGGATGGGATCCTACAGGTCTTTCAGGTAACTACTACCCTACTAAAAACTTAACTGTATCCTCATGAGGCAGTCTGAGCTAGAACCACCCAGCTAAGTTGTCAGAAACTTTATGAGAAAATAAATGCTTGTTTTAAGTAACTAAATTTTTAGAAAATTTGTTATTAAGCAATAATTAGTACAATTGCATGTTCTAAAAGCGAAGCTGATTATATGACTACACAATCCTTTATGAAGACCTTAGAAAGATCAAAAATAGTGTCTGAAAGTACTGTTCAGCCAGACAAAAGACCCTTTAATAATATTAGTGAGTAAAATTCACAGATCCTCCCAATTAAAAAAAACAGGGCTTCTAAGAGTTAATTATAAGGGCATTGTTTCTTCGGAGAAATATAAGTTACAAAAGAGCGTATTTCAAAGAAATCTACTGGAATGTTTTTATTGAATGAGATCGACACAAATGAGATTCATAGAAGATCTACAAAGTTTTAAAAGATTTCCATATTCAGCAAGATGCCAGCTTGAACTAAAAGAAACAGAAATAGTACAAAATGAAAAGAGCCCTTTAGACTTCCAAAATTCTACTGGCAGAAAACAGATTGAGAAAACTATTCAGCAGCAAACACAGTAACTTTCATAAAAAGGGAAATATGGTTTAGATGGTAGATCAAGAGCCAGAGAATAAAGAATCACAAATTGCCATTTCCAGGTAAAAGTAGAAGTGAATTACAGCCAAGCAACTTCCAACATAAGATCTGCTTTCTGACTTGCCATCTATTGAAATAACTTGACTTAATTAACAATAAAAATGGATTTTTCCTGATCTTTAATAGCCATTTTATCTTTTTCAAGGATAAGTCCTCATGGAGTTTTAAAACCAATAAGAAATTTAGAGATCTGCTCATTTAACATTTGTCTAAAAATTAACAGCTTGTGGACCCACGAAACCAGGGTTCGAACTCAGTCCACTATTGCCAGTATAAATTTAAAGAATGAACTTCTGACTTCACAATGGTTACATCTCTTAAGCAACGTGCATTTACATGAACCCCTATTAAACATTTTTCTCACTTATGTAAGGAGGTTATAGGTTTGCTACGAGGATTAAATAAAATCAAATCTATAAAAAGCTTAGAGGGCCTACATATTGCTTGAAGCATTGCTCCTCAAATTCTTCCCTTTAACCTTCCTGAATACCTAAAATCAAATGACTCCAAAGCAAAAAAACAACAAATATTATACAAAAATTGTATTATTTAAAGAGGGAAAGAAGGAAACAATTAAAGCATATAAGTAAAATATTTATATCTAATTACCAACATTTTGAAACACCAGACCTGGGATGAATGAGCATGTAGTAAAGAACATGACAAATATACTATATGCCCCATCTTTATAAAGGGATAAATTTTCAATTACATGTTGACAGAAATGTCTGTGTGATTTTTCAGTAACATCCTTAATATAAAGACTTGCCCTTCTCTTGTATATTTTTTTAAACAATGTTATCCCATATATTATTAAAACTCAGTCCCTTATTTTGGTTGATTAAATATGGTACAGATTGGTTGGCACTCCTCTGTGTCCTCCTCTTGAACCTTGGCAGGTTGTGTGGCTGCTGACAAACAGCGCACAGTGAAGGTGATGCTGTGCTAGCTTCTAGGTCCTGGCCTTAAGAGATCTGTGTCTTCTTCTTCCTCTCTCAACATACTTGCTCTTGGAATTCTGAGCTGCCAGGTAAAAAGGCTAACTATCCTGAGGCTCTCATACTGAGGACACCATGAAAGAAGACCACGTGGAGAAACCAAAAGAAGAAGCCCTGAGTTTACAAGAGAAGTGATGCCACACCAGTCCCCAGCTGTTCCAGCTCCCAGCTGTTTGAGTCATCCTGAGACCCTGTACATTATGGAGCAGAAGCAGGTGTTCCGCTGTATGCGCTGTCTAAATTCTGAACCCACAACACATGAAGAATAATAACAGAATTGGTGTTACTTTCAGCCACTAAACTTAGTGATAATTTGTTGTGTTATAACAGAAAACCAAAGCACTGACTATGATAAAGTCTGGAATCAGGTATTAGTGAATATCGAGCACCTATTTAGGATATTTTCTTAATAATACCACCCCACTTCCAAATAGAATAACTGTAAATATGTCCTAAAATCTGTGAATAAGCCACAACTCCAGTAGCATTATTTGGAAATCAAAGTTAAATTAGCAAAATTCACTACAAATAGGAAGACTGAAAGATCCTTAGGAATCTAGCCATATGAGAGATAAGATTAAACACTTTAAAATGTCTTCCTAAGCTCTATATCCATCAGATATAATGATAGGTATTGATCTAAAATGCCTTTGATGAGAAGCCATTAAGCAAACAAATAGATTTATTGAGCATCTATAGTATGACAAATACCACTAAAGTTATTGGAGAAAAAGTGGTAAAGCAGAGAAAGAGTACCTGACTTTATGGAATGAACATTCTCAAGTAGACAGACAAAAGAACAGGTAAAAGATAATGTATTTTTAGTACAAATGAGAACTAATAAATAAATACACTAGAAAGATTAGAGATTACTGGGGGAAAAGCTACTTTAGATAGAGTAGTCTGGGAGAGTTTCTTTGAGCTGATATTTTTACGAGAAGACAAAATTGAAAAGGACAAGACAAGTGGATAAAAAAGCTGTGGTACATATACACAATGGAATACAATGCAACTGTAAGGAAGAAAGATCTCTTATCCTTTGAGACAACATGGAGGGACCTGGAGAGTATTATGTTAAGCGAAATAAGCCTATCAGAGAAAGACAAATATTATATGATCTCACTTATTTGTGGAATATAGTGAACAAAATAAACTGATGAACAAAATAGACCCAGAGACATGGAAGTAGGGAACAGACTGACCTCAGAGAAAGAGGGAGGGCAGAAAAGATAAAACAAAGAACTTATATGAATATATGCACAACCAGTGGCCATAGACAACAATACTGTGAAGGGGGGGCAGGAGTGGGGAGGAGGGTGTCAATGAGGGAAAATGGAGAAACATCTGTAACAAAATTAATTAATTAATTAATTTAAAAAATGAAAAGGAAATAATCAGATGAAGAGGAAATTGTGGGCACATTTCATGGCACAGGGGTCCAACATGTACATTTCTTCTGAGAAAACACAAACGTGATTGAGAAAGGAGACAGAGGGGCATAATTGTCAAGTGAGTTTAGTGACTCAGCAGAGGTGGACCATGCCCAATTGTGTAGACAGTAAGAAGGTTAAATTTTATTCTAAGAGGTTTGGGAAACAGCTCAAACATTTAAGCAGTGAAAAGATGTGATGCAACTTACCTTTTTAAAAGAGCGCTTTTACTGCCGTGTAGAAAAGAAATTGAAGTAAATTGACAGGAGGGAGCTATAGTAATTCAGATAATAGTTATCTGCAACCCAAGATAAAGCAATCACATAGTGAAAAAACCTAAAAATTGGCAGATATTTCTGAAATTTTATCTGAAACATAATCAATAAGATTAGCTAATATAAGGAATGGGGTGAGAGCAATTGTTAACATAAACAGAATCACAAATATAGTGACAAGTATAAATTATTGCCATTAATAATAAAGGACTACTCCTAAATGTCTGGCTTCAAGTGGATGGTAGTGGCATTTATTGAGGTAAGCAAGAAAAAAGTAGAGGGAGGAAAAAAAAAATCAAGAGCTTGACATGTTTTCTAAGAGGTGGATGTCTGTGAGATATGCAATTACACAGAAACAGATAGTCAAGAAGATGCCTGTGTCAAGAAAATAGAATTGTTGAGTCACTGACACTGGAATTTTTTGGAACTGATGAGATTACTTTAGAATAACTAATGAGAAATAAATGAGTAACAGGCCCAAGACCAAATCCTGAGGATCTCAATAATTAAGGATTTGGTTTAGGTGGATGAGCTGGCAAAGACTGAATAAGTGATAGGGAAAAAAAAGAAGAGTGTTTGTAGAAGCCAAGAAAGCAGAGTATTTCAAGAATGAAAAGACATTCTCACAGGGCTACAGTGAAAATAATATTGATAACCATGACAAGAGGATTCTGTGGAAGGTTGAGGGGTGGAGCTAGACTTCAAGGAGAGAAGAGGCAAAATCATCAGATTAGGATATAAAAGCTCTGTGTGAAAACAAATCATTTGCAAAATCAGTCATTAATGGGGCCAGATAAATGCTGCTGTAACTGGAAGGGGTACATGGTTCACAAAGCAAATAGAAGCTATTAAAATGTGTTTTATGTTTGTGGGAATGAGCCATTAGAAAGGAAGAGATTCTCAATGGAGAAAATAAAAGATGAGCAAAAGAGTGAGCCTTTTGTAAAGGAATTGGATCCAGAGAAAACAGATACGGACAACTTTTGATAAGAAAAGTAGCACTCTAAATTATACTAGGGAAGTAAGAAAAGATTGGTCTGTGATAGATACATTTATAGATTTTGTGGTGGAATGCTGATGGGAATTGCTTCTGTTGGCTTCTCTTTCTCAGTGATTTAAAGGTGAGTAGTTAGTTCAAATTACAGGGAGAGTATAGTAGAACTGGAAGAGAAATGAAGGTGTATCCTGGAACATGAAAACATAAGCCCAACAAGAAAGCACTGTAGGAGAGTTGAGTAGTTTTGAGAACCTGTTTAAAATGTGTAATATGAAATAATTTAGGTCAGCCAAGCAGTTTTTGCTGTAGTACAGATCTGGAGAAAATAAATGGATATTAGTGTTTGTCACGTTAATATCTTCAAGTGAGTACTATCAATGTAAAATAAAAGAAATTTAGTAGACTTTATGAAGAAAAATTGATAATGAGGGAGGATGAATTATAGGCTAGACAGGGTCAACTGAACATGAAAGGTCTGATTAATAATGATAAAGTGGTATAACACATGGATTAGAGATCTTGATGAAATCAAAGAGTTACAGTAGTAGTGATTTTTCAATAAGCATATTGGAAGAATAGAATATAATCAGAGAGACACATTTTTGATACTGAGATTTCAGAGGTGGATCAGACATAATAATCCAAATAAATGTATAATATAACTTGATATAAATGGATAAAAACTGAAGTGAACTAGAAAAGTACATTATCACCTAATATTTAGTCATATTAAATTTCTGATTAAGTGCTATTTTCATGAATCCCCTATAAATTTCAACAGAATATCTGGTTATAAATGCTATTCTAAGTAGAGAGAAAGGTGGTAGACTCAAATATAAACAATATGTGACATATAACCTGAAGGTGTGAGGACCAGAATTAGAATCCCTTAATGTGATGATGTTCCATGAGCCAAATATAAGTGGAAAAGATCTCAACTTTAATTATAATTTTATAAGTATTTTTCCTACAAAGGAGGTATTTGTGGGTTTGTTTTTAAAATTTAAGTAACATATTTGATAACCAAAAAATATCATCTGGAAGAAATTAATTAAGAAAAATGTCTGAGTTTTGTTGTCTTTTCAGGTATATGAGAAAAAAGCAATTTACTTTATAGCTTATTGTTCAAAAGTAATGTTTGATGTGCCCAGAAGTAACATCAAGTACATTCATAACGGGTGCAAGTCCAACACCACAAACATAAATATGCAGGGAATATAATTATCTTTATTTTTAATCATTTAGTATAATTTTCATTTCAAGGTACATTTGGTGGGGAGGAAAATACTTAATCTCAGTCAATATAAATTTCCTGTCCTACTCCCTGGGACTGTGCGTAACTGCTAGTGTCTTGTGTATTATCAAGGATTCCATAGATAATATCTGGTCCTCATATGCCTTCAATCATTGTTGACATGCAATGACACATTCATCATTCCATCTGAATGTCCTTCATAGGCATCTCAGTGTCTCTGCTTCATCCTATAATAAAGTTGAAACAGTCCCTTTTCTTTTATCAGCAGTTTTTGCTGACATTCACTTGACTGTTTTCACATCACACCAGACAATGAAAGTATCTGTGTGGATGTCACATGACATCTAGTTCAATGCCACTCTTAAATTCATGTAATCATTCAACTGCACCCATACCATACCAGTGCAAAGGAGAACCAAGTAAGCTCATTTTTAGACAAATCATATATATTAATATATTCCTAGACAGGGGTCTTGCCAACTTCCTAAGTTTTACCAATGAATAAAAGAGGTCATTTCTTTTTTGCTTTTAGGTTACACAAACCTCACTGGTTTTCTACTGTTTCACTAAACTGTAGGTTCATTCCCATTTGAGGCCCAAACCCTTTTTCAAAGGGGTTAGGCCACATCTAGATCTCCCTGTTTCCATTCTGATGATCTATTTTTCCTTTCTGATGATCTAGTCTGAGGATAGCATACTCTGGAATTTATACCACAGATATTCTCCCTTGTATTTATTTTCCAAGATGTAATTTATTTATATTTCCCTCCACTAGGCTTTTGAAACACAAAAGGCAATATTTAACCAATGCATTCTCATAGCTATATTGGCCTTAGTCTTAGTAGAAAAAGGGTCAAATCAAGCAAGAAGATGCAGGGAGAAATTATGGATAGTTTGAAACTGTGTATTGCCATGTGGTAATGAATGACATAGGAGATCACTGCTTAATAAAGTATTTTCAAATGAGCTATAAGCAATCCCAAAATTCTGTAAAGAATTGTTAGAAATAATTTTAAAATAAATTGCAGAAGCTAGGTTTGGTAGGAGGGTTATATGAGTGGGGAAGTACAGACTCATAGAAAATACTAAATAAATAACACAGAAGAAAATATGTGCTATAATATTATGCCAATTTTAATTAAATAATTATTAATATGGACAAAAATACAAATATATTAGGTTATCTATGCTATGACTAATAGACAATTGATAAAATGGTGTCTTTGGGTTTATAATATGCTTTGTTTAAGTAATAGGTTGTTTAGACAGATTAAGAGGGCTTCGCTTTGACCATGTTATAAGGTTCTAGCATGGAGTCCAAAGGGGTATTTTGATATGAATTCTATATACTAGTACTGGAGTCACAGTAATTAAAGATTAACAGTCACATTCTCAAGAGGTGAACATGTGTGATATATAGTGAGCACACAATGCAATATACGAATGATGTATCATAGAATTGTACACTTGGAACCTATAATTTTATTAACAAATACCATCTCAATGAATTTTAGTATAAAAGATAAAAAAGTAAAAGAATATACTTTTTAGATGGTCATACACATAGGCTTAGATTTAAACCATTTTATAATATCCTTGAGTATGTCAAACTCAGTCATGAGATGTATCAAAATAATATTCTCTTATGGTCTAACCCTACCTGTCTTTAACCTCATTCTTCTTTTTCCTTTCTCTTCAAGAGAAGGTTCTTTTCACTCCAGAAACTTATTAAGTATTGTTACCCCTTTTTGAACATGCCTCCCCACCCCCAGTCTGCATTCTTTCTGTGTAGTTGACACTAATCATTATTATGATTTTAGCTCGATTATTACTTCTAGAAAATCTTCATGTTCTGCCAAGGGAGATTTCAGATCTTGTTAGCATTGTTCTCATGAGAATAATGTCTTAAGACATTATGAAATAGAACTTCCGGTCAAGATGGCGGCGTAGGTAAACGCGGTATCGCGTCCTCCCACAATCACATCAAAGTTACAACTAAACTACAGAACAACCTCATTCAAAACCGCCTGAAATAAAGCTGAATGGAAGTCCTAAAGCTATGAAATTAAAGAAGAAGCCACATGGAGACTGGTAGGAGGGGCGGAGGTGCGACGGGCTTGTCCCACGCCCACGTGTGGCGGATAAAAATTAGGAGGATACCTAGGCTGGGAAGGTCCTCCCTGAGGACTGAGGGGTCCCCGTCCCACACCAGGCGCCCAGTTCAGGGTTCTAGTGCCAGGAAGAGAAGCTCCCATAACTTCAGGCCGTAAAACCATCAGGAACTGAGGCTGAGGGAGGCTGAGGCGGCTGGAGCCCCCCCGCAGCTCCTCTTAAAGGACCCGCGCATGGACTTACTCAGACTCGCACCCTCCGGGCTCCAGCGTGGGGGAGGCAGCTTGAAAGGCATCAGAGTCATACGGGGAAGAACTGAGCTGTTTGGCATTGGAACGAGGGCTGGAGAGGCAGCATTCTCCTGAACAGACGTGCTATCAGAGGCTTTTGTTCCTTTGGTGAGCTCTTCCCTGGGCCGGCAGACACTGCCATATCTGAGACTCCAGCAACCTGGCTCACAGTGTTTGCCCTGCCCTGGTGATTTCCTGAGACTCCACCCCACCCAACTTTCAGGCTCACCCAAGCTGTTCCCAGTTGCTTTACGATAGGATTGGCCTGTCTTGGATCCTACTTGACCTTTTCCTAAATTCTCTCAAACAAGCAGTATTGGGTCTCAGCAAGTCCCATACGTCTCATTAAGTGGCCCCAGGCCCGGTACTAGAAGCAGTCAGCCTTGGTTCACAGCTTGGCTTTTCCTGGGCACCTCCAAGCCCAGCACAAGATTGTAGCTCATGCCAGGTGGCCCCGGATAGAACACAGGCAGTGGCTGACCTGGCCCCAGAGCCAGCACACCCAGACCACGTCGAAGCACCTCCACAAGTGACACACTCAAGGAATGGACTCAGTGGGCACCAGAGCCTTGCTGAAGTAAGTCTTGCTCTGTGTGGTGGGCCCTTGCACAGCTGATCATCCAAGGTAGTAAGAGGTCAGTGGATAGTGGGCACAGCCAGTCCTTGCAGCTGATTAGCCTGAGTAAAACCCTCTCATTGATGTGCCAACAGCAATCAAGACTCAGTTACAACGAAGGGTATAAAGTCCACACGAAGGGTACACCTCGAGGGCCCAGCTGGGAGACCAGGGAGGCTGTGCCATTGGACCCTACAGGACACCTACTACAATAGGCCACCCTAGGAAGCCTAGGAGACATAGCAACTCTACTTAATGCATAGAAACAAACACAGGGAGGCAGCCAAAATGAAGAGACAAACATGTCCCAAATGAAAGAACAGAACAAAACTCCAGGAAAAGAACTAAATGGAATGGAGATAAGCAATCTAACAGATGCAGAGTTCAAAACATTGCTTATAAAGATGGTCAATTAACTTAGTGAGAACTTCAATGAACTTAGTGAGGGCCTCAAGAGCATTAAAGAGGACCAGTTAGAAATGAAAGATACACAGTCAGAAATGAAAGAGGCACTAACTAAAATAAAGAATAATTTACAGAGATTCAATAGTAGAGTAGATAAAGCCAAGAAGCAAACCATCAATTTGGAATATAAGGAAGCAAAAATCACCCAACCAGAACAGCAAAAAGAGAAAAGAATCCAAAAAAATGAGAATAGTGTAAGGAGCCTCTGGGACAACTTCAAGCATACCAACATTCACATCATGGGGGTGCCAGAAGGAGAAGAGAGAGAAGAGGAAATTGAAAACCTATTTGCAACAATAATGACAGAAAACTTCCCTAACTTGGTGAAGGAAACAGACATACAAGTCCAGGAAGCATAGAGAGTCCCAAACCAGATGAACCCCAAGAGGCCCACACCAACACACATCATCATCAAAATGCAAAAGGTTCAAGACAAAGAGTGAATCTTAAAAGCAGCAAAAGAAAAACAGTTAGTTACCTACAAGGGAGCTCCCATAAGACTATCAGCTGATTTCTCAAAAGAAACTTTGCAGGCCAGAAGGGAGTGGCAAGAAATATTCAGAGTGATGAAAAGCAAGAACCTACAACCAAGATTACTCTACCCTGAAAAGCTATCATTTAGAATCAATGGACATATAAAGAGTTTCCCAGACAAGAAAAAGCTAAAGGAGTTCATCACCACCCAACCAGTATTATATGAAATGTTGAAGGGTCTTCTTGAAGAAAAAGAAGATAAAAAATATGAATAAACAAAATGACAATAAATACACATCTATTGACTATTAAATCTACAAACAAAATGAACAAGCAGAACAGAAACATTCTCATAGATACAGAGAACATTTTGTTGGTTGCCAGATGGAAGGGGGGGTGGAGGAATGGGTAAAAAAGGTGAAGGGATTAAGAAGTACAAATTGGTTGTTAGACAGACAAACCTCAAAGGGAAGAAATAAACCAAAGAACTTATATGCATATATGCATAACCAATGACACAGACAACAGTGTGGGGAAAGGTGGGGGGGCAGAGCGGGAAGGAGGAGGTCAATAGGGAAAAAAGGAGGAATACCTGTAATACATTCAACAATAAAGATCAGTTTAAAAAAATAAATAAAAATACTATGAAAAAGTAAGGTTATCTTATTACAAACAATTCAACTTGAAAGTTTAAAATGTAACAGAGACAATATTACCATTATCTATTTGAACAGAATAATGAAAACCAAAGCCAAGTAATAAAGTTGGAGAATGAAGACAGAACTTTTATATCAATAATCCCTGGCTAAAGACTACAACTGCAAATAGGAACTTCTTGGCATGCTAAACATGACTGTACATAAAGGTCATTGAGAACAAGGCAGATAATATCATTAGAGGCATTTTATTTTTGAAAGCAATGACTTTTCTCATGTACTTTGCAGCTGCAACAAAGCTACATTGCTACTACTCTACAGTGTGGTCTCAGAAGTGCCCTTGTCGTCAGGTAATTTGTCTCCATGATGAAATAAACTAAGAAACTGCAATGTGCATTCAATATATCCCTTAGATTAATAAATTTTAAACTGTTTTTATGTATTAAAATACTTTTATTAAAACATAGATTAATATCAATAATTTTGGTTTAGTGTCAGCACTACAGATGGTGTTTGACCACCAATTTTCTTTGACAAGATAAAAAAGTTTATCTAAAATATATGTTGAATACTTCCTATCAAAGTAAGGAAGAAATGAAACCATGAACTCTCCTTAAAATTATAAAAATTCTTTTGCTAGAAAATAATTGCTAGCTCCATTCTTTCTTAACCTGCATATAAATAAGTCCTGTTGGTGGAGCTCTAAATAAATAAGCCCATGCAAGATCAATCATTGCACAGATGGTGTTGCATTTATTTTTGACCAAAGTTTTACTAAGTAAAGAAGAGGGTAGCAATGGCCCAAAATAAACTAATTAGAGCAGAAGTCGGCCTGGTTTTTGTACAGGATATTAGACTAAGTGCCTTGTAAAAGAAGAAGCTGATATGAATTTTGATGGAATAGTTAACAACTAATGACTGTATTTTGGAAAACTAGTGAAAATCTTTTGAACATGAGGTAGACTATACTTTGGGAACAATCTCTGTTTATAATCATCCTTTTGATGTGTTTTTCTTTGAGAAGATATATTTTCTTGGGATGCAAATTGAGGACAGGATTTTATTTTTTTAACTTTGAAAATTAGATTTTTTTTTTTTACTTTAAAAGAAGAATTTTAATTTAAAAGAGGGACTATTACCAAAGCTCAAGCATGCATTTGGTTTTTAGTTAAATTTCTTTATCCATTTCTTTGGGCAAACTGTTTTTGTAGTAGTTCATGTTGTTCTAATAAAATGACCTGGATTGGCATCACTGTCTTCAGGTAAGATTCTTGAGATTAAATTTCCACGCTATTTAGCACTGAATAATTTCCAACGATAGTTCTAATCTGTTTAGACTTGTGAAGTCTTAAATTACCATCTAGATATAAATGAGCAAACATTTCATTAAAAAATGAAGAGTTTTATGACAATACCTTTCCCTGGAAAATGGAGCCACCTGAGCTTTTCTAATAGCTGGTGACATCCATTAGTGGTTTTCTCTGAAATTGAAAACATTTTCCATCTGTTCATACATACTCATTACAAAGTAGTTAAGAGCCTGTGGGATCACAAAGGCACATTTTGGCAAATTACAAAATATCAAAATGAGTTATTGAAGAGGCAGCAATGACTATATAATAAGCTGCTCAAACCTGCGATTGTCTGGTTTTGTGTAAGAAAGGCATCTGTCTGCTAAAATCTAGTTTACCTCTTAATACTTGGGACTCTTCCATGTATTTGTGCCTATGCCCCAAATTCTTTCTTTGACAAGAATTTGAGAATTTTTAAAATATAGACTTTCTTTTTCAGTCTTTAGAGAAGTGCTATTTAAATCATTCTCTTCAGAGGAACAAATTGAAACAAAGGACTTAAATAAGGCAGCGAAGGATACAGGTGAGCACCAGGAAGAATATCTTGATGTCAACCTATTAAATAATGAATAATTGGTGGTGGGGGGGGGGTGAGTAATAAAGACAGAATACATGGTCATCTCTGCTGGATCCTAAAGACATTCTGGCCAAACGAGTGGGAACATGGCATATGATCTTTGGCTGATGTTTCAGTTATTTATTTTTCTGCTCTTACCCAATAACATATCAGCTATGAACAAGTTATGTGTCACCTAGTAGAGATCTGAAAGAATGTGATATCTGACAGCTAATGCTTAACCTAAGGTGCAGAGCAGACCACAGCAATAACAGCCTGGGTAGGCCTTGGGTGGTGACAACATAAAACTGAAAAAAAAAGCAGAGATAAAAACAAAACAAACAAAAAACAGGGCTTCAAAAAGAAAATCTTATTTAGCTTGCAGTTTTTTTTTTCCCCAAGCCTTATCTGCAAACATTGATATTTATAGAAAACCATAGATATTTTCTATATTGGTATATTTTTTTGAAAACATGTAAATAATATTTATATTTATATTTATATTGTTGTATAGGATAAACATTTAAAATGTGATAAATGAAAAAAATGTTATTTCAGATTCAATCTTTTCTTAGATAAATTTGTCAGTGCAACTTGTATTGCATAAAATCTATATTGAGAGAGAATATATTTATTTTATTATTTTTCAAGAGCTGGAAAAAAAAAGAAGAAAGAAAAGAAGGAAGGAGGGAAAGAAGGGAAGGAGGGAGGGAGGAAACGGGGTATGAAGGGATGTGCGAAGGGAAGGAGGGAAATAAAGCAATAACTTATTAAGCTTATATATAATATTGTAACACCATCATTTCTAGCACTCAATATTTAACATTATTCCTCAATAATCTTTCGATGTTTTTAGAGATACAAAACAAAGTGATACTGGAAAGAATCACACAGGGTTTTCAACAGCATTCTCAGTGCTTAGTTATGTTGGGCATAACAATCAAATTTTAGTTTATCACATTTACAAAATATTAATTTTTGTTTGCTGGCCAATTATTTTAATGCCATTCAATATTATAGTATTAGTTCAAATTGTCTGTTAGAGATGTGATATTTCTGCTATCTCCAAGACATTCTCTAAGAAAACAGAAAGTCAAAAAATTTTGTAAATATATGAGAACTCTCATCAGAAAATTTTGAAAGTGTTTATGTATACCGGGAGTATTGATTCATGAAATTATTAATATTTTCTTCTTTCAAAATTATTTTCCTTTTCTACATTAAGCATTCCATGCTTCCTTCTATTTTCTACACCCTTTCATCCATAATGCAGTTTCTGAAATATTTTTCTACCGCCCTGTGCTAAATCCACTCCTGAACTATTAATAAAAAGAGGAACAAAGAAAGAAAGAGCTGCTTGATCACTTATTAGCATATCAATGTTTGCATTACATAGTCAGTTTAATCTAAATGGTACATTTTTGAAATAAAGCATCATTTATTTGAAAAGCACTGGGTAGCATATTTGCTCTCCATACAACTGTGAATAAAAAGAAATGTTTCATGATGAAATCTGCTTTGAATATTTTCAGGAAGATTAAACTTTAAAAATTGAGGCTGTTTGCCATAAAATTTATAATAAAATCATTAAATACAGATAAGACTGCCTCTAGGCTGAAATGTAGATTTCAGCCCCAAATTCATTACTGAACAGAACTTTGGCCCTGTCTGTGGCAAATGCCCTAAGAATTTTTAAAATACTAATATCAACTCTGTTCTAACAAAGAACAGCTCATTCTCACTCAAGTACTATACACTTATAGTGTGAGGCCATATTCCTTGGCAGTTTTATATTGTGTAACAGATTTGACTTCAAACAGAAATTAGTAGTAAAGTTTAAAAAAATCAGTACAATCATATAAATTTTGCCTCTATCAAGTGTGATAACAAATGCAGTGTATTTGCCAAGGCTTAAATAAAATTGAGCTGAGCTTAATGGAAATCAGGCAGAGAACTAACAAGAATAAAGTAGCAAGCAAGCCCCAAAGAAATTCAAAGCTCTTCTAAATTCACATTCTATTCACTACTGTTTGGTTTTTATCAGAATGTGTTACTGAATTCTGAGCATATTTTTTAGTAGATGTTAGTGTTGTTTTAGTTTATTGGAACAAGGAACAGCAGGAGTTATGAATTAAGGGGAGCTACTGAAAAACAGAGGTGGGCTAAATGAATATTGAGCAAGCCAAATATGCATATTATGCATATGGTAGATCTAGTGTTTTTCAAAATGATTTTAAAGCTGATTGTAGAATACAGATGAGCCAAAGGTTTCTGATGTTGGATTTGCTTTTGTTGTTGCCACATAAGTAGACATTAAAAATATACTACATTTTTTTCAGTATAATGAAAATGGTTGTCTTAAGTAAAATGCTGATATCGTTAGGATTTGCTGTCAAAACACCTGAGCTTTACTTTTAATATTCTTCATGGCGCAGTGAGCACGTTCCTGAATTATAGAGAAACAGATTCATGGATACACAAAGTCCTAATTAAACATCAACAATAAATATTTATTGCTTGTTGCATATATTTGTGAAGATAAAGTATAAAATGCTCTGAATTTGTAGCTAAAAGATCAGGTTTCAAGTCCAAGATTCATTACTTACTGTTTATGAAAATTCGGAGAATTAAATTAAACTCTTCAAATTGAAATTTGGGCATTTTAATAATTATCACACAGAGTGGATATGAAAATTATGGTATTTCCAATGTTGCTTAAATGACTAGTAATTATTTTAGTCAAGCAATTATGAATACTGTCTTATAAAATTAGTGCAAATGAAACATTTGTTATTGATGATGGGTCTATTTGAATTTTTTTCTTAAATTAGGCAAGTAATATAGTTTAGTCAATAAGGAAACCTTTCGAATTCTATCATTTGTGTGACATAGCAAAGAGCAGGATTTTGGCATGGCCTTACAGGCAATGGAAAGCGTGTGATCACTTCAAGGGCACCCAGCAGCCACAGTCCAATGATGATCTCAGGGAAATGAAAGTTTATGATGTAGCAGAAGGGAAGTGTCAACTAAGAAGAAAAAGAAGCATATTCTTGTCTAATTAAAAGAACACAAGTGAAAAATAGTGACAAGCTCCATTTTTAAAATAGCTAAAATATAGAACCACAGATTTTGAAAGTCATCTCAATTTAATTGTTTATACTTAACTTTGGATGAAACAGATATCATAGCTACTTCAAGAAAAATAAAGGGCATTTTACCAAGACTTTTTGTTACATTTTTTTCTCAGCAGTAAAAACGGTAATATTACCATGTAATGAGTGAATGAAAATATTAATTAAAAACCTCTATTCTTTGGAAGCTTACTTTCATATACCCATTCATTCAATCAAATATATTGCACATCAACTCTATGCAACATAACATTAGCTAATATAATTACAGAGGCAGAAAAAGTTATCAAAACTAAGGCAATTAAGAAATAATCTGCTAATTTTCCTCCTGTTAATATTAAGTATGTTTGAAGAAAGTTAAGTTCATTAGAAGGTTTAGAGAGAGAACTGGGCCCACAGACCATATGGCCTGCAGAGATTTTTATAAAAGGAAGTAGACCATATTATAAATACCTTTACAACATGAAAGGATTTAAAAATTTTTTTTAAGTGTTTCTTGGCCATTGCTAACCAAATATAGAATTGACTCTCTGCTGCTTAAAAAACAACAACAACAACAAAAACCAACATTTTTATTTATTTATTTTTTATTAATTTATTTTTGTTACAGATGTTTCTCCTTTTTTCCCCATTGACACCCTCCTCCCCATCCCCCGACCCCATTCCCAGCTTTGTTGTCCATGTCCATCAGTTATGCATATATGTGCTTAAGTTCTGTGGTTTATCTCTTCCCTCCTCCCCCACCCCCTCTTCTGAAGGGTGTCAGTCTATACCCTACTTCCACATCTCTGGGTCTACCCTGTTCCTCAGACTGTTATGTTCATTATATTCCACAAATAAGTGAGATCATGTGATATTTGTCTTTCTCTGCTTGGCTTGTTTCGCTTAGGATAATACTCTCGAGGTCCCTCCATGTCGTCTCAAAGGATAAGACAACATTTTTATTTATTTATTTATTTATTTATTTATTTATTTATTTATTTATTTATTTATTTATTTATTTATTTATTTGTTTGTTTGTTTAGTTATTTATTTGTTTATTTATTTATTTGTTTATTTATTTATTTATATATATTTTTTTATCCTCACCCGAGGACACTTTTTCATTTTTTGTTCAGATAGAGTGGGAGGGAGAGAGAGGAAGAGAGAGAGAGAGAAACATCGATGTGAAGGTGACACATCGAGTGGCTGCCACTCGCACTACCAACCAGGGCCGGGGACAAACTGCAACTGAAGCACATGCCCTTAGCGGAACTGAACCCGGGTCTCTCTGGACCACAGGCCGACGCTGTAATCGCTAAGCCAAACCGGCCAGGGCAAGACAACATTTTTAATATGACTAGTTAACAAAACAGGAATTTTATATTAGCAAATAAACGTATCAAATGTTGAGTTATAATAATTTAAGAAAAAGAACAAGGTTTTTGGATTTAACAGACTTGATTCCATTCCTAGTTTTGTCACTGTTAAAGAAAAAAAATTATTCTGACAGTTCTTAAAATGGTAAAGGTCATGGAAGACTTTATTCCAAACGATCAGGTGTGAGTGGGGTAGATGGAGCTGGTGAATAGAAAATTACCAAGAGGAAACATCAAGGGCAGGAGGAATTCTTGCTAAACTGACAGGATTCTTGCTGAAGGTAGGCCAAGGACTTATACATCAAAGGCAAGGAAGGAGGAACAGGCTTAGATATCAAGGGTTAGGGCATTCTCTTTAAACTAATTCAGCAGGATTCTTGCTAAAATTGGACTATGCAGGCCCAGCAGGACAGGGGCCATGGTCCAGTGCTACTTGAAAGAAGGCTCAGAGGAACCTGAGTCAAGTTCAGTCAAGGAGTCTTTGTCACCACTTATCATTTTTATGACCTTGTTATTTGCCCAAACTTTTTAAGCCTCAAATTCCACAACAGCAAAACCGAGGTAATATTGATCTCATGAAATTGTTATAAGCCTAAAGTATCTTTGGTACTTGTGTTGGTATGCTGGTCTGGATAAGTTACAGCTTTCACGTGCCTGGACTCCTCAGGTGCTTAGGCTGGATTTGAGTCAAGAGAAGTGAGATTCTCCTGAGCACAGATAGGCCCTTTCTTCCACAAGATTTTCAATGAAACCTTTTATCCTCTTTGCTTTACGTTCATAGTTATTAATATTTTCACATATAGAAACTCAACACAATATTATAAACTCCAGAAACTTAGTATAGCTCCTAGTTGTTTAAAGGTAAAGGCAACATTTAGTTTCCTACTGAATGGAAAATGATAAGATTAAATTAGCAGGATAATTTTTTCTCTCTTCCCTCCAGGCATCATATTTCATCTCATCACCATGAGTTTATAAATAATTTGAAACACTAAATGATGATGAAAGAAGTATAATGTTAGGGACGAAGTAAAGCTTGTCTTACATGAACAATATCAAGCCTTAACAAAATAGAATTAAGGGAGACAGGTGATAAGTACTGTGTCACCTCCCAGATGCTGTTCACAGGAACTCTCATTAGACTCCTCTTCCTCAACAGAGAATAATTAGTGTGAAAGTGACACCATTGTAATTATCTAGTTATTAATAATAGGAAAGGAGCAAAAGGGAGGCCAGTCATCTGGGCAACTTCACCAGGAGGTTGCAATTTCACACTCCCCAGGGCCCATCCCCTGAAGATCAAACACAGGGGAGATAAACATATGCATAATTAAGTTGGGGTGACTAGGGAAGGTGCCTGTCAGTCACACTTGGGAACAGAGATCATTGACCAGAATGGATGTGACCACTACAAGTGCATGAAAATTTGGGAACACACAATCTTCAAAACAAAGGAATTCTCTTTCTTGTGACTCTTGACTTGTGGGGCTCTCTCATTCCTGCTTCCTTGCATTCACCCATATTCCCTCCATAACCATGTGGCCCTGAGGACTTCACATGCAATGGATTGATTGACTATAGTGGGAAATACAAAATAAGTTAGGCTGATGCTGGATTGAATTGGTCCAAATTGGTAAGGAAACTCTGTACACTGGCTCTGATTTTAGCTCTGCTGAAGCCAAAGTTATACTTTTCCTTGGCTGGACAAGGGGAAATGGGACCTTGGAAACTCAAGGATTTAATTCTATGCAAATGAAAATCACTCGTTCTCCTGTGTGAGTCTCAGAAAATTCTTTTTCTCTGGATATCACAAGAATTTTACTCCCACTAGAACAGGTGGGGATGAGGATCTCCCACTTCCACCAGTAATAAAATAATACTAATTGTGTGTGTGTGTGTGTGTGTGTGTGCGTGTGTTTTCATCCAGCCATCTTGTAATGTGACTTGTTCCTAATAGAGGCTGCACTAGATGTTTTGAAGCTGACTTTGCAGAGTGTGAAATGAGGAAAAGTAGGTCTCAAGGGATTCTATTTTCTTAAGGGCAAAATTCTATATTATTTTCTCTTTAGAGAAAAATGTTATTCTATATTGCTTTATTCCTACATAGTAATAGACAAAAATTACATTATATTTAAATGTGTGTATCTAGCATTTTAAAATTTATCACATTTTGCACATGTGACGAAATTTATTCATTAAGAAAGCAAAAGTTTGACATATTGTTTTCCTTAATTTTATTTATCTAGCTTTTTTCATCTAAACCAATATTTGCCATATGAACAACATTGAGGCAAATTATAGTTTCATAAATTTGAATGCTATTTTTATCTGTTATTTTCATCTAAAAGTGGAGAAATTTATAATGTAAATTTTCAACAAAGATTTGTCCATATTCTCTGTAAGGTTGAGAGAGAGGAAAATTCTAATAGAGAAATCTTTAAGGTCCCTTCTAGATTCAATTTTTCAGGTCCATCAAAAGTGCTACATCTTCTTTAGAATTTTCAGAGTACTACTCATATTTTTAATATTATTTTCAAAGATTGATTTTATTATGCCTGAAATATTTACGAGATAATAATAATGAAAATAATGACTATTTAGTGAATATTTCCCATGTTCTCATCATAGTATTTGGTGTTTTGCTTATGGCATTTGCTTGCCCCCAAACTATCTATATGATAGGTAATATTTTTATCTTACAAATATGAAAAATTCAGCTTACAGCAGATAAGAATTTACTCAAGGCTACAGCAACCAGATGACAAAGCCAATATTTTTACTCATGTCTCAGTCACTCTAGAGGTCTCTTTTTCTATTATGTAAAACAGCTTCATGGCTGTCACTCTACAGATTACCCAGCTTTTGGTGACCAAATTATTAACTATCTGAGACAACAACTGATAGTTTTACCCTTAAAAAAATTTTGTGTTTTTTTTTTTCTTTTCATTTTGGTTCTTCTGGATGGGTTAATTATTAAGTGAAGCAAGTAAATGGCTTCAGGAAGAAAATAAAAGAAACTGATATTTTGGTCCCAGGATCAAAATAAAAGCCCACATGCTTCCTATATTGAAATGTGCTTCAGTCTAGCTTTTAAGCTCAATAATAAAGAACAGTGCCTTGGATAAAATTATAATCTGAGGTGGTCATTCCAGCCTACATAAGATTCTGAGTCTTGCCTATACATTGAAAAGGGATTTGAAATTTCTCATGAATGCTCACATTATCTGCGATGATGCCAGTTAGCATAGAGTTGATGATTTACAAAGAAAACATTGCAGATCAGAGAAAGAAATGCCTTCAAAAATAAAAATAAAAAGATTCACACCATCTAGATTTGGTGGAATACACACATGTACCATAAGAGGTCAAGGCTCAAATGTCTGCTCCAGAAGGAACCATAATTTTGGTTTTAGTAACTGCTGTATCCCTAGCATTCCAGTAGCTTCCCAGTAAACATTTGTATAATAAATATTTATTATTCATTTGTAACAACAGTTTAAAGATAGAAATGTTGGGAAAGGACAATACAGGGGTGGGCAAGGGTAGGTTTATAGTTGTGAGTACATGAAATACAAAGTTAATTATTGTATCATTATTTATTTATTATTTTATTATTTATTATTATTAACCTACTTTTGCCTACCTCTCTATATTTTGTTTCTAGTTCTCCATAGACACTTGTATGTTAGTGGGATTTTATTCTAAACATTTATTTGAATAGTCTGGGAAGCAATGAAAAGATCATCACAATTTGTGTAAATCAGTCCAAAAAGGATACTACTGGCATTTAGTGTCCCTGGGCTCTCTGCTGGAGGCATTCTACAATGGACCTGAGAATCAGTAACAGGAAAGGCTAGAAGAGCCCAGGTCCATGAATCATACCTTACTGAGAATTGTATTTCCAGCTCTTTCACCTTAATTAGGCACAGATTTGAAATAGCAAATTTCAGGGAGCCTCTGGGACATCATCAAGTATACCAACATTTACATGATAAGGGTAACCGAAAAAGAAGAGAGAGAGCTAAGACATTTAGTGTCCCTGGGCTCTCTGCTGGAGGCACTCTACAATGGACCTGAGAATCAGTAACACAAAAGGCTAGAAGAGTCCAAATGCATGAATCATATCTTACTCAGCATTATATTTATAGCCTCTTACACCTTAATTAGGCATAGATTTGAAATAATGAATTTCAAGGGGCCTCTGGGACAACATAAAGTATACCAACATTTACATTCTAGGGGTAACCAAAAAAGAAGAGAGAGAGTAAAGAATTGCAAACCCCTTTGAAGAGATAATGACAGAAATTTCTCTAACTTGGCAGAGGAAATAGACGTACAAGTCCAAGAAACACAGAGAGTTCCAAAGATGAGCCCAAAGAGGCCCTTACTAAGACACATTATAATTAAAATGCCAAAGGTTAAAGACAGAAACTTAAAAACAGCAAGAGAAAAGCAGTTAGTTATGTATAAGGGAGCTCCCATAAGACAGTCACTGATTTCTCAACAGTAACTTTGCAGGCAGAAGGGATTGACATAATGTATTCAAAGTAATGAAAAGCAAGGGTCTACAACTAAAACTACTCTACCAGCAAGACTGTCATTTAGAATTGAAAGACAGATGAAGAGCTTCCCAGATAAGAAAAAGCTAAAGGAATTCATCACACCAACCCAGTATCACAAGAAATGTTAAAGGGAATTCTTTAGAAGAAGAACACAAATTAGATAAAAATATGGTCCGGCCAGTGTTGCTCAGTGGTTGAGCATCGACCCATGCACCAAGAGGTTGCCGGTTCAATTTCTGGTCAGGGCACATGCCCAGGTTGGGGGCCCAATCCCCAGTTGGGGGCATGCAGAAGGCGACCAATGGATCTTTCTCATGGATGTTTCTATCTCTCTCTCCCTTCTTCTCTCTCTAAAAATCAATTAAAAAAAAAAAAAAAGAGGAATGGAAGTAGATGACCTTTAAAAAAAGAAAAAGAGCCCTGGCCATATGGCTCAGCAGTTAGAGCATTGGCCCAGAGAGTCCTGGGTTCAGTTCCCGTTAAGGGCATGTACTTCAGTTGCAGTTTGTCCCCAGCCCCAGTTGGGGTAATGTGAGTGCCGGCCACTCAATGTCTCTCTCACACCAATGTTTCTCTTTCTCTCTCTTCCTCCCTTTCTCCCTCCCACTTTATCCGAAAGATAAATGCAAAAAAAAAAAAGTGTCCTCAGGTGAGAATAAAAAAAATTTAAAAAAGAAAAAAAAATATGAATAATGAAATGTCAATAAATACATACCTATTGATAAATTTTTAAAATGTAATTGGATTAAATGCTCCAATTAAAAGACTTAGGTTGCTGCATACATAAGAAATCAGGAACCATACATGCCTGGCCAGTGTGGCTTAGTGAGTTGAGCATCATCCCTTGCACAAGAGGTCACTGGTTTGATTCCTGGTCAGGGTACATACTCAGGTTATGGGCTAGACCCCTAGTAGGGGGTGTGCAGGAAGCAGCCAATTGATGGTTCTCTTTCATCAAATTTTTTTCTCTCCCTCTCCCTCTCCCTTCCTCCCTCTCTAAAAAAATCAGTAAAAATATATTTTTTACAAAAGAACTATATATATATATATATATGTTGACTACAAGAGACACACTTCAGATTGAAAGATATACAGATTGAAAGTAAAGGGATAGAAAAAGATATTTGCTAAAAATGAAAAGAATAGTAAAGCTGGGAGAGCATACTTATATCTCACAAAATAGACTTTAAAACAAACACTACAACAAGAGACAAAGAAGAAACCAGTAATTCTACTTATGGGTATTTATCTGAAGAAACCTAAAACATTAATTCAAGAAGACAATGCATCCTTATGTTCATTGCAGCATTATTTAAAATAGCCAAGATATGAAAGAAACCTAAGTGTCCATCAATAGATAAATGGATAAGGAAAATGTGGTATATATATACACATACAAAGGAATATGACTCATCCATAAAAAATAAAATAAAATCTTGCCATTTGCAACAACATGGATGGACCTAGAGGGTATTATGCTAAGTGAAATAATCCAGACAGAGAAAGAAATACTATATGATTTCACTTATGTATAGAATCTAAAAAAACAAAATAAATGAACAAACAAATTCCTAAATATAGAGAACATTTTGATGGTTGCCAGTGGGATGGGGGAAGATGGTGAAAAGTGGAAAGGATTAAGATGTACAAATTGTCAGTTTTAAAAACAGCCATGGGGATATAAAGTATAGGAAATATAGTCAATAATATTTTAATAATTATATATGATGTCAGATAGGTAGGTACTAGTCTTACTAGGGTAGTCACTTCACAAGTTATATAAATGTCTAATCACTATGTTGTACACCTGAAACTAATATACTATTGTATGTCAACTGTAATTGAAAACTTAAAAAAAACAGGGAAGGTCAATGGAGGAGAGAACTGAGTTTAGCCTCTAGGCTTGACAACAGAACAGCTTCTGTCCCAGTTCCTGGGAGAACTTGATGTAAATGCCTCACAGAAAGAGAAGTAAGCCTGAGAGAGCAAGGTTACCTTGTGAGACTAAAAGAACATGAATCAGTGAGCTTATCATAGCAACTACAAAAGAAGACAGGACTTTCCATTTGAGGTGGAACCATTTTTACTGATAGCTATTATAGAATGACTATTATGTTCCAGGTACTCTGTATCCATTATTTCTAATCTACCAGCAACCTTCCAAGGACATTTTTTTGTTTCTATAAGAGGAAACTAACACCCAATAGGACAAGTAACTTGCCCATAGCCACACAGAGATGGGATAAAAAAAATCTATGTCTATCTGTTTTAATACCTGTTTGCTTTACATTATCATACCATGATGCCATGAAACATGCAACTCTCAGTGGAAACAATACTAGTTTGTTGATTGCTCAATACTGGAGGGCATCGGCCTATGGCTGAAAGGGATCTTGCAGTGTAATAACTACTTAGTTTTTGTTTGTTTGTTTTTACATTGCCCTTTCATTCGATAAATACTTTTTTGGGCATTCCCTAACTATGATAAGCACATTTCCTCAAATAAGTTATCTTGAGATTGAGAGAGAAAAAGAGACTAGAAGGCATTCTGGCATCACAAGCAGCCACTTGTGAAGGCTGTTGGAATTGGAACTTCAATGGAGAATTAAGAAAAAAAAGAATTTAAAGCTTCATTGATTTAAGTTGGTACTTGATTTTTCCCCCCTTAGGTCTGAGTTAGCCTGTGGCAAGCAAAGGTTACATTAAATAGAGTCATCAGCTCTCCTTCCTTGATTCCTTTTTCTGACTCTACAAATTATATTGCATAAATCTCACTAAAGGAAATATGAAAAACCTCCAGGCTTTGAAAATGCCATTCAAGTATACAATAAAGCAAGTAATAAAGACCAGTAGTAGACACTATGGTTTAAAATATTACCAATGATGCATGACTCAAACATGAGAAACCAGTATAAAAGGAAAAACAAAGACATTGTGTTTAAAAATCTACTTCGAAAAAGCACTGAAACCTAGTTGATTAGTCTCTACAGTAAGAGTCAAAACAACACAGGATTTTTTTCCACTCCTTTCTGGATGAGTAAAAGTTTATCTGAGGGTTTTACTTTTGTTCCCAATATAGCTGGCTTTCTTCCAAGGACATCTAAATAATGAGCAGGCATGGAAGAAAATAAGCATATATCCTTATACAGCTATATGATTTAAGAAAACCAATTATTTAATAAAAAGTACATGTTGCTTCATTTTACTGCCCAAAATAGCTAATTAATTCTTTATTGCTGCTTGACTTCCTATCAGGAACAAAATTCAAATGTAGGCTATCTTAAAATATGGATGTAATAATATAGTAACCCTTTGCAATTGGGTGAGACTTGTGTTTTAAGTGTAACTATGAGCTAGTATAATATAGTCCATTATTTCCAGTGTTATTCTAGACCACAGATAATCTTAATCATTAGGAAGGAAAGTGAAGGAGTCCATTATTCATAAATCATGGGGAAGTTTCAGAGTATACTGGGAATAACACTTGCATGAGTTGTAACTCTTCATTGTCATTTTCAACTAGAAAAGATACTCAAAGGAGAATCCCACTCATAAAATGTATATAGATTAGTAATATGCTCATAACCATTTTTTAAAAATGCAGAGTGATATATATATATATATATATATATATATATATATATATATATATAATATATATATAATATATATAGTGAATTTGTTAAATAGAAAACCAGTAAATTACAAAGCTGGTTGAAAAACAGCATTTTGAGAAACTAGGAATTTGGGAGAACTGGAAAACTAGGTTGGATACAAAATTGATTAAAGTTTACACAGAATTAAAACTATAACATTTGGAATTATTTTCTGTTGGACAGAAATTATTTGAAACTATTGGACAAAATCTAGGCTTTTAATCAATACTAAATATTAAAGTAAACAAAGGTATAGC
The DNA here is from genome assembly GCA_030848825.1 of Tadarida brasiliensis. Taxonomy (NCBI): domain Eukaryota; kingdom Metazoa; phylum Chordata; class Mammalia; order Chiroptera; family Molossidae; genus Tadarida; species Tadarida brasiliensis. The sequence continues at coordinate 39,634,804 of CM061257.1, read as the reverse complement.
CCTGGCTTAGAGCAGGGGAGGGTTTGCATGTTCATAATCCTCAATTAGTTAGAATTTTTATTTTAGATCAAGATTTTAAAGCATCCTCCTTGAGAGGGTAAGAGAAGATAAATCTCCCAAGTGAATTTCAGCTCTAAGAAACTTGCTTCCAACTTTATAAAAGAGAGGAATGAAATATCATTGTGAAAAATTTGAATGAATCTCAAAGGTAGCTAGTATTTTGACCTCCATTTTGACATGCTTGATATGCTGACATTTTTAAAAAGCTAAAAGCCGCCCAGCCGGTCATGCACTGAGAGGTTGCCAGTTCAATTCCTGGTCAGGGCACATGCCCAGGTTGTGGGCCCGATCCCCAGTGGGGGGCATGCAGGAGGCAGTCAGTCAATCAATGTTCTTTCTCATTGATGTTTCTATCTCTCTCTAAAATCAATAAAGAAAAAAGAATAGCTAAAAGCCAAATAAACCAATGTGTACCAGGAATTTGTCATAAAAGATCAGATCCTTTAAAAAATGTTTATAAAACTTTTCTACAATATTTGAGAGAACCGTAGGATCAACCGGAATGATCCAGAAGTTTTATAAAAAATGTTATATACTCACGAGCTTGTAAATTTTGTTGGGTATTTAAATATGAGTAATTTTGTTGAATATTTAAGTCATAGCAAGTTATTTTCAAATAAGGGAACATCTCATTAGATATCTTTTGTCAAAAAATATATTTGGATTGAGGAAATGTTTAAAATATCTATTATTGAAAATAATCAGAGATTTGAATATAAAACAAGAAAAAATGGTATCATTTAAATATTCAACTATATTATAAATGTAAGAGACATTTTCAGCTAAAGGAAAAATCATAAGAAATAATGAAAGCTTGGGTAGTGAAACTACAGTTCAAAGAAGAGGTAAGTTTTCACTTGTGTTCTTTATGTAGGTTATCTATTGCTAAATAACCACTATCTTTTGAAAAAGTACAGTTTTATAAGATTATAGGAAGACACAGAGTTTTACTTTATCTTTGAGTTCCAAGGCCACTAAACAGGTACAGTTTCATTTATTTTAACCTGATGACCAAACAACATTTTGTAATGATCTGCTCACATTGTGTTTGTAACTTTAAAACAAGAAAGTGTGTGTGTTTCCATACCAAGAGTTTTGGACAACTACAGTGGAAAATTGGAAGCTCTGCTAATAAAAAATATTATATATATCTGCGTGTAATAAAAAAGCTAATGCTAAAACTATTAGTAATATCAAACATTTCCATCAAAATATATTTCTATTTTCAACAATAAGCCACATTCACAGTTATGAGTGTTAGTGCTCATGACACAAAACTTAGTTTCAGTGAGAGATTTGGTTTTATTTTCATTTTGTATTTATTTACAAATATTTTTCCCCAATGAAGTTTTCTTCTTTGAGCACCTATATATACTCCTCACCTCTTTGGAAACCTAGAGACAAAAGGAACATGTACATTTTAACTAATCTGGCCAGTGGACACATTAGACAAATATAAATTGCCACATTCAGATGAAGAACTGGAAACAGAAACATAGTCAAAGCTTGGGTATAGACTTCCTCTATATTTGAAGATTTCTTCTGCACAAGTACTCTCTTTTAGTTAACATGTGGAATCACACCCAGAGACACTCATAAATAAATCCAAAGGCACTATATATGATTATTTAGACTTTATCAGAGAAACCTAGAAAGTGATACATGATAGTATTCAAACATAAAATGTTATTACAGAAATAGATCATGTGTAGCTGTTTTTTCATCAATAAATGCAATTTTTATATATGGCCCTGAGAATGAATTAAAAATAAAAATGTTTCCCCTTATAAATGGTAAGCAGAGAGAAAGTTAACTCATTAATTTACCTACTTATTGTGTACCTAATAGAGAGAATCTCAACTTGTCAGAACATAAAAAAAAAAAAAATATGACGAACCTTCTAAAAAAATTCAAATTTCCTTTTGAATTCTAATCAAGGAGCATACATATTTGAGAAAGCCCCCCACCCCCCATGCCATGATCATGACAGGCATCCAGGAATGATAATTAACTGGTGTAGTAAGTGCTTGGCACATCATTTTGTTGCAGGAATACAGGGTGTGTAAAATATAATCTTGCCTTCAGTAATCTCATTATGTAGTAGGAGAGATAACTATGTAATAAATGCATCAGGAAAAGAGCTACGTATAAGTGAAAAATACAGTGGTCACACAGAGGTGAAAATGATTAATTCTGTCCAATGCTGTCAGAAAAGAGTTCTCAGATGAGAATCTAGGCAATAATGAGTAGGAATATTTCTAGACAATAAGAAAATGATAGCAAATATCATATGCCAGCCAATAAAGGTTTTTCACATGTTAAGATCCTCACAATAATCCATGAAATAGATGCTATTATTTTCCTTATTTCACAGTGAAGAAACTGAGGCACAGATAATAAAACTAGAAAGTGGCTGCCCGGACTTTGAAATTCTGGATGTCTAACTGCAGTACACTATATAGCTCCTATACCACACTGTTATTTCAAAGGTGAGTAAGGGAAATACAGATAAAGGTGAAATATACAGAAGAATGTTTAGGATATGGGAAGCATCGCTTTATCCCCCCTTTTTAATGGTAAAGGCATAGTGAAAACTCACTATTTGCAATAACTCATGGCCACTAGACTTTACTATCTAATCAAGGGTTGAAGAGGATGCACGACATAATTCATTAGCCTCCTCCTTGCTATCTTTAATCAGAATGATGGTAACAGAGGCAACTGCCTGCACAAACAGAAGTGTGCTCACTGCACAGACCCTGGGATTTTAATACGTCGATTCCTAACACTCTGCATCTTGCTAGCTGCTTCAAGATTCTAAGTGTTTAAATATTCTCCTGTTCTGGTCATTCAGTAGCATTGTCACTGTGGACTATGTCCTCCTTCTTCAAATACCTTTTGAAGTCTTTTATACATCTTACTTTTTGTCCCACCTCACCGGCAATTTTCCTTTGTCAGACCTGAAAATATTGAAGCATCTCACTGATTTTAGCCTCTTCTCACTATGTAATCTTGCTACGACTCTAAATAGTTTCCAGTTTCTATGTTTGGTTCCAAAATATATATATTTGTCAATCAATTTCTTTCTCTGTGCTCCGAACTTCTGGATCTATTTGACTATTTGATATCTGTACTTTTCCAAAACAGAATTCTTGGTTTTCTCGCACTATTCCTTTTTAAGGATCACCAATCTTAGTAAATACCAAAACCCAATTATTTAGGTCAAGTTTCAAGGAATTATTCTCTTTTGTTTTCTTGTTTGTCTTACATCTAAACTCTCCACAAAATGTATAGAATCAAACTGAAACATATTCAGAATCTGACTACCTATCTCTTCTTTATACATTTATCGGTTGAACCACCATCATCACATTCTAGATCACTTCAGTTCCTAATTCCCTTACAACCAACTTCTCTGCTATCAGATTTGGTCTTCTACAATCTCTCTCTCTCTTCCTCTCTCCCTCCCTTCTTCCCTCCATCATTCTCCAAAGTGATAACTTGAAAGAAAAACTCCGATCATGTTATTCCTCTGATTAAAACTCTTATAAAAGCATGCTATCAAACAAAATATAATCTAGCTCCTTATTATATTCTTATACTCTGTCTTCAATGACTCATGTCCTTTCTTTCTGTACAAGATAATATTACTACTCCACACAGATCCCATCAGATCCCTTTTAATAATTTCTGGGCCCTGGGAACATTTTCTTAATAAATTGTTTACTCATTAATTCCATTCTCAAGGTCTGTTTCTAGAGAATGAGACCTAGAGTTACCCTGTTTCCAGCCATATAAACTTTCTTTTTATTCCTCCAACAAATCAAAGTCATTCCCACCTCTAGAGACATTACACATATCTTCCTTCCTCATGGAATATGCTTACTCCGGGCCTTTGCATGACTGATCTCTTCCCAAGATTCAGATTGTAGCTCAATGGCACTGTCCTATGGAAACCATCCTAAGTAAGTCTGGTTCAGGTACATTTTTATTTTATTGTCTTCATAGCACTAATGAAGTAGGTTTATGTCTATTTTATTCATTGTACAGTCAGCCCTCGTTTATCACGGTTAATCAGTTCCAGACTCTACTGCGATAAATGAATTTCCACGAAGTAGGATTCTTTATTTATAAATTGAATATTTTCACAGTTAGAGCATAGAAAACCTGTTTATGACCTTCTAAATATGTTTTTTAACATTAATAGAGCCCTCTAGCCATGAAATAACACCCTTTAGTCACCATTACACTCGTATTACCCAATATGCTAGAGAAAATAAGACATATTAGATGTTAAAATATCATATTATTATTATTGTACATTTAATTACACACACACACAGTTCTTACACACAATCACTAACCTATGAAAATAGTGCAACTTGTTCGATGATGAAGCAGTGAAGATGAAGAGATGTACTACACAGCAAAGACAAGCACGACCTCAGTAGGAGAGTCTTCAGGTGGTGCAGTATCTTCAGCAGGTGCGTCATCATCTTCTTCCGCTGAAGGAGTACTAGGAGTAGGCAGTGGGTGTCTGGGTGCGCGGCTGAAGAACGTCGTGATAGGCAGTTGCTGGCACTGTCTTTTCATATGTGTGAGGAGGCTTTTGTAGGGTTCTATCACTCCATCAAGTGCATTCCAGAACCGCAATGCACGCATCATTTGTGGGTCCCATTCGCCAATCATGTCCTGTACTACCTTAATAGTTCTCATGTCTTGTGAGAGATGCTCAAGTGTAAGGCCAACTTCCTCCTCCTGACCCCCAGGAACCTCTGGGTGCTCTTCCCCTTCTTCACTCACAGACTTAGTCATCTCCACCAGATCCTCGTCAGTTAAGGGATCCGAATGTGTCTCCAGCAGCTCATCCATGTCATCGCGGTCAGCAGAGTCAGCTTCTCCATAGAGAATGACATTCTTCAGATGATACCTCTTCTGGAACTTCTCGAACCAACCCTTGCTCGCTGTAAAATCCATGAACATTGCAGAAGAGGGTCCTGGTTGAGGTTCATCAGCCGTAAAGCACTGATAGAGCTGCTTTGCCTTCTCCCGGATGACCAGCGAATCCAAAGGAATGTTTTTCTTGCGGCTGTCGCTGATCTAAACAGCTAAGGCAGACTCTGTTTTCACTATGAACTTAATTATGACTTGTGACGATGCGCATTGTCTCTTTGTTGACAGAGACAGTAGCCGTTGCACAGATGTTCTTTTCATCTTTACGGATGGAGCGAACAGTAGACTCATTCAAGTTTCAATGGCGGGCAACCTCCACCATTTTCTTGCCATCTTTGATCATATCCAAGAGTTTCACCTTCTCCTGGATGGTAAGCATCTTCCTCCCATGCTTAGTTTCATCATCAGAAGGCTTAGAAGAAGCAGCACGTTTAGGAGCCATCGTGGGGCTTAGAGAAAAGTTCTCAGAAATCGCAAACACAAGAGCAAAGATGCTTCTGATGTGTAGCGATGTAGAAGCATGTAAGAGAGAAATGAACTGCATGAGGCTGAGCCAATCAGTGGCCAGGATGGGAAGAGGATAGGATAGCCAATCAGTGAACAGCACACACTGATTGGCTTGGTTTCACCACACCCAATTTTTTGGAAAAAAGTTATTGCCCACACACAAGGAGTGGTCGAGCGGTTGCACCTGGCGCTGAAGGATTCCTGGGGTGCTCGAATACACAGACCTACAGTCCATATGTAATTTTAATTTTAATTGTAATACAGGGGTGCATAATTGACTCAGACAACTGAGCGCGTGCTGTATCATTTTCACTGTCTCGATCAACTTTTTAATGAATATATTTGAAAAAACTGCGATAGAGTGAAGCCGCAGAAGTTGAAGCGCGAAGTGGCGAGGGATGACTGTATCCCACAAATTATCAAGATTGCCACAACATTATAAGCATTCATTGAGATCGTTGTTGAATACATATTGAACAAGGGATTTCTCCCTGCAAAAACTGGTAATATGTAATTTGGACAAACCCACTCTCACATGCAGTGTCATGTTGGTAATGTGAGCCAAATATGAATCTGCAACTAGGTAATTCCTTGAAACATTTCTTGTACTATGTGAGCAACAATTTCAGATGGCTGATTCATTTAGTAGTAGATTAATTTAGGAAGGGAGATTTACTTCAGTAATTCAATAGAAGAAACAGTAGTAAGTATTATATACATCTTGAAGAGATGAGCGAACATGTTTTGATGACAAAAAATTTGAAGGAAATATGGTATTTTCAAGTAAGAACTTTATAGAAAGCTAAAATCATGGGTTTAATATTAGGCTAAGAAATGTTGGGTAATATAAAAACATTGAAAGATATTTGCAGGTTGGATTCCATGGGAAGCTGACTCAGAGAGAGCATATTTTAGGAAGTACACTTGGCATAAATACCTCTGGGAGAAAAGTTAAGGGAGCAGTCTTAGGGGCAGAAGCTGAGCTGCAATGCAGTCCCAGTAAAGGTCTCTGCTGACCAAGGGAGAGCTTTAGAGCTGGGACTGATTGTCCTTCGAAATTATTTCAACATAGAGCAAGAAGCAACTTCTACTCCTGCATTGATCAGTCATTGTATCCCAGTTGCCCTAGAAGAAAGTGAGACTGTGTCCAGGCAGCTCTTCAGATAATGCAATCTGTAAGGTGGGGAGACATCTGTAAAACATCTCAAGGAGCATTCCCAATAGTTTAGGAAATAAGTTCTTCCTTCCTGGAGATTTCTGTGTCATATCACAAAACCAAAACTCCCATTTTAAGTAACACAAATAGAGTTTATTTTTCTTAGGTAATTTACTTATGCAGTTGAATTGATGTTACAATATACTTGAAGAAGTTCCTGCTTTCTGTTTCATCAAAGGGTTATTTTCTGTAGATAAAAGTAGACTTATCATGGAATATTTTAGCAACTTTTCACAGATATATTGGTTTACACCACAAAATACCAACTGCCATGTGTAACTTAATTTTATAAATCTATGCTCAACAACTTTGACCCTGTTGGTCTCTTGGCAGGTAGTTTATTGTTTTCTGTCTGTGAGAATATTGGATTCTGAGATTTTTAGCCTCTAAGAAGAGGTGCTAAACATGTTTTCAGAGAAGCCCATACCTAAACAAAGTGAATGACATTTACACTGCTCAGCAAAGAGCGACTCAGTCACCCTGACAATTAATCATGAAGTAAAAGAAAGTTTTAAAGAGAGAATAACACGGAATATGTGATTTTCATTTTTTTGCATGTAACTGTCCAATTTTCCCAGCACCATTTATTGAAGAGGCTGTCTTTCCTCCATTGTATGCTCTTGCCACCTTTGTCAAATATTAATTGAGCATACTGTCTTGGGTCAATTTCTGGGTTCTCTGTTCTGTTCCATTGATTTAGAGGCCTGTTCTTGTGCCAGCACCAGGCTGTTTTGATCACAATGGCCTTATAGTATAACCTGGTATCCGGTATTGTGATCCCTCCTACTTTATTCTTCTTTTTCAAGATTGCTATGGCCATTCAGGGTCTTTTTTGGTTCCATATAAACTTTGGAGTGTTTGTTCTAGTTCTATGAAATATGTCGTTGGCATTTTGATGGGGATTGCATTGAATCTATAGATTGCTTTGGGTAGTATGGACATTTTAATGATGTTAATTCTTCCAAGCCATGTTACAATTTAGTGATTTCACGTAGAACTATCTTATTTAATCCTTACAACAGCAAGGATTTATAGCTTATCAGAGAAAGACAAATATCACATGATCTTACTTATTTATGGAATATAATGAACAAAATAGACCCAGAGACATAGAAGTAGGGATCAGACTGACAAACCTTGAGGAAGGGGGGTGATGGAGAGATGAACCAAAGAACTTACATGCACAACCAACGGACATAGACAATGATACTGTGAAGGGTGGAGGACAGGAGCAGGGAGGAGGGTGTCAATGGGGGAAAAGGAGAAACATCTGTAATGAAAACAAATTAATTAATTAATAAAAAAGTTAGCATATTGTAAAAAAAAAAGACGGAATATGTGAAATGGATCAAGAAAATTGATACTCCTTTTTTTTAGGAAAGTAGTTCTTCATATCTGCTTTAGGTAAAGAAAAATTTTTTACTGGGCATAGATGTGATTATAATTTTTTATTTTTCACAATTATACTCACCTAATGGAATAATTTGGCCTCCTAGTACATATCTTTGAAAGGACTTAAAGTCCTTGTCAGTATTATTGATTTGGAGTTTCAAATAAAGGTAGGAGTCCAGTTTCTTAGTCATCTCTGGCCATGTTCTTGTTGCCTGCCATCTCTTCTTTTTTTTTTTTTTGAAATATATTATGTACTCATCGGGAACAATCTTAACTTTATTCCTTCTGCAAAACCCATATATTAATTCACCTCCTTCTTAAAGTTTTGCATCACTGGTCTAATCTTTAATCCTCTCTTAGAAATTAACAACATATATATTATCTGATATGTATTGGTTACTACTAATAGTATTATTTGTCTTGCATGTTCAATTATATGTTAGGACATGTCTCCTCAACTAGATTATGTATTAAGTAACAGCAAAAGTCTTGTCACATATAGTGCCTAGAAGGATGAAGATAGTAAGTGCTCTAACTTGTTGATTAATAATATGATTCACTGAGACATTGAAGCAAGTTGCCTAAATGGAAAAAAATGAATTTACATGAAATCCAAGAACTATAAGGAAAAACACAAATCCAAGAGCTATAAGGAAAAACATGTTTCTTATAAGTATGTTGCTTTTTCAGCTTTTACTTGTTACAAAATTTAATCAGTCATTTTCTGGGTAAATAGAGTAGCAGTGTTTTTGTTTTTTTGTTGTTGTTTTTTTCCTACTATAACATCTAGCTAAAGAAGATAAAACAGTTTTAAATTTGGAGGAAGAAATGGGAAATTTGAACTTTATATAAATAACAGCAAAATAATAAAAACAAGTTTTTGTTGTAAGCTGTATCTTTGAATCATCTCATTATATTTCTCCCTATAGGCAGAAATCCCCGGTGTTTGCTTAAACAAATATGAAATGAAAGGAAAGGCAGATTCAATTATTTCCACTCACTAACTGAAATTAGCATGATGGAAATGTTCAGGAACAGGTATAATTAGAAACAACAGATGTGTTTTTATATATTGAGTTGCCATGTTGTAATCATAGAAATAATCACAATGTGTAAGAAAGTCATATCATTTTACAGCATTAAAGTTATATATATTTACTCATTGATGTTGATGTGAAAACAGCAATAACATATAGGCATTTTAGTAAATGGGGCTTTTCCTCCAAGAGATGCTATTTTTAAAATATGACTATTTCTTATAAAATTGCTTTGCTTCCCATCAAATAATATTATTGTATGAATATTCTTCTCGCCATAATATGTAGCAAAAAGTCTCACAAATGCTACTTATTACAAAATCGCATTGTCTTGTAGTCAGTTGGGTGGGCATGAGTGTTTGGGAAGGGTTACTTGCCCTTAGGTTTTGCTAAACTTCACAATAAATTATCTCAAACATTTTATAAAAATAGTAACTGATCAAGAACATTAATAGCCATTAATAATAAGGTTGTTAACAATTATAGATTGCATATGCATATGATTAAGGGTGTATTTCATAGAGAGTAATCCAATTAAATTTGAGATGAAAAGAAAATATAATAGATTTGTCAGTCTTTTCTATGCCTTCCATGTGTCTGGATCTATTTTATTCATCTGATTATTTTGCTCATTAGATTTTACATATAAGTGAGATCATGACAAATCTCAGAGGGAAGGGGGGAGGGGGTTGAAAAGAGATTAACCAAAGAACTTATATGCATATATGCATAGCCCATGGACACAGACAATAGTGCAGTGAAAGCCTGAGAGGGAGGAGGGGGTCAAGGGGGAAAAGAGGGGGGGACTTCTGTAATACTTTCAACAATAAAGATAAATTCAAAAAGAAAACATAATAGAATACATAAGAATGAATGATTATGATATCTAAAATGTTTGAAGTTTATGACACAATATCTATGCATGTTTTTATCAACATGTGTCCCTCCTGAAATATTACATCTCTGTTGTTACATATATTTCTATCTTAAATGGCTTCTCCCTAAAGATAGATCTTTCTTTCTCTTTAGGAAACTAATAACAGCTTATATTGTAGCAAAATAAATTGTCAACAAAATCAAACAAGACTTGCCAGTGATGATAATGACAATGAAAACTAAATGTTATTACATCCAAGCAGTGCGACAAAATACTAATTTTACCTTGATGACTTATAAAATGCTTAAGAAAATCCTCAGCGCACTAATGTTTTGTGTTGTATATTTCCTACCAAGCTGATTAATAGTTGCTAGATAATAAGATTTCTTCTTCATTGCTGCTAGAATCCAGAACTGAACAGAATATACTGTTAACAAGATAACTTCATCCTATCTTTTTGAACTATATTTAGAATTTATATCTTGTGCACACTCTTCTTTTAATTGCATGGTCTATTATAGTCAACACTATGTAAATAAAAAGTATGTTTGTTCAGCTTCTATTGGAAGTCTATACTGTTTATTTACTCACAAGTCCCTGTATCCAGAAGTGTACTATAAGAAATATAAATTTCAAGTTTCAGGACTAACCTTTTAATATTTTATAAATTTTTTATTTTAGAATAGTTTTACATTTACAGAAAAGTTGCAAAGATAACATAAGAAATCCCCATATTCCCCATACCCAGTTTCCCTCCTGTCAACATCTTATATTAGAAAGTACATTGGTTATAATTAATGAACCAATGCTAATACATTATTATCAACTAAAGCCCATATGTTTTCATATTTCCTTAGTCCGTACCTAACATTCTTTTTCTGTTTCAAGATCCCACACAGGATATCACATTACATTTTGTCATCATGTCTCCTTAGAATCCTCTTGACTGTGACAGCTTCCCAGACTTGCCTTGCTTTTGATGACTTTAGCAATTTTAAGGATTATTATTCAGGGATTTTGTAGAATGCCCCCTAACTGGGATTTTTAAAAATATTTGTTTTTCCACACTCTCGCCAACACTTGTTGTTTGATGATTTGTTGATGGCGGCCATTCAGACAGGTGTGAGGTGATACCTCATTGTTGTTTTAATTTGCATCTCTCTGATGATTAATGATGTTGAGCATTTCTTCATATGTCTCTTAGCCATTTGTCCTTTTTGGAGAGGTGTCTATTTAGTTCCTCTGCCCATTTTTTAATTGGGTTCTTTGTCTTCCTTTTGTTGAGTTGTATGAGCACTCTGTATATTTTGGAAATTAACCCCTTATCTGATGTATCATTGGCAATTATGCTCTCCCATAGAGTGGGTTCCCTATCTGTTTTGATGGTTGTTTCTTTTGCTGTGCAGAAGCTTTTGAGTTTGATGTAGTCCCATGTGTTCATTTTTTCCTTTGTTTCTGTTGCCTTAGGTGATGTATCAGTGAAGATTCTACTGCGTATGATGTCCGAAATTTTGTTGCCTACATTTTCTTCTAGGATTTTTATGGATTCACGAGTCACATTTAAGTCTTTTATCCATTTTGAGTTTATTCTTGTGTGTGGTGTAAAAGGCGACTCTAGTACACTGCTGGTGGGAATGCAGGCTGGTGCAGCCACTATGGAAAACACTATGGTGTTACCTCAAAAAAATTAAAAATTGAATTGCCATTTGACCCAGTGATCCCACTTCTAGGACTATATCCTAAAAAGCCTGAAACACCAATCAGAAAAAATACATGTACCCCCATGTTCATAGCAGCACTATTTACAATAGCTAAGATCTGGAAACAGCCCAAGTGTCCATCAGTGGATGAATGGATAAAAAAGCTGTGGTACATATACACAATGGAGTACTATGCAGCTGTAGGAAAGAAAGATCTCTTATCCTTTGAGACGACGTGGAGGGACCTCGAGAGTATTATCCTAAGCGAAACAAACCAAGCAGAGAAAGACAAATATCACATGATCTCACTTATTTGTGGAATATAATGAACATAACAGTCTGAGGAACAGGGTAGACCCAGAGATGTGGAAGTAGGGTATAAACTGACACCCCTCAGAAGAGGGGGTGGGGGGGAGGGAAGAGATAAACCACAGAACTTATGCACATGTATGCATAAGTGATGGACATGGACAACAAAGCTGGGGACAGGGTGGGGGGATGGGGAGGAGGGTGTCAATGGGGGAAAAAGGAGAAACATCTGTAACAAAAATAAATTAATAAAAAAAATAAAAAATAAAAAAAAATAAAAAAAATAAAATTATTTGTTTTTATAAGTACACCTAGTATTATGGGTTTCCAGGAGGAAAACCACAGAGGTCAAATGTCATCCTCATTACATCATATTAAAGATACATACTGTCCATATGGCTTATCAGTGTTAGTGTTCAAGTTGACCACTTGGGCTGAGATAGAATTTGTCAGATTTTGCCATTTGACAGTTATTCTTTTCCCCTCTTTTCCATACTGTAGCCTTTGGTGAGTAGTCATTACATATAGCTCCCCCTTCTTAAGCACTTCCTTAAGGGGGATTACCTTCATGAATTGTTTGGTTTCTTCTGCTTGGAGATTTGTTTATTCTTCCCTATTTACTTATTCATTTGATCATTCTTATCAATATGAGCTCGTGGATATTTATTTTATACTTCGAGTTATGATCCAATACTCTTTTGTTGCTCAAACTGTTCCATATTTGGCAACTGAAAGCCTTTTCATTTGGTGCCTTTGTCCCTTTGACACACCTTCATCATGGTTTCTGTTTTTTCATTTTAATTGTTTAGCACTACCTTCATGTCAGGCACTATGAGATGCTCCTCACTCGTCTGCTGTATTCCCTGCCCTAGTATTTAAATCAGTGACTTCCCCCAAGGACCCCTGGTTCCTTTCATTGGAGAATGGTATTAGAAACCAAGTCTTTATCACTATTGGGGTGTCATTGCTTTAAGATGTTCTCAGCTGAGAACATATCTGCATATATTAAACCATATATGTGTATGTATATATATATACCGTTTATATTTATGCAAAAGTAAACATGAGTTCATACTGTGGTCTCCAGCTGAGTCCTTTATGCCATAGATCATTCTAGCCTCCTCTCCTCACTGGTCTGTAACCTCCACTTTAAAAGTGGGAAATCTGGCTCCTTCCATCTGCCATTCATTTACTTAATTGTTTAATTCCAGGATACATATATAGTGATTTCAGAATGTAAACCTGCAATTCCATGTGAAACAACTTTAGTAAATACAGAACAGTGTTATGTACATTTCTCTTTGTTTTTAGTCTTATAGATTCTACTTATCTCCAAAGTTTCATAGGTCCGCAGCTTTCCATAACCAATCACAAAGAAAGGGCGTTTCTTATATTTGTAATACAGTTACATTCTTTTGTCACAGTGGGCAGTCTATCATAGGACCTATGCCCTCATAATTTTTTTAAAGCTTACCTACAATAGAATTACGCTGAGCTGTCAAGTTCTATAAGTACAGAGGTGCATGAATAGTTCCATATTTTCACAGTTATACTATCATAGAAAAATTTCACTGCCCTAAAATTCCACTGTGTATCACCTATTTAACCTTTCCCCACTCTAAATGCCTGTCGATTATTGATCTGTTTACCTTCTCTATAATTTTTGCCCTTTCTAGGATACTATATAAATAGAATCATATAGTTTGAAGAGTTTTCATACTGATTTATTTCACTTGAAGATATGCATTTAAAATGCATCCATGTTTTTGCATGGCTGGTGAGCTCATTCCTCTTTTACACTGCATAGTTCCGTTGCATATGGGTCTCACAATGTATTTATACATTCTCTATTGAATGATATCTCAGTTGTTTCCAGTTTGGGGTGATTATAAATAAAGATGTGATACTCATTTCCATTCCACTTTCTGTGTGGCCATTGAGGCAAATAAGCTGGGTAAATAACCAGTGGTGTAATTGTTAGGTTATCTAATAGGACTGTACAGCTCTTTTAAAAACTGCCAATCTTCCAAAGTGACAGGGCTATTGTGCCTTCCTACCAGTAATGAATGAGAGTTCCTGTGGCTCTACCTCTTCACTTGAAATTGGTCGTGTAATTTTACTGGATTTTAGCCATTCTACTGAAAGATAACACGGGGGCAAGAGCACCATTGACAAGGATAGAAAGGGTTGCTCGGAATTTCCATATACTACTCAATTTCATTATTTCTCCATGTTTAGATCAGGCATATTAGGAAGTTGGATTGGGAAAACAGCTTAGGTGTTAGCATAATCAACTCCATTCTCCAGAGAGTCTTGGGTATAACTTAGATAAAGGAAATTGCCACTGCAGTTTTCTTCTGTGTTAACATCAGTCATTTGCCATGTTCCTATAACCTCTCTGTGGTCCTCAGTTCTCCTTCATTTATCTGCATAGAATCCCTGATTACAGTCCCCAAGACCCCTTTTCATTATTTTAGAGCAGTTTGGTTTTTCTCTTTGACCTTCCATGGAGTTTCCAAGCCATACTCAGGAGGGCTCATCTCCACAACCAAACAAGTCCACTAAGCAAGATTCTTACCAAGAGAATTCTCTTCTAGAAACTCCGTGATCAACCTTTTATATTATAATTTGTTTTGCTTTGTTATTCTACTACACGCAGGATCCCATAGATTGAGCACCTACTCACCCAGCTACACGGCAGTGTTGGCCCATCCTGGAACTTCGCAGTCTAGAGGGAAGGAATTTATTTTTGAGTGGGAGTGGCTGTTGAAGACTGACACAACTCCTCTGGGAGAGAAAAGAGAACTGGTTGACCCAGAGAAGCTGGGAATAAAATTTAGAATTGGTCACATCTACAAACAATGACTGCCCATGATGATTAGCTAAACAGAGCTTCTCCAGGGAGTGTCCATATGACTTTGAACAACTTTGAACTTTTAGGAGAGAAATGTATTTTATGAAGCAGCTAGGTTAAGAAATAGTCACAGATCTGCATAATGAGCCCCTCCAGAGTCTTTGGTTCTCAAAATCTGTTGTCACAGTTCTGCCCACTCTTATTCCCCTTGAGACTTCTGTGAATGAGATGTCAGACCTTTCCAGGGGATCCTATGGTAACATGGTTCCTTAAAATGACAGTTTGAGTGATTTGAAATGCCTAATTCTCAAGGCCAGCATGAAGTAGCCTTTATCTTTAAGGTGTCTACACAGTTTGAGTAACAGATTATACACTTTGTGACTAGATTTGTCTACTATGTTTTTTAAAACCACCAAAAATTCCAGATATTTGATAAATAGTATTCAGTTTAATGTGCATGCTAATGTGATTCTTCCCCACTTTAATTTGCATTTTGATAACATTTTGCCTATGTTTTTGTCCTCCTAATTAGCACCCCCAACTTTTTCTCCTCCTTGACCAAATTTTGAGTGTATAAATGCTTCCTGCTTTCAGGATATATGGTTATCTATGCCAGTATTAACAGAAAGAAAAACCATAGAGCAGTTTATTTTCAACAATAATTCTTATTTAGTGGTAAAGTGACATGCTTATAAATGAGAAAATTTCAAGCATAGCAAATTTATAGAAACTTTATTTTTCCTTTGTTAATCATTCAATTCTGTAATCCTGTCATCACTAACATTTTTCATCTTTAGAACCTAATTATCAAGGTCAATTTCTAACAATTCCTTTATTCTATGACTATGAAAACAAAAACCATTTGAGAGGAAGCTCTGATTAAAAATGAAACAGTCATATAAATTAAACAGGTAACATTCTTTTCAAGGCTTATAATTTATTTTTATTAGTAGGAATCATGTTTCATATCAGAACGTTTTTACTGGGCTTAGAAAGAGAAAGCAAGAGTTTGTTAGCTATGATGCAGAAGAAATATTTATTTTTGTCCAGAATTAATAACTTCTAAATTCCTTTAAATGTCACTATGTATTCAAAATCCTAGACTAAGTTAAAGCTGTTGTAAAGTTTTACAGAAATTGAGCCTTTGAGGGTGACTTATTCTCCACCTCTCCAGTTACTTTACATTCTCAACTGAAAAATATTTTCTATTCACTAGCAGTTCACTTAATGTCTAATTACAGATTCTTGGTTTTCTTCAAATGCTTGACAGATGTCAAGTGAAGTCTATGTAAGTTTCTTTCTGATGTCATGTAAGAATATTTTTGTTTGTAAAGAGCCTTAAAGTTCTTCAAACCCTGGCAGTAAAATATGCTTATTGATAACTTTATAGGTATACATTGGAGTCAAGATAGTGCATAAAGTTTTTTGTTCCACTTATTACTATTTGAAATTACCATTTCTTATTGAGGTATAATTGGCATCATATTAGTTCCAGGTATACAATGTAATGACTCAATATTTGTCTATATTGCAAAATGATCAGTACAATAAGTCTAGTTAACATACATCTCCATACATAATTGCACAATTTTTTCTTGTTATGAGAATTTTCAAGATCTGCTCTCCTAGCTACTTTTAAATACACAAAATAATATTGTAACTATGGTCACTGTGCTATACATTATATGTCCATGACTTATTAATTTTATAACTTGGAATTTGTTCCTTAAAAATTTTTTTTTCTTTATTGATTTTTAGAGAGAGAGGAAGGGAGAGGGAAAGAGAGATACAAACATCGATTAGCCACTTCCTACATGGCCCCCACTGGGGATTGGGCCCACAACCCAGGCATGTGCCCTGATCGGGAATCAAACCAGTGACCTCTTGGTGCATGGGTCGATGCTCAACCATGGAGCCACACCAGCCGGGTGGAATTTGTACCTTTTGATTCCCTTCTCTCATTTCATTGCCCCCACGCTCTTTACCTGAGGCAACCACTAATCTGTTCTCTATAGCCATGAGATTGTTCTTGTTTGTTTTGCTTTTAGATTCCACATATAAGTGAGATCATAGGTATTTATCTTTTTTTTGTATAATTTATTTCACTGAGCATAATGTCCTCAAGGTCCATCCATGTTGTCTCAAATTGTAAGTGGCAAGATTCTATTCCTTTTATAGCTGAATAATATTCCACTATATATAGTCACTGTGTGTGTGTGTATACACATATTTTCTTTATTAATTTTTATGGACATTTAGCTTGTCTCCATGTCATGGCTATTGTAAATAACATTGCAATGAACATGGGTGTGCATATATCTTTAAATTAGTGTCTTCATTTAAATACTCAGAACTGGAATTACTTGATCATGCAATAGTTCTAATTTTTAATTTTTTGAGGAACCTACATACTGTTTTCCATAGTAAATGCACCAATTTATGTTATATGGAGGTTAGGGCTTCAACATATGAATTGTGGTGAAACACAATCAGTCTTTGAGAGCTGCCCTAAAGAGGTATCCTGATTTTGGAATCCTTGATTGATGGAGGAGGGAGAGAGGGTACACAACATAGGAAATATGGAGTTGGAACCTTTGAGACTATACTATTTATAAAATAATATTGTCATAAGCAATGTTGCCTCATTTTGCTACAGAAGAAATACATAAATTGGTAGTATACAAACATGATAGTCCATGAATTAGCTTAATCAATTGTGAAAAATAATTCATAGTTCAATTTTTTCAGCAATGTAAACATTCAAAAAGTTAAAAATTTTAGGAAATTTGTGAACATTTAGCAAAACAGAAAGATAATAGAGACTATGGGTACCATGTTATTGTAGGATACACTGGTAAAGCTTCAAATTGTATCCACCAAGGCAATTCTTTCTGATGCTGCCAGTTAAGGAATCCACTAGAAAATCGCTCATGTTATTGAGATAAAAGATAAAGTTTGGTCTTGGCTGGTGGTGCTAAGTGATTAGAGCATTGGCCCAAGCACTCATGGGTCACGAGTATGATTCCTGGTCAAAGCCATGTACCTGGGATACAGATTCAATCCCTGGCCCAGTCTGGGTGTGTTTGAGAGGCAACCAATCAATGTCTCTCTCTCACACTGATGTTTCTCTTTCTCTCTCTCCCTCCCTCCCTTCCACTCTCTAAAACTCAATGGAAAAAAATATCTTCAGATGAGGATTAATAAAAACAACAAAAATGTTTTTCTGACTTTGTGTTAAGAATAAAGAACAAAAATATTCCCCATCAGAGCAGATCATTCTGATGTTGGTTCTCTGTCTTATTTTTAAGTAAACACACTATTAATTGTTGAGAATTCATACTAAGGAAAATTTCAGAAATTAGATGACTCTTGATAATGTAATTGGCCATAGTTTTTAACCAAAAGACTGATTCTCATTATGTAACAAGGTCAATAGATCCAAAGTCATCTATGGCTTAGGTCCATCATGTCTCCCTCCTACCCTTACTGGCCACTTTAAGTCCTTGCCATACCTTTCTGTTCCAATTAGAGCCTTCTCTCATGTTGTTTCCTTTGATTGAAGTGCTCTCCTTTCTTACCTGCCTTTACTGGGCTAAGTCCTACTCATTTAAGTCCCTGCTTGTGATAGTCAGTGAATAATGGCCTCCCAAAGAAGTCCAAATCCCAACACTGGAACCTGTGAATATTTTTAGATTGTATGCAAATGAGAACTAAAGTTATAGATGAAAATTCAGTTGGTAATCAGCTGGCCCTGGTAATGACAGATTCTCCTGCATCATCCAGAGAGATTCAGTATAATCAAAGACCTTAAAAGGAGAAGAAAGAGACAGAAGAGAGAGGACCAGGAATAGCAACATTACACCAGTGTGACAAAGATAGATGCTGCCTTTGAATGTGAAAGGAGACAGCCACAAACCCAGGAAGGTGAATAATTTCTAGAAGGTGGAAAAGGCAAGGAAACAAATTATACCCCCAAAAGGAGTGCATCCCTGGAAATCTTTTACATATATATACCTTATAGCTGTGGGTTTCTTTTTGTTTTTACACGTTTAAATTTAAAAAGTTTTCAATAACTGTTTACATTTAATATTTTGTATTAGTTTCAGGTGTACAGAATAGTGGTTAGATAATCATATACTTTACAAAGTGTTCTATCTGATAATTCCAGTACCCAATTGGCACCATACATAGTTATTACAGTATTATTGATGGAAATCTTGATTTTAGCCTGATGAGACCTATTTTGGACTTCTGATCTCAGAACTGTGAGATAATAAATTTATGTTGTTTTCAGCTACTAAGTGTGTGGCAATAGTAATCTAATATAGTGATTAAATGATCTTAAATGGAATCTCTTTAAAGAAGTATTTCTAGAACATCCATTAAAGAGTTCTCCTTCATAGCAGTTTTCTTATTTTTAATTAAATAAATATTATTTGAGAATGTAAGCTTGGTGAAGACAAGGATTATGTACATCTAGGCCTAGCAATATTCTTAACGCTCAACATAGGACCTGACTCAATAAGAGCTTCATGAATTTTTAAATAAGATAGTGACTATGGTTTGCTTTTCAGTGGCTATCAAGAATCAATCTGGCCCGGCCGGTGTGGCTCAGTGGTTGAGCGTCGACCCATGCACCAAGAGGTCACTGGTTTGATTCCCGGTCAGGGCACATGCCCAGGTTGTGGGCCAAATCCCCAGTGGGGGGCATGCAGGAGGCCAATCGATGTTCTCTCTCATCCATGTTTCTATTTCTCTCTCTCTCTCCCTTCCTCTCTCTAAAATCAATAAAGAAAAAAAAAAAGAATCAATCTGGAATAATTAGTATTTATTTCTTATTTAAATAAAAAAAAAAAAAAAAAAAAGGAATGCTAAGAGAGTAAAAATACTTTGCCCAGGGGAGTACCCATGAGTTTTAGGACTTTCTCCCTGACTTCCTCATAAATGTTTCTTCTGTCTTTTGAATGCAGACTAGTCTTTTAGTTGGAACCCTAATCCATATAATGTTACCTAAATACTATCTTTAGGACTACTTACAATTAGTCTTAAAAATAGGTGGGACCCTAATCTAATATAACCAGAATCTGATGGAATAAAATTGCATAGAAAAGGAAGAGACTGGAGACTGGAGAAAAGGCCATGTGAGGACACAGGGAGAAGTCTGTCTACATTCCAGGTCTCACCAGAAACTGCCCTGATGTCATCTCAGTGTAAACTTTCTGCCTACAGAACTGTTAGAAAATAAAGGTGTGATGTTTAAGCCAGTAAAAAAAATAATTAAATATATTATAATCAGTATAAAGTTAAAATGTTTATTTCATAAACATAATGTTGATGTAAGAAATTAAAAACCAATAATTTATTATTTTGTATTATTTTTCATATCAATATTGCTTTCACAATAGCTCCAAGTTCAAAGATGATGATTAAGTAATATAAAATCAGAAAGAAAGACTTATTTTTCTCGTTGCATTTAAAACCAAAGGGAATTTTGCTGTCTGGGAATGACTGGAAACACTGATACTGACAAGTTACAGAAAGATAACTAGGAAGTATCCGGTCCTTTAAAAAAAGACATTATCAAATGTCATAAATAATAATTCTATGAAGCCCTGTCACAGTTCAGGCTGCCAACAAACTGGCATCTCTACATGAAGAATTGGCTCCAAACTTTCTGAGCATAACAAAATTCCTAGGAAATATGAGTAAATATGAAGAGAAGTGGCTGCCTTGTTGGCAGATTTACTGGGACATCAACCAGATCGATTCAGCAAAAGAGGCTTAAAATTACTTGCAGCAAGTAATCCTTCATCTGTTTCTTAGGAAGCTATATTGTTATTTTTGCTTATTGAAATTATTTTCAATCTGTGGATTTCAATAAATTGTGTTGATTTCAAATAGAGTTTTCACTTGTGTATTAGTAATCTCTACATTATAGTGACCACTAACAAAAGTCAATTTGTCAAAACCTAGTAGAATTAATTTTCATAAATGTAAGTGAGAAGCCCTGGCCAGTGTGGCTCAGTTGGTTGAGCATTGCCCCATGAACTGAAAGGTTGCCGGTTCGATTCCTAGTCACAGCATCCACCCGGGGTTGTGGGCCCGATCCCCAGTAGGGGGCTTCCAGGAGGCAGCTGATCGATGTTTCTCTCCTCTCCCTTCCTCTCTGTCTCTAAAATCAGTAACAACATATCTAAAAAATAATAATAATAAATGTGAGAAAAGGGTCCAGAAATATTAACTGTACAATTTATAGCTTTTTACTCTTTCTGAAATTTTCATTACTCATTTAATTAAAATGATGTATTCTCACACAAAAATAAGATATCTTATTACATTTGGTTAATGAGGCCAGATTCTAAGGGATACTAAGGAAACATGTTCTGTTGTAATACTCTGGATTGATTAACTCAACAAACATGTTTGAGCATTTGTTATATATCATGTCTGGAGTCCTAGTGGAACTTATAAACAAATAAATTGATATGATATAATACAGTAGAAACCATGATAAATGAATACAGATGCAAATAGTCCATTAAAACACAGAAAAGAGAAATAATGCACTGAGGAGGAAAGTATCTTAAAGAAAGGGAAAAGGGAATTGAGCTAAGCCTTAAAAGACAATGTGGGAAAAGGCTACTCTGTTTGATTTGAATATGCCGAAAATAATTCTTCATTTACTTGTCATGTTTGTTACTAAGCAAATATAAAATCGAGATGTCTAAAGATTTTTCATTAACAAAAACACCGATACCTTATATACACTATATAGTGCAGTACTACACACATACACACACACACACATACACACACACACACACACACACACATACTATAGTGCTTGCAAATGACACACAGGATGACCTGGAGGACCTCAAATGTTTGACTTTTTCTGCCAGCTCTGGACAGAGATTGGTGTTGTCAGGTGGCAGACTTCCTGCACCAGAAGGACCAGCTGTGGGCATGGATGAGCTTCCAGGCCATTGGGAGCCACCTATGCTGTGAGGAGGTCATGGCCAAGGAGCCATCCCACTGGGCCTGGAGGCACCCCAATTATAGTGGTGCTCAGAGGGAACACCCAAAAGCCAGTTCCCCCTGTCCCCAGGCTCCTGACCACTTTCTACCCCACTGTTCCCTTTGTGACTAGCCCTACTCTCCACAACTACTGATTCCACTTCCTGTGCCCCTTGCTTGTCTTATCCAAGTGCCCTCCCCCAAACCCCATGTGGCATCTTCCTCCCTACCAAACTTGTCTCTCAGTAACTAAAGACCCCTGGGTGGGGTCTTCCATATCATCCTGCCTCTCTCAGCTGCAGCTGGAGCCAGGCATCTATACATTCCACATCCTCCCCAAAGTCCACCATGCCCTAAGGCACTGACACTCTCAGGATGAGGAGCAGCCCACCTGCTTGCCTGCTGACCCAATGCTCTGCTGGCTGCGGCTTCCCTGGCCTCCTGTCTTATTGGCCTCAGACTGGCAATGCTGCCCATGCCCCCTGTCCCCTCCTCCCAACCTGAAACTCATACCTACTCTGACCCTGGCCCCTTCTAATAAACTGGTGTCCACAGAGCACCAACTGTAAGAAAAACTATAAAAATATACATTTATATATTGATATATTTTATATATATTTTATATATGTATAAAGTGAGTAAAAATACATTTTTAAATAAGAAATTTTTCTACTAAATGAAGATTGCTTATAATAAGATTAATTTGTTACAATTCTAATACTAGTTAGAATGTAGAAGTTAAATTTGTAAAATACCATCACTCCTACCATAAACAACACAAATAAGCCAGATAAAGTACAAAATCTTCATTTTTTTTTTTTTTTTTGTGGTAGTGGTGATGGTGGTATCTTGTGTTTGTTCATTTTTGTTTGCTTTGATTTGTTTTCTTACTGTACTAAGAAAATTAAATTAACTTGTGAAAGGCAGCCTTTGAGATGGTCACTGACGACCTCCTGTTTATTAGTCTTCTCTCAGTGCAAAGCAGTGGCCCTTTGAAGGCTGTGAATGGGTTAAGGAAGGTAATAAAAATCCCCTTAGTCATTCCAAATCCTCACTGAGTACACTGCAACCCTCAAATTATTGAAGATAATAGTGAATGTACTCTAACTAAATTTGTAGCCAAGCCTATGAACAATTCAACAATAGAATATAACTCAATCACATACACACACACACATTAATGGCCTTGTAGAATGTAGGGTTTGCATTTTTCAGGAGGTAAATGTTATTTACTGTAGTCTCTATTTTTTCTCACAATGATTGTTATACAACCAAAAATTATGAGAAGTGTCAAAGGGTAGATATATAAGATCCATAAGCAAAAGTAAAAAATGGTCCAGAGAAGCAAGCCCATAGGTGGACAATATATTGGAATTAGAGGAAGAGGTGAATTTTTTCTAATAAATGTTAAAGGATCTAATGAAAAGACCAAACCACCCATACCAAGAGTTGATGAGATTCCAGTAGAAAATAAAAAGTAAATAAATGAATAAATGGCTAAAAAAAAATGCATTATTAGTCTGAAAACATACTTAATACAGTAAGAAAGTTTTTTAAATAAGTGAATGTGATAGCGGCCAAAAGGATTTCTTCACATTGGAACACAAAGAAGAAAAATACATAAAAAATTAAAGCCACACATCTGAGATCTGTGGGATAATATTAATTGGCCTAATGTGTATGAAATTGGATTCCAAGAAGAAATTGAGAAAAATAATAAAGTAAAGAATTATATAAAAGGATAATGAAAGAAAATTTTCTAAAATTAATAAATGGTTTTGATCTCCAAACCCGAGATTCAGTGAAACTCAAGGAGAAATATAAAAAAAATCACAACAAGGCACATAATAGTCAAAATGCTGAAAAACCTAAGATGTAGAGTAAATCTTAAAAGCACTCAGAGGAAAATGCACATTTTGTATACAGGAAGACACCACTAGGAACTTTGACTGACTTCTCAGCTGAAACAATGGAGTTCAGAAGGTAATGGAATGATACATGTAAAGGCCATGAAGAAATATTAAGTTGTCAAAGTATTGCTTTTTTTATAACTAGATTGTTAAATCACTGTTTTATTTTCTAAGAAATTTTTGTTAAACTAGCATTATTGTATTAAACAAAATAGTTTTTTGAACTACATTTAGTTTTTTGTTATTGAATTCTATGTAGATAATAATGATTCTTTCAAAAATATTGTTATTTAGTTATCCCTCATATATTTCATACCAGATAAAAACAGAATGTCAACCTCATCTCAAAATTTCTTTAAAAAAAATAAAACTTCAACCCTCCAAAAAAATCAATGATGTTATACTCCATTTAGATATAAAAATTATAGAGTAAGAAAAAATAAAATAAAATAACATTTTATATAAAAATTAGAAATACAAAAAAATCTCTTTTCTTCATCCACATAAATTAAGCTTTGAGAAATTATGAGTCCTTTGCAATAATGTCACATTTAAATTTTCACTATGAAGTATTAAATAATAAAACTTTAATAATAGAGTTCTTATCATAGAACTTTATATTAATCCCTGAATCCTAGAAATTTTTCATTAATGATAATACATAGTTTTGCCCTGGAATCTGGACTGATAGTGATTTTAACATGGAACCATTTGGCCTTCAGGCAAATGGTGGATTCAATAACTCACTAAAATAAGGAGCAATCTTGCTTCATCAAAAACTCACTTTTTTGTTTGTTTGTTTGTTTGTTTGTTTGTTTGTTTTTTCTGGAAAATGGGCTGGAGCACAGTGATCCTTCCCATTCCTCTGGAGGCACTGGTAGTAAGCAGCACCTGTCCTGCAGCTTCTCTGAGGCTGTCCCTTTTCTTCCTCTTTCCCTGAACTGAGACTGCCCTACAGGTTATCTAAGTGATCCTTTACCTTGAGTGATCCTGATTTCTTCCATCTTATAAAACCGTGGAAGGTGCTACTTGCTGGGCATTGAGAAATAAACACACCTCTAGGCTATTAACACACTATTTTTCTAGTGTCATTTTCACAAGACTGCATTTTAAAGAGTCTTTGTAAAAGCAATGCATGTGCCTAATTACTAATAACAAATGCTGTGTATTTAGAAAATTGAAAATGCAATAATTTCTGAGACTTCTAAATGCTAATGAATGAACCAAAAAATCCAGAGCTGAATTCCTTGTTGCTCTTTCTGTAAAGTTTACAGAATTCTATTATAGAGTACCAAACAATACAGAAAGCAATTCAAGTCAGAAATGCTAGCTTATTCATAGAAATATTATTAAATCAATTAACCTACTAATGGCATCTGCCAGTTCCTTTTTAAGACAGTCTCAGTTAGCAGTAAACTTAAAGTACAGTCATTAATTTTTTTCTTTGTTCCAGGTATTAAAAGAAGAAAAATACTAAAAATGTTTGCAACTTTGTTTTTAATATGAATCAGATTGTGATACGAAGCTCAGAAACAGATTATGCCATCAAATAGGAAATCTATTCTGAAGCATTTCTCATTAAGTTAAATTATTTTATCTAACCTTTATTAATTGCTGAAAGTCCACTTATCTTCACACATTTACTCTCTGTTTAGAGACACAATGAGATGAATCCATGCTGGTGTATTATATATCAATCATGCTTCTGACTGATTTTCCTGCACCAGTGTATCTCCAGCCCTGTAAACAGTCCAGTGCCGTCTCTTAGGAAGATGTACCATAACAGAAGATGTCTCTGAGAGCAGCGTGTGAAGAATGAATAATCAAATATTCAGATGTATTTACTTAAGGTATAATGAAGATGGTCCTATGCTAGTGAGAAAATATAAAAGATTTAAGAAATAGCTAACACACTGCCTTTCCTTAGGAAAAACTGGTATTCTTTCTGATGAGTCAGAGCTTATGTTAAAGTCATTACAAAAATAATGCATTTTATTAGAGTTGTGTGGAAAAATATTGGTTACCTGTTTACAAAGAAACCTAATGTATAGTCCATAATGGCCATTAAAACTAAGGTAATTTTAAATATTCAAATAACAAAGGAAAAAAAAGAATAAAATGAACTGGTTAATGATGAGAAAAATTAAGATAGCATGAAAAATGTTTCATGATGTTTGAATTATATTCAGATGTCTCCTTTCTAATATAGAAAGAAATCATAAGAGCAGCATTTTTTTTTTTTAAAGAAAGGGAATTAGCTATGTTTTTAAGATGGTCTTTCTATCCATCCTTAATGAAATTGCTTCCAGCAACACTGAAGTCAAATTAAGAATAAACATGGACATATCTCAACTTAAAAAATAACTAGCATATAGAACTTTTTACCACACTGACAATAGTATAAGCTTGTATAAAATGTACAAATGTGTGTTTCATATTGAAAGGACAAGCAGTCTTATTTCAGTTCTCTTGTTGATTATGTAGATAGCACTACTGTCAAAGATGAAAATTTCACATTTCAAATTGTATAAAATCTGTTTCAATGGGGTTCTTTCCCAAAAGATGTTTTCAATGTTTATATAATCACATAAAAAACCTCTGGGTCAATTTCATCTGTTTTATCTTTTGATTTACTTTCTTTTTGTGGAGTTTGTTGTTTTATATTTGGGTTTGCTGCATTTTAGCCATACATCGTCTGTGCTAATCAGACTTTTAGAAAATACTGCTGATTCAAATGCTATTCCAGATGAAGTTACAATTTATTAAATTGGTGCCACTGAAAAAGTTGAAATAATAATAAATTATAAAATAACCTGGTCTTCTAACTTTAATATTCTGGATGATCATGCTTGGGAGGTTTTGAATGTCATGGTTTGAGGTATTCCAAATTACTTGAAATGCTTCAGATGAGAGTATAATAGCTTTGTAGCCCTCATTTTCCCGTGACAATTTGTGAAAGAAAACTAAGCTTTGCTCTTTCTGTTAAAGCCAGTTTAACTCATTGAATTAAAGAGCTATGTCCAATCTATGGCAGCTAAGGTGTCAGAAAACATGAACTTTTAGAACACTATCTGAAGATACGATTTTAAGAGGAAAAAGCTGATAAAATACTATTTGTGTAATTTATGTAATTTCCCATAACCATTCTGCAAGGGCATGCAAAAATGTTAAGAATAGGAATTTAATTGTTTATTGTCTGCCACAAGCCCAGTGAAGACCACAAACCAAAACAATGAAATACCTTTCCTAAGAAATCCAACATTTTCCTCTAGTCCCAAAAGTTGCATAAGCCATTTCTTTGTCAAAACCCAAACCCTCACACTAAAATGTATGTCACTCAGATAGCAAGTGGTCTTTTACAAAATTCTGAAACTTGATAATATCCTATAATCTAGTGTATGCCACTTTTGACCATTTGATAAGTTTAGACAAATCTCAGGGTATTTCTAGAGATGCATTCTTATTTATTTCTTCATACAGGCAGCGTTCATTATGAACCAACTAAACCTCAAGCATTGTGCTAGATTCTGGGATGATGAAAAGGAATAACAAAATACTGCCCATGATTCTGAGAACTCAGTCACTGAATGGAGAGAGACAGACGTGCAAACAATACTGGTCCGACTGTATATAAAATCAAATATTGAAACACATGTGGATAGGGAGAAGTGCAGCATGCTTTGTGAAAACCAAGGAAAGAATGACGAATTCTGTTAGATGTTTCAATGGGAGCCTCAAGGTTAGAAGAAATATTTGAGCTGGATTTTGAGAGATAAATAGAACTTTTTGAATCAGAAATGGGATGACTATCATAGAGAGTTGGGTCTGTACGCAGAGACATAAAATAACACTGAGCTTTGCTGGTTTGTAAAAGAGCATCAGTGGTGATCAAGCAGAGGCTGTATTTGAAGGAGATTGTTGAGAGGTAAAAACTGAAAAAGCAGGTGGGTCATATAAAGAAAGAACATATATACCAAGGTAAGGGTTTTGCTATTTATTTGATTAATGGTGATGAAGTGAAGGTTTTAAGTGAAAAGTTGTATGATAAAATCCGTGTTTTGGAAAAATCATCTTCAGATGAGCATAGAGGGAAAATTAACATGGAAGAGATGGTTTGCAAAAAGAGCAGATAAAAGGGGAGTCCAAATAGTATATAAGACTCAAA
Source organism: Tadarida brasiliensis (assembly GCA_030848825.1). Taxonomy (NCBI): domain Eukaryota; kingdom Metazoa; phylum Chordata; class Mammalia; order Chiroptera; family Molossidae; genus Tadarida; species Tadarida brasiliensis. The sequence continues at coordinate 39,606,807 of CM061257.1, read as the reverse complement.
ATGTTAACACAATATGGAGAGAGAGAAAAATATGGATTCAGGTGTCTCTTGGGAAACTGGATGGAGTCCAACACTGGAAACACAGACGAAACACGCAAGCACAGGAACAGTTCAGGAGCAGGAGTGAAGGATGGTGAGAGTTTTGGATGTCTTACACTTGACTTGTCCCAGGGAGATATAAAAGTTATTTAGTAGACCAGAGATCAGCAAACATTTTCTGTAAAAAGCCAGATAGTAAATATTTTTGGTTCAGTGGACCACATACATATAGGTGCCATTCTGTCATGAAAGCAGTCATTGATGAGTAGTATATGAATGGGTGTGACTATGTTCCAATAAAATTTGTTTACAAAGACAGGCCATTGTTGGCCAAACCCTACTTTAAAATGTTGAAAATATCTGAGTTCTGTGAAAATGCCATTGTCTTAGGTTGGGCTCTCTGGAAACAGATTGTAGAAAGGGGGTGCATAGTTGGGATGTACTGAGGAATACACTTGAAAATGACAAATGTAAACAAGTAAGGCATTCAGGCTTGAGCAGGAGAACTGGAACCTGTGATGCCCTGGTAAAAGTTTAACAAGTTCTCCAGGAGAAAAATAAATCTTTGATTTGCATCATCTGCCAATTGTTGTGGTGTGTTTAATCCTTTCAAGAAACTATCATAAATTCACTGAATGTGGAATTAAGAATGATGCACAAAAGTGGTTCTCAGAAGCCAGTTGGAGCGGCTTCAGCACACACTGAATTCAACTATGGTGCCATTGCAACAGAGGCCTCAGCTGATCCCATATAGCATTCTGGAGCTCAGACGCTCTCCATTTATACCAAATGAAAGCAGGAAGGCCAGTTCTTTAAACCTCCATAGTCACTGAATGTGAGCTGCCCTAGGAGAGGACAAAATAGCTCCCTTTAGTTAATAATGAATACACTTTAGTCCCTAACTTTTGTGAATTCTCAGCAGCTTTCAATATTTCCAACAATGCTGATGAAGCCAGAATCACTACTAAGTAGATAAATACTACCTCATCCCCAGGACTCCACAGCAACTAGGAAAACCATGGCCAGTTGGTCTAACTGTAATTTAGGAGAGTTTATCTTGTCCTTATGAAACTATATGGTCATGTAGTTCTTTCTTTCTTTTCTCTTATCCCTTTAAATGGTTAATCTCTTCATCTTTCAGCACTAAATTTAGACTCACCCCTCTGAAAAATGTTCCACTTATAGGAAAATGAAGAATGTTGTGAAATTTTAAAAGAACAACAACAGAAAAATCCTTATATGTTAAAACAAACAAAAAATTTATAATGCTTTTCTTATCAAAGCATAATTTTTTACTTCATTTTTTTCAAGGAAAAAATGTGAATCATATGAATTAGCTAGTGCAATGTCAAGTATATTTAAGACATTTTGATGTTCTATTATCTGAGCATATAGGTACTCACACTAATCTTTAAAAAAGATGAAAAGATTACCGTTACATTGCGCCAACAAGTATAGTTATGTTCTTTCTCCTCACATACCACAAACACATACACACACGCATGCATGCACATACACACACACACATTCACACACACACACACACACACACACACACAATGCAGCTAAAAAGTTCTAACAACTTTTATACTACCCTGGACATTAAAAAAAAATGAAAATATAGAAGAATAAGGGTAACACAAAACCCACACTAAATAAAATGGGTAGATCAATTACTTAAGTATTCAAGGAAAAGAATTAAGTTAGATTTTAAAGTACATTTTTTAAACAAGCTATGAATTGGTAGGAGAACACTAAAAATTAGATTGAGTTTAATTGTCCAAGATCCTGGACAATTATGCAGGATCTTGCTGCAACTGAAGTGATCGTGCTAAACAGGAATAGATACAGCCTCATACAAGTACAGCAGCAGGTAACAGATCCATTTTCTATTTCAGGAAATCGAGGTGTGGACAAATCAAAGAATTTGCCCAGCATTACAGAGCAAGTAAGTGGCAATGCTAGATTTCAGGCATCCTTATTCTGTCACCTGAACTTCAATCCTTACATTAAAATCCCAGGCGCCCTACCTGGAATTAGTGGCATACGAAACATGGCAAAGCATTTATGAGTGCCCACCTTTATGAAATTTACAAATCTTATATTTGGATGTGACCTTCTTTTTTCCTAAGAATTAAATATATAAAAGTAGGCTGCTGAAAATGTGAAGCTGGGCACATTTTAATGATATCTATTTTTTCCAAATTCAAATGCACATTAATGGAATTAGAGTCAACCTGAATCCCTGGATTACAGTTTAGTGCCTTATACACGCGCGCGCGCACACACACACACACACACACACACACACATAAACATGCATGCATAAAAATGTACAATGGGATGCATACTTAATAATAAGAGAGTATCTTTCTCAAAATTACAGATATTCAAAAAAGATAAGTTTAAAAGGTTTAATATTTAAAATGGCTACTCAGAAGCCATTAGTTGTAAGAATGACATTTATAAGACATTACTCTGAGCACTTCATTACTTGGGCCACATCCTGAAGCAATCTTTAATAATTTCTTTAATGGAATGAGCAGATCAGAACTATAATGAACCTCTCAACTTTTTTTAAATGGATATTTTATTAGATAAAATGGATATTTGCTTCTCTGTGTTTGAGCCTCTTATAAAAATCCCACATCAGTCACATTGGATATTAAACAATAAAAATAAAACCCAGTGCTCTTTATTTCGATCAACTATATATCTAAGTATATTTTTGAGAATCCAACAGATATAGATTGCTGAGCTAAAATAACTTCAAATTTCCAATATTTTCTTTCTTCTATAACAGGGCCTGGACACTTGTAATAATTATAAATATTGTATCATTATCCTTTGGTTCTACTGAACACCATGTGACTCAATGAGAACACCACCAGTCTTTCCCAGGTCTAAGCAGGTGTAGGGGCATTAATGTGCTCTTGTCCAAGAATAGGAGTCCCTTTTTCTAAAAGGAGACCCTTCTTTTGTCTAAAATGTCTGTTAGAAATCAGTAAATTCACTGTTGTCAGTCAAATGATGAGGCAGATTTATAGAGTCAGTAAATGAGACCTATAAGGGATGTGGTAGATTTTTTATAGCTTAGAAACTATTGCAGAAAATGGAACAAAGAGATTTATAGCTATTAGATGAGCATAGTCTTTGGTATAGGGTGACAAAAAACAGTGATGTAGTTTTAAGATTGAAATGATAAAATCAATAAGTAGGCAAGTCCTGAATTTGATTTTTATAGATCTTCTAGTGATACATAAAAAACTAAATATATATTACACAATCATCTTCAAAAACAACCACCTTCCTCCTCATAACTACATATGAAGTGCAAAAATCAAATCAGAACATATTTTGAAAGATTATTATAGACACCTTCTTCATATGGCTTTATATAAGTCTGCAACTGTATCATATAGTTAAAGTCTCTCTTAGATAACTAAAACGTAGGAGAGGAAAGAAGGAAAATACACATGCAGTGGTGTAGAAATGACATTTTTTTCCCAAACTGTTTACAAGCTCTAATTTTTAAAATGCAAGGACATTTCCAAATATAACATAGAATTGGAGTGAGATAAATGTTCGATCAGAACAATACTCCATTAATTGTTCAATCTTGATAAATTGTGTTTTGCTATAAGTCACTTCAAATCCTTTTAGCAAAAGGTGAAATGTAAATGTAGAAGTAAAGAAAACAAACAGAAACACCATAACACTGGTTTATATTTCCTATTTAAAGTTGTAGTGAATTCACTTTCGGCAAGAAAACAAATCTCACCCAGTTAATTTGAACATTTTGCTATTTTACTATTGAGTCTTAGCTACCCCTGCCTCTGAATGGCCCTCTTTCCAACATAATATTTCCTGCCTCACCTTGGCTTCACTAACTATGCAAAAGTGCCAAATAATCCATGAAATATTGTATAATATAGGGGCTTTTTTGGGGGATCATCTAATAACAAACTCCATTTAAACATTAAGCAGTAGGAAGAGAATAAAGTGCTTCTTTCAATGCAAGAGGGCCTGGGACTTGGTAGATTAAGTAAAGTTCACTTTAAGCTGTGGACCAAAAAGTGACGCATTCCTAACTTAAACATTTTATTTTACCTTAAATATGAAAATGTACATTTGCTTACTAAAAGTTTAATACAGGGCCAAAGCTTTATTTTGAGTACAGATTTTATTAGAGATTGGAATCATCATGAATAAACCAAAACCAAAAATTAACATCAGTTTACAATTTCTCACATTGTATCAAGAACAAAGAGAAATAAAAAATAGGAGAATGCTTTAAAAAATATTTATACCCTCCCATTTTACAATTGACTTGGTCACATCTAATTCCATAGCCTCGTTTAAAATCCTGTTTTTCTTTCTCTCTTGAATCATTCAAAGTCTTCAATTTAGTTTTCATGACAACAGAAATCGTTTTTATTTCTGTACTCATATTCTATTGGTTTATGTAACAGACACTTTAATTTAGTAGTTCAACTTAGTAGTGACCAATTAGCACAGTGGGGAACAAACAAGGCTGCCTGTAGTTACCCACGGAACCCAAAGAGCAGGAGGAGGAGTGGGTGGGATACCAGGCAGTAACTTACTAGCCAAGAGCGCTCAAACATGACTACAATGAGAAGTTGGTATGTTTTCCAGACAGAACGGAGAACTTTGGTTAATCTCATGGATCAGTCAAGTGCAGATGGCTTTATAGGGCTTCCAGTGTATTTATGATTAGGATACAGTGGTGCAGTGGAATGTAAGGCAGGACGAAGCTAGGACTCAGGAAAAGGCCAGGACCACTGACTGTAAGAAGCATCACAGGAAACCTAGACCATTTCTGGTGACAGAGGAGGGGCACGGCACAGATAGCTCATGTTGATGTAGTATTGCTTACATGTGTTTTATTGCAGATACATTTCTGTACCTTTAATTCACTTAAGAGAAAATGACGGCGACCAAAAGTTTCTGAGGTTTCATGTTTTTTTTTTTTTTTATCCTGGAAAATTAAGATTTAAATTTTTGGACCTACTTCAAAGTCTCAGGGAAGGACTTTCATTTAGGTGCCCATCTCAGTTCAAAACTATTTGTATGGGGAATGTCAAGGTTGTTGGGCTGCTCTTTGACAATTCCCAGAAGTGGGAGGAGAGGCACAGTCTGGGACAAAGTACTGAGTGTCCATGTCAGATACATTTTCTCTAACACTGGAAAAATGGGGAAATTACAAGAAAGACTGAGTTTAATTGTTTGTTTTTTTAATGCCAACTATTGTTCCAGACAGAGGGAAAGTCTCAGACCAGTGGCTTAAATAAACCAAGTCAATGGAAAGGAAAGCAAGGCAAGATAACATTGACGCCTTAGACTGTGTTGGAATTTTGACAGGTTAGTTTGAAGAAAATGCATGACCATTGAAGAGTTTTAAGCAGATCTATGTATTTCAGTTAATGATTTTAAAACATCATCCTGGTTGCATTTTCCAAATGGTTTCAATGAAGACTTATGAAAATAGGGAGATGCGTTAAGAGAATAAGAGTGAGAGACAGATATTTTGTAATTATATTGAAAGCAAAACAATTATAATAGGAAATATTATGGCAAAATGTACTGGATTCCATATGGAAAAATACCTTGTCATTGTGGAATTGTAATCAAATTGAAGGAAACCAAGCAGAGTCAGAATTTGTTATATTCACTGGATAACCCTAGAGGGAGATGGATGACTTTTCATAGGGGCAAACAAAGCAGTTGTCTGTCACTAGGTAGTATACAGGGCACTTCAGAAGATCTCATCTTTGAAATTTATAGAAATCTTCTATTTTTACCAATTTTCCCAAACAGTTTCCCTTGGTATGACAATCTTCAGCAGTTCTACATGTTATACATATTTCAGGGCTGAAGACAGAACTTTTCTTTGACAAGATTTAGGCTTTCAGACACGGAAGCTGTTAGCTCCCTACATTATTCGAATGTTTCAGAGCCTTAGTTTTTGGAATATTACAGACTTGAATGTGACCCTGGAAACAATCGTTCTGGGCTTTAGTTTCATCATATATACAATAGGATATTATTATCTATTTCATACAGTTATTCTGAGGTTTAACTCTTTAAGTGCCTAGCTCCATACCTACAGAATAAAAAACACTCAAGTTCTTCGGTTAATCTCTAAAGAACTTATATACATATATGCATAACCAATGGACACAGACAATAGGGTGGTGAAGGTCTGGGGTGGGGCAGGGGCAGGGAGGAGGTGGTTAAAAGGGGCAAGAAATTGGGGGACATCTGTAATACTTTCAACAATAAAATAAAATAAAAAACACTCAAAATATGGCAGTTGTACTTAATTCTGGGATTAAGCTTCCATAGCAAAAGCTGGTGATTTACAATATAAGATAGTAACTGGAAACATAAGAAAGCTTTTCTGCTTGAAACTCTACAGTATTTAACCAATTTACAAACTAAAGCTTAGCGGAGAAGGAAACTACCAGTGCATAAGAGCAGGTTTTGGATCATGTTTAACCAAGGGACATAATTCTCTTCCTAGACTGATTTCAAAGGATGGAACAGAGAATCAAGTTATCTCAAGAAAAAGTGGGATGATTTTAATAATGCCTGTAGACTGGACTGGAACAGAAAATCTATTTACAAAGTGAGGCAAATCTGGACACAGGCTATTCTCTCCTGCTCCCGCTGAAACCATGTGGTGTCTCTCCTCCACTGGCCCCTCGGCCTCCATATTCAGCTAATATACTGCCTTTCCTCTACTGGCTTGTTTTCTCTGCAAGCTTACAGTCTTACTCACTTATAACATCAGCTTTCTCTAGATATTCTACTATTATGGACCCCACTTCCACTGCAAATTAACAAATGTTTCCTATGTTTTTAGTTCAATTAGCTGTAGGTCTGGGCTGTTTCATATAGTGATACAATGACATGTGCCACAGCATAGTAGATAATCACGTGATTTTCGTATATTTCCTATGACCTCTGAACTGGTAACTAGCATCTGTAATCATCTATACTTTGAGGAAACCTGTTTTTATAGAAAAAAGAGTACCCAGTGAAGTCACTGTTGGACCAAGCTCACATTGAAGCCATGAACTAAGAATAACTGGTGCTATTCATTAGCAGTTCTTCTTTACATCACTTACTGTTAGCAATGTTTGAAATAGGATCTCTGCTAATTTGCTTATAATGTGAAAACTTAATGAGCCAATTACTCAGAAATACTAAATCATAAGTAGAGAAAGTTTAGCCCATTTGGGGGTCAGGATAGCTATTTAGAATTAAAATCAAATTGTAGTCACTTAAATGGTAATATCTGAATTGTGTTGACTTATTCTAGTTGTAAGAAGTCAACTTCCCTACTGTATTTCATGCTTAACTCTACTTAATTTAATGTAACCCTTAATGATTCCAGAAGGCCCCATGGAGTGTCTCAAAAGTGCTCAGGTAATACTTGTATCCTTACAAAAATATCTGTTTACCTCATTTACTCCTCAGCAGCTTTCTTGTTGATATTTGCTGCCCATGAATCCCTCCAGAGGGAGGTCACCTCTGATATGTTCCTAGGCTTGTTGGGAAATCCCTTGCCTGAGATGCTCTCTGGCATATCCCAGAGTTGCAAAGCCCACAAAGTCCCAACCCACATTGTGTTCCTTTTATTCTTATATTTAAATCATATTTATTGATGACAATAATGGAAGTGCCATTTGACCCAGAAATCCCACTTCTGGAAATATAACCTAAGAATCCCAAAACACCAATCAGAAAGAAGATATGCATCCCTATGCTCACAGCAGCATTATTTACAATAGCCAAGATCTGTGGGGGGAAGGGACTGGATAAAGGTGGGCAAAGGGGTGGAAAATGGGGGACATCTGTAACAGTGGCAATAATTAAAAACAAACAAAAATATGTATTGAACCTGCATTGAATTCTGAACAGTGAATGAAGCAGAGGGAATACAGCAGTAACAAGACACTTATAATACTTGCCTTGAGGAGTTTATAATCTAGGGGGGGAAAAAGAAATTTTAAAAGTCCCTGTTATGCTCACACATTGGGATGGCTACTATAATAAATAAATAAATGGCAAGTGTTAGCAAGGATGTGAAGAAATTGGAACACTTGTGCACTGTTGTTGGGAGTGTAAAATGGTACAGTCACTATGGAAATCATTATGGAGGTTACCCAAAAAATTAAATATAGAATTACTATATAATCTAGCAAATTCACTTCTAGTTTTATACTCAAAAAATGTAAGGCAGAGTCTCCAAGAGAAATTTGTATTCCCATGTTTATGGAAGCATTATACACAATATCCAAAAGACAACCCAAGTGGTCATTAATATTTGAATTGATAAAAAATGTGATATATACATACAATGGAATATTATTCAACCTTAAAAAAGAAGGACATTCTGACATATGCTGCAGCATGAATGACCACTGAGGATATTATGACAGGTGAACTATCCATTCATAGAAGACAAACACTGTATGCTTACATTTACAGAAGTTACCTCATATAGACAAATTCAGAGAGACAGAAAATTGAACGATGTTTGTGAGGGGCTAATGGGAAAGGTGAATGGGGAGTTGTGCAATGAGTATAGAAGTTCAGTTTTGCAAGATGAAAAAAATTCTGGAGATTGTAGAAAAATGTAAATGAACTTAATACTATAAACTGTATTTAAACATGGTTAAGATGATTAATTTTATGTTATGTATATTTTACCACAATTAAATTAAAAATAAATGTCCCTGCTATGTTTTTGGAACCTTACAGGATATGTTACTGTGATGAGGACACTATTTTTCACCCCAACTCTGGGTTATACATTACCACCTGCCACACATATCCCAGATCTTTCAACATCATCTTAAAAATAGCTTATATATGAAATCCTTTTAGAGAATTCAAAGTTAATTCCCCAAAGCTAAGAGAAAACAGATACCATATCAATAACACCATAAATAACCTTCTTTTCTCTTTGTCTTGGATTCCACAAGAGCCCTCTTCTTAGACTCCTTACCGAATTTCCACTGCTAGACCAATCTTGCAAGTGGGTAAGTCACAGGGAGAGGAGTGTTGACAGCCTCACATGCCCACCTGTCTTCTTGCGAAGTGAGTCAAATGTGTTATATATCATAAATGGCACATTTTCTTTTTTACACTTTGGCAAAGCAGTCATCAAATACGCAATTTCAAATGAACATGTTGACTAAATCTAAGGAGTCAGTGTTCTCATTTTATATTCACATTGGGATAAATGCAATATGTCAATGAAAATGAAGTCTAAATACTCAATTAATTCATGACAGCACCACAGCATATTAAATCCAACTGAATTTATTAAAAATTTACAGTGGACTAGGAAATATTCTAAATGGTTTAAACACATTTACTCAATCTTCACAACAACCCTTTAAGCTGGTACTATAATCTGCATTGTGAAAGTGAGGAAACAGTCCCAAGGACATTAGGCAACTTGCCCAATATCACACACACGGTGGACTGCAATTTTCATCTTAGCAAATCTGTTCCAGAACAAGTAATCTTAATCATCATTCGATACTGTTGGATAAAGAAAATAAGATTCACAGAGATGAAATGATTTCTCAAGATTATACAACCATGTAATAGAAGAGCCAAACCTCTTATTCCCTCCCAGTCCACTGACTTCATTTTTTTCATATCAAACAGATCAAAGTAATCATTTTGTAATCTCTTAATAAGACAAAATAGTCCTACTGACTATGCTATGAAAGCCTTCCCTGCTTGTCATGGTGTCGAAAGTTAGAATTTAAAGGATGGATCTTAGTAGTCAGACATTCTACCTCTTTCTATTCTTCTTCTTCTCTTCGTTATGTTGGTTGAATTAACTCAAATTATTACACATTAATTTTACTGTAGTTAATTCAAGCATTTATAATTCAAAACAAACACCATGCTCCTTTCTTTTGTCCTTAAATATATACAGGGTTGGCAAAAGTAGGTTCACAGTTGTGAGTAAGCAAAACAGACTTTATTCTCGTATTATTAATAATTAGTTATTGTATTATTTTGCATATGAACAACTGTAAACCTACTTTTGCCGAGCCCTGTATTACCACTTTTTAGACAAAGTGGTAGAGTTATTCATTCATCACTGTCATTTGGCTGGCACAACTATACTAATAGTTTGGCACCTGTCCTTCTAGGCATTAGAAACTGTTTGATTTTATCAAACACATCAAGTGTCATCACAATGGGTACACATCACATTGCTCTAAGCAGGTACCATTGCTCTGATACTGTTATATAGTTGTTTTGTTGATTTCTAAACATGCAAAACAATTTTCAAATACCTAGCTTTTATTTTCAAGTAAATTGCTGCCCTAAGTCACTGATAGTCTACCAAAATGAAATCAGAACTATGTTATTTGAAGTCAGATTATAACTGTGTTCACATGTAGAATTACAATTTAATAAATAGCCAACAAACTATCCTGAATTGACTGTAACAATTAGAGTTGTCCAAGCAATTCTTACTTTACTTCAAATCAATCCATTTAGTAATAGAGAAAAAGAAGAGCAAAAATAAAAGACTACTTGAATATTTTTTCCCCATTATTATTCTCAAAGGGGAATAGCACAAAAGTGAGGCAACGTAAGCTGGTCATAAAATGCTTCAACGAGAAAAAAAAATTGCAGCATGGAGAAGATCGCTTTTGTTGGAGCTAGAGGGAACAATATAAAATCGTGTTTTCTCAGGGTTGAGGCCAAGGCCCCAATTCTATCAGTATTGGAGAAAATGATGCAATGTCAAGAGTCAACCTGGTTTTCATTATAAAAGCAATAGATTATTCTGTGATTAGTATCTGAACCTGCTAAGCTTTACCTTTGCTTCTATCCAGCAGTATTCTCAAATAAAGTGGTGTCTGGTAAGTCTCTCCCTATCTACCAGGATGTGTGAAGTTCTCCAATGTTCTATACAAATGTATACATATGAGTGAGATAAATTTTAAGCAATTTGAGGTAACAAATTGATTCCATTTTGAGGTAATAAATCTGAAATTTCAGGTCCTATTAATTTTTTATTATGTTTTTATTAATTTTAGAGAGAGAGGAAGGGAGAGGGAGAGAGAGAAAGAGAAACATCAATGTGAGAGAGAAACATTGACTGGGTTGCCTCCCATACGTACCCCGACCTGGGACCAAACCCACAACTTGGGCATGTGCCCTGAACAGGAATTGAACTAGTGACCTTTCGTTGCACAGGATGTTGCCCAACCAACTGAACCACTCTGGTCGGGGCAGTCCTATTCATTTTTATTATCTGAGTATGAAAGAGATATAATTAAACCTAATCAGTAGAATATATACATTTGGGGGTTTTCTGTAGAGATGGTGATAGGCTAGTGTCCTACTATCCACTGGTCCTCACCCCCATCTTTGAAAACAAGACCAGATACACATTTAAGAGGGTCTTAGCATTGCTTGAAAATTTCATCATGACCACTGAACAAGTTGAAGTAGTGAGCACAAGTTAAAAACCCCATGATATCGGCCCAAGTAGTTCCAATTAAACTAACCTAGTCAGTTTCAGTCCCTACTCACGAAGGGAATCCATAATGCTGATACTAGTTTAAAATGAAGAGGGCAGCATTCATGCTGGAATAATAAAGATAACAACAATAATATTGCAGAAATATCTAAATAGAAATAGCATTCATTGATCAAGAGTTCAGAAATGGGAATATGGCTGAGACTGGAGCATGGCATACTCACGACAGCTTCATTTGGCAGGGAAATGGAGCTTATGGATTGCAACCTGTGAATTATTTTATTATGCACACACTCTGAGGCCTCAATCAATATGCCTTGAACATGATGATGATTATAATTATAATTCACAGTTGGTCAATGGTTTCGTGGTCTAGGAGAATTCTAATTTTCTAGCAAAGAAATAATCTGTATCTGCTATCTTATTTTGTTCCAACACAAGGAATTTTCAGAAATAAATATAGTAAACAAACAAAAATACTCAAGCCTATTTTAATGAATCATCACTAACAAATTTTGAACAAGAGGAATATACTTGTTTATGCAGAGAACAGGACGCATAATTGCAGTCTGTTGTGGGTTTTTGTTTTGTTTTGTTTATCCCCTAAATTACCCTTTTGTTATCAGATACATTTGGACCTTCACCTAATATTTAGTAAGTCAAAGGTAGACAACAGGGAGGGATTTGAGGAAAGAGTCAGAAAACATTTGAGGACTGTAAGCAAGCATGCTTAATGCTGAGTGGTTATGAAAAAGTGAGAAGCTTGACATTCCGTATTAGGTCATACAATTTCTTTAAGTTATATTAATCAAGGTCACCAAAGAAACAGTTGGCATATACAAATTATGATGATTGAGGGAGAGCTCTGTAAAAAGATAACATACAATACCATGGGCAGAGTATAGGAAGAACATGAGGGACAGTACAATTCCCCACAGCTAGTGAGAGTAGGGCACCATTCCTACTCAATGGTCGGAGGAGGCTGAGACATCTCAATGAAAAGATCATCTCAAGGAGTTAAAATCTTTAGTCAAGGGACTCAGTTGGATCCTAGCTGCACCACAAGAGTGGAGAGAAAATAATAATTACCACCTCATTCTCCTCTTTCAATATCTTGCCTGAGCTACTCAATGGCTAAGCTCACCAGAAGCTTGAGGGAGAGAACCTGTTAATGTAATCATATAGATCCATCCCTGGGATGTGGCTCAGGTGAAGATGGGTGAGAGTGGAGGATGGGGGTTGAGGGGAGGAAAATATCCAGTACATATATCAGAACACAAAGTCATCCTTCCAAACCTTACTGACATGTAATTAATTCTCTAGAACCAGGCTGGGAAAAGTGTCAGTTCTGCCTTTCATTTCCAAAGAAGACAGAGATAGTCAAGTGTACCAAGCATCCATTCCACACAAGCTGTTTAAATTGTATATTTTAGGGGCTAAGAAAGCAAGCTTTGAAGTCAAATTGTCTGGATTTGAACCCTCCATCAACATTTTTAGCTGTGTGACATTGGACAAATTATTTAGCTTCTCTGTACATCAATTCTTTCATCTCTGTAATAAAAGTAATATAAATCCTAATTCAGAAAAGCATTTTTGAGCATTCAAAAAAATTGTAAATATAAATTAACATGTAGAATTAAAAAGCAACCCTCTATGAATGGCAGTTACTATTATCATGATCATTTTTAGGCACATTAGCAATAAAATGAATGGGTACAAAGAAGAGCTCTACAAATTCAGACTCAAAATGTATCCTGCTGATTTTCTTCTAGGTTATTTTACATTGAAGAACTATTGCAGGTGAAGATGCAATGCTGAACTCAACTAGGTAGCTCCCTGAAAACTGTTGGTGCACATTACAATTAACAGAGATTTGTTGGAATTTTCTTTCTACTGAACATGTGAATGACAAGGATCAGTGAAAGCAGGGCTAGGTCTATTTCTGCTCAGTGTAAGCCTCCTGGAAGAACAAGCAGCAGCAATCTGCAATGTGCTGCTATACTGATTTTGATTGGAACGCTGTGCTGGCGCCCCCTTCTGGAATCAGATCATGCCATTTTTCATCTTCTGAAAGGAGAACCACAGAGGTCAATGCAGAAACAACTTCCCCTCATACATCTTTGTTCTTATGAAGGTAATCAAAAGAAAGCTGGAGAATAGGCAGAATATCTGTGGATAGTTTACTCCATAAATTATAAGGTTCATAAAAAAAATTAAAAAGCATCTGCTTACAAATTTCAGGCTAGCCAACACCCCTGCAGGCTGTCCTGTCCTCTCTAAGATGTGAGCATATTTGTCAGCGCGGCGTGCCTGCCAAGTACGCCTTAAGAAGCAAGGATGTTAAAACTACTTCCTCTCCTACAAGATTCGACTGAAGTATGTTCCCAATACCTTGATTTTCTAACTGGCTTGATTTTGTAATACAAACCAATATTATAGGATCATTAATATTTCTATAGCTGTGCTCTGTGTCATGGAGGTCTGCTATGATAAACTTTGAAAATAACTCCTATTCTTATTAATCCAGACTTCCACGTTCACAACATAAAATACAATACAAGATAATTGCAGTTATCTGTGCTTCCTATAGTGGGGCATTTGGACTCCTCTCCCCATATGGAAGTAATAGCATTAGCAAGTTTTCAGAAAAGCATAACAACATACTTGGTGTCGTATAACAGTATCCTGTAAAAATTGTTTATTTTATATCTTAGAAGAGTCAAATTTTCAGGGTTGCCACAACAAAGTGCCACAACCTGGGTGGTTTCAACAACAGAAAATTTTCTCACACTTCTAGAGACTGGAAGTCAGGCATCAAGGTGCCCTTGGGCTTGTTTCATTTAAGGTCTCTCTCCTTGGCTTGCAGATGGTCATCTCCTCCCTCTGTCTTTGCACGGCCATCCCTCTGTGCCTGTGTCCCTCTCTTTTCTTTTTATCAGGACACCAGTCATATTTTATTAGGATTCAGTTGCATAACTTCAACTTTAATTGCCTCATTAATAACTCTATATGCTGCCCTGGCTGGTTTGGCTCAGTGGTTAGAGCGTCAGTCTGCGGACTGAAGGGTCACAGATTCGATTACTAGTCAAGGGCAGTAACTGGGTTGAGGTTTGATCACCTGCCCCAGTCCGGGTCCTGTGGGAGGCAACCAATAGATGTGAAACACACCAATGTTTCTTTCTCTCTCTTTCTTCCCTCCTTCTCTTCCACTCTATCCAAAAAAAAAAAAAAAAAGTCAATAGAAAATATCCTTGGGTGAGGATTAACAACAAAACAAAACAATATGAGTTTCCCAGACAAGGAAAAGCTAAAGGAGTTCATCACCACCAAACTAGTATTATATGAAATGTTGAAGTGTCTTCTTGAAGAAGAATATAAAAAATATGAACAATAAAATGGCAATAAATACATATCTATCAACAATTGAATCTACAAACAAAATGAACAAGCAGAACAGAAACAGACTCACAGATACAGAGAACTTTTTGTTGCTTGCCAGATGGGAAGGGGGTTAGGGGGATGGGCGAAATAGATGAAGGAATTAAGAAGTACAAATTGGTTGTTAGTCTGAGGAATCTCAAAGGGAAGGGGCAGGAGGGGTGGAAGAGATAAACCAAAGAACTTCTATGCATATATGCAAAACAGCGGACACAGACAATAGTGTGGGGAGGCAGGAGGGGGGTGGGAATTGAGAAGAGGGGGTCAATGGGGGAAAAAAGTAGAGACATCTGTAATACATCCAACAATAAAGATAAGAAAAATAAATAAATAGTTGGAAAACACAAAAATAAAAAACAACCCTATATCCAAATAGTTAAATTCTGAAGTACTGTCCAGTCTTCAGTACTGAACTTTAAGAAAAGACAATGCCATCCATGATAATTAATTATCATATAGAATGGTAAAAGCATACTTCTGAGATCAATAATTGTAAACTTTATCAGGAAGTTGGGCAGAGTCAAATTTATGACTGATGAATTAAAACATTCCCAGCACTATTTTTATTCCTTGCACTGGTGCTTCCTTGTGATTGCAGTGTTTTTCTAAGAATAGTCCCATGGCTCACTCACTTTTCTCCCTAAGCCTTTACTGACTTTCAATCTCTCAGTGATCTGTATGTGGACACTGCCACTAAAACTCTCCGTCACATGTTTCCTCTGCTAGTGTTCCCCAGATCACTTACTGCCTACTAAATAGCTTACGTTTTAGTCATTTTTATTGTTCTTTACTATCAATTAAACTTAAGTTCTGTGAGTATAAGAATTTTTGTCCAATATATTCACTATGGCATCCCTGGTACCTGGCAATATAATAGGAGATAAGTAAATATTTGCTGAATTAATATAAAATAGTTTCATAAATGCCATCTCACCTATTAAATAAAAATAAATAGTAATTTATTCTCTCTAATTGAGTCTCCTAAGAACTAGCATTATTAAGACACTTTAGTATCTGTACGATATTTTTGGAGGTATAAATGCATCTAAGCTTAGTATTTACAGATTTCTTTAGCAAGCAAAAACTTCTTGCCAACATGGTGCTGAATATTTCAAATACAGCCACTTCAAACAGATATTTATTTAAAGCACCTCTTCAAATACATTGGTGTATAGAGGAAGAATGTGACAATGAGTATAATTTGTGAGGAGTGATTTTGAGGTCTAAAACTGGAGTCAATGAGAATTTGGATAAAATGAGGTTGGTAAAGATAAAACAATTCCAGATTAATGATTCAAGGTTAAGTTACCTGAGGAACAAGGGTGTTATTCTAAGTTATTCAACAGGTAATGGCCTAAAAAATAAAAAGTAAATATAATATATATCCAAGAAGGTAAAGATGGTGAACTGGAAACTTGGGCATAGTGAACATTTGTATTAATTGGAATGTGTAGTGGCTTAGGAGGTCTGTGGATTTGTATGGAAAGTACTGCAAAGATGAGACCTTGAACTTGGCCTTGCATCTTTTACAGTAGCTAGTACAGCATTTGAATGCTCATTGAATGTACTTCATTAGAATTTAATACTATGAAGAAAAATAATGTTCTTTCATAAAAATATATATTTAAATTATGAATGTGATTGAATCATAGTTGATATATGAGCTCAAATTGTAATTGAAGCACCTTGGTTTCATGGAAAGATGAAGACAGGAGCCCTGAATTCTAGACATAGCCATGACACATTCTAATTATACAATTAAACTTTAATTTAAAGTGATAGGATGCACTGATGAGTTGGATGTGGGGGGAAAGAACAGGAGAAGTCAAGGATAAATGAACGGTACTTATTCTTTGATCTCAAAGATTTATATATCATTTCCTGTTAAAATGTACATTAATAGCTGGCTATTATTCAGTATTTATTCTAAAATATTTGTTGGTGGTTACTTAGAATACATCAAACTAGACGGTAGGGCTCGGGTGGTAAACAATAGCAAAAAATGAAATTGCTCCTATTTAAGTAGACCATAGTTTGCTAGAGGCTATCACTAGAAAGTATACTTCACAGCTAACTATACACATGGTCCTGTGGTTGGAATATAGGAAGTGCACCATAAGCTTTAATAGAAGAAATGAACAAACTAGTCAATCAATTGCCTCTATAGTGCTAGGTATCTAGACTTTCCAGGATAATTATTTTATTTCATTATAGCTAACTTAGATGAACTTTTATCCTCTTCTTCAGAAAAGATGTTTTGAAATTATGTGTATTTCTTTGCTTATATTAGTATATGAGTTAATTAGAGCTAAATAGAATTAGAGTATGTAGACACTGGGCCATAAATATTCATCCCTGCATCTTAAATACTTCTAAGAATCCCCTTCCTCATTTTTGTGTGATACTTGTCATTTCTTTTTGTTATACATAAAATGCTAAACCAACTACTATTAATGTGAATTTGATGTGTTTTGTTCTTTTGTCCAGATATTCAATATATGTTGATATTATGTTTGTGATCATCATTCCAATGTTCCCATCCTATGATCCCAAAGCACAGAATAATGTAATTTTTGTTGTAATTTAGGTAGTTAATTTTATCTACAGAGAAGATCTTTCCCAAATTCTCTCCTTATCCACCAAAAGAATAAACTAACAAACAAATCAGCCAACCAAACACAAAAGAGCCTCTCACCAGCACACCACAACAAGGTACACTGTTTATGGTCCTCTTCTTGCCAAGAAAGGTCTGATTGTCGCTTTTTCTTTTTCTCTCCCTTTCTCCCTTATAATAAACTTGAGAGTACAATTCTGCAACCTAGGTTTACCATAACATTCCTGCTTTAACTTTGTAAAAACTTCTCTGAAAGCATCTACAGAGGACATTTATAAAGTCAGAAAACAGGAAAATATATAAAAGGTTATCAAGGGACTCTTCAATTTAAAAAAAAGTATTAACTATGTTTTCAGACATTATGGATATCCTGTAGAAATATAGGGACACAGATGTTTATCACTTATTTTCTAATTATGCACAAAGGAGCGAAATCACATTTCCCAGATATTATAATAAATTTCTCACCATCAAGAAACAGTGCATATATGTGAATCTACATACAACTTAAATTTCATATATAAGTACAATTAGGGCAAAGGCTTACCATAATAAAACAGTATTCAAGAAGAAAACTAAGGCAAATTCCTACAACTTAATAATTATAAGTTGTAGATGGCTTTTCCTAATTGCCACCACAGGTCACATTCCAGACTATGTTCTTATCTCTCTGATCTACCATTTTCTACCTTAATATACAGAGGGGCAAAGTAGGTTTACAACTGTGAGTATGCAAAACACAGAGTTTATTCTTGTATTATCATTTATTAATTATTGCATTATTCTCCATATGAATAACTATAAACCTACTTTTGTCCCACCCTGTATTACTAAAACTTCTTGCCTTCCTAATGTTACTGGTAACAACTCCCTTAGACCATCCCATCCTACTTTTCATTCCCCAGTATGATTAAATAAGCATAAATTCCTTTCTGCATTCCACTACTTTTATATAACTTGTGCAGTGTACTATTATAAATATCTCTTTATAAGTCTTTCTACTCAACTAGTTTATAAATACCATAGGAAAAGAACTGTGTTTAT
The DNA here is from genome assembly GCA_030848825.1 of Tadarida brasiliensis. Lineage (NCBI taxonomy): Eukaryota > Metazoa > Chordata > Mammalia > Chiroptera > Molossidae > Tadarida > Tadarida brasiliensis. Next base: position 39,588,121 of record CM061257.1, on the reverse strand, counting down.
TCATTTTCAGTCATTTATTCTTGCTGCAAATAAAAAAAAAAAGATTATTGTGGCTCAGACATGAATGGTGGTGAGGAGTCTGACTTTGGATGTATTTTGAAAAATAAAACCAACTGTTTTTTTCCTACAGATTAGAAGCCAAGATATAAGAAAAAGAGAAGAATCAAGGAATATTCCAAGAATTTTGGCCTGAGCAACTTAAAAAATGCAGTTATCCCCAACTAAAATGAGAAAGCTAGAGTAAAGGAAGTTTTGAAATCAGAAGTTCAGTTTGGGACATTACCGATTCGTGGTTTGAGAGACTCCAAATGAAGATATTGAGTGGGTAGCTGGGTATATGAGTCTAGAATTTAGAAAAATGGTGAATTATAGCTATAAATCCAGCAGTCATTATTAGCATGTAAACAGTCGTCGGTCATGACACTGGGTGAGATCACCAAGGGAGGGAGGAGAGTTAGATAAGCAGAAAACCAAAGCCTGAGCACTTTGACACTTCATCATTAAGAGTTCAAGTGAAAGAGGAGTAACCAGCAAAGAAATCGGAGAAGGACTGTTCAATAAAGTAAGAGAAAAGCCCAAGGTGCAAGTGCCCTGGAACTAGGTTTAACCTCAGGATACAGTAGGCTAAATAAGCAGTCAAGAGTAAGTGCTCAATAATTTACAAATGACTAAATTGGTTTTTACCGATTGACTAATATATGGACAGTCTACTCTTATCCAATTACAGTACAGAGGGATGATACTCGTACTTCTATACATTTGTCCACCCCCAAAACACACAGAGCACAGGTAGAAGATCCATAGCAAGCTCTTCACAGAACTCAATTAAGTTTGAGAGGGTGCATTATACATAAATTCATGACAGGAAAGAGAGAAAGTATGAAAATCATTTTGTCAAATGGTGATATTTATGGTCAACTCTGTTAAAATTTTCTAGGACATGACATTATTGCTCAAAATACTGTTTAGAGATTAAAAGTACCTTTAAATTCTTTTTAAATTTCCTTTCCTATTTCTCTTTTTAAAATTTAATTTTATTGTTGAGAGTATTACAGATGTCCTCCATTTCCCCCTATTTACCCACTTCCAGCCATCTCCCACCCCACCCCAGGCCTTTACCTGTCTATTGTCTGTGTCCATGAGCTATGCATATAAGTTCTTAGATTAATCTATTCCTGCCCTCCTTCCCATCTTTCCTCTGAGATCTGTCAGTCTGTTTCATGTTTCCACTTCTAGGAATATATCTTAAGAATCACAAAACACCAATCAGAAAGAATATATGCACCCCTATGTTCATAGCAGCACTATTTACAATAGCTAAGATCTGGAAATAGCCCAAGTGCCTGTCAGTAGATGAGTGGATAAAAAGCTATGGTACATATACACAATGGGACACTATGCAGCTGTAAAAAAGAAGGATCTCTTACCCTTTGAGACAACATGGATGGACCTGGACATTATTATGCTAAGTGAAATAAGCCAGTCAGAGAAAGACAAACATCATATGATCTCACGCATATGTGGAATCTAAGGAACAAAATAAACTGATAAACAAAATCAATCCTATTTGTCTTTCAATAATGAGAGTGGAAATGTATTCATTCAGGCAAAATATTAATCCTCATAATTGCTTGTAGGTTTCCTTTTCTTTTGGTCATATAAAATCTAGTTCTAGTTATACCCATGAAAGAGAATTCAAGAAGACTGGTTGAACATTTAAAACCCTAGTGACAAATGGTGTTTTAGGTATGGCATTTCAATTTTGGTGAGGTCGGTAGAAATGTAATAAATCAGATATTTGTATGCTGTTCATTTTTGACAAAGCCTATTCAGAAGGGACACAGAAAAAACACATATTTTATGAGGAAAAGCGCTTAGATAAAAATCCCAGTCATATAATTTACTGCAGTTTAGAGTTTACTACTGCTATTAATGGACATCTTCTATTAGATAGTATATTGATATCGTATTAGACAGGTGACTAGAAGAGAAGGATTTATGAAATCAGCTAAGAGATAAAACTGAGGTTACATGGAGACCTATAAGTCAGGGAAATTGAGGAGTAGATAGCAATAGCATTAAAAAAAATATCAAGGTCAAGCAACTCATATTGTGGAACTGAGTGAATCAAGCCAGCTGATCTGTAACTGTCAAATATTCAAGAGACTATTGTAGTGATGGGTCAGAACAAATCATTCAAAATATATAATTGCATTTGTTTTATTAAAATAATGCTATATATGATGTAATCTAGTTAAATGATTTCAATTAAAAGGCTAGAAAGTTCAGAGTAACTGCAAAGAATAAAAATAAAAGGACAGTAACCATTTCAATTTTAAAAATCTTTAATATTTGTTTATATTAGTAAGTAATTATGAAGAGTTAGAGAGTTAAGGTCAAATAATTCAAAGATTTGTTTATAACAATCTTTGTAATAGTTGCCACATCTTATCTTCCTGCCCCTTCTATCTAATGAATTGATTTCACATAAAATATGGTTTTAATTAAGTTATCTCTCTTTGCTATTACTGCAATTCAGCATCATTTAAATACTCCACACAAATAAGTAAATCACAAATACTTTGGCATGGCATGGAAAGCTGACACCACCTGTCTCTATTCTACAAATGGATCATTCATTTATCACTCCTCAATAAGACTCCTTAGATTCCGTAGATATGTTGGAGCTGTTTTGCTCATTACAGCCTCTTGGTTTTCTTAGCCTTTAATCTTCTCTTGAATAGACTCAGTTTCTACTCCCCACACTCTACTGCCACTGCCTCATTCTCCTCATTTCAATTCAAGTCCCACCTCTTCTCTAATGACTTTCCTAGTTACTAAAACTCATAAGTAAAATCTTATCTCCTATAATTGAATGAAAACTTTTTTGGCAGGTAATGGTTCCTATGCTTATAAGTAACAACCACAACGTGGAAATATTGTTAGAGTGTGAGGAATGTGATGAATAATGATAACTTAATTTTTATTTAATGCTAAAAAATACTGATGCCCACAGTAAATATTTTATAGTAAAAAAAACTGGTCTAGATATTTAGTCAATCATTTGATTAAAATGAGTGATTATAAAAACCTATAACAACCTTAAAAATTTTATTTAACTATAAAGTGTAAAATGCACATCTAATTATGGGCAATTAAAGGTAATTCATCAATTATTTTTAATGTAGGACCAAAATCTTTTATTTTAATGTTTAAATTTCTGCACTGTCTTCCTTGCATAAACTATAGTCTAATGAGTACATTTCAGCTTGAGTTTCTTCAAAGTGAAGTGAAATTTGAGGTAGTTGCTAAGCAAGGTGATATAGAATGTCTCCAGATTCTTCTGATTTTCTCCCAATTATTTTTGTAATTTTCTGCCTGTACATCATTCAGCAGATTTCCCCCCTCTCAACTTCATCAAGTCTATCCTAATCATTCAAGTTCATTTTTATAGAAGCATCAACACCTCATCTGTCATACTCATATTTCATCTGATCAGTCATACTTCAAGTTTATAATTGCAATGATAATGCTAACCAAAATAAATAAGTTTAGAAATGAACACAAGTGATTCTTGGTAAAGATTCAACTCAAATGATACAAACAGAGAGGCTTTTGAACCAGGACTTTAGTGTGCAATGGACATTCAATCTGCATATTTTCCAGAGTTGATTAACTAAAGGTCAATTAAGAATTTTTTATTAAAAAGCAAATAACATATATGAACTGAGAAATAATAAGCTGAACACAGAGACTGTAGGTCAGCAGTAGTCAGAGAGTAGAACATGTGAAAGGTGAAGCTACAAGGATGAGTAAACCCCAGGGTCAGCAGCAAAGACGTTACTTTCTCTGGAAGTAAAACATAGCCCCTGGTTTTAAGGATTACTTCAGAGCTAAGGGAATTGTTTCAAGAGTGCCTCCTATCCTCTACTGAGAACCTTTTCACTCTGGTTTGTTCCTTTTGGCTTCCAACCTGGTGCTTCTTATCAGTGCTGACTCACTTATCTCATTTCTGCTACCTGCCCTAGTGGGGTCTAACCACAGTAAGGGCAATGGAAGTAGTTTAAGATTCCAATTTTTACAATGTTTCTGATCCTAAAACAAGTTACACAGACATGGGACAATAAGCTTCATTCTTTACCAGTTCAAAGATTTCTCATGGGCTAACAAGTAAAACAGGAGAGGTAACGCAGGAATGAAACCATATGATCAGTCACCTACATGAATTTAACAAAGTAGGAAGAAGTATAGTCCAATGAGATGTGAATACCCAGGCATAAGTCAATATTTTATATATTTCTCAAATGATTAAATTTATGATAAACCTTTCCCAAACTTCTTCTAGGATGCTCTCTCGGGGTAGAATTACCTGCTAGACTCCTGCTCTAATTATACTGTACTTCCTTTGTGTGCGTGTGTGTTTCCTCTTCCTCTCATCATATCTTTGGCATGAGGAGGGAGCCTCATCATGTTGACAACTGGTACTTCCATCTGTTCAGTTCTGCCTCAGTTGACCCTCAACTCCAGTGATACAGCTCAACTGTATCGAAATCTCAATGAATGTTTGTAGTTACTTTGTCTAATATCCACAAGATGCCAGAGATCTGTGATTTGTGAATTTACTGACTTTATATCTGTTTCTACTAATGTGATAGTTTATGGTTCAACTTGAGTATGCTACAGGGTGCTCAGATATTTAGTCAAACATTATTCTGGGTGTTTCTGTAAGGGTGTTTTTGAATGAACATTAAAATAGGTAAACTGAGAAAAGCATACTGTCCTGCTTAATATGAATGGGCCTCATCTAATCAGTTGAAGTTCTAAATAGAACAAAAAGGCTCACCCTCTCCAAAGAAAGAAAGATTCCTTCTTGCCTGATGGTCTTTGAACTAGGACTTGGGCTTTTTTCCTGCCTTAGGACTTGAAATGAAACATCAACTCTTCCTGGATCTCAAGTCTTCCAGCCTTCAGATTGGAATTATACCCTTGATCTCCTAGTTCAGAAGCATTCACACTCAAACTGGATACCTTCTTCTCTTCTAGGTTTCTGGCTTGGCAACTCATGCTGCAGATCTTGGAATTTATCAGGCTCCATAACCCCTTTCTCTCTCTCTCTCTCTCTCTCTCTCTCTCTCTCTCTCTCTCTCTCTCTCTCTATATATATATATATATATATATATATATATATATATATACAACTACTGGTTCTGTTTCTCTGGAGAACCCTAACACAACTGTGAAGACTTTTCATATTTCCATTTTCAGAGACCATATCTCCTCCCTCTTAATTCTTGCTCTATTAATACTGCTTATGTCAACGAGCTGCCTACTCCTTTTTGTCTTAGCCTCTTCAGACCAATGTCTGAGTTAAACTGACTGCTTCACCTTGGTTTTCTTTTTACCTCAATAGTGACTCTTCAAATTCCTACCATCAATTTTATGTACTGAAATTTATGAGCAGTTCTCATTCTGCCCAGGTACTTAGTCTAGGTTGCTGGATAAACAACACATGCTAGCACTGATAAGCTCCAAGCTCCTTCCTACACACTTGATTTTTAAAATATTACATATGGTGAATTAGAAAATAAAATTATGATAAATACTTACTTTTAGAATATCCTCCTACCCTACAGAAACACGCACATACACATACATACAAACATGAGACTTGGTAATGATTCAACATCAAGTTACCAAGGGGTCTAAAATATTATATATGAATATTATATTTTAAACTTATGAGTGATTTTATAAAGTAAGCCAATACTTGAATTATTTAGAATGTTTAGAAATTTTTTTAAAACTCAGCATTTTATGCAACCATAGATATGTGAGAAGAGGTAGCTTTGACACTTTTTAAATGATAATCTGTCTATAAAATATGCTAAAATGACTACTTGACCATTTTTACCTTAGAACATCTTACCTTATGTAAGGCTCATTGTCTAACTCAATAGTCAAAGCAGATAAGAACCAAACCTTAGTACTTCACTGAACTATTGATATGAATAGCAGCTAATTAGGAATATAGAAGTCCTAATGAGCTCCACAGTAATGAAAACAAGAGCACAAACCTCCAAGAAATGCTGAAGTTTCTTGCCCAGAGAATTGCCTTCCCCAACTACAATGGAACTCATTGTAGTGCACCACAGATACTGAGCCTTCCTAAAATCTCAACCACAAAAACAAGAAAAACAAGGTTTAAAGATCCTGTGCTTTTGAATATATTGCAGCTCAGTATTACCCACTTTTGTATGGGCCCTGGGTATTTTTTGGTCTCCTGTGTATGTTTGGATCAGCAAGAAAATTCACAGTCACAGTTTAATATTCCTGGCACCTCTTGTCTCAGATGAGGAAGTGGAACATCAAAATGCTCAATTCACGATTTGCACTGAATGAATTTGTCTTACCTTATGTTCTCTTCATGAAGTGAGAAAGTTTTCCAGCCAATGAGACATGGAGAATGCTGTGGGGGAAAAAGAAAAAAAGATTATATTATGGTAAAATAAAGAAATATTTCCAGTATTTATCATTAAAAGCAGATGAATTTAACACTTCACAGAATTAAACATGAAAATACAGCTGTTGAGAAACAGAAACGGTATCTCACAAATACAGGATTTATTTGAAATATCCAAAATCCATCTAAATGTTATACTGTAATTTCTCATACTGCAGAACATTTTATGAGCAACTCCTACATGATTTTCAATATAAGATTCAAGAAATATTCACTGAAAGTCTACTATATGTTAGATACTGTATTAAGTAAACACTGTGTGTTAAAGGATACATTAAACATGGTACTTCTGCAATCTTCATGATTCATAGGAGAGAGAAAGACATGTAAACAAATAGCATACCCAGTAATATCCTCAAGTACAAGGTATTCAAGGGTTTATGGAATCAATGAGATTGAAGAAATATTCACTTAAGTGTAGAAGGTTCACTAGAAATTTCCCAGGAAAGTAAAGTTAGGGCAAGCATTTCAAGCAGAAAGAAGTGTTTAAGTAGACATGGGGGTAGTCAATAACATGAGTTATTCTGGAAAATAAAAATAGTTCAGTGTTGCCCGGCCAGTGTGGCTCAGTGGTTGAGCATCGACCCATGCACCAAGAGGTTGTCGGTTCGATTCCTAGTCAGGGCACATGCCCAGGTTGTGGGCCCGATCCCCAGTGCAGGGCATGCAGGAGGCAGCCAATCGATGTTCTCTCTCATCCATGTTTCTATCTCTCTCCTTCTCCCTTCCCCTAAAATCAATAAAGAAAAAAACATATTTTAAATATTTGTTCAGTGTGGATAGACCGGCAGATGGGATGTACAAAGATTCAAAGATGACGTAAGAAAATTGGAGAGGCCAAAATATGAAGGGCCTTATATTTCATGGTAAGGATTCTGGCTTTTATCTTGAATGTATCCATTGAGGAATTTAAGCAAAGGAGTCATAACGTAAATATGTTTTATGATCCCACTGGCTGTAACTTGGAGAATTTGACAGAAAGAAATTTACGTAGGAGACACCTATGCTTGAATAGTGACACTATTAATTTAACCACACTTATTTACCAACACTCCTTTAATCCGCACCATTTACCAGGCTCTTTGAATATATTAAGTCATTAAATTCCCATAAAAGTTGTGAGTAAATTACCATTATCCCACTCCTACATAAGGAAACTCAGGTTTAGAAAGCTAAAGGAGATTTTAAGCATTATTTACATTAAAGTGCGTCAAAATGAAAATAATGTACATACCAGTAAGAATAACTTTAACTTTTATTGTACTTTTTTAGACTCCCACAAGAATCAAATAAAAAAAATATTTACACTTGTTAGCTTTTATGTAGGCTGTCTACAATTAACTCATCTTTGCAGACCATAAAAGAAAAAGCACTTGATTTTACTTGGAATGGGCTAGGAAAAAAGTTTCTCTTTGAGAATGTTTTATTTCTAATAGTTTCATAAAAATAATCTAGTGTATATAGATATAAGTATATAGCTGTAAATACTATTGCCATCACAATGAGCTCCACCACTATCAGTAACAACCACACAAACTTTGTAATGTTCTGTATCAGATAAAAGTATTAGGGGTGGAAAGACTTCAAGAGAAATTTAGCTCTAGCTATTTTAATTATGATCATAATAACCCTTTTTCACTCTTTGACATGCTTATTGCTCAATAGGAACATTGTTTTTTAAAACTTTGTATTACTAAAAAATATTTGTATTTAAACTTTGTGAGTCATTCTGTATTCCTACTTTATACAACTGCTTTTATCTTATTAAAATATCTGCATCAAAATATTCTCCTATTTTTACCATTTTTAAAAACTTAGATGCAAAGCAAAATTCTAATACTAACTTAAAAACTGATTTTTAAAGAATTAATACAAAATTGCTAAGTAATGCCTGAATTAACACAAATCAGAATTCATTACATGGCATTAGCAGCTAATTTATTGAAATCATTATGTCTGCTCTTAGAGAAAGCCATATGCCAACTGCAGAAATAACAAGCATTCTGAGTCAGGGTCATTGCCTTCATATTTGCATATGTGATACATTAATTGATCTCATGTGCATATTAAAATTAAAACTGCATTTTTCTTGAATATTCTCTAATAAGTTTGGATAGCATTATGTTATTAAGGCAAATGTTTATTTCTAGATAATTTATTTTGCATATGTAAATTTACTCATACAAACCATTTTAGTTATATTTTCTTATTTTCCTTAATATTAAGCATTATTATTTTCTTTTTATAGAAATGTGTTATTTTATGCTTCTATCTTTATCCTCTATGCAGTGACAAGTGTAATAATAGTTCAACAGTTAATTCTGAGATACATATCTCAAGGTAGAAGAAAATAAATTATTAATAACTGGATTAAAACATATATTCCTCCTAAATTGTTCTAAAATAAAAAAATTAAAGAACAGCTCTGACCTGTTTGGCTCAACAGTTAGAGTGTTGGCTCACGGACCAAAGAGTCTCAGGTTCGATTCTGGTCAAGGGCATGTACCTTGGTTGTGGTTCAATCCCCATCCCTGGTCAGGGTTGTTTGGGAGACAGTCAATCGATGTGTCTCTCTTACATCAATGTTTCTCTCTCTCTCTCTCTCTCCCCCTTCCTTCCTCCCACTCTATCTGAAAATCAATGGAAAAATATCCTCGGGTGAGGATTAAAAAAAAATTAAAGAATATATTTTTAAAGTTTTCTGCAAGCATTTTTAATAAAATTTATTTCTGATAATATTATTAAAGAGAAAGTTAAAATAGTGGTGTAATATAGGCTAGTCGCTTGTTGATTTCATTATGAATTTTACATAGTGTTATTCTATAATATATATAGTACCTCCAATAGGTATCACATAAAATCTTGAAACCATAAATTACACGCAGGACTTTAATACTATATTTGTGTTAAAAAAAACACCACCACCTAATTATGGTATATTGCAATGTCACCTTGCACCAAACAGATCACAAGAGTCCAGTATATAATCCCCTACAACCAACACAGATACACACACACAAAGTTGTTGTGAGATTCCGCAGGAACATACACAATAAATATTGTATTAAATAGCTAAGGTTCACTATCTATATTTTGTGATATTGAATTAATTAAATTGGTGGGACATGCAACTGTTAAAATGTGAGTGTTTTTTTTAACTTAAACAGTCCAATGAGAGGAAAGAGACACTTATACCATGATATGACATTATTCTGAATTAAATTTCAAGGTAGCCTACATAAAACCAGTGCATATGTACATTTCCTAAAATAAACTAACTATTTCTAACTTGAAATATTACATCACTGAGACTGCTGCAGAATGTGTTTCTGTGTGTGTCTGTGTTTTGTATCTCTATGTATCTACCTGTTCCGAGGCTGCCTGATAGACAAATTACATGAGATATTAGAAAAATATTAATTAAATAGTCAATAAGTAATGATATCCACTAACATGTAAAAGTGTTTTCCTTAAAATAAGCCTACACATTGAGGGAACATTTCAGGAACTGAAAGTATTTTTATAAAAACAGAATTGGGTACAGTTCTATTGAGCTTTAATTGAGAAATATAAATTAATTATTGAACAAAAGAGAAAACAAATTCTCTTAAAATTACACAGATAGGCAATAGTACAGAAATTGTAGAAAGACAGTCACGTATGTTGGAGAGCATAAACCGTTGTGTTAGGAAACCTGAATACAGTAAGTCTACTCAGGGTATCGGTTTAGTATAAGATATTGTGTTTGGTATAAAATAATAGCAATTTCTATATTCCTCTCCAGCTCTTAAATTAGTGAATAAATTCCACTCTATCCATAAAGACAAGTGAAAACTCATGACTGGAACTTTAGGTAATCATATGAGATTAAAAACTTCAGTTTGGATAAGCTACATGTCATAGTAAAGTACTGTCCTTGCCTTTCTCTCATCTACTTCCTTTTCCTTCCTCCAATTGCCATTTGTAATCTAATAAGACAAAGTCCCGTTCACTGACTGGACCTCGTTATTAATCAGTAACCACGCTCATGATGCGGCCCCATTCTTCTGCTTATTCTCATTCATTAAGATAAAGAAGCTGAGTCAGGACCCCTTGGAGCCCTTTCAGGTTTTCCACTTTTCTTTTTGTTCTTTAATTTTTTTTTCTTTATTAATTTTTAGAGAGAGGAAGGAAGAGGGAGAGAGAGATAGAAACATTGATGAGAGAGAACATCGATTGGCCGCCTCCTGCATGCCCCCTACTGGCGATCCAGCCCACAACCTGGGCATGTGCCCTGACCAGCGACCCCTTGATGCATGGGTCCACACTCAACCACTGAGCCATGCTGGCCAGGCTCCCGAGATTCTTTGGTTCATGGGCCAATCCTCTAACCACTAAGCCAAAACAGCCAGGGCAAGAGTTTTTTTTTTTCAATCCTCACCTGAGGATATGTTTTTATTGGTTTTTAAGAGAGGAAGGGGGTGAGAGAGAGAGAGAGAGACATCAATTGGTTGCTTCCCACACACCCCCTAACCATTGATCGAACCTGAAACCTAGGTATGTGCCCTGACTGAGAATCAAACCTGCAACCTTTTGGTGTACAGAATGACACTCCAACCATCTGAGCTATCTGGCCAGGGCAAACATAAGAAATGGTATAGTTGATAAAGTTACTAACTCTTTTTTAACCTATATGGATTAAAACTACATTTTCTCAATCTGCTGATTACTTATTAATTTGTTTTTGAAAATAAAAGATGATTTAAAGATTTTTGGTTTTCCAATCTATAAAAACATTTTTCCTTCAATTATTTCTTGCTCATTTAGTTTATCTTTGGAGATTTATGTAAATACTATAGAAAAGAAAATGTAACTCCTTTTATATATACATATACATGCATACATATATATGGGAATATTTCTTTGGTATTGACTTTATTTTTTTTTTTAATCCTCACCCGAGGACACTTTTTCATTTTTTTTGTTTTTTTGTTCAGATAGAGTGGGAGGGAGAGAGAGGAAGAGAGAGAGAGAGAAACATCGACGTGAAAGCGACACATCGAGTGGCTGCCACCCGCACGACCAACCGCGGCCGGGGACAAACTGCAACCGAAGTACATGCCCTTAGCGGGAACCGAACCCGGATCTCTCTGGACCGCAGGCCGACGCTCTAACCGCTGAGCCAAACCGGCCAGGGCTTTGGTATTGACTTTAAATAAGTGGATCACTTTTCTTTATGAAATAACATTTAAAAATTCTCACAGGACTTCTGCTTCCAGATACTTGAGTCAGAAATTTTATTCAATTCTCTTGTATCCCAGAAATTCATGGAGTGTTCAATAAAGAAATATGAAAGTGAATAAATCTTCAGAGCTTCTGAGAATGGCAGCAAGGAAACATCAGCAGTCAGAAGATTAGAATGAATTTCTGGGAGAGGGAAGATTGATGGGAGCACCTTGATGGATATATTAGAATAAAAGAAGCTACTGCTCGGTGTAGTCCACAGAAAAAGCTGCAGTGGAGCTAGGAAAGATTTTGCACAGTGAAGCTACCTAGAGTCAGGAGCTAAATAGGGAAGGTGTAGGAGGAAGGGCAAAAATCATGATGACTGATGGAGAATCAGCCTGAAAGACATGTGCGTGTTCAGGCCACCCCCTTTCCTGTGCATCAGGAAGCGCTGTTTTCCTTAAGTCCGTATATAGATTGAGTGACATGTTGAGGGAGTCCACGGCTCCCAAACTGAGGATGTGTTCGCATTAGTCAGACTGGCCTGGTACTGGTAGTTCAATGTCTGGATTTTTACCTGTATGTCTGCTTCATACTTATGCTTTGGAAATATCACAGGAATACCTCAAAATATAACACACGCACAGCAAATACCCCTCTCATTCCAGCAACAGGGAATAACAGCAGAGGAAACGTCTGCCAGGAACATAGTTAATCTACCTTATCCTTTATTTTCTGTTTATCAATGACCAATTAAGGATCAGCTGACTTTTCATTTTGTTAATGGTTTCTTTTGCTGTACAGGAAGTTTTAGTTTGATATAGTCCCATTTGTTTATTTTTTCTTTTATTTCCGTTGCCCGAAGAGATATATCAGAAAAAATATTGCTACTAGAAATGTTCGAGAGTTTACTGCCTACATTTTCTTCTAGGATTTTTATGATCTCAAGTCTAACATTTAAGTATTTAATCCATTATGCTGAGTGAAATAAGCCAGTCAGAGAAAGACAAGTACCATATGATTTCACTCATAAGTGGAATCTAATGAACAAAATGAACTAACAAGCAAAACAGCGACAGACTCATAGAGAGCAGGCTGACGCTGAGGGTGTATGGGGGTGAGGCCTGAAACAGGGAAACCTGAAACCTGCATAATTGTGTTAACTAGTGTCACCTAAATAAATTCAATAAAAAGGAAAATATTCTAATCAATTGAAGCAATATTTGTTATAAAACATGAAACATGCCCGGCTGGTGTGGCTCAGTGGTTGAGCATAGACCCATGCAGCAAAAGGTCACCGGTTCAATTCCCAGTCAGGACACATGCCCAGGTTGTGGGCCCAATCCCCAGTGTGGGGGGGGACATGCAGGAGGTGGCCAATCGATGTTCTCTGTCATCGATGTTTCTACCTCTTTCTCCCTCTGCCTTCCTCTCTCTAAAATCAATAAAGAAAAAATAATTAAACAAACAAACAAACATGGAACATGGTAGAAGAGGAAGAGTAATGGAAGTTAATCTTCAGTAAATGGAGTCAGATAATGCTTACAATTGGTCAATCAAGAAACTGTGGCATAAGCCTACAATTAATATACTATAAACAAGCAAGAGAAGCACTAAAATCATAATGGTCCAAAATTATATTAGAAGAGGAGACTGGGCATGTGTCCCAGAGACAGACATCCAATTATATATCCTTCAAAAATATTAGAAATATATGTTCTTTGTATGTTCTAATTTTATAATAAAAAATGTATTGAATTGTTTTAGAGTTTGTTTTCAAATATTTTATCTAAAAGATGAAATAATTTCTTTTTGGCATATGACTCTTTTTTCAGCATTCACAGGTTACATTAAAAAATTGTAATAGGATCCTAAATTTAAATAAATTAAAGATATACATATTATAAAGTCAATTAATAAAGCATTTTGACTTTTACTTTTTACCTTTTCTATTTAGAGAAATAAAATATAGATTATAAGAAATAAGTCATCGAAGACAATGGCAAGAATTACAGTGGCAAATTGAATTTGTACTGTGGGGCTCTTATACATTTAGTGTGAGTCTATAATTTCTTTATCAAAATCAATGTTAAAGGAGCAGTGCCCTCGGTGTTCCTAGGGATCTGTCTCTTGCTTCAACAGTGGATGGAAGAGACCCAGGAACACCCTTCTTCCAGATTCTAACCACACTCTGACCTCTTTTCCAGTTTCAACCTTCGATACCATCTCAGGCATCTTTGGCCTCCGACACCAGCCAACAGTGCTTTTGAGTTAAACTCCTTATTACTGAGTAACTATGAGCACCCAAATTCATCAGAATTATTCCACCGAGGTGGAGGCCCCTGTCAGCCTGCCTCTGAAGGCCTCCTGCACCTACCTCTCTCTGGGCTGCAGTTTCGACCACAACAAAGTGGCTCTGAAGGGCAGGGACCACTTCTTACTCCAGTTGGCCGAGAAAAAGCGGAGGCTCCCAGTGTCTCTTGAAGGTGCAAAACCAGCGTGAAAGCGGCACCCTTCTCCAGGACGCACAGAAGCCTTCCCAAAATGACTGGGGTAAAACTCAGGAAGCCGCCATGGTCATGGAGAAGAATCTAACCAGGCCCTTTCGGATCTGCATGCCCCGGGTTCTCCTGCACAGACCCTCATCTCTGCTGCTTCCTGGAGAACTGCTTCCTGGATGAGGAGGTGAAACTCATCAAGAAGATGAGCAACACCTGAGCAACCTCCACAGGTTGGGCTGTGAGTATCTCTGAAAAGCTCACCCTCAGGCAAAACTAGGAGCCTTTGGAGCCCAGAGACCTTTGAGGGGTCCCTCTGCATCCCCCTGGTGTCTGGTTTCTGTGTGAGCAGCTCCCTGCAACCACTAGGCAGGGCAGCGTTTTAACCCACTGGGGCACTCTACCATGCCGTGGACCAAATGGAAACAATAAAGCTCTGTGCAGAAAAAAAAAAAAATCAATGTTCAATGTGCATTTCAACTTTAAGTAATAACCATGAAACACATAAAAGCTTTCATCATACAAGAGAGGCGTCTTGGATAATTTGGATGATTTTCAATAAGGATTTTTAAAATTATTTTGTACTTGACCACAATATTTTGTTTCCCAATCATTCTATCATATCAACTATTATTTATGTGTTTGTGTCTTACTCAGAACTTGTTCTGACGAGGTCTCAGCATGAATGTTTTTATCAGGTAGCTTGACAATTATCAGGGTCTGTGGACAAGAGAAAAAGAGAGGGAGGACTTGGAAAAGGAAGAAGTGCTTTTTATCTGACTCAGTAATTGAAATCCAGAAGAGCCTGAGCTCAGGAACCATGAGTAAAACCTGGGGTTTCTAGGAGCCCTTCCAAAACAGGTTGTGCTCACACTGTCATTGCTGCTCCTGCTGCTGAGTTTCACACAGATATCAAGGATCATCTACAGAACTGCCCAGCGTTAACGCTGCTCCCCGCAGGTTAGAAAGTTTGAGTAGGAGTCTTAGAAATGAATGAGTGCCATCTGACATAGAGTAAAATCTCTGGCACATTGGTTAGGAATGTGGACTCAGTTTGACTCCTGACCCTACTGTCTTAAGGCTGTGAATTAATCTCTCCGGGTCTCTACTCCCCAACATATAAATATGTGGTGCTATGAGGGGTAAACAGATGACATGAAAAGTCCTTGAAACAGTGTGTGACTCAGTTGGTGTTCACTGTAATTATTATCTGCTCATTACATAAACTCATACAAAGAGAATTCACAAAGTAAACTGGATTCTACAGCATTCTCTGTGGACTTCAGAGCATGGCCCTGTGTGATTATCCTCTCTCCGTGTGGTTGCACGTACAGGGAGAATGCAGGGGTGCTGCCTCATGGTTGTCATAAATATCATTTTTATTTCCCACTTTTTCTATTTTC
Organism: Tadarida brasiliensis; assembly: GCA_030848825.1. Classification (NCBI taxonomy): domain Eukaryota; kingdom Metazoa; phylum Chordata; class Mammalia; order Chiroptera; family Molossidae; genus Tadarida; species Tadarida brasiliensis. The sequence continues at coordinate 39,572,495 of CM061257.1, read as the reverse complement.
AGGTCTCAAGTGACTTTCACGAAATTCTTATTTTATCACCTTTTTCTTGAGAGTCATTACTGGAAGAATGGTGAAAGAAGAATGGCTGTGGTGCAGACACTTGAGATGTGGTAGGTCTCAGAGTTCAAGGTTCACAGCCCCAGGCAGGGAATCATAAAGTCCATGCTACCCTCCTGACAGCACTTTGTCTACCGGCTGGGATGAGTTCTCTGGCCTGCCTACTACCTTTCTCTCCTAAATTCCTCTGATAGTTTCATATCTGACATCTTCGTACAATATCAGTGGAGAGAAGTGAGAAGCACATGATTTTCCAAGATGCTTGCTTTGTTCTATTTCATGTTTAGCCCTTCCCTTTCTCTATACTTTCATCAATTTACATGTAAAATTATGTAAATTTTACACACACACACACACACACACTCTCCATAACCACACATGCACATATACATCTATGTATATACACATACTCATAGCCAGAAACTTTAGGCCAATCTTATAAACATCTTGCACTAGTTTCCTATTGATGCAATAACAAATGATCACAAACTTAGTGTCTTACACAGACATGCATTCTCTTATAGTTATGGAGACCAAAAGTTCAAAATTAGTTTCACTGGGCCAAAATCAACATGCTGCCAAGGAAAGAATCTGTTTCTTGCCTCTTTCTGCTTCCAGCTTCTGTAGGCATCCTTGGTGTATGGTTACATCACTCCAATCTCTGCCTCCACAGTCACACTGCCTTCTCCTCATCTGTCTAAAATCTCCTTCTGCCTCCACCGTTTAAGAACACTCTTGATTGTGCTTAGTGTCTACCAGGATAATCCAGCATAATTTTCCCATCACAGGATCCTCAACTTGGTCAGATCTGCCTATTATTTTCTATGTAATGTAACATTTACATGTTCCAGAGATTAGGATATGGATATCTTAAGAGACTATTATTCTGCCTAACACAATTCTCTCTCCTTTTGAACTCTCCTGACGTTAATGGCACCATTTTCTTCCTACTTACCTGAACTGAAAACTTCACCATAAACTCTTACCTTTCTCTCTCTTCTAACACTGACATCCCACAATATAGCTAGCCCTCCTCCCTATCAATGACTCTAAATTTAACATATTCTCTCCATATGCACTGCCATTATTATAGAGACCTGAATTATTCTCATCTGTATTTTAATAACTGAATGAATCTTCCGGCATCCAAGTCCTTCCTCTTTCGTCCATCCTCCATATGGTTTCCAAAATTGAAAAATAAATATTGTCTTGTACTTGTTCAATTTAAAAATCTGTCAGTAGTCCTTCTCTGATGGCAGGACTAAACTACATTGATGATATCATCTTCCACTTCTTATCTCTACCTTGACCGCTGTGGGTGAAATGTATGCCCTGTACTACTGAACATGCTATTTCTGCCATCTGGAGAGCCCTTCTCCTTTGTGCATTGAGACTTGCTTTTTAGCCTTTAGGATCTACATTGTATATCTCCAATAGTTTTTCTGTGATTATTTTTCTGAATCACTTAGGTAATGTATTTCTCAACATTTTTTAGCTTTTTGTTTCACACTCTTAATAGACCATTGATTGGCATTACTACTAATATCTTGGAATTATAACTACATGTTCACACTCTATATTTTTAGATTGTGATATTTTATGGAACTTTGTTTTCCTAGTGCCTTGCAAAATGTCATTGTAGAATAAGAACTCAATAAACATTATCTGAATCAATAAGGACATGCTGGTGCACTCAATAGCTGTACATTTTAGAACATATGCTCAAATATCCAAGTCAACACACTTAGGACTTCAGGGCAGATAAGATGAACATAATTGTCATTTACAGAAATACTAGGTCATGTTGAAATAATAAATTACCATGAAATACAAGTAGCTTAACAAAACTAAAGCTGTTTCTTGTTAATGCAAAGTCTAATGAGGTTGAATAACTTTCCAGGGCAGTTCTTTACTAAGTGGTATCTTGAGAGATCTGCTTAGTTTTCATATTGTAATTTCTTTATTACAAAGTATAGATTTAGGAATACCATGAGAGGAAAAGAGAAATCTAGAGGGTTGCAGAAGGATTTTAAAATAGCCTCAGTCTTAACGTGACACCTATCTTTTCCACTCATGTCTATTGACCACAATAAGTCAAACAGCCCACCCAACTAAAAGTAGACTGGGAAGGATGGTCTTCCATGTGCACACATAAGCAACGTCAACCAGATAAGCCTAGTGTCTACTATGCATGCTCTTTCGTCAGCTTCTGAGGAGTTCCAAATCAACAGTCAGACTTTATCCTACATATAACTCATTCTCTTCTTTTTCCTCTTCAAAATAATAATTCCACTATAAACAGGGATCAGAAGTCAGTAACAGGCATTCATTACCAAATCAAATGGTTGAAAACAATTAATGATAGTAGCTTTATATATCATAATTTTTTTTTGCTCTACCAAACTATTCTGCAATTTGAAAGTATACTAAAATAATGATACATGTTTTAAACAAATACTTACCTAAGCAAACCATCTGTCCTTCTATTAAGAGATTTTTGTTTCCTTGAAAATTATTTTTCTCATCTGTACCTTTCATCTTATTATCTAATAAGCATGAATTGGATTCCTTTTTTTTTCTTTTGCTTTATGTTAAATAATTTAATGAAATAATAAAAATTCTAATTCTCTAGAACAACAATTTTCAACTGGTGTGCCGCAAGAATTTTTAAAACATGCAGTGCCTGAGTATTTAGTCAGGGCACTACCCTTTTTCCTTAGATTGTCAAATAAAAAAAGTGACAACAGCCCTGCCAGTGTGGCTCAGTGGTTGAGCATCTACCCATGCACCAAGAGGTCGCTGGTTCAACTCCCGGTCAGGGCACATACCCAGGTTGTGGGCCCCAGTGTGGGGCATGCAGGAGGCAGCTAATTGATGTTCTCGCTCATCGATGTTTCTATCTCTCTCTCCTTCTCCCTTCCTCTCTCTCTAATATCAATGAAGAAAAAAAATTGTTTTTTGAATGACAACGGCCAACATAAAAATAGCCATCTGGTGTGAATGAATCAGAATTATACCTATTTTTTTTTGTCAGATCAGCAGAAAATATAGTTTTTGATGTGCCACAGAATTTTAGTAATTAGTTTATGTGTTCTATGAGATAAAAAAGGTTGAAAATTGCACCTCTAGGAGAACGTATTCAGATGATTTTCTTGAGAAGATGACTAACAGAGTTACAAAATTCTAATGATTTTAGTAAGATATGGAATTTATGTGGCCTATGCATGCTTTTCAGAGCAGCTTTGTATCAGCAAGGCAGAACCTCATCTACCAGAACTCTTGCTAAAAGAAATTGACATATATTCCACAGTCTTTAATGAGGGAGAGGCCATTTGCTTTAAAATACTCAAGGATACAGGACACAGAAAACATTTTCTCCATCACATTTTTTTTCTATGCATAGTAAAAAGTAAACTTATAAAAGAATATCATTCTCTCTGTGTCACATAAATATGCTAACAATGGACGATATATATGACATTTGGATATACTCGATATCAACAAGAAAATTTCCTCCTAGATAAGTAACAAGAACAGAAAGGTAAACTTGGTCTAAATAATGAGCTACGAACTTCTATAAACACAAAGAACCAATAAGAAAATAAAAATAGATATAAAATAGACACTAAACAAAAAACTATTGACATAAACACTATTTTTTATTTTTTTATTGTATTTATTGGGGTGGCATTGGTTAACAAATTATATAGGTTTCAGGTGTACAATTCTATAATACATCAACTGTATATTGTACTGTGTGTTCATCACCCCAAGACAAGTCTCCTTCCATCACAATTTATCCCTCCTGTACCCTCTTCTACCTCTCCCCACTCCCATTCCCCTCTGAGAATCACCATGCTATTGTCTGTGTATATGAGGATTTTTTTTTTTTAGCTTAATCCCTTCACCTTTTTCATCCAACCTTGTGCCCCTCCCCTAACAGCTATCAGCCTGTTCTCCATCTATGGGTCTGTTTCTATTTTGTTTGTTAGTTTATTTTATTCATTAGATTTCACATGAGTGAAATCATATGGTACTTTTCTCTGACTGGCTTATTTCATTTAGCATAATGTTCTCCAGGTCCATCCATGCTGTTGCAGAAGGTAAGATTTCCATTTTGTTTTGTTTTGTTTACTGCCTAGTAGTATCCCATTGTGTATATGTACCAAAGCTTTTTTATCCATCCATCTGTTGATGGACACTTGGGCTGCTTCCAAATCTTGGCTACTGCAAATAATGCTGCAATGAACATAGGGGTGCATATATTCTTTCAAATTAGTGTTTCAGGTTTCTTTGGATAAATTCCCAGAGCAGGAATCACTAAGTTATAAGGCAGTTCCATTTTTAATTTTTTAAGGTAACTCCATACTCTTTTCTACAGTGGATACACCAATCTGCATTCCCACCAAGGGTGCACAAAGGTTCCCTTTCCTTCATCTCCTGGCCAACACTTGTTTGTTGATTTACTGATGATAGCCATCCTGACAGGTGTGAAGTGATATCTCATTATGGTTTTAATTTGCATTTCTCTGATGATTAGTGACATTGAGCATCTTTTTATATGTCTATTGGCCATCTGTATGTCCTTTTTGGAGAAGTGTCTATTCAGGATTCAGGTTCTTTGCCCATTTTTTAATTGGATTGTGTGGTTTTTTTTAGAATAGAGTGTTATAGATTCTTTATAAATTTTGGATATTAGCCCCTCTTAAGATATATATCATTGACAAATATGTGCTCCCATTCAGTGGATCATCTTTTCATTTTGTTGATTTTTTTTTTGCTGCGCAATAGTTTTTTGTTTGATATAGTCCCATTTGTTTATTTTTCTTTTGTTTCCCTTGCCTGATGAGACATATAAGAAAAACATATTGCTACACGAAATGTTCAAGATTTTGCTGCCTATGTTTTCTTCTAAGATTTTTATGGTTTTGAGACTAACATTTAAGTCTTTAATCCATTTTAGTTTATTTTTGTGTATAGTGTAAGAAGATGGTCTAGTTTTATTTATTTATTTATTTATTTATTTATTTATTTATTTATTTATTTATTTAATTTATTTATTTATTTTTGCCCCTACAGGTCCAATTCTCCCAATACCATTTATTGAATAGACTATCTTTACACCAGTGTATGTTTTTGCCTCCTTTGTCAAATATTAATTGACCAAAAAGTGTAGATTTATTTCTGGGCTCTCTATTCTGTTCCATTGACCTATATGTCTGTTTTTATGCCAGTACCATGCTGTTTTGATGACTATGGCCTTGTAGTATAGTTTGATATCAGGTAGCATGATTCCTCCAACTTTGTTCTTCTTTCTCAAGATTGCTGTAGCTCTTTGGTGTCTTTGTGGTTCTGTATAAATTTTTGGAATATTTGTTCTAATTCTGTGAAATACATCATTGATATCTTGATAGGAATTGCATGAAATCTATAGGTTGCTTTGGGTAGAATTGACATTTTAATGATGTTAATACTTCTTATCCATGAACATGGTATATGCTTCCACTTAATTGTGTCTTCCTCAATTTATTTCTTCAGTGTTTTATAATTTTCTGAGTATAGGACTTTTACATCCTTGGTTAAATTTATTCCTAGGTATTTTATTTATAAGTACTATTTTTTAAAAATTAGTTGTCTACTGTTCATCTCACTTAAAAATTTATTTCATTTATTTATGTATATTTTTTAACAAAAATTATCAAATGTTTTATATATTTGGATTCCACAAAATATATAAAACAGTGTGATTTAAAACTGTGTAAGAAACTTATTGTTCTTAGGAAACTTGCAGATTCCATTCTGAGAGATACCATGTTTTGAGTGTTTGTGAGTATCACTCTTCTAGGAAATGATATAGATGCATGGAAAAAATATCAATATATGTAAACTTTAGGGATTTATTTTAAATTGGTCATGCACTTTTTAAACATTCCACTGAGATATTCCCTATTCCCACACCCATTCCATGTTCCCCCACTGTAACTCTATTCCTTCAGTTTGCTAAGGTCATAAAACTAGGCCATTGCAGAGTTGGAATTAGAGCACAGAAGTACTTGTGGTTAAAAAAAAATCAGAACAAATTAATTTGAACAATCTGAAATTCACAGGCTCTTGAGAAGTGCACTAAAATGGAGAAGACTATGCTAATATTGGGAGCGTATTGAAATGGAAGGGGTGAAAGAGAAATCTGTATGCACAAGTCAATTAAAAGACCAGTGTTTATAGGTCAGTTATAGATTCCTCTATGATCACGTGCCAGCACAAAATTCATAAGGCCTAACAAGAGACATTAAAGAACAGGCTTTAAAGGCAGTAACCCTTTAAACCCGAGTTCTAATTCTGGCTCTGAAGTTGCCTAGTTCTGTGACCTTAACTAACTGTTTATATCTCAGTTTTCTCATCTAGAGACCTGGGGTGATGATAACAATGGCATTACCTCACAGAGCTGTTGTGCACAGTCAATGAGATAACAAATCACATTTATAATGGTGTCCAGCAAGTAATAAGTACTCATTAAACATGAGTAGCTACCATTAAATAAATTAAATATATATAATACATATTATATATATACAAATATATATGCAAAAGATTCAGATGCTATTTTTTATATACTAAATACCTTTAATCACATAGTGATTTATGTAACAACTTATAATGAACTCTTTTTTGTTACTCTTCACCCAAGGATATTTTTTCCATTGATTTTTAGAGATAGTGGAAGGGAGGGAGAGAGCAGGAGAGAGAGGGAGAGAGAGAGACATCAATGTGAGAGAGACATATCAATTGACTGCCTCCCACATGACCCCAAATGGGGCCGGGGATCCAATCTGCAACCCAGGTATGTGCCCTTGACTGGGAATCAAACCCACGACCCTTCAGTTTGCAGGCAATGCACTAACTACTAAACAACACCAACCAGGGCTATAATGCATTTTTGAATGCTATTAAAAATTTAGAGAAACTTAATCCCTAAAAATCCCAGAAGAAATTTAATAGTGTTACCATGATAATATCTAATGGAAGGAAAAAGTCATTCAAAATTCTTTTCATAAATAAAGCAATATATATTAATCCTAACACAAATACTGTACATCTGGTCTTGTCCAGTACTGTGTAAAGTATAACTAATACAAACTTGAATCAGATAGATAACACCAATATAAATATAAATAGTGTGGCATTAGAATATAAAATAGACCTCTTATTATTATTTTGAATTAAACTATTGCTGTTTGTACTATTTAAGGACAATGATCATATCTGTTCTATTTTTTTTAAAAAAGAACAGAATTCCACAGAGCACAGCCATTACTATAAAATTAGGGTGAAATATACTTAAGGCTGTTTTCATGATCATTTGAACATCACTTTAAACATGCCAGTATAAAAACATTTTGAATTGTTTTGCAATAGAAAGTCAGTATTTTAGTGATGTGCAAAATAATTTTGATGAAAAACTTTCAGAGTTAAGAAAAATAATGGTTTGTCTGTTATAATTAACTCTAAATCTAAAAGTGCTCTAATTTAATGATCTAGATTAAGAGGATTCTTTTTAATCCTTGGAAGTTGAATCTTCCTTCTATTTAGAGGTGCCCAATATTTTCACAATGTTGATATTGAAGAGTTGGACCAATTGTTCGCACCTGTACATCATTTGCACCTGTAGTCCTGGTAACTTCAGGCAGGCAAGGCAGCTTTAGTTTGAACCAGTTAGAATGATTCTGATAATTTGGGTACAGAGAAAAACACTACTGCTGGCATATTTTCATTGTCTTTTGAAAGTTTTGGTGATATTTTCATGCATGCAAAGTGTTCATTGCGGTTGCCAAAGTGTACCGGGCCATTTCTTTTATAGCATGAGATTTATTCTACTTAAAAGGCGTTCATCAAAGCATTGTCTTTGGCAACTGAACATGGGTGATGCAGAAGAGCACTCTGCTATCAAATGATATTAATCTGAGATCTGAGGTTACCCTGCGGTGAGGAAATAAACTGAAATTGGGAGTGTCGAACATGGCACATAAAGCAATACTCTACATTGAACTAACAACATATCAATTTGAGACACTGTTAGTCTTTCAAAGTATAGTTGTGAAGAATTTTGTTGGCTTTAAAACAAGAGTTAGTAAAGATCAGACTTTAATATATTGTGTAATTCTGGAACAAGAAAACAGGAGATGAAAAATCAAAATAAAAATAGGTTTTCTCTTTGAATTTTATATTTTAAAAAATATTTCGTGTTGTGAAAACCGTTCACTATATCTTTCATAAATGACTAATTTAAGAGCAAATCTAAAGTTATTACAGTTATTCTGGTAGTTTCAAATAATTATATTTATAATGGTTATAACACTTTTTCACCTATTGCATTTGAAATATATACATAAGATGGGAAATTATAACCAAGAATAATATGGGCTTTTTGGTTTATTACATCAATATTTTCTGTTAATAGTCAATGAATTAGAAGCCACATTAAAATTAAGGTTGTTTATTTACAAAGAGCTTGGGATATTTTTGGAAACACGGTTCAGTCATTATTAAAGCAGATTAGAAAATATTCTTAGACTAAAACCCTAAGTTCAAAGTCATACCTTCAAAATTTGTCACATTTAATTATTTTTAACTCCTTGCATGTTTTAGTTTCCTTTAAATTTTGTCCTGAATCTCTTCTAATTATCTCCATTTGTTTAAAAATAATAACTAGTAAACATTAAATTTGTTACCTTCACTTGGTACCCCCGGCATCCTTTTTTACAATAGAGTGTAGATAGATCAATGCAAAGCTCTTTACACATATACATTAAACAACACTGGACCTGAACACAGTAGGTTGGCATGTTAGAACTCCTCCTGAAAATTCTGCTTCTGTTATACCATTATTCAAATTCAAACTACTGATTAAACAAAAATCCCCTACTAAATAGAGGTAAAAAATAGCTTCCTACACTTACCCATGATTAATATAACATTAAAACTCAATTTCTAGAATTCCCAACTGGGAAATTTTTACAGTTATTATAACATTAAGTTATTTAGAAAGAGGAAGAGAGAAAAAACAAAATTAAAAAAAAAGTAAATGAAGAAATTACTAGTGAACTCTAAATAGTTTTTAAATTAATTTCTAAAGATTTATATATGCATATAATTTATATCTAAACACATATACATACATATGTCTCTATATACATGTATATAGTTTACCAAATAAACAGCATTTAAGTTTTATAAATTAATTTCACTTTCATATCTAATTTGATGTGAATAATGATTACTATTTTTTCACTAATAAGCTATATTGAAAAAAGCAAAAGGCATTTTTTTTAAACATGTCTAAAATTTCAATGGTCCATTATTAGTTTAATTTTATCAGATAAAAAAAGATGTATGTATTGAATGCTTCTTCAATCCAAGTATGATCTAAATTATAAAATATGTTTTCTATCCCTGGCTAGTTTTGCACAGTGGTTAGAGCTTTGGCCTTTGGACCACAGAGTCGAGGGTTTGATTCTGGTCAAGGGCACACACCTCGGTTTTGGTTCGGTCCTGGCCCTGGTTGGGGTCATGCAGGAGGCAACCAATCGATGAGTCTCAACCAATCGATGAGTCTCTCTCACATCGATGTTTCTCTTCTCTCTCTCTCCCTCACATTCTATCTGAAGATAAATGGAAAAATATCCTTGGGTGAGGATTTAAAAAAATATGTTTTCTAACCATGAGAATCATTAAATAAGGTAGAAAACTCTACATACCTACACACAGATTAATTTTAAATAACAAAAGAATCTAGGAGTTGGAACTTGATTCTATATGCAAGCTATCACTGAGAGATTTTAAGCATTGAGTGCCCTATTGTATATATATATTTTTAATTATTCTGATTGTTTATGTTTATATTAAATACCCTGATTGAACTCTGACCTATTTTTTATCAATTACATTCAATGTTAATCTTGCTATTACTTTGTGTTATCTATGTTTTTTCCAACTCTATTCCTGTCACAATATCTGTTATTTCAATAATTTGCCTACATCTAGGACAGTGTAATACATTTATGGAGGCACTTAATGATATTTAAAATTATACTTGTCGCATTGTCTAGGGATGCCTTTACATACAGTACCCCTATAGTGGCCTGACCATTAAGAAAGACCAATTGGAACTAATTGGTAATGTGAAAAACCTGCCAATGAGCCTATAACATAGCATTTCAAAATAATAAAAGTGATGAAAGGAAGAGCAGAGTGAGAAAGAGGTCTTAAATGTTAAGTAAGCACACTTCAAACTATATAACCTTTTTATCCTAAAAGAAGCGTTTGTATTAATTCATTTCATTCTGGCAACCTCTTTATGAGATATTTTATCTCTTTTAAAATCAGGGAAGGGAAGCAAAAAAAGACCAAATGACTGCTAGGATCACAAGACTTGTAAATGACAGAGCAAGGCCTTGAACTTAGGTCATCTGATAACAAGTCCAGGACTATTTTCATCACTCCACATATAGTGTTCCACAGCTAAGACCTGGAAAATTAAATGTCTCAGATGGATGGAGTTCTTAAGGTACAATCTCAATGAGGAGTTGAAGGGAAGTTTATCAGGATTACTTGTAAGATTTTTTAACCACACACACACACACACACACACAGAGTCAGCTATATGCTATATACACAGACTATATTATCTCTAGTTTGGGGTATTGTCATGGTGAGCCATTGGTATTGATAGGAATAACCAGCAAAGTGTGTAAGGATTCTTAAAAACAGAAATAGTTGAGAATTAATGATCCAATGCTTTCATTTTAAAAAATAATATTGAGTAATTTTTTACCTGAATGTAAGAAGCAATATAGTCAAATACATTAATATAAATGCCCAAGGGGTCATTGAGTAAATGAGGTATGGAATAGGCTTGTATAGAAGATGAACAAAAGCCATGTCAAAGGATAAAAACAACAGGATTTCATGGATCTGAGAGAACTGTCAGGAAGGTTTAGGTTCAGCAAACACTATGGCATGTAAAATGAAAGAGCAAACAAAGGACATATTTAAAAAAGAAACAAAATTTCATTTTTAATTATAAAAAATATTCATTATTTTTAAACTTGAAAAAACAAAGAACTATAGAAAAGAAATGAAAAATTACCAAGAACCTCATAACCCACTGATAAGCACTACTAATACAATATCCACTAAATCACATATGTATACATTGTTTTAACCATATGTATTGTTTTCCAGAGAGCCTAAATATTTTTATACACTCACCATCTATATTTTTACACACTCACCATAAATCTTTATCAATACCTCTATAATATTATTAATAATAATAACTAATTGGACTTTCTCTTCTAAGACATGCTACTAAGTGCTTCATGTGCATAATCTTATTTAATTATTTCTAATTGAAATATAATTGACATATAACATTTTCTAAGTTTACATGTATAACATGATGATTTAATACATTTGTATATTGCAATATGATTACCACCATAGTCTTAGCTAATACCTCTATCATGTCACATAATTATCATTTCATTCTTTTAAATGACTCCTCCTGTCCTTTTTCTGTTTTGAGAATAACAGTGATTCTTGAACCCCTACTGAAACCAAGCAGTGGTGATTGGGTTCATTGTCTCGAAAAATCGAAGAATGACTTCACAGACCAAGGGCTAAGCAAAAGGCAAGTTTATTTGAAAGATAGACCGACTCACAGCAGCAGGTAAGGGACTCAAGTGGGTTGCTGGTGAGGCTCTGTTATCTGGGGTAGATATATGTTTTGATAGCCTCTGATTGGTCCTTTCAAGGAATTCTGCCTTAGCAACATCCATACATTTTAAAGTTTGTGTTTCCTGTCCGACTGGGTTCAGCCCTAGGTCATCTATAGGGGCCTTAGTGGCTTTCCTGTTTCAATCATTTCAACTTCTCTGACTATTAGTGAGGAGGAGAGGAAACACTTTTGGAACAACCCTATGCCTGCTTATGGTTTCTCCCCCAAATCCAATCTTGGTTTTCTATAATCCTTTTTAAGGTGACCTGGCTTTCTGCAATAGGAACACTATAGTTTCACAGAACTCACTTCAAAATCCTGTTGCCTTGCTCCCATAAACTAGTAGTTATATTAATTGGAATGGGTCAGAATCACCAGCACTATATTCTTTAACAGTAAATAAATTCCTTTGCAAACCCATCAGGGTCCCAGAGAAAGGAATGGGTACAATTGCTGTCCCCTCTTGCATGAAACCAGCTTTTCTGTTTTTGTTTTTGTTGTTTTTATGTAATTGACCTGTGCTCCTTCTTGGAGCTTCTAATTTGCATTTCTATAAATGGGGGCTGGGAGTTTCTGGTCTTGGGGCACAATGCCCATGTTGATTTTAGTTTTATTTTGAGATCTGTAGAGTCCAAATAAACCTCCAGATATACCCTGCCTATGTGTTGAGCTCCAAGTCTTCTCAAACTTCCCATGTGTCTCAGCCTTCCCTTCCCATGGTCCCATCCCTCACTGCCTAACCTGCCTTTATCTCCTCACTATTTGTCTAATCTTTTAGTTTAAAAATATTAACTTTTTTTGCTAGCATATCTAAAAGGGTTTTTAATGTGATTTTAAAGAAAAAGAATTAGCAAAGCTTTGTGCATGATTAATATTTAGGAAACAGTGTTAATAGATGACACAGAAAAGTAGATAATACGATAGGTTTATTACGCAAGTCTTCAGTAAAATTATTGAATTTAGTTTATGTAAAATCTATAATCTATAATTTTTATTTCCTTTTTAAACTTATCTTTATTGTTGAATATATTACAAATATCTCTCCTTTTTCTCCCCACTTGATCCCCTCTTCCCCACTCCTGCCCTCTTCTGCCTTCCCCACACTATTGTCTGTGTCTATTGGTTATGCATATATGCATAAAAGTTCTTTGGTTTATTTCTTCCTGCCCCACCTCCCCCCTTCCTTTTCAGGTTCATCAGTCTAACAACCAATTTATACTTCTTAATTCTTTCATCTTCTTCACCCATCCCCCAAACCCCTGCCCATCTGGCAAGCAACAAAAAGTTCTCTGTATCTACGAGGCTGTTTCTGTTCTGCTTGCTCATTTTGTTTGTAGACTCAATTGTTGATAGACATGTATTTATTGCCATTTTATTGTTCATATTTTTGTTCTTCTTCTCCTTCAAGAAGACCTTTCAACATTTTCTATAATCCTGATTTGGTGGTAATGAACCCCTTTAGCTTTTTCTTGTCTGGGAAACTCTTGTTATGTCCATCGATTCTAAATAATAGCTTTGCAGGATAGAGTAGTCTTGGTTGTAGGTCCTTGCTTTTCATCAGCTTGAATATCTCTTGCCACTCCTTTCTGGCCTGCAAAGTTTCTTTTGAGAAATCAGCTGACAGTCTTACAGGAGCTCCTTTGTAGGTAACAAACTGCTTTTATGTTGCTGCTTTTAAGATTCTCTCTTTGTATTATAGTTAACCTTTGGCATTTTGATGATGATGTGTCTTGGGTTCATCTTGTTTGGGACTCTCTGTGCTTCCTGGACTTGTATGTCTGTTGCCTTCACCAAGTTAGGGACGTCTTCTATCATTTTTTCAAACAGGTTTCAATTTCTTGCTCTGTCTCTTCTTCTGGCACCCCCACGATGTGAATGTTGGCACACTTGAAGTTGTCCCAGAGGCTTCTTACACTATCCTCATTTTTTTGGAGTCTTTTTTTCTTTTTGCTGTTCTGATTGGGTGTTTTTTGCTTCCTTATATTCCAAATCGATGGTTTGCTTCTTGGCTTCACCTACTCTACCATTGATTCCCTGTAAATTATTCTTTATTTCAGTTAATGCATCCTTCATTTCTGACTGGTCCTTTATTATGCTCATGAAGTTCCTTGAAATTCTTACTAAGTTCATTGAGCATCCTTATAAGCAGTGTTTTGAACTCTGCATCTGTTAGATTGCTAATCTCTGTTTTACTTAGTTCTTTTCCTGGAGCTTTGTTCTGTTCTTTCATTTGGGACATGTTTCTTTGTCTCCTCATTTTGGCTGCCTCCCTGTGTTTGTTCCTATGTATAGATAGAGTTGCTATGTCTCCTAGGCTTCCTAGGATGGCCTATTGTAGTAGGTGTCCTATAGGCTTCAGTGGCTCAGCCTCCCTGGTCACCCAGCTGGGCCTTCAAGGTGCACCCCTCGTGTGGACTGTACACACTTCTGTTGTAATTGAGTCTTGATTGCTGTTGGCACATCAATGGGAGGGATTTACTCAGGCTGATCAGCTGCAAGGACTGGCTGTACTCACTAACCACCGACCTCTGACTACCTTGGATGATCAGCTGTGCAGGGGCCCACCACACAGAGCAAGACTTACTTCAGCAAGGCTCTGGTACCCACTGAGTCCATTCCTTGAGTGTGTCACTTGTGGAGGTGGTTGGGTTGTGGTGCTTCAACGTGGTCTGAAGCTGTCCACTGGGTGTGCTGGCTCTGGGGTAAGGTCAGTCACTGCCTGTGTTCTACCTGGGGCCACCTGGCATAAGCTACAGAGTGATCTGCCGGTGGCTGCTGCTTGTGCTGGGCTTGGAAGTGCCCAGGAAAAGCCAAACTGTGAATCAAATCTGGTTGCTTCTAGTGCCATGCCTGGGGCCACTTAGCAAGGAGGTATGGGGCTCACTGAGACCAGATGCTGCTTGTTTGAGAGAATTTAGAAAAATCTGAAGCATTAGCCAAAACAGGCCAATCCTATGGTAAAGCCACTGGAAACAGCTTGGGTGGGCCCCAAAGTGGATGGGGCAGGGCCTCAGGGAATCGCCAGGGCCAGAAAAATAGTGTGAGCCAGATTGCTGGAGTCCCAGATATGGCTGCTGTCTGCTAGCCTTGTGGGGGAATGGCTCACCAAAGGAACAAAGGCCTTCATCAACACGTCTGTCTGGGAGAAAGCTGCCTCTCTAGCTCTCTCACCAATGCCAAACAAATCAGTTTTTCTCTGTATGTCTCTGGTGCCTTTCAAGCTGCCTCCTCTCCCTGCTGTATCCCAGAGGGAGCAAGTCTGAGTAAGTCCGGGTGCAGGCCCTTTAAGAGGAACTGCCTGGGGCTCCAGAAGCCTCAGGCCCCCTCAGCCTCAGATTCCACTGGTTTTTACAGCCAGAAGTCATGGGGACTTCTCTTCTTGGCACTGGAACCCTGAGCTGGGCCCTGGTGTGGGATGGGGACCCCTCACTCCTCAGGGAGCACCATCACATCCAAGGTATCCCTCCTGATTTTTATCCACAACACGTGTGTGTGAGACCAGCCCATCCATGCCTCTGCCCCTCCTACTAGTCTCAATGTGGCTGGTTCTTTAATTTCGTAGTTGTAGGACTTCCTTTCAGGTCTATTTCAGGCAGTTCTAAATGATGGTTGTTCTGTAGTTTAGTTGTAATTTTGATATGGTTGTGGGAGGAGGCAAGTACTGCATCTACCTATGCCGCTATCTTGACCGGAAGTCTTATAATCTATAATTTAAAGTAGCTTAGTGTTATTGTAATAATTTTTGTTAATAAGATTTAAGAGGCAGACTTCAGATTATTAAAAGAAAAACTATTCAGACAATTAGAGTGGTCTAGCAACAGATGAAAAATGACCTAGATGAACCCCATCTCAACACTAGAGGTGTCTAATTGGAGACATATGGAAACGTAATAAGTACTTATGTGTATATTTATGTATACGTGTATGTGGGTGGGTGTTATTTATACCCACATCACTAGTTTCTCTATTCATCCAATTAACTTTTACATTTTCTTTGAGAGACTTCTATTTGTAAGATGATGTTATAAGTACTTGGTGAAATACATTCATGAACAATACTACATTGTAGTCTAATAAGGGTGATAAAATATACAAACAAAAAATGGAATATTAGGTACGAATACAATTTGAGATATAGAGATATTTCTTCTAGATAGCACAATCAGGTAAGGCCCCATGAATTCATTATCATTAGAGTTATTGATTAATGGAAATGTTTAAACATGTTAGTGGGGAAGGCAAAAGCAGTATAGATGGGAAAAAAAATGGAAAAGAAGTTACATAATTTAAAACAGACAAATAAATACAGTGAGCTAAGTTTAAAAAGCACCATAGGAATAAAAATAGGGGATTAAAACTCAATACACATAGGTTGGGTGAATAATAACATATTTCAACCTAAAAAGTTTGAGGAGTGAATATTATATGACAAGAGATTGATTATATCATATTATTTGAAATAATTAATCTTGAAAGAATAAAAAAGAGAAAATACTGGAAAGAAAATTTTGAATCAGGAAGCCCAAGACAGCTTATTAAAATTATTCCAGGAACCTTGGCCAGGTGGTTCAGTTGGTTGGAGCATCAACCTATACAACAAAAGGTCACAGGTTCAATTCCCAGTCAGGGCACATACCTAGATTTTGGGTTTGATCCTGAGTTAGGCACATATGAAAGGCAACTGATTCATATTTCTCCCTCACATTGATGTTTCTCTCTCTTTCTCTCTCTCTCTCTCTCTCTCTCTCTCTCTCAAGATGAGTGAATGAAAAAAAAACAAAAAACAAAAAAAACACACAACATATCCTTGGGTGAGGATTTAAAAAAAATTATTCAAGGAAGATATAATTTGTGTGGTAGCTATGGAAATAGAGCCAATGAGATGGTATGAGAGACTTTGCATGTGTAGAATTAATCACTCTGTGAAACTAAATGGCTATATGGAGAGTGGATATATAATATGAAGTTATGATGCTGAGGATGCTAATGCTATTAGCAAAAAAACTAAAATTAGAAAGAAGAGAAACTGAGTGGGAATATATTTGGTTTGATTTAGAAGTTGAATAACCTGGATGTCAGCTGAGGTAGCCTGTCATTAAATATTTCAATCAAAATATCAAGAATGTTTAACTATATTCAGTAAAACCTATTTATTTGGAAAAGAGGTAGTGAGAAGTTTGGGTAGCTTTTATCAATTGGGTTTAGTTCTTGTTTCAATTTCTGTTGAAATAATACACTTTGCAGAAAATATTTCCATCTTATGCAGGCTGATCATTCCCACCATGTGGACCCAGTCATAAAATTCAGTCCTCTGAATATTGAACTTATTGGTATGCTATAAACTACTAAAAGAAAAATATAAAAGAGAAGACCTATCAAACTTATATATACACAATGTTTCAACAAATTCATTATTTAATAACAAGTGGGCTAGTCTTTAAAATTAAACATATATTTTTGAATCTGTAGTTCACTCAATTGTATACTACAGTTAAACAATGTCACAAATTATTGAAGTTTTTCTCATCAAATATAAAGGAAGATACCTATTTCCTTCCAGTCCCTGAATTAATTAAATCACTTTAATTGACAGAGGAGCATGAATTACCACATTTTATTTCCTTGGGTATAATAGGCAATCTCTAAGACACTCCACTATGATCCCTGCCTCATAGTATTCAGACCTTTATGTAATAGTCTCACTTTGAGTGTAGGCTGGATATAGTGACTCACTTCTAACAAAGTATAGAAAAAGTTATATTATGTCACTTCTAAAATTAGATTACAAAAAAACTCTGACTCCCACATAATTGTCCCATCTTATTCTAAGAAAAGCCAACTCCTGTACCATGTATGGCTGTGGAGAAGCCACTAAGCAGGAAATTAAGGGAGTCTCTGCCATCAGCCAGTGAGGAACTGGAATGTTCAATCTAAGAGCCCATGAGAAAGTGAGTCCTTTAAAAAAATGACTTGAGGCCCTGCCCGGTTTGGCTTAGTGGTTGGAGTGTCGGCCTGCGGACCAGAGAGTTCCGGGTTCGGTTCCCACTAGGGGCACGTACAAAAAAAAAAAAAGAAAAAAAAATGACTTGAGTAAACTTGCAAGTGAATCTTCTCTCACTCGAGCCTTCAGATGAACCACAACCCCACATGACACCTTAATTGCAGCCTTGTAAGAGAACTTGAAGTGAAGCCACTGGCTCAGGCAACCCTGATTCCTTTCCCAGAGAAATTGGAGATATTAAATGTTTATTGTTTTAGCTACTAGATTTGTGAATATTCTGTTCAGCAGCAATAGATAACAAAGATGTTGGGAAATGTTCAGAGGTGAGCTTCTTCTACAAAAGAAATACTCCAAGCATGTAAATGTTATCCTGGCACTAAGCAAAATAAAGTATGTGATTTTCTCATCCTTTCCTTGCATTTACTTTTGTAATTTATATAAATCAGCTCTTAGGAATGGAACCAGTCAAGCCTTGCTATATTATATCAGCTAGTGACACTTTATTAAGACATTTTCCCCTGGAAGACTTAGCCTACTTCGTAACATTGTCTGAAAGTCTCTGGGCACAATCAGATTTTTCTGAAAATCTAGGGACATAAAGTACATTTGTACTGTGGAAATGTGGACAGCATATACACAAACATTATTCATTCTGTTTTTTAAAAGTCCTAGGTTGTCTTTACTTTCAGATTTCAGATTCCTACCATATGACTTCAACTGCATTCTGTGTTGACTCTCTCTGCGCTTTTTCAGTGGCTTTAACTCACCCTAAAATTATTCTTCATATATTCTTAGAGTAAATTTGTTTTGATAACTTGCTTGCTGCAAATCATAATTTCATTTTCTTATTCTCCACCCACAGGTTTCCTATAGATGTGTGTTTTTTTCCAAATTAGGAAAATTTTTTTCAGATGACTAATTCTACTGTCTTATTAAAATAATATTTGTTTTTTGCCCAGGAACAATTTGAGTGATCAGCCAGAAATTTAGTTATCAGTTTTTTCTTTAGCAATGATTGGTGATATAGGATAAAGTCATCCTCCAGGGAGAAGACCTGTTCAAGACAGGCTAATCATTTCAGCTTAGCAATGGCAAAAGGAGACCCACTGAAGGAATGGAAAGGGCCTCAAAATCAAACTCACTTTATTTAAGGTCATCCTGATTGCACTCAATTGGGATTTTTTTCCTTTCCAGTTTGACAATGAAAATAAGCTTCATAAAAAAAAAAAAAATTTAGAATGTCACCCTGGTTGGGTGGCTCAGTTGGTTGGGCATCATCCTGTACACCAGAAGGTTGCAGGTTCAATTCCTAGTAAGGGAACATACCTAGGTTGCAGGTCAATCCCCAATTGGGGCACATCTGGGAGGCAACTGATGGATGTTTCTCTCTCACATTGATGTTTCTCCCTTTCCCTTCCTCTCTCTAGAATCAATTTTAAAACAAACAAACAAACATATTCTTGGGTGATGTTTTTATTAAAAAATAAAATTTAGAGTGTCATCTCACAGTCAAGTGCCACTCAGGGTTAAATCACTTCCAAATTAACACTGTAAATACTATTGCAAATGAAGTTGGAAAACTCTTTTAGATCTATATAAGCCAGAGGGATAAACCGTAGCTAAGCTATTCTGTAAAAAATGTGATAACATTACCATTAAAAAAAAAATAACATTTTTGGTTTCCAGATAAGATGAACTAATAGACTAGATTTTCTCCTCCTTCTTAAAACAACCAAAAGCTAGACAAAAGACTGCAGAGAATTTCCCTTAAGTATGTCTGAGTACTAATCATTGCATGTGTATGAGAAAATTACCTGAAGCTGAGGAAAGAACTACCTGGAAGTGTTGGTAGTAATAGTGTTAAATGCTCACATAAGGCCAGGGATAATGTAACCTCATGACTCATGGTTCATTGAGCAGTGTACACAAAGTAGTCTTCTATAGGTAGTGGGGAATAACTTGTCCTAGACTGGGCACTGTTCTGGTCCCACCTCATAAGTTAATAGGATGACCTGTGAAAGTCTCCATCTCCTTCCAAATAACTTCACTATGTCTTAGGTATATGCTCAAGAACACAGAAACAAAATATTTAGTACCCAAAAAGTTAAAATCTACAATTTCTTACTAATAAAAATTACTAGGCGTTACAAAGAAGCAGGGAAGTCTTATGCAAAGTAAGGGGAAACAGTCAATCTAAAACTAGGTAAGATTGATAAAGATGTTAAGATAAACTGAAAGGGACATATTTTAACTATGTTGCATATCTTCAAAGCAAAGTAAACATATAAAATACATTTTAAAAGTCATCCAAATAAAAATTCTAGAGATGACAAGTACAATACCTGAGATAAAAATACATAGATTAGATAAAAGGCAGAATAGACAGGACAGAAGCAAAGATCAGTGAACTTGAAGACTGTGTTAACAGAAACTAGATAAAGTACACGGAATTTTTAAAAAATGAAAGAACAGAGAATAAGTGAGCAGTGGGGAAATGAAGTATCTTAATATGCATAAAATAGGAGTCAGCTAAGGAGGACATGGAAGTGGGGCAGAAAAAATATTTGAAGGAAAAAATGACTGGATATTTTCAAATTTGATTAAAACTATAAACCTCATGTAGGTGCTTGAACTCCAAGCACAAGAAAAATGAATAAACTACAAAAATAGTAATAAAGATAAAATCTTAAGTTTAGTCAGTGTAAGAGACAAGAGAAAAACTAAAATGAAAGCAGATTTTTCATTTGAAAAAATGCAAGTAAGAGTACAGTAGAGCAATATCTTTATAGAGCTTCCAAAAGAGAAACCTTAACCTGTTATTCTATACCTAGATAAAATATCTTCCCCCAAAAAAAAAAAAAATGTGGAATAAAGAGCTTTTCAAACATACACTAACTTATAGAATTCATCAGCTAACTGAAAGAAATATTAAAGAAATGTATTCAAGAAAAAATTTATACCACATGGAAATATGGATCTACATAAAAAAATCAAGAGCACAAAAATGGTACTATTTGGGTAAATATGGAAGAATTAAAGAAAAATATTAATAATGTAATACAGATTTTTAGAAAGCATGAAAGTAAAATGTGTAACAACAATGGCACAAAGATCAGGAAGGGAGAAATGTAAATTTATTATTATAAAGTTATATATCATTCATGAGGTATAATAGCACTTGAAGTTTGAAGTTAGGCTATAAGTGAAAAAAATGTATATTATAGCCCTGGCCGATTTGGCTCAGCCAAAAGAGCGTCGGCCTGCAGACCAAAGAGCCATGGGTTCGATTTCAGTTCGTCCCCAGCCCTTGTGGGGGTCGTGTGGGAGGCAACCAGTCAATGTGTCGCTCTCACATCAGTGTTTCTCTCTCTCTCTCTCTCTCTCTCTCTCTCTCTCTCTCTCTCTCTCTCTTTCTCCCTTCCACTCTATCTGAAGATAAGTGGAAAGAAAAAAATATCCTCAGGTGAGGATTAAAAAAAATGTATTTTATAAACCATAACTCAATAATAACATATCCAACCACCAAAAATAAAAATAAACAAAAACTTGAACAGATACTTCATCAGTGAAGATACGCAGATGGCATGTGAGTTCATAAAGAGATGCTCATCATCGTTGGTCATTAGGAAAATTAAAACCATAAGGAGATACCACTAAACCTCTATTTTACAATGGCTAAAAGTAAAAAATATATATATATATATATATATCCATCACAGTTGTTGGTGAGGATATACAGCAACTGGAACTTTCATAAATGGTAAGAGTATAAATGGTAATAGCACTTTAGAAAACACTTTGGCAATTTACTTAAAAGTTAAACATACACATATCATATGATATGGCCATTATACTGCTAGGTAGTTTTAGAAATGAAATCCTATGTCCTTACAAACACTTATAAACAAGTGTTCAAAGCAGCTGTATTTATAATATTCAAAAAAATGGTAACAATTCAGATTTCTATCAACAGGTGAATACATAAACAAAATGTAGTATATCCTACTTCAGAATACTTCTTGGCAACCCAAAGAGAATGAATTTTCATATATGCTAAAACATGGCTGAATCTCAAAGTAAGTATTCTGAGTGAAAAAGCAAACTAAACAAGTGCATACTATATGATTCTATTTATATAAATTTTATATCAAATTTCAGAAAATTCAAATTAACATATAGTAGAAAGCAGATCAGAGATTGCCTCTAGACAAAGGTCTGAAGAGGAGGAGTGGAAAGGGCACGGATATGGTATTCAAAACGAGAACAAGGAAACTCGGGTGATGAATAATATTCATTTTCTTCATTGTGGTAATAGTTTCATGTTTGTATACATTTGTCAAAGCTCATCAAATTGTACACTTTAAATATGTGCAGTTTATTGAATATTAATTTTACTTTTATAAAACCTTTTAAGATAATTTTGCTATTAAAACTATAAAATATTATTTTCCAAAGATTTCATATTAATGTACTGAAGAAAATAACATTAAATATGTAAGTACATCATAGTACTACTGTCAGGAGATAGAAATAAAAGTATTGTAAACATACCAGAAATTTATGTTTATGATGTTTAATATAAATTTCCTAGAATTCAGGGGAGTCTCTGGACCTCATAAATATTAAGTTAATATTTGAAAACTAAAATGAACAAGAAAATTGATATGAAAAGGGCATTTATTATATTATTATTTTGTCTTATATTGAATTATGAAGTTCTCAGCATAAGGAAAGACTATTTTATGACTTCCCTTGAACTTGTGAGTCAGGTTTCAGCCTGGAGCAAATTTCTATAAAGATGATAGAAATGATGACAAATCATTAAATGCAGCAGATCAAACATTGCCGCGACAAGGTAACCTAGAATGGCAAGTCAACAAATTTAAGAGACTTAAAAAGAAATTCTGAACTTATTCCCCAGAAGTCATTACATTAGTGAAGTATATCTCAGTCTTGAAATTCGCATAAGTCCTGTGCAGAATTGAATTTACTACTAAGGCATCAGCATCAACTACTGCAGTGTCATCCTGTTCCCCTTCAAAATCACCTTATTCTACTCAAAGATAAAAGGCCACTTTCATTTCTGTAGGGGATAGATTAAACATTAGCAGTCAGAAGCAATTGCTTTTCCTTTCAACATCACCTTTAGCCTTCTTACTTACAACACCGTTTCCAGGGATTTCCTGCTGGCTGAAGCAGAGGGAAATAACAGGTGTACCTCAGCACAGCATTATTTGATTCCATGTTGTACAACTGAGGTCTTTCTGACAGGGGTGGGGAACCTTTATTCCACCACGGGCCATTTGGATATTTATAACATCATTTGAGGGCCAGATTGTCAACTTAAAAATTAGCCTGTTATATTTAATCAGGTTAATTTGGTGAGGCATGTGATATTAGCTGGTATTGATTTCGAGGGCCTTATAAGGTCTGAGGGCCGGATGTTCCCCACCCCTGTAAGATGAAAGGTAGAGCTATGGCTTAGAGCTTTGAGAAGCTCATAAATCTTAATCCAGATTTCCCAGAAACCTCTGCATGTTGTTTTGAATAATTCATAGGCTAAAAGTACATACATTATAAAAGACGATTTCAGCAGTATTGTGACATCGACCTTGTAACTGTTGACCAAGACAGCCTTAAATCTCACCTCTGCTTGATCAAACTCTGTATAGGCTTCTTCTGACTACAGTTCCCTGACCTTTCTTTAGAAAACTTGCAATTGTAAATTATTTTCTGCCACTTTGAAATGTAAATATTCTTCCATATATAACCATCAAAAAAGTTGACTCCTATCTCCCAGTCTCTGTGGGAAGGTAGGAGCCTAACTCCACAAGGGCCAAAGAGCAAACACAGATGGTCTAATCACCCTGTGCATGTCTCCCCATTGATGTCCTTTAGTACTTTCCACTCACTGCAATGCTGAAAAACTCTTCCAGCTTTTGTTTCAGTGGAGTTGAGTTCAATCTCTCTCCCTTTTGGCAAGAGTCTTGAATAAAAATTTCCTTGCCATTTAGTTTCATCTGCTGCAATTTTTCTTTGACACTCTCCTTGAGAAGCCAACCCCGCTGGTGATTATCAGGGGGCAAAAGAGATAGGATATAATTTTTAGAAAAATATCGTAAACTTTTCTTAAATTTCAAAATTAAATTATGAAATGGCTAAAGGTTGAGTCATTCTGAATTGAGGGTGGTGTTGCCTGTTTGGAACTCTGTTTAGCCAGTGGAGTTCCAGAATCCCAGTTTTACCACTGCAGTGCTTTCTCTGTTGCGATTCTGGTTGCCTGCTTCCTTACCTATTAAATAGTATTTCCTGGTAGCATAGACTGAAACCCATTTTTGTCTCAGAATATTTTATCTGTATTTGTTATTAGATATCTCTGTAATTTTAATTTCTTCTTGGCCTATTAATCTAAAGATGAGGCACGGAAGTCAAATAAAACTCTCAAGTCTATGGGTAGATTAGAGGAACTTAGTACAACAATTCAAGTTAAAAGAAAAAAAAAAATCACTTTCTTCAGTTTCTCCAGGTATTGTCTCCCCATTCTCCATAACAGAATGTGAGTAATTTGAATGTAGAGAGAGAAGTAAAAATAGTATTGGCTGCTGTCACATTACAGTAAGATCAGAGCTTTATAGTGGTCTCTTTTATAAACCTTGTTTAGAATGACCATTTTGGAGCTTGGCCAGAAAAGACCAAGTTGGCTTATAAAAATTTCCGACCAGCATTTGCTTTTGTAAAGTTGTTCTTGAATACCCAAGGGCTACCATGAAAAGGTGGTTCTGGTCCTGTAACAAAATCTACTGATTATAAGACACATTTATAACTAATTAGCTAATATGTAATGGGGATATTGATTTTTTTTACTCTCAATTATTAATTACTCATTTTTAGCCCTGTGTTTTCTTTAATGGGCTACTATTGTTTTCTATACTGATATGCTGTTGCTGATATTTTCAGACTGCCTTTGTGCTTAGTCTGTCCAACTAAAGTTTAAAATCTTTAGTGTTTTATTGCTTATATTGTTATTCTTTCTCTTTATCTCTCAAATCTTAGTACCTGTGAGCTCCTTGTAATGTGACTAAAAATATATATAGGTGCTAGAAGGATATTTATATGCACAGCTTCCTACAAAGAAACTCAAAACCATTCTCTGGTATTTCTTCTTCTATTTTTTTTTTCATTCAAAAAAATTGTTTTGCCACTGTGCTAGAACCAGGAAAGCCTCTAACTTTAGAATTATCACTCACAACCTTATTGTACTGTAACTTAATGTGAGTTACAGCAGGATTAACTATCTACCAAAAATATAGAAAAGTGTGATTTATATCCCTGGCGGGGGTGGGGAGGGGGAATGATGTACATAGATGACTGGAATTACCACGTACAAATATTGATATAATTAATAGTAATGATAATTATAAAATGTAGGAAGGTATCCAGACAATAGCATATGATTTGACATGTTTATACCCTGTGAAATGCACTCTACAGGACGAGGTACAACTGAACTAAGTAAACAATGGAATTTAGAGTCTTGCCATCTGCTATTCAATGGGGAAATAGGCAAGGGAAAATGTAAATGTTCACAGAGGTATAAAGAGCCAATATTCCTTAATGTTTTAAGAGTGTTCAAAACATTTTAATGCCCCATCACCACAACTGGTTTCCAGGAAGCTAATTAAGGAAACAAGAATAGACTTAACTTTTATTATTTTATGGTAAGGACTTGGAACCTCAGAGAAAGTGAAATAATTTGTAGGTCAGATAACTTATTAATTCTAATTCTTGCTCCATTTTTTCCTACACTTTATACCTTTTTTAAAGTTTCAGCCTGATTATAGTTTTTTTTGTTTTTGTTTTTTTAACTGAATGAAATAAAAAGGCTGATGACTTTCTGGAGAAAATATATTTTGAGGATCTTGAATCATGCACTTATTTGTTTATTAAACATGTCTGGATCATTCTGGTAACCATCTTACTTGAATTCTCAACAATCCAACACAGTCACCATTCCTTCTCCCAGTGCCACTCTGCTCTTACTGCCATGAAGCTTCTCCCCTGGTTTTCCTCTTACCTAACTGTCATACCATGTTCGACTTCGTTTCTTTAGCCAGACTCTACATATTGATATCCCTCAGGTTTCAGGCCCCTCACCTTCCTAGGCAGTCATACCTCTGGCTATATAATACCATGTGCTAACAACTCCCAAATCTGTATTTCTTGACTAGACTTCTTCCCAGATTGTCTATCCTCAATAAGTTATATGCACTATTTTAGAGTGAGACAGATTTAATTTAACTTTCTCTTTTTCATTTGCTGCTAAAGGAGTGTGGGGAAATTAACTTCTCTATATCTCAGTAAATTCATTTGTAAAATGGGGAATATAATAAAACCACCTCAGAAGTTCAATTACATGAACTTTATTAGAGCCCAGACATCTGCACTGGTATATCTTACAGGCATCACAGATTTAATCTAACCGAAAGGACTCCTGCTTTTCCCCTGTGAATATTATCCTACCCAGTCTTCTTTTTTATCAGAAATTGACAGGGCTTCCTGTTCCCACATGTATCTGAAAGTTGTACTTAATGTTGCTCTTTCCATTATCCCATCCCAGATTCAATCTATTATCAAGATCTATCAATTCTACCTCTCAAGTGAATTGCAAATGTATATCATCTTCTTCATGTCATTGTCACAACTCAAGACCAGTCATTATCATTTCTTTCTTGGACTAGTACAATAGCCACATAACTGCTCTTTCTATTGATTTTACTATTGTATTGTTCCCCTTACATCCATTATTCACTAAACAGAAAGTCCTTATTAAAAATAAATAATATCATGCCACTCCCCTGGTTAAAACTTTGCATTATTTTCTAGTTCTCTAAGAATAATATGAAAACTCTTTATCATTGTCTACAGCAGTTCTCAACCTGTGGGTGGCGACCACTTTGGGGGTTGAACAACCCTTTCACAGGGGTCGCCTAAGACATAACAGTAGCAAAATTACAGTTATGAAGTAGCAACAAAAATAATTTTATGGTTGGCGGTCGCCACAACATGATGAACTGTATTAAACAGTCACGGCATTAGGAAGGCTGAGAACCACTGGTCTACAAGAACCTTTGCAAGCTACCTCTCACTCTTCTCTCCATCCTGATCTCAAGCCACCAGCTTCTTCATCTACGGTGCCCTAGTTACAAAGCTTTTCCAACAGTTCCTGGACTTCAGCAAACTCTCTCCCACTGTAGTTTCTTTATTCTTCCTCTTTATTCTCCCTCTTTACTGAATGTGCTTTCTCTGGCTCTGTGCAAGACAGCTTTCTTCTCATTCTTTACGTCTTAGTCATTATTTCAGAGAGATCTCTGGCAATCTTATTCACCCCCCAGTTATTTTGTTTTTAAATGCAACACCACACCCTATCTTTTTCTTTTACAGCATATATAATTATCTGTAATAATTGTGTGTATTTGCTTACTTAATTTATTCATTTGTCACAATTTTTGAATGTCTGTCGTGTTATAAGTTTTGTTCTAGGTTCCAAGGACATAGTAATACATATCCTTATGAATTTTACTTTCTAGTGAGAGAAATGAAAAATAAGCAAGTAAATACTGTGAAGGAAAATATAGCGAAGTATGAGAAAGTACAGCTGGGAGAGGGTTTGACTGAGTGGTTAGAATAGGATTTTCTAAATAAAATATACTTTATATTTAGACACGGATGACATAAAAAAAAACAAACAAACAAACAAAAAAAAAAAAACCTAGAAGATATGAAGGGAGAATATCCCACAGCATAATTTAGGAGTTTGAGTCCTGTATGTCTAAGACGCTTATAAACTCAAAGTGTAACTATTAATATGGTAGTTGGGTATATGAGTGTAGAGCCCAGGGGAAAGGTTTGGGCTAGAAATGTAAGACTGAGATTCATTAGCATATATAAACACTAAGACTGAGTTAAATGGCCCAAAGAGCGTGTTTGGAAAGAGATGAGGACCAAGAGTTGCAAAAGACACTAAAATATTTACAGGATGATTCAAAGAAAAGTAGCCAAAGATACCAGACAGAAAGGAAGTAAGAAAACCAGGGGAATGTACAGTCCCAGAAGAAATGAGAACCTGTCAAGTGCTATTGAGCACCTGAGTAATCTGAAAACTTAGGAAGGTCAGCTTGATTTGGCAACATGGTTGTTACTGGTGATCCTGACAAGACCAGATGAAAGGCTGGCTAAAGTTGGATCAAGAGAGAATGGAGAAACAGGAAGTAGAGACAGTAAAGAATAAAGAATTCTTTGGCATAATTTTAATATAAAAGTTAGCTAATTATTGGAAAAGTAGCTGGAGAATGATGGAAAATTTTTGATGGATATCATAGCATGTTTGTCTGCTGATGTCATTAATTAAGCTAATAGAAAGGAAAAGTAAATAATGTGAAAACATGGGAAGATATAAAAGGGTAGGAGGGCCCGACTGGTGTGGCTCAGTGGTTGAGGGTCAACCCATGCACCGAGAGGTTGCTGGTTCAATTCCCGGTCAGGGCACACGCCTAGGTTGTGGGCCCCATCCCCAGTAGGGGGTGTGCAGAAGGTGGCCAATCGATGTTCTTGCTCATCGATGTTTCTACCTCTCTCTTTCTCTCCCTTCTTCTTTCTAAAATCAATAAAGAAAAATTATTAACAATATGTAAATAAAAGGGTAGGAGTGAATTGATTAGGTAAATAGAGCAGAGTTCCTGAGAAGCTTGAAAATTGCACTCAGAATATATTCAGGCAGCATATTTTTGTTATTTTCTATAGCTATCTAGAAGCACTAGAGGAATTTAGAAACAGTGGTGTTTACTTGTGGTTGAGGTTTGGCCAAGTAAGTGTTATAGAGGAAGAACAATTGAGAATGTAGATGAGGAAGTACCTAGAATAATAAACCATGAAATCTAAGCTGGGTAAGAAGGAGGAGAAAACAAAAGGAGGTTAATGGATGGTAAAGATATAGCAGAATGAATACGGTCTAAGTGGGATCCAACTATTATAACACACTCTCTTTAATAGTAAGTATATTAAATTGACCCCAAAGAAATTGCTTTTTTAGTGTGTGTGTGTGTGTGTGTGTGTGTGTGTGTCCTCCATCCAAATGGAGGATCCATGATATAAGAACAATGTTTTTTTTCTTTGCTGTATTTTTAATATTTAGCACAGCTCCTGGAATATAATAGCTGCTCAATAAATATTGGAATACATGAATACTCACGTACCATCTATGTTCCTTATGTATAATTTTAGGCACTGGGGATACAACTGCAAATAAAAATAATAATCAGATCAGATTGTTACCATACAGGAGAGAACAAGTATCAGAATAGAAGAAAATGTCATTATGGGAAAATCAAGAAGGGCCACTTATCAGAGATTTGAGGGGCCTAGAGGCAAATCTAGTTAGTCAGGTCCAGACGCAGCATAATTACTGAAATTGAGTGAAACTTGCTCAGGAGAATGTTCTAGTACCAGGTTAGACTTGAAAGGAGAGATACAGGTAAGTTTTTTGTTTGTTTGTTAAAAAAAGGTAGAGAACAACTCACTGCTATTTTTTGTATTGATCAGTTACTTCCTTTGTGCCTTGACTTCCACACTCTTTTTCAAGTCTGACACAGGATTCTGACTAAGTGAACCTCATAATTAATTGTCCAAACTTCCCAGGATAGATACCAAGGAGCTTTAACTCCAGTACTTATGATTGCTTTCCTTCCTGAGTGAGTAATATATTTTGCCTTCATACATTTGTGAGACTCTCCAGGCTCTGGCTACCCTCAGTTTTTATGCCAATCATATGGTTTTCCCTTGAGAAACTTACCATGCATTTCACATGAAAGATCTTTATCTGAAAGGCACATACATGAAAGTATTGTATATATTTACTCGAAACAGATGACAAGTATGAATTGCTATTTTATAGCTAAGGTGGTGGGGAGATGGAGAACAACAATATCCTTATTGAAGGTGGATGTTTGAAAATATTTTGCTATTTAGAAATGTTTTATTGAAGAGAAACCTGCCGAACATTTCAGACAACACTAGCTAAGAATACAGTATTTTAAATTATGTATTCTTTCCTAAGAAACTTAGAATCCATAAAGGCAAGCACTGATTTATTTATAAATACACATTTGGGAAAATTCTATTGTAAAACCGTCAAGTTATCTTGGTTCCATTTAATAAAAAATAAATGAACAATTTTACCAGTCCACATTATGCCTTTATTGTGATCTTTAGAATAAATAAATAAAGCTATTTTAATTTGGTTGATAGATGTATAGAAAAATTTGATGATACTTTATTTCCTTTGTGAAGCAGAAAGTATTAATAGTTTCCAGGATCGTCACAAACTTTCAGACACAAAAGCAAGGTGCTTGGGGGAGAAGGATGGTGAAGACTTAAAACATGGGATTTAAAAATAGACGCTTGAAAATGTATTTGCTTTGGCCATTCCACATTATAATAATTGGTATCAGACACGCAGCTGCAATGATCACATAATCATTGTCGAAGTCATGTGCAGGCAGATGGTGGCAATGTTTGGGAGACGAGATAACACTGCATTTTTAACAAGTGACAAAAGGATTGGCGTGGCGCAAACAGAACACCGCTGCACTTGGCCGACAGCCAAGCAGCCCCGTGTGTTGTCAGCTTGCCATCTCACAGAGGGCTTACATGCTGAACAAGACAGTGAATTCTTTCTCTCAGTAGAAGACACAGACCCTCAGAATGAAAAAAAAAAAAACCCACAAAAAAACAAAAATGCCCCAAACCAGAAAGTGAGTAAATGGTTGCTCTTTATATTGTAAGGCTCATTTGATTTGAAGTGTTAGCATAGTAACCCAACATGCTATTTTGCCCATGGTAGTTGGTAGTAACTCTGGGAGGGAGCTCTAGTTAAGAACAATGGGGCCTAATTAAAAATATCAGCTCTCCTAAGTATTAGCTGTGTGATTTTCAGTAAGTTCTTTTATTCACCTGTGCTTCCATTTGAGCAACTTTAAAATGTGAAAAATAATAAGAGGTACCAGTCTTAGGTACAATCATCTGGAAGAGCTGAGATGATGATTCTTGTACAAATGGCTTACTAAAGGACTGCGCGGAAGGAAAAAGAGGAAGGTGGAAAGGAGCATAAAGCTGGGAAAGAAGCTAAGCAATTGTGTGGTCTCCACGGGTGATCTTGCGACACATGGCTGCGTACTCCCCAGAAGTTAGTGATGTACAACAGCAGTCGTTTCATTATCTCAGGATTCTGGTGGATCAGAAATCTGAGCAGGATACAGCAAAGTGAGGTGGCTCAAATGACTGGAAGTGACTGGAGACAAAAAGTTGGGGTCCTCATTTCTTCCCCATTGTGCATCCACTGGGATTGAAATGTCCAGGATAGTTTCCTCACTCAGATGTCTGACACTTGGGCCAGAATAGCAGGAACACCTGGAGCTGGCCAGCATCTGCTGTGTCTCTACCTGGACTTTTCACAAGGCTTGTGCTCCTCACAGGATGACCCTCAAAGAACAGTCAGACTTCTTTTGACATGGTGGCTTACCTTCTGCAGAATAAACAGTACAAGAGACAAATGTAGAAACTGAAAGTTCTTGCACTCTAAACTCAAAGACTTGCAGTGTTGCTTTTGCCACATTCTATTGGTTACATAGGACTTTCCCAGATGCAGTATAGAAGAGGACCACACAAAGGGAAATAACAAGAGATATGGGTTCATTAGGGAGTCATCTTAGAGAGAAGCTACCAGAGTTGAGGCCCACTTCAGCTTGAACCTATGGGAAAAACATGGAGTTGACCCCACCTTTAGGCAAAGAGCCAGCTTTCTGGAACCTCATATGGGATTGGGACTAATCTCACCTGCCAGACATTTCCAGAGAGACAGGCAATTCTCCAGATATGGGACATCTGTGAGCTACGAGCATCCAGAACTCACAGCAGCTAGGGCATGAATCAACATCCAAGTAAAGGTGAGCAGAGCAGGCTACAGATATTGTCCACTCTGCTACCTCAGAAGGCTATTGTGAAGACTGTAGCAGACACACGTTAATGAAATGCTCAATGAGAGGTGGCTTTGATTTGCATCTCTCAGTAAGAGTGGTTGCTTCCTCTGGGACACTTTGTCTCATAAGGGGCCTGAGGAGCCATACTGCAGATTACTATCTGTATTTACCCAGCTAGCAAAAGTTCCTTCTATTGTGTACTTTATTAAACTACTTAAGATAAGTTACAACTAGAAAATAATGATTACTCCTTTTAATTTCTGCTACCTACACAGAACACCTTCCCAGAGCATCATGTAGATAAATCAAGCAAATTCAGATGATATTACCTCTAATAAACCACCTTAATTTTCACTCTGATTTCAAAGAAATTTGAAGAATATCAATAGCTTTCATTTTGAACCCCAGTGAGGTACCAATTACTGCAGGGTTAGCTTTATTTTATTATGTCTCATAATGCCCCCATGAGATCGATATTATTTCCCATAACATCCTGGTGAACACACTGAAAATTAGAGAGATTAAGTAACTTTCAGTGTATGAACATACACATTTCAATAAGTAGGAAGTGAAGTTGGATTTGAACCTGGGTCTCTTTGATTTTAAAACTCTGCCAACCATAATATATAATAATCCATGGTATATAATCCAGAAGTGGTTATATTGAAAATAAATAAATTCTAAGTGTCTATGGTCTCTCCAAGATAATTTGTCTAGTGCTTCTCCTGAAAAACAGTGGCAGGTTTTTGTATCAAAAAAAATTTTCAAAGGTTTCATTGACTATTCAGAGGAGCACAATAACTCAAGGAGAAAAATCTTTAGCTCCTTAATGAGTCTATTGATATAAATAATGGCCAGTGTAGCTACTGTATCCTGACAAATGAATTATGGTGTTATCACAACCAATCTAATTTCCATGTTTTTAACTTTTTAAAAAAAACTGAACAATTGTTCTTATTACTGTATTGTATAAATGCTAGTTCTACTAAGCCCCAGCTACATTACCAACATAAAAAAGCATGGACGTTTTCAACTTTGCAATTTTTCCAGTGAGTAGAATTTAAATTTCAGGAGGAAAAAAAAAAGGAAATGTACTCTCTCAGATTAAAAAATGTGTTTAGTTTTATGATCATAAAGTTACTAGTCTGATATTGTTAACTTACATATTAGAAAATTAATCATTTGCATATTTCAACATGTTTAATTCATAATAGTAAATAGTAAAAATGATGAATAGATATTTAGGGAGGGGAATTATGCATGTATTCTGTTAGAGGAAAAAGTAATAATCATTGTGTAAGAGAGAGAGTAAATTAATTCTACATATATTAAAGATAGTATGTATGAGTACTATTAAAAGAAATATTGAAGTAGAATTATTATTTATTTATTTTTTAAATCCTCACCAGAGGATATTTTTCCACTTATTTTCAGACAGTGGGAGGGGGAGAGAGAGAAAGAGAGAGAGAGAAACATCAATGTGTATTGTCTGGTTGCCTTCACTATGACCCCGACCAGGGTTGGGGACTGAACCGAAATGGAGGTATATACCCTGCAACTCTTTGTTCCACAGGCTAATGCTCTAAGTGTTGAGCAAAACTGGCCAGGGCTGAAGTAGTATTATTTTTATGGACATCTATAAGAGACAGTCCAAAGGCAAAGAATGTAAGCAGCCAGAGCAGAGAGAACAAATGGACAGGGAGACTCAACATGAAGTTGAGACAGTGCTCTACTGTGAAGCACGCATAAACCATGTTAAATGTTTGGATTTAAAGCATTCCTTGTTTGGAGTTAAATAACAACCTTCTGTATTTGAACCTTTTCACACAGTTATCTCAAAATCATATGATCAAGGGAAACCACACACATACACACAAACCACATATGACCCATGCCTTCAGCATCATTAGAAGATGGGATAGTTCACAAATTTCAAGCCACATTTTAAGTAAAGATCTAAATTTCAAATCTCAACTGAGCTAATAGTGGAGCACCCACCATGTCTACAAGGTGGTGTGCATGAAAAGTGGACAAAGAGATTTGAGGGACTCTGGGAAAAAGGAAGAACTGAGTGGAGGCCTTAGATGTAGCACAGAAAAGAATCACTTCCAGAAAAAGTTCAACACCAAGTGCTAAAATACTGAACACACATATTTTAGCCTCAATCATTCGCAGCATCACCTACAGGAAATAACACTGAAAATATAAGTTGCAGTTTGGAGAGCATTGCTCTAGGGGACAAATACAAGAGGGATGGATACGCCTCTTGGAGATTGGAGGTAAAGGAAAGAAAGAAAGGAAAGGAAAAAAAAAACAACAGCACGCAGAAATGAAAGAGAACAAGACATAATGCACTTTCCCTACACTATCACCACCAGTATCAGCCATTAAAGAAACTGAATCTCATCACATAATTCAGTTAGAACCCCTGTCCATGAAATAAGCAGAAATAAGAAAAAATTGACAAATTACATTTAAATGATATGGAGTAATTTTCAGGAAATATTAAATAAAGTTTAAAGTTTACATATAGTATACTACAATTTATATAAGGAAGAAGGGAAATAAAACACATGTATTTGTTTGATTTTACAAAGCGAATACAGGAAATATAAACCAAAAGGCAATGAAACTGGTGACCTATAAAATGAGAAGTAGGTATGAAATGGCATGAAAATTGGTGAGGGGTGACATGACTCTTTTCTGAGTATCACATTTTTGTACTTTTGTTTTTTGAAAGAATGCTAGAGTTCTATATATTCAAAAATAAAAGTAAATCAACAAGGATTGGATACAACTTCAGATTTTATTTATTTATTTTTTAATTCTCACCGGAGGATATTTTTCCATTTATCTTCAGATAGAATGAGAGGGAAGGAGGAAGAGAGAGAGAGAGAGACAGAGAGAGAGAGAGAGAGAGAGAGAGGGAGAGAGAGAGAGAGAGAGAAAGAGAGAGAGAGAAACATCCATGTGAGAGATACACATCAATTCGTTGCCTCCTGCATGACCCTAATCAGGGTTGGGTCCAAACAGCAACCGAGGTACATGCCCTTGACCAGAATCGAACCAGAACTCTTTGGTTCACAGGCTGATGCTCTAAGAGCTGAGAAAAACCTACCAGGGCTGTAACTTTAGATTTTAGTCAAAAGACAATGGTAAGTAATTGCAGGTGATTGAATAGGAGAAATTTGGTCAGTTTTGAGTTTTCAGAGTTCATTTTAACTATGTGTATATATGTATTCCAAAGTAAAAAATTTACTGTCCATAATTCAAACAAAAAAGAAATAAGATGTTATCAGATATATATACCTGCCAGATAATAGTATTTCTTGAGCCTTCACTATTTTGAAAGAGAAAGTAGATTATTTGAAAGTGTGGGAAGGAAAAAAAAAAAAACCTTTCCTTTCCTTCATAATATTATTTATTTATTTACTCAAAACATATTCCTAATAAACTTGTAAGCAACTACAAAGCAATATACTAAAATTAAAAATTAAAATTGTGCATAGTGTAAAACTGTAGAAAAACCTTTAAATAACGGAGGAATTAGAGATGGGTGTTTAATAGGTAGAAGCTTATTTTTAGAAGGTAGTTTTGAGAAGTGGTATAGAAGTGAATGAATTCAAGAAAAGAGAATGGTGTACACACAGCTATCTTAGTAGATATAACCACAAACATCAATAAGTAGATATGTAAAGCAAATTATATTTTCTTAGCTGGAGAACTCTATCAAGTATTGATATGATCCTTAGTCAGTTGGAAGAGACCCAGGTAAACTAAATCATATAGAAAGAATAGCTGGTAATAGCTTTTTAGAAAATGATCAAGAATATTATACATTTATCCAGAAGTGAAAACCTAGAAGATGAGAGTGTGGAAGTGCCACTGATGATTTTGTCAAAACAGACAAAGAATGTGACGGGAAGCAGTGAGGGTGTTGGGAGGCCAGGACTAACAGGGAGAAGAAGGAACTGAGGCTAGGATAGCAAAATGGCATGGCCCTCAAGAGCAGGAGTTTTGTTTATTTTAATAATAGGGAAAATGAGTGATGATTTGTATTGGTGTTTGGGATGGGGGTCAAATAAATATCACCTCTCTTCTCCAACTGAACCAACCTTGACAGAAATAAGATTATGACATATGATGATCAAGAGACCACATTGGTTTTAAATAACAACTGAAACCACTATGAGCCAAGCATATTGTACAACAGTATTTTAAATTTGTACTAAATTATTTAATCTTCACAACACCCCTATGGAGTACATTTTCTCAATGTAACACATGCAATGGCTGCAGTTCACATAGCTGATTAATGATGTAACTAAGAGTAAAGGTTGTCTGAGTCTAGTTGTTACTAGAGAATGTTGCCAAAGTGTGTAACAACAAGAGGCTTCCAAAATTTAACTGGGAAACTAGATTTACCCACTCAGCTATAGATAGCACTGGACTGCCTCAGACTTCTCCAGTTGAGGACCTTCTCCAGTGAAGTAGATGAGTTGGAGGTGTGGACCAGAATGCATGCTTCCTGCATGCACCCTGTCTCCCCATTTGTACTACTGATTCACAGATACTCATGTTACCTCCCCGCTAGGAGAATTAAGTGAGATGGGAGAATGTCAGAATTATGTTAGTGGAAATCCCTGCCCATAGCAGGAAACTGCTCCCCTCCTTGCCCACACACAAAATAATTAGTAGCAGAATGACAGAAAAATAAAGACTCTGTCCTACTTCCTGATCCTGAGATATGAGCTGAAAAAATAATCAATCCAGCAACCAGGAGAGCTCCCTGGGAAGTAGAATTTTCATGAAGAACTTCAAGTGGCTATATGGTCTGAAATCAAAAGGGACATTAGCAGAAATATGAATGATTTAGGAGAGTATGATTTAAAAGAAAAACATATTCAAACACATACATATACACAATATATGTGTGATGTGGTGTGCGTGTGTGTGAGAGAGAGGGTGGGGGGAGACCATTAGGGCTAGAAAATAAGTTAACATCTTACGTTAACATCTACATAGAAATCTACATAGAGAGATTAATTGGAACTTTAGAGAAGAGAATAAATGCAAAGGGGAGAAAGGGGGAGAGAGAGAGAGAGAGAGAGAGAGAGAGAGAGAGAGAGAGAGAAAGTAGTCCTAGAAGGCACAGGCCCAGTAAAGAGATCTGAAAGGAAGATAACTATGAGTTTGGATTATCACTTTGGTTAAAGAAATGTGCTATTGGAGTGAGAACACGGGACAGTAAAGATGACTAGAGGAGCTTTTATGTTGGATTGGTAAGCACAGTTGGTTTCTTCTTTACAGTCCTCTGGTGGATGAGATGCACTCTGGCCTCATGTAAGCTGGGGACTATGTTTCTTTATTTCTTGACCTCCTGAAACTGCTAGTGTCAGTGGACAGCTACAAGCAAGCTGGACTTGGGATCCTTTTGAAATAGGGTGGAGGACAGAGAGGAGGGGCGGAGAGAAGTATATAGCTTAACATATGAGGAAACAGCATGACTGTTTTCTATGACTAGTGTGGTATTAATATTCTGTTTTAAACATATTCCTGAAGGTTTTGGCAATGTACATATTTAGGAAAATGCCACAAGTAGCTGAAAATACAGCTAGAGATGGACATTTAGAAATGTCCAACTAGAGATGGACATTTGGGATAGAAAACTAGCCTAAGTGAACATCTAAATGGAGAGGTTAATTGGAGCTACAGAAAAAAGAGAATAGGAACAACAATGAAAGAAAGGGTCAGAAAAGAAATTATCAGAGAGGAGAGAAGGCAATTTAACAAAGTATAATGTCCAAAGTTCATAAGAGATTTTCAAGAATAAATGAAATCAGAATAACTGAACCCAGTAATACAGGGCAGTGCACAGTGAATCAGAACTAAAAGAAGCCTATTAATACAGTCAATA
The DNA here is from genome assembly GCA_030848825.1 of Tadarida brasiliensis. Lineage (NCBI taxonomy): Eukaryota > Metazoa > Chordata > Mammalia > Chiroptera > Molossidae > Tadarida > Tadarida brasiliensis. Next base: position 39,534,711 of record CM061257.1, on the reverse strand, counting down.
ATATTTTAACGATGTATAACAACAAATGCCTACTATACTTATTGTGGTCATCACTTTGTGAGGTATATAAATGTCTAATCACCATGTTGTAAACCTGAAACTAATATAATTTTGCATGTTGACTATGATTTTAAAATAAATAAATATATCAATCAAGGAAGGAAGGAAGGGCAGATATTGAAGAGAACCTTTTCAGTTGAGAGGTACCAAGTTCAAGGAGTTAAGGAAATAGTCTGAAATGTAATAATTGGCTATGAATTGGAGAGATGAGGTCATGGTAGAAACAATATATAGATTCAGTAGAAGTGAAAGGATGGAGGAGACAGAAAGATTGGAGGTACAGTCAGAGAAACACATGAGAGTTTGATTTCTTGAAGGGGAATAATTTTAAAAGAAAATGACATTTAAATTGTGATTATGGTTTACAATTCCACTAAGTAAAGCCAAAAAAACCCAAAGATTGCATATTTTATTTAAATTAAAAATTGGGGTACACAGTAAAGCTTAATTTTTTTAGCTTGATTTAAGAAAAAAATGAATTTGATTTAAAAGTTACTAGCACTTTTCATCTCTGATGGTAGAAATATCACTTTACCTTTAAAGTAGTTTGAGGAATTCACCTAAAAGTAAAGTAAGTACAAATTTATTGTTGTTGGAAAAGATATTAAAGGAGCCATTCCCCTACACGTCAATACTTCAGCCTGAGATGTTTTCTTGCCAGACATCATGAGTCAGTCAAGAAGTCTAGTTTGAACCAGAGTAGAGAAAGACTTCTCTTTTGTTTAGGGCCAGGACACATTTAATTGGAACTCTAGGCAGGAGGTATGGTCGAAGACACTTTTTTTTGAGGGGAGACTGGTTGACCCTTACACCATGAAGACCGCCTGTGGTCTACTAAAAGGGCTGGCCCTAGAGGCATGACAGAACACCCAAGAGCAGTGATAGAGTTTCAAGTTTCCCTTTTCCTTCATTTAAACCCAAGTTTGCAGTAAAGTTCATTAAGTCTTAGCCTTAGTTCTGCATTGAAGAGCAAAGAGAGTGGCTGGGTTCCACACTTGTAGTGATGGTGATATGCCTGCTAACTCCTAACTAAATGGTTTTTACTTCATTCATCTGAGACAGAAACTACTGGTGGACGGGGCATTCTGGAAGTGGGGGTCACTGAATTCAGGCTCAGGAAGCTTTTTGGTCTTGAAGGTAAGTTGCTAGTAGGGTGTCCAAAATGCAACAAATTATCAAAAAGTTAATTGAATGAGTGAAGAAGTAAACAGAAAATGTTCTTGCAATAACCCTTCATACATATAACATTAGACAAGTAGAATTTTATATTGGTCTAAGAGTAATACATATACAAGAAACCATGTAAGTTGATCTGTTCCACAAGTGAGAACAAAATGAAACAGAATGTAGAGAAACTACAATTTTTACGGGCCAGAAAGAGCCAATTAAAGAAACAGAATAAAAAATTAAGAACAAAAGGAGGTATTAGCTTAGAAGTCACGCAATTTTTAATTTCTGAAGATGCTACTTGTTTATTCTGTTCATTAAATAGGTATGAATGAGCCTTGTTTTATCTTATACCTTATCAACATAATAATATCAATATTGATCATTTTAACATATATACACATGTACCATTTATAGTAGCTCTTTCTGGATGTTGGCATGTAGTACCAACAGAAATAATTTCACAGGCAAAATTTGAAGAAACTTGAATATTTGCAAGTGTATTAATTTTGCTTTGCTTATGCTTGAATAGCTTTCAGATTAAATATTAGAGAAAGATGTCACTCTCTGTAGTTTCAAAAAGCCTGGGGAAAACACAAACATAAAATCAGGCATATTTTAAAAAAATACTGAATCTTTTAAAAAAATTATTTTTTCTTTATTGATTTTAGAGAGAAAGGGAGAGGGAGAGAGAGATAGAAACATTAATGAAAGAGGACATTGATTAGCCATCTCCTGCATACCTCCCACTTGGGGATCAGGCCCACAACCTGGGCATGTGTCCTGACCGGGAATCGAACTGGCGATCTCTTGGTCATGGGTCAATGCTCAACCACTGAGCCACACCAACTGGGCAAAATACTGAACCTTTTAATATAGCTAACAATCTCAACAAAATAGTATCAGTCTAAAGTTTATTTTAAATGAATTTTAGATTGGGTAGAATCAGTGACTGACAACAGGAAATACAAGAGGAGAGGAGCTTAAATAATTTGGTACATCCATGACATGTTTCTGCCAACATTTACTCTACAATAAATACATTTAGGGTTTATCAATTATTTGGTCCCAGAGTTTGATTTTGCAGTTACAGAATACTAATTTTTTGAAGAGCAGTGAAACAATCCTTGCCATTTCTTTTTTATTGTGCATTTTCTTTTTGAACACTTTTCAAAGAGATTTGTTCATACTTCAAAAATACCAATTGAAAGCTGTGTTTCCATGTTACTTAGAAAAAATGCAATTTTATTTCTACAATAACTTAGCTCCTAAAAATTTCCTCTATATTATATTATTAGTACTATAACAATAAAAATACAATAAAGAATCAATAGTAGATTATTCTGAAAAGTAATATTCTTCCTTGAAATGCAAGCCATTCTCTTATGTAAGTTTTCTATAGATGTTTTCTTTTTAAAATTTGTTTTTAATTATGGTTGATATATAATATATATTAGTTTCAAGTATACAACATAGTGATTAGACACACACACACATCTTATGAAGTGATCACCATAAGTCTAGTACCCACCTGGCACCATACATAGTAATTACAATATTATTGACTATATTCCCTTTGCTGTGCTTTACATTCACATGACTAAGTTTGTAACTGGCAGTCTGTACTTCTTAATTCCTTTCCCCTTTTATATGTTTTCTTAATATACATAGATGCACATGCACATTGATAAGATGTTTGATCTTATGTAGAATTGTATATCATCAGATTTTATACTGGAATTCTCTATCAGTTCTTATAATAGAGAACACATAAGGTACAATCTCAGAAAAATTGTTGTGAAAGCCTGACAGTCACGAAGATAATAAAAGCCAAGGAGCCTGTGTAAGGTTGAATCATTTTGAAATCACATAGGTGAAAACACTCAGATGAATTGTTTCAGTGAAAGAATGAACAAAATATCAGTGACTGTAAGAACAGTCATTAGAGCTGCCCTTTTCTGCAACCTTGAAGTTGGGCATTGACATGTGACTTGCTTTGGCCGATGAAATGCATGTGGCTTTGACATGTCACATTTGGGTGGGGACATTAACAGCAGAATGCAGTCATCTACTCTTGTTCTCCTGTCTTGCAATATGGAAATGCATATTGATTTAGAGTGCCACCCTGAGCCATCCTGGGGAGCACAGCTGCCCCAGACAGTCATTCAGACATATAAGGACTCGGTGTAAACGAGAAACATACATCTGTTGTGTTAGAACAGGTATCAGCAAACTCTCTCTGTAAAGAGTAAAATTGTAAATATTTTCAGCTTTGTGAGCCAAACACTCTGTCTCAACCACTTTCTGTTGTTGAGGTTTAAGAGTCATTTATATATGCTGGCTACAAAAAGCATTATGAAATATATAATTTGCAAATATTTTCTATTCTATTTGTTGTCTTTTCACTTTTTTGATGGTATTAGTGATGCAAAAGATGTTTTAATTTGGATAAAAGTCCAATATATCGATTATTTTTCTTTTGTTGTTTGTGCTGCTGGTGTCATATTTAAGAATCCTTTGCCAAAATAAGGTCACAAAGATTAACCCTATATTTTTTCTAAGAGTTTTATAGTTTTAGATCTTGAAGACAGGTGTTTATAGTATAAGCCCTGACCATTGGGTCTTCTGTTTGTAATGCGGTGCCTGACAAACTGATTGCTGAGGCATCCACTTCAAAGATGAATATCTAGAATAAACACATTGCCAGCCACATGTCTAGATAAAGAGTCAGCTCCCCAACCCCAATAAAAGCAGAACTCCAGAACACCCCCTCTACCTGGACTTCACTCTGTGGCCCCAGGTGCGCCATCTAATTTCCAGAACCTGTAAGTAATAAAATGTGTTTCTTGTAAAGTTTCCTGATAATTATTGCTGGGGGTATTTTGTAATCTTAATAAGAACGATAAGGGCCTGTCTAGACATACCATTGGTTATTGTTAGGCTGAGACCAAGACATAGCAGTGTTTTATTCACATTAAGTCAACATTTACATGTGGCGCCGAGTAATGGTGTACCTGTATTGTTTTCCATGTGGCTAGCCTGTTGTCCTGGCATCATTTGTTGCAATACTATTTTCCCCATTAAATGGTCTTTGAATCCTTTGTCAAAAATTATTTAACGATGCTCACCTGGGTTTATTTCTGGACTCTTAATTTTATTTGTTGGATTGCTATGTCTATCCTTATGCTAGTATCCCACTATCCTTGACTGCAGTAGCTCTGTAGCTTCACCATAAAGGGTGAGTGTTCCAAGTTTGTTCTTTTTTAAGGTTGTTTTGACTATTTTTTATCATAAAGTTCCATATGAATTTTAGAATTAACTTGTCAATTTCTACTAAGAAAACAGCCAAGATCCTGATAGAAATGGTATTGAGTTTATAAATCAATTTGAGGGATACTGTCATCTTAAACATATCTAGTCTTCTAGTCCATGAACACAATATGTCTTTTCATTTATTTAGATGTTCTTTAATTTCAATTAATAATATTTTGGAATTTCAGAACACAAGTTTTATACTTCTTTTGTTAAATATTCTTTTTGAAGCTATTGTCAATGGCGTGATTTTTCTTAACTTTATTTTTGCATTTGTAATTATTAATACATATAAATACAACTGACTTTTATATATTGATTCTGTATCTTTCAACCTTACTGCATTTGTTTATAGGTTTTAACAGTTTTTAGTGGAATCCTTAGAATTTCCATGTATAAGATAATGTCATCTGACAATAGATATAGTTTTATTCTTCCCACATTTTGTGGAAAAGAATTATGGATATCCTTACTTTGTTGTTCCAGACATGCTTCACCTGATTCTGAGAAAAATATTACCATTGTATATAATGTAAAATAAAAACTCAGCAGTAATGAGTAATGGGATTTAAAATAACAGTAAGATGCCTAGGAGAGATGTCTGGACACTTTTCAAAGCAAGATAATTTTTTTTTTTCTGTTAAAAAATTGAATGTGCCCAGGCTGGGTAGTTCAGTTGGTTAGAGTGTTGTCCCAATACACCAAGGTTGCAGGTTCAATCCCCAGTCAGGGCACATACAAGACTCAACTGATGAGTGCATAAATAAAGGAACAACAAATCAATCAAGCAATCAATCTCCCTCTCTCTGTCCATCACTCTCTCTCTAAAAATCAATTAAAAATTTGAATGTATCTTATAATTCTCTGAACTCTTATAATTCTCTGGGTATTTCTCAAGACACAAGTGTTTCAGTTTTCAGATTTTAAAATACTGAGCGAATGTTTTAATACCAACAAAAAATACCAGTATTTTGGTGCTTACAAATATATATATGAAAAGAAATATATATATATGAAAACCTGTATTGCCAACAATAAATCAGCCTTGTTTATAATGGGGGCTATGGGATACATGCAAGGGAGGAGAAAGAATAAGCTGACTACATCCTCAAAGAACTTTTTGGTGAAGCTGAACTGAGAAACAATAGAAGAGAGAAAAGGCGAGGGTCAGGGGAGTGGGCAAGGTTTCAGGAACCTAGAATGAGTAAAGGAGGAACCTCAGAGATTGATTATTCCATCTTGGGACAAATTCACCTATATTTAAAGATAGGTAATTGACAGGAGAAATGTCTAAGAAACATGTAATGTTATTAAAATTTGCATAACTCCTTAAATCATATCTATTCTGATTTGTAATTTTCTGATTGCAAAAAGTAGCAAAATAAAATAGAAAAAAATGAATTCACTTTAAGCTACTGCTCTTGTTAAAAGGACAACTCGCCACAATTCTACAGTTAGGAAGCTATAATAGGTGTTCATGTTTTACATTAGTAATTATATAGTATAATTCATGTTAATTTTAAAGTGTGATATACTAATAATAGTATCAGCAACTTGTGTCATTGTTACATGAGAGAAGAATTTTGCTAATTATTTAACAATTCACTGACTGCAAAAAAATAGAGGTTAGAACTCAAAGCTCTGAGTCTTGGAAACTTTTAGAAAACCTCATCCACTTTTGAATTAACATAGGAAAACCTTAGCAATGTGACCATGCCAAGGAACAAATAACACAGGCAGTAGTTAATTTAACCTCTCAGACATATTATTTATTACTTTAAAAGTCCTGAGACACATGTGACTTGAGATATCAAATTCTAGAGACCATTAATATAGTAGATACTGTTGGGATCCCACCCAGATCCCCTCACTGGGGCTGGAGTACGCATCCCCCATCTGCTGTGTACTGGGTGCTGATGGTACACTGCTGCCCCTTCTCCAGAGAACTCTGATTGGCAGAACAGGAGCCACTTTGTCCTGTAGAAAAAGCACACTACCCAGCATCCCCATCCTCCTCTTGTAGCCGGGAGCTAGTGACTGGCCATGACAGATATAGAGATAAATATAACTGTTCCCTTTGCCTCCAGGAACAGCTTGCAGGTACAAGTGGTGCTCCAAAGCTCTGATATAACCAGGCTAAGGTTAAACACATTCATGCTTAGCGTTCCCCCCAATCTCATTCTGCAAGCTTCAGCTGCCTTCTCCTAAAGGACATCCTCAGTCACCTGCACTTGAATCCCCTCTCAGACTTTCCTTCTGCGGAATCAGACCTAAGAAAATTCTGTCCCTGACTGAAGGTAATGGAAGAGATCTTAGATTTTTGGACACCTATAAAGTCCTACTCTGTATAAGCAGTCCTTTTTTTATTCTCATTTTATATTGAAGAAAGCAATCGGAATCCAAATCCCATATTATATCTACTGACTTATGTGATTTGCCAGAAAAACTACAAAACATCAAATTTGAAAAATTCTATTATATAAAACATCTCTTTTTCTCTTTAAATAACGACTCCAAATTTACTTAGAAAAGCAAACAGTAAACAAATAAATAATGTTGCAGTGGTTAAGCGGTTAAGAGACACATCCTGGAGTCTGACTGCCAAGATTCCAACCCTGGCTCTGTCACTTACTATCTGGGAGACTGCAGTGAAGTTGATTAACTTCTCTGTGGCTTAGTTTCCACATTCATAAAATAAGGAGTTGTAGTGTCGTCCTCAGAATTATTTCCAAAATTTATGACTTTATAAGTGAGTCTATGAAACTGATGACCTTTTGGGAAAAATGTCACAAATAGACTATTAATCGGAAGGATAAAAGGCAGAAATTCTTTCAAAAATATAGAAAATCAATAAAATTATATATTTGGGAATTGATGATTTCCTTGATAGTGAATGCCCAAACTTAAGAGCTATTTTAATTTTATTGCATTTAATTGCTAAACAAAGAAAGCTCTGCATATCTAAAATAATTTTTATGTACTAAATACTATGGAGGGTTTGCATTATTAACTCATAGAGTCACTTAAAACATGCTTTTCTTTTTTTTCCTATTTACTTCCTACGTACCCAGTAATAGGTCTAAGACTAAAATAATCTTTCAAGAAAACTTTTTTAAAAAAGCAATTTGGTTCACAGAAAATCAGTGTCCTAAGAGCCTTAATTACTTGTGAAATCTGAACCCATTTTATTTTATTTTTTAAAATATGTTTTTATTGATTTTTTTTTAGAGAGAGAGATAGAAACATCGACATGAGAGAGAAACATCGATTGGCTGCCCCCTGCACGCCCCGTACTGGGGATCGAGCCTGCAACCCAGGTACCTGCCCTGACTGGGAATCAAACCAGGACTTCTCAGTCCATGGGATGACATTCAATCCACTGAGCCACACCAGTGGGGTCTGATCCCATTTTAGATGAGAAAGAAACAAAAAGTGACAGCACTAAAAAGATAAGACCACCACCATTTAGTTTAAATCATTGTTGATCAAAATATTTCAATGAGTATAAAAGAATCTAGTTTTCCTTCATGAAAAATTTCCTATGCTATACCTTCTTCTTTAACTGCTTTTAATACATCTTTAGAGCAAAAAGTTTCATCTTCTACATTTCACTCAAAATTATCTGTATCCAAAAGGTTTCAAGTCTCAAAAAAGCATAAAACTCAGGTGAGGAAGTTCCTAAATTACTATCTTCCTGGGAAACATTGCATATTAATAATATCCAACAGCAATTTCTAAAAACTGATGGATCTCATGCTTCCAGAAATTGGATTTCTTACTTCTCTCATTCCTTAATTATTTCTTAATAATTCCTTAATTATTTCATACAGCCAGGCTCTCACAGATGCAGCAGGTATTGACTGAGAGTCTTCTAAGTGTCTGACACTTGCCTAGGCACTGGTATGGTGACAGACAAGACTCTTGTCTCTTGAAGCTTACATGCTTAGTGTGGAAAATTTATATTAACTGATAAATGATCAAACAAGATCATTACAGTTTCTGACCATTTCTTTTTTTTAATACAATTTTTTTCTTTATTGATTTTTATAGTGAGAGGAAGGGAGATAGAGAAAGAAACAGAAACATTATGAGAGAGAACATCAATTGGCCGCCTCCTGCATGCCCCCCACTGGAGATTTGGCTCACAACCTGGGCATGTGCCCTGACCATGATTGATTGAATCAGCAACCCCTTGGTGCATGGGTCTGATGCTGAACCACTGAGCCACACTGACATGGATGTTTCTGATCATTTCTATGAAAAAAATGGACTGTGTGCTATTATAGAAGTAACTGAAAGGTTCGGGCAGTTCTGAAAGGCTGCTTTAACAAGCTGAAGTTTGAAGATTAACCAAAAGCCAGTCAGGAAGAGTTGGAAGAAAAGCTGTCCAGACAGGCGCAAAGGCTCTGAGTAGGGAGAGACTTGGAATATTCAGAAAGGTGTGAAAAGATCATCACCTCTCATGAAACACAACGAGTAAGTGGCAAAACGTGAAGCTGGAGAAGGAGACAGAATTTGGGTCATGCTGGTTTATGTAGTCTGGGTGAGGGATTTTTAATTTTATTAAGAGAGCAATTGGCAGCCCCTGAGGTTCTGAGTAGGGAGTGACATGATTTAATTAAAAATTAAATTTAAAAATTGACTCTTGTTTTTAAGATGGATTGAAAAAAATAGTAAGAATAAAATCAGGAAGATAAGTAGAGGCTGGCAAAGAAATCTAGGCAGGGGATGATGAGAGCTTGGAACTATGGTGGTAGCAGTGGATGGACATGAACAAAGGCAGGATATTTGGCAGCCAAATTGAAGGGTTTGCTGATGTTTGAAATGTGGGTAGTGAGATGAGATAAACAAAGAAATTAACTAAATATTTAACTTAAGAATTGATGGGAGTGAAGCCATTTCTGAAATGCAGAAGACTAGAGGAAATAGAGGGATGGAGAGGAAGGACTAGAGAGGCCCATATTGGTCATGTTAAATTTCAGATGGTTCCACCTGACATCCAAGGGCAGAAAAATTTAACTATCAGGAGATAATTCCAGATTGAAAAATTGGGAGACATCAGCATCTAGATGGATTTTCAAGCCTTTACAGGACAAGATCATCTAAGAAAAGGGATATAAATATATAAAAGAAGCCAAGTGAAGTGAGTGTTTCAAGGAGTAGTCAACTTTAAATGTTCTTAGTTTAAGTCCAGTTACAGAAGGATAGAGATGTAGAGGTATTCATTATATTTGGAAAATAGAAAGGTTTGGACAGAAGAAGATTCAGAGAAATATTTCTATATTTCTATAAAACCCAAGAAGAGATTAATTGAGAACAAATAAAAACTGAAGAAATAGAGACATATAAGTGTAAATAACATTGAATATTTAATACATGGCTGGAAAAAGATGCATAGAAATAGGTTCATGAATGATTTTGCTTAAGATGGAAAATACTGGTATATATATATATATAATATTATATATATATTACATGCTGATAAAAATGAAAGAGTACATAGAGAGAGAGAGTATTGATTCTGAAGAAAAATACTGGAAATTAGGAAGAAGCACAATGTTTAAAAAGAAGACAACAGAAACACGAGAAACAAAATTTGGGGTTTAACTTGGACAGAGTTATTTCTTCCATTTGAACAGGAAAGAACACAGAAAATTAATAGAGGTAGAGATTTTGGCTTATAGATATTAATAACGGAGATGTGGAAGGTCACCTTGGATGCTTTAAGTCATGAAATTTAGAATGAAGAAACCTTGATAAGCAATGATGCTTTTTTGAAGGAGTAAGTTTGGGTTGGTTAGAGAAGGAGATGATAATAGTGATAAACTGATAACAAGGAAAGTTAGTGGCCTAGCTAAGTGTGAAATACTGGCCTTATTACTTCATTTTTGGTACTTGTCAAAAGGAGTGATTCTAAAGATAATGTGGAAGAAGAAGTAGAAATATTTCAAGAGTAGAAATATGAAGACTCTCAGTTCCTTTTGAAAGGTCTAAAACTGTTATTTATTATGATGTACCAACTCTAAATTTTCTCTTTGTTTTGATTGAGAAAGCACCTTTCCTCAAAATCTTCATAAAATCCATTACTTAAAACTTTGAAAATTCAGATAAGCTTATGAGTTAAACCCTTTATTGTAACTGTTCCTTTCTGCTTGAAGGCTTAAAAAAAATTCAAAAAATATTTTACCAGTATGTCAGTTCTATTATATATAGTGAAAATAATATAACTTCCCTTTCCTTCTATAACACATTGATAAAAATGTTAAAATATAAATGTACAACTTAATGAATTATTGTAATATGAACACCTATATAGTTAACAATCAGCCAAAACAGAAAAAATATTGTCTGATCCCCAAATGCCAGTTCCCGGTGACAACACCCTTCCTCCCTTTCAGAGTTAACCAGATGTTATAGTTTTATTCCTTAATGGTGTCTCCTAAGCTGTATGATTTCAGCTTTTTGCTTGTCTTGCACTTTATATGAATGGAATTATAAAGTATGTGTTCTTTTCTACCAGGATTATTTGCTCAAAGCTGTTTTTAATACCCATCCATGTTGGTTTTGTTTATCTATAGTCAACTCGTTTTCATAGCTATATGATTTTCTAATTTATAAACATTTTATTTATTTTACCATTCTACCATAATACAAGACATTTCCAGTTTGGGGCTATTTCAGAAAAAGATGCTATGAACATTGTTATACACACATTCTGGAGAAACAAGCACTAATACTGCAGTGTGCACAATGAGTAAAATTGTTAGGTTAGGAGTATAAATATCTTTATACTACTGAACTTATTTCAAAGTAACTAACTTACATTTCTACCAACATTTTAATCAGAATTTCTATTGCTCAATGCTTGATATTCTTGTCAATGGTTGATAATATCTAACATTTTCATTTTAATCAAATCTGTTGTGTGTATAATAGTATTGTTTTTACTTGTATTTCCCTGATTACTACTGAAGGTGGGGGGTGCAGTGAAGGAGGATTGTTACTGGTATCTAGTTGGTAGAGAACAGAGAGATGCTGCTAAAAATCCTACAATACACAGGAGAGACCCTACAATAGTGATCTGGTCCCAAATGTAAATAGCATTGAGGCTGAGAAATTCTGACCTAGGGGACACTCTAAGATTTCTGAACTATTAGAAGTTGTACATGTGGATGACACTGAATTTGTGCAATTTTGATTTAGAAAGAAAATTCATTGATCAAAGAGAATGGAATATTAGAGCGGGCAGGAATTTTAGAAGTTATCTAAAATTGACTTTCTCATTCGATGGTTGAGAAAATATAATGCTTAGAATGATTAAGTTATTCACCCTCTTAAATGTCTGCTTCCTTCCTTATGATAACGCTAGAGCTCTGTTAGCATCTGTGTCACCACAGGTCAAAAAAAGGATTGCTTCTTCTATACATAATAAAAGCCTCATTGGCAATCAAGACAGAATAAATACTTAGTTGGTCTTCAGTAAATATTGCCTGATAATTATGAAAATAAACCATCACCACTGACTAAAATAAGTCCCTTTATATTCTTATTCACAAGATTTGCAGTGAAATGGAAAAGACAGGCCTAAAATAAACTTTGACCTTAGAAGTCAATTACACACATATGGATAATCAATCTTCATTTTATGACTACAAAAAACATTCGTTCCCCGTTTAGACTTAATCACCTTTGCTCATTTTCAATATTCTCAACAGAGCTCAAATTTTACTTCTAAGCACTGACTAGATACTTAATATATAAACTAGTTAAATATATATAGAAATATATAGTAATATTGTATTCAAAATGTCTATCTTTAAAGCATTTCTATATAATTACAGATAATCATGAATGGAAACCATTTTTGGAAGAATTCCCCCATAATTCAGTGGATTTTAAGGTTTTCTGCTTCCAGGAGGTCCATCTGCATTAATGGTTTTTATGTGGTAATTGAAACTCCCATTAAAACTCAGAATGGAAGAATAGGGTTCCATTTGACCCTAGATAAAACACATTCTTCTATTCTGACCTTGTTTTTGGAAACTTTTCAGTAAAGCCTAACTGAATAATGAGTTCCTGGTCCAGCTTAAACATACTCTTGAGTTCTGACATTTTGGGGGAATATTTTATACAGCTCTATTATCCTTTTACTGTTGTTTTTCTAAAAGGTGGAAAACATCGTGACCTCCAAAATGACTAAGTCAAAATTCCATAAATTTGAAATGAGCTGACCTGTATTTGCTTAATTTTTCCACCTGACACGGGCCCTAAATGCAGAAATCTGTTGGAAAGTAGTTAGCCCGTTTACATTTACACTGACTACAACCCACCCTAAGGGTTTGTTTATTTTAATCAGTATGATCAGTAGCCCTCTCTTGCTGTCTGCGTGGGGAGCAGCTTGCAGTTATTACTTCTACCACTGAGATCTGACACTGTATATCGTCTAAATGGGACAGATGGAGCTTCTCTAAGGTTGTGTTTCACAAGCCATATCCTTGGCAAGCTTCCCATAGACATCAGAGTAAGGCAGACTGATGCCTGATCTGTTATTTATAAAAAAGATGTAATATTAAATTACAGAATGCTATTGATACAATTAGAGGAGAGAAATTAGTACTGTCAGATTCAGTACTATGAAAGTTTCTCTGACATCATAAAACCACCATTATTACTTTATTCATGCATCAGGATCTCACAAGCAAAAAATATGAGAGTGAGACCCTCAATTCTACTAACAAAGCATGTGAGAAGGTAACCATGGTAGTGTTCCACCCCTGCCCTGATCTTTCAACAACAAGTCAGGTTTGAAAATTATGACTTCACTGCAGATGAGACAACTTTCATAATTGGATCTACCAGTTCTTGAGTATTAAATTTTACAGAGTGACCAAAAACTAGAGATGAATAGTGACAATGTCCTCATTATTCTACAGAGATGTTTTATTAGGCTTAGTTTTCTGATCTTAACTTTTCATGGAAGGATGTTTTCAACTTCAATGTGAAAATTGAAAGGTCAGAAGAATTTCAGACAAAGATTAAGTTACTACGAGTGTTGTGTAAAGCAAATGATACTGGTATGGGAAGGATATAAAGCTAACTTTGTCCTCTGAAGTCCTTCCACTGTTTTGCATTAAAGACTCCTAGATATAAGAAAACACTCTGCAAGCTGTATATTATCCCCTAACCTTAGTTTATTATTTTGCCATTACACATACTTCTTCATTTCCAAAAATCCTGTTATTAGTTTGCTGCATTTCTCAATTTGGCACTAATTCAGGTTATGTTTAGTGTAATCCCGGTGTTTTTCAGTAATATATCTTTTGTCTCTCTAGAGTAATAAATTCCTCTGAGGCAAAAACTCTATAAATACCATATGATCTTCACTGCACCAAGCAGAGAAATCAGTTCTGCAGTAGCCCTTCAATAAATACCTATAAAGTCAATGAAAACTGAATGATTGAATTGCTTCAGAGCAGAAGCAAGTGTTTAAAAACATCAACAAATTAACAGGTTTTCATGCTATTGGGTAAAATAAAAAACCAAGATGTAGAAAACTCATATTTCTGCCCAATCCTTTATATTTTTCCCTTCTATTGTACTTTATATTGAGAAGCAAAAGCCAAGAGGTCAAAAAATAAGGATAGCGGAGATCAAAATAAAAATAGAAAATGGTTAAGTGTGGCAAAAAAACAAAGGTAATGGTATGTACCAGGTACAAGAGTGGCACTAAGAATGCACTGATCAATTGTATTTTTGAAAATTATTTTTAATTATATTTATTGGGATGACATTGGTTAATAAAATTTTATAGGTTTCAGGTGGACAATTCTGTAATACATCATCTGTACAGTGTATTGTGTGTTCACCAATGCAAGCCAATTCTCCATCACGATTTATTTCCCCTTTACCCTTTTCTACTGCACCCATGACCCTCTCCCTCTGGTAATCACCGTATTGTTGTCTGTCCTATGAGTTTTAGGGGATTCTTTTTTTTGCTTAATCCCTTCACCTTTTTCACCCAGCACCTCAACACCCCTCCCCTCTGATAGCTGTCAGTCTGTTCTCTGTATGAATGAGTCTGTTTGTATTTTGTTTGTTAGTTTATTTTGTTTATTAGATTCCACATATAAGTGAAATCATATGGTACTTGTCTGTCTCTGACTGGCTTATTTCACTTGGCATAATACTCACCAGGTCTATCCATGCTGTCACAAATGGTAAGATTTCCTTCTTTTTTACGGCTGTAGTATTCCATTTTGTAAATATATTACAGCTTTTTTATCCACTTATCTACTGATGGGCACTTGGACTGCTTCTAAGTCTGGCTATTGAAAATAACATAGCAATGAACACAGTAGTACATATATTCTTTCGAATCAATGATTTAGGTTTCTTGGGATATATTCCCAGAAGTAGAATTGCTGAGTCATAAGGCAGTTCCATTTTTAATTTTTTGAGGAAACTCCTTATTGCTTTCCACCGAGGCTGCACCAATCTGTGTTTCTACCAACAGTGCAGGAAGGTTCCCTTTTCTCCACGTCCTCACCAAAACCTGTTGTTTGTTGATTTATTGATGATAGCCATTATGACAGGTGGGAGATGACATCTCATTGTGGTTTTAATTTGCATTTTTCTGATGAATCAGAGAGGAAACACAATCTGGGTCTTGAGGCATGAGTAGAAATTCAACCACTATGTAGAAAAAGTATCTAAATGCAATGGCTATTTCTAGCTCTATGTGCTACAATAGACATTAACACAGAGAAGACATTGACTACTGGAAATTTAAAAACAAATTTGAAGAATAAAACATGAACTGAACTCAAAAGGAAATGTAGAATTTAAATAAGTGTAGAGGTAAAGCATAGCTATGACTCTAAGCATCAAGGAACTTGTTTACAAATAAGGTCAATTGTGGCCAGTGTTCATAAAGTGAAGGAAGGCAACCCCAAAGAGCATATACAGCACTATCTAATATCCTGACTCCAATCTGCATCTACCTGTGAACTCTCCTAAGTCCACAAATTCTACCTTAGTACACTCATTTTATTTTTACATGTTTTGGACTATCTGGCAAATATCATTTCACACAGATGGAATCAATGACTGATAAATCCTAAAGAAAATATTTAACCAAAACTGTATTTGCAATTTTACTGAGTTCACCAAGACAATAATCTACTACAATTTTTTGAACTGAAACAGATGAAATAGCTTATCAATATACCAATATCTACTGAAATAATTTACTTCTAGCATTGGGTCATTTTATGAAAGAACAACTTTCAGAAACATGTACTCAGTAAAGATGTACCTAAGAAGCTTAAATTGGAATCCATATCTAGACAAACATAGTTGAGTTTATGTGAACTGCAATAAATCAGCAATAGTAAAAATATATATATAATCCACAAAAGATTTATTGGCATAATCTCCTATAGTATATCTGGTGTCTTTAGATAGCTAATAGAACTGATTTACCAGGAATGACATGTCAAAGCCCTAAGAGAAAATGACTCCTGCCAGATGCCACCTATAATCACTTTCTGCTGGTTCTAATATCTGTCTCTCACTGGATGGCCTCAATCCATTCTGGCAGATACAACACAGAGAACAATGTCAGTAGACTTTAGAAATGAAAGGGAAGTGTAAATGAAAATACTGCTGTGGAGTAGGTCACATTGCAAACTCAATACCTAGAGGTTTATAAGCAGTAAGAGTTTGGTTCCCTTTTCATTGAAGTGTCATCCATACTTTTACAAGTATTTCATAATAAGAATGACTTGATATTAAGGGACTTTTTAATCCCGTGGGAAGGTTTAGAGTGTGTGGTCCTCAGAGTTAAGGAGACACTTTGTCCTTGCCTTTTAGCACAGCTTACTCTTTAATTATTGCAACAAGTAGTTATTGTGTTCGTATCTACTGTGTGTTTACCCCTCTCCTAGCACATGTGAGGGATACACAAATAAAGATGCTGACTCCATGGAGCTTGACTTTAAGTGAGTACAAATTCACCCACACAGAATTTCTTTCTAGAAAAAGTTCAAGTTGTATACAACTTTTGGCCAAGGCTTCCCTTTCTGATACATATTTCATTTTCTACAAATGCTCTAATTTCTGAATTTCATTACTATTTTTTAAACATGCTTTGAAAACCTCTTGAAATACTTCCATCAGCAATGAGCATTGTTTCTCAAAATTAAAAAGACAATAAATCCCAGAACTTGGAAATATATCCGTGTTTGAGTACATTGTCTTAATCATGATGTTTTTGCTTTTCCAGACAGTGTTTCTCGTGTTTAATTTTTTGACAACCTGATAAAATTCATTAGAGTATAAAACTCCAAGTGTAATACTTTGAAGGAATTATTAAGCAAAATATAATTAAACTCAAAAAAGAAAAAATCTTTTACATTTATAACAAAGGCTCTTTTATCTGTTTTGCACTTTCTTTATTCATCCTCAGTCCTCAATCATATCAGTGTGCCCTGAGAGATTAGCTCATGGGATATGAGCTGTGTTGTTCAGCATCTAGCTTATGCTTGGCACTCCACAGGCCCAACGGGTTTACCTTAATAAGCCTTAAAAAATAAAGATATCATATGTACTCCACTGTGTTAAACTATATTCTCTTTAGATTCAGTTGCAACAATGCTGGGACCTGTTGAATTGATGAGACGTTCTTTTCTTGACAATAGAAATCTCAAGTTGGACACTGTTTTGCTTTAAAATGAAAGATTTAGCAGCTAGGAGCAAAGATTCTATTATGAGGAAGGCAATCAAAGAGTTAGGTCCTTCTCAAAATGACTAATTTATAGAATGATAATGACTCAATTTTTCTTTCTCATGTGAGTTCAGAAGCAGAGTGTTTTTTGAGAACTAAGAAGGGCCACAGTTTTCAGTCTTTTTCAGTTAAATATCTCATTTATTTGCCTTTACAATCCTTCTCATGATCGTTCTGCCGACAAAATGAGAATAAAGAAAAAAAATATATACCACCTCATTTTCACCATAATGACTCTGTTTTTATTTTATGATTGTTTTCATTTTAATGCTCCTTCTTTCTTGGCTACCCAATGTACATAAATCATTAGCTGAGCTTCCTATCTTTGAGGACTTTGTTTCAGGAGTGAACACAGGATCCCAAAGTGGGATGTGGTGGATGCCAGCCCAAGGACTGTCAGTGTCAACTGTGGGAATGAACTGAGATCACACAGAGAGAGCTGACTGTCCTGGGAGAGGACCATACGGCAAGAACTGTAAGATTGGGTTCATCAGCCTATGTAATGCTGCTCTTCATCAGCATGCCTATAATCTCACAAGGTTACTTATATCTAAGATTGCATATATCAAAATGATTTTTAATAATGTTTTAGTAGGGTTCTTCTGGAAAAAGAGCTTATTCCAGTATTTCATAACAAATGTCACTTTAAGATTATAATAGAATCTTTGGGGCTAAGGGATCCTTGTGAAATGAGAGTCTTTATTATTAAGTTTGCATCATTTAACTTTATCACTAGGTATACTTTCTAGTGATTTACACTATTTGAGTTTTACATAACAGATTAGAGTAAAACACAAGTAACATTTCAGCTGACAGTTTTAGCTCTGAATGCATTGTGCGGTGGTGAAGTATAGCAAGCATACTTTGAAGTCAGGCAGGCCTGACTAGTTCCAGTTCCTTCACGCAGTAGCTACAGAACCTTAAGGAAACCACCAGCCTTCTGAAGGACTGTACAGTCCCCACTTGAAATGGTGTTGACTGAATGAGAGAACATTCATTAAACCCTTAGCACTGTGCCTAAACAGAGTCATGAAATAGTAAAATGCGTTTGCTTTCAAGATGTTTGCTGTGTTCCTTTCCAAGGCTCTAGGGAAGATTCTGTTTCCTTGTTTTTGCCATATGCTACCCACATTAATTGACTAACGGGTCCCTTCCTCCACCTTCAAAACAGGAACACTATATCTTTTGGACACCTTTCTATCATCACGTCTCTGACCACAGCCTACCATAGCTGGGAAAGGTTTTTCCTCCTAGGGATTCATGATTAGATTGACCCACAAAGATAATACAGGCTAATCTCCCCGTCTCAACCTCCTTAACCTTAATCACATTTGCAAAGTCCTTTTTTTCCAGATGAGGTGACATATTTCCAGATTCCAGGGATGAGGCTGTGGACATCTTTGGGAGGTCATTATCCTACCTACACTGTTGTACATGATATTTGATTGGAATTTGGAATGTATGTCTCCATGGAAATAGTGTGAAACTTGCTAGTTATGCCCACAGATTAATTCATAAAATGTTTTATTCATAATTTCAACCATAAAAATGCACTAAGTGAACAAACAGGTAGAATACAGTGCCAAAAGGTATTTGCTGAATTTCCTTTGAATGTATGATACAAAATTCACCAACTCTTTTTTTTTTTTATCCTCATCTGAGGACATTTTGCATTTATCCTCAGATAGAGCGGGAGGGAGAGAGGGTGGAAGAGAGAGAGAGAGAAACATCGATGTGAGAGAGACACATCGACTGGTGGCCACTCAAACGACCCCAACCAGGGCGGGGACAAACTGCAACCGAGGTACATGCCCTTAGGGGGAACCGAACCCAGGACTTTCCGGTCCACGGGCCAACGCACTAACCACTGAGCCAAACCAACCAGGGAAAATTCACCAACTCTTAAATTCTTGAGCTGAAAGTTCAGGATTGGGGTGAAGAGGATGGAATAAGGATGGGATTTAGAAACGATGGCATAAGAGGCTGTGATGATCAATTTTACGTGTCAACTTGGCAGGGTCAAGGGATGCTCAGATAGCTGGTAAAACATTGTTTCTGATGTGTCTGGGTGAGAGGATTTCTGAAGGTTAGCATTTGATTCAATAGACTGGAAAAAGAAGGTCCTCATCATCTAATCCTCAGAGGGTCTAAATAGAACAAAAAGGCAGAAGCGCAAATTTTCAACCTCTCTCTATCTCTTTCTCTCTCTCCTTGAGCTGAGACATCCCTTTTCTCTTTCTCTGGGACAATAGAGCTCCTGGTTCTCAGGCATTGAACACAAACTGAATTATAGCACCAGCTTTCCTGGTTCTGCAGCTTGCAGGTTGTGGGACTTCTCCGTCTCCATAATCACATGGGCCAATTCCCATAAGTCTACACACACACACATACACACTACTGATCCTGTTTCTCTGGAGAATCCTGACTGCTCTACATAGCTTCATCCTTGGAAGTTTTACGAGCTTCATCCTTGTGTATGGTGACCGCATGATTATCCCATTGCAAGGCTTTCTACGATTCAGTGCATGCTAGAATAATGTGGTTCCCTTTCTTCTGCCACCTTTTGTTTTCTGCCAAAAGTTTCTCTACTATCCCTCTACCTTAAGCCTGGAATTTGGATTCATAGCTCATTTCTGCAGCTACTGTTCTTGAAATCCACTCTGAGTTGTCACTGAGGAGCAATGAGAAAACTTAAGATTTAAAAACCTTGGTAGAGCCCGGCCAGTGTGGCTCACTGGTTGAGCATCGACCCCATGCACCAAGAGGTTGCTGGTTCAATTCCCGGTCAGGGTACATGCCCAGGTTGTGGGCACAATTCCCAGTGGGGGGTATGCAGGAGGTGGCCAAGCGATGTTCTTTCTCATTGATGTTTCTAACACTCCCTCCTTCTCCCTTCCTCTCTCACTAAAAATCAATAAAGAAAAAAAGAAAACTTTCCTAGAATTTCTACTCCTTTTTTCTCTTCTCATCTTGCTTTTACCTCCCTCCATTACCCCTGACTTCAGGAAGCACAACCTTTTCCCAAGGAAAATTTAAGAATCAGAAACAATGGGGCAGGGGTTAGTTTTCCTAAACAGTGAATGTGGAGAATAGAGGGGATCCGGTAGGATGCAGATTCATGGTGGCAGTGACTGACAAAGCTCCACTGATGATTTCTTGGTGATCAATAATGCATAAAAAGATTAAAATCTGGTATAATTTTAGAAATAACAGACTATACCTTTACCATTTTTACAGACTAGAAAAATATACCCATATTTTATCGATGGAGTGTATTATGTAGAAGCATCTTTATATATGTTACACATCTTCCCTTTCTATTTTCCACACAAAGTCATGCAGGACTCTAACCTCTCATCAACAAGAGTTTCTGAGTCTCCCTAAGCTATGCCTCACAGTTGCTGATCACAAGCCTTCTCTATCACAAAAGCATCAGTCCTGATATTTGTATCTGCCCTGAAGCAAGGCAGAAGTACCTTCATGCTATCTTGAGCATCCAGCCCTGAGCCATCTTCTGGAGATTATGATGTCTTCCCTTAAAACATTCCTATCCTCCTGCAGTGGCTGCAGTGGACTCTCAGTGTCCTGAAGTAGCCCTGCATGTCCCGATGCAGAGAAGCCATGCTGCGTCCTCATGAAATGAAAGGGGAAAAAAAGAGTTTCTGCCCTACCTTGGCTCACCCATCATTACCTAGCACAGGGTTTCTTAGGTCACATGCAATTCAAGTGCCCTGGAAATAAGGTGTTCAGCTTCCACTTGCAGCAGTTCACTGTATTAGAATCTGGGGCAAAACGTCTCCATTGAGGTCCCAAGTGATCCCTACTTGGATGTATAAACCTTTGTTTCAAATATACTCATGTGAATTTGACTCTTGGCAAAATTTGTCTTATTGGGAACAGCTTAGACTAAAGCTACAACACCTACTACACAAAAAATATATTAGATTTAAAAAATTATAAAGAGCATACTGGAAGTATTTCCTAGCTTTATTGGAAGTAGATATGTTTGTGGACAAAAAAAAAAAAAAAAAAAAAAAGGAGGGGGGTTTATGGAAAGTAACCTTCCGGGGTGATCTGATCATAAATTCCTAAACTGGGCGACTCATGGTGAGTAATCCAACCCCAGGCCTATAACACCTTTAGTAAGAGGTTTATCTTTGCTTTAAGCAAGCCTTGTCCATTGTTTCTGTGCATCTAGATCAACACAACTTTAAAATGTTTCTTTTCAGTCCCCTTAGAAGGGAAACCACCCTCAAGAGACCACATAATCTCATGAACTGTCCCTTGACCCACTCCCTGCCTGTTTCTCCCATCCTCAGGTCATCTTCCTTACCTTCCTTCCTTAACTCCAAATGCAAAACAGAAGCTGCAAACTGTCATTCTGAGGAGTATTGTTCTTAGTCTTTTGAGATCTTGCTTCCAGGTATATCCTCTGTTTGGCTCAAATACATTTTTACAAAAATTCTCTACAGGTTTAGACATTATTACATTGACATATTACACCATTAAGTAATACAAAGTGTTGTCATATTTGAGATAATAGTGATGCCTTTTTTGATGATAAGAGTTGACACTATTTATCACCAATCAGATTCCCATTTTGTTGTGACTTGTGGTCACTATAATAATTTGGTTAATTTGAACCATAAAGGTTCTTTGAGCATTGTTGTTACAGTCCAATGCTTTTTATAGACTTTGATGTAATCCTCCTGCTAATTGACTACATTCACTTATACTCAATTAAATATTTACTAATAACTATATGAAACACATATTCTTGAGGCCATTAGAATTAAATATGAAAAAGATATATAGTCCCTGTCCTCAAGTAGCTCATAATTTTATATGAAGCCTCATTAACAAAAGATATAAAGTTAAACTACTTTAAAAGATGTATGTGTTTAGTTATCCTGACCAATAATAATTGAAGTTGAAAAAGAATTTACAAATATGTTGTTAGATTAATAAAAATGGACTTTTTCAAAGAAATAGTGTGGAGAAATATTTTTTTCACAGAGAAATAAAAGAAGATAAAGGTTAACCAGAAAATTGCTTGAGACTCTTCAAGACAAGTACAGGTGTGTATAAGTTCAAGTGTGTTTAAAAGTGCTGGCTTGGTTTCAAGTACAGACAGACATAGAAGTTCCTGGATTTGTTTATAAAATAATCTTGATGTGTAGGGAAGATATAACTTTATCCAAAGAGAAGTCTGACATTTTTCTTATGCTGCTGAGAGATGATATCTAGGCCCCTGGAATATCCTGCCTGATAAAAATGTCTCTGTGAGTGCTTTGGTCAATAGTCAGTCTTACAGTATGACTTGTAATGGGGAATTGGAACAGGTCAAATCTGTTATGATCTCAGAGGAACTGGAGACTAAATCTACAGGAGGGGCTGGAAACTAAAGGTCAGCCAGATGAACAGCATGTGATCGAACCCCAATAAAAACATAGACACCAAAGGCTTGGTTGAGGTTCCCTAGTTTACAATGCTCTAAATATTGTAACCAGAAGGAGTTAATGCTGTCCAGGAATTCACAAGGAGAGAACAATGGGAAGTTCTGTGTTTGAGCCCATTCTAGACTTCACCCTATGCATTCCTTCCTTTGGTTGCTTCTGATTTGTATCTTTTACTATAATAAAACCTTAATCATAAGCATAGCATTGTCCTGAGTTCTGTGTTTCATTTTAGCAAATTATCAAAATTGACATGGTAATGGGAACCTACACATTTGTAACCAGCTGGTCAGAAGAGAGGGTAACCCATGGACCCATGAATTTGTAGCCAATGTCTATCATGAGGCCAGTCTTGTAAAGGATTGTGCCTTTAACCTGTGAGGTATGGTCCGATTCTGGGTAGTTGGTTTAAGAAGTCATTGTAACTGAAAAAAGTATTTTTTAAATGATCCATAAATAAGATAAAAGGCAAATAGAAACTGGATAGAACAATATGTCACTGTCAGTTTTCATAAGAATTATCAAGATTTAAGATGAAAAAATTAGTCCTCCAATTATGATCGTGACTTCTTATTCAATGTATGGTATTCCTGGCAATTAAGATTAAGATCTGAGGGGGAAATCTCTAGCTCCTTACCAAATTCTTTAATTCAACTCCAGTGAGCAATCTGAAGGGTGAGGACCAGAGTAATCACCAAGGTGAGGTACTCTTATTCAGCATTGTTTTTCCAGTGTCAATTACAGTGTTATGCATGGCAGGTTACTGCCTTGGAAGAAAAATTTCTAGATGTCTTTATTTCCTCATTAGCATTTAAACAATCAAGCCTGGGAGATTAATGTTCATGGAGTTCTCTCCGAAGAAAGCTCCCAAGGTGAAGATGCCTTTTTGACCTGTGCATTTCAAGCTTTGGATTTCAGAGGGAGACAAAAGAGAGAAAGAAATAGGAGTTAAATGGTTATTCATAAGTATCCCAATTTTCCTATTTTAAGGTTTTGAGGTATTGATAGAGAGTAGTACTAAGTGTGGGTAACATCAGAAGTGAAGATGGTGCATTCCTTTGCCATCTTCACCTTGTCCCCATTTACTCTTATATATATCTTCATATATCTTCAAAGAGGTTATATTTCAGACTGTCTCCTCACCCAGGTGGTTACAGATCTATCAATTTAGTCCTTGTAGTCTAGTGATTGCATCTAGATTGACACTCTGAAAGTTCACCTTCCTGGGTCACCGTTTTGTCCACATGACTAGATGGGACCCAGAAATAGTGGAGAAACCAGATGGAGAACTTACCAGAGGAGCAGATGGTTGTGTATTGAGAGCTACAGAGCAGATCACTCAAATCAGGACTGACCGAAATTCACTGCAGACACATTGAGGAGTCTCTAGCCCCAGCTGGAGCCCAAAATGAAATCTGCTGAGCCACACAGTGCCTTACGATTATCAACAAACGAAAAGATCTGACCAGAAGCAAGCTTTAGCTTCAGTGACCAGCAGATGGCCCAACTATGAAGTAGACAAGAAACATCTCCTGGAGACCTCTGGAGGAGCCAGGGGTCACTCTCTATCTAGTGACACATCTCTTCCATGCATGCTAAGATCACTCAAACTCTAAACAAGACCTTGTAAGAGACAGAATACCTATAAAACTTTTTAAGAGGCTGAGAGAATCTGAAGACATTACTTAAATGATTGAATTGGGCTAACATTTAAATAGGATAGAAAATTTTGGTTTTGCTTTTACTGTTAATGTGAATGAGTAAAAGTAGCTTAGAAAAGAAAGAACAGATTGTTTAAATTTCAAATAAATAAATCATATTTTCCCTGCAGTATTGTGTTGCTGCTTGGGTTCAAGTTTGCAACCCATAAACAAATGAATGATAAATTGTGCCTCTCTAGGTGTCTTTGACAGATATATAATCAATGCCCCATACACATATACAAATTACTCAGAGAAGAAAGGATATATAGATAAATAGATAGATATTTATAAGAGTATGGACAGGTAAAAATATTTATGAGAATTAAATTGTTATAGATTTCTCTCCCCAACTAGTTTTAAAGTTCAATAAACTGACAGTTTCTTATTCAACTAACTATAGAGGACTTATTTTTAATTGGCATGTTACATGGGCCAAGGCCAACAGAGCTTAGCTGCAGCTAACATAGCTTTGTTGCTGGTAAATTGAATGCACGCCAGGGCCTCAGATCCCCTGACATTCGGTAGCACCATCCTATCATACTAGAAACAGCATATTATAGCCTGGTGAGGACACAAACATAGGCAGACTTGACTGCCATTGTTACATTGTAGCTCAGGTACTGTCTTATCCTCTCAATGTATGTAGCAGTTTAACATTAAATTAATGTTAAATTAGTCTATCAATGAGCACCTTTGCATTTTAACACTCATTTCTCATAGGAATATAAATTCAGTTTTGGAATCCTAGTATCTGACCAAAAATAAACGCTAGTGTTTATTTTCATAAAGAGATTTTTTTTTGAGTCATATCCCATACAAAAAAAAAAGTGAACTAATTTCATATCTTCTAGGTCACACTTAAAGAACTCCACAACTATAGATATTTCTTAGAGTCTTAAGTATGTGGTGTCGTGATATTTGCAATCTAGCACAAATCTGAGTAAAGGTTCTCATATACTTGGTCTTTGGTATCTATAATAAATCCTATTGTTTGTTATTGTCTCTGAACCATGGGGACACAGGCTCTGTTAGCAACCAACTCATATATGTGTCAAAATCCTCCTTACCTAATATGCTAATAATGAACAGCTATTTATATAAGTGGATGATTCCCAAATGCAGAATTTGTGAAGACAAGCACATGTGTAATCTGACCACTTCCACAGGGTCAGAGTTCAAGTATTAAAGGACTCAAAGACTTGTCTGAATACCTCAAACCAGCATTCAGGGAATAACATTTAGGAAAGCCAAATGCCTCTCCACCCGTCAGAGTGGGTTTAAACATGAGTAATTTCGTAGACACCCCTGATATTTACAAAATAGGTGAGTTTCAGATGCAATGTTTTTTTAAAAAAATGTTTTACTGATATTCTGTGAGCAGAATTTTAAAGATGACCTGACATAAAAACAGAAAGTCATGTGATACTTTTAATACATAAAAACAAAACTTACTTTCATCATGTCTCCATAATACATGTTTATAGGAGGTAGATGATTCAGAAATGTAGCTCTTGACATTGATTTCAAATTTTCTCCACTTATGACTTAAGAATGCTCAGGACAAATGAAATAGAATTAAAGCTTTGTTGCTTTTCTCCCTCATCTGCTCCCATCTGTCCTAGGCAACCTGTCTCAAGGGGAAATGATAATGAGAGGTAAGAAATAGGTGAAAAACCTCACCTACCTGAAACGTGAACAGCTCTGGTGGAACGTGGTAATTCACAAACCTATGTTTCATTCCTGGCGAGAAAAATACAGTGGACCCCTAAGTAAATAATTCCTGAGGACCCAAACTCCTGAGTGAAAGTAGACGATCTTCCTAGCTTTACCTACAGTTGCCTATTGTAATCTTTTTCACTGAAAAAAAAATCACCTAATTAACAAGAGTTGATTCATTTTAATCTTTATTTATTGATTGAAACTTTAGAGAGGGGGAGAGAGAGAGAGATATATCAATTTATCATTCCACTTATTTATGCATTCATTTGTTGATTCTTGTGTGTGCTCTGATCAGGGATCGAACCCACAACCTTGAAGTATCAGGACAATGGTCTAACCAACTGAGCTACCCAGCCAGGGCAAGAGTTGATTTATTTTAAATCTGAGGTATTTCCTCTTACACTTTCTGTTTTGCAAACGAATACCACTTCACGATTATATTGGACACTTCTGCACCACAGATGGAAACCACACAAAACAAACAACAGAACAAAGTGTTCTAAATCAAAAACTCATTTTTGGTTGCCATCAGTAACACATCAACTATGATCAGGATTATCACTTTAAATTGTAGTAAAAATGTCTATTCATCTGTGGGCTCTAATGTGGTAACACATTTAAACTGCCCTCTATATTACCCCAGAAGTTTCTAGTATTAAGGAAATGCTTGGCATACAGTAGTTATTTCATAACTTTGAGTTAAATAGATAATATGGACAGTTGAATTAATTATGTGTGTATTAGTAACCCAATAAAATTTTGTTTTTTCATATAAGAGAATCTTCATTTAAAAAAGTACTTCCCATATCAAGTTCTGATTAAAACAGGTATATATGCCTTACACTCCAGATGAAGTTCTTTGCATTGCATTAGCCTGAAATGTTTTTAGGATGCTTAGACATTCATAATGATCCTATCCAAACTAAATACCTGTTCTAAGTTCTTTGCCTGGAAATGGTTTCATTATCAGTATATTGCTCCTCCAGTATTTAAATGCTGCACTATTTTAGCAAAGCAAGACAGAATTAGCTGTGGATGTTGAATAGTTCAAATTGTTTCACATAGTAAGTGTCTGCTTTCAATGTTTCCTGAGAGGTTATTTCACTTCTGCCTCATGAACAGATGAAACTATATATAAAGTCAGAAATGTGTCGCCCCTTGAATTTCACAGCAAAATAAAGCATGGAGGATAAATCATCCATGATAATGAAAATGATGTTCCCTGTGTAACCCTTCTTACATAATACAGAAGAAGGATAGTAAGCATTTTAATTTTTTATTGGAATCTACTGCTGTAGGCCATTAGTAAAGATCATTACAGCCCTACAGAAAATCAAACTAATGTTGCATTGTCACCTTTCAAATGAGTGGG
Source organism: Tadarida brasiliensis (assembly GCA_030848825.1). Classification (NCBI taxonomy): domain Eukaryota; kingdom Metazoa; phylum Chordata; class Mammalia; order Chiroptera; family Molossidae; genus Tadarida; species Tadarida brasiliensis. Next base: position 39,507,138 of record CM061257.1, on the reverse strand, counting down.
AGCCATTCATCATGTTCAGAAACAGAAAGCATGGCTTCTTTAATCAAATAGGCATAATCTATTATATGAATTAGAAAGGGTACTCTCACAACAGAAAAGTAACTTTAAGAGTTAAATAAGTGATTTAATTCCTTAACATTTTTTTGGTTTTCTTTGTTGAGTGGGTATTATTAGCATTTGTATAAATATAAATAATAAATTAACACTTCAAAACAGTAATAATAGCAAAGTATATAAACCACATATCTGTACACCGAGCCAGGACTGTCCTAAATGCTTTACATGCATAAATTCATTCAAAATAAATACACTGATAGAGAAATGTCACTCCAAATGCCTCTGGTCTATATATGTTTGGAAAATCCTTTCTAGTAGTTGACCTGTAATTTAAGGAAAATAGACTGAGAACTCAATCCTGGATTTTAAATTTGTCCCCCCCCCCCTTCATTCAACAAATAAGAGGCAACTACATACAAGGTCATGGGGATATAAAATTTAGAATCTTCCTTCAAGGAGCACATAAGCTAGTAGATGGATTGGTGTTCCAATGGGCTTTTCTCATTTTCAAAAACTTGGACAATTTAAGTAACCCCCCAAAGTGTTGAAACCTTCATAACAAAAATGAGAGTAGTATAGATTGCTATTATAAAGTCTGCAAAAAATATTATGTAATAAGTCTTCACTTAGAGAACGTTTAATGAATAGCAGTTAAAATTCAACGTTATTGAAATAGTCTTCTCAGAAGCTTAAAAAGCCAGCAAGGGAAGCTTGTCAGAATTCTAGTGTTCTGGATTTAAACAGAAGAATACCTGGAGACCAATATAAGTAAGAAAATGACAGCCATAGTATCTAAATAGTAATGATAAAAACCTTTAGTTTAATAATTTTTTCTCATTCTAAAGATAAAGCATGTTCTCATTTAATAATCTTTACATGAAAAAAATCTTTCTTCCTCTTGACTTACAAGAAGTCTTAACATCAAAATAGGAAATTGTCTTGGATAGATCTCACGTAATCATTTTATTAGGATCTGAAGAGCACTCGTCCACTTTCTGCAACACAGCGATCTGTTCCCAACCAGTGCAGTAAAAACTGTTAATGGAACTTGACACCATCTCTGTCAGGCTTCCATGTCCTTTGAAGTCGCTGCTCACCGTTTTGTCACACCATCTCCATCAGTTGCTGAATTCCGAGAGAGCAGAGGGAAGCCAAGTTCTCCATTTTTTAAGAAACTGTGCTGTTAGAATTGTCCTTCCCATTCTCCCTAGTTATTTCATATTTTGTGTTTGTTTTGTGAAGTCTAAAGAAAAATGGAATTCCTTTGCCTAAAATATTGGGGATAACCTAATCTTTTTCTTCTCATGGATGTATATAAATATGACGTTTCTGGCATGTTCTTCTTTCCTACAACACTGAAAATAGTGTGTGGGTTGCCTTAGGTCATAGAAACAAGTCAAATGGTAACATTGATTTAAGATTCAAAGTTGATAAGATATTAAGGAATAATTTACGAGAAAACAACAATCCATAATCTAAAGAAGAAATCTTAATAGTAAAAGCAGAAAGACAATGAGAAGCTGGCAGTCATCACTCATGAAGGGGCAGGGCGATGAGAACATTATCAAAGATGATGTATGAACTTCGGATATTTGCATGGGTGAGTTTTAAATTTAAGACAATGAGATTTGAAGAATTGAATTTTACAAAAGTTTAGGCATTTAGTGAACAGATTATTTATGACTGCTAAAAAAATATTTTGGACCATTTGTTACTGAGACAGGGAAATATGAATAACTTAATAAAATATACATAATCCAAACAAGATTTGAGCAACATATCTCTAACATAAGGAGACACTTTGAATAGACCTTGGTCAAGAGTCATTAGAATTAAAAGCATAAGTTTTGACCAGTGAAGTAATGGAAATATATTTAAGAAAATGAGATTTTAAAGTGACATGTTGTTCACCATATCCAAGGCCTCTCTATAAATGCCTGGTTTCCTGAATATTTACCTTTCAAATGGGAGTGTGGGCAGAAAGTAGACAAAAAGCTGTTGTTGTTGCTTTTTATTATGCAAGGACTTTTTCTTATAATGCAATACACAGTTATAACAAACTTTAAATTAGTTTCGCAACATAAAAAGTATTTCCTCTCCCATACAGTGGGTTGCCTTTCCACTTTGATGGTTGTTTCTTTTGCTGTGCAGAAGCTTTTGAGTTTGATGTAGTCCCATGTGTTCATTTTTTCCTTTGTTTCTGTTGCCTTAGGTGATATATCAGTGAAGATTCTGCTGCGTATGATGGCCAAAATTTTGTTGCCTACATTTTCTTCTAGGATTTTTATGGATTCATGAGTCACATTTAAGTCTTTTATCCATTTTGAGTTTATTCTTGTGTATGGTGTAAGATAATGGTCTAGTTTCATTTTTTTGCATGTAGCTGTCCAATTTTCCCAACACCATTTATCAGATAAGGGATTAATTTCCAAAATATATAGAGTGCTCATACATCTCAACAAAAGGAAGACAAAAAACCCAATTAAAAAATGGGCAGAGGAACTAAATAGACACCTCTCCAAACAGGACATACAAATGGTCAAGAGACATATGAAGAAATGCTCAACATCACTAATCATCAGAGAGATGCAAATTAAAACAACAATGAGGTATCACCTCACACCTGTCAGAATAGCCGCCATCAACAAAGCACCAAACAACAAGTGTTGGCGAGGATGTGGAGAAAAGGGGACTCTCGTACACTGCTGGTGGGAATGCAGACTGGTGCAGCCACTATGGAAAACACTATGGTGTTACCTCAAAAAATTAAAAATTGAATTACCATTTGACCCAGTGATCCCACTCCTAGGGATATACCCTAAGAAGCTTGAAACACCAAACAGAAAGAATATATGTACCCCCATGTTCATAGCAGCGCTATTTACAATAGCTAAGATCTGGAAACAGCCCAAGTGTCCATCAGTAGACGAATGGATAGAAAAGCTGTGGTACATATACACAATGGAGTACTATGCAGCTGTAAGAAAAAAAGATCTCTTATCCTTTGCGACGACGTGGGAGGACCTGGAAACTATTATCCTAAGTGAAACCAGCCAAGCAGAGAAAGACAAATATCATATGATGTCACTTATTTCTGGAATATAATAAACATAACAGTCTGAGGAACAGGGTAGTCCCAGAGATGTGGAAGTAGGGTACAGACTGACAATTGCCAGAAGAGGGGGTGGGGGAGGGGAGCGATGAACCACAGAATTTGTATACATGTACTCATAACCAATGGACATGGACAACAAAACTGGGGACAGGGCAGGGAGGGAGGGTGACAATGGGGGGAAAAGGAGAAACATCTGTAACAAAAATTAATAAAAAATTAAAAAAAAAAAGTATTTCCTCCAAAAGTTAACTCTCTGCAATTCATACAACAAGTCCAATGTAATGGAGTCACTGATGAATAACTCCACATCCAAATTTGTCAGAAATCCTTGTTTACAATTTCCAAAATCCATTTTGGGGGGAGGGAAAGATGAATAGTCAGAGCACAGGGGATTTTAGGGCAGTTAAACTTCTCCATATGATACTATAATGGTGGGTACCTGCCATTATACATTTTCCAAATCCTCAGAATATACAACACTAAGAGTGAACCCTAATATAAATTATGGACTTGGGAAGATGATGTTTCAATGCAGGTTCATCAATTATAACAAATATATCACTCTGGGGTGGTGGCGTTGATAACGGGGTAAGTCTGTGCATGTGTGGGCAGGGGTATATGGGAAAATCTCTGTACTTCCTGCTCAATTTTGCTGTGAATCTAGAACTACTCTAAAAATGAAGTCTATTTAAAAAATATATAACTCAAATTGATTTAAACAATTTAGGAGAGTTCTTTTAAAGTATATGTAGCCACAATGAATGAAAATGGTCTCCAAGACACCAGGAACAAGGGACTAGACTGTTACCTAACTCTCAGTTTCTCTCCCTGTCTGTCTGCTCTGTCTCTGTTTTTCTGTCCTCACCCCCCTACACCCATGCATTCTCTCCTGGTTCTCTTTGGCAAAGCCAGTCTTTTTTTTTTTTGTAAACTATAATTTTTTTTATTAATTTATTTTTGTTACAGATGTTTCTCCTTTCCCTCCATTGACACCCTCCTTCCCATCCCCCTCACTCCGTCCCCAGCTTTGTTGTCTGTGTTCATCGGTTATGCATACATGCATATAAGTTCTGTGGTTTATCCCTTCCCTCCTCCCATCTCCCTCTTCTGAGTATTATCAGTCTGTACCCTACTTCTATGACTCTGGGTCTATTTTGTTCATCAGTTTGTTTCGTTCATTATATTCCAGAAATAAGTGAGACCATACTACAAAGCCACTGTAATCAAAACAGCCTGGTACTGGTATAAGAACAGGCATAGATCAATGGAACAGAACAGAGAACCCAGAAATTGACCCAAGACAATATGCTCAGTTAATATTTGACAAAGGTGGCAAGAGCATACAGTGGAGTCAAGAAAGCCTCTTCAATAAATGGTGTCGGGAAAATTGGACAGCTACACGCAAAAAAAAAAAAAAAAAAAAAAAAAAAGCTAGACCACCAACTTACACTATACACGAGAATAAACTCAAAATGGCTAAAAGACTTAAATATGACTCGTGATTCCATAAAAATCCTAGAAGAAAATGCAGGCAACAAAATTTCAGACATCATACACAGCAGAATTTTCAGATATATCACTTAAGGCAAGAGAAACAAAGGAAAAAATGAACACAGCCAGTCTTTAATGCAGAACACAACTGCTGCATCACATCTCTGTGACTACTAGTCATGGGGAGAGATTTTTCCCTATTCCTAGCTCAAGACTCCCCAGACATGCCTCTGAAATCCTAGCTGGTTTGAGTACCATTTTTCATTGAACTTAACTATCCCCAGGATGCCAGGGTCATAGAATAATCTACGTCCCACTAAAACCACATGGCTGGAATGGAAGAAATGGCTCCTCACAGTTGTGGGAATGAGTGCCAAAGACCCACAATCCTTTTTCATATGACTCTATCCCCTATTTCATTTCAAAAAAGAATAGCAGACTCCTGAAAACTCTCTCACAAATCGGCCATGCTAGATATACATTTAGCCTTGCTCTTTGTAGTGGCTCCATGACCTGCTCTTTTTGGTCACTTCCCTGCCTGGTGTTAAGAACATAATTGCTTATGAAGCCATAGGTATGGGAAAAGCTCCAGCAGGTTTCTGTGTCAAGCATTAGTCTTTAAACTGCTTAAATAGCCCCAAAATGCTTGGTTAAAGGTATGGAAGTAATGAAAAATACTAGGGCAGCTTACAATTCATGCTGCTTTTCTCTCTGTTCAAGAATCAAAGGCAGAAATTAGCATCATATATTGTTTCTTTCTTTCAGTAGATAGAGGTGTTATAAAAGAGCAAAAGATTTTAGTTGTTTAAAATGATCCTTTAACAGCTCAAAGAAAACACAATTACTTTCCTTTCCTTTCACTTTTGTAAACAGAGTGAATGATGCTACCATTTATATCTAATGCATAATTTCTCTAAGTGTGGTCTTGGACCACCTGCACTAGAAGTGTGGGTATTTTTGTTAAATCTATTGAATTGAACCTTTATGGGTTGGCCTCACTATATATGCATTTAAAAATAATCTCAAGTGATTTTCATACACATAAAAGTTCAAAAACCATTGAAAGTATGAATCTTCTGTGTATTTAAACTCATCACCACCTTTCACATATCTTATAAATGGTCAAATCATACCCATTTTTCAATGCAGCTTTATCCATTCAGCAGCACACACTTCTTGAGTGACTAATATGTGTTGTACAGTGTTGTCCCTTTTCTATTCCATGATCTTCATCAGCATTAATGAAATGATAATTAAAGATAACTGGGTCACTTCATTTCTTCATTCATTTTTTTACTTCAATTATTTGTTCATTCGGCCACTCAGTAATATAAAGCACTTATTTCATGCTACATGGTTTGTAGATACTGTGGATACAAATGAATCAAGCATAGTGTCTATGTGGGCTCACAATACAGGGCCAATGACAGCCACTTGAATTTGCTCTGCTGCAGAGGAATGAGTATGCTATTGCACAAGATACTATGGGGTCCAAAAAAAGCAATGAATGAGAAATGATTGCAAACAGTTTTTGAAAGCACATAACTACTTCTAGATATTGTAATTATTTTGATTTAATTTTACTAAACTTAACTTCTGAAATCATTGTTTTAATCAATCCACAAAATTTATCTGAACACCTGTTACGGACAGTTCCTTATTCTAAGTACTGAGGGGAAAACACAAAATTATAAGGTTTGTTCTTAAGTCTATTGAGGCTGTTAATGAACTAACATACCATTAAATGGAAAGATATTTAAACACCCCATAATGAATATTCAGTGAATCGAGTCTAAAATAATCATAAGTAACTTTTAAACTCCTGATTCCCTTTGTCTGATTTCTACAACTTTCATCCAAACCTACCCAAGAATTCTTGCTAAAGTTATCTGTTTTCTCCCTGTGAGCTTTACCTTATATCTGTTAGTCTCTGAATACGCACTAATTTTCTGAACAAACATAATGCTAAATTAGCATTTGCCCCAGAAATCTAAAGAACAGGAGAAACTACACTGTTGTATATCTAAATATGTGTTTTTGTTTTATTTACTGGTTCTAAGCCCTTCTCTGAGATAGTGTACCTTCAAGTTATTCCTTCTTCCAGAGGGATACTTCACTCCCATCCTTACTTGACGAACCTCTATTCATTCTTTGGATTTCGTCTTAAATGCCTCAGCCTTAAACTTCCTAATCTCCTTCTCCAAACCCAGGTCAGTTTCCCTGTACTTTCTGTAGCAAGTTGGACTTTCCCTTTAAAGCAAATATAACAAGTTATATTGTAGGTCAGTATACATGTTCATTTAATATCTTTCCTCTTTTAAAATGTAATTCCGTGGAACGAGGATGGTCATTTTTATTAGCCACCATGCACACAACACTTAAAAGCTTGGCTCACAAAAATTAATTGAAGTGGATAAGTTACAAAAATAAAATTTAAAATTGTGTTATAGAGATCTTTCAGTATGTCAGAATCAATGTTAAACTTTGTTATATAATATCATAAGTACAATTGCACTTATTAACTCTATCAGTGTTTGCAGTTAAGAATTAGAGTATATATTAACTCAAATTGTTTTGTAACTATTGCTTGAGCTTATGTGTTGTACTTGCAATTAAATTATGAAACAATTAAGGTTAAGGGATTTTTGCCTTATGCATACTCTGCATTGCCCAGAGTATTTAGGGTGAGGCTGAGTACATTGTAGGCTCTTAATACTGCTTGGTGAATCAAATTGAGCTGAATAGCATTGATATAAATCAAAGAAGAAACTTTCATAACATTTTGCCTTCTGGGTTTGGCAGATAGAACACAGAAGTGCTAGTTAGAATTAGTGTATTTAACTCTAAACTAGCTAGTGATTTGGAGCCATTTGGAAGCTTTCCACTTCTCCATCTAGAGAACGAGGATAATGCCTGTCAGCTTCACGAGGATCCTATGAAGATTAGATAACATCTTTACATGAGAAAAAGCTTAATAAACATGAAGTATTATTCAGTACTTGAGCAGGTTAAGCACAGAATTGCAAGTGACCTAATTAAGGTCTAATTCATATAGATGGAAATCTGTTAGGATGGAGAAAAATACTTAGAGAAGGTTGTAAGATACAATTTTGTTGACTTGACTACACTTACCTCTTTGGCTTAGTAATTTGGTACGCCTCTGGATCACTACCTGTTCTTAGTCTTGTAGAAAACTATGAGGTTTGCACTAATATCATGTAAAACTTCTTCACCCGTTATGAAAGTTTGTTGTTGATACTATCTTAATTCAGTTGTATCATGCAAACTTCAAAATTAACGAAGCCAGCAGAATAGTATTTCTAATGGTCCTCTGACATACTTTGTCTACTGAGAAATTAATCAGTTGGGGGAATTTTCTCTCCCTCATAGCATGAGACTATTGATTATACTTCCACCTTTACCACAATCTCCACCATAAGGCTGGGCAACAAGTGAACATATGACCCAAAGAGGCCAATTAGAAACATGTTGGGAAAATCAATAGGATATTATATAAAAGGAGGATTTCTTCAATCAAATACTGCAAGTCCCTTTTATTTATTTATTATCATTTTGTTGTTTTTAATCCTCACCCTAGGATATTCTTTCCATTGATTTTTAGAGAGAGTGGAAGGGAGGGAGGAGAAGAGAGCAAGAAAGAGAGAGAAACATTGATGTGAGAGAGACACATTTATTGGTTGCCTTTTGTGGATTGAACTTGCAACCCAGGTATGTACCCTTGACCAGGAATCAAACCTTTGACCCTTTCCACCAAAGGCCAATGCTCTAACCACTAAGTCACACTGGCCAGGGCTGAAAGTCCCCTTTTTAAGCCTGGATTGAATACAGGATCTCACTGTTGACACAGAGGGAGAGGTTGCCTGAGAATAAAGTCACCACTGTAGAAAGTAAAGCTAAGATTTAGAGACAGAAAAAGGAAGATACTTCATGAAAAAATTGGAAGACTACAAACATCTGTTCCTGTAACCATTATCCATCATTAGACTGCCACAGGGTTATATATGAACACATTGCCTATATCTTAAATATGAGTTGTGTTTTATAACTTACACCTGAATAAGCCATTCTTATAAACTCTACTTGCTGTAGAATAGGAATCTTCGGTCCCATCTTCATTTTTCCTATTCCATATCAACACACACAATAACAATGTTTGTGATTGATGGGTAAATTTTCTCAGAGAACTCTGAAATGATAGACTGTAGTGTCATGAATATAGGAAGTCTAAAAACAGGATTTCATGTTGATCGTGTTTAGCCTAAGCTTACTTATAAAAAATAAGTGCTTCATGTTTGATTATTTTATTATTGGAACATTTCCTTTGAGTTGCACCTGACTCAATCGTCCTCAAATAAATGAACTAAAGTAGATATATATTCATAAAATGTACGGAGAGGGAATGGTATAGGACTTCACCGAGCACTTGTTTCCAAATAAGTGGCCATCTGGTACATGTGATCCTTCTAGTAACAAAAACAGAAAAAGAAATACCAGCCCTGAGAAATTTATTCTATTTGGGATCAGTTCTGTTTGAGAGAACTTTTCCTCCATATTAATTTGAAATCTGCTTGCACTGACTTCATTTGGTCAATTGTATTTACCCTTTCTTTCTGTGATCTCATGTAGACTGAGGACTGCTTCTCTTTTGTTCATCATTTGCATTATGATTACACAATATGTGTGTGGACTGTTACATGTGCCAATAAATATTTCTGAATAAACAAAGTCATAAATTAATGTGAAAATAAAAAAAAAACTGATGGATAGATAATCTCTGTGACCATGTAGAATATTTTCAATATTGAAAAATAATTCTGCTGCACTAAAACTTCAGTTTTACAAACTGAACAGCTTCTTATTTCAAACTGTTATTTAAACTCATTTCCCTGTTTATTCTTTTAAGGATTCATTCCAATCTGTTATTGTCTCCTTAAAAGCATATTCTTCTATAATTTATGACTACATCCTAAGATCCTACTAATGTTGGCTTTTATACTTTGTTGTTAATGAGTAATGTTGACTCAAAATGAATATGGAGAAAGCTAAAATTCTAGGATGTTCCCAAATACTGCACTTGTGAGGGTCTCTATACTTTTTTCATATCAAGATCCCTATTGCTAGATTTATCCAATCTTCCAAAATAATTTTTGATGAAGTGTGCTATCCAACAGATTTAGTTTTTACTTGGTGAATTTGGTAAACTTTTACCTATTGTGATAGTTTTATAATATATTACATAGAAAAAGCAGTCTCTAAATATTTTTGAATAAATGAAATGAGTGAATCTACGAAATCAGTGATGTATGCAATGCAGTTCAAACTTAGGATGAGCAAGAAATCAGAGCTGTTAGGAATCACAGCTGTGGTGCTAATAATTAGAGCAAACTTTCTTTGTCATATCACTTTCTGTGCTCATCATTGCAATATGCTAATGAGAATATTAATATTACATCTAGGATATCTATCAGGAGAAGATTTGGACTTCTCGTCTTTGAGCTTTATTTTAATTAGTGATGCTTTGTTTTTACCTGTGTGTTGCCAAATTAGTGTTTTTCTGACTACAGTAAATTTTCTTTGACATATACTCAATTTGAGCTTTTAGACACATATTGAATCTGAAAGAGAGAAAAAAGAGGAAGGATTGCTGTTGCTCTCCTTTTCTCTTCCATCTCACGGACAGAATTTAGAAAGAGTAACAGGAAACATACAAAGAGAAGCATATGCAAAGTGGGAAAGAAGTAGGTCTTGAAAATATCCAAGGGAAGTCCATGCCACTGAACAACTAATTAACGTCTTCATTAGTGCTTCACAACAAGAAATATGAGCATGGAGGGGGGGATCTCCTAGATTTCTCCAGAGAGATTATAAAACAAATCACTCCTTGATCTGATCTCATCTGTTCTTCTCTTTTGTCTTTACAGACAAAGAAGAGACATAAATAAGCTCCCACCTTCTGCTAAGGGCTGCACTGCTTGCCAATTATTTAAATGATGAAGGAGGAGAGATGACTTTTGGGACGTGCACTTAAAAGGGGAGAGAGAGGCCAAAATACGTATATCATGGTAGTAGATTCATTGCCCCTTTACTCCAGATGTGTGTGAATTTAGGATAAAAACCAGAGGTCCTGAGGTGTAAATATTTGTCCTTTTACTCTGCGTAGACTTGAATGGATAGGCAATGAGAAGTACCAGACACTGTGACATAGCATTGAAATCAATCAGAAGGAGAAAGGTTATGGCCGGTTCCTCCAAAACAACAGTTGTTTCCTCAGAATTAGCATCATCCTGAAAGAATAAGATAATGTTTTACTAAAACATCCTTAATACCAGGCTTTCCTAAAAGATGATAGAATTTAGATTTTAATCCCAAGATTTCTCAGTAATACCATTTATACTAAATATTATAATATTTGTGGTGCAGCAGGCAGTTTTATGAGTGCGTCATGTATGTTAATTCACATGCAGATGAGGAAACTGAGAGGAAGCAGTTTGCCCACGGTTATGCAGCTGTGAGTGTTGGAGTGGGACGGAAACCTCTGCCCATGTTAGCAGAGCTAGCTAAATATCAACAAAGGAAGTGAGCAAAGGAAATCAGACATTATTAAACATAATCAAACATAATCATTATTAAACATAATCAGGGAGCATAAGCATGCTTAGCTGGGAAGCTACAGCTTCACAAACTCCAGGGGATCCCAGCATTGCCCCATAAAGGGGATTAACACTCCCCCCATCCCGAAAAGAAGGATGGGTTTTTCAGTCTCCCAGGTCCACTCTCCTGGACTATGGGGGGAGGTAAGCACCTGTGCAATGCAGGCCAAGGTGGCCAATATAGAAGCCTGCCAGTCTAGCCTGGGAAAAGGATCGGACTGGATAAGGGACACAGAACCCCAAAGATCTAGGAAATGGATTGGTTAAAAGGTGGACCCATCAGAAGCCCATCGCCAAAGCTTGGAAAGTTAATTGGTTAGATTAAAGAGGTCCCCATCCTTCCCAAACCCTAGATAATATAACAAAAAGCCTATAATATAATATAACTTGATAATATAAGTTGAGTCTAACAAAGAAAGAGGCCTTTTTTTCTCTCTCTTGCCTTTAAACGCCTTTATCCAGGTCATTCTCGCATTCTCTGCATAGCAGCCACGTGGGACTAGCAGCAGCCTGTGGCCTGGTGTCCCCAGGGAGTCAAACGGAGCCCCAGTGGAACCAGGAAAAACAAGCTAAGCTAGCTGGATGGTGGTAAAGGCTGGAATTGACTTAGATTTAGAACCAATGGCACAGACTTTGGACACTGGCCTTTGTTTTGGGCTTAATGAAGACAAGATTGGAACTTTTTCATGGCTGGACGATGGAGATAAGACATTGGGAACCCAGGGGCAGTCTCCTTTTTCCACTCAAATAAATACCACCAAGCCCTAACTCTCCACGTGGGTCTCCTGGAATGCTTTCCTCCTGACAGTGCAAGAACCCACTTCCACTGGCAACACTTGGAGTTTTAATCATACTGTTGAACTGTTTGTATAGTAGCCATGTTCCAAACATAGGCTACAATCTAAGCCACAAATATAAGGTTTCATTATAAGGAAATTACTGTGTAAAGCTTCTTTTTAGTCATTCACCACATAGAATCTTTGACAAACAAATGCTGGTGCTGGCATCAAACTTAAATCAAGTTTAAATATCCAATCAAGTCTTTTCATATCAATTGATTTATGTATGAGGAGAAGCTAATAATATTTTTTCCTTCCATTCTTTTTAAAAACAAATCTATTATAAGAAACACAGAACATAAAAATGTACCATTCTAACCATTTTAAATACAGAGTTTAGTGGTATTAGGTACATTCATATTATTATGCAACCATCACCACTATCTCTAGAACCCTTCAGCTTGCAAAACTGAAACTCTATACCCATTAAAGAACTCCCCATTCCCCCTATTCTCCAACCTCAGGAAACTGCCATTCTACTTTTGGTCTCTGTAAATTTAACTATTCTAGATACCTCAGATAAGTGGAATCATATAGTATTTTTATTTATGTTACTAGATGATTTCTTTTAATTTTTTTTTCTATATTGATTTTAGAGAGAGAGGAAGGGAGAGGGAGAGAAAGATAGAAACAGGGATGACAGAGAACATCGACTGGCCGCCTCTTGCATGCCCCCCACTGGGGATTGGGCCCACAACCTGGGCATGTGCCCTGACTGCGAATCAAACCGGCGACCTCTTGGTGCATGGGTTGACGTTCAACCACTGAGCCATACCAGCCGGGCTGATTTCTCTTAGTATAATGTCCTCAAGATTCATCCATGTTGTAGTATTTATAAAAACTACTTTCTTTTTAAAGGACGAATAATGTTCAATTATATGTCTGTACCAGTTTGCTTATCCATTCATCTCTTGATGGACACTTGGATTGCTTCTACCTTTGAGGTTTTATGAACAATGCTGCAACAAACATGGGTTTACTCTCTCACTCATTAAGTGCAAAAAGAATCCTCAAAAATTACCAAGTAAAAAGCAAAAAATAACTATTTTAATTAAATTTTTGAATTATTTATAAGATTATAAAACTATTAGGCCAGCTGATTATCAAAAATATTTAAATTAATATATGCATTTATACCAATTGAAATATTATAATATTATATGTTTAAGATGTATTCATTCGTTTCACAAGCACTTAGGAATGCTTATTTTGTGCAGACTATGTATAGTGGGTGCTTGCAGGGAGTCAACGATGATTAAAGGATGGTCCCTCCCAGATGGGGCCTGAAAGCTAAACTAAGGTTTACTTCAGGAGTTAAATTAATATTAAATAATAAGTATAAATATATATAATAAAATGTACATAGAATGTTTAGTTTAATTCATTCATTCAAAAATAGTAACCTAGGGCCCTGGCGGGGTAGCTCAGAACATCATCCCTATATGCCAAGGTTGTGAGTTCTATCCCCAGTGGGCACATATGAGAAACAATCAATGAAAGGTTAAATAAGTGGAACAACAAATTGATATTTCTCTGTCTCTGTCTCTCTCTCTCTCTTTCTCTCTTCCTTCCTCTCCCTAAAATCAATAAATTTTTAAAAATATTAACCTAGCCTATAATTGATATTTTTAATGAATTATCTCTGTCAACTATAATCAGAGTAAGATAGAACTGCAATAACAGAAGTATAATCTAAAATTGTACTAGTATGAATGAATTAGATTGCTGCATAACAAACCACCCTCAAATCCATGGCAATCTAGGCTATGCTTGGCTGGGCAGTTTCACTTCAGGCTTTAGCAACTGTCTCTGCTTCTCATGGCAGGTATGTGGACTGCTCCTAGGCATGGCGCGTGATTTTCACAGCAATGCACAGTGCAACAGAGCAAGCAGAAACACATGAGGCCTCTAAGACGTGGTCTCAGAAATGGTACCCTGACACATCTACCTCATTCCATTGGCCAAAACATGTCAACAAAGATGGAAATACATTTGATTCGAAGTCTGAAGAACTGCAAAGACACATGGCAGGAAGCATGGACACAGGGAGAGGAAACTCGCACCAAAGAGCCAAACTACCACAGTGTAAGTAAATGTAACTCTGACTATGGGATTCACAAAGGAGGGGCTCGGTTAGTAGGAAACCAGAATTAATAAAGGTTAAAGGAAATAAAAATTGTTATCAAGGTATTATATATACCTTGAAATAAATACCCATTACAAATTGTGATTGGACATTACTGAAAGTAATTCAATGTAGCTGTATAATACACAAATTTGCAATATCTAAATTCCTTTAAAAATTGGAAAAGACTACAGTTAGGGGAGTGGGGAGTGGATGAAGGCAGGTATTCTTGGAAGTGTGCCTAACATGAGGAAATGTGAAAAAGAAAAATTCAGGGAATGATTCATTGTAGAACAATTTGTTTAAGGAAATAGTGGGAATAATGGGAGATACATTGTAG